>CM050517.1:72373041-73631791 GCA_027563665.1 Antrozous pallidus | reverse complement strand
AATTTCTCACCCAAGGTTATGTTTTACTGATTTTAGAGAGAAGGGAGGCGAGAGAAGGAAAGTAGGGAGGTAGGGGAGGGAGAGAGAGAGAGAGATGTATGAGAGAAACACCATTCAGTTGCCTCCTATGTACACCCCCATTGAGGATTGAACCAGCAATCTAGCTATGTGTCCTGACTGGGATAGAAGCAGCAGCCTTTCAGTGCACAGTGTGTGCTCCAACCACCTGTGGCACACTGGCTGGGGCTGTCATTTTCGTTTTTTAATAGATGAGCAAATAAACACAGAAAAACCAACTAACTTGCCCAGAGTTTTACGGTGGATAAGAAGCTTTTCTTGTCTACAGCAAGGTCATTGATGGACATTCATAATTAGTTGTAGCATGGACAGATATTTACATGTATTTTATTTTATGCTGTTTTATATTATCTTGTTTATACATGGAAAGTGAATTTGAGAAGGTTCAGTGCTGCCTGGACGTTATTTAGCTGCCTTTGTCATCATTATTTCCTATGATCCTTCCAGTGCTTAGATCGCCCTGTTTGTTTCTCCCATGAACTTGATCTCCATTCTTGTCTCTTCACTCTAAGACCAAGGTTGTTCACCTCCCCGTGAGATGGAATCTGATTATCTGGAGGCAGGTTGCTGAAATGCACTTTGGTTGGTGGAGGAAGGGGAAGGTCAGAGGCCACAGGTGAGCAGGCCACTTCTGCCCTTTGCTTTCCCTGAGAGCAGCTGGAGGGCCTTAATGTGCAGGAGACTTCCCCTCGCTCAGCCTCCTGAGATACTTTTGCCTCTGGACCGAGTCTCCTGTATTATGCAAAACTGTTTGTTATTGCAGTCTGGGGAGATAATCTATGTGTCCCTGACACCATCGCTGCTCACGAAAATGGGAACTGGGAAGAGCAGAGCAGCTTTTTTTTTCACATACAAATGAGTCATAGTTTATTCTTTACTGATTCTATGATGAAAACTTGGACATACTTCTCATTTGGAGTATTTAGAGTATATGGAAAAGCCGCATGTTAGAAATCGTTTGTTGACTATCAACACTCCATTAAATGAGTGTTAATGAATGAGGAGGAGAGAAAAAGGGGATAAATGTGAAGTTTCTGGAAACCTCAGATAGTTCCCCTTTTCCTCCTCCTCCATTTCAAGCTCAGAGTAAATTTTTGCTTCATATGACTTTATGCATATATTTTTTACTCTTAAAAGGGAAGAAAGTAAGACAATTATTGCTTATAAAATACCTTTATTATTGAAAGCATCTAAGACTATTAATCTCTGAAAATTTCATTTTAGAAGGGAGTAATTTGACACAACAGAATGATACACTAATAACTACAGTGGACTTTATAGTTTTCTGGACATCTTCCTGTAGTGTACATTATTTGAGCTTTCCTATATATAATCTGTGATTCACAAACAGGTTTAGTAGCTGATTTAACGTCACCAACAAATTAATGGTCAAACTGGGATTAAGGAGGAGCTTCCTGATTTTCTATGTGGTGATCGTCCTGCTGCGCACAACCTGTCTGATCACACAGACCGTCAGGATGGGATGCGCCTAGGAGGGGGTGGCATATCTTGATTTCAAACACCAGAGCCTCTTTACTGGGGAAGCTGATCAGGGATGAGAGGATGAGTGTTTAAGAATTCTGTAAGCTTTGTTATGGAAAACACTGAACTGATACTGAACTTCCACACAGAGCCCAAAGCGTGCTAATCATTGAGAACTGAAGTGGCTGGAAATACAGACCTAGCTCCTAAGAGCTGAAATTCATGCTGCCGTAATGGAAATACAAAAAGACACTCTCCACCGAAAGCGGTTTGGCTCAGTGGATAGAGCATCGGCCTGCGGACTGAACGGTCCCAGGTTCAATTCCGGTCAAGGGCATGTACCTTGGCTGCGAGCATGTCCCCAGTAGGGTGTGTGTAAGAGGCAGCTGATTGATGTTTCTCTTTCATTGATGTTTCTGACTTTCTATTCCTCTCTCTTCCTCTCTCTAAAAAATCAATGAAATATATATTTTTTAAAAAGGCATTCTCCTACCATGAACGTAAGGGCAGTGATGGAATAAGGACCCACACACTTTTCATTGGCCTCTGCACCCAGGTGTTTAGAGACTCATTTATATTTTACTGTATCTCCTTATTATTCCTTCTCAGGACTATCTATATATACCATCATCAAGGCATATTGACATCAAACCACAGCTTTATTTGCTCCCTTTCTAGGAAATAATGCACTATAAATCCTTTAGCTCACAACATTTATGATGAGATTTCAACATTCTTTGTATTTGTTCTTTATATACAAGGCGAAGTTGAATAGTCAGCTGATCATTAGAAAAAAATAAACCATTCATTTGCCTGCCAGACATATATGGAAGTTTTGCTGCTGAATTAAGTGGCATTTTACTGTTTCTTATGCAGAGTGGGAAACCACCCATCACTGATATGTTCACAGACCTCAAAGATGGAAGGAAACTGTTGGATCTTCTGGAAGGCCTCACGGGAGCATCGCTGGTGAGCAGCGTCAGCCTGGAGAACCAGGCCAAGGCATAGCCTGTCTCCTGCGTTAGTGGTACTTGAGGACCCACTGGGGCTACTCAAAATGTAAAAGCTGAAATACAAATATTAAAAAAAAGTGTTTCAATGAACTTTTTGATAGAGCGATATTCAGGCTTTCTGGGAGGGTGCTATATGTTTATCAAAGATAAAATGACTCAAATGTTTATTATTCTTGGACAGCCTAGTAGGAAATTATAAAGAAGATTGGAAACCTAAAGAGGGCATAATGTTTTGAATAGCAGAGCATATAGAGACACGGTTAAATGTTATTTAACAAATATTAAAACAAGGCTGTTCAAATTATGAGATTTATTTTTTTTCACATTTTCACTATTATTTTATTTCTCCATCAAATCCCATTCTGTTACTTTCTGTGCAAGGTATTGTGTACTTACACAGAAATAGCTCTGCTAATGAAGAGGATGCAATCATATGAAAACAGACGAACGCTAGAGGTAGAATTACTATAAAAGGTATAGAGAGATGTGCTCTCAAGATGAATTCATTTCTTACCAAAGTGTGGGGTGCTACACTCTCCCCTTTGCCTTCCAGATGGTGGGTAGGCCTGGTGAAGCGGCTGATCCCTCTCTCAGATAAGATTCCCTGGCCAGTGAGGCAGGCAGCCTCCCAGATCACCTTTCCCCAGGTGGCAATTCCTGCCTTCCCAGTGGGCCCTTGCAGTGCTAGCTGGAACCTGGGATAGCACCCCAAATCCCCCTGCTCTGTCCACACAAGTGAAGTATGGATGTACTACGACTTCTAAACTTCCCTTCACCCAGAGCAATTTATATTAAAGAAGCTTTGTCCCCTAAACTTGTCTGTGCCTTAGAATCACCAGGGAATTCTGAAAATTCCAAACCTGGACTGCACTCGACTCACTAAGATAGAGACATTGGTATTTTTGGAAGCTCCCTGGGAGAGTTCAGTGTTCAGGCAAGCTAGGGAACTTCTGCCTTAAGGTGTTGGAGTGGGGGAGTTTTCACCATCAACACCAGCCCCCACTCGGCCTGAGAAGCAGCCGGAGCTCCTGGCACAGAGGGATCTCCATGCTGAGCTGCTGTGCTCTGTGGGTCTCAGTGTCAGGCTGTGGAGGAACTGCCTTACTTGATGTTGTGTTTTGTTTTCCAGCCGAAGGAACGTGGTTCCACCAGGGTGCATGCTTTAAATAATGTCAACAGAGTGCTGCAGGTTTTACATCAGAACAATGTAAGTTGGTCAGGTGGCCTGGGTGGGGCCCCTTGGGTGGCACCGGGATTATTTATCGTTGAGACCAGCCACCTGCTCTGTGCATGGGCATCCGCTCCTTTATGGAAACATTTTTCTTTCGAGAAGTTTTGAACTTTTTCTATGAGTGAAGAAATAGTCACTCTTTTATTGATTACTTTAATGATTTAGTGGATAAGTAACACATTTTTTGAGATGTAGGTTTACCTGATTTCCCTTATCATTCACATGTATGGCTGTCCAGATGTGCTCAACCAAAACTCTCAGCGTCCTTGGAGAACTTGTCTTAACCTTTTCTTTTATTGTATCAGGTGGATTTGGTGAATATCGGAGGAACCGACATTGTAGATGGAAATCACAAACTGACGCTGGGCTTGCTGTGGAGCATCATTTTGCACTGGCAGGTGGGGAATTTCCAGTCACTTATTACTAGACATTGAAAATGGGTCATTTGTGTATCCGTTTCTTAGCTCTGCATCACAGAGCACCACAAACTGGGTGGCTTCAACAACAGAAATTATTTTCTCCCAGTTCTGGAGGCTACACATCTGAGATCAAGGTGTCAGCAAGAATTTTTTTTTTTTGAGCCTCTTTCCTGAGCTTGTGCGTCCTTTTTCCCTTTGTCCCCACATGGTCTTCCTTCTGTGTATGTCATATCCTAATCTTTGCTTCTGATGCTAAGAAACTAGTCATATTGGATGAGGCCCCTATCCCCATATGATCTCCGTTTATCTTAAATACCTCTTTCAAGACCCTTTCTCCAAATACAGTCAGTCACCTTATGAGATACTGGGGGATAGGACTTTAACATAGAATTTGCGGGGGGACACAATTCAACGCCTAACAGTTTGGAATGGAAGAAACTGACATACTGCTCTATTTTCCTGGTCTAGAATAAAGAAAATGTCTTTTTAAAATATTGAATTAAAAAATTTCAGACATCAAAAAGTTGCTAAAATAGCTTAAAGAATTTCCAGGTACCTTTACTCAGATTCCCCAAAGGTTAACAATAGTCTGTATTTGTGTTTTCTCTCTCTTTTCTCTTTGCCTAAATACTTCAGTATATATTTTCTGAAAACAAATTGTTCTCCTAAAATCACGGAATTCTCTTACATAACTGCAATATATTATCATAATATAAAATGTGTACTATAACATTAATAATTCTAATTTATTTATCATATCCCTTTCATCTTCCTTAATCTGGAATAGTTTCTGAGTGTTTGTGTTTTATGATATTGACATTTTTTGAAGATGCTGGACAGTTATTTTGTAGAATGTCTCTTTATGTGTGTTTGGCTGATATTTTCTCATGATTAGATTCAGGTTATTCATTTTGGGCAGGAATGCCGCAAAAGTGACGTCGATCTGTTCTTAGTACACCTCACCAGGAAGCACACACTGTCCATTAGGTTTGTTCTGGCAGGGTTAACTCTCATCGTTTGGATAATGTGGTAACTGCCTATGCCTCCACCGAACGTGACTGTCCTATGTTATTAAAAAATATCTTGTGAGATATACTTTGAGACTGTGTAAATATTCAGCTACTTATCAAACCTTCCCCATTAGTTTTAAGATCCATTCATAATTCTTAGCTGATCAGTTATTATTATAATGCTTGGCAAATAGTAAATTTCTAATGTCATTGTTCCTTCTACATTGTAAGGAAGAGCTTTCCCTTGTCTCTTGTTTATATGTCCATCTACTTTTGTACTCATTCATTGTAGACACATTGTATGCTCAAGGATTTTTACATATTTAATAGGCTGTAATTTTTTAGTATTATTGTTTACTAGAGGCCTGGTGCATGAAAATTCGTGCACTGAGCAGGGCGGGGGGGGGGGGGAGTGTCCCTCAGCCTGGCCTGTCCCCTCACATGGTCCAGGAGCCCTCAGGAGATGTCCTACTGATGGCTTAGGGCTGCTCCCCATGGGCCTAAGCTGCAGTCTGGCCTCCCTCTGTGGGAGGTGATGGGGGGAGGTTCCACCCCCATCACCCTGCAGTTGCTGCTGCTGCCTCTGGTCTCCCTCTATGGGAGGCAATTGGGCCAATCAGGGGAAGGATCCATTCCCATCACCATGTTGTTGCAGCCGCTGCTGGCCACCATAGCCACCTGCCCTCAGTCCTTGCAGCTGCTGCAGCTCCTGCCTGCCTTCGCCCCTTGCAGCAGCCCCAGCTTTGTCCAGTCATCTGGAAGGATATCCAGAAGATGTCTGCTCTATCCAGTCTAATTAGCATATTACCCTTTTATTAGTACAGATTTTGATGCTTAAATTATACTAAATTTGGCTCATGTGATTGACCCCCCCTTAAATCAGCTCTTGTGTCCTTTTGACAAGTCCACATCATTCTTTGAGCACTTCTTTAAAACACATGTATTTCTTTAGAGTAATAATATGCAATATTAGTTTTTTTTTTGATTTAGCATTCAGTCAAAAAGTCTTCCTTGCATTCTTATCTTTTGTAGAGAATCAAAACAGTTATCTATCAGAAGTTCTTTGTAAATGTATAGTATTAAAATATTACTCTTTTAGTGACTATGAAAGTAATGTTTATTGTAACCAAATCTAATATGAGTATTGTTAAGATGTAGAAAATATGGTAATGTATAATGGTGATGTAAAAATCACCTCTAAATCCTAGTACTTTAAAATAATCACTGTTTAAAGGAAAATTTGAAATAAGTTGAATAACCAGTGACCTGACCCATATGGTTGGTTAATTAATGAAATAGTCCTCATTCAAGGACTTGATCCCAGTAGCTGCTTTAAGTTATAGGCAGACATGGTTTCTCTCCCAGGTGAAAGATGTCATGAAGGACATCATGTCAGCCTTGCAGCAGACAAACAGTGAGAAGATCCTGCTGAGCTGGGTGCGCCAGTCCACCAGGCCATACAGCCAGGTCAACGTCCTCAACTTCACCACCAGCTGGACAGACGGACTTGCCTTTAATGCCCTGCTCCACCGACATAAGTGAGACATAACTCTCCTTAGCCTTGGGCTATCCAATTGAGTATCTCCTCTCTCCCTCCCTCACTGCTCCTTCCTAAAGCCCCTCCCCACTTACCCCTGCTGTCCTCTCTGCACACATTCTACCGAAACATTAAGAAAAGAGATATCGTGGAAAAAACTACCCACCGAGTCTTTATTCTGTGGACTTAAATGGCACAGTGCAGCCACAGTTGCTTCTACATATTCATAAGTTAAAACATGTAAAATGATTCACATAGTTCAGTCCCACTCATTCAGAACTACCCAGAACTATAAGCAAAGAATTGTGCTAGTGTTCACTCTTATACCAAAGGGGAAGTTCTATAATTCAGTGCAATCCCAATTTATTATAGAAAATTATTTTTACCATGAAATTTGTAAACAGATTCTAAATATTTGAAAGACCAAAAGCCCATGAAGAGCCAGTACAATTGTGAAACAGTAGAACCAGGCTGAAGTACTTCTCAAACAGAAATCAAAACTAATTATGAGACTACATTAATTAAAACTATAGTGCTGTAAATAAATACACGAATTTAATTATGAAATTGCCAGTATTTGACTGTTATTTTGACATATAACGATGGCAGTTTCTATACTTCAAACTAACAGAATAAAGGGTCAGAAATAGCTCCATTCTGATGTACAACTGAACTGATTGCTATTAAAATAGATGGCATGGGACAACTGGTTACCCATGTGAAAATAACTGAATTGGATCTTTACCTCACCATACCCACAAGTAAATTTCAGATGCATCAAAGATTTAAATGTGAAAGGTGAAATTTCTTACATGTTTCAAATAACTTAAATATGTTTTAAATAGCAATTTTAGATAATTCATTGTTTCATGTTTTATTTCCTATATATGCTCTGCTTATATATAAAAATATAATTGACATCTCTACATCTTAGATCTAGAAACTTGTTAAAATTTTACAAAATTTAAGCTTGTTTCTGCAGACTTAAAAACATATTTTTGGTAGACCATCCATCCTATCTAATAAAAGAGTAATATGCAAATTTGACCACACCTTTGCCACACCCACAAGCCACACCCACACACCAATCAGAGCAAGTATGCAAATTAACCAAACCAATATGGCAGTTAATTTGCATATCTGCTGCACTGCAGAAGAAGGTGTAGAAGGAAGCCAAGCACTGCAGAAGGGAGCAAAGCTGTGGAGAAGTAAACAAGCAGGGCGTGGGAGAAGTGAGGGAGGCAGTGGAGACTGGAGCAAGGCAGTGGAGATGGGAGCGAGCAAGGCAGCAGAGACAGGAGAGAGCTAGGTAGTGGAGAAGGGAGCGAGGCAGCAGAGAAGGGAGGGAGCTTTGTGCAGGCCGCGGGAAGCTCTATTCTTGCAGGAATCTTCCTGCAGTGGGTCTCTAGTAGATTATTATAGTCTTCTTCCCTCCTCTCCCCTGCTTCCTTCTCTCCCCTCTCCTCTCTTCGTTCTCCTTTTCCCCTGTTCATTTGTGCCTTGTCTTTCAGTACAATATTGATTTGAATAGTGAGCAGAATAAAAATGAAGGGAATGTTTTTAATGTTATATAATAATAATGATATTTGCTGTAGATATATATATATATATATATATATATATATATATATATATAAATAATCTGGCTAGTGAACCTCCACACCTAATCTTTTTTCACGATATCAGTTTAGAGGGGTTACCCTCTGTTCCTAGTTGGATAATACATGTAGTCAGAAAACTTGACTTTTAGCCTAAACTTTTTTTCATTGATTATTTAATTGGTTCAATAAGTGTGTTTGTAGTACCTCCTCTGTGATAGGCACAGGTTGTATAATAGATAAAAAAGGCAAACACCCCCATCTCCTTGGGGTTTATGTGCAAATAGAGGGAGGTGGGCAATAAAGAAAGAAAAGGAAATGTAAGTTGTATAGCATAAAACATGGTAAACATGCTGAAAAGAAATGTAGCAGGCAAGAGGGGAGACCAGTGGGTGCAGGGCATGAGTAGGGAGAGTAATAGGAGGTGAAGTCAGAAGGGAAACGGGTGGAGTAGGCGAGGCAATCCTAGGAGGTAGGTGGGTATAGAATGCAATAACAGATAGAGTGCACAAAAATGATCAACTTTTGGAGAAGTCAGAACACAAAATGTCCAGTTTCTAGGATTAAAAGAAAATCTAGATAGACATGAAATACTAGGCAATGTAATATGGAGAGGGTAACTGGAGGATAATTCTCTCAGGACCTTTGGTTTAGGAATATTCTGTGAACAGATTAAAGCTGGCCTTTCCACTCTGCTAATATTGGTCTTTCAAAAAGAGAATTAATTCATTAGCATTAATGGCAGTAATTGATGTATTTAGGTTAATTTTTCATTTTTTTACCAATTTATTTTGAGCTTTTTATTTCTCTTTCTGTATCTTTTTTATTTTATGTTAATAGGTTCATCCTCCCCTTATTTTTCTTTTTACTATTTGGGAAGTATTACATACTATTTTTAATCTTCCAGTGATTACTCCAGAAAATTTAATAGGTAGGGTTAGCCAATACAAGAAACTTAGAATATTTTATGCATTGTTTTCATCTTTATAAGTTACTTTAAAATACTACATATTTAACAAAGTTTGGGGATATAAAGGTAAACTTTTTAATTTAAACTCACACACAAAAAAAATCTAAAACTGCAATGTATTAGATGATAACAATGACCCTTTCGTTTCCACATGTGTTGTCTTCACCGCCTTTTATTTGCGTGGTGTTTTCAGACCTGATCTCTTCAGTTGGGATAGAGTTGTCAAGATGTCCCCCACTGAGAGACTCGAACATGCCTTTGGCCAGGCTCAAACGTACTTGGGAATTGAAAAGCTATTAGATCCTGAAGGTATTGTTCAGTGCTTAATTTTAATCTTGATTCTGCTGCACAATTTTGGATACTTGAAGAGCAGTATTGTTTGTTGTTGTGTTTGTGTGTTGTTTTTTTTAGTGTTTTTTTTTTTTAGGAGGAATTATGAGAACTGAGCAGTGTTCTTCCTTTTGAAACATGGTGCAAGTCATTTTATCGCAGTTAGTCCAACTTTTGTATTTAACAATTTGTAGGCTCCTTTAGGAGGAAATTTAATTATATCATTGGAGAATAGTTATTTGATACCAGCAGAAGAGTTAACATTTTAAGAAAATATAATTATTAGATAACCAATTCAGTATTTGGTTTATTTTTACTGAAATGCATTTTTATACTAGCACTAGAGGCCCAGTACAAGAAATTCGTGCATGGGGCAGGGAGGGGGAAGAGGTGTCCCTCAGCCCGGCTTGCACCTTCTCCAATCTGGGACCCCCTGGGGGATATCCAATTGCTGGGATCAGACCTAAACTGGCATTCGGACATCTTTCTCACAATCCGGGATTGCTGGCTCCTAATTGCTCACCTGTCTGCCTGCCTAATTGCCCCCTAACTGATCTCCTGCTGGCCTGATTGATGTTTTACTGCTCCCGTGCTGACCCAATTTGCCCCCAGCTGCCCTGCCTCTGCAGGCCTGATTGCCTACAACTGCCCTCCCGTGCCTGCCTGATCACCCCAACTGCCCTCCTCTTCTGGTTTTATCTTGGCCCCCAACTGCCTTCCATCTTGTGGTGTCCATCTTGTGATGATGTGGGTGTGGCAATCTTGTGGCTGCCATGTTGTGACAATGTGGGGGTAGCCGTCTTGTAATGATGTCACTCAATGCTACCTAGGCTTTTATATAAGATATGCTTCTTGTATATGATGTGAAAACTTAGGTTACACATGTTGTGGAGTTTAATTTTAGACTTATTTTTATAATTTAATAACATCTGGCATTATTTTAAATGTCAGTGTATCTTTGAGCATTTGGGAGAAGCTTTTAGGGAAGAATTTCAAGAAATGAGATACTGAACAAAATTAAGAAAGTGTCCTATGCCTTGTCTCTTCTGTCATTATATGAAACAGAAGCTTAATGAGCTATTGTACTGCAAAAATTATATAATAGTATTGTTTATGGGTGTTGAGGATAGTTATTTTATATCTGCTACTGAGCTGTTCACATATTTTAGACATCTAATTTAAGCTGGTCTTTATTTCCTTCCCCTTTTAGATGTTGCTGTTCAACTTCCTGACAAGAAATCCATAATTATGTATTTAACATCTTTGTTTGAGGTGCTACCTCAGCAAGTCACCATAGATGCCATCCGAGAAGTAGAGACTCTCCCAAGGAAATACAAGAAAGAATGTGAAGAAGGAGATACTAATATACAGGTAAAGGTAAATTTTTATTGAAATGTTTGACTGGCTCTGTTATCTGTTAGGTACCAGGTAAAAACACTTTTAGGGGATATTTTTTCTTTCCTTTAAAAAAATGTTTTTATTAAATTTAGAGAGCGAGGAAGGGAGGGAGGGAGGGAGGGAGGGAGAGAGAGAGAGAGAGAGAGAGAGAGAGAGAGAGAGAGAGAGAAACATTGATCGGTTGCCTCCTATTGGGGACTGAGCCTAAAACCCGGGCATGTGCCCTAACCGAGAAGAAAACTGGTGACCTCTTGATTCATAGGGCCAGTGCTCCACCAACTGAGCCACACTGGCCAGGGGCAGGGAATTTTTTTTCTTGACTGAGAACATCTTGGCTTGTCCACTTGCATACATCTTAGAAGTTCAATTTCTCAGTTAGCATGCTGTCACGTGTCACATGTGTGTAACAGAAAACCATAATGCAACTGATTTCTTAAGAAGGAAATATACTGTTTCACACAATAAGGAGGCCCAGGGCTGTGATCATGCTGCTGCATGAGATGCTTGAGAAGCAGTGTTTTTCCATCATTTGCTCAGCACCTTCCATCAGTGCCATTTTGTGTTACGGGTGGTTTCTCTCATGTCAGCCTAGCTTTGTTCTAAGTACTAGCTTTCTTCTTTTTCTTTTCATTTTGTCTTTAGCAAAAGGATTTTTACCATTATATTTTCACAAGGGCTATCAAAATGCAAGGTTTATTTTCTCTTTAATTTAGAAGGAATGATAATATGTTACTCAGTGGGTTTTTCACTTAAAGATTTATAATACTTTTACTCATTAGGATAAAGATTCGTTTTTTAAATAAAGTCATGAATTTTTTCTTCCTGAATTATCCTGCCTTGAATTAATACATATTTTATCTTACTCTATTTCAATCTACCTGGTCCTCTTAATTCATAAAATGAGAGAGTCTTAACAGTTGGGTAAGACTTTAAAAAGTCATTCTTTCAAACATTTTAGCAACCAAGAGATACACATGAATTTCAAAATGATAAATATATTTTAGAGAGGCAGAAGCATGGAGTTTGAAGCTTAAATTATATTCCTGTCCCTACTTGTTGTGGATTAGTTACTTCCCCTCTCAACCACAGTTTTATCGTTAACATCTGGATAAAAACATCCACTTCATAACAATAAGCAGCTCAAAGTGTCTAAAATAATATTAATAAGCACTCTATAAGCAGCAGCTACCATTATTATAATTTTTCCTTCTTAATTTCTTTTGGTGTTCATTCTCACTCAACAAATTCCTTTGTAAAAAATGTTCGTTAATTCTTATATAATGATAATGTCTTGATTGGCACGCCATCTTCTTTTTCCTTTTCTAAGGTTCAAAGAACTTACTATTTCAGATTTTTTGGGGGTAGTAGGTTCCAATCCTTTTAACTTTTTTTTTTTAAAATATATTTTATTGATTTTTTACAGAGCAGAAGGGAGAAGGATAGAAAGTCAGAAACATCGATGAGAGAGAGACATCGATCAGCCGCCTCTTGCACGCCCCCTACTGGGGATGTGCCCGCAGCCAAGGTACATGCCCTTGCCGGAATCGAACCTGGGACCCTTCAGTCCGCAGTCCGACGCTCTATCCACTGAGCCAAACCGGTCTCGGCCCTTTTAACTTTTTTATTCAAAAATAGTATGATGTCTAGAAAAAGGGAAAGACTTACTGAGGAAAAGAGACAAGAGATGGGGCCAAATTGTGAACCTTGGCTCTTTTATAGTTTTGAAAGTCAAGTGATGCTGAGGAAAAGCTGTAATTTTTATAATTGACTGAAAATGCTGAGAAGCATTAGTCTCTAGTGGTGAAGTTATTATCCTGCATTAATGATGTGCCCTTTTAAGTGGCTCAGATAATCTGTTGAGCTTGCTTTTTGGTTTGAGTTACTTGTTTATTGAATTAGGCTTCTTTTGTTAGAAAGCTGGGGTATTTTGCTTATAGTTAAGGCCATTCTCTCTTAAAAAGAAAGATTTCATTTGCCTTTCATGAGGTGTAGATAAAAATGATCACGTCTGTGTAGGGCTCAGGGTGGCATGATAAGACCTGGAGAACCTATTTCCTGTTTGATTAAGAGCAGGTGCATTAACAGGAACCTCTTCATTTGCATGCTTTCATTCGTGCCTTAGAGATTGAATTAAGCTAATTAACGAAATAAAACGTGGTGTACTTTTAATCATTTACTGTTTGACAGAGCTTGCCATCCGATACTTTGCAATGAACACTAATAGCCAGCCTTCCTCTCGCTGCGTCTTTCTACAAATGTGCTGTGGAGCATTGGGTGGTCAGCAAATAGTTCTTGCATTTCTCTTTAGCGTCTCAGTTGAAAGTCTCCTCTTGTGTTTTAATTAATACCTTCTGGACATTTGCATCCAGACAGTGCCTTCCATCTGTCTCCCACCTCCCTAGATCCTAGTGCTTATCACAGTGACCTTTGGCTGGTCACTCACTAAGTTTCCTAGTCTCACATAGCCTCAGAGCATAGAGGTTTGGTACTCGCAGTTCCCCAGGGCTATTTCGGGTCTTCAGTTTCAGAACATGAAGTCCGGAACTTAACTCATTTTCCCTTCTCTGTGTTTGGTATCCTGTGTTTCATCTGTGTGTTCATGGATTCATCTTTTTAACTCCTGCATACAGTTGACTGGGTCTGTGTGATTCTTTCTCCAAAATGTGCCTGGTGCATGTTTTTTTTCTGTTCCAGCCTTCATGCTAATTGAAGACTCATCTTCTCTTGTCCTTTACAACACCGAGCCTCTCTCCACAATTCATCTCTGGCCACCACACTGCCGATGTGTGGACTGTTTCCAGTCCTTCCCTAAGACTCTTTCTTCTACACGTGGGCTTCTCTCTGTGAAATGCTCCTCCACCCACTGTTTGCATGGCAAGCTTCCAATCTTTCATCAGTTTCAATGCAACTTTTTCAGGGAAGTCTTTCCCTATTGACTTCTTGAAATCATCCCTACACACACATTCATTCAGTTTCTTGCTGTCACGGTATTTTTGTAAACTATGTTAAGAATTTTAAATTGTGTCTTGTAGCATTGGGAAAGCAGTGAAATATTTTAAGTGGGGATGTCTTGTGATGTGATTATATTGTCAGAGATCCTTTTGGAGGCTGAGGGAGAAGGAAGTTGCAGGGGTGGCAGTGTGAGTGGCAATGGAAAGTGAGATACTGATGAGTAGGCTCTTGTAGTCCGGAGAACAGATGATGCTGGTTGTGGAGACGGAATGGCTTGGAGACACATTTTGAAGGTAGGAATTGCTTACATGTTAAACATGAGAGGTGAAAGACGGAGAGAATCCAAGGCTGGCTCCTTGGTTCTTGGCTGGAGAAGGTTAGTGCATGAAGGAGCCATTTAGGAAAATGGGAAAGTCTGAGGAAGAATAAGTTTGGGGAGAAAATAAAGGGTAATATAGGCATGGTCAGATATGCCTTTTACATTGATGTGAAGATGTTAGGGTAGCTGGACAGAGGAGTCTGGAGTTTGGGTTCAGAAATAAAAAGGCAAATGTCTGTGGGATATAGATGGTTCTTTAAACTCAATGGGAATAAATGAAACCACTCAGACCAAGTATACTGACTGAAGAAAACAGGTCCCAGACTTAATGTTGAGGAGATTCGTGACTTACAGATTGGCTCAGAAATCAGGAGGAAAACCAGTATGGTGTTACTGAGGCAGAGAAAGGAGGGTTTTAGGAAGGTAGGAAGTCAGCCATGGAGTAAGGCTGAGAGTTTAAGAGAGAGGGTGACCATATCTCTAGGTTTGCTTGGGACAGTTCTGGTTTATGTGTGTTGTCCTAGCACTGTTTTTATAAAAATGTCCCAGTTGGTTGGTTAATAACATGGTCACCCTAAAGTTGATGCTAGAAAAGTGGATTTGTCAGTGGTGACTTTTGTTTGGTGACATTGGCAAAATCCTTTTCAGTTGAGTGGTGGATGACCAATGCCAAATCTGAAAGGGACTGTTAACAAATTGTAGCTGTCAAATCCATGAGAACTTCTTATGTTTCCCCTCTCCATTTTTGTATGTTTGAAAGATATAAACGTTGTGGATGGGAAGTGATTAAGTGAAGATGGGCTGTCAGCAAATTTTAAATAAATTTTGCTCTAAAAGGGAACAAATGAACAAAAGATAGAGTTCATTTGGTTATAAGATTCTAAAGTGATGGGATAAAAAGCATCCCATTCCTTGTGATAAATTTATTCCTGTGGGTTTAAAACAACAACAATAACAGCAAAAAAACCAAGACCAGCAAATAAACTGGAGGGTAGCAGCCTCCAAAAATTACCATCAGCAGCCTGTATGTGCGCCTGCCTTTCAGGGTCAAAAATAAAATGCTAACATGCATTTTAGCAAAAGTAGTTCCACTAGCATCAGAGCAGAGTTCTAATCTTTATGTCCTTTTCTTTAACTGGGATTTATCCTTTAAGGCCCAGTGCAATCCTGCATGGACCTTTCCTATTTTAGCCCTGGCTGAACTCAAATAGCATCTCTTATGGGGACCATGGAGTTTCTCGCTTCGCCAAGAGCCATTTCATTTTTGTTCAGAAGTGACTCAAGTGGGTTATTTGTCTCTTCCCACCTATGTGAGGATCCCCATGAGCACAGGATCCGGGAGAGCAGGCTGCTCTGTGCTCTTGGCCATCCTCGGGCACTAATACACGCTTTCCCAATAGCTCTGGACCTGGCTCACCCGCCTGAGAACCGGCTGGATGTCTGAGACACAGTGGGCTCTCCTTGCCGGAGTGTTCTCCATGCAGGGTGTCTCTGTTGACACCTTCTCATCTTCATGCTGCTTGAGGGTTTTCTCCTGGCTTTGTTTTCCTAGAGCCCAGCACCAGAGGAGGAGCACGGGAGCCCCCGGGCTGACACCCCCAGCACTGTCACCGAGGTGGACATGGACCTGGACAGCTATCAGACAGCCCTGGAGGACGTGCTGACCTGGTTGCTTTCTGCCGAGGACACGTTCCAGGAGCAGGATGACATCTCGGAGGACGTGGAGGAAGTCAAAGAGCAGTTTGCCACCCACGAAGTAAATATCTGTGGCCCAGGAGCGGGCCCTGCCCGCCATGTGCCTGTGCCTTCTCGGGCTCTGTCCCGATGTGTGCGCCCACTGAATTCTGCTCTGCAGGAAGGTCACGGCTCATTTTAGGACTTGGGATATTTAAATAGGGCTTCGTTTTAAAGTCGGCGCCGGTGATTCACTGTGCCTTGGAGTTAGGTTTCAGATTTTAATCTTATCATCTTATCGTAACTTGTAACTTCTCTGGAGCCACTGACACAAATCAGTGCACAGCAACTGCTAGTTTCTGAAGTGTGTGGTTAGATTTAAAACACAAAGTGACTAATTAATACAATACACCCAGTCTTGAGACTTGGAATGTCCCTCAGAAAGTGATTATTTTTATTTATTGTATGATTAAGCAAATGTCAAAGCCAGTGTTCATGTATACTTTTATACAATGAAAATTTCGTACTATTTTAAGAATATAGTATATTATACTGTAGTGATTAGCTTATATGGAGATTTCTTTTTAATTAAGTAGGGTTTTTTTGTGTGTGCTAGTATGTTAATCGACAGATCTTATGTGCTGTTTTGGTTAGAAAATAATAGAAATTGACATTCTTTAAGCAGTTTCTCTTGGGTGAGCCTGATGTTTTATTCTGTTTTCTCATAATTCCATATCATGATCTCTCAGTATCATAATCAGCATTTTCTTAAAGATAGTTAATATTACAGATGTAATATTGTTTTCTTTGATAGATTCCCATTTTTTAGTTAGACCAGTGCCTCTTTCCTATGTTCGAAGTTGGGTCAAAATCTACTTTATTTACACTCTTCACAGCTGCCTTTTCCTGCAGCCCTGATATTGAAATGTTTATTTATTTACATTTTTTTCCATGAGCTGCTCACAAATCATAGTGATGTACTTTTCTAGGCTTTTATGATGGAGCTGACTGCACACCAGAGCAGTGTGGGGAGTGTCCTTCAGGCAGGAAACCAGCTGATAACACAAGGGACTCTGTCTGATGAAGAGGAGTTTGAAATTCAGGAACAGATGACCCTGCTGAATGCTAGATGGGAGGCCCTTAGGGTGGAGAGTATGGACAGACAGTCCCGGTGAGTGGAAGCAAAGAAATTAACACTTTATTCCACAATGTGTGTTGTCCAGTTTAGGTGAAATAAAGGTCTGTGAATGCAAGACAATTACAGAGCTTGCCTTGTAAAATGTGTAATGTTGCTGGAGTTTTGTATGATCTTGGTTTTTGTATGATCTTGATATGATAATCAAATTAAAAGGTAGAAGTTGAAGTACAGAAATTAGGTAAAAGGAAAGGACATTTTATATGGGTAGATATTGACTTGTAGTATTAAAATTGGCTAACCATTAACTCAATGTGAAGACAGGACTATGTAGTATTTATTTACAATTTGTTACCTTTTTTAAAGCAATACTGCGTGCCCCCCCTCCCCCAGCCTCCCATGGTTCTTTTTTCCCTTCTGCATTGTGTATTAAGGAGCAAACTACATTCCATTGCAATTTCCACCTATTTAATATGCAGGAATTCCTGATTGAAGAAACAATGATTCTGATAGGAATAGTGGGTGCTGTTATTTGCATTCTTGGACTGCATTTAATTGATACCATTTAGGAAGAAAATGAAAGTGTGTGTGTGTGTGTGTGTGTGTGTTTGCTTGTTTCTATATTTAAAGACTAAGTGCTGCTTTAAATGATTAGACAGGATTGAGTTTCTTTGCCCTGTACCCCTTACTCCCCCCCCCATCCCACCCAGTTTGTTTGCTGCCAGGAGTGTTTATTTTGTGTATTTGCCTTTGCAAAGGGGGAAAGCAAGTGGGACTGATGCTGTGTCCCTCCCCACAGGCTGCACGATGTGCTGATGGAGTTGCAGAAGCAGCAGCTGCAGCAGCTCTCTGCCTGGTTGACGCTCACAGAGGAACGCATTCAAAAGATGGAGACTTGTCCCCTGGATGATGATTTACAATCCTTGCAAAAGCTGCTAGAAGATCATAAAGTAAATCTGGCTTGTTTTTATTTTCTTCCTCATCAAATATGAAATAGCAGCATTTAGCCTTCTCACTGGCTTCTGTCCTTAGTGCAGGGGTGGGACACTTTTCAGTGTCCTCTGCTCATCCGCAGCTTCGAGGCTGGAGTCGGTGGGGATGTGACTTTACTAACATTTTATGTGGGTATGTATAGTGCTCTTAGGAAAGAACAGAGCTTCCCTAAGATTCTCAAGGGTTGTTTTGGACCTGTAAGTGGTTAAGAACCCTAGTGTGTGAGCATCAATGTCGTGCAAAGAAGCAAACTCTCAGATTTATGCGTACCTTACCCTTTAAGGAAAGCTATTGCTTCTTCTCCAATCTGGAAAAGTATCTGGCACTAGGGTAAGAATCAAAATTCGGTCGATAATTTAATTTGATCACAAATTAAGGAGAAAACTTTTCATAGTCAAGGCAAGGTAGAGCAAATAGCTCCTCTGCAATTTGTTTGAATAATCCTATTTCTCAGTGAAATATCTGGATAACTGATAAGTAAAGCTTTAGGGATACTTTAAACGCAACTCAAAGGCATTTGACAACACTGTTGGTTGGGAGTATTTAAATAAATTACCTGTATCCATACATCTTAGCATGTATACCTGCCATGCTCTTCCTGGGGAAGGGGTGAGAATAAAAGTCATCTGTGTCCTTAACTGCTTTCCTGGACAGCTATTCAGAATAGCTTCCGACTATCAAATATTATCTACTTATCTCTCACTTTATGTCATGCTCCACTAGAGAAAATTATCTTTGTATAGTCAAATTCAGGACTCTTTTGATTTACCAATTCTACATTCTTACCTTAATTCCCAGTATAGACATTCAACTCACTTAATATTACATTATTTTTTGCCACAATTTGGACTGAAAGTAATGACATCCCACTTGCCATCTGTTATGACATTGCATTTTCAAACTGCTTTGGTTCATAATGAAATGTAAAGATGTATAACGGGCTTGTTTCATTAGTAGGATACTTAGGGTAATGATTGGAAATTTAAACAGGATGCCTCATTAAATGTCCTTAATGACTATTGACAACCGAGTGGATTTTAAATAGGTAAATGTGAAAGAGTAGAGATAATGGTATATCTTAATTTTTTTTTCTCTAGAGCTTGCAAAATGATCTTGAGGCTGAACAGGTGAAGGTAAATTCATTAACTCACATGGTGGTGATTGTTGATGAAAACAGCGGTGAGAGTGCCACAGCTGTCCTGGAAGATCAGCTACAGGTAAAGGACCCTGAGATGGAGGGTGATCCCAAGGGGCCTGTGGTCTGAGGCCCCATTACATGTACCTGTAGTTTTTATGTCTCATCACACTGCAGAAGACTAGAAGAACCTACTTTAGGCTATCCTTCCCAGCGGGAGTTCCACGGCATATGGTGACAGGAGTACCTCGGTACCATTCCTTTACATCAGCCGTTGTTCGGGTGAATGGGGGTGCAGTAGTAATTATTGCTTTTATGATGGAGCTGAGGATCCCCATGAGCACAGGATCCAGAAGAGCAGGCTGGAGAGATTCACGAATCTCTACTGATTTATTCCCATTGCTCTTTGAATTCCTCCACGTCCTCCGAGATGTCATCCTGCTCCTGGAACGTGTCCTCAGCTAATAGTTACTATTATAGGTTGGGAAGCACAGAAACTGATCTCAATAAGTGACCCACAGGCTTCTTGCTCAGAATCACTTAAGGAATTTGCTGAAATGTAGATTCCCAGGCTCCAGGCAGACCTGGATTCCTGGGAGTGGGGCTCAGCGGATCTGCACCTTAAAAAAATGCCCATGCATATTAAAATTTGAGAATTTCAGCTATGTAGGATTTCATATCCCTGTTTCTTTGGTGGACCAATGTGTGAATTTCAATAGCAGTTTTAGGAACCCCAACAAATTGCTTCTTTTCTCAAAAGGTTATGGTGTCAAGTCTTTACAAAGAGATTGATTGGTATTTCATTTGAATAACACTGGAATCATCTGCTTTGATGTTGCCAGTTTATGATTTTCAGAAACTTTCGGACATGTATCTCCATTTAAAGTTGGCCAGTGGTTGTAAGACTTTGTGCAGAAGTTCTTAGTGATTACAGTAGCCTGAGAGGCAGGCTTTCATGTCTAGCCTGGTTAGACGGAGTTTTCATGATGAGACCTGTCTTCTGGCTCTGTCTTCGACCCGTTGCACTGTCCAAAGCTTTCTCTGGTATTACATGTCAAAACAGCATAATATGAATTAAATAACTCTTGTTCATATTTAAGTAATGTAGAAATAAATTGAACTTTTGTTAGTTATTATCTATATAATGATAACAAAATTATTGGGAAACTTATCATGAAGAATACTTTTTAAAAAATAGTAATAAAAATTATTTATTTAGTTTTGCTAGTACTTGTACATATCCTGCATCTAAATTTTCTGGAATTTTCTATGGATCATGAGATGTGAACAGAAAAAAAATCAATTAGGCATATTGAACAGGAATACTCTCATTCAACACATAGTTTTTATAAGGTTAATACTTTTGTATTACAGATGAAAATTTTCTTGGCATGTAAAAGTGGTTAAAAAATTACTGATGTATTGTATTTTGTTTTAAAGACAATTATAGCCTGCAAACAGTTTCAGCACAAAAAGTAAATGTTTGCTCTATTTTGAGATGTATGTAAAAATACTAAGTTCTCAAATAAAAACCACAATAAAGTGAAAAGGGCAGGAATTTGGAGTAGACAGTTATAGGATAGAGTTCTAGTTGTGCTGCTTTTTAGCCCTGTAATGTAAAATAATTAGTTACATTCTATGGAAATTAGTTTTTCTCATCTATAAATATATAGGATTTATCTGTATTATTTAAAGCTACTTTTATTATATATGTGAATATATATATATATTTAAAACTTTATAATAGAGAACAATTGATGTCAGGAATTTCTTTGAGGATTGTGATAACTGTCTCTTAAAGCTGTGTTGACAAAGGATGGTTTCTCCCTTTACTAGAAACTTGGTGAACGTTGGACAGCAGTGTGCCGATGGACTGAAGAACGCTGGAATAGGTTACACGAAATCAGTATCTTGTGGCAGGAATTATTGGAAGAACAGGTATGAAACTGTTATCCATAGTGGTCAAGATAGATGGTGGAAGGTAACTCATTTTTAATTATGGCATTAGAATAAAGTCTTACTTTCCTTCTAAAGGAATTATTTGTTATTTTAAAAGTCAGATTTGTATTCATTTTACACGAAGAGTATTCATAGAGATTGTACTGTATTGCTCCATTGTAACAGCAGTTTGACCTGTTTTATTTTTAAGAATGTTAGTACTTAGACATGCTACTTTCAGGGTTTGCTTGACATTTTAATTTCATTGCACTTATACTGGGTAACGTGTTTGAACTTGTACCAACACAGTGCCTAGCATATAGTTTGTGCTACATAAATAAAGAATCCACTCAATACTTTGTGGCCTTTAAATCACAAGAATTTTACATGGTTTTGAAACAGAATAACTACTGAAATTTAGCTAGGGAACATTATTTAGCAACACCATTGATTTAACATTTGGATAATAGTATATTTTTTCCTACTAAGTATTACCATAGTAAATTTGGTGCAAAGCTGGCCATTGGCCTCCTCCATCCTTCCAGAAAAGCAGCCATCGAAACAGAATATAAATAAGCAAAACTTTCCCTGGAAACACCAAACAGTTGTGGTTTAGAAAATAAGCAGATACTCTATTCCCTCATCTCAGTGCCCATTTCAATTCTTTTAAATGCATTTCATTTCCATCTACAAAAATCAACTAGACGCTTTTTAGGCAATAAAAACAAGTGTGTGATGCTTTGTGGTTTACTAAATACAGTGCAGATAGAATATCTTCAAAAGTGGGGTACAAAATTTGTCCCAGTATAAATTGGTAATCACTACTCCCCACCCCCAATCATTGGTCACAATCTTCCTGCTAAGAATCTCATAATGGACCAGATTCTGATTTCTGAAATATTTACAGTTCACTTTATGAAATACTTTCATTTACTTTAGATCCTTGTTTTCACTCCAAAGCAGTTAAAAGTTTACTTTAATAATGATAAGAGACATTGATTGCCAGAGAAAACCATTGTGTTACTTTTCTGCTAAGTAAAATAATTTAAAATTTGGAACGAATTTTAATTTAGCAAATAAAAATATTTACAAGTAAGGGGTAGCTGGTATTTTGGCCAATATTTTAGGTTTACAACTCCCCTTTGAATGGCTTTCTGCTAGGACATAGAAGGAGGGATCTTCTGAAAATGGAGAGTTGAATCCAGCATGGTACTTAAGGTAGAGAAATCTGCTATTGCAGGAATGAGCCCAAGTCAGCCATATCTCAGTTAGAACCTCTTCCATGGGCTTTTTGAGTACTCAGCTGCAGAGGCCTCAAGCGTCAGCAATGGGCTGTGAGAAATTGGTTCCGGACTTCTGTAGCACGGGCCAGTGTGAAGTGTGCAAGGGGCCTATTCTGTAAAGAACTCCAACCTACCTTTCCAACCTTAGTGTTCCCTCTGTCCTTTTATGTGCCCAGTGCTCAAACCCTGAATTCCCAGTCCCTAGCCCATAGTGAGGCTGCCAATGCCACAGGAATTGGGCTCATTCTTCTTTACTGTCTATTCGAATGCATGGGGCCTGTAGGTGCCTCGTGGTTTGGGTTGTTGTTTTGTTGTCTTTGTGTTTTGAAAGAGTGACTGTATTTCATTTGTTTTCTAGCCTTTGTGTTTTTGGTTCTTCTCCAATCTGGAAAAGACTGGTTAAGGATTGGCCTTGGCCATGGAATGTCCTTAGACCCATCTCCTCATTTTTAAGTTCTCTCCAGCCATCAAGAACCATGAAGTCATCTATAAATACCTCACTCTCCCTGTCTCTAAACTGGAAGTGGTCTCTTATGGACTTTGTATCTTGTGCCATAGTTACTCCTGCACATATCTTACTACCTTTACTATTGCTGAGGGCAGGATCCACTTTTGTCTTTTATGTCCTTCATCTTTTGTGTCATATAGAGGAAAGGAATAGTTGTCAAATTCACTGATTAAAAAAATACAGTTAGAGAAATAATTGATTCTATTGCAAACATAGAACCAAGATCTCCTCCCCATTTCCCCCTTCAGTTTTATAGAAGAGGGTTGGTGTGGTAGATGCCACATTTTGGGAAGAATTATCCTAATGTAGCTATGTTGTTTTCCACTCCTGCTTCAAATTGATCTTCGTACTTCTGCCTAAAACAACATGTATTGTTGGCCAGTGAAGTTTAACTGTCTTTATACTTTGAACTATTCTCAGACTTCTTCCTCTGACCATAATTGCTGTTGAACCTGGAGTGTTGGTGCAGTTTTCTGGCATGATGCTCTAGAAAAACCATTAGCTTTGCATTGTGGGTCTTTGATCTGGCTCTTCTGTCAACACACCAAGGAGCCTCGGATGTATAACTTGGCTCTTCTCTCTGTCCTCCCTAAAACAAGGGACTGAGATAAGACAATCTCCCAGATTTCCCCTCTCTTCAGAGTGCTACAGCCTGATTCTTTGGAGACTCGAATAGCCTTTTAGATCCCCAGCCTCCCTGAGAATTAGGTTTACTTACCCAGGTTTGGGGCTAATTTCAGATTGATCTGTTGCAAATCTAAGAAGGTTAATATCTTTCTGTTTCACTCATGCCTCATGCTTTGGTTTTTGAAGTCCTTCTTTTTTAAGATAAGGATAAAGCTTCTAAGAATATAAATATTAGAGATTTGGGAACTTGATTGAATCGAATTACCGAGTGATTCCCCAAATGTATATCTAACTTTCATTATTATTTATAGTGCTTGCTGAAAGCTTGGCTAACCGAAAAAGAAGAGGCGTTAAATAAAGTCCAGACGAGCAACTTCAGAGACCAAAAGGAGCTAAGCATCAGTGTTCGGCGCCTGGCTGTAAGTGATGTCATTGTCAGCATCTGTCTTGTAAGCCTGTGATATTTTAGTGTGTTATATCAATGGTTAAAACCATTTAGAAAATCCAGAGTAGGACACATTACCCAACACTGGAATGCTGCCATGGAATGGTCTAGAACCAGGAGTCTTATGTTTTAGCATCAGACAAAATTACAAGGGTACATTCTACTATAACATATATACATGGTTACATGTCCTGACTGGGGAACAGGAAGATAAAGTCCTGTTAAAATGGAGTCATCTAACAAATATCTGGAAAACTAGATTTTGAAGGAAGACATGGAAATGAAGCGTCAAGCACTGGACCAGCTGAGTGAAATTGGCCAGGATGTGGGTCAACTACTTGATAACCCTAAGGCATCCAAGAAGATCAACAGTGATTCTGAGGAACTGACTCAGAGATGGGATTCTCTGGTTCAGAGACTAGAAGATTCCTCCAACCAGGTACTGTTTGCCCCGGTAGTATGTTATGCTATTAAGTAGATTAAATTTCAGGTTAGTTTGAATTTTTATGAAATAAAAGGGTAGTAGTTAAGCTAAAAAGTTGGTTCCTTATACCTGGTTTACTATAAAACTGAAAAATGGACATGAAAATGTTCTTTAGTATTCTAAAGTAAATTTTAATGTATCTTAAAAAAAGATTAATATCCAGTGATTTAATGCTTGCTAACTGATAATAGACATGACTCCATTAAATGATCTTTAAATTTTATTCATTTAAAAATATTTTAGTGAATTGATAAAAAGAAACCCCAAAACTTTGGTTTGTACATGAATGTTCATAGCAACATTATGAATAATAGGCAAAAAGTGAAGTTACTCAAATATACAGTAGGTAGGTGGATAAACACAATGTGGTATAGCCATACAATGGAATATTTTTTGGCAATAATAAAAATGAAGTACTGATATATCCTATATTATGGTTGAACCTTGAAAACATACAAGTAAAAGGAGCCAGTACCAAGTTTATAGGCACCATGATTCTATCTATATGAACTACGCAGAATAGACAGACTCATAGAGACAGAAAGTAGATTAGTGGTTGCCAGGAGCCAAGCGGGAAGAGAGGATGGGAAGTGACCGTTAATGGGTACTGGATTTCTTTATGAAATAATAAAATTATTCTGGGAATAGAAAGTTGGCATGTTTGCCTAGGTCTGTACACTGATAACAGTTGAATTTACATTATCAAAGAAAGAACTTTTTGGCATATGAATTATATCTCAATAAAGCTGTAAACTCTGGCTGTAAACTGAAAACTGTGGCTGATTTTATTTCAGGTGACTCAGGCTGTAGGAAAGCTGGGAATGTCCCAGATTCCTCAGAAGGACCTTTTGGAGACTGTCCACATAAGAGAACAAGTAACCACCAAAAGGTCTAAGCAAGAACTGCCTCCTCCTCCTCCTCCAAAGAAGAGACAGATCCCCATGGATATGGAAGCTAAGAAAAAGTGAGAATAGACCGAAGTTTTCTAAACCCAAGACCCCACACTACGTATTTTGTACTCAGTACTCATGTCATACTAATCACTAATGATATGCAAATGTTGACATAATTATTGTTTTGAACCACTCACTACCCTTGAGCATTCTGAATATTCTACTTCCCACTGGCTAAGTCTCAGATGGTTTTATTTATCCTGTGCTCATCCTGAACTGTGTGCTGAAACCCTTTCTTCTTCCTTTCCTATCGTTCACCTGGGAGGATATGATGGCCCATGATCCCTCATTTCTTCTTTCTTCCACTATCACGATTCTGACAGTCTCACTTTAGTTACATCTCTTTATTGTTTGTGAGTCAGCTCTCTCTTTTCTCAAGCAAAATAAATACTTAATTCAGGGAAGTAATTGGTCTCCTTTTTTCTTTGTTTTTGTTTTTCACCCCTCATTCTTTTTTCATGTTTTCTTTCTTCCTTTGTTAATTCTTTTTTCTAGATTCATTAACAGATTATTTGTATTTGGCTTGAAGATTCATTTTTAGCATACACCATCTTTTCATCTTATTGATTCAAGATAAACTTGGGTTTTTTATAAGAGGATTAATCACCCCTGGCATAGATAGAGCTTTTATGAATGCCAGCTACCCTGTTTACGCCATGCTGTGGCCCAGGTACCTCACATGGACTGTAGCAGCTAGTCCTGAAAAGACCCTTGATTAGAACTATTATTCTCTCCCTTTTCCAGCAGCATCCCAGTGCTCGGGTAAGTGGGCAGTTAGTTTTCCCTGAATAAAAATGATGTGATTTCACCAATTTAGCTTTTGTCAGACAAAGCAGGATTTCAGTTTTACCGGATGATTTTCATTTTGGCGACAGGGCTGTGCATCCTCATAATAGCATCTCCTAGCAGGACCAGTATACCTCCATAGAATTGTTACTTTTGGAGCCAAGACAGCGGATGAGGAAGGTGCTTTTGGTGTTAATGTTGTCATGGACCTTCCATTTCAGGAGTGTTTGTATTCTGCCAGTATGTCTAGCAACGTGTCTCTCCAGGACTGACTTTGTGTTTTTGGAAGCTGAGAAGGTTTTAAAAAACTAGAGTGCATCACTGGGTTCTGGTACCAGTTCCAGTGTAGGTGAGAGTGGGAGGATTCTCCCAGCAGGCAGTTCATGGGACACTAACTGGGTGTCTTACAGTTAAATTCAATTCTGACACTTCCTACTGGGAGACTGTCCGATTCCACAGGTTAAGGGTTCAGTCCAACGAGTTGTTACCTGTGCTTCTAACCAACTGGCTGTACATCAGAGGTTCCTATTACCTCCTCTGTGGGTTTGATTAATTTGTGAGAGAGTGGCTCACCCAACTCAGAGAAGCATTTTATTTATTAGTCCACTGGTTTACTGTAAGAGGATATAACCCAGGAACCACCAGATGGAAGAGGCGCATAGGAGAGGAGAAAAAGCACAGAGCTTCCAAGCCCACTCCAGGCGGCAACTCTCTTGGCACCTTCACTTGTTCACCCCCTGGAAGCTTGCTGAACCCTGTCCTTTTGGGTTTTTATAGAGGCTTCATTACTTAGGCATGATTGATTAAATCATTGCCCATTGGTGATTGAATCAAATTCCAGACCTTTCCCTTCCAGAGGTCAGGATGGTGGGGTGGGACTGAAAGGTCCAACCCCTAATCACATGGTTGGGTCTCCTGGCAACCAGCCTCCATCTTTAGGGGAGGTCCAAAAGTCAGCTCATTAACATGAAAAGTGATAACTCTGATGCTCCCATCACTTAGGAAATTTCAAGGGTTTGAGGAACTCTGAGCCAGAAATGGGACTAAGACCAAATATACAATGAGTGGCCAGATTATTATGAACTCTGAACGCATAATAATCTGACTACTCAGTGTATATCCTATATAATAAAAGGCTAGGAGTTCAATCAGCAGGCAGGCCGGCCAATCACCCATGTCCCCTCTCCCTGGCTAGGCTGGCTAACCCCACAGATTCATGTACCTGACCCAGTAATGCACCCTAGTTTTTTAAAACCTTCTCATATAATAATACTAATACATGCACAAATTCATCCATTGGGTGAATATACTGAGTGGCCAGATTATTATGCATTCAGAGATCATAATAACCTGGCCACTCAGTGTATATTTCTTACTGTAAATCACAATATCACAAGTGTGTAACTATAAAATCTTAAACACGGCCTGTTGTATAAAGTGCATTCTGTGACATGAAATACAATACTGTACCTGTGACTTACTGAGGTCCCATTTCATGGTACAAGGGGTCTGGAGGTAGGGGTGGTCATGCAGCATCCTGCATGTTGTCTTAGCCTTCCTAAGCCCGGTGGCTTTTACCCTCAGGCTTGTCTTCTCCCTGTCCCCAAGGGGCTACTGAAGCACCGTCATCCTGTACAATCTGTTTTATAGGCAGTAAGAACAGTTTCTTCTTTTTTGTCTTTTTTATTTTTAAACCAGGGAGACCTTTCCTGGAAGATATCAGCTAAGTTCCCCCAGTCTCACTGGTCAGGACTCAGCTGCTTGACCATGCCCTGGGAGCTTTGGAGGTTGAAGTGCCTCGCCTCTCCTGGCTCTGTAGTTGTGCTCTGGGCAGCAAGGAGGAAGTTGGGGAGGGAGGTGTCTGTTGCGTAGGCAACCAGCTGTGAGGACCACAGTTTTCTGCTTTACTGGTTGATTGAGGTAGAAATTCCTTTAGCTGGTTCCTGGATAAATAGAAATTTGAGGCTGTCCAGTTCATTCTAACAGAAGGCAGTGAAATCTCACTATTAGAAATTAAGTCCCAACTTGGCCCCCCTCTCAGTCTACCCATGTATGATGTGATGGGATCCAGAAAATAAATGTAGCAATAACACAGCTTCGTGATTCAAGCTAGCTCAGTCTTTCTGGGGCAAGATAGAGCCATACCACCCCTCTTTAGTATTTGAGGATAGGTTTCCTATTTCAATTTCCATTCATTATCCTAAAGTCCAGGGAGTTCTTTACCATTTCTACTGTAAAAAGGCTTCCAGACCCTTAGAAACCACTATGAACTTATCTTAAAATGAGCTGTCCACGTGGATTTGGGCCTTAAGGAACTGCTGGGCACAACGTCAGGTAATAATACCAGCACGTGCTTCTGAAATGGGGGTTATTTCCCCTGCTCTGCCCTTGGTGCTGCTGGTGGCTGTTTACCACCTTAGGGACAGCCGTTTGCTGCAATCTAGATATGGCTAAAGTGGCCTGTGCTCATGAACACCCCACAGCTTTCTCAGAAATGGACTGTCTCCAAGGTCATTTAAATGAGTGACTTTTGGGTGGTGCTCCCCTGCTCTGAAAGAGTAAAGAGAAATCAACTGGTAAGATGACAGGTGGAGTGTACCATGGTTTGAGCGGCACACTGACCCCCGGTTATGGACCTGGAGTGTCACAAAATCTCTTACAAGCTACAAAGAAAATTCACCTGGGTGAAAAAACAAATATTCCCATGTTTCTCCTGTTGCTCCTCCTCACTGTGCTTTTCACTAGGAAAACTTTAAGCGAAGTTTCCCAAAAGAATCACCAAGGACGGCCCATGCTCACATTAAAGTGCCTGCAAGTATCCAGAGGTGGTTTTGAGAAGCCCTGGAGGGAGAGTCTGATAAGAAGACAGACAGCCTCAGTTACACCCCTAGCTCCATCATTTATTAACTTTGTGGCCTGGGCCAGTTATTTAAAACCCCCAGGAGCTCAATTCCTTTGTCATTCAAAGGAGAATAATAGTGTAGTTTTCATAGGATTGTTGTGAAAAGGACTTGAGTTAAGAATGTACACAGAACTGGCCGAAACTGGTTTGGCTCAGTGGATAGAGCTTCGGCCTGCAAACTGAAGGGTCCCAGGTTCAATTCTGGTCAAGGGCATGTACCTTGGTTGCAGGCAGATCCCCAGTAGGGGGTGTGCAGGAGACTGCTGATTGATATTTCTCTCTCATCCTCTCATCAATATTTCTGACTTTTTATCTCTCTCCCTTCCTCTCTGTAAACAAATCAATAAATATATTTTAAAAAAAGAATATACACAGAAGGCTTAATAAAGGGCCTGATGTATGGCCAGCAATCCCTGAATGTTCCCCCTCTTGTTCCTCCTCACTGTGTTTTGACTTCCCTTCCCAACACCTGTCAAGTCTGCATACATCCTCTCTCCCCCACCCCCCATCACCCCCTACTCTCTGGCTCCTGTTCCCACCACAGCCCTTTCTTGGGTCTTGCCTCTCTTGATTCTTCTCTGTGAGAACCCACAGGTAAATGGGGTCTTGTCATTCTTACACTTTAAACCCTTCACTGGCTCTCAGTTGCCCTTTGCTTAAACCCCAACTCTTTCAAGTATCCTCTAGGGCCTTCTAGTAATTGCTTGGTATACTCTCTGCCTTAGTGTTCACCATTCCAGCCACATCTGAATACTTGTGGTTTGCAAAGTGTGGTCCTTCCTTTCTTTGCTCTCCCTTTGTAAGGAAAACTCCTGGCTCAAGGCTGTTCTACTCCAGGAAGCCATCCCTCCCTGGCTGGATGAGGAGTGGCCTGTGAATTCCTGGAATTAGCACCTCACAAATTCCTGTTGTTATTGCCCTTCACTTTCCATTGCCCTCCCTAAGGGCTGGGATTGTCTCATTTACCCTCAGGTCACAGCCCAGACCAGGGCCTGGCACATAACAGGCTCACTTCAGAAACATGCTGGATTGGAGAAGGCATGAACTTCAGCACTGTCCCTCCTTGTTCTTTGTTGTCACTATCTAATCAAATCTATTTTTCATTATTTACGAGCGTTTACAAAAATACAAGTAATTTCTGTAAAAGTTTCCATCATTTAATAGTTATTTTCTTTATCTATTAACACAATGCTATTATTCCTCTGTTCAGACTTTGGATTGTGCGTACACGATCTTACTTTGTGTGGTTTCTGTATTTCTGGGCTGGCTCTTTCGTTTTGTTTTCTGAGGAGTGTTTAAAATGCTTGCTGGATGGGTGCTAGGCTGTTCTCTTTCTTGAGCCAAGTGACACAATAGAAGGAAACAAATGACAAGTGGTAACATCTGAATCTCAAATCAGGTTTGATGCCCTGAGTGCAGAGCTGCTGGACTGGATTTTGAAATCAAAGACTGCCATTCAGGCCACAGAGATAAAAGAATATAAGAAGATGCAAGAGACTTCAGAAATGAAAAAGAAGTTGAAGGTAAAACATAAAACAGAAATACACTAGTGAATAAAATATTTCATCAGGATACATTTACTTTGGCATAAAGATGGGGGGGGGGGGCAGAAGCTTCCTGTAAAATATATGTAGCCATACGCAGCTTTTAGAACATTGTAGTAAATTTTGAATCAATTCAAGCTGGCTGGCATCAGATCCCTGTGTGGAAGAGAAATTTTTTCCTTCCTCCTTAACCACTGAGTTGTATAGGAAGGAACACTTAGGTGATTTAAATATTATTTCTCTGTTTAGCTTGAGTAGATCTTTCAAAAAATTAAATTCTTTATTGTTTAAAGTATTACATGAGTCTCCCTTTTTCCCCATTGACCTCTCCCTAGCCACTCCCACCCCCACCCCTTGATTAGATCTTAATCTGGTACCTAATAATTTGTGACTGTGTGTACAGAAGACGTTTTGCTTTCTGCAGCAAACTATAGTAGTACCTCCTTATGCACAGCTATCTGCAATCAACTGCAGTGCAAGAATATTAAATGGAGAATTCCAGAAATAAACAGTTCAAAAGTTTTAAGTTGAGCAGCCTGTTGACATCTCGCACTGTCCTGCTTCGCCCCACCTGGGGTGTGAATCCCACCTTTGTCCAGTGTATCCACATTGTATAGGCTGCCCTTCTGTTAGTCATTTAGCTGCTGTCTTCATTATCAGATCGACTGTTGAGGTATCACTGTGCTTATGTGCAAGTAAGGCTATTCTTTTACTTAATAATGGCCCCAAAGCACCGGAGTAGTGATGCTGGCAGTTCAGATATGTGAAAAGAAAAGGTGGGTACAGTGCAAGAAGGTATTTTGAGAAAGAAGGAGACCACATTTACATACTTTTTATTACAATGTATTGCTATAATTGTTCTATTTTATTATTAGTATTTTGTTAATTCCTTATTGTGCCTCATTTATTATAGTTGTGTATAAATAGGAAAAATATAGCATATATTGGATTTGGTATTCTCCGTGGTTTCTGACATCTAATGGGGATCTTGGGAAGTATCCCCTAGGATAAGAGGGGTTACTATATTTCAAATTTCTTTAATATATTCTCTTCAGAGAAGAGACACCGTTGTGTAAACATAAATTCTAAACAAATGAATGGAGCTTAGCTCTGCTGCTTTGTACCCATATGTGTGTTACTGAAATTGTGACGGGGGGTTGTAGTGATTTATGTCATTGGTGGTCATTAAGCCTCTGTTCATGCTTTCCTCAACTATTTGGGCATACCAGAGCAAGCCTATATTGCTATGTACATTAGTAGTGGAGTTTGTTGGTAAGGAGTTTGGGGAACATTTAAAACTCCCCATGTGGAGAATCCCTAGTCCAATTCACCACCACCATAAAAGGTTATCAAAACTCAGTTTGTATAAAGGGGGTAATCATTTCCCTCCAGTTTGATGGTGACTTTTTGCATGAGCACTTAGCTTAACAAAAAGAAATGGTATTTCCTAAATTCTCTTGTTATTTCTTGACCTTTGAGTAAACAAATGGCTGTGTTACTTAGTCTCATTAAAGTTTATATGAATGAAAGTAGGAAAGCTATATTTATTTGACAGTGCTTGCAAGTATAAGTTAGAAGAGGCATCCTTCTTTGGATTATCTGGTTGTAATAATATGGGTCCCTACAAGTTTTTGTTGTCCTATTTTGGACACAATTTGAATAGTTAATACTAACTGGGAGTTGAGAAGAGGGAAAAACTTCAAATACTGAGTGTGCACTTATGTTAAAGTGTGTGTGTGTGTGTGTGTGTGTGTGTGTGTGTGTGTGTGTGTGTTCTCGTGATCTTGTTCAGCTCTTTCTTAGAGGCTGTGGAGTTTGTCTTCACAACTTGTTAATAGGCACACTGAGAATATAAAACCACAGAGACATAAATATTAAAATTAAGCATTTTTAAAACACAAAGAACAAAATGCTTTGGTTTGGATCCTAAAGCATGTTGGAATTATTTATAAATTATCTATGAATTTATGTTGATGATTGAAGTTTGCAATATACTCTAGAATTAATGTAATACCCACAAAAATACTGTGACTTAAATTATTTTAGTCTCTTTTTTATTTTTTTAGAAATAATTTTTATTGATTTCAGAGAGGAAGGGAGAAGGAGAGAGAGATTGAAACATCAGTGATGAGAGAAAACCATTGACCAGCTACCTCCTGCCCGCCCCCAGCTGGGGACTGAGCCTGCAACCCAGGCATGCCCTTGACCACAATTGAACCTGGGACCCTTCAGTCCACAGGCCGACATGCTAACCACTGAGCCAAACCAGCGAGGGCTGTTTCTTTTTCTTGTTAATTAATTTTTGTTCAGTGATTTCTGTCCAAGCACATTCAGTTCACTGGATGCAAACCCTTATTTATATAGTGTGGCATGTATCGAGGCGATATATGTGAATAGATAGATATCCAGAATCTAAATCACTACTTTTACTTACTTCCTTTTAATAGAAACTTGTAACTGTAATGTAAAATTTTTTTTTTTTGAAAAAGAAACCCAAGTTTTTTATTTCTAGTTTGAATATATCTTTTAAAACTGAACATCTCTGGTGCTCTGGAAGGTGGCCTGCAGTTGCATGGTTGTAGTACCCTCTTAGGTCAGTGGTTGGCAAATCGTGGCTTGCTAGCCACATGCGGCTCTTTGGCCCATTAAGTGTGACTCTTTCACAAAAATTGGCATTAGAAGAGGTTTAAGTTTAAAAAATTTGGCTCTCAAAAGAAATGTCAATCGCTGTACTGTTGATATTTGTCTCTGTTGACTAATGAGTTTGCCGACCACTGTCTTAGGTAAACTGTGTGACACCTACAGGGAATGTGGGAGGGACTTTAAACACTAAAACTTTAAAGAGCTTCCATATTATACTGAGAAGATAGTTTACAATATTCTTATATTGAGACTTTATTTCCAGGGAATAGAAAGAGAACAGATGGAAAGAAGACCCAGACTAGATGAAGTAAGCAAAACTGGACAAATCCTTTTGGAGCAAATGGGAAAAGGTGAGACCCTTGATTTTTTTAATGTGTTTTTAGATAGTAGCATTGCATCATATTTACAGTTTGACAAATCAAATATATATGTTTTGATACTCTAACCCTGTTTGCTAGAAGAGTGGTTTCCAGAAACTTTTTTGTCAGCAAAATGTTTTTTCCCAAATGAAATCTTATGCTGAGGCCGATGATTTATCAAACTGATAAACGCAAAGTCGTTCTGCTTTCAGACAGGATCAGGGAACCTAAAACTCTGATACCTCAGCAAAAACAGTTACATTCTACTGCATAGATTTTAAAATCTGCTGCTTTGGGATTATATGTTGGGAAATTTGTGTGTGACGGGGGAGGGTTGTAAAAGAAAATTTTGCTTTGGCAACCTCACAGAGATAACGTTACTTTAAGGTATGAATTTTGTGACCTAATATATGCTTTCTTAATTTCATAAGAAACCTTTTATATTTTGCATTACCGTTTTTTTGAGCTTTGGTATGACTGGAAATGCATTCATTACAGAACCCTAATTCTATTTATTTAATATCTATTATTAAGGGTTTTTTTTTTAGGATGGGGTGGGAAGCTGAGAAATGGGGTCATTGATCTGACTAGGGTTTATATGTTCTAGGTTTAATTTTATCATTTTTTGTTAGTGAGAAAATGAAAATGATGTTTTTAAAAGTTCCCCACTGTTGTGCCATGTTAACCATTATTATAATTTTACAGTATTGCATATTATTTCTCCACATGTGGTTAGTGCTGATAATCCTGCTGCTGTTATAAAACCAGAAATGTTCAGCAGAAATGAAAGCACAATTAATTGGGTGATTTTCTCTTTTCCCCTTTCTCCTCCCCTAGAACTTTGAAGTAAGTCCTAGAACACCAATAATTAATAAGATTATTTTTTTAATAGGATGTAATCTGGCCATAGTCTACCTAGGTAAGAAGGCAGGTAAATAATGCAGTTCAATTAGAAAAGCATATTCAAATAATCATATCCCTGGCTTCCTCAAACTATTCCATCAAAAATCCTACCATAATGAAGACTTTTCTGGCTAATGCATTTGAATTAAGTTTTGTGATAGCTCATATAGCATAATGAGGTTTTAAAACAGAAATACTCCGCTATACCTGGTTGTGTTGGTTTTGCTTATCAGGTTCCTAGGGTTTCTCAACAAATATAATAGAGTAGTTGGGCATTTGGATGGGTATTTGGCTTTACAAATGGATGCTCATTATGGCTGGCAAACTATACAAGCCTGATGGTGCCATGTTGTGTAAACCTTTCCCTTGATTGCAACAGTGCAGTCACTGAAAAACATAAAGTCAAATGAGAATAAATGGCAAGAATATGTTCTATTTTATTCTTCTTAGGTAAATAGTAAAATGAGGAGCTATTAATTTGGCTTTGATTAGTCCTCTAAGAGTTGGGTATTCTATAGAGGTACAAAAGTTATTATTTTAGGTCTCTGGGAGCAAAACAATTATTTTAAAAACTGTGTGTAGTTTTTCTCTTTTTTATGATGCAAATTGTGCTTTTGTTATTACTTGATATTGGTCTGACCTATATTACCTCAAACTTGGAGGAGGGAGATTTACATTTTGAGAATTGGTTTGAAGGGGCAACATAAATGGATCATGAAGTACTGTCAGTGAATAAATAAAAGGAATTGGAGACGTTGCTTCAGCTTCCCTGATACCTAACATGAGCACCCATTGCCTGTTTTCTAATAAGCAGCGATACTTTTTCATCTCAAAACTGTGTTTACCTGCTCGATTTTCTTTCTTGTTTAGCACAAAGTGCTGACATGAAAATGAGCTGGTTGATGTTATCCTTTTGCCCACTTAGAATAGAAATGACTTGGTGGAAGCACAGCCTGGATTTCCATTGCTCAGTTAGTTCCTCCGGAAGATGTTAATGTGTTTTGCTTATGACCCCCATTAGCAGAGGTAATTGAACTTGGGCTATGGTGTGAATGTTTTTATTTACTTATTTTATTCTATTTTTTTTATTCTTTAAAGTATTAAAAATAGTAGTATATATGTTTTCCTTTCCTCCTCCCATTGTTCTCCCCCCAGCCTCCTCTACCCCCTAGCACATTCCCTCACCTGCCCCCTCCCCCTCGCCCTGCCCCAGTGTCTTGTATCCATTGGTTATACTTACAGGCATGCATACAAGTCCTTCGGTTTATCTCTTATAGTCCCCACCCCCCACCCTCCCCTGCCTTCCCGCTGTAGTTTGACAGTCTGTTCAATGCTTCTTTGCCTCTGTCTCAATCTTTTCCCCCTGTTTCTTTTCTTTAAAAAGATCTTGCATCTGCATACTGGAAATAAATGTATAAGAACAAAAAATGTTTGAGTCCCAGTTTCAATGTCAAATAGTATCTGGATGGTGGAGATATGGTGGCAGTGCAGGTTCCACCCTCTCTGGTTTGGTCCTGGGCCACCTGCAGCGATGCACAGCTGCTGACTGCTAGCATGGCAAAGTGTCCTCAGTGTCTTCCATCTCTGGACTGTCTTCGTGGTTGGAACAGACCTGTCAGTTCCTCTTTGTTGCAGGAATCCATATGGTCTTGGAGTTGTTTTCTGAAAATATACAAACATATTCTAGACCAAAAGTTAATAAAGGGATCTTTTCTATAAATTAGACCTGGGATTCTTTTTATTTTTGCCCAAATGATTTTCTTTTGGCTTATTTTGACATCATGTGTGTTTTTTATGGGTGTCTTGCTTTTGGCATTACAGATGGAAATTAATTTTCTGGAGTAAGAATTTTCTAGATGTAACTTATTTACAGGATATTTTACATGATTACCCCCCCCCCCCTTTTTGAATAATGGGAACTTTTGGAAATTTTATATTGCAGCCTTAGTAACTTTAAATTTTAATTTTTGCACAAAAATATGACTGCTTTAGGTTCTTTGGATGTTAGGCAATTTTACAATGAGATGAACTACTAATAGAAATTTTAGGAACAGCATTTTGTCCAGTACACTTAAATTGTCTTGAGTATTCTCTTGGCCAATTTAAATTAATCTAAAAACTTAATTACTATTTTACTGTCAAATTTAATACTCAAACAATAATTTTAGTTTACACTGTAAATATTAGTGTAAAGGATTATTCAGTCGAGTCTGTCTGTAACCTGGGTCCCAATCTGAGCTGTGTGTGGGAGGGGAAGCAGCCATGGGAGCAGGAGACCTCCCTCAGAAGGGGTGAGAGTTCAGGCCCCTGCAAGGTTAGGGGGTGAAGGTCTGTGCCCCACTGGTGTGAATGTTTTGCATAGGTCTAATTAATATTCTGTTCCCCACAAGACAGAAAATACAAACAATGAACTTCAGCCACTGACACAGGAATGATGTATTCAAATCATGTCATGTTTGCATTTCTGATTTTCAGTGGATACCAGGTATTATAGAAATTTTTGAAATTGCATCATTTGTTGGTCAGAAGTGAACTTTCATTGTACTTGCTTTTTTTTTTTCTTAGTGCTCTCATTACCCTGGATTTCGATGGTACATATTTTTAAAGTATAATTGTCTTTATTGGCCTCCTATCTTCCAATATACATGCTCTCCTATGCAGATTTCTTATACTTTTTTATAGTACTTTTACAGGATTTTATATGACAAAAGCTATTATTATATTTAACTTGATTATTTCTATGAACATTCCTAACTCTCAAAAATGTGAGATAAGTCCTAGCAGGTTTGGCTCAGTGGATTGAGCATCGGCCTTTGAACTGAAGGTCCAGAGTTCCATTCTGGTCAAGGTCACATACCCAGGTTATGGGCTCGATCTCCAGTTGAGGGCACACAAGAGGCAGTTGATCAATGATTCTCTCTCATCATTGATGTTTCTTTCTCTTCCTCCCTCTTTCTCCCTGAAATCAATAAAAAAGTAGATAAGCAATACTTATATAAATCCTGGGGCTATCATGTATTCAAATAAGTAAAACTGTTGAAATACTCCCACATAAAAATACGTATAAGGTGTCAGTAATAAGCATAATGGCATTTTTTTCTGATGTATTTTTGAAGTAGATATTACTGCTGAATTGATGTTTTGGTATTTGCTGGTCTGTGTGTGGTGTGCTGGGTAGGCTTGCTGCTGCTTGCGGATCCGGCTGTGCTGACTGTCCCCACGTTCCCCAGGTTGCTATCAGCACTGGGAATTCTTGCTATTCATTTTGCAATTCCTATGACACTGTGGTTTGGTGACCAAAGACTTAAGCTGCCTCCTGGTTTTTGTAGCCAGCTGCCCTTTTTTGATAACAGAACATCTACCTTCTGATGTCAGAGCCCCAGATACCTCCAGACAGTCCGTTTTATTTTTCTGGCTTAGGCTAGAAGCTAGCAGAATGCCAGGATGCCAAGGATATACCTTGTATAGGAAAGGCAGTGGCTGAAGTTCTAAGCTCTGCTGATGGTTCTTTTGTGATAGTCACATCGCTCCTGAAACACCATTTCAAGCTTCCCTCTCTCACTTTGGTCAAGGAATTGAACAGTTATTTTTAGCAGCATCATTATAATTTAAATTTTATATTTATTTTATTTCATGACTATATATATATATATATATATTAAAAGGGATTATGGAATGATCGTTATATGTGAGATTACCTCATTATTTTGAGTATGTTAGAATGCTTATAACAAATTCCAAACCAGTTTTGTCATAATATATGGAGTGTTTGCTTATTTTTCATGTCTATGTAGAAGGTCTTCCGACTGAAGATATAAAGCATATCCTGGAGAAGGTATTATCAGAATGGAAGAATGTATCTCAGCATTTGGGAGATCTGGCAAGAAAGATTCAGTTCCAGGAAGATATAAATACTTACTTCAAGCAACTCGACGAGCTTGACAAGACCATAAAGACAAAGGAGGAGTGGCTAAAACATGCCCCCTCATCGGCATCCCCCCAGCAGGCCTTGCGGAGTGTGAAGGTAAAGAGACACCATCCAGGATGTGAAAGAATCCTGTGCCCAGTCCTCTATTGAAAGGAATGCTCCTTGTGTTATGATTGTTAGGTTACTTCTGATCTGATCAACTTTCTGTGAGGTCGTTCATTCTTCAGTGAGTTCTGTGACCTCATTTTCTCGTCCACAGCGGGAACTGACGAATGTCATTGGCCTTCACCCCAGAATTGAAACGGTGCGTGCCAGCTGCGCAGCCCTGAAGTCTAGGCCTTCAGCCCCTGATTTTGTCCGGCAGGGCTTTGAACGCCTTCTGGGCCGCTACCAATCTGTGCAGCAGGATTTAGAGGATCGTCAGCAACAGCTAGAGAACGGTAAACATGCTGTGTCCTCCATCACCAACGTGTTCGCCCTAATTTAATAATGACTCCCAATATTTGGACCTTCAGCAGGTTTGCTTGTTGTAGGACACACACTGTTTTCCTCCATGCCTGCTACTGTTCCAGGTCAGAAAGCATATCCAGACTATTTCCTGGATTCACAATTGTTTGTGAAAAGACAAACAGCTTTCACGTGCTCTAAAATCTTGTGGTAATGGGGTATGTTGATTTTAAGGCTTTTATTAAAGGGTGCTGTTTCTCCCTTTCCTTTAAGGAGGCCAGTCAATATCATTACTAAGGGCTAAAAAGAATGGTAAGTTTACCTTCATTTGCTCAAGATGGTTCAAGTTTTAACAGTGCCATCTTCTTTTTAAAAAGAAATTATGTTCCTGTTTTGAAGTCAGAAAGAGTTTTTAGTTTTAGAATAAACCTGGTTTGGGCAAGTTAACCGTTAAAAGTTTTGAGAGCGTATTCCTCATGTCATATATTTTTCTCCTTAGGGATTAAGTCAGGAACTGTATTGTATTCTGTAATGTTATGGGTGGTGCTTGGTAAACAGCTGCACATTTAACAATACCCTTACCTGCAGCAATTGTAGATTGTGTGTTGGTGAGCACCTGTGTCACGTGCATTTGGACACCATACTCTTTGTTCATAGAATTCGGTTAACCTGGAAAGTGAAATTTTGACGCTACCTCTTTTTAAATTTACTGTTACAAAACATGCTTTCATTTTTGACAAGGACCCATAGGCAATTGAAATGTTTAGTTACTTAAAAATTCAATTTATTTTGTCTTTATTTTTTTCTTCATTGTGATAAAATACATGTAACATTAATTTGACCACTTTAAACATTTTTAAGTGTAAAGTTGAGTAGTATTAAACATACTTACATTGTTGTGCAAACAATCTCCAGAGCTCATTTCATCTTGTAAAACTGAAACTATACCCATTAAACCAGAGTTCTCCAGTTCCCCCTCCCTCTAGCTCTTGGGAACCCCCATTCTACTTTCAGTTTCAAAGAGTGGAATCGAGTAGTCTTTGTTTTCTTGTGACTGGCTTATTGTGCTTAGTGTAAGATTCATCCATGCCGTAGCACACGTCAGAATTCCCTTCCTTTTTAAGGCTGAGTAATATTCCGTTGTGTGTATACACTACATTTTGTTTATCCATTCATTTGTCCATGGGCATTTGGGCGTTTGCACCTTTTGCAGGTTCTGAATAACGCTGCTAGTTCTACTTTTGCTGCTAGCTGGTTTGACCACTTTGTGCTTCAAATAAGTTTACTCTTTTTCACACTTGCTTGTCTGTGTTTTTACAATTGCGGGTGCAGTAGACTTCATGCCAGTTGGCGTTTGCAGTCATTTTTTCTCAGAGCACCTGCAGCAGCTTGTCTGTGGTGCCCCATATAATGTCCAACACTCTGCAATGGCAGTCCGTCTGCACACTTGCGCTTAGAGGAAGACTGGCTGAAGGGATTTTTGTTTTCTTTTGTTCTTTGTATAGCTACTGGGCAAAAAGATTATATGAGACAAAGAAACATTGTAGTACCATCTTCAGAGAGACATTTCATCATGACAAAATAAAGAAAAATGATAGTGGGTTAGTTAATATTTCAAACATCAACATCCGTAGGAATGAGGTCACTATCTGACTCTCAGAGATGCCAGTGGAATGCCAGTAGCTAACAGAGACCCTTTTTAATTTTAATTACAGTGTTTAACTTCTTATATACTAGAATTCCCTTATTATATACGGAAGATTAAAGTTATATACAGTAATATTAGGCTTCTAGCATTGTTTTCTCAAACGAAATATTTTTAAATGAACAGAAATGAAGAGCCAACCTGGACCTGAGTATTTGGAAACATTGAAAACTCTGAAAGATATGCTAAATGATTTAGAAAGTAAGGCCCAGACATCGTTGGATGTCTTCAATGAACCTGCAGAAGTGGAGAAGGCGCTGCAGGAAAAAAAGGTAATATATATTTTAGGTCTTAGAAATCTAGAGTCACTTCTAATATGTCACATATTTTGAAATATATTTTTCAACTATTTATTTTTTCTTTTAAAAATATATTTTATTGATTTTTTACAGAGAGGAAGGGAGAGGGATAGAAAGTTAGAAACACCTATGAGAGAGAAACATTGATCATCTTCCTCCTGCCTACCCCCCACTGGAGATGTGCCCGCAACCAAAGTATGTGCCCTTAAGTGGAATCAAACCTGGGACCCCTCAGTCTGCAGGCCAACATGCTCTATCCACTGAGCCAAACCAGTTAGGGCTATTTTTCAACTATTTAAAAAACATTAGTCACTTCTGGTCATAATTGTTCAAAAATTTCTTAAAATGGAAGCTACTATAATATAGCATCTTAGCTAAAAGAAAAGATAATTATATTAAATATTTTAATAGAATGAAGCCACATTTTTCTATTGTAATTAGCTTAAAATTCTCAACCTATTTATAATTTACTAAAATAGGTATATTTAACAAAACGAACAATATCAATTAAATTGACATATACTTTTTCTATGCTGAGGAATAATGCTTCTCTGGTCATTTAGGATACATGGCTCTGAACCATTTAATCAGATAAAGTAGCCACAGAGTGAGCCCAATACCATGGGCCCTCACTGAGTATGTTGTTTCAGAGGTTTTTAGGGTAGAGAATGCACTACACTACACTACATGTACATTCATTCACAACTCATGAAGGGAAAGCTTTAACTTTTCTGATTATGCTTATTTTTTGATGATTTTTTTCACATCAGTGATGAGAGAGAATCATCAACCACCTGCCTCCTGCATGCCTCCTACTGGGGATCAAACCACTAACCAGGCTTGTGCCCTGACTGGGAATTGAACTGTGACCTCCTGGTTCATAGGTCAATGCTCAACCCCTGAGCCATGCTGGTTGGACCACAGTTTTTTATTTTTTATTCAATGCTTTTTAAAAGGTGACTTTTAACTGTTTATAACTCATATTATTACATCTGTATAGGCAAATTATTGTGCATATTGTTAATCTTTTAAAATTTTTTTCTAGGCTCTTGATGAAATCCTTGAGAATAAAAAAACTATATTATTTAAACTTGGAGAAGAAACAAAGGCTTTGGAGAAAAATGTTTCTCCAGATGCAGGAAAAATGTATAATCAAGAATTTAATGATGTTCAAGGAAAGTGGAACAAAGTGAAGGTCAAGGTTTCCAAAGATCTGCATTTGCTTGAAGAAATTATCCCTAAACTAAGAGCTTTTGAGGTAAATCTAGAGGCTACTAGTTTATATTTATTCCAGGGTAGAATAGTAGTTACCATGTAAGATTCAAATATCTATTATTTTAATATTTTGCATTCTTTCTAGAGCACATTTATTATGTACTTAAGTTGGGATTTATAACATGCCTACACAAAGATAAGAGAAAATTACTTAAAAATGGTCAAAAGAAAGTTTCAGGCATGAGGAGCTCGAATGATATACAGATTGGTGACTAGATTACAGGGGTAACTCAGAGTGATTGAAGTTTTTTGGGTAGCAGCAAATACCTGAGTATTTGAGGCTGGTTTTTTAAAGGTTTTAGATATTTGAAATTGAAAAATCTGTACTAGGCCCTCAACAGAGAATGTCAGATTGGAAAAGCAGGTAGTTTGAGGTACATGAAAATTCAGAAATGGGATCCTTTGCTACGTATGAAAATATCTACAGAAGAAGAAGCAAAGATAAGATCCCAGAGGAACAGATACATGTGAGGACATAAGAAGAAAGTGGTGCAAGTCAATATCAGAATATTAACACTTTGCCTGTGAGGAAGGTGGAGAAGTAGAGTTTCCAAAATGCCTGGTTTTGCAATAGAAAATATCTGCATGAAGAGCGATCCCATCATACTTACGCCCCTTGCCTCTGTGTCCTCCCGAGGCTTCTTTACCTGTGTCTTCAGTGTATGTTTTTTTGCACTTAAGTATCCCAAAATGTACTTCTAGAACAGAACCTGACTCAGATAAGATACTCCATAAATACTTCCAATGCCTGAAATGAGATCAGTACTAGGGGTTTTAGTTACGGAAATTATATATATATTGATCCCAAGAGAACATATGTAAGAGATTATGTATATTTATATATTTGGATCTAGATCCCAAGAGAATTTGTGTTGAAGGTGTTGTTAAAAAAGTGAGAAGATTAAAAATGAAGAAAAAAATTATTGAAAATGATGTTTTAAAAATTAAAATCAGAGGACATGTATTAGAAGAGGGTGGGGAAAGCTTACAGATGCGTGTGAAAAGATCCAGAATGATGAGACAATTGTGGTAACCATTGCATTTGAAGGCAAGCTCTTTGGCTCAAGGACCAATGGACAGGTCCAGTGAATGACGAGGAGGAGAGTAAAGATGACAAGGGTTGTGTGGGGATTGGGGGAAGAGGGAGGTGATGGAAGGAAGTGGTTTTCTCTAAGTGTAAGTTGTAGTTCTTTACTGAGATTAGAACAAACCTGTAGTTGTCAAAAGGTGTGCTGCAAGAATTCTTAAAACATGCACTACCTGACCAGTCAGGGTCCCTGACCTCTTTTCCCTTAGATTGTCAAGTAAAATAAAAAGATAATAGCCAACACAGCAATAACTATCCAGTGTCAACAAGTCAAAATTACACCTATTTTTTTTTGTCTGGTTGGCAAAAATATATTTTTTGGTGTCCTACCAAAGTTTAGTAATTAATTTATGTGTTCCACGAGATGAAAAAGGTTGAAATGGCTAGATTAAATAATTCATTTTGAACAAGAGTGTGTTATGTGTAGTTTAGTATTTTTGATTCATTTAACATTGTGAGTGGATCCACTTCCCCTCGTCTGTCTTCAGTTATAATTCTTTTCAGCTTTAAAAACCAGAATTACCCTTATTCACAATTCTAAAAATTTTGGATGGTATCCAAGCATTGGGTTATCAGTGGTTCTTAGTCAGGGGTGATTCTGCCCCCTAGAGGACATTTGTTATTGCTTCCAGACAGTTTGTTTGCTGAAACATCAGGCAAGGGAGGGTGCTATTGGCTCTAGTGGTAGGGACCTGGGCTGCAGGTGAACATCCATCCTATAGTATACAGGACAGTAGTGCCAGGATTGAGTGATGTTGGATTAAATCTTTCCCATCTTTTTAAAAGAGATTTGCTTTGTTTTCAAATTTTAATCTGAGATGTAGTTTGGGAAATTCATAGGTGAAGAATAACCCAAAGGTTAATCTCCTTTTGACTCTTAGAAGTGTATTATAGGGAGAGGGAAGTTTGGGGTGTGGGGAGGGTGAATAGGGAGAGATTAACCAAAGAATTTATATGTATATATGTATAAACCATGGACACAGACAGTAGTGTGGTGAAGGCCTGGAGAGGGGAGGCGGAGAGTGAGGTGGAGGGGGTCGATGGGAAAAAAGGGGGTCATATGTAATATTTCTAACAATAAAGATAAAATTAAAAAAAACTGCATTATAGGGTTAGCTAGATGAGTGCCAACATTTTAATGTGGAATTTAACGATAATACATGTTCTTCAAAACACAGAAGAGAGGTCTGTGGTTATAGTAATCCAGCTTTCTGCTTTAGTGTGTTGTTACTAATGTAGCAAATTTAGGCACTTCAAGTGACCAGTTGGCTTGCATGCCAAATTTATTTCCATGAAAAATATCCCTCATCAAACACATGCCTCTTGATAATTAGATTTTTTATTTTTACAATAGCAGATTTGTAATGTCCAGTTTATTTTTAGCTTACTTTTTGTGTCCTAACTACAAGATTGTTGAGTCTGTATATTACCTAATTGTACAACTTTCTTACTGAAATATAAATTTTTAAATTCTAAAGAATACTTATAGTCCTTTATTTGCTTTGAATGAATTGGTTGTTACTTAACTACTTAGGGAATTCACTTAGGGAAACTTTTAATTTCCACTCCCCAAAGATAATTACAATAAATATTCATTTTTAATGACCTGATTTGTAATTTTTGGGCATTTTAGTTCTGTTTGTCTTTAAGCAGTGAAGCACAGTAAGTTTTTGATTCAGTTCCAATTTATGGTAAGGTTTCCTAGGAACGCAGTGGATGACTTGTTTATTATGAAAATGCATTTTAAGTTCTATAAGTAATACATGAATAACGCTCATTGAAGAAACTGAATAACAGAGAAGTATTTAGAGTTAGCACTTAGAGTTCCCTTTCTGGCCCAATACTGTTTTCTTTCCTGGAGGCAGCTAACATTAGCATTGATTCTTGATGGAGGTTAATATATTCAAAGTAAAAAAGGAAAGTTCATGAATATTACTAATTCGAATTGTTCTTTTTCCAAATTCATTGAAACAGCTGATACTGAACTTCATGAGGTGCATTGAAAAAATAGTACTCAAATGCACGAGCTTGGGAGTATGAATTTTCATTACTTAAATTAATAAAGCCTCTCATTGAAATGCCTTTTGTTGAAATGTTCACAGCATTCTCACAGCTATTGCTTACTTTTTTCCTGCCATCCTATGAATGTAAAGAGTTCATATTATCTGATTATGTGCAACTTTTAGTTTTTTTTGGTGGCAAATAGTGTTTTCCTTATGTGCCTACATTTCCTTTGTCCACACAGCTGGTTCCTTTTGCACAGATAGAGCATGTGGCTGCACACTCTAAGTCAGCGATTTTCAACCTTTTTCATCTCGTGGCACACAAACTAATGACTAAAATTCTGTGGCACTCCAAACATTATATTCTATTTTTGGCTTATCTGACCAAAGAGAAAAAAAGGTATAATTTTGATTCATTCATACTGGATGGCTATTGTTGTGTGTGCTGTTGACATTTTTTAATTTGACAATCTAAGGGAAAAGAGGTCAGTTTCCCAGACTCAATAGTCAGGTAGTGCTCATTTTAGACATTCTTGTGGCAAACTGGTTGAAAATGGCTATTCTAAGGTATAGTGTTATGCTCAAATACATTCTTAAACTTTTCTTCTTCATCTATTCTATGCCAAAGTAGTGACCTCAGTTCCTGTAATTAAGAGTTAAAATGTTAATTGGTGCATTTAAAATGACCTCATGGAAAGTCCTCCCACTCCTACTTGGCAGCAAAACATGTAAAAAATACACGAAAAAGGTAATTTTTTAATCCTGATTTTACTGACAGGATTTTCTTATGACTTATGGCAATTAAATATTATAAAATCCTCAGGATGCTCATCCCCAGGAATAATATGTTTGATTCAGGGGCTGAAAGATGCTTCTTGTTATTTCCTTTCTACTTTTGAAGATGTCCTGCATTGTGGTGGAGTTGTGGGATCATGAAACCATCCTCAAGGCCCACACAAAACTCTGCCTTAACTTCCCCGCCCCTCCTGCTTCTTCGGGCCCACCTCTAGCCCCTTCCAGTTGTGTGCAAACTCTCAAGTCGCTGCCTGACCTGGCAGTCTCATTACCCTTCAAATCTGATAGCTGCTTCCACCCTCTTTCCTCTTAAATTCTTGTTCACACTGGGGCCCAAGTTGCACTTTCTGGAAGGATCTGGTTTTCTTTCCATGTTAACACAAAGGGTGTTCCCACATGTGGTGTGGAGCCTGCCTCTTCCTTGCCTCCAAAAGCTGCCTGCATTCTCCTCTGTGAGCTGAGCTGGGTCAGGAGACAATGTGGTGGTTTCAAAGACCATACTGGACAATGGCCTTTCTCTAGAAATGTCTCTTACTTGCTGGGAATTGACATCCTCCTCAGCTCATTCTCATTCTTTAAGAGTAAGCTGCTTCTACAAGCAACCTTGAGTCTTGCTTACCACAGCACCCACAGCGGTTTTCCCTTCTCCAGCAATTCTCTGTTGTTGACACCTTCAGAATACACCTTCCACCATCTCAGGCTAGCCTTTATTACAGCCTTTATTAGGGCTAGACCTGTCCTCCCGCAAGGCATGCCTTTTTTGAGGATAGATAGCAACCTTGTCTGACCTCCAGCAGGGAAGCAGGTGTGACTGTAACTACTTTGAAGGCACCTTCAGACATTTAGCCATTGTTCCTCTCTAGTGAAGTTGGGTCTATAAAACCTAAATGCCTGGTTGCTCTAAATGGCAGGACACCTGTGTAGCCGCCCAATTTCATCAATGACTTAACAGGCACAGGCACAGGCACACAGTGAACAGACTCTGTGCTGTGCTCTGACCCAGAGTGTGGTGCTCTGAGATATGCAGAAGCAGGCTCTGACATCGCTTTGGGAAGCATTTTAGGGTAAAAACACAATGCTAACTGCTTCCTTAGGGTTATGCGCAGTATGGCTGATTTAACTCTTTCTAGATAATATATAAATGAAATAATTATTTCAGTAGGTTTTCCCCCTCATTTTGAATACATTTTACTGATGCATTCTAAACCTTAGATTTAGGAACTTCGTTAGTTTCAGATAAGAAATGTAGCAATGTCATTGCTAGTCTTCCCCACGAAACGAGGTCACACACTTGTGTTTTAGAGGTTAATGAATATTACAAAACCAAATAAAATAGAAGGCTTCTTCTCTTAATTGCTGTCTTAATTCTGGTTTCACAATTTATTTTTTATTTTTTATTTTTGGCCTATGTCTTGGCTTAGAAATTGCTTAAAAGGTGTGGAGATTACAAAAGATGGGGGAGGAGCAAAGGAAAATGCCAAGAATTTAGCTGTAAACAAAGTCTCAGGGAGGTGGTTGTGTACCTTGGAATCTCACTGTCTTCCATCCAGAGTTGCCAAGCTTCAGAGTTCCTCTGCCCTTGGCTCCGGGGTGGGGTTGGGCTGGGAGAGGCCTTGACAGGGGAAGGGGAATGTTTTAGTGACCTCACATTCCTTTTCCGTGACCTACAGCAGGTGTCACCCATCCACGTGCTTACAGATCTGTGCTTTTGAATAGTAATGGTCAATGTAGAATTTTGGCCATCCTAAACTAGAATATTTGATGCTTTGTTTTTCAAAACTACCATATTAATCATTTTATATCTGAGAATTTGTGAGTATAAATAGAAATGGGAAATGGCTGCTCTAGATAGTGCTTGCAGTTTAAATGTTTAATTATAGAACTTAAAAAATTTCAATTACTGTTTACATTCTATATTATTCTGTATTAGATTCAGGTGTACAGCAGTGGTTAGACAATCATATGCTTTACACAGTAGTCCCCCTGATTTTTCAAGTACCCACCTGGCACCATACATAGTTATTACAACATTATTTGACTGTATTCTGTATGTTGTAATTTACATCCCTCTGACTAGTCTGTGACTACCAATTTGTATTTCTTAATCCCTTCACCCCTTTCATCTGCCAGCCCCCTCCCCTCTGTCAACCATCAGTCTATTCTCTGTATCTATGACTCTGGTTCTATTTTGTTTGTTTCTTTATTTTTTCCTTTATATTCCATATATCAGTGAAATCATAGGTATTACCTTTCTCTGTCTGACTTATCTCACATAGCATAATACCCATGCTGTCACAAAAGGGTAAGATTACATTGGTTTTTTTTTTTTTATGACCGAGTAGTATTCCATTATGCATATGCACCACAACTTTTTTATCCACTGATCTATTGATGGGCACTTTGTGTTGCTTCCGTATCTTGCCTATTGTAAATAATGCAGTTTACAGTTTTTTGCATGTGAAATAATGACAGACATTTATTTTAGAAATGTAGTAATAAGTTTCCAAAGAAGATAGAACATTAAAAATTGTCTAATCTAAGATACATATTCATATATTCATTGGTTCAATGAATATGTTCGTATTTAAAAAATATATATATATATTATTGATTTTTTTACAGAGAGGAAGGGAGATGGATAGAGAGTTAGAAACATTAATGAGAGAGAAACTTTGATCGGCTGCCTCCTGCACACCCCCATTGGAGATATGCCCGCAACCAAGCTACATGCCCTTGGCTGAAATCAACCTGGGACCTTTCAGTCCGCAGGCCGATGCTCTATCCACTGAGCCAAACCAATTAGGGCAATATGTTCGTATTTGCAAGTGGGTAGAGGTGGAGAAACATTCAATGTACTGGTGCATTAGAAGCTCACAGTGCATCAGTGCAGTTATTTTTAACCTCACAGAGAAACTGCATGTGAGTGCTTTCACTATCTCGGTCACCTTTTTGCTGAATGATTGAATGAAAGGTGAGATGACTTTTGGTATTTGTAAAAATATTTTTTATTGACTTTTAGAGAGAGGGCGAGAGAAAGAAACATTGATGTGAGAGCAGAACATCTATGATCGGCTGCCTCCTGCTCAGCCCCACCTGGGATGAAGCCTACAATCCAGCCATGTGCCCGGCTCAGAACTGAACCAGGCACCTTTTGGAGAACAGGATGATTCCCAACCAACTGAGCCAAACCAGCCAGGGCTTGCTATTTTTTAAATCACAGGGAACGTTATTACGAGTGAAGTGAGACCATGTTTTTCTCCCAAGGAGCAGAGCTGTCTCTCTGGTGTTAGCAGCTGGTCTGAGTGACCCTCCCACGGGTGCAGCTGGCAGGGGCATTTTTAAAGTTGGGCCTTTCCTCGTTTCTCTGGCTTCCTTCTGTTGAGCTGGATTCATTTCTTCAAACTGTTATTTTTAAACAGTTACTTTTCAACAGTTATATGACAGAACAAGCATTAATGTTGGCAGCAAGTTAAAAAACATTAAACACCCTTAAGGAAACATGTACTCACCCTTGCTGTTTCCTGTGGCGTCTCCACTGGGAATCAGCACCAGAGTTTGGAAGTGATAACTCTTGCGAGACTAATCTTGGTCCTAAAGCACTTAGTTTTGTAGATCTTAGTAATGATAGCTATCATTTACTGAATCCCAGCTCTGTACCTGTGCAAACATTTTTTGCAGGAAATTTTTAGGCAACGTATTTGTTATTTTTCCCATAGGCTTCTGAGGCTCAAAGAAGAGAAATTAGAAAGCCACTGAGCTTGTCATTCAGACCTTAGTCTTCCTCTTCCTGGGGGCACGCGTCTCCTAGGACTCAGCATGGTGGGGGGACTTGTGGGGCTCTTGGTTGTGAAAACAGCTTTTCAGAGGCCTATCTATGATCAGTTGGTCTGCATGGCTGGTGTCTGTTGCTTCCCTCTCTCTTTTTCCTCACAGTGAAGGGGTAAGCAAGGACAGGAGAGTGTGCACTGGGTGCCTTCACATGGTCTGTGAGAGAGAGAGAGAGGAAAAGTGCGGGCTGATGCCATAAAACTTCCCGTATGCCAACCATGGGTATTGTGGAGGCCACTTGCTCCAGTCAAGGCTGACAGTGACTAAAACTTGCTTGCAGCATAATGCTTCCGTGCAAATGTCAAAAAGCCTTGGCTCAGGAGACTGTCAGTTTCCTTATTCAAAATTTGATTTATTGAGTTGTCGGTTATATGGCAGTAGAGCTGCTACTAACTCTTAAAAAGTTTGAAATGGAGATTGGCAGTGCCAGAAGTGGCAGCAACGTAAGTGGGCAGGTCCAATTCTTCATGAACTCTATAGGGGTTTCATACTTTTCTCTCTTCTTCTTTTTTTTAGATTTAAAAAAAATTATTTTAGAGAGAAAGGGAAAGAGCGAGAGAGTTAGAAACATCGATGATGAGAGAGAATCATTGATTGGATGCCTACTGCACACCCCATGCTGGGATCAAGCCCACAACCCGGGCATATGTCCTGGCTAGGAATCCAACCCTTACCTCCTGGTTCATAGGTTGACTCTCAACCACTGAGCCATGCTGGCTGGACTCTCTCTTCTCATACTTTTGTCTTCTTGCACACCCCACCCCCACTTGTCCTGACCGTGTCTTTCTAAGCAGTCTTCTGTGGTAAGATCCTCAAATGCTAGATCCAATACAAAGCAGAGATACATCACCAAAGCCAATAATAGCAAAGAGTAAGAGCAGCATGGGCCTATGGAACAGGGGGAGAGGCCGGCGAAAGAACAGCGGAAAAGGGAACTGTGGAAGGTGCACAGTGGGATGAAAAGGGCTTTCAAAGCCGTGGGTGGAAAAGGGAGGAGGAAGTTGTGCAGGAGGTATAATATTAATAGAGCCAGAAAGGCCTCAGCATATTAGCACGTGTTGTTTTCCAACTTCATCAGAGAATGGCCCTGCAAACTAGAAAGTGTGGAATAGTCATTACTGAGAGTGCATTAGAGCCTGAATTCTGGGTTAGATGGAAACACTACACAGATCCTTCAGATGCCTAAATCTACATTCCAAGTCAGCTGGGAGTTTTACCGATGGTCTCAAGGTCACATCATGTATTTTGTGAGTAATTACCAGAAAAATTGAGATAGATGAAAGTCCTAATTAAAGGGGAACATTTTTTAGAAGTCAAAGACCTGAAGTAAGATGGATGTTGGCTCTTGGCTGTAGATAAATGACCGACCAGAGGTCTTATATGTGCTTGGCAAAGGCTGTGTAGTTGTCAGGAATCAACATGGACACCACTAATAAGCCTTGTCCAGACTCATTTCCTTTAAGGACTGATTTTATTTTAAACTTATTTTTTCGGAAAAGGGATATTAGATTATTTGACTCATAGAACCACACATGTTTGCTCATTTAGTTCAAATAATGCTACAAACCATCATTTATTTTTAAAATATATTTCATTGACTTTCCACAGAGAGGAAGGCAGAGGGATAGAAAGTCAGATACATCAATGAGAGAGAAACATCGATTGGCTGCCTTTTGTACACCCCCTACTGGGGCTGTGCCCACAACCAAGGTATATGCCCTTGACCAGAATCGAATCTGGAACCATTCAGTCTACAAGCCGACGTTTTATCCATTGAGCCAAACCACTTTCAGCCAAACCATCATTTTTGGCAAGCCTAGATTTCAGTAGAGAATTTGAGAAAATCTCTTATAACCTTATGAGAGGCAGATGGAAAATTAATTGGATGCTAATATTAGGTTGATTCCTGTATTTTGAAAAGTAAGCTGGAAATTTGTTGAATAATGAATGACATAGTGTCCACACACTGCCAGTATCTTTAATTTTTTACCTGAGAAAACCCAACTACCCCCAAAAAAGTCAACAGAAAAGGAATACTTCCCTCTTAGATTTGCAAATAAGAGAGAGTTGGGGAGGGTTAGCTGATATGAAAGTAGAGAGGCCAGCCCTGCTAGTGTGGCTCAGTAGTTGAGCTTCAACTTATCAACCTATGAATCAGTGTGGGGTGTGCAGGAGGCAGCCAATCAGTGATTCTCTCTCATCATTGGTGTGTCTCTCTCTCTACCTCTCCTTTCATCTCTGAAATCAATAAAAATATCTTTTAAAAAAATAGACTAAAAATTCAAATCATTTTGTGAGCTAACAAGGCAAAAATGATTGTTTGTAAACATCAACTCCTAATTGCAAGCAAAACAAGAGAGGGGGAATGTAATTTTGTGGACGTTATGGGAATTTTGGAGTTTCAGTTAACCATACTCTTGTGAAGCATATATCTATAAACAATCAAGTAAAAGACAAAAAGAAACGAAACAACCTATAGGAGGAAAAATAAAACTTGAAAGAATTTTAGATGGCATTTGATGAATGTATTTATCTGTGGTCAAATACCAGTTAGCTTCCTTTGTTGTCATTCAACCCAACATTATACGAATACTCAGTTCTGTGTGGCATACATACTATAAGGACATGAAAAAGTTAATGGAGTTTCCGGAACATGTTGATCTGAGTGGGGAGTGAAATATTTGGATATCATGTCCTAGAGCCATCATGGAAGGAATTGGGGATGTTTAACCAAGGGAAGACTAAAGGGAATGGTGGTTGCCTTCAAATCTGAAGGTATTTTTTGAACAGGATAGAAAATTTTATTTATTCCATGGGTTGGACAAGAAGCAAAGAATCAAAGAAGGTGTAAGGAAACAAAATCAGCTTAATACAAAGGAAATTAAGAAGTCAGACTGATGGATGGTGTTATGGGAGGCCTTGGAAGGAAATGACCATTACTTTTCTCCAGTGGTAGAAATCAAGTTGAACCTATTGACTTGCATTCTTTAAGGGCCATCCCCAATGTTGCTGCCTCTGAGGTCTCTTTCCCTCTGCAAAACATTTCCTTTCTTATTTGTTTTAGACCTCACAGCACCATACACAGCATCAGGCTATTGTGGTTGTTAGTACGTTGTGGATGAAAGCATAGAGCTGGGTAGCGGACAGTCCTGGGCTCTCAGATAATAGCGTCCAGCAGAACTAAGAACAACTTGTATCTTTCCTTCCACTATGCTCTTTATTTATTTCTGCTTTGAGTAGCTAACAGTAGAAGAAACTTTGTTTTAAATTGTGTAAGAACAAAAGATATTTTGCTGTTTATACTGAGAAAAGCATTTTTTCCCCTGTAATTTGAGGTTTTAATCATAGGTAGCACTGACATTAAGGCAAAATAGCTTGGTTCACAGGGGAATGTTTTGAAGTTTCTAGAATGAACAGGAAACTGTCAAATCTTGGGGAATCGAGTTATTCATGAAGAAAAATCATTATTTATAAAATTGGAATATTAATAAAAGAAATAAATAAATGAAAATGATGCTATCAAAGTTTTGAACAATTGTCTTTTTTTTGCAGTAGCAATAGATTTTGAGATGCAGTAGGTTGGATGTCACTTAGTAATATCCCCCTTTGTTATTGTGTTCCATTAGGCTGATTCAAAAGTCATTGAGAAGTGGTTGGAGGGTGCGAAGGACTGCTTAATGGAAGAGCAGGCTGTCCAAGGAGATGATGAAGGGCTACAAAGGCAGCTTGACCAATGCTCGGTGAGTCCTGCTGACCTAGGGGACCAGTCCTTATAAATAACATGTTCTTTTCCTTTATTATTTGGGGCTATTATTAACATTGTTAGAATATGACATGCCAGTACACTGAGATAAAATATTTTTCATTACAAAGCTTTCTTTGCTTTAGAGTTAATAAAAAGTGACTGATTATTTATATTTTATTTTTGGCCATGATTATAGAAATTTGGATAAAGAGAACAAAGGCTGTCATTTTGTGCCAGGATGACATGTTAGTGTCATAATTACCAATTGCATATTTTTCTTATTGTGTCACATGGTGAAGCATTTAGAAAAACATACTTAATAGTGGAAATTTCCCAGTAATACTGCATACAGCTTATATTTGGTGAAATCATTAGGCTTCTCTAAATTCATTAAAAGTGCTATTTCCTGATGAGAGTCAAGTATTTCCAATCTAATTTGGCACATGTCTATATGAAGCACCCGGGTGATATGAATTTCTTAAGGCCCAATATTTCTGAAGCAGTTAAACTTTTGAGTCCCAAACATTCTGTTCTTACACCATTTGCAGGGATAAAAGCAGACTATAATTATGGCATACACTTCTATGGAAATGAGCTCAACAAGATCTTAATTTATGTGTTCAGGCTTTTGTTAAAGAAATAGATACAGTTGAATCATCGCTGAAAGACATGAAGGAAGTAGAGACACACCTTCAAAGTTGTCCAGTTGCTGGAATCAAAACCTGGGTGCAGACCAAACTAATTGACTACCAAACCCAACTGGAGAAATGTAGCAAGGAGGTAAGTTTTCCAGCTTTACTGTCTGTGTTTTTCAAGAGGTAGATGCCATTGACAACATTGATTGTTATGGCCCATGCAGTCTGAAAACCAGAGTGGATACTAATTGTCCAGTTTGGCTCCTCAGGGGAAATGAGCTTGTCGTGCTTAGTAAAGAACAAGAAAGACACTGCAGCTGGGATTGAGTTAGCAGGGGAGGGAGTGGGCTGGAGAAAGGTGAGCTGTGAGGTGGGGAGGGAGTTGGGTAAGCAGGGGAGGGAGTGGGCTGGAGAACAGTGAGCTATGAGGTGGGAAGGGAATTGGGGATGGGCTGTTTATGGCCTTGGAGACAAAGGTGGGGGATTCTGTTTCAAGGATAATGTCACAGAAGGCAACTGGTAGCGTTTTGAACAGGGAAGTGACATGTGATAAATCTGGATTCATCTGGGAAGGCAAGAGGTCATTGCAGCCTGAAGAGAAAATGGCTCCTGGACTGGGGAGATGGTGGTGGAGGCCATGAGAAATGTTAGGTGTGGTCTGCGGTTTGTAAGTAGAGATGAGAGTCTGGTAATGGTCTGGAAGTGTGATATACGAAAAAGTCAAGGACAGGCTAGGAATTTTGTGTGAATTGTGGCGCCATTTACTGAAATGGTAAAGACTCAAGGAGCAGAAGCTTTTGTTGGAGCAGTTAACATGATGATTTCCATCTGGAAGGGTTCAAGTCAAAGATCCATGTTAGACATGTAGGTGGAGTTCCTTAGCACTTACCTCTGGAAAGAGGAAGGGGCAGAGGCCAAGGATGCAGCTACAAAGGGAAGGTTTGCCAGAGGAGAAACCCCAGCAGAGTGTGAGGTCCTGGAGGTGGCTGGAGAAAGCCTCCCACAGAGCCTGGTGCTGAGGGTTGCTGAGGCCGATGGGAACTGAAAAACAAGCTCTAGACTTGACAAATGGGGGCTTTTAAAGACCCAGAGAAATAGGGAGGGTGAGGTGCACAGGCATCCAAAGGGATGCTTTTGTAATTTTTAAAAGTGAGAGATACAACAGGATATTTGCGTGCCGTAAGGAAGGACCTCGCCTAGAAGGATAAAATAATGATGCAGAAGAGATTGAGGGAACATAATTTCTGAAGTGAAGTCTGTGATTATGTGTGAGAAGGAACGAAATTTACTCTCTAAGCGAAAGACTTGCTGATGCAGAGTTTCTCCCTGGTAATGGAAGGGAAAGTGACTATACTGATTGCTTCTCTTTTGTTAGTGAAACAGCAGTGGAGTGAGAAAAAGGTAAAAATGAGAGGAGAAAATGGGAAACAACAGGAATATTTCACAGATAGTCCTGTGGATAGTATATCTCTTAATACAGTGTTTTTTTGGTTAATGTTTATATAAAGAACTTATATTGCATCTTTGAGTATTTTTTATGGTTTTCCCCCAAATTGCTTAATTTGCATATGTTTAAACTGAAAGGAAAGTTGAAATAATGATACAGGGAGCAGCCTCATAACCATTTCTGAATTTGCCCGTTTTTGATATTTGACCATGTTTGCTTTCTCATTTTTCTATCCTCTCTTTAAATACATACATACTTTCTTTTGTTTTGGTTAAAGGATTTGGAAATATAACACTTCACCCCTTAAAGAGGACCCTATTACATAAAGCCCCCACACCATGACCATGCTTAAACAGTAGTTAATAACATTTCACTAATCAAACTAGGTGGTCCTCACGCTGCCACAGGGTGGTTCGTGCACAGGGGCGCACAGTGAACCAGGCCATCCCTCTCATCCCCCTCCCCAGCCCCATGTCCCCTGGGGCCCTGCAGGGCTGTTAGACTGGAACTCAGGGGTGTCCCACAGCCCCATGGGGCAATGAGTAGAGATTATCCAGGGAGGCTGAAGGCAGTTTGGTCTCCATAGAACCAGACCACCACTATCATCCCCGTCACCAAGCAGTCCCATGTCCCCTGGGACCCTGCAGGGCTGTTGGACTTTGGAACTCGGGGGGTGTCCCGCAGCCCCATGGGGCACCGGCTTTGACACTGCAACCCCATGGGTGCCGTAACAGACTGATATGACCAAGGAGTGAGCCAGATACTCACTGAAGACTTGGCAAATAGAGATACTAAAATATTTCTTCTAATTAATTTCCTTTCAATGTGCACAAATTTGTGCACCAGGACACTAGTCTTATTAAATACTAGTGGCCCGGTGCAAGAAATTTGTGCACGGGGGTGGGGAGAGGGGCGTGTGTCTCTTAGCCTGGCCTGCATCCTCTCTAATCTGGGACCCCTGTGGGATTGGGCCTAAACTGGCAGTCGAATAACCCCCTTGCAATCCAGGACTACTGGCTCCTAACTGCTCACCTGCCTGCCTGCTTGATCTCCCCTAACCACTTTGCCTGCTGGCCTGCTCTCCCCCAACTGCACCACCCTGCCAACCTGATCACCCCCAACTGCCCTCCCCTCCTGGCCTGATCACCCATAACCACCTCTGCCTTGGCCCCACCACCATGGCTTTATCCAGAAGGACATCTGGACTGTCTCATGGTCCAATTAGCATATATCCCTTTTATTAATATAGATAGGATATGACATACTGCCATAACTATAACGTACCTACCAATATTACCTATGAGAATATGTACTTCATGAGATAGGAAGGCATCTAGTACATTATATTGTATATGTTATAAGTAGTAGGAAATATAGTATTTGTAGCAACAATATACACCCTGTGACTTCCTTTTCTGATCTGGGAATGGTTCCCAGGTCTTTGAACATTTCCTGGCCCCTAATGTATTTTTATTTTTACTTTTTTTGCCATTCAGTGTAACTTTATTTACTGTTTATTGCACATAATTTGAGGTATTTAATTTCTAACCACCAAAGATTCAAAGGACTATTTTTTCCATGAATTATAACATTAACATCAGTGAATTCATGTATTCATGTGTTTTTATTGTAAACATCTGAATTATTCACATTGTCATAGATCCTGAACTCATAAGTATGGACCATGCACAGGCTGGCAGCAAGCCAGGAAGCCACTCTGCAAGGAAACTGATACTCTGTATAAGGAGAAAAGTCATAGCCTAACATTTAATGTCCGACTTTAATTCATATACTATTGGGGACTCAACTGCTTGGTTGGTGATGGGGTTGATTATTGGGAGGATTATTCTTAAAATAATTAAGGAAAAGGGAGGGCTCAATCTTTCTCCTTGGTTGCTTGCTCCTCCCCAGCACCTTCATCTCTTTGGGCAGCTTCTCCTTCACCTTCTCAGCTTCTTGGGCCCCGTGGAACGGTGGAACGGCGGAACAGCGGAGTGGTGAAATGGCCGCCCGTGATTGCCAGGGCTGCCTGGCACCTGCGGTCCCTCAGGTTCTCGCCCCTCTGCTCTGCGGGCCCCTCGGAGCAACAGAATGCATTCAAGAGGTGGTTCCTCAGGTTCCCACCCCTCCACTTCGTGGGCCCTGTGCAGCAAAGGAACAACCGCCTGGGACTGTTTCTAAGCTCCACAGGCCCATGCAGGGACTGCCCATCCTGGGCATCCCTGCTGGTCCCTCATGTCCCCGCCCCTCCGCTCAGCCGGCCCCCGTGCAGCAGCGGAATGGCTGGCCTGGGACGCCAGGGACCGCCAGGGACTCCTGGACCGGCACGCAAGGGACCACCCCTCAGCGGGCCCCTGCGCAGCATTGGAACAGCTGGCCGCCAGCAGACAGCCTGATTATGGGCTCTGGGCTGGGGGGCATGCAGGGACCCCTGGGCCTCACACAGCTGTGGCCACCAGGGTATCCTCAGGGTGCTGGGTTGGGGGCGTGGACCCAAACTGCCACTTGGCTTCAGAGTCCACCTTGCGCCTGGTGCTCATTACCCAAGGTGCCGCGGGTGCCCATTTGCATGCCAGCCCTTAAGTACCATGTGGGCAGAGCTTATAGGGTGGTGCTTGTTTACACAGCACTGTGGCCTCACCTTCTGTGTGCTAGCCTTGCCCCCTGTCTGCTGGCCATGTGCCCTGCTCCTGATTGGCTGGTAGTGTAGCGGAGGTACAGTCAATTTGCATGTTACACTTTTATTAGATAGGGAAAGGCTAGGTGGTCCTCAAACCATCACGTTGTCACAAGATGGTTGCTCACACAGTGGGGGTAGGGCTTGGCAGCACTCTGGGACTCTGGGCCATCCTGTGTGTCCTGAGATTAAACTTGACAGGTCATTAGTCATCTAATAATTTAGCCAAATTCAGATTTCTCTAAATGTGCTATAATCTGATGCTATATGCTTGAATGGGGTTTTTGGGGAAGCAATTAGGGAAAATGGTTTGTAAGTGGCATATATACATACCGACATAGACATAGATGTTTCCTATACACACACACACACACACGACAATATAGAATTAGTGGTGAATTATTACTGGCTCAAAACATGAAACTGAATGCATGGGACATTTTTAAGTACCCTCAACAGCAAGCAATCCTCCAGACTATTGCATTTCACTGAGTCAGAAAAACATTTAAGAACTTTGAGATAAACATAATGCTGCCAAATTCTTATTTGGAACAGGCATATGAAATCAATCAACAAGCAAAAACCAGTCTATGTCATCTATTCTACCTAGACAGGATCTCATGAAAGGAAGAACACTGTAATGCCAGAAAATAGAAAATTCATAATGTCAGGGAGTTAATTACAATTTTGAGCTTTGCTCTTTCTGAAAAGTTTGCTAGTGTCTTTTTTTATTTTTATTTTTTGCATTTCTTTATGGATCCATGAAAATTCTATAACTAGTGTCCAGAAACTAGCAAAGAGAATGTTCTGAAAGTGGGGCCCATGAAATGTGTGTGTGTGTGTGTGTGTGTGTGTGTGTGTGTGTGTGTGTGAGAGAGAGAGAGAGAGAGAGAGAGAGAGAGAAAGAGAGAGAGAGAGAGAGAGAGAGGGAGAGGAGCTGACCAGATTAAACTGCTGATCAGCCAGGCCTCGGCTGTCTGTGTGTATTGCTGCAGCAGGATTTTAGAGTACCAGACTAGCATGAGTTGAAAGCTCCTGTTTTACCCCTTTTTATTTTTATGACTGTGATACTGTTGAAGCGTGGAGACAGGAAAGCTGCTAAGCCCTGCCCCTTACTCTCGTGAGAGCCATCTATTCCTGTCCTGGCCTTTGGTCAGTATCAGCTGCGGACAAGCAGACCTGGCAGGTGAAGCTGCCTTGAGGTTGAACTTGAGGGGGAGTTTGGATAGCGAGTGAGTGTGGTCTCTCTGGCAGGTATCTCTCCCCTAGTCAAAGTGAGTTTGCAGTTAGTGGGAGACGCTCTCCGGAAATATTTTAGGTTTCTCTGAAATTTTTAAGTTATTGAACCAAATTGAGAAAAAGACCTATTTTTTCATGTAACAATTTTGTGTCTCTGTGGAATATACAAGTATAGTAAATTATCAAAATCAAAATTTTGTAGAGCAGTATTTTATGAACATCGTTAATAACAGCTTCCTCTTCTGTGCTTTTAAAATTAAAATCAAATGAGAAAATGGATATTTTGGTTGCATTTGTTTTTGTTTTTTTTCTCTATAATAAATAGTGCTACAGTAAAATTCCTTATAACATGTGCTTTTATTGCTGTAGGTTACATTCCTTAATTTGGGAAGTTATGCATTTTAAAAATTAGAATAGACTAGAGGCCCAATGCACAAAATTCATGCAAGAGTAGGCCTTCCTTTCCCAGGCTGCTGACATCGGCTTCCCTCTGGCACCCGGGACCCAGGCTTCCCTCCGGCCAGAGGCAAGCACCTGGGACCGAGGTTTCCTTCTCAACCTGGCTTTGTCTGGAAGGATGTCTGGTCTAATTAGCATATTATGCTTTTATTATTATAGATATTCCAGATTAGATTAATATCCAAAATGTGAACTAGAATCACAGTTATCATTATTATTTTCATTATTGCTTATGTTTTCACAGCATCAGCAGAAAGTGTATAAAAGCTTTTATCTGATTTTTAACCATAAGAGTCTTTGTGGGGAGTTACCACTGAGTCATTAGCTATTAGAAACCTGACATTTACTGTATTGACACTTGTTTATTTGGCTAAATGGCTTTTCTTTTCTAGCTTTCTAGTCGTAAAAATAAATTGGCTGAACGCCAAGAAAAAGTGATGAACCTTAAAAAAGACCTAGCTGAAATGCAAGAGTGGATGATTCAGGTGGAAGAAGAAGACCTGGACAAAGATTTTGAATACAAGACACCAGAAGAACTTGAGAGTGCTGTTGAGGATATGAAGGTGAGGCTGGGATAGTCAGTATCAGCAGGCTTTATCTTTCCCTTTAAAGTCAATCAATCACACAAACAATCATCCATCTGTCTGTAAGTCATGATTGTGCAATTGACCCTTCAACAACACAGGTTGAACTGTAGGGGTCCATTTATACACAGATTTTTAAAAATAAATACTGTAAATGTATTTTCTCTTTCTTATGGTTTTCTTTATAACTTCCCTCCCCCCAAGCTTACATATAACATACAAAATATGTGTTCATAAGGCTTTTTATGTTATTGGTCAACAGTAGGCTCTTAGTAGTTAGTTTTGGGGGAGCTATTCATAAATTTTGATCCATTGTGTTGTTCAAAGATCAACAGTACATAATCCTTCATAGGAGGATTTCAAATTTTAAAAAAAGTAAGAGGAACTGCTGTGATTCTAGTAAGGAAGGAAGTTCAACGTGGCCCATGATTTGAATCCATGTAGGTGCTGAGATGTTCTCTTATTTTTGAACCTGTGGAACCACAGAGACCGAATTAAAAAAAAAATCAGTGACATCAATCACATTTATAATGTGCAAACATCACAACTATTTCCAAAAATTTTCAGGAATATTTTTTTCCCATTAGGAACAAGAAAGACTTTCCAGTGTCTTGGGATTTATCCTTATTTCATCAGATTTGTTCTTCCAGTTACTACATGGGGCAAGCAGCATGTATATAAGTTGTTAGAGTAGGTAGAGTTGCAGTGGGAACATTGTCAAGGGATTTAATATCAGTTGGGGCCACAGGATATATTCCCCGTGAACATCTATTCCTATGTCAATAGTCTTGAACACTCTTTATTTTTTTTTAATATGATAAAAGAACTGGGCATTATTCCCAAATTTCTAACCTCACTTCAAGTCTCCTTCAGTGTCCAAGCCAAAGGAGATAGTGATTAAAAGCTATTTAAAAAAAATAAGAGTAAGTAACACATTGAATGTTTTAAGCCAAAGTTAACTAAAGCAAAAATCTCTGTGCTCAGCTTGTGTGAATCAGTGTCAACCTGTGAATCAGGAGGTCATGGTTCAGTTCCAGGTCAGGGCACATGCCCAGGCTGCAGGCTTGATCCCCCATAGGGGGCTTTCAGGAAGCAGCGAATCAATAATTCTCATTATTGATGCTTGTATGTCTCTCTCCCTCTCTGAAATAAATAAAAATATATTTAATAAAGGATTAATCTATGTATTATTATATATGACAAAGGACTTTTATTATACTTGTATTTTCTCAGAAGCATAATTTTTGTGTAGCTTTTTAAAGAAATATATATTTATTGATATCAGAGAGGAAGGGAGAGGGAAAGAGAGGAGGAAACATCAGTGATGAGAGAGAACCATTGATCGGCTACCTCCTGCCTGCTCCACACTGAGGACTGAGCCTGCAACCCAAGCATGAGACCTGACTGAGAACCAGACCTTCATCTCCTGCTTCATTGGCCAGCACTGAACCACTGAGGTGCGCCAGCTAGGCTAGTGTAGTCTTTTCTTAAAGCTTTAAAATATTCAGTACACAAGGTATTTTAAAGGCAGCCTGCTAGGTTCAGAACCATATTATTTCATTTATTCTCTTTACAGTCCTGGCATTGTAGTTCTGTGGTTTATCTAAGTCTCTAGGGACGAGAGTTTAGAAAGATGAGATTTAACACCCTGGACTGGGTAACATTCTATTTATCTTTATTTTTCCAAACAACCATTTGAATTAAAAAAAAAAACCACTGCACTTAATTATTTTATCCAACCTATGAAAGTTTAAAACCATTAAGAAGTAAAGAAAGCTGAACAAGAAAGTATAAAGCTGGTTTTGGTTGATTTTCCTGAAAGTGAGACTTTCAGGGAGTCAGGAAAGAAATATTTCTAAACCACATTTTGCTAGTATAACTTCATCATCTTGGAAATGCTGTTCAGTATCAGAAGGCTAGATGTACTGATGTCACAGCGAGAAAAATTTATTTGCATAATTTTTAAAGGACACATCCATGGTGCATCTCAACTTTTGTGATCATTTATTTATTTCACTCTAATGTTCAGAATTCTAGTGGCCAATTAAAATTAATTCAACTAATTCACCTAGATTCTTATCATGGGCCAGACTTTGAAAATATTTAATGTCAGTAAACATAACTTAAGGATGGCCGAGGTGTTAACATTGCCTGCCTGTTATTAAATGAAAATGTTTATGTGGGACTGTTTTCATTGGGGCATATATTGAGTGAGAATTTATAGTTAGTATTTATTTTAATTATTTTATTTTTTTTAAAAAGTCTCTGAAGTGATTACCTAAATAGTGTTCTAAATTAGGTAGTTGAAATCATATGTATGTTTTAATTTTGGTTTAGTTATTTTAGCAAAAAGATAGATATTGGTTAGTGAGAAAGGTGGATGATTTTCATTTCTATCCTTCCCTGGATCAGAGAGCGAAGGAGGATGTGCTGCAGAAGGAGGTGCGAGTGAAGATTCTGAAAGACAACATCAAGTTATTAGCTAAAAAGGTGCCATCCAGTGGCCAAGAACTGACATCTGAGCTGAATGTTGAGCTGGAGAATTACCAACTTCTTTGCAACAGAATTCGAGGAAAATGCCGCACTCTTGAGGTTTGCTATTTTTTCAGTGATGTGTTTAGAGATTAAAACTTGTAATGTACTGACCATTTTCATTTCTTGGAAAAAAAACTTAATTTTTTCCCCAAACACTGAATCCTAAAGGAAAAGAGTTCGTGGTTAATAAAACGAAGCAGGGATAAAAAAAAATTATAGGAGACCAAGATCTGCCCTCAATAAATGTTCATGAGAAAGTCATTTAACATCTTTCGACTTTAGATGTTTTGATATTTGAAATCAAGGTTTTAATACCACAGGTGATCTATAGGCAGATTCTTTAGATTCTAGAATAGTGTACTGTGAACATCTCTTTTGATTTTCCCGGTTAGTGCATAGACAGAAATGGAGGTTTTTAAAATTTTTTAGAGTAGCATCTACAATTAGAATCACCTAAAAGGAAGTAGGGGAAGTAGAACCTGAATATGCTGGTAATTGCCTGGGCATTCGATTTAAGATGCAGATGGTTCTATGAATTTTGTTTTTTTTTATTTAAAATAAAATTGAGTTCTTATTTGTTTCTATATTAGTGTGACTTTTATATCATTAAAATAGTTTAGGAGCACTTCAATTTAAATTCAGATCAACCTCAAATAAATGATCATATTGAAGTATATTTAAAAATGGTAAACAGCACACCTATAATATTTAAACTGAACACAACCATTACTTGCTTGTTCTGAAACTATTTTGTGGTAAAGATAAACATGGATAATTGAGGCTAGTTAATAAGAAAGTAACAACTCAAAACCTCACTCTTTAATATTAACATATTATGTAATGTAAAAGACAGAAATTTACTCATTTCAGAAATTAAAATTCTATAAACAGAACATACAGTTCTGTTATGCATGCCTAACCTTAAGTTCTAGTGAATGATTTGGAATTGAACTTTACTACAGTTTTATGCATGTTTTCTTCTTTGTCATAGCTACCCTTGATTTTGCTCCTCTTTCTTTTCTTTTTATTTCTAGCCAAAATTACAACTCATTATATTTTTAAATTAAATAAGTTTTCTATTGATTTCAGAGCAGAAAGAGAGAGAGAGAAATGAGAGAGAGAGAGAGCTAGAAACATAAGTGATGAGAGAGAATCATCTATTGTACCTCCTGTATGCCCCACACTGGGGATTGAGCCCACAATGCCCTGACCTGGATTCGAACGGTGACCTCCTGGTTCATAGGTTGATCTCAATCACTGAGCCCTGCCACCTGGGCTACATAATGAATGGAGTCCCAGTATTATCCCAGGCTATCAAAATACTACCATGTATTGTGTAATTTATTCAAGCTGTCTTTATGATCCAGAGGTGACAATCCTATTCAATATAAGAGTAATATGCAAATTGACCATCACACCAAGACACAAGATGGCCACCCCTATGTGGTCAAAGATGGCTGCCACAAGATGGCCACCACAAGATGGCCTGCTGGAGAGGGCAGTTGTGGGAAGTTAGGGATCACCAGGCCAGCAGAAGAGGGCAGTTGAGGGTGACCAGGCTGGCAGAGGAGGACAGTTGGGGAAGACCAGGCCAGCAAGGGAGGGCAGTTGGTGAGGACGCAGGCCTGCAGGGGAGGGCAGTTTGGGGGGAGACAAGGCCTACAGGGAAGGTCAGTTTTGGGATACCCAGGCCTAAAAGGGAGGACAGTTTGGGGGGAATCAGGCCAGCAGGGGAGGGCAATTTCAGGGGACCAGACCTGCAGGGGAGGTCAGTGAGAGCCAGCAGTCCTGGATTGTGAGAGGGATGTCTGGTACCCCTGAGGGACATCCCTTAAGGGGTACCAGATTGGAGAGGGTGCAGGCTGGGCTGAGGGAACCCCCCCTCCCTCAATGCATGAATTTTGTGCACTGGGCCTCTAGCTTTAAAATAAGGAATGAGGGTTTGAAATTGCTTTGAGAATTACTTTTATAGTTACTTTGAAATTAGTTTGAGAGAAGAGAAGAAAAACGGGAAAATACAAGGCCTTGATATTTTTAAAATGGTAAATGAATAAAGAAAAGAAAAAAGGAGTTTAAAAGTAAAAATGATTTAAAATTATGTCAGTGATTACCAAGGAATATTGGGCAGAAATAGACCAAATTTGTAAATTAGAGTGAGAATTCTCTTCTTAAAGGAATACAAATGAATCACCTTGATTATTTTTAGTTTCCTTAAAATACATATGAAATCAGGAACTAGTTCAGACTTACAGAAGAGTAGAGATAATACTATTAATACATCTTTTAACTATAACTAATGTTAACTTTTTGCCATATTTTCCCAGATCTCATTTTTAAAATAAAGTACATTAGTATTATGGAATCTTCTTTCTTCTTTTCCATCCCATCTCATCTCTCTAAAGTCATCATCAGAAGTTGGTGTATATTCTTCCCAACCTTGTTTTTGTAGTGGTTATATATATATCCACTATGTCTCAATTATCAATTTCTGTGCAACAATCTCCCCAAAACGTAGTGACTTTTAAAACAGCCATTTATTATTTCTCATGGTTCTGTGTTTGAGGTGTCTCAGTGGGATGGCTTCCTGCTCCATGTGGTCCAGGACTAGCTCACTCAGGTGGCCATGCTCCACGGGGGGCTCAGCGGGGACATTCACAGTGACCTCTCATCCCCCAGGCCCCTCTCCCCTTGGTATCCCAGTTTCACAGCTTCTCTACCACATGGCAGCTGGCTTTTCAGAGGGAGAAAACAGTAGCTCCCAAGCCTCTTAAAGGCTTAGTCTGCAATTTGACACAGAGTCACATCTGTAACATTCTTTGGTCTAAGCAAGTCACAAGGCCAACCCACATTCCGGGCAGGAGACAAGAATTTCACCACTTAATGGGAGTAAAGGCAAAAAAAAACAAAACTGTGGCCATCGTTAATCAACTGTAGTTTATCCTCTGGTCATACATTACTGACAGTCCTCCCATATGCAAAATGCACTTACACTGTCCCAGGGATGCCCTAAGGCTTATCCAGGACAGCATCGAGCTCAAAACCCTGCAACAGGTCTAAACAAATGTGACTCTCAGGACAATTTATTTAGGTGCAGGTGTGGCACCTTCAATCTGGTGACTTGCACCTTAGAAAATAAGTTATTGCACCCCAAATACTCACATTCAAAGGCGAGCTAGGCATAGGAAAACCTCAGCGGCATTCCATTAAAAAAAAATGGGGGCAGTGGTAGGTAAATAGCAGTCACTGTTAATAGTGACTCTGAATTGTAATAGTCTTTCTGAAACCTGGCCAGGGGCCCTTACACCAGGGATGGGACTGGTACTTGATTAGGGACCAGTTCTGTTTCCTGGGAATGCTGCTCATTTTTCCTTTCCCATATGAAAATGGGCTCTGCTTGCAGTTGCAGCCGAGTAGATATCTCCGCTGCTTTCCATCTGTAGAAATTTGGGGGACCAGACACACCTTTTCTCTTTAATCTTATTCAAGGGCTGGCAAATGGCAACCTGAGGGTCAAATCTGGTTTGTGTCTCTTCCACTATGGCCTGTGAGGTAACAATGGTTTGTATGTTTTTCATTTTTAAAGGGTTATTAACAACAAACCAAAACACACACAAAATAGGAAGAATCTGTGTCAGGGACTAGATGTGGCTTGTGAAACTTAAAATATTTATTGTCTTGCCTTTGGTGGAAAAAGTTACTGCCCCCTGACCTGGTAAACACAACTCATCCAGAGTGCAGGCTGGAATGTGCCTTCTCTCAGTCAATGGATCCAAAAGAAAACCAACTGGGAGGCTCCATGTGGAACTCTTTTTCCTACTTTTATCAAATAGGCTCCTTTTCTGTTCCCCCTGTAATTTTCTCCTAGGAAGTGAGTGGTATAAATTTATCCCCTGGAAAACTCCTCACAGGAATTGGGGAATAGTGATTGCATTAATACAGTTAGTATAGCTCCATTTGGGCAAAATATGGTTCTTTGCATATATAGACATGTTCATATGAATTTAGAAAACAGTTGGAAAGAATATACAGCAAACTGTTATATCCATTAGCTCTGAGTTGCAATAGGATAGACCCACAGAATTCCAGTTTTCTGTGTAATTATTAAAAAGTGCTGTGATTATGAGTGCTTTTACCTTTCTCGCGTAAAAGCAAACTAATAAAATGTTCTTCCTGGGTGTTTTTTTTTTGTAACTAGTTAAACAATTTATTTTTGACTTTTAACTAGTTCCTTGGAATTTATTTTTCTGTAAAGAGTGAGGCAGCTCGCTCCTTTTTGCCTCTTGTCTCTCTCCAATTGGTCCAATGTGATTTAGTAAAGAATGAGGTTTTATTTCATTTATTTGAAATTCCAATTTCATCGGATTCTGGATCTCTAACTATGCTCCTATCTAAGTGCAGTGGTTGTTGAGTGGAGAGAATATGTAGCGCTGGAGATGCAGGCATCTCTAAATGGCTGCTTGTCTAATGCCCCTTCCTCCTTGCCTGCTCTAGGAGGTTTGGTCTCGCTGGGAGGAACTACTTCAGTATTTGGACCTTGAGACCAGCTGGCTGAACACGCTGGAAGAACAGATGAGTAGCATAGAGGCCGTGCCGGACAAGGAAGACGCTATCAGCAAGGCCCTGGAGGTGGGCGCCTGGGTTCTCCGTGGTATTTCTTGTTGAAGAGAAGCCAAATGAGTATTAAAATTAGGAACATTCTGCCTCAGCAGCTTTCAGTGTTGCCTTCCATTGCTTCAAGTGTTTGTACCATCCTTTATATTTAGATTAATGGTGACCCACTAACCCTGACCCTGAGGTGGGCACTTGTTTGTTAATTAGCATTTTGTAGATGTCTGGAAAGCACTGCAGTGATTTTCCTGCTTCTTTTTACCAGTCCCTGGATAGAACTCTGCCTTATGTTATTAGGCCAGTTGCTCTCTTGTTTCTTCATAAAGTTATTTTTGCTGCTAAGACACAGCAATGACTGTGTTTACAGTGGCTCCTACCATGTTATCTTCAGATGTGACAAGTTGGAGAACAGGGTGGGGAGGGAAGAGTGAGAAGTGTGGGATCCTGTCCAAGGAGCTTGCTCTAGGCCCCACTTAAATTCCTTGAAGCCAAGAAATGCACCTGATTTTTCTTTCATGACGACCTAATACCTGTTTCTTAAATGAAATAAAATTAAGAGCAGCTTTAAGAGAAAAAGGAGGAAGAGGCTAGGAAGAGGATAGATATGCTTTTGAAATTCAGAGACACATGGTAATTAAGCGGATGACTGGATTGCAGGTCCGAAGTAAGTCAAAAGTGGTACCTGAATCCCAGGAGCTGGATGCTCTGCTGGAGAAAAGATGTCACTTCTCAGATAAAGGAGCAGAGTGAGAGGTGAAGATCATGAAAACAATGAAAACCTTAATTTGAAAATGAATATTTTCCTAACATGAGAATTAAAACATGTGCATTCTAGAAATATGGAAAATGGAGAAAAGTATAAAACAAACTCTAAGATGAATACTTTTAAACATTTTGGCAAATTTCTTCCTACTTATTATTTTTGTTAATCCTCACCTGAGGATATTTTTTTCATTCCTTTTCAGAGAAAATAGAAGGAAGGCGGGGGGAGAGAAAGAAAGAGAGAGAAAGAAACATCAATGTGAGAGAGACACTTTGACTAGTTGCCTGTTGCATGGGCAAGGAGTGAACCTGCAACCCAATTAGGTACCCTGACCAGGAATTGAAATGCAAATTTTCGGTGCTCAAACTGACCTCTAACCATTGAAAAGCACTGGCCAGGGCTCTTCCTAATTATTGTTATTTTTAACACATACTCTAAGAGGTAGTACAGTATAATAAGTGGATCAAAGACTTTGAAATCATTACGAGTCAAGTTGGAATCTTAGCTCTTCTTTTTACCATATGTACCAGTATGTAGGTGAAGTGCTTAAGCTCTCTGAAGTTCAGTTTTCCCATCTGTAATACCAAATAATATTTAAATCTAAGGTTACTTAGATTTACATCCATATAAAGTGTATATATAAAATAGTATCTTGCTTTCTGTATTTTATAGAAAACTTGAGTACCTATTTTTCATAATATAATCAACAGTTTGAAATAATTTTGCTTTATAGTATTGTTTTCTGATTTCAAACTTTGTATCACACCATGAACATTTTCCTATGTAATTAATAATTACTAAAATTATGAAGTTGTATTGTCGTATATCTTCTTTTATCTGAGTTCTCAATTTTATGTATTTTTTAATACCATTATGGATATTTTTGCAAATTAATTATTCCTTGTCTTGTTTCTTGGGTACAAAATGGAATTACTTGTTAAAAATGGACATTTTTGGATCCTTGATACATTTTGCCTCAGTAAGTGCATTATTTTTCCCCTCCTGTCCCTGTCCAGTCTCTAGAATCTGTTTTGCGACATTCAGGGGATAATCGCAACCAGATCCAGGAACTTGGCCAGACTCTCATTGATGGAGGGGTTCTTGATGACATAATCAGTGAGAAACTGGAGGCTTTCAACAGTCGCTATGAAGAACTGAATCGCCTGGTAAGAACTGGAGAGTGCATGAGTGTAGATGAGGTGTTTGTGAGACGAGCTGATTTCAAGCACTTCTACCAAGGGAAAATGGTGGTAACCAACATTAACGGGGGGGAGGGGGGAAATTGCAGGCTTTGAAATACTAGCTGAGGAAGAGTAAACCCAGCTCTATAGGGAAGCAATACTTGATGATTAAAAAAATCTATCTTTGAGGTGGTTTCTATTTATGAACCACCTCATTTCCTTTGAGTTATAGTATCGCTGTATATAAGAATAACTCATATTTTCTTAGAAATACTATGGAGGGCAGAATTTGACATAAGCTGTTGTGCTAAAATGTCCAAGCTGTCTTAGATGCATATCCAGAATGAATTGCAATGTGTATGCTCATATCAGTAAGTAAAGAAATGAGATTGTTCTTTCCTAGGAGGGTTGGATGGATATTAGTGCTTTCAAACACATATTAAATAATAACTGTTGATGCTGGGATTGGGAAAAGAATCAATCTTCATTCAAAAGTGCAGCAAGTAGTTGTGTATGCACCTGTACATGGAACTTGTTTTAGGCTTTGGAAAACAGCTTTATATGTTCCCTCTACTGACACACATTTGTTATATTTTATATCCTTGTTGACAGGCTTATTTCTGACTCCTAAAAACACTTGAAATTCATAGTAAATGATGTGTTTAATATATTATTTAGGAAATCTTTACATTTTTACAGATTGTCATTGTATGTAAAAAGAAGTAAAAATGACTAACTCACTGCAACTTATGTAAGATACCACAGGGATATTTTGAAGATTATCATTGCTAGTTATTTATTCATACTACTCGCCAAATTTTTGAACTAGAGCCTCTATTTCTTTTCTTGGTGGCCAGATCATAGGGTTTTCTTATATTCAGCTATTTCTGTTAATGGAGACTAAGAATTCCCTTTTATCCCCTGTGTAGGCAGAGAAAAAGCAGATTTCTTTGGAAAAGCAACTCAGTGACTTAAGGAAAACTGATCAAATGCTTGAAGTTTTGTATGAGAGCTTACTGGACATGGACAAGCAGCTCACAACCTACCTGACAGACAGGACAGATGCCCTCCAAGTTCCAGAGGAACAAAAGGTACTGCCATGGATTTGAGGTGTTTGAGTCCTCAGAAGAGCAAGTGTAGTAATAGCCTTCTCACCTGCAAGAGCACCCGTCAGTCCTGCAATCCCAATCCCGCAGTCCCTGAGAAAGGGTGACCTTGCTTTTGGGGCAGCATGTGGGTTTTGGAGTTCTTTTGGTCCTTATGTGAAATCCTGGTAAACAATAGCTTTCTTGGCTATGAAATTGGGAAAATGCCTTTTTATAAATAAGCAGTGAATATTAGAAATGACCAATGCAAAGACCATAGTTGGTGCACAACATACAGTAGTCTGCGTTTTTATTATTATGCTGCAAACTTCTTGAAACTTGAACAGGGCTATGCATATTCTTATCTAATATATGATTATATGGAACTTCAAAAAATACATCCTTCACTGTTTCTGATCTCTTCTTTGTAGAGACTCCAAACCGTGATATCCTCCCATCAGGTAGTACTGAAAGAGTTGCAAAAGAACATGTCTCCTCAGCCTTCGACCTCCTCAGAAGGCAGGACTGCTAGAGGAGGAAGTCAGATGGATGTCTTGCAGGTGATGAGGGGGAAAGATGTATGGGCAGGGATTACTTGGACACCTCTGGTCTTCTTTTTGATGGGAACAGTGAGAGGAGTGACACATTGCAGGTGCACTGCCTTCCAGGCAGAGCTGCAGAAACAAATCGTTGTATGCGTGGACAATATCGAATGTGATTCTGTAGTTGAGTTGAGAAGAGATAGAAAGCTAGGTTTGAAGTTAGGTTGATAAGTCTTTCCCCTAATGCGGAGTTTCTGTCAGTTCTCTGCAGCTAATACTCAGGGAAGCACTCCGGCCTTGGTGGTAGATGCCAGATTGACTTTCACTCTGAGCTCATGAAGAACACTTTGAGTTCTAGGTTCCTGACCGTAGTTTTTAAATAGGTGAGAAAATTAGTGAAGTTTCAATTTCAGCGCGGCCATCTTAGCCTTGTATTATATCTAAGGCTGACACACTGAATGTCAATTGATGTATGACCCTGGGTAACATGGCTGAGTTCCTTTATGGAGTGTTTTTCTTGTGCAGCTGTATTTTCACAGCTTTATAGCAGCATGTGTTATGCTAATACTGTCTGTTGAGAGAGATTATCATTCTGATGTGAATTGCTTGTTATTATCATTTCTTCAAACAGAGGAAACTTCGAGAAGTTTCTACCAAGTTCCAGCTTTTTCAGAAGCCTGCAAACTTTGAACAGCGCATGCTTGATTGCAAGCGTGTGCTGGATGGTGTGAAAGGAGATTTGGATGTGCTGGATGTGAAGAGTGTGGACCCTGATGTGATCCAGACCCAACTGGACAAGTGTATGGTGAGGGCATTGGTGGTTCACGGGTCCACTGGGTTTTCCAGCAGCAAATACGGCTTCATCTAGCATAACATACATGGTTTGTTCAATATTTATTTGTCTGAGGTGTGCTAACAATAGGGGGTGAATGATGAAAAACAGGTTATATAAAATAAGAAATGTGGTCATTTACTCCAAAGACACTAGAAATTATATGGGAGATAGATAGGAGGGAGTAAAATCAATTTTTAGATTGTCATGAAATAAAAAAGTAAAAAAGACATAAATTTACATACGTGTGTGTATGTGTGTGTGTGTGTGTGTGTATACCTGATTAAAAACAAAGTAAACACTCATAATCGCAGCATGACATTAGAAAAGGCTTTGGCAGAATATGACTAATGAACTAACTTTTAAAGGATAAATTTGAGGTAGCTAGAAGAACCATACTTAGTATGGATGTTCGGGATATTACCATGTAAAAAATTATTCTTAGGATACTTAAATTTTAAATTTTAATTTATAAAGTCTAAATCTAAATATGAAAGAAGAAATTATACTTAGAAGAGATGTCAGGAATATTACCGAAAAAATATACTCTAGAAAAATTAATTTTAAATCAATGTTGAAACCTACGATCTGTAAAAAATCATTTATAAGGCCTTATTGCTGTTGCAGTCTTGAATTTTAAAATTCCATTGCGTATACATTTTAAAATGTGGCTAAGCATACACTCTCTTAGAATTCGTGTTCGGCTTGAGACGTATTCTGAAGAAGCTGAACATGACACCTGTTAAGACAATAAAAGATTGTGAAGAGTTCTTTGTGCTTATCACAACTGTTATCTCCACATGTCGGTAACATACCAATGGTTATTTGATTACTCAAAAGCTGAAATGGGTGGAAGAATGAATAAATGGGATACATTTCTCTGTGTGTGCATGTGAATATTTACTGAGATATAGAGATCAACAAAGCAAGCACCATTCTTGACTGTGTATAACTTGGCCTAGGGGTCTGTTATGTGACAGAACCACCTGACGTGTTTCAGGTCAGGATCACAATGAATGGAGGCAAGAGAACATGGGCAGAATAGTTTAAGGTAACGAAGATGAAGACCATTCTGAATTTGGCCTGATGATTGAAATTTCTTAAAGTCATATGCACCTTGATGTGTTGAGTTGTCATATATCTTCTCATTACACAAGTAGTATGGACCGATGTGGTAGTTTTGGTACTTCAGAATTGTAAGAAAAAAAATAAGAATGCTAATACTTCCAAATTCCAATAGCCAGAAATATAGCCAGAGTTGGCTTTTTTCTAATAATAGCATTTAGGATTTTTAAAGTCATATTTTTTAAAAAGAATAGACGTTCCAATTTTGAGTCCTGATATTTTCCCTTTTTATGTTTGGAAAATGTTCCTAAACTTTCCTAAACCTTTAAAATACATATCTGAGTGTTTTTTTGAAACAAGTATAAATGCCATTTGTTTATTTTCTTCTCTGATTTAAAAAAGTTTTTGCACACTTGATGCCATTTTACTCATACTTTGAATCCAAATTGGGGAAAGATAAAGCCCTTTGATCTCCATAGTTAAATCATAGCTGTCAATCTGGGTAAGCTGTGTTTTGAAGTGATTCCAGTTACTGGGTTTTCACTGTGATGTGTGCGATTTGTCTTGTTTTCTTTTTTAAGAAACTCCAAAAAACTCTAAGTGAAGTCAAGCTTGAAGTAGAAACAGTAATCAAAACTGGAAGACAAATTGTTCAGAAACAACAAACTGACAACCCCAAGGGGCTGGATGAGCAACTGACTTCGCTGAAGGTGCTCTACAATGACCTGGATGATCAGGTGAGGAAAAAAGGCACCGCCCCTTCTCTCTCTGTCTTTCTGTGTGTGTGTGTGTGTGTGTGTGTGTGTGTGTGTGTCTTTTGTGCATTTAAAAATTTTACTTCTGGGAGAATGTGTTTCAATTTCATGGTATTAATAATGTTTGCAGTGATTCCAATATTTTATTAATATTTAAATGTTTGTGCTAAAATGCAATGAAAAAAATTGTATTGAAACTTATTTCTAATATTTAATCCAGATCCGCATATATTTTCAATGATTATTAACATTTCAAAAGTAAACTTTAAAAAGTCGTAGTCCCAGTTTAAGCTCCAGGTATTGGCTTATGCCAATAATAGCACTTAGGATTTTTAAAAACTGAATTTTAAAAATTGAATTTAAAATGATATTTAAATTGAATAAATCTGTTGAGGGTGTTGAAACAACAGGTTTGTAATAAATATCCTGTGATGAGAAGGTCATATTGATTTATTAGGATTTAAAATCCTTTCAGGAAACAACTATAAGTTGGACATTGTCGTGAATCAGTGGGGGAGTGGTTGGTCATTTACTGACTGGATCCAGTAGACTGAGTGTCTCCTCTCAATGACAATCTCAGTCTTGAAACCAGATCAGTTAAAAAAAAAAGGGTGCAACTGAAATCTTGGCAGTATTAGAAAGTTGCGTTAGATTACATTTTAGGTCCTTCTTGATTTATTAAATAGTAACTGAGTTTCTATAAGAGCCCGGAGATAACCAGCTAAAATGTTATCACTTTCAAACCAGTGAAAATGGGCAGTGCATACATTTCCTGGGCATTCACTTCACTTCTGCAAGACTGGGTTGTTGATTTTGATTCATTTTGATGCACTATACCACTGGTTCACATTTTTTTAACACATCATTTTGGTATTACACAGCTAAAGTTTTTTTTTGAAAATTTATATTTATTTATTGACTGGGCAATTTATGCACGGGAATGGTGTTGCTGGTGTTTTTTACCTGTTCTCTAATTCAGCCTACTGGCTCAGACCAGGCTCCATGCAATGGCTATCTCACCTGGGTCATGGTCTGACGCTCTTTAGGCTTCCCTGTCTTGTTCTGTAAAATAGGAAGGACAGTGCCCGTTACAGAGGTGGTTGTGGGTTTTAGTGTGTAACATGTGTACTCTTCCTTAACACCATTTGGGAGATGTATCCAGAGTCTGGTCAATGTTAATTCAGATCATTTTGCTTTCTGTCAACAATAGTAAGAGCAAAATAATAATAAAGGGTTTTATTACATAGTCATTTACTGTACTTTTCATTAAGTGGTTAATTGTAAAACATGATTGTGAAAATCATGCTACTTTTCCTCAAGTGGCTAGAATATAATGTTTTTTAAACAGACTCCTTCATTGAGATGATTCTAAGCATCTTGTGTTCAAAATCGTGAAAGATAACATTTACCGATCCATTAACTTTGTTGCAAGGATTGGGTCAAGTCCTTTGTGTATGTATTTCTCTCATTTAGATTCAGAACAACCTTTGCAGGGTCATACCTCTACCAAGGTCCCTTAGGAAAGAAGTGACAGAGCTAAAATGAAAACTCAGGGTTGCCTGACATTTAACCACTACTGTGTCCGCTTGCAGAGATCAAGATTGTATATCTCTTGGGGTTCAATCAGAGTCAGTTCGGATCCTCAGCTATTTTCCATGTTTAGTCCTCTCTTGCTTCCTTCTTTTCAGGTGACAGACGGAAAACAGGATCTGGAAAGAGCATCCCAGTTGGCCCGGAAAATTAAGAAAGAGGCTGCTTCTCTCTCGGAGTGGCTTTCAGTGACTGAAACTGAACTAGTACAGAAATCCACCTCAGAAGGTGTGCTCAGCGACTTGGATACAGAAATTTCCTGGGCTAAAGTGAGTTGTAGTTCAGGGAGACCACCAATATCACGCCAATGTGACCTGTGGCATTTTTGTTCAGGGCAATGTGGGTAGATGTCATTTTCCTCAATTTTGTATTAAATATAGCCTTTTCTTTTTTTTCGTTATTTTTTTCTACTTCTCTGCACAAAGAAAAACAATAAGAATATTTTTAAAACAACTATTTCAAGAAGTTACTTTTGTCTTGATTCCAAAAGTCTTGAACGCTGATCTGTCACCAACAGGCCTTCAGAGGCATTATGCTTATGTGGCACTTGAAAATATGATATGGTATTACACTTTCAAAGTTGATTTTTTTGAGTATTCATTCCTAACATAGCGTTGTGTTGAATTTATTTGTTAATTCTTCTACAATAACTTTTGTACCAGTCGCTAGCTTTTCTATTGCAAACTGATGTAAAGAATACAGAGACAGAATTTTCAAAAGAATTAATGAAAGATCCAAGAATTTTCTTTGGCTCTTTAGTTACTTTAATATTATAGAGATCGGAGAGTGGATTTTCCAATTCTTTTTTGAAGTGGACAAAGAAGGAATGGAATACAAAGTAGGTTTGTTTTGTTTTGTTTTGTTTTTACCACGGCATTTTTTCCCCCAAATTTGTTTTCTAAGAAAGAGGCATGTACACTAGAGATAAGTACTGAAAATAATGATCAGTACTGTGACAAAAATTTCTATACATTCACAAGATCCGTTGTGGCATCCTACACACATGCTGGCCTGTGGGAAGTGAAGAAGAGGGGATTTGAGATCAGAGCGGGTGATGCAACTCTTTAATTTGAGTGCTCTGTGAAGAGAATAGTTGAATGAAAGTCAAGACATTAGGCACTAGAGAGAGTGTTCTCAGTTTAGAACATAGCTAATGAAAAGCATAATTATGCTATGGGCTATGTGAAGTGAAAAAAATATATGCAGGCAATGAAGCATGTTGGCATTTATAGGTTATCATGGATGCATGAGAAACAAAGGCACCAAACTTTATTTTTGTTAAGGTTAGCTTTTACAAGGAAGTATTACCTTCTTTGTACAATACATTGTGAAAGCCCTTGTTTCCTCATTAGTAATGTAAGTTATATAAGCTAATTGAACAAAGTTTTTATAGTGAAAAAAAAAAAAGAGTAGAGCAAAAAAGAACACCCTGTTATTTTTTTAGTTTTTTTACAGGCACATATAGACATGCACAAGCCCAGCATGTATTTGAAAATAATTCTATTCTATTTAGTATTTCATGACTTTCTTAAAAAATCAAAAACTACCTATATCTTTAGCATTTTTCTTTACCTATATGTTGTATCTCATATTGGAGACAGGTCTAATATTTAATTGCAAATTTTATTTTTGATTGTTCCATTTTTTATTTATGTTCATTTGATTTATTACCAATTTTCACTATTATGAAAAATGCTATGCACTGTCTAGTGGGCTTAGTGGTTACAGCATCAGTTCTTGCACTGAAGGGTCACATGTTTGATACCCAGAGAAAGGCACAAACCTGGATTTCAGGTTCGATTCCCACCACAGTTGGGGCACATGCAGGAGCCAACCATCAATATGTCTCTCTCTCGAGACATTGATGTTTCTCTCTCTCTCTCTCTCTCTCTCTCTCTCTCTCTCTCTCTCTCTCTCTCCCTCCCTCCCTCCCTCCCTCCCTCCCTTCCTTCCTTCCTTCCTTCCTCTCCTTCTCCCTCTCCCTCTCCCTCCTCCTTCCTCCTTTTTTTTCCCCCCAAAAAAGCAATAGGAAAAAAATCCTTGGGTAAGGATTAACAAAAAATGAAAAATGCTATGATGAATATACTTGTAGCTAAATCATAATATATATTCATAATTACTTTCTGGGGATAAATTCTTAGAGATAAAAATATTGAGTCTAGGGATATGTCCATTTTCAAGTCTTATATAAATTATGAAATTGTCCTTCAGAAATTGTACCTACCAGCTCCATGTGAGAATTCCTACTTCCTTGTTTTAACCACAACTTTGACAATGGTAGGCAAATATGTTTTGGTTAGTTAGTTAGAACATTTTCCATCAATTTATAGGCCATCTGTAGTTCTTTTTTTATAAAAAAAATTGCCTTTTATTGCAATTCAGACCATTTTTCTTTAACCTGTTTGGTCTTTTGATTTAGAGCTCTTTATCTGTTAAATTATTAATGCTTTGTATGTTGTTTATTATTGCAAAAATATTTTTTGCTACTGTAGTTCCCTTTCTGTTCTGTATAACTTGAAAAACGCTGTTATTATATATTTTTAAATAATAAAATCATCTTTTTCTTCATTAGATATGCCATTAGTGCTTAAAAAGTTCAACTCTGCTCCAAGGTTATGTAATTATTTACTTACATTTTCTTCTAGCTTTTTAATAGTTTCATCTTTTTATCTTTAATGCTTTTATCCTTCTGGAATTTATTTTGGTGTATATAATAAGGTAAGGCTCTAACCTTTTTCCAAGTAGTTAACCAGTTATCTCAGCACTATCTACTGAGTAATTATCTCTTCCCCATTGATTTGATATGCTAACTTCATCTATTATTTTGGCTGTTGATTTTCTTTGTTTACTGATTCACTGATCCGACCCTCTGAAATGTTTTTTAGGTGTTTAACAATGTGTCTTTATAATATGTTTGAATATATATAGAGTCCTTGTTTTTAATGTTCCATTTTTTTGTATACATATATAAACTTTAGAAGTATTATTCTCAAAATCTTAAAAAATATTTTCTTGGAAATTTTGATTTGAATTGCCTTAAATTTATAGATTTGTTTTGAGGGGATTTGACATCATTGTTATATTGTCACAAGGCATGTCTAATTTCCCCTCAAATTTTTAAAATCCCTATATAATGCTTTGGTTATTTTCTTCATACACACACACACACACACATGTGTGTGTGTGCGCGCAAAGAAGTTAATTTATACTTATTTATTTTACAGACTAAAAACATGCCTTTTCTCTTTTTTTATTAATTGCTTACAGCTGGTACATATATAACATTTTTTTGTATATTTAATTTTTATTCATTCATCTTTGTATACATAAAATTCAATTAATTTTTCAGATTAAAACTGTAAAAATAAGGTTATCTTTTCTAGAACTACTCACTCCTAAATTCCCATTTAGTCTTATTTTGGACTTGAAATAATGAAGATAGTATATGTAAGTCATGAATTCATAGCACATTCTCTTCACTAAAATAAATCTAATGAAACATCAATATGTAACATAATCATCCATTTTTTCAAAGTTGCGTTTTCAGATTTAAGAAACATGAATATTTCACCACATTTTAATGTATTTGCACTTAAAAATAGGTAAAGTTATTTTCAATGCAAAATTTAAATAGCATTTTTTATTCCTGAATGTAGTGTTTTTATTCCATGGCTTCAGTGTTATTATTTTAGATGTGGCCATTTTCTTTATAGTGAAACCTATAAATTGTTTTTATTTACTCATAGTTAAATCTTTCTTAAAGATCACTAGTCAGTACATTCCCACTGAAGGAATGCAGAAAGTCTAAACTTTAGGAAGCATGGCTGTGGGTATTCTATTCCCCCCGCCTCCGTGCTGGAGAAGGACACTTGAGAGAAACATTTCAGTGCCTTTAAAAATATCAGTAATAGACATGGCCAAGTAAATGTTCAAACCTTGACTCCCTGGTGAATTTGCAGTTTTTATGCTTTCCAAAATATGATTTAATGATGTGAGATTAAATATAGACTCGCGTTCCTTTAAAGAATTGGTTTTAATGTTGGTTTAAAAAGGTGCCAGCAGCAGTAGGTTAGATATGCACATGTCACTTTAGGATTGAAAGAACATTGTAGTTTTAATTTTAGAATCCAATATTCTCTTTATAACTCTCTGACTATATATATATACCTTACCTATTGAATCTTATGAACATAAGAATTAAGTTGTCATTGTACTATCCAGAGTATTATGACAATTGTAAGACTAAAACTTAGATGTGCTAGTTCTTAATGATTTACTTAGGATGAAATACTTTTGTAACGCTTTTACAATAAATTACGTTAGGCTGTTTAGTTATAGGATGCAGTCCTTGCAAGTAATTATAGTACTCAAATGTCTACTGTAGGAATCAAGAAGATACATTCATTATGAATTTTAGAATTATGAGTTCTGGGGTAGTTCTGCTTTGCCAGCTATAGTTACAGGAAATGAACTTGATTATTTACACCCAGAGTTATGATGAAGATAAATTAGTATTTGTGTGTGACACATGGAATTTACTAGTATACTTAAACTAAATATATAACCTTTTTTTTATACCTGAGTTTAATACATTTCCTGTTATATGCATAAGTAAATGTTTCCATTTTTATTAGCATTTTAAGAACTCTCGCAGGCTAGTAAGTTATGGAGTTTTGTAAACCTTTGGCAGTTGTAAACTTTCTAGGGAGTATGTGGAAGAGAAGTTTTCTGTTTTTTTTTTTTTTAAAGGACGGTTGTATAAACTTTTATCACGTTCTGAAAGATCAAATGAGTCTTGGTATTTTTATTTTCTAGACTGTTCTGAAGGAACTGGAAAAGAAAAAAGCCGATTTAAATACCATCACAGAGAGTAGTGCTGCCCTTCAGAACTTGATCGAGGGCAGCGAGCCTGTTTTAGAAGAGAGGCTCTGTGTCCTCAACGCTGGCTGGAGCAGAGTCCGTACCTGGACTGAGGATTGGTGCAATACCTTAATGGTATGTTTGGGTAAAAGTTAATGATGAAACCTTCTCTCCTTTAATTGTTTAAAAATGAATGCAACTTTGATTAGAATTCCAAATTCTATTTTCTCAGTGTCAAATAATGTTTTGCTTATGAATTAATTTCATTAGATTACATCTTATTTTTCTTTTTTTAAAAAGGCAATAACTAGAAAGAGTTTGAAATAGCTCTAGTAGGTAATAACCATTTGTGATATACATGGAAATATATACTTTAATATCTTAGTAAGTGTACTTATTTGTTGCATTTTAATGATTTATAATTATATTTAATTATCATAAGCTATATATTATTTATAACCCTATAATAAAAGGGTAATGCAAATTGACTGAACAGTGGAGTGACCAGTCACTGTGACTCACAGTGACCACCAGGGGGCAGATGCTCAACGCAGGAGCTGCCCCTGGTGGTCAGTGTGCTCCTATAGGGGGAGCATCACTCAGCCACAAGCCAGGCTGAAGGCTGGTGAGTGCTGGGAGCCTCTCCCACCTCTGTGGCAACACTAAGAATGTCCAACTGATGGCTTAGGCCCACTCCCCACAGGGGGCAGGCGTAAGCTATTAGTCGGATATCTCTGAGGGTGCCTGGACTGTTAAAGGATGCAGGCCAGGCTGAGCCCGTCCCCCACCCCTCCAGTGTATGAATGTCATTTCTAATTTCTAATAATAATTTTGACCTAGTTTGTCAAGGTACTTTCTCATATGTAAAATGGGTATTATTATTATTTCTACCTCATAGAGTTTTTGAGATAATTATATGACATAAAACATATAGTGCTTATATATAATTATGCCTAAAACTAGAGGCCTGGTGTACAAAGTTGTGCACTGGGGAGGAGGGTGTTCCTCAAACCAACCTGCGCCCTCTCTAATTTGATAAATTCAATCAGGCTGATAGGGGAGTGATTAGGGGGTGATCAGGCTGGCAGGCAGAAGTGGTTAGGAGCAATCAGGAAGGCAGGCAGACGAGCAGTTGGGAGCCAGCAGTCCTGGATTGTGAGAGCGATGTCCGACTGCCCATTTAGGCCCATCCTGGTAGGATCGGGCCTAAACGGTCAGTTGGACATCCCTCGAGATGTCCCAGATTGGAGAGCGTGCAGGCTGGGCCAACCCCCCCCCCCCCCCCATGCATGGATATGTATAGCCTTATCCACATTTTCATAACCCTTCTATATTTTTCAGTCTGTACCTTCTAGTTCTCTTTTCAAGTAGTCTCTTCCTAGCCCTGTTAGAATATTGATTTACCTGCTTTATTGGGGCCAATAAGTCTGGTGCTTATCAATTCTTCCTAAAATGCAGAACACTGTCAAAACATTTCTCATGTCATTTATTAGTTCTCATTTTATTTTTCAACTGTTTTTCCAGGTTATAGATAAATAATTTGTTTCCTTGTTTTTTAAACACTTTTAATAAATTTGTTACAGTTTCATTTATCCTATAAAATAGTTTCTAAAAGTTAATTTTATCTAAGTCTCCACCCCTTTTTGACCAAGTTCTAAATTCTCACCTTAGTGCCAGCCATTTTGCGAGTTTATTCAGCTTAAAGTTTGATTTTGTTTTTGGATTTATTTTCTCAATTGCATTTTATAACCTGCTGCAGGAAATAGTACTGAGGTCTGTGCCAGATGTGATATTAAGTGCTGGTGACATGACAGTGAAAAGGCACAGGACCTGCCCTCGAAGATGTTAGTCTATTAAACAGTAGACGCTTATTCAATCCATATTTTAATCATTCTTTTATGTTATTACTTTCTTAAATGAGTTTTAAACAAACATGATCAAGGAGGCAAATGAGATTATTTGCAATGTCAGAATAAAGAATAAGGGAGACAAAATGTGATTGAAAAAGAAACTTTCAGTAAGATGGAAACCCTTTCAATACAGCCTATAATGAGCTGTTTGAAGGCTTTTTAAATCTCTTTGAAGATTATCATGTTAAATATTTCATCTGGTTATATCAACACGTTATTAATTCCCTTCCAGAGCCATCAGAAACAGTTGGACATGTTTGATGGTAGTGTTGCTCACATCAGTACCTGGCTTTATCAAGCTGAAGCTCTATTGGATGAGATTGAAAAAAAACCAGCAAGTAAACAGGAAGAAATTGTGAAGGTAGCAAAAGAGGAGCAGTCATATTTCTGGGGGTGGAAGGTTTGGCTGTGCTCTTTCTCTTGTGGAATGTGCCAAGTTACCTGTGCACATGTTCTCCCATTTATCAGTGTTTATTTAGGTGGGAGGACCACAAGTCTTGAATGAGTCTTAATATATGAACAGCTCTGACACAAGTTGATTGCATTAAAATCTCTTCTTAGGAATCCCAGACATTTATTTAAACTGCCTTTAATTTTGAGTTAGTGTCGCATCCATGTTTGATTTTGGTTTTTCCGGTGTGATAATTTGTGTTTTCTTACAATTAGCGTTTACTTTCCGAGCTGGACGATGCCAGACTGCAAGTGGAGGATGTTCGCGATCAAGCCGTCGTTTTGATGAATGCTCGCGGAGGCTCATTCAGGGAACTGGTAGAGCCCAAATTAGCTGAACTGAATAGAAACTTCGAAAAGGTGTCTCAGCACATCGAAAGTGCCAACGTGAGTAATTATATTTTTATATAAGCCTATTTTTCATAGAAGTAGGCATCTAAATTATAGATGACTATGTGGTATACATAAGTAAATAATTTTAAAAGTAAATTTTTAAAAAGTAAATTTTTCTTGGAATGGAGCATTTGTCCTTGAGAAAGGTGTACTTCGCTGAAGTTTGGCTGCCCTACTCCAAGGGCACTCCTGTAGACGGAAGGTTACGGGAGACTTTCTTTGGGACGTACCTGTACCAGGTGGTGGCCTTTCTCTTTGTCAGTGGCCATGCAGGGATGGCTTTTGGATCGTGGCGCTGTTTCCTACTGTGCTCATATGTAGTCTCAGAATCCTCCAAACAGCATCCAAGGCAGCCACGGCCATTTGCACACTATTTCACACCCCTGAGATCTTAAATATAATTGTGAGCTTGTATAAATGGGTGAAATAATAATACTATGAGGTTGGCAAAAATGGGGTTATTCAGAGAAGCTCAAATTGGTAAAGTCATTGCCATAAATGAGTGAACTAAAAATCAATTCAAATAAATGCTGATTCCTTTTCTGACATTGCATCCTTGTGATTAATGCCAGAATGTCCAGTTAAGAATATCTTTTTAAAGTATGATTTTCCTTCCACAGCTGCCTATTGGCCAGGAACCATTATACCAATGTCTGCTCACCACAGATGCAGCAGAATCTCATCTGCCTTTCTCTGATTTGGAAAAATTAGAACGTGACATAGACTATATGTTAAAAGTTGTGGAAAAGCACCTGGAATCAGGAAATGAAGATGAAAAGGCTGGTTCAGAGTTTTTCAAACATGTTATTTTTATTCTCTGTTAATTATAGTTTTACACAAATATTGTTCAGCCAAATAGCTGTCAAACATGATAGAACAGTCCAAATATGATTTTCTGATGAGTGCCAATGTAATTGATTTATGCAATGCTTAAAAAATAGTCCGCACACTTTCTGACTAAAAGTAGTGTTATCTTAATGCTAAACTAGCTAGCATTCTTTGTTTTAACATATGAAATATTTTAAGAAAAATATGACTTTTTTGTTGTATATAATTTAGATGAGCATATCTTGAGTTATATTTTGTAGGTTGGTTTTCCTCCTTGGGAAGTGACCCCATATGCATTTTTCTTTTGAGTAAATATTTTCTTTCTAAACATTTAGATGGATGAGGAAAGAACCCAAATTGAGGAAGTTCTACAAAGAGGAGAACAAATGTTACATCAACCTATGGAGGATAATAAAAAAGAAGAGATCCGTTTGCAGTTATTACTTTTGCACACAAGATACAACAAAACTAAGGTATTGTCATGGGGAGAGTCTGATTCACTGAAATAACTCAGCCCTTGTCAATTCAGATGTTTGATGGTGCATTCATGGACACCTCAAAACACAGCATTTGGGATACTGTCTCCTTATCTTTTCTGGTGTGCATTACTAAACATGTTTATACTTTTTGGTGGGGCAAGAGTCAAAGGAAATAGGGGACAGAAAACCTTATTATTGGGCTTCTCTGTTGGATTTCTCATAATGTACTGAATATTAAAAGAGACCTTTTTTCTTTCAGAGTAGATTTCTCCTTTGGATCTTTAGTTTATGTGGAGAGGCCTGACAATGTAAAAAAAAAATGTCTAGTTTATAAATAACCAAATTTGTGAAGTTGATAAACTATGATTTATATTCTAGAAAAGCTTCCCTACCAGCTTCCTTTTTAATGGCCATATTCCCAGTCACATTGTACAAAAGGTCTGTTCTTGTGACAAAAAAAAATGCAGAACTCTAGATTAAACTTCTTATTATTAAATTGATGATTTTAGTCTTGAGTTTCGGTTTCATTTAGGATTTGGCAACCATTTCAGAGTCATTAACTCAATGAACCATGTATTTATGATCATTTTACTATACTTTTGAATTTATAGAGGAATATCATTTTTTAGAAGTTCAATATAGAGAGACAGTGAAACTATGAAAGAAGCTACCTTAATTCATGAGTAGGTGAACTGTGGCTATTTGCAAGTAGTAGCCAGCTTTTATTAAATTGTAGCCATCTATAATTTATTAAATTTAGCCATCTACAATTCCTTAAGGACTAGTACATGGCCCATCCCCGGTGTTATTTTGAAAGTTCTGATTTAGAGAACAGAAAATAGAATTATTAGGGCAGATAAGTAGTCTACTCAGTTTAGCTTAGTTTTGTCTGAAGTTAGTGTGTTAGGGGCTTTTACTGTCTTGTGTAGGATATTCATGTTCTATAATATTGATCTTCAGTGTTAAGATTACATATTGAATTACTTGTATGTTATTATAATCAAAGCCCCCATGGAATTTCTTATTATGTTATAAATAATATTTGACTTAGTTACATTTTTAACAGTGAGGCCCTGAGGTCTTAAATATAATTGTGAGATTTTAAAAATGGGTGAAATAATTATGATATTAAAATGTTTCATTTCATATGGAAGTTTATGATTTGCAGCATATTCTCCTGTCCTCAGTTACTCAGGAAAGAACCTGTTATGCTTTCCTGTTTGCTAAATGAGTTTAGGTGGCATTGGTCTTAAAGTGAAACATTTCTGTTTAAGAGCAGGCTGCACACAAAAATTAGAATAGAGATTGTTAAGGGTTTGCATAGCAAAGCAGGGCAAAAGTATAAAAAATCAAAACATAGTTTTAAAAAATTTGGTTCCAAGTATTGTACTTCTCCGCAAAATACTCTTGTGCTTTTCTCTCTCTCTCTTTTTTTTAAAGAAAACTTTATTCCAAAAAGAATTATCAAAAGAAACATGTTAACTCTGAAACATTTAACAGTTTCGTTTAAACTCACAGTCACAAAATTCAAATAAAAACAGCTTTGTGTGCTTAACCACTTTTAATGAAACTTTGAAAACGGAAACATGTACTGAAGAGATTGCCCCATAACTTGGCAAATATATTTAGACAAATATATAATATTAAAGGGAAAAACAGCATTAAAAGTCTTGTGCTTTTTTCAATTAATTGTGGGTTTATTTTAAGAGATGTACATTATTATTTTTAATGACTTTACAGGCAACTCCTATTCAACAGAAGAGAATAGGCCAACCAGCTTCCAGAATTAAATCATCACTTCTCCCTGTAGATTATTTGGTTGAAATTAACAAGGTTTTACTTTCTATGGATGATGCTGAGTTATCACTTAATACTCCAGAGCTAAGCTCAGCTGTGTATGAAGACTTCTCTTTTCAGGAAGATGCTCTGAAGGTAAATCTCCAGGCACGGCCTTTGAATAGCTGCAGTTAATGTAGAAATAATGCAAGGAATTTGTCATTGTGCCCATGCAGATGATCTATAGCTTTTAAAACTTAGGCCAAGGAATTAATAATATCTATGAATAATAAACCTTCCCTGTATTCACTAAGGAAATATTATAAAAATTTAATTTTTAGAAAAGTAGATGTGGATTTTTAGTATTCATCATCAGAGACATTTTTTAATCAAACACCTGCACAAAACATATTGCTTTCTTATAAACTGGACTGCCGGTTGAATATGAAATGTCAGCATTAATCTTGCCACCTATCATTATTTAACATTGGCCAATGGTTGGGGTATGGGATGGGTTGTTGATTGTAAGTTAATTAGAGATTTAAAGTTTTCAGTTAACTCACAAAACTATTAAATATCATTAAGGCTTGGTCATATAACCTGATTATACTTATACTAGAGGCCCAGTGTATGAAATCGCACTCTTAGAGGGGGTACCTCAGCCTGGCCTGCTCCTTCTCGCAGTCTGGGAGCCCCCGGACATCCTTAGTGCTGCTGCAGAGGTGGAAGAGGCTCCTGCCATGGCTGCTGCCCTTGCCAGCCATGAGCCTGGCTCAGGACTTCTGGCACCATCCCTGTGGGAGCACACTGACCACCAGGGGCAGCTCCTGCATTGAGCATCTGCCCCCTGGTGGTCAGTGCACATCATAACAACTGGTTGTTCTACTGTTCAGTCTATTTGCATATTAGCCTTTTATTATATAGGATATAAGGTCACAATAACATTGCTGATAAATTTGATGGCTTTTATTGACAGCTCATTTCTGTCATTTAAACTAGCATTTTAGATATATGAAAATCTAAATGATTTTAGCTTCAAGAACTTCATTACCTTTACAGAATGTTACAGAATTTTTTTATATCTGGACAAATACCACATGGAACATCTGTTAGTGTTTTTTTTCACCATTGGGATATCATGTAGTATTCCTCACACTTTGGTCACTTAAGTATTATTTTTTTTAAGCTTTCAGTTTTGATGAGTAAAAATTATTATATCTCATTATCTATTAAATAAGTTTTATACCATATAAATTTTTCATTTGTGATTTCATTCTTTATAACTTATCGTTGGGTTTGGTTAATGTTTGGCAATATATTTGTAGAATATCAAAGACCAACTGGACAAACTCGGAGAGCAGATTGCAGTCATTCACGAGAAACAACCGGATGTTATCCTTGAAGCTTCTGGACCTGAAGCCATTCAGATCCGGGATATACTAACTCAGTTGAATGCAAAATGGGACAAAATTAATAGGATGTACAATGATCGTAAAGGGTATGTATAAATTAAGTTAAATTTAATTTGAAAAAACCTATAAGCCCATGAGTCATGACAAAGGTCACATGTACATTAAGATTAACGAGAGTATGTTTCATATCCTTGGAAGAGGCCCTGTTTAATAAATTGTGATGAGTGTAGTTTCTTTTCTTTTTCTTTTTTTAAAAAAATATATTTTATTGATTTTTCAGAGAGGAAGGGAGAGGGATAGAAAGTCAGAAACATTGATGAGAGAGAAACATCAATCAGCTGCCTCCTGCACACCCCCTACTGAGGAATGTGCCCGCAGCCACGGTACATGCCCTGGCTATGTAGAATCAAACCTGGGACCTCTGAGTCCGCAGGCCGACGCTCTATCCACTGAGCCAAACTGGTTTTGGCATGAGTATAGTTTCTTAAAGAAAGAGGAAAGAGATTACATATAGGCAATCATTTGCAACATAAACAAACATCATTAATAATTAAAGGAAGCACGTTTAATTTTTAATATCTAAATAGTTTCCATTTTCTTTATAATAACTTAAGGGTTTTCATTAATGTTCACTTTCCCAACATGTTGATGATTAATGTGAGAGACAGGTACAGATAATTGGAATCCATATATAACCACAAACTCCTTAAAAATAACTTGTTAAATAAAATGATTTTGAGCCTCCTCCTTTCTAGAGTTTGACCAGGCCTATTAATAAGTGGAATTAAAAAAATTAGAAGATTTTTGGCAGTAACTGGGTATGTAGTAGAAAGGCAAATAAGGCAATTAAGATGTGAAATAGCCCAATATAAAGTACCATGTAAGAGAAAGTTAACACAGAAAAGTACATTGGAAAACTTTAGAGACTTATATACAAATATTAGGCATCATTGTCTTCATCTTTTTTTGTTTTGTTTTAGCCTACATATTCTATATGATTATATAATCCTCGAAAAGATAAATTTCAATGGCCTTTTGGTATATTTGTATGGATTTTTAAATTCATCTGTATACATTTAGAGAATATTGTTTTAAGTATACCTTTATGCATACTTCTATTTAATTAGACTTGTTTATTAAAGATTAAATTGTTAAAAGTAATAACATCTTAAGGCTCTGCATTGCATTATGAGATTGGTTATTATACTCCTGCCAACAGTATATGTGAAAGTTAACCGAACCCTTATTAAAAATGAAAGGTTGTTGTTTTTCAGATCTTTGCCAATTGTATAGTGAAGATTGCATCTCAGTGGATTTTCACTTTATCAGCGACATTTCAATATTCTTACATATGTTTATTGGCCCTAGTGTTATTTCTTCTGTCAGTTGTTAGGTCATATCTTTGCTCATTTTTTTTTATTATGGTATTACTATTTTTCTGATTAATTTGTAGGAGCTTTTTTCTATATTAAGGATATTACCTATTCATATTTCTTGTATATTGCTTAGTGCCAGCTTTTCATTTGCTGTCTAATTTTGTTAAAGGTATTTTTTTGATGCATGGGTTTAATTTTATATAATTATATTTTATGAGTCTTTTTCCTTTGTGATTTTGGTTTATTTATATGCATACAAATTACTTTTTGTGTGATATTAGTTAAATATTTATGTATCCTTTAAAAACAATTTTTGTTTGTTTTAAAATTAACATTTAATAACTAAACCACCTGAATTTTATTTTTAAATATGTTTGGTGTTAAGGACCCAGGTGGGTGGTTCTATGTATTCACTGTTCAGTATCAAGCCTAGGGACCCAGGGAGGCAATGGTAACATCATCAGAGACCAGAACTGAGGTGGTGGATGTTTTGGGGGAAAGATATCAATGCCAGTTGCAATGTTAGGGAAAACAAACTTGTATGTTTCTAGGTTAAGGCTTGGATTTTGAGTCCTTTGACTCTCTGGAAGTCCACAGACCTTCACAATTCTATACTGCCTGCCATATGAACTGACTGTGTTCAGAAAGGAGGTGATGACTTAGTGACTCCTGGTTGAACATTTCTCTCTCTCCTTGGCTATACTGCTTAGGTTTATTTGGTTTACTGTTTATATTCTCAGAGTCTTTAGATCTTTGGAGCAGCCTTTCTAGCAACATTTTCTCTTTATTACTGCAGCATCCCCAAAGTTGAAATTTGTAGGTGTTATTTAGTCACTGCACATTTTTACCAAAGACGATAAAAATTGTTTTAATGTATTTTCATAGTATTCTGTTTGAAGTGCTCTTAATTTTGTCATGCCCAATAGAATGTTGCTTCCCTGTGGGCACCTAACAAATCTTAACTACATTTCCAAAATGATGTTCATGGGAGAAGGAAAAGTAAACATTATTTTAGAGTTAGAGATGTCAGGGATCATTTTATTATTTTTTAAAATAGTAATATCTTTTTATTATATAAAGTAAAAATTTTATTAATGTTAAAATCTCAGAGGTATCTTCTAAGCTTTTCCCAGCACCACTTACGGAAATGAAAAAGCAGAAGGGAAGTGTTTAAAAACGGACTGCAGTAAAACTTATACTTTTTTATACTTATTTTATATGTTTCAAATATGACTGGCACTGGACTTTGACTTTACCTTATTTTTAAAGGAGAGAGGATTAAGTGGGAAACTCAGTTATTCTTTGTCTCATTGTATAACCTGGGCTTTGCAGGCACTTCTATACTGTACTGTGGATTAGTCATTGCACAGAGGGTGTTAGTCTGCCAGAGCTCCCTTAATAAGACACTACAGATTGGGTAGCTTACTCAACATACATTTATTGTCTCTCAGTTCTGGAGGCTGTAACTCCAAGATCAATGTTCCAGCAGGGTTAGTTTGCGTTGAGGCCTCTCCTACTGGCTTGCAGATGGCCACCTTCTTCCTGTGTCCTTCACTGCCTTTTCTTTCCACTTTCTCGGACACAGAGAAAGGTATCTCTGTTGTCTCTTCCTCTTCTTATTAGGATACCAGTAGTGTGGGATTAGGACCCCACCCTTATGACCTCATTTTAAAAATTACCTCCCTGAAGGCCCTATCTCCAAATAGTCAGTATAGGGGTTAGGGCTTCAACACATGAGTTTTGCGGTCACAGTTCAGTCCATCACACGGAGAATAAGGGAGGGAAAGGATATTTTGAAGTGTTTTGGCATTTTGTGTTTTGTTCTATCTGAGAAGTAAAACACTATATATTTTTTTCCTAAGAGAATGGAGTCATTAATCATATTTGATATTTCATGATATTTGAAATGTTAAGTGTTTAAAGTTGGGTAGGTTAACTGCCTGTAGCTAATCCATCTTGATTTTCCAGGCTGGAGAAGGCTGTCTTTTCAGTTAATAAGCTGGCTAGTATGTGTGTGTATGTGTGCAGGTGTGTATGTGAAAGAAAGGGGGCTAGGTTGGTGCTTGTGCCGATTTCTTGGTATGGTACATGTTTCTCTAAAGAATCATTAACTGTCATCCATTATGAAAACTGATCCTAGTGCAGTGAGCTGTGAATTCGCTGATTTTGGAGCTTTCAGTTTAAATGAGATTTGAATTTATTTAGAAAAGTGGTTTCAAAGCAGTCCTGGAAAGTTTGGAAACCTATTTTATGTTAATTTTTGTCCTCTAGTTACTTTGACAGGACTGTGGAAGACTGGAGACAGTTCCACTGTGAACTTAATGATCTCACCCAGTGGACAACGGAAGCTGAGGAGTTACTGGCTGACACCTTGGCTCCAGATGGTGGTCTGGACCTAGAGAAAGCCAGGGTCCACCAGCAGGTGAGTGCTCTCCATCACAGAATGCAGATCTGCTAAGTAAGTGCCATATTCCTTTTCTTCTTCTTCTTCTTCTTCTTCTTCTTCTTCTTCTTCTTCTTCTTCTTCTTCTCTCTCTCTCTCTCTCTCTCTCTCTCTCTCTCTCTCTCTCTCTCTCTCTCTCTTTAGTTTAGAGAGGAAGGGAGAGGGAGAGAGAGATAGAAACATCAATGATGAGAGAGCATCATTCATCAGCTGTCTCCTGCATGTGCCCCACTGGGGATTGGAGCCCGAAACCATGGCGTATACCCTGTTCAGGAATTGCCCCGTGACTTCCGGGTTCATAGGTTGATGCTGAACCACTGAGCAACACTGTGCCCTATTCTTTTAGTATTTGGCATATAAGATATATTTTGAAAGTTAGAGCTAAATATGTGAATTTTTATATTCATTACAACCTGTAAATTTTGTTCTAGATCTAGTTTTCAGTCATAAAGGCTTAAGAAACATTATTTACATTTTAAATTAGAATTTTAGTGAACTTTAATTAAAAATACTCTTTAGTGGGTAATATGAAAAAAATTATTTTAAAAAATTTATATTTATGCCCGGCCAGTGTCTCAGTGATTGTCGACTTATGAACCAGGAGGTCACGGTTCGATTCCCAGTCAGGGCACATGCTTGGGTTGCAGGCTGGATCCCTGGTGTGGGGCGTATAGGAGGCAGCCAGTCAACGATTCTCGGCCATCATTGGTACTTCTTTCTCTGTCTCCCTTTTCCTCCCTCTCTGAAATCAATAAAAATATATTTTAAAAATTAAAGAAATTATATTTAGAATAACATTTGTAAAATTTTGTACCCAAGACTAAGCAGAAAGATATCAGCATACCTCACCTCTGTGTTTTGTACTTAGCACTTAGGCATCTTATTTCCATTTTGTATTATTGATAATTATTATAAAAGTAAATTATTCATGAGCTATATCAGGGCAGCTGCTCATGTAAGTCTAATTCAGTCTTGGAAAATATAATAGTAGCAAAATAGGTTCTGCTAATAAAATAGGTCTTTAAACATAATGGTCAAAAAGCAAGCAAAATTTCAATTTCTCATTCTTAAAATATTTTCTCTTTTATTATATTTTTTAAAAATGTATTTTATGTAGAAGGTTCATGAGGTATTAACAAATACATTTATTTTTCTCATATACATATTAATGCATTTTTCTTATTTTTAGACATATGGATGAGGGCTTAAATTTAACTTTAAAATATTCTCTTTAAATCTGTTGTTTAAAAATTTAGAGACCAGTGAAGCAATGTCTCAAAAAAAAATACACATTGAGGTTTACCTATATGTGATAGGACATAAGAGCATATGGATTTATTTTTCCTTTTGAGGGATGCTTTCAAGCTCATATTTGGAAAAAGATAAGCAATCCCATTTAATCAAACCTAATTGATGCTTATGCTTCAGTTGTAAACAGCTGCTATGTATTTTATATTATTTATATCTCCTGTTTCACTGTATGACATGCATAAGCATGGGTGAGATTTCTAAATGGGTTTTGTTTAGTGTGTTTATTGAAATTTAATGAAAGTGTTTTTAAATGCCTTTTCCATGAACATAATGTATCCCAGGACTTCATTCCTCTAACACTTAATGCCTGGAAACTGGGGGTCCCTTGCATTAGAACATATTAATTTAGTGGCAGAATTCATCTTGGGTTGTCCTCTGTTGTAGGAACTTGAAGAGGGGATCCGCAGTCACCAGCCCGGTTTTGCAGCACTAAACAGAACTGGGGACGGGATTGTCCAGAGACTCTCCTCCACAGATGGGAGCTTCTTAAAAGACAAGCTGGCAGGTTTAAACCAACGTTGGGCTTCGATCGTCGCAGAGGTGAAGGATCGGCGGCCAAGGTGACTGAGCCTCAATAAGTTAAGGGCACAGGGGTAGACATTTGGGGCAGGGTCTTTTAAAGATACCATCAGAGGAGTTCAAAGTTCTCTTGTTGCCTGCTATTACAGTAGGAGCTCTACTGACAGTTAAGACCTGCACTGTCCATATTCTGCATTTTAGAACCTTTCTCCTAACTCAATTTTCAGGCTGTCCATGAAGTCCCACTTTTCTGTGCAGTATGATACACATAAAAATTGCCTTGTTCTTTTTATTTCTGACTGTTTATTGTGATACCGTGACCATTGGCAGGAACTGGAAGTAGTTGAAAGAACACTGCACTTCCAGTCTGAAGATCTGGTTCAGAGTCAGGCTTCTTGCTCATTTCCTGACTAGACCTTGGGATCTTCATTAGTAATCTATCTTCTCACTTGGTCGTTCTTAGTTACAGGGTGTGCTGTGCTCATATATATGTCAGTGCTTGGTAAATAATATCGCAACTCTCCCAGGTAACAGGATACATATGATGTATTGTTGTTTGTTTTTATGTCAAATTATGTTACAATGCCCCAGATTTTATTAAGGTATCTTCTGGTTATAAACACTTTACCAGTGACTATAAAATTCAACATTATATGTGTGTATATACTACTTTAAAATTATTTGAAGTTATTTTCCTGAGATGGTTAATAACTAATGAATAATTTCTAGTTGGCTTTTTTTTTTCTGTCTTGTAAATGACCTTTTTTGGGGTCAATGGTAATTGTGGGCTAAAATTTTCCAGATTTATTTTTGCTAATTTTAACTCTGTAGATGATGTATTTATTTTAGAACAATGCTGATATTTTGTTAAAGGCCAACCTAATATCTTTTAAAGTCCAATAGAGGCATACTTTGGAGATAAGTAGGCTTGGGTCCAGACCACTATAATAAATCAATTATCACAATAAAGTAAGCCACACATATTTTTTGATTTCGCACTGTATATAAAAGTTAGGTTTAAACTATACGGTGGTCTATTGTGTGTAGTAGCATTTTGTCTAAACAACCATTACATACTTTAAGTAAAAATACTTTATTGCTGAAAAATGCTGACCATCATCCGAGCCTTCAATGAGTCATAATCTTTTGCTGGCTGAGGGACTTACTTTCAATTTGTAAGAAAATACAATTCCTGTCAAACACAATAAAGTGAGGTATGCCTATATTATAACATAAAATATTCAAGTATGACTATTTGGCCTTTGGCTGCTTTTTATAAAATAACAGCATCTATCGTTTTATGTGTTTTGGTAAGAAGCAATAGTAGTTGTGTGTCCTGGTTGAGAGTTTGCCACGTAGCAGAGGTAGTGTTTGGCACCTTGCACACCAGGCCCCATTTAATCCTCACCACCATCTACTAGGAACCTTTTCTCTGCCAAGGGCCATTTGGATACTTACACCATCATCTAATTTTGCAAGGGCCATGTGAAATCATCAACTTAAAAATTAGCCTGCTATATTTGGTCAAATATTTAATTAATTCACCCCTAATGCCTTGGTAGGGCCAGACCAAATGATTTCTCGGGCCTTATACCGTCCATGGGCTGGAAGTTCCTCATGCCTGCTCTAGAGAACCCGTAGGCCCATAGCTTTAGAAACTGAGACTCAGAGAGGTGAGGTCCCAGGTCTCACCCAAAGTTACTAATGATGCTAACTTTTGCTCTCAAGTACAGTGCTGTACAAATTTGGGAAGGTCACAGACCTCTGTAGCTGAGTTTTCTCTTTGTAAATGAGAACTCTGATATTTTCTTAGAGGAGTGTCGTAAGGATTAAATTAGAGTGTTTAAGAAGAGCATCTCTCCTACATGCCCCCTACTGGGGTTCGAGCCTGCAACCTGAGCATGTGCCCTTGACCAGAATTGAACCTGGGACCCTTCAGTCTGCAGGCTAAAGCCCTATCAACTTAGCCAAACTGACTAGGGCAAGAAGAAAAGATTTTAAGGAAAAAATGCTATGTTTTGGTGAAGATGCAGTGTTGTCACAGAGGTAGGGTGATTGGCCATGGCATTTAGGCATCACAGGGGAAGGATCCTGATACTGAGCTTTGAAGTGTTAATAGCAATTTCCCATAAATTCCTCCCGGGAGGGCCTTCTAGGAAAAAGAATTAGAACAGGCAAAGGTGGGAGGGAGGCATGAAACAGTATGGCAGGTGAGAAACCTGCCAAGGTTAGATGGAGAGGAAGTTTCAGGGACCAGGGCTGGGATTGGAAGCTGACGTTCTTAGGATCTTGTATGCCATGCCCATGAGTTTTCATGGGGAATCTCTCCAGCTTGAAAATTATCTATCTGCCATGTCTTCTAAAGGAAAAGGATGTACCCGCTGGCATGGTATTAGCAACAATACAGAAATTCTAAAGTTTTTCAAATGGATCTCTGTGTGATGTGCTAATTATTGCTTCCAGAACTAACAAGTTAAAGCCACTACTTATTTTACTCTTTTTTTTTGGAAAAGAAAAGAGTAATGTACCTCTTCTTTATCATCTGGTATTTTAACTAAAATGCTCCTTTTTATAAACTCACATAAACTTCAGTTAGTCATTTATCTTAACTCAGAGCCACGTTAGCACTTTAAGAGCTTAGAGTGTACTGTTATCATAGTCATCGGAAGAGCACACACTTCAATCAGTTTTGTATTGAGTGCCTGTAGTTAAATAATTGCACAGGTCAACAGCTCACAGTGTTATTTCTTAATGAGCAATTGTTGTCTGCTGTTTGAACATGAATTTAAAGCTTATTTTTATTCATAGGGATAACATTTAAAATGTAGCTTATATTTAGCTAGTTTGCAGATGAAAATTTTGTGACTCAAATATGCAGTATTGAAATAACTTGCTATTTTCCTTCATAGATATATTTTCAAAATACTAAATTAGTCATGATTATGAAACATGAAACATTTAAATGCCAGGTTATTCTTTTGAAATACAAGTCTATAATAATATTTTAGGTGTTTCCAAAGTTGTTATTTTAGTGAAATATTCTTTGATACAGAGGGTAAATTACCTGTTTTGATATTTTTAGTCTTAACAATAGTACTGTTGCTTTATTTTTTTTGTTTTTAATTTTGAAGCAGTATTCCCTCCTAATGGATACTTAAATTTGAAAATGTGATTTTTACTAGTTTTTTAAATATTAAAATACTCTTTTTCAAATATTACAGATTCTCTACTAAATATATAAGTATTTAGCATTTTATTTAATATATATTAAATATATATGTATATATATGTTTTTTTGTGGTTGAAAAGACAAAATTATAACCATAAAAATATAAATGATACAATGTAATTTGTTAAAGAATTGCATTCTATTTTTAAATCATCAACTATAAAATTAATGGTACCACCCCCAAGCTCTAAATAGCTTTCAAACCCTTTCTTAAAAATAAATAATCTTGTTTGTCATATGAGTTCTAATCATATTCTCATTTTCTGACACATGGTTTATATACTTATAAATGTTATTCTTATAACATTTAAATGATCTAATTAAGGCAGTTTCTTTTTTATATCCATAATGACTATTTGTGTCTTTATGTCCTTTAACACTTTTCTTTATTTTCTAGATCTCTTTTTATGACTAGGCTATTTAAATGTCAGTTTTATTTTAATGAACCAACTAGATTTCCATTTTCTAATACTTGTAAAAAATATTCAATTCTCAGTATCTATTCTTTCTTTCCTGTGAATAAAGTAGAATAATAGTTGCCACCTAATGTTAATAATATGTCATATAATGAAGTCTTTCTCTCTGTATGGAGTATTTATGTACTTTTTCTTATACTTTTAGATCAATACACTTTTCATGGTTTTTTAGAAGTCCATTATGTTGAACAGTGGTATCTAGCTTAAAAAATTCTTCTTATTAAATTTCAATATAATTTTTATGATGAGAGAAAATAACAGTCTTTAGTTTCAATGTTTTTGAATTTAATGAAGGAAGAATTCTTAACACTATTCAAATAATTGGTATTGCAGAATGTATATATTATTATTGACTTAATAAAACATGCATTAAATAATTATCAGGAATTATTTAATTTCTGGTTTATTTAGCACAGATATGCAAAGTAAATGTGTGTGTTCTGCTTAATTAGATAATTTTTCCCAGTATTTTTCAATAATATATTCTTTTAGGCTACAAGGAGAAAGTAAGCAAATAATGGAATATAGAGGGAAACTAGATGAGATTATCTGTTGGTTAACAAAGGCTGAGAATGCTGTGCGAAAGAGATCCACCACTGAGCTGGAAGAAAATTTGAAAGAATTAACAGTAAGTGTTGTCTCTATATTTGCCAATCCTTTTTTGATGCACGAACAATTACACTAAAAATAAGATAAAATATTAGAAGAGGAAAAGGGTAAGAAACTTTATACTTTGTGGTATATGTGGTGAACTTTAAAGAGGACTATCTTTGTCTTTTCTTTTAAAGAGCAGCTGTATTTGTTCTTGCAGAGGTAAGGCTTCCCTAATAAAAATGATAAATCATGTGGTCTCGTTATTAGACATAAGGTTTTTAGGATATTTTAAAAAAGACATCATCAAGAATAAATTATTGCTTTGAAGTAAAGTTTTTGCTTTTGGGTTTAGAAGATAATTGCTAATTACTAGCTATAAAGTTGAGTTTTATAGAAACAAGAAAACTCTTAAGTGACTTGAGATTAACTCACAGCAGGTTACTCTAGACTCAGTGTCATGGTTGTATTAATACAATTTTTCCCACTTATCTACAACCTACAAGGATTGTTTATAATTGCTTATTTATATTACATATAAATACATAAGGATATATAAATAAATATACTCAACTAGCCATAAAATTATATTTTTTGTGTTAAGGATTGAAAGACTTACTGCAGAACATAAACATACTGCATTCATATTTTTATTTTAAAAAAAGAAGAAATTAGGTGTATATGTGGAGGCATGCATCAAAGGCATGCATCAAAGTATGCCTAAACGAATGCCTACTAATTTGAAGAGATTTTGTCTAAAGGAGTAAGATTGAGGCATTTTGGAAACTATTAGTAACAACAAAAAATATTATGTGGGAAAAAATTACTAAGTTTTCTTTTCAAAATGTGACATCAAGTAGCTAATAAACTTGTTCCTGATTTAACTACAAGTTCATTTGTTTTCTTGGAATATCCCTTCTGTAAACAATTTAGAGGCCGTCACAAAGGGCGGGATAGTACAATAGGTTCCGTAGAGATGAGGTAGAGAGAAATGCATACAAGGCTTTTTAATTTGTTTTGGCCTTTCATTGCAACAGGCATCATTTGCATCATCTAAGAACAGAATGTTAAATTATCAATGTAGACATGAGAGGATATGACCCTATTATGAGACAGGGTGGCGGGTGGGAGCACCGAGTGTACATTGCAGGAGGTTGGTCATTTCCATATCAATCACAATTTGTTAACGTATGTTCAGGCTTCTCATAAGTTAATTGTCTACTTAAGAAATTAAAAATTCACATTTGTAAAGTACTCAAAGTATGTTAGTTCCTAATATAGCTCTTGAACTTTCTCTAGTATGACAAGCTTCTGATCATACTTCTCTTTTGACACCTTTAGGACTTAAACCAGGAGATGGATATACAAGCCGAGAACCTCAAATGGCTGAATAGAATTGAATTGGAAATGCTTTCAGATAAAAGTCTGAGTTTACATGAAAGAGAAAAGATTTCAGAAAGCTTAAGAACTGTAAATTTGACATGGAATAAGGTATGCATTAAGAATTACTGTGACACCTTTCTAAGTAACTTTATCGTAGAATTTCACTGATTTTACTGTACGTAGGCGAATTATGAAAGTCCAAGAACAAATACTATTCTGGGATATTTCATTCATTCATGCAGTCATGCACTCTCTGAATAGGTTTTATCTGAACTTTCACTCTATGCCAGTCACCATTTTAATACAAGAGTATGTCACTTCTTCTAATCCAGAGTTTATTGTGGGGAGACGAGTAGCTAAGCAATTAGAACATAGAAGGATTCATGTGGATATAAAAGTAGGTCACATACCTGGCCTTAGGGGGTAACTGGATGGTTTTTTGGAGATCATTTCCAAGCTAGTTTGTAAAGGATGAATAAGAATTGGACAGATGAACAGTGGGGAAAAGGGCATTTCAGAGAGAACAGCAGCAAGTGAAATGGTCTAGAAGAGACAGAGAATGAGCACAATGCACTTGGGTTCTGGAAGTCGCTCAGTATGAAGTGAAGAATGAGTGATGCTGGCAAATATCAGATCCTAGAGGCCGCATCATGCATCACAAGGCATTTAAGCTGTGTCTTGAGAACAGTTCATCACTTTGAGAGTAGTGGGCAGCTGTTGAAGGTAGTTAAGCAGGAGAAAGTTACATTTTGAAAGCACACTATAGCTGAACTATAGAGATGGATAGGGTGATTGTAGGATGGATATTCCTAGGATATCAGGAAGTCAAGTAACTCCTCTTAGCAAAACCCATTATCGGATCAGGATAGCTGATCTGGAAAGATCAGTTAGTCATTAGATTTGTCAAGGGGGTTTCAGGGAGACAGATGATGACTTCAGATTTGGACTGAATATCTAGTTGCCAGACTGAAAATATAATTTTGGGAGTCCTTGACATCTTTAAACTCTGCGTGGTAGATGTAATCATTAGAAACCAGGACCCAGGAGACAAGCCTGAGTCAATGGTAGAAAGACTAAAAATCCTACCCCTTAGAATGTTAGCATTTCATGGATGGGCAGAGGAGAATGAGCTGGTGAAGGACACTTAGAAGGTCAGAGAGAGGTGGGAGGAAAGTCAGGAATACAGACTGTTCAGAGTTCCAGGGAAGAGGAGTGACAGCATTAAATATTGCAAAGGGCCAGGGCAGCTAAGGACTGGATGGTGTTCTTTTAAAAAAATATATGATTTTTTAAAGATTAAATACATATATATGTGTGTTTTTATTGATTTCAGAGACGAAGGGAGAGAGAGATAGAAGCATCAATAATGAGAGAGAATCATTGATTGGCTGACACTTGCATGCCCCCTACTGGGGACTGAGCCTGAGACCAGGGCATGTGCCCTGACTGGGAATGGAACCATGATCTCCTGGTTCCACTGAGCCACAATGGCTGGGCTGGATGGCATCTTGATAGTAATGTTAGTGGAGTAGGGGCTTAAGTAAGACTGCAGTCAATAGGAAAGCTATCATGTAAAGTAACACTTTCTCTTTGGGAAACATGATCACCTTTATTTATATAGTACTCTTCTCTTTCCATTCGGCTGGATGCTATAGGTATGCAGAGATGTGCCCACTGCACTGAAGGAATGCGTCCCGGAGCCCTGTTCTGTTTCTCAGTCGAGAACTGATGGTAAGATACAGTTTATTCCTTAACCATTTTTTTGTAAACATAGCAAAACATTATGACTATGAGCATCATATATGTGTTAGAGGAAACTTTAAACTGAATAACACAATGCAGTTATGATTTGTTATTCTATTTTCAATTATTTGAAAGGCACGTCTTCTTTAAACCCAGCACATACTTGACTGAATGGGACTCATGAGACATAAAGTTTTGCCTTTCCTGGAACCAGAGCAGGACCTGGTCCAAGAGAGCCTGGGAAGGGAAGGGAGGAGACAAGGTGGGAAACAGAGGACATGCGGTTTTTCAGAAAGTCAGCTATAACCATTACGCAACATGTGATGGGAGGGGTGTAATTGCATGCAGATCACGACTGAGAACATAGGATTAAGGATCCTGGAACCAAGTGGGAGATGAGGTTTCAGAAGACTTCTCCATCCCAGGGAAGCTATTTACTGACAGATGCTGATGACCACCTTCGTGTGGAGGAAAAAGAGTTTTCTCACTGTTTCCTTCTCTCCTCGTCCCGATCAGAGTGTGGGTGATGGCACCGTAGCTATTACACGTGCCTTACAAGCCCTCTGAAACACCTTGCCCTGCTCTCTCTCTTGACTCTTAACTGGCCCTTTAATTTTGGAATTGGAAATTTCAATAGGTGATTTTGTCAAGAAATATGCAAACCTATTGGGGCTTTTAATTTAAATTGTGCTGAATTTATGGATTTATGATATCTTTTAGAAAATTATTTAAGCCTTATCTAATATACTGTGGGCTCCAGATGAGTCCCATAATTCAGCTACCTTGTGTAAAACTAAAGAAAAACAATCAGCCTTCCATCATTAAAAACAGAAGATAAGCACAAACAACCGAGAGAGAAAAATATATATCCAAGTTTTGAAGAAGACAAGAATCTCTAACGGAAAGTTCTGGAAAAACAATGTCCCAGGACAGATTTATGGATCTGATCCCCCAAATTTGATAATATCTATATGTTAAAAAGAAAACACATATTAAAAATCCTAAAGTAGTAATAGTGTTTTCAGCAACATGGCAATATTCATCATTCCTATAAAAACGAGTCCTTGCAAATTGAAAAGGAAGCAGATAAAGACCACAGTTATAAATTATACTATATTTGGTTAACAAACAAAAAATGTTTGCTCTCACTGACAATAAAAAAAAACAGAAAATGAGCACACTGATGAGCACTGTGTGTTAATCCATTGAGACAGAGTATCATTGGTGTGGATCTGGATGCGGAGTCCACACATTGCTATTGCAGATCTCAATTTTCAACTTTTAAGGAAAAGAAATTTGCTAATAAGAATCGAATACATTACTTTCATTTTCATGTTTACTGATCCAGTCATTCTACTTTAGCAAATTGATACCAAAGAGTTCATTAGAAATATGCAAAATACTCTACACAAAAAAGACATGCCTTGCGAGTTCTTTTTAAAAGTGAAATGTAAGGAGCCATCTAAGTATCCCGCTGTAGGGAAAGAGTTAAGTAATAGGTAGTGAATACATACGCATATTAGAGGCCTGGTACATGAAATTCGGGCAGGGGGGAGGGTGTCCCTCAGCCCAGCCTGCACCCTCTCCAATCCGGGACCCATCAAGGGATATCCCTGTGGGATTGACACTAAATTGGCAGTCAGACACTCCTCTCGCAATCTGGGACCACTGGATCTTAACCGCTCACCACCTGCCTGCCCGCCTGATTGCCCCTTACCCCCTCTGCCTCAGCCCAGCCACCGTGGCTTTGTCCAGAAGGACATCTGGGAGACATCCAGTCTAATTAGCATATTATCCTTTTATTAGTATATTCTTACTTAGGTATTCACAATAATGTGGATGAAAAATTGCTAATGCTCATATTATAAAGTTAAGTGCTTTGCAAGCTCTCTGAACAATAGAAAACTATGAATAAATTGGCTTTATAATTAAGGCAAATCTCAAATAGCAGTGCTAATTTTCTCACAGTTGGTGTATTTCTTACTATATCTTCTCTTGGTGTCAGTATCAGTTACTTCTGAGTTTTTGCTGCCCTAGAATATTGTATAATTGGCTTTATAGCTACCAAAGCCATAGATACTGTCGGAAATACCATTGCCACTTCCATATGAAGAAATAAAAACTCTCATTGTTTTTTAACCTAATCTAAATTTTACATAAGCACACAGATGCTTGTCACCATTGCCTCATCACAGTCAGAATATCCTGTTGATTCAGTAGTACTTTGCTACATTTTTTATTTCAGCTCATCCTGGTGCCCCAAAGGTGGTGCTAGTATCCTCTGCTTCAGAGCCTCCTGTTCAGGCTCCTCATACTTCGGAGATTTCAATCCCTGATAATCTGGATAAAACGATAACAGAACTGGCTGACTGGCTGATATTGATTGACCAGATGCTGAAGTCCAACATTGTCACTGTCGGGGATGTGGAAGAGATCAATAAGACGATTTCCAGAATGAATGTAGGTGCATAGGGTGGAGGTTTGTCATGGCAACACCTCAGCACACGGGTAGACACGATCTGTTTGTATGCCACCTTCCTTTTGTTTGTCCTGAACTCTGGGAGAGTGAGCTTTAAGAACTTCCTTATCTGCCAAACAGCCATCCCGGACTAGCTCAGAAGAGTCCAGATTTTCTTGAATTTATGCTATTTTGGTAAGATCACCTTGACCACTTGAGTTGTAGACTCAGTATATGTTTTAACATCTGAAACTGATATTGTAAATCTAGTCCCATTAGTACAAATGTAAACTAGTGTTACAGTTAATGTCTAGTGTGATGTAGCATAATTTCCTGAAGGGCCTTTTCAACTTATGCTTATACTGAGCTAATTTGTTTAATTGCTGACATTAGAAGTGGGAATGCCTGACCATCATTTTATATATAGATACAAACACACTCTGGCTTGCCAATTTGTAAAGTTCTTTCTCCATATTCAGTGTAGGCTGGCTTCTGGGCTTGTGTGCTGTATAGAGATACAGAAAAGAATATACTAAATACAAATTGGGAATGAACCATTAAATAATAACTGTGATTGCTAAGTTATTAAGTGCTTAATGTGTGTTGGGCACTTTCGTAAATAGTTTACATGTTTACTTACTTAACTATCTTTTGAGATAGCTACCAAATGTATCCCAGATTGCAAATATGCCTGACTACGATGAAGACACTGAATGTGTAAAAGGAAACGGTCTCTGTGTAGAGCAGAGTGTAATAACAGGCACAGGCAGGTGCACGTGACCGGATAGGGGAGCCTGGTTGAAGGAGAGTTACTGCCACAGCCATGGAAGGCAGACCATGTGGGATTTTCACATTGCTGCTCTGGGAAGCAGAGTGAATAAAGTCATGAGGTGGGGGAATCTGGGGAGGTGGAGGGACATGGGGTCAACATTTGTGCAGCAAAAAGTGCAGTAGGAATTGAGATAGCAAGGGCAGCTCGAGTTCACTCTGACGGAACTTGCAGGCCACGCAGAGTCCTTTGGACTTTTCATCTGTAAGCAATGGGCACGTGTTTTTATTCCTTTTCTTTTTTACATTGTGGCTGGAGACTGATGGTAACAATGATCTCTCTTAGCAGGAACAATGGAAATATAGTTCCAGAGATGCTTAATACAAAGAAAAGAGCCTTTCTGGGCTGCTAATACCATGCTGTCGCAATTAGCAGAGATTTGGAATAGCAGAAGTGAAATGTAGATGAGGGTTTGATTGATTCAGTTTGGAGTGTGTTGTGTTGAGAGGTTCTTGGCCATTTTGAAAGAAATGATCATTATCCACTGAAATGTCTCTCTGGGCTCTGGATTGGAAGTTGTGAATAATCCATTTAGAAATAACAAGTGAATTCCTAAAGAGGAAGAGCTGGGAGAGAACCTTTGCCATACCATTTGTACCTATTGGAAATAGTCTTTATGTCTATTAATTCCAATGTCGAAGCACACCATTTCCTGACATTAACTTTTCTCCCATCTTTATCAAGAGATAACTGTAGAGCAACAGTTTTTTGTGTCGAATATTATTTAATTTGCAGTTATTGAATTAGCATTTTTCTAATAACTCACTGCCATCCCTGTAGGTGACATTGGTGTTCATAGCTGATGTAGGCCCAATATGCAAGGTATCATCTGCAGAAGTCACTGATAATGTTTTCAGAACAGTTTTTAGTTTTTAAAGAGACTTCTTCATTTAATCTCCTCAGCCCTGATATAGCTGAGCTGTCAGTATCTTAATATTTTTTTGGTGAAAACAAAAATACAGACAGGTATTTCATTCCCAGTAAAGTGCCTGGTAACGTAGATGGTAAGTGGTAGAGCTGAGATTTGAACCTAGGAATTATTGTGCCACTTCACAGATGCCTCACTGTCCTGTTTAGGAGACAGACAACTTTGGTGTCAGTACACCAGTTTTGCTCCTTAGTGTTCTTGGCGAATAGCCTATTAACTTATCTTAAAAATCATTTCTTCCTAAACAGATCACAAAGGCAGACTTGGAACAGCGCCATCCTCAACTTGATTATGTTTTTACACTGGCTCAGAATTTGAAAAATAAAGCTTCCAGTTCAGATGTGAGAACAGCAATTACAGAAAAATGTAAGTCCAAAAAAATTACATGTCATCAACCTCTTTCACTGAGAATGGTTACGCACATATACACCCTTTCAAAGATCATTCAACCAGAACTTAATGTTATTTGATACTCTTTATCTATGAATAAGTACAGTTTTCCCTTTTTATTTTTTGTGAACAGTCAGAATTCCCTTTTGAATCCTTGAGGTATTAATATTATTATGATTAAGTAGTTACTGATTCATTGGATTATTTGCTGTTAAGGTAATATTGCTTTTGAAGAAACCAAGAAAAGAAAAATTAGAGAAACCCACAGGAATGCAAACCCATTCTTTCATTGCAATTCATTCACTAAAACTAAATCTTAGCATGTATTTTAACTCATGTTCTCAAAATTCAGTCCAAAAATTTTATTGAGCAACTACTCAGTACTTCTGAAGCTGGCAGTAATTTGGGAACACCTTAGCTAAAGACAAAATAAAGCAAAATAAAAAAGAAGCAAACAAAGCAACCACAGCCGCGATTTTTGTTTCAAGTTTAATATCTGCCTTAAAAGCATCTGCATGTCATATGAAACAAAGTCTATATTCTCAAGAATGGGAAGGCAAAACAATCTAATAATAAAAGGAGGGAGAAAGAAGTAAGATGGCGAATTCAGGAAAAATGACACCCCTTTGTGAGACACTAAAAGAGTTCTGTTAACTCCTCTTTTATAATAAACCTTGTTGGCTCATTTATTTTGAAAATCAAAACATACTTTAGGGACTTGTAGCGACAGTAACTGTCTGCTTTTATCCCCCTCTCTTCCACTATAGCCCTCAGCCTTATCTGTAGCTGCTCTGTGATGTGTATGTCCATTAAAACTTCCGAACAATTTTTTTTCTCCTTATCTTTATTTGCATATTTTTTTCCTCAGCCTTTTCTCCCCAGGTAGAATTCTCCTCAGCTAATAAAATGTCACCCTCTCTATAAAGTCTGGTCTCTGGTGTTTTCTGTCTTTAGTTTGTGCCATGATCTTTGCCCCCGTAACTTCATTATGAATCTTACAGTTACTAAAATTTCCTCCACAGATTGTGAATAGTTCCCTTTCTGGGGCCTCCCACCATGCTCCATACAAGTCATTTAATCTGTGACAGAATATAAACTGGATTCATTTTATCACCTTGTTTACTATTTCCCAAGGGAAGAAATTTGACTATTTCTCCTATAAAAAAGGTGCCTCCCATAAAAAAGGTGCTTCGGATTCAAAATAAATGTGTGGCAGCAAGGTTGTTGCAAGAGATGAGTTAGCAAAGAGCTTTTACTGTCTCAAAGTGTTGCTTTATTTTTATTGATTCAGGCATTTTTCCTTTATTTTCTGAATTGATGGATTGCTATGCCTATGGAGATCCAGAGGGACCCCATTTCCTGTTGCTGGCAGAGGAGCTTCTCTGGTTTAGTGACACCAAACTCTTTGCAAATCCATCTCCATTTCGCCTAGTCTACGGTCTTATGTTTTTTTTTCCTACCACCTCTGTATTTGTCCAGTTTCTTTCCTTCTCCCAGGTATCTTCCCTTTCCAATTTACATCTCTCTCTTTGTTGTCGCTCCATTTTCTTATGTAGAGACTGCACAGTCTTTGTCACGATTTATTATATGAGAAACCATCTTCAGCTTCTACTATCAAAAGCAGTAGAAATTTTTGCTCTTTTTGCTCTTATTCACAAGTAGTAGGATAATCTGCTTCTTTTTATGATAAATCAGTGATATTTGCAGGCACTTAATGTCTTTAGTTTTATTTTTTCAATTTTCAGGATTCTATTTGTAGTAGAATTGGTCAAAACTACTTTATGTAATTCCTTAACTGACAAGAAGAACATTATGATAGATTTGTCTTTTCCTTAAGTTACAATATTTAGCAACTTACTTAAGCTTTTATTCAGACATTATAAAACCAATTATCTCATTGACACAATTTTTGGAATTATTACATGTAAGTATAATTTGAAGGTTTCTGAACAATATTGGAGTGATAATTTTAATGGTTTATGATAGCCTGTATTATCCCTAAGAATTCTACCAGAAGAAATGCTAGGTTGTAATTAAGTTCTTTTTGGCCTGGTACTTAACTATAGCCCTTCAGTCTGCCTGACATTCAAAATATCTTCTTGAAGTTTGTTTTTAACTTTCTACCTATTGTCCATGGGTTGTTGAAGATATTGAAAGCTATTGCTTATTGGTACTTTAGTTCAAGATCATGAACCGCCCTCAAAGTCATTAGTCAGAAGTTGGTTTCCTTAGATCTTTTTTCCTTAACTTATCTTAAAAATGAGAAGAGGAAAGAAGGGAGGGGAGGAGAGAAAGAGACTGAGAATGAAAGTGAGAAAAAGAGAAAGAAACAAAGAAAGAGAACAGACAAGAGCCAATATTTGTGGGTTGTTATTTTTTTTATATATATATAATGAAGGTCCGCCGGTTACACAAAACTTGAATTTACTTTATTTTTAGTGTCTCTTGAACTTCAACATAGAAAAGTACATCCTCATAGAGAGATTTAATGCTACAGTAAGGCAAATATGAAAGTATTCTTAAGGAGTTTTCTTTTCAAATCAGGACTACCTTAGAGCATCTCCTTAGAGAATGACAAGTGACTATATCTGTCTTAAGTTCTATCATAGAGTGCTATTAAAACCTTTCTTAAACCAGGTCCTGTAAATATAAAATAAGATAGAAAATTATTTTTCTTAGAATTTTTTGCTTTACCAGTTCAGAGTAGTAGATGTTTCTTATTGTAAGGTATTTTAGTGCATTTAAAATACATATTAACCAAAGAACTTGCATGACTTGTATGCATATATGCATAACCCATGGCCACAGGCAATAGTGTGGTGAAGGTCTGGGATGGGGCAGGATTCTGGTGGAGTGGAGTAATGGGGTGAAAATAGGGGACATCTTTAATACTCTAAACACTAAAGATAAATTAAAAAATATAAAAAACTGCTCATATATATAAAAAAAGAAAAGAAATGAAAGAGGACAGGAATTGGAACAGTAAAAAATAAAATAAAATAAAATTTAATAGAGTTTAGTAGAAGAATTTTTCCTGAAAAATGGTTTCCAAAATACATTAATTGTATAGTGTTACTGTGTGTCAACTTGCCTCTTTTCTCTTTTCTATTGCTAGCTTCATTTGTAATAAGTTTGGTATCACTTTCAGGAATTCTTTTTTTGTAATGCTTCCTTTAGTGGAGAAGCTCAAGAACCAGTGGGACAGCACTCAGCATGGTGTGGAGTTGCGGCAACAGCAGCTGGAAGACATGGTGATTGACAGCCTGCAATGGGATGACCACAAGGAAGAGACCGAAGAACTTACGAGAAAATATGAGGCTCGACTCTATATTCTTCAACAAGCTCGAAGAGATCCACTTATCAAACAAATTTCTGATAATCAAGTAAGACTCATTAGATATCTTTTGGTGATATTAATTTGTTGAATGTGTGATTTTTTTGGTTCTGTAATTTTAAGGATTCTTGTGATGTTTTCCCAAGTTCTTAGAGTACACATTGAAATTAATATAAAGCATTTGACCAAGAAGAATTCAGAAAAATTCCTGGAGGCATAACAAATAGAAATGTACATATATTTTAGATTTACAGCTCACTGACTCCTTGCAAATGGAACACAACCACAAACCAGCCTCTAGAAAGGGAACATTTTCAGGATCCCAAGAATCTTCTTTTGTTCCCTTCATGTCCACCCTTAAGGTTATTTCTATTTAGGAAATTTCTTGGGACCTTAATTGGAGGGCTATGTAGGGAACAAATCAGGTAATAAGTAAGATCAGTTTCTTTTAATACCTTTATAACAAACTGATTTATCAATGTCATCAGAGCAGGGTCCTTGTGTGTCCAGTTTGGTTGATAGAGCTGATGATATTGGACATGTATGGCACTATTTTAAATTTTCTCCATAATCACAGAAAATATTCTTGAGCCGAACTGGTTTGGCTCAGTGGATAGAGCGTCAGTCATCCTGTGGACTGAAGGGTCCCAGGTTCGATTCTGGTCAAGGGCATTTACCTTGACTGTGGGCACATTCCCCAGTAGGGGGTGTGCAAGAGGCAGCTGATCGATGTTTCTCTCCCATCGATATTTCTGACTTTCTATCCCTCTCCCTTCCTCTCTGTGAAAAATCAATAAAATATATTTAAAAAAAGAAAATATTCTTGAATTAGAGGTTATGGTTGTCAGTTTATATTTTAGTGTAGCTTAAGATAAAGTGTACATTTGTGAAGAATATAATAATGAATATGTGGGAATCTAAATTTAAATCATAAAAGTATATTTTCATTCTTCACACGTATGGACTTTTCTGTGGTTACAATATAAAAAACAAGTGTCCAGGTGTCCTGATTTCCTGGATCATTCCTTGTGTTTATGATATCTGTTAATTGTTTTTACCAAGTGGATCAAAGCTAATATCAGCAGAGCCCCCGACCCTTCAGTAAAGGAATATGATTCAAAGTGGTATCAATGCTTCAATCATCATATGTAACATATTCTTTTTTAATTAGCAGTATGGTCATTTACTCCTGAAAATTTAAGGTTGACTTTTTTTTTTGTCAATAGCTACAAGAAACTGTAGGAACTTTCATTTGTCCTTTAGATTTCATGAGGATTATCTTGGTCCCAGGGACTCTCAGAGATTGAAAAGTTGTGTCAAGGAACTGATATGTCAATGGACACAGCCTCGGTGTAGCTATTCCAGTGACTCCCTGTGAACCTTGTGTGGCTACTTGATCCACTCAAGTAGTTACCGATAAACATACACAGTGATTGAGAGGGGCAGGAGACAGAAGACTTTCGTATTCTTGGCCCTTTCCATTGCTCTAAGTAAATATAGTCAATTCATTCATATACAGTGCCTGTTCCTATAAGGATCAGATGTATAGCAGAAGGAATGAAAAAAGACATTGTTTCCGGGAAACAATCTAAAAGAAGAAAAGACAAGCATTTGTTTAATGTCATCTGCTATGTACTTGATGACTTTCTTAGTAATTTTTCTTTTCACGTCTGTAATTATTTTGCTTTAAACCTACATGCAAGAGTTTGTCCAATAAGTTGTTTTCTTTTGATATCTGTCTCTAAAACATGTTAAAACCTACTGGGAGGATCAATGTTTTGGCAATACTGGTTACTGAATGACCAAGTCTAACAATGGCGCCTGAAATTGCACCTTAGATACTGCTTCAAGAACTGGGTCCTGGAGACAGGATCGTGATGGAACTAGATAACATCCTGCAGAAGCTGCTGAGGGAATATGGTAGTGATGACACAAGGAATATGAAGGAAACCACAGAGTATCTGAAATCATCATGGATCAATCTCAAACAAAGGTAAATGCTAAGGCCCTGCCAGGTAACGGTGTGTTGTCAGGTTGAGAATTTGATGGCTTCCGGTTTTTTCATGGAAATATGCCAAAATGTGAGACTACTAGAAGTACATTTTATTGTGATTAAAAACTGTTTATGCTATTCTGAGTGTTGTCATACAGAATGTATATTTATACAATATTTGTTTGACTTTGTAGAATGGAGATTTTTCATAACTAAGTGTAAACCTTGCCAGAGATTATTTATGTGTTCTATTTTTTTTTTCTTTTTGGTCTCCTTGGTATTAATTACCTAGAGTGAATCTTCTAGCTCTGTGATGCTGAGGAACACTCAGGTATGCACAGCTGCATTAGGGTGATAGTAATCCTAATGGTCATTAAAATAGTGGGCTTTTTGGCGGGATTGCCTCAGTTTAGGCTGAGAACACATGAATCCCACTCTAGACTCCTGGACTATTCTGTGTGTATTCAGGGCTTACCTGATATATATTTTTTCTTTTTATTACTCTGTCTAGTCAGTATATTTGGAGCAGTCTTAAAATAGCATATGGGTTTATAAGAGAGATTTTCCTGTAACTTGAAGACCTAGGACTAGAGGAACTATAAACAGTGGTTAGCATCTGTTTAAGATGGCATATTTATATTCACCATCAGTCAAGATGCATTTACCTTCAGCATCCTGCAGGGAGCACCTTGCCTAAGGGAATCTGGTTTCATGCACAGCTTTACATATGCAAATGCAGCTGCCTGAAACCTTCAAAGATATCATAACACATTTGTTTTTCTGTGAACAAAATGGATAATATTAGAACATTTTATGATATATATTACCAGTAATAAAGTATGGTCAAGCATTTAATAACAGTTTGACATGAAGGTGTTTTATACAATTCTAGAATGCGATTTTTAGTTATAATTTCTAAAGTGGAGTTTTGGAAAACTCAGAGATAATTATGAGGGCGTTATATGAGCATGAAAATCCTAAGATTCTGGAGGAAATAAGACTGGGTTTGCAAATACAAAACTTCATAAGTGTTAAAGCAGAACATAGCTATAACATTGATCTTTATCTTATAGAACTATTTTGTTGTAGCAAGGTATTTGGGTGTAGAAAGGATTCAAATCCAAGGCTGGAAAGAAGGTGAATTAAAAAACAGATTTAAGATACAAATTTACAGTTATAAAATAAAATAAATGTAATATGCATTATGGAGACTATAGTTAACAATAAATAATGTATTGTATATTTGAAAGTTGCTGAAAGGGTAGATCTTAAAAGTTCTCTTCACAAAGAATTGTAACTGTGGTGATGGATGCTAATCACTCTACAGTATATACATAAATCAAATCATTATGTTGTATACCTAAAACTAATACAAAGTTGTATGTCAATTATGGTTCAGTTTTTAAAAGACAGCTGTAACACCGAGTGGTTCTTAATCATACTCCATCCATTTCCCAAAATTCACATATAAGTTAGGACTTTGTTCTTGCTGTAAGCAATGCCCCCAAAATTGATCATGTAGAAATGTGTGGCCTGCTTTATTTAGCACTCCCAATTCTTTTTTTTTCTTTTCCTTTGTAAATATTGTATGACAGACTCCAGCAGTAGTTAGATTAGATTGAAGAGGCAATTAAAAATGAATTATATTCCAAGGTGATCTTTCATTTATCATAGTGAAGACAGCCACAGTGTTCCAACTTCATGGTGGCTCCAAATAGTTGTCCTTATTCTAGTTGCTTTCCCCATATTGAGGGAAAAGAACTAAATATATTCATATCTAGACATAATTTGGGTAAACTGTTATCTACAAAGTAGGGGAAATCCAACACAACTGTGGCTTATAAGGTCCCTTCATGAGTGACAGCTGGGGTTTCTTTGATTCGAGGGGATTTTCTCTTTTAAATAAAGTGACATTAATAATTTTGAACTGTTCTAATTGGAGAACTTTCTAAAATATACAAATCTGTCCTAACCTTCTTGAAGTATGTGAACTTGTAGTAAACATTTTTTGAATTCTTGACGTTATTGTAAAGATGGGATTAAATATATTGTTAAGAGCTATATGTAAACTTACGGTTCATTTAAACCAGTATTTCTCAATCTTTTAAAAATTATTATTAATCATCTAAGAAGCCTTTTTAGATACCTTCCCTCATGTAATTTTAATCCCATGGGTATATTGTGTGTCTGTTTTTGTACTTTATAGTTGTGCTTTATACATAGGAAGAGTCAATTTTTTCTCATTCCCATCCTCCCCCTTACCCTTTTAAAGAACCACTTACTGACTCCATTAAGAATGCATGGTCTAATCCAATGCTATAAGGCTTGGATAAGTTTCAAAGACATGTTTAAAGTTACTTAGCATAGCTAAGATGAGATTTCTCTATACTTAAAATAATTGTTTCAGAGAATGAGGTGAAGGTGAGGAAGTAGAAGCAATTTATGGAAAGAACATTAGAAATGCTTGCTGTGAAGACGGACAGAGAGATTGTGTACTGCCTGCAGGGTTTGTTGTTTTGCAGTGTGGTCATTGATTTTTCTTTAGAATGGGACATGGTAAAGCATGGTTTCATGCTCATGGGAATGATCCAGTAGAGGGGAGATGGATGATTCCAGACAGAGAGAACAAAGTAAGAGGAAAGAAAATCCTAGAGTAGACTGGAAGAGGAAATCTGGACAGTTGGGTTTGGTAAGAGCTGGGTGTGTTTTCCATTAGGACAGGAAGGACAATGAGGGGAAGAGTAGGGATGTATATGGATTGGAGCTTTGGTAGGGGGATGAAAGGTCCTCTGTACAGTGCTTCTGCTTGCTTTATGATCTGTGAGGCATGCTGTCAGTGAGACTGGAGGTGGGACTGAGAGGTTTGAAGAAAGAAGATGAGATATAAAATCAGAATTCTGGTGTGTGGGACAGAGAGCTTCCTAGGGGACTTTACAGTATTGCTGGGCAACGCCACTGCCTACTTGTGGACAGATTTGTATATTTTAGAAAGTTCTCCAATTAAAACGGTTTATGGTAACAAATGCACAGGGAAGATAGACCTTTGTGGTGGTCTTCAGCAGTGCTCGTCTGCTCAGAGACAAGTAGAAAGAATGTAGATGAGAGAGAGCAGAGAAAGGTGTTTTTAAGGAAGTAGAGACCAGGATTACCTCTACTCCATAATGAAGTCTCTGATGTCCTTTTCCCTGGTGATGCAGTCCCTCACTAGAGCCTGTGGCTTGCTCAGAAGTCCCTGAGTTGGATTTCAGACACCATTTACCTGTTGAGACAGTGAGCAACCTTTATAACCATATGCAGTGACCATAGACCTAGAGGTAAGGATTTGAACATAGATAAAAGTCTTTTGTTTTGAAAGAGTGGACTTTTGCCCCGAAGAGAAAAGAATGACCAGAATTAGTAAAGAAATCAAAATCCTCACCCTGAGGAAGATAGGGTCTGAGAAAAACAAGAAAAAAACTTCATTAAAGCTTTCAGGGGAATTGATGGCCCTAGGGAAACCTATTTTCGTTCAGATAAGGTGAAGGGATTGTTCTGTGGAGTCTGCCCAACATAGAATAGAGTTGTGGGCATAACAGAAAAGTTTTGAGGGTGGATTTTGGCAAACTGGGAAAGGTGCAGAGAAACATTTGAGTTACAGTTTAATGTAGGTTGGCTAATAAAGGCCCAATGTCGAGTAGTGATTTAGCTTAAAAGGAAATAGGATGTGGTGGGATGAATCCTCTCAGGAGGATAGCTCTGCGGTCTTAAATATTTACTTGCTGTCAATGGCAGCCGAAGAGAAAACTTTGGGTTATATAATGTCACGGGCAGGCTTCATAGGGTGGGCAAGAAGGTTGGGGCTCTCTCGTGAGCTTCCTGAGCGTGTGGTATTAGCAGCTTACAGCAGTCTTCTTAAATCCCACAGTGTGAATTTTTAAAGTGCTTGATGATATCCCAATCTATGTAACAGAGAGAAATCCGCAGTGACTAATTCTTCATTAAATCTACTGCATTTCCCCACTGGGTGTTTTAATATATTTCCCAGCTAAATCCTACTTTATTTACCAAAGAACAAAATCACCTTCAAAGGAGGGTACCCATTGAAAAGCTTAAATAATGTTTCATTGTAAGTTTTCTACATTCCACTCAAACTACTGATGCTACCATTTTTTCCTCCTCTAAAAAAGATACATATATTTAAGCCTCATGTAACTGTAAATAAAGGTCACCTTTTAAGTATACCAAAGTTTAGTAACACATATTTGTGAGTTTTCTGAAATGCTCTTTTCCATTCAAGTTCAAAAAGACATAAGGATTTATGTTCAGACACTCTTTTGACCAATTATAAGCACGTGCACACTTGCTTAACCAGTATATCTTGTAGTTTAAAATATCAAGTATCATTTAACATCTTTAAAATAATAGTTAAACAGGGCAGTTACGTGGGTGGCCATGTTTTTGTGCTACAAAACAACTATAAGCTATTTAGATTGATTACTCTAAGCTATATCAATTGCTTTTATAATATAAATCTCCTTAAAAGCCAAGAGATTACATTTTTTAAATCCCAGCTATCTTTAATGTAAACTATTGTAAGTAAATCTGTCACCAGTGAATTCTTCTAATGTTTTATGAGAAGCAGTTTATATTTCCCATTTGTACCATTTCTTTTACAAAAGAATTCTATAGTCTGTTACTTCTGTTTGAAGTAAAATATCTTTTTTCTGCTAAAGTTAGTCTTCTGCATCAAATCTTTTATCCTTTGGGTTGTCAGCCTGTCCTTGCTCTTTATGATTTGTAGGTTAAAAAAGATTTTTACGAAACCTGTCTGCCTTTGTCTGGTAGCCACAATTTCCTAAAGTTAAGGTAATTCTTTTTCTAGAATAGTGCTCCTTCCCCTTTAGTCTCTCATTACATTTCTCAGTACCTCCCCTAGCTCTCTGTTCTGGTCTTTCTTGAGATGTAGCAACCAGAGCTGCCTTATAGAAATGGCATTGTGAACCATGGACTAACGGGAGCTCAGCGCTGGGTGTGATCTCAGGAAACTTCCACATCAGTACTTCCCGACCTTTTTGCTCATCCACTCCCATCCGAGACCTTTCATTTCCAAGCAGGGATTCTTAATGAAGCCAGATTTGAAGCTAAGGATGGGTGAGAATGGAGGACCTCTTCTAGCAGGTTTAATTATCTCTGTGATGTGATGGCTTATGTAGTTGTAAAAGGACCTTTAGTCAGTCTGAAATGGGTCTTTTACTTTTAGTCCACGCAACTTATTTTAGGAATGAAAAACCCCTCACACAAATGGAGAATTAAAGTGATTCACCCTATTAAATGGCAGAGGTGTAGAATTAGGTTGTTTTCTTCTGAGAGCAGTGCCCAGTAGCATTTAGGGTAATTTATTAGCCTGTCTAATCAAGTTGCTTCCACATTTTAGCTATTTTGACTAGTGCTGCTATGAACATAGATATGGGGATATCTCTTTGAGACGCTGCTTTCAGTTCTTTTGGGTATATACATGGAAATGGAATTACTAGGTGATATATTTATTTTACTTTTTTTTTCAGGCACAGTGGCTGTACCATCTTATTATGAATTTTTAGATAAACAGATACTGTGTTGACATTATTATGCATGTCTAAATATCATTAAGAGTTGAACATTGAAAGTTGACTTTTATTTTGCTTCCTCTGTTTGGTTTACCTGAAATTAATTATGCCTTTCTTTTTTTTTTTTAACATGCTTTCTTTGCACCTGTTGCTCATTCTTCCCACATTTTCCGATGGCCTGACAGCATAATTTCCCACAAAGCCGTTCGCATTATGCAGTCTGTCACTTCTAATGTGTTTACTTGAGGAACAGCTTTCTAGATTTGCTGCACAGCCATCATTTGGGGAGTGTCTGTGCCTTCCTCCTTGTCTGGAATCCCTATTTCCTGGATCTTATGGGTTTTTATTTTGTTGCTTTTTTCCCTCTTTTTTGGGGGGTGAGGTGGGGGTGGGGTGTGTGTGTGTCCTATTTTGGGTTATTTTTTTCACTTTGTCAGGGTGTCTCCTTTGTAAGCTTTGTCAAGTGAAAACGAAATATGGCAGTTGGAATTGTGATGACAGCCTGCATCTGGTCCAGTTTGGATTCACCACCCTCTTTTCTGAGTTCGCCTCGCACTGTTTGGGTGAGAGCTCCTCCCTGTGTTGATCTCTTGTTTTCATATTTCTCATATCCTCTTTCTGGATTTACACACTGAGTTTTATGGAGGATATCTCTTAGTAGCTTCTTGAAAATGGATGTTTGGGAGGTAATTTTAAAGGCATATTATAGATTTTCATTATTCTATAAATGCTTATTATAATAGTGTAATAAGGACTGAGAAACATACTATATAATAAAAGGGCAATGTGCAAATTGACCCTAAGGGCAAAATGACCAGGAACAACCGGTCACTGTGATGTGCTCTGACTACCAGGGGGCAGGCGCTCAGTGCAGGAGCTGACCTCTGGTGGTCAGTGTGCTCCCACAGGGCTGATGGCTACAAGCCTCTCCTGCCTCCTTGGCAGCGTTAAGGATGTCTGACTGATGGCTTAGGCCTGATTTCCTGGGGAGCGGGCCTAAGCCAGCAGGTGGACATCCCTTGAGGGGTCTGGACCACAAGAGGGTGTGCAGGCCAGGCGGAAAGACTCCCCTCACCCTGATTGCACGAATTTTTGTGCATCAGATCTCCATAGTAAGTTTACAGGATAAATGGACAGATAAGAAATCTCTATAATATAATTAAAATAAAATTAAGTAAAAATAAGGTCCCAATCCAAGGATTTCCCCGGGATACATGTGCTTAATTTCTGTATAAAGAGGCATACTGACCTTTAATGAACCCAGAACAAGGAAAGCTTAGTGGGCTCAGATATTTTGGAGGAGACAGTAGTTATTAACCTTTAAAGGATTGCTAGGGTCTTGTTAAGTGGAGGTGGTAGGAATTTATATGTGGATATAACATTTTTATGTGGACATGGAACAGCCCACTTTGACCTGAACAGAGTATTGGAGAGAATTTGGGGAAAGCTAGAAAATGAATTAGTGACAGAGTGTGGAGGGCACCGTGTCCCAGGAGAAGCAATGCGGATGTTTTCTGCGGGCAACCAAACACTACGGGAGGTTTTTAGTAAGTGCTGAGCTGAGGTCGCTGACATTCCAGAATGTCATATAGATGGGATTATGGTGTGCAGCTTTTGTGTCTGGCTTCTTTCACTTAGCAGGACAAATCGGATCTTTCATCCATGTTGTTTCATCAATCGGTAGTTTATTTCCATTGCTCAGTATCCCATTATATGCATGTATCACAGCTCAGCGTTTACCACTGGGTGACTTTTGGGTTATTATCAGTTTTTGAGCATTACGAATCAAGCTGCTATAAACAGTTGCATTTGGGTTTTGTATGGACACATTTCCATTTTTCTCTGATAAAATGATTGCTGGATTGTATCTTAAGTGCATGGTCAAAGCTAAAAATTGCCAAACTTTTTAAACATGGCTGTGCCATTTTCCACTCCTACTTACAATGTGTGAGAGTTGCAGTTACTCTACATTTTCACCAGCATTTGGTGGAGTCATTTTTAAATCTCTTCTAATAAGTAGTGATATCTCATTGTGGTTTGAATTTGTGTTTCTCTGATGATTAATGATGCTTAGCATCTTTTTTTTGTGCTTATTTGCCATCCATATATCTTCTATCTATGTTGATGTGTCTGTTTAAATCTTTTACCTATTTTTTAAAAGAATGTGTTTATTGATGTATAAAAAGATAACTGTTTGTTATAAATCCAGAGAATGTGGAAAAGTACAAGTAAAAAAGAAAACCACATTAAATTGAATATTAAAATAACCATTTTAATGTTAACATGCAAATAGAAGGACAGATGGATGGATGGTGATGAATGGATGCATGTATGTATGGACAATTATAAAACATACATAAATGAGATATTGCATGTTGCTAAATTTTTTGGAGGAACACACTGACTCCATCTGCTGCTCTTTAAAAAATTATGTCTTTATTGTCAAAAATATTACATAAGTCCCCAAACTCCCATTGACCCCTTCTAACTTGCCCCTTCTTTCTGCTCTAGGCCTTCACCATCCTATTATCTATGTCCATGGGTTATGCATATATATATATATATATACACGTTCTTTGGTTGATCTCTTTTAACCAACTCACCTTCTTCAGCATCCTCTCTGAGATTCTGTTCTGTTCCATGCTTTTATGTGTCTAGATCCCTTTTGTTCATCAGTTTATTTTGTTCATTAGATTCCACATATGAGTGAGATCATGAGACTTATCTTTTTTTTTACTGAATTATTTCACTTAGCATATTACTCTCCAGGTCCCTCCGTGTTGTCTCAAAGGATAAGATATCATTTTTTACTGCTGCACAGTATTCCATTGAGTAGCTGTACCACAGTTTTCTAATCCCATCATCTACTGGTGGGCACTTGGTCTGTTTCCAAATCTTAGCTATTGTAAATTGTGCTTCTATGAACATAGGGGTACATATAGCCTTTCTGATTGGTGTTTCCAGTTTATTAGGATATATTCCTAGAAATGGGATCACTGGATCAAATGGCAGATGCATATTTAATTTTTTGAGAACACTCCATACTGTTATCCATAATGGTTGTACCAGTCTGCATTCCCACAAGCAGTGTACTAGGATTTCCTTTTTTCAACATGCTCTCTAGAACTTGCCATGGAGTTATTTGTTTCTGGTAGCCATTCTGACAGGAGTGAGCTGATACCTCATTGTCATTTTAATTTGAATCTCTCTGATCAGTGACTGAGCATTTTTTCCTGTATCTTTGCCATCTGTATGTCAGCTTTGGAAAAGTGTCTATTCATGTCCTTTGCCCACTTTTAAATTGGGTTGTTTGTCTTCCATTTGTTAAGTTGTATGAGTTCCTTATACATTTTGGATATTAACCTTTTATGAGATGTATCATTGCCAGATATGTCCTCCCATACAGTGAGCTCCCTTTTCATTTGATGATGGTTTCTTTTGTTGTGCAGAAGCTCTTTATTTGATGTTTTCTCATTTGTTTATTTTCTCCTTAGTTTCCTTTGCCCTAGAGATATATCCACAAACATATGGCTACAACAGATGTCTCAGATTTTGCTGCCTATGGTTTCTTCCAGGATTTTTATGGTTTCATAACTTCCATTTAAATCTTTTATCCATTTTGAGTTTGTCCTTGCATACGGTGTAAGTTGGTGGTCTAGTTTCATTTTATTTTTTCATGCATCGGTCCAATTTTTCCAATACCACTTAGAGACTGTCTTATTCCATTGCATGCTCTTACCTCCTTTGTCAAATACTAATTGAGATCAATGGCTTGGATCAATTTCTGGGCTCTCTGTTCTGTTCCATTGATCCATATGGCAGTTCTTGTGTCAGTCCCAGGCTTTTTTGAATATGGTGGCTTTCTAGTATAATTGATATCTGGTATTGTGATCCCTCCCAACTTTGCTCTTCTTTCTCAAGATTGCTAGAGCTACTCAAGTTCTTTTTTGATACCATATAAATTTTTGGAATATTTTTTCTAGATCTGTGAACTATGCTATTGTTATTTTAATAGGGATTGCATTGAATCTGTAGATTGATTTGGGTAATGTGGACATTTTAATGATTGTAATTCTACCAATCCATGAACATGGTATATTCTTCCACTTATTTATATCTTCCTTTGTCTCTCCTTTCAATATCCTGTATTTTTCTGAGTAGAAGTCTTTAACCTCCTTAATTAAGTTTATTCCTAAGTATCTTAATTATTTTTGTTGCAATGGTAAATGGGATTATTTGTTTGTTTCTGTTTCTGAGAATTCATTATTAGTGTATAAAAACACCATCGATTTTTAGGTGTTAATTTTGTATCCTGCTACATTGCCAAATTCCTATATTAAATCTAGTAGATTTTTTGTGGGATCTTTAGAGTTTTCTATGTACAATATTATGTCATGTTTGAGTAATAAAAGATTTACTTCCTTCTTTCCAATTTGGATGTCTTGTATTTCTTCTTCTTGTCTGATCACTGTGGCTAGGACTTCCAGTACTATGTTGAATAAGAGTGGTGAACGTGGACATACCTGCCTTATTCCTGTTCTTAGGGGAAATGCTTTTAGTTTTTGCCCATTTGAGTATAATGTTGGCTATAAGTTTGTTATATATGCCCTATATTATGTTGAGATATGATCACTCTGTACCCACTTTCCTGAGAGCTTTTATAAAAAATGGGTTGTTGGAAGCATTTGTCAAATGCTTTTTCTGTGTCTATTAGTGTTATCACTTGCTTGTCTTTCAGTTTGTTTATGTTATATGTCATGTATATTGATTTGCAAATATTGAACCAGCCTTGCATCCCTGGAATAAATTACAATTGGTCATGATTTATGATCTTTATAATATATTACTGGATCCAATTGGTTCTATTTTGCTGAGGAATTTAGCATCTTTGATCATCAGAAATATTGGCCAGTAATTCTCTTTCTTTGTAGTGTCTTTATCTGATTTTGGAATTAGGATAATGCTGGTGTTATAAAAAGAGCTTGGAAGCATTCCTTCTCTTGGGCTTTTTTTTTTTTTGAATAGCTTGAGGAATGTAGGTGTTAGTTCTTCTTTGAATGTTTGATAAAACTTCCCTGTGAAGCCATCCATTCCTGGGCTTTTGTTTGCTGGGAGTTTTTTTTTTATTATTATTACTGCTTCTATTTTTATCAGTTATTACTAGCCTATTTAGGTTTTCTGATTTTTCCTGATTCAGTTTTGGGAGATTGCAGTTTTCTAGGCATTTTTCCATTTCATCCACATTGTCCAGCTTATTGGCATATACACTGAATGGCCAGGTTATTATGATCTCCGACTGCATAATAATCTGGCCACTCAGTATATATAAATATAGATATGCTGAGTGAATTCATGTATGGATGGGGTCTGGCAGGCCTGGCTAGGGGTAGGCAACATGGATGGTTGACCAGCCTGTGTGCTAGTCGAACTCCTGGTCGAGGGGACAGTTTTCATATTAGCCTTCTATTATATAGACTATACACTGAGTAGCCAGATTATAATGCATTCAGAGAGCATAATAATCTGGCCTCTCAATGTAGTATTTTCTTAAAGTCCTTTGTATTTCTTTGGGGTGAGTCGATATTTCACCACTTTCATTTCTGATTTTATTAATTTGGATCCTCTCTCTTTGTTTCTTGATGGATGTACTAATGGTTATCAATCTTGTTTATCTTTACAAAAAACCATTTCTTGGTTTCATTGATTTTTTTCTCTGTGTTATTTATTTCTGTTCTAATCTTTATTATTTCTTTCCTTCTACTTACTTTGGACTTTTCTTGTTGTGCTCTTTCTAACTCTTTAAGTTGTCAGGTTATTATACAATTTATAGTATTTTATTATTAATTTTTGTTGTTTTTTTGAGGCTGGTTTGTAGTACTATGAATTTCCCTCTCAAAACTACTTTTGTTGTGTCCCAGAGATTTGGGATTGTTGTGTGTTCATTTTCATTTGTTTCCAGGAAGTTTTTTATTTCTTTCTTGGTACCTCATTCATTGTTTAATAACATGCTATTAAGCCTTCATGTGTTTGAGTGTTTTATGGTAGTTGATTTCTAATTTAATTATACTGTGGTCTGAGAAGATGCTTGATATGATTTTAGTCTTCTTGGACTTTGTTGTGTCCTAACATGTGGTTCATCTTTGTGAATGACCCATGTGCACTTGAAAATAATGTATATTCAACTGCATTGGTCTGAAATGTTCTATAAATCTAAATTAAATCCATCTGACCCAGTGTGTCCTTTAGAGTCACTTTTTCCTTGTGAAGTTTTTATTGTTGTTGAAAATCTATCCAGTGAAGTCAGCAGGTTGTTAAAGTCACCCTACTATGTCTATATTGTTGTTGATCTCTCCCTTAAAGTCTTCTAGAAGATATTTTAAAATATGTTTATGTGCTACTATAAAGTGTGCACATATGTTTACCAGGGCTATATACTCTTGTTGAATCAATCCCTTTAATATTATATGGTGACCTTAATTATCTCTTGTGATGGCCTTCATTTTGAAGTCTATTTTGTCAGATATGAGTGTTGCTATCATATCTATTTTTTTCTATTTCCATTTATATGAAAAATATTTTTCCACATCCACACTTTCATACTGTGTGTCTTGTTCTGAGAAGGGTCTCTTGGAAACAGCATATAATTGGGTAATGTTTTTATATCACTTCAGCCCTCCTATGTCTTTTGACTGGAGTATTGAATCCACTTACATTTAAGGTATTATTGTTTATTGCCATTTTAATTCTGTGTACTTATGTTTCTCGCTCTATTTTTTTCTTCTAATTATAGCAGTACCTTTAGCATTTCCTGCAGTGCTTTTTCAGTGGTAATGAACTCCTTTTCCTTTTTCTCTTTTGTCTTAGGAAGATATTTATCTAACCATCTATTTTGAATGATAGCCTTGCTGGGTATAGTAATACTGGTTTTAGATCCTGGTTTTTCATTACCTGGAAAGGCAATTCCCTTTGGCCTATAGAGTTTCTGATGAGAAATCTGCTTACAGGCTGATGGGAGCTCCTATGTATGTGTCAAATTGATTTTCTCTTGCTGCCTTTCTCTCTTTGTCTTTAATTTTTGGCATTTTAATTATGATGTGTCTGGGCATGGTTTCTTGCTTGGGGCTCTCTGTAACTTCTGGACTTGTATGACCTTTTCTTTCACCAAGTTTTGGAAGTTTTCTGCCATTATTTCTTCAAACATGTTCTCTATTACTTGCTCACTTTCTTCTTCTTCTGGTCTAATTGCTATTTGAATCTTGTTATGTTTCAAGCTGTCCCACTGCTCCCTTGACACATTACCAATGGATCACAATAATTCTCACTTCAGATTACACAGTGTTTTACAAAGTATTATATTTTTAAAAGATATTAGCTTGTAAGAACATGTAATAAATAACTTCAAATGCAATCGGTATTTAATTTTAAAGTGTGCCTTTAACATTTATGTAAAACATTTTTTGTACTCATTCAATAGAAACTTATCTGGCCAATGGATAAAAACTAGCAATAAAACTACTGGTCCACAGTGTGTTAAGCTGTCCTCCTGTTTTTGGTTGTTTTCTTTTTGTTTCTCTGATTGAGTGATTTTTTTCTACCATATCTTCTAATTCACTGATCTAATCCTCAGCTTTCCCTACTCAGTTGTGTAATCCTCCAATGTGTTCTTTATTAGTGCTATACCATTCTTTATTTCCAACTGTTCTTTCATAGTTGCTCTATCTTTTCTCATGCTGGTGAGCTTCTTTGACATCATTATTCTAAACTCTACATCTGATAAATTTCTTATCTCCATTTTGTTTAGCTCATTCTCTTTTCTTGTTTTTTTTTTGTTGTTGTTCCTCCCCTGCCCACCCCAGTTTGGCTGCCTATTTGCATTTTTATATATGTATTAGGCAGATCTTCAGTTACACCCCATCTCTAGTGCAGGACAATGTCAAATGCTGTTCTGACTGGTCTTGGGTCTGCTGTTGGAAGCTATCAATAATTCACAATTTGTGCTTCCTCTGCTGGGTCTTGGTGCCTTTGGGAAGGACCAAATTGTGCACCAAGGTCTGCTTCTCCTATCCCCAGCTCCAGAAGGAGATCAGGCAAAGATTCAAAACCTCCAGAGATCTTCCTCTGCCTGTAGTCTGATTGTTATCAGCTTTGATTTGCATCACAGGATCCTATTGACCACAGGATGGGGTGAGAGATCTTCCAAGAGGGTGTGGCAATTGCCTTTTTCCCAGGCAACAGCCACCTGGATACCAAGGTCTGCCAGAGAAAGATGTCTTTGCAGGATGAGGGAATGACTCAGCTTAGGATACCGAGGTGACTGCCCTCTGAGCTCCAAACCCAGAGACCCCACAACCCTGGAATTTCCATACTCAGCTCCAGTCCACTCTGCTCTCCCTCTGTCAGAGCTGCACACGGAATTTTGTGTATTGTCCCTTTAGAGGGTGCCTGGATTCCAGTAGTCTCTCCCTGGCAGACAGCAGCCCTCCTTCTTTTCTCAGCCAGATGTTATGTGTGCATCGTTCTCAGTTCTGGTGCTCTGGGTGAGGACACCAGGTTTAGACCCAAGAGTCTTCAGTGGGAATCCCCCACAGCTGAGATACCCATCTGGCACTTCACCTGATGTCTGTGGAAGCCAGGCCAGCCCTCATAGGCTTCTGCACTTCCTACCAGTCCTATGAAGTCTCCACTTTCCATCTTGGTTATCTCTCAACTAGTCCTCAGTTAATTTTTCAGGGTGGTTCCTCTATATTTTAGTTGCATTTCCTGGGATAGTGTCAGTGTAGCTTCACTTACTCCACTACTATTTTTAATCTCTTCTCTAGCTGTGGCTTAAGAGATTTTAGCAAAATCTGTCATATGTGCTAATGGAAAAAAATATGATATAGTTTATATACCTTTCAATTCACCAGTTAATGCGGGGATTGGGGAACATCTGGCCCATGGGCCTTGTAACACCCATAGAATCTTTTGGTCTAGCCCTGCCAAGGAATTAAGGATAAGTTCATTAAATGTTTGACCAAATATAGCAGGCTAAATTTTAGGTCGATAATTTTGTGTGGCCTGTGAATGATGTTATAAATATCCAAATAACCTTTCGCAGAAAAAGGTTCCCCATCCCTGGTGAAGTATACAATTAAGTGGCCTTTAGTGTATTTACCATGTTGTAAAAAACTTCACCATACTCTTAATTTTCGTACATTTTATCACCACTAAATGAAACCCTTTACTTACTAGCAGTCAGTCTCCACTTCCACCACCCCTAGTCCCAGTCAACAGCTAATTGGCTTTCTCTCCCTATGGACTTATCTTTTTATGGCAATATTGCATATAAATGAAATTGCACAATATGGGGCATTTTGTATCTGTCTTCTTTCACTTGACATAATGTTTTCAAGGTTCATCCATGTTGTAGCATTTATTGATACTTCATTCCTTTTTATGGCTGACTAATATTTTCTGTATGAATATATTATATTTTGTTCATCAATTTCCCCTTCAACTGATAGATATTGGGTGGATTGTACCATTTGGCTATTATAAATAATGCTGCTATAAATATTTGTGTACAAGTTTTTGAGCAGACATATGTTTTCGGATCTCTTGAGTTTAAATACCTGGGAATAAAATCATTTGTATCTATTTAAAAATTAGGTTGTTTGCTTTCTTATTATGGAGCTTTGATGTCTATAAAGTTTTAAAAGTTGATACAGTGTGTGTATCTCTAAAATCATGGAATTCTAGAGTAGTTCTTTGTAGATTAAATGAATGGCATATAAAAGCTTGATATCCAATATCTTCTAAGAATAATATTATTAAATCAACTTAAATAACCAATTTGTATTGATAATATAAAGTTAGCTCTTTAAGTTATTTTTATTTTATTTTATCTTAAAAGTTTCTTCAGATGTTATTTCTTAAAGAATTCATTTAGTCACTCAGTGGGTAAATATTTATTGGTATTTCCTTTTTTGTCATGCATTATACTAAGGTATTGAAATAAAACATATGGGGAATAGCATACAATTATGAGTTATAAAAATGTAGTCATAATTATTTTGTGACATGGATGTGATTTTTGTTGAGTTATGCCTCTTTCTTCTTCTTCTCACAATTCACATTATCCCTCCATTATGGATTATTCAAGACGCACATTAATAAATCCCCCAATTCCATCAGGTGCTTGAAGATATTGAAGTCCTGTGAGGCTGTCTGCTGATTTCCTCTTTAGTGTGTCATGATGAGGCGTGTCACACTGTAAGTAATGGAGACTTGTCTCTCTTGTTCCTTGCAGCATTGCTGACAGACAGAATTCCTTGGAGGCCGATCTGAGGACAGTTCTGGCCTCTCGGAAGGAACTGGATAATTTCCTAAAATGGCTGCTAGAAGCAGAAGCCACAGTGAATGTGCTTGTAGCTGCTTCCAAGCTGCATCATGCTCTTCATGACAGTGCCTTCGCCAAGCGGCTCACACAGCAAATAGAGGCAGGTGCCCAGAAAAATGTGACAAGTGTTAGTTTACCATTAAGACTTATAACCATTCAAAAGTGAGGTCGTCACCTTATCCTGTTATGGCATCCATGTTCTCCTGTGAATAATTGGCTTTTTGAAATAAGATCTGTAAAATACACTTACTTAATAATTGGGGAAAACACTTTGTTTTAGAGAAGTAATAATTGTTTATTTAGATTTCTTGACTGTTTTCTATCATTGTAAGTCCTATTACAGTTAGCCTTATTGAATCTTACATTATAAGGACATTTCCTCTTAATATGAAGTTGTTTCTCTTTTTATTATAAATACTTAATATAAAAGCTGTAAATACTCTATGGCTTAGTTTTCAACTAAGAACATTGGGCTTTAAGGTATTACTTTTATGCCTTTTGCTTGATAAATATGATATATTCAGTCTCAGGTTCAAGTTTTCCTTTTACAAAAAATGTGGTAATACAGAATCTTTCCTTAAAAAGGTTTATGAGGAATCTTATGAAGCACATCCACATCCCTTTTCTGTCCTCAAATACAGATGAGTCAGTGTCTTTGAATTCCCATTTTCTTTGTGTAGAGTAACTTATTCTTGCCAATCATAGGCCATCTCATCTAGAACTTGCTTGAAAATCTACTTTGATGAAGAAATCTCCTTGCTATTTTATAATTTTAACCCGGTGGCAATGAAGAGAAGTCATTAGAGGATATTAAGCAATAGGATGATGCAATGGGATTTGTGTTATACAGGAATATAGCTGATGAGGGCTGAGTCTGAACTGGGCAAGACTGAGCAGACCAGACTGTTAAGATATTTGTAGCCAACTGCTCAGAGGTGATAAGGACCAGGAATGAGGCAATAGCAGGGGGCATACACCTGAGGACTTGCTAGTAAGGGCCCACCAAGGGAAGGGGAAGAGGTAGAGACACAGAAGCTTGCCAGGTGTTATTAGAGCCTGAGATTAGGAATACAGGAAAATAAAATACAGCTGTCAGGGCAGCTGTGCAGGTGATGGAATGGGAGGCATTTGTATAACACCCAGGAGGAGATGCCTGGTATGAGGTTGTCACTATGGAAGTGTATTCAGATGAGAGACTTTGGCCAAAGACTCAGAGAAACTTTATGTTTTTGTTTTTGAATGAATGTCTGTTATTGATTTCCCACTTTATCTATTAATTCAAATGCATTTATTCATGATTTTCACGCCCACATTCTAGCACATTATCATTTTTCTTTTAATCTGAGCTATACCTTTTACCACTACCAATGAGCCTAGATGCTCTGATTCTCTCCTGGGTAAAATTATGCTGCCTTGCTCCTTTTCCGGGTAGTGTTATAACAGGTGGCAGATTTTGTTTTCTAACAATATGTGTTTGGACTTAATGTATTTTTTTAATCTCTGTTTTCTCTTTCAGCCTAATTTTCATCCTCTTGTTCTATAGTTCCAGTCTTTGATCAAATCTTCCTCTGCACCCAGTTCCATACCTAGCATAATGTTTGAGGGGGAGATACATACCTATATCCTGGAACCTCCCCATCTTGGTTTACAGGCAGGAATTACAACTTCATGTGTTTTTTTATAACAGTTTTATTGACCTATAATTTATATTCCATACAATTTGCCCATTTAAAAAGTACAATTTGATTATTTTCAGTGTACTCACAATTATGTCATCATTATTGCAATCAAATTAGAACCTTTTCATCACTTCTGAAAGGAACCCTATATCCCTTAGCTATCAGTCTCCCCTTTGCAGCTTCCTAATCCCCCAGCCCTAAATAATCACTAACCTAATTTCTGTTTTTATGGATTTGCTTAGTAGCTTAGTATTTTTAACTGACTGCCATCATCAACTGACCACTTCTCTTCTGATTTTGCCTTTGTGTAGCTATTTTGATATTGCTAGCCTATCCATAAGGAGGCAGTATAGGCTCTCAGTATAGACAAACATGGGAAAACACAATATACAAGCAGAAGCCTACAGAAACACTGCCTGAGATACACAACTCTCTCTGACCAGTCAGGGACTTAAATCAGGCTAAAATCAAGGACTGAGAAGGCAAGAGAAGTAAAACATACTTTAAAGAGTGTGCTTCTTTTTAAAAAATCACGAAATAATAGTAGAGAAAGGCAAAAAGGCAACATTCCTTTGAGCAGGATACTGATAATGAGAAACGTCTGGGTCCTATTTTTGGCTGTGGCCTTTGACTCAGTCACTTAATCATTCTGGGTTATTTTTGCTGATTTCCTAAAAGTGCTTTCCCTCACTGGCTACGTATAGTGGTCTTCAAGCTACAATTTGAGAAAATGCATCTCAAGCTGTTCACATGCCTATGAAAGTCAAAATTTCTGTACTTGGTTTTTGCATCATGTAATCATGTCTTCTATTTCTTACTCATTAAACTAAAACAGCTTCATGGCATGAAATGAGATCATGAAGATGCTATCTATGGGGAAATGTAGTCATTTGGGAATGTTCAGTAGTCAGTTACAGGCTTTTATGTTTTATTATCTTTGCTGTTAATTTAGAGGAGTCCGAAACCTGAGATTAGAATTGGATTTCAAATGGCTTTCCTCCTAGGTAGCATCTGTGACTCTGCTTTTAAGGTGCATAGGTAAAGCCACAGTCCCCCCTGCAGGTGTTCTTTGTTTTGTTTCAGATGATCTGGTTCTGAGATCTGTCGCGAGGTGATTTATTAGCACTCAACGGAGAGGCTGATAGCATTAGAGTTAGGTACCTTCTGCTCTTCTCAAGATTTATCACCAGGTTGTTCACTCATCGCACAGAGCACGGCCAGAGCTGCGTTTAGTCTGCTGGTGAATGCATCTCTCTGTACAGTCAGAGTGAATACCACTTGATCTCTTAATACAAACCACCAGGAGGCAGGCACCGCGGTGGTGATGTGTTGAATCTCTGTTCCCAAGGGGTGTCTGCCTCGTATCTGCAGCTTTCATGTTTCACTCAATATCCTTTTTGGCTACTGAGCATGCTCTTCTCCAGCAGCAGGCAGCTTGGGCTGCTCAACTTGCTTCGTTTCCTGGCCATGACCGGATGAGCAAGTACTGTCTGGGAGCATCTTCTGGGGGCTTTCTGAGTGCTGTCTGCATACGTTTTTTAAATTGAGAAGAAGTTGAAGGCATAGCAGCCTCCTTTTGCCAAGAACCTGAGCCCCTGTTATCTTTCAAATGCATTCCTGGAAACGAGCATGCTCAGAGAACTGGCAAATCGTTGTCCAGTGACCAGGAGGAAATGATCATTGCTCTTCATTTATAATGCAAATTCTGAGGTGTCTCCAGAAGTGTGGTAAACTTAAAATGATGGCTGTGGTGAGAACGTCTCTGCAGAAAGTTGTGGTTTTGTTACATCGGTTACAAAGGATGGCAGTTTCTTCTCCTCGGTATCAGAAGCTCTGTAAGGTAACTGGTGATTGAAAATAATTCTGACAATTCTACTGTTTCTCAGGCTCTCCAAACTAATCTTTCAGGGTTCTCACCTAGGAAAGACTCCTTTCCTCAGGGAAGGAAAAAGCTGCTAAGTGAACTGCTAATTACATTTTGTTTAACAATCAAGAGCCAGTACTGTTTTGTGCTTAATTTATTTTGCAGCTGACAGAATCTTCTGAGAAGGGCTAGTGACTGTATGAAGAAAATACAGCTGACAAACATTTATCACGACCTGTTACCTCTGTAGTACTTTGCAATGTCTTAATATTGAGTGGCACATCAGCCTTATGAAAATTTTGGTAAATTTAAAAGAAGAATAACCTTTCAGTAGGTTACTTAAAAACTGTGCATCTCTTTATAGCTAATTGTTCTTTTATCTGAAAAATTAAAGCACATCTTCAAAACTATTAGACTTACTCTCATCATACTGTATCCCCTATATTTGTGAGCCTTCCTGTATTACAGTTTCACGGAACTTAATTTTATTTGGACAGGTAGATTAAATACACTTGCAAGAGGCAACTTGTTTGACAGTTTCCAATTTCAAATACCATGTCATTCTAAACATAAATCATTGAGTGCTTGTATTTTTAAAAGTTAGCTATTATATTTTTATCATAGTTTTGTTTATTTAAACTATGTCCTCACTATCTCATTACTTTTGTTAAAAATTGGAGCGACTTCATACAAAAGGAAGGAATTACAACAGCAATGTTAAAGCAATTTATATAGTGCAATTTATATAGTACAATCTAAATTGTGTAATACTCTGCCTTCACCTCATGTTCTTAGTACCATTTCCAAGAATGTAGATTATTGTCCCCTCAGCTGCCCAAAGTCATTTGTAATTGGAACAACTGTCTGTAGGACAATAGTATGTCCGTGATGATATAAAATCTGACAGGTCCAAGCACCTAAATTGTGCATATTATGTAAAAGCAGACTAGGGATGGGAAAGGAAGTATTCTATTAACTTTATCACATCATATTTTTATTTCTTATAGTTTGGTCAATTAAATGTATTTCTGTCTGAAAACATTTTCCTTGAAAAGTTTTAGGAGACATTAAGGTAGAAGGGTATTTTAAGAAATTCTTAGATGTGTTTCATTTGCATAAGAAGCTAATTAAAAGTTAATATGACTTAACAATTAGTTAATTGTAAACATTTGTAAATTAATGATTTCATTGTGTTGTCTTTTGGTCCACTTCAGAGAATAAATTTATCTTGGTAGAACATTTGTGTATTGTAAGAGCAGATAGTTTTGATAATAGAGAAGTGAGGCTCATTCACTAATGCATGTTGATTTATCTTTTTAACTTCAAATGTGAATTGTAAAGCATTCATTTTCTATTAGTTGGGTCATTTTTCTGATTCATTTGTATGCATAGTTTCACAAAATCAGGTAATTTTTCCGCAAGTCCTGTGACCCTAAGTATTTAGTCTGAGGTGTGAAGCAGTAGAAATTCAAAAACTGGACAGAGTTGTTTAATTATTTTCATAATCATACCCAAAATAAACAGAAGTTCAGTAACTGAAGTCATTGGGTAAATTAACTCCCATCAGAAATACTCTTTGAGCAGACTTCTTGAGATTTACAATTTCCTAAAGAAACCATTACAGTTAAAATGTTTAGAATAAATGATGCTCTTTTTCTTTTTAGAAAATTAAAATCTGCAGTTAAAATTATATCTCCCACATTTTTTTTTCACAGATGCAAAATTAACAACTGCCCAGATAATAAAATAAGAAATATGCAATTCCAGTACTTTCCAGTAGGTGTCAATGTAAGGCAATGATATATGAGATTTTGCCTAAAGAACTGCAAATCCATAATAGGAAGTGGCACAATTACTATGACATAGATCAGCTAGCAATGGATATAATTTATTTGCTTGGTTATATTTTAAAATCTGATCTTAGTTATTAACTGTGCTAACTCATATGATATAAATAAAAGTTTAGTTGCAGAATTAAATGTTAATGGCACCTCAAATAACGACACAAATATCTGTACCAACTACAAATAGTTAATTGTGGTACCTGCAGGTCTAAATAAACTTGGTATTTATTTGCTTCAAGACACCACAAATTCTGTTTTTAAATTGTAAATGCTGTAATGACTTCATCTCTACCTATTCCTCCTACATTCTCTAAATTTAGTTCTGAGAAGAGAAATGCTGTAAGTTTCAGTGTTTCTTCATAAAAATATAGAGGCAGTCTATTGTATATATACCACAGACTGACATAAATGAGAAAAAATGTTGTATAATCTAAGGAAGACATAACTATTTTAAACTTATATTGGCACTTTAATCTCCCTCTTTTTGTCCTTTTTTTGGATCTTTCTTTTTACATATCATATGGAAATTCTGTCTTTTTAAAAATTAGATTTATTGGGAAATTCTGTCCTTTACCAGACATTTTCTGCCACGGTACCTTTTCTTCCTTTGCTTATTTTCATACTTGTCTTGAAAATAGCTTGTGCTGCATAATTGAAAAGTTGTGTTAAATATTCTCATTTTGTGCTTATCCCCTCGTGTATGTTTGGAAAAGAGGGGAGAAAAGAAAAGAGGCACTTAGCATCACAGCTCTCAGAGTTAAAATATGCTTCCCCCTCTCTCACCCAAGGCTCACATTCACTTGTATTTTATTGCTTTTAAACATGTTTCCTCTTGGTTATACTTCCCATAAAATTTGGCCAGGAAACAGAAATGTAAGCTTCTGATTTTTTTTGAGATATAATTAGCAGCATTGAAATTGACCCGATGACCTAAAATTACCTTATCCTGAATGCTGATTTTTCCAGATTTGGTTTTCATTGCTGAGACACCTTTAAAATACTGACTATAAAAATATTTTTCTTCTAATACAGCACAGTAAATGATTCATTTAAAAATTATAATTTGTTTTTATTGTCATCTGATTATTTGGGGATATTTTATCATTATATCTTTGGGTTAAAAATTGATTAAATTATGTTGAATCCAAAAGGAATTTTGTAAGTCCTGACTTTTTTCTCTAGTGCCAATTTTCATAAAATACTTATTCATCATGGAGATGGTAAAAGCAGCATTGGTAGAGTAGCTTGAGATATACACCATTACAAAAAATGAGAAAAATATAAAATCCGTGTTATAAATTGAATTTCTTATGATTTAAACATTTAAAAATTTTTATTTAAATAATATTTTATTTGCCTGTATGTATATGAAAATTACTTTAATTTACATGGTTTTAATCATCTCCAAACTCTTTTGATGATGTAGCACTATCAGTAAAGTATTTTAATAATCTCTATCCATTTAGAAATTATACTCTATGCTATGGTAAAATCACATATTAAATATTAGTAGAGCATAATTTTGTTCTTACTTTCTATTGATTTCTCCATGCAACCCAATTAGATCTTTTTTTTTTCTCTCTGTGTGGTATACAAATGACTTTTCTTTGCCATTTTGGTGACTTCTGATTCACACATACAGTGAATGAGTGCTGATCTCAAAATAATGCTAAAAACCCATGTGGTATCAGAGCAGCTGCCTCTGAGAACTCTGTGGAAATAGAAGTATGCCAGGAGATTCCACCTGGCAGATCCTGATTGATGGTGATGTCTACCAAAGGCTGTGTGTGTGTGTGTATGTGTGTTCACATACAGACACTAAAGAGCTGTGTGGAGGCTTAGTATATGACCATGATGGCACAGAATCTCTGAACAGATTTTCACATTCACTGATAAAGTTCACACATCATTTTTCATCTACATATATTGGTCACCTTTGTTTAGAGGTAGTTAAGATTGAATATATGTTTTAAAGAAGACAAAATACAATAGTGTATAACTTACACCCCATAAGGGTAAATTATATTTTTTATTCCTTCAAGTTCCCCTATTCTTTTTTTTTTTTAGATTGAAAACTTTCCTATTCTTGAATAATTAAATCCTTGGGCACTGGAGCTTTTCTTTGTCATGATCTGAATGTTGGGATGTATATATTTTAAGGGCAGCTCTCAGACTCCCTCCATTTCTTTCCATAATCAAATCACACATATACTGGTATTGTCTGAACCACAGAAAAGGTCAGAATCATGGTCTCTAGCCTGGATGTAGAACTCTAGTTGATCATATGAGCATTGTCTCTTCTTAGTTTTATGATAAATTTTTTATTTTGGTTAGTTCAGAAGATTTGTGAAGGTATTTAATAGGGGAAAAAAAGCCAAATGTGGAAGGATTTGCCTGCATCTTGTGTGTCTTCATTAGGCCTGTTGAATCAAAGCTGTATGGGCACCTGGGTAGATGCCTTTCCTTCCTCTCCTTCTAGTTCCACACTCCCTCAGTGGGTTGAAACTACAGATAAAAGTGAATGAGTCAAGAGAGACAACACCTACATCTCTATTTGTCATCAGGTACAGCAGGCTCCCTCATCTATGCTCTCACTTTTCTCACCCACGGTCAACCGTGGGCTGAAAATATTAAATAGGAATTTCAGAAAGAAACAAGTTATGAATTTTAAGTTTTGCTTCATTTTGGGGAGCATGATGAACTCGTCCACCATCCAGCATTGTCTTGCCCAGGATGTGACTCATCCCTTTGTCCAGCGTATCCATACTATACGTATACTTAGATCATATTCACATAAGTTTTATTACAGTGTATTGTTATAATTGTTCTACTTTATTTTTAGTTATTGTTAACCTCTTACTGTGCCTAGTTTATAAATTTATCATAGCAATGAGTGTAGAAGGAAAAATAGGTCTTATGGGATGTAGTACTCCCTGTGGTTTCAGACAACCACTGGGGGTTTTAGAATGTATCCGCTGCATATAATAGGAGACTACTATGTCTGGTTTTTTTTGTGTGTGTGTGTGTGTGTGGCTTCCAAAATCTGCAGTGCTATTTTATTTTTATATTTAATTTTAATACGTTTTTATTTATTTCAGAGGGAGGGAGAGGAGAGATAGAAACATCAAAGATAAGAGAGACTCCCTTCCACTGGGATTGGGTCTTCAGCCCAGGCATATGCCCTGACCAGGAATCAAACCATGACTTTCTGCTTTATAGGTCAACGCTCAACTACTGAGCCACTCTGGCCAGGCAAGCAGTGCTATTTTAGATCTCTCCCTGATCTCGATTTTGCCATAGCTCCTCAGGCAAACTGATTTTTAAAAAGTTATCTAATTTAACATTTTGTTCATTAGAAAACTCATGCTGTTGATGACTTTTAGCTAAAAGCAGTATAATTAGATGTGATATAATGCTTTGCCACTTAACTAAAAATAATTAAAGGCATTCTACACGATTGCATTTTAAATAGTTCTTTAACAGTCAAGATATCATTATTTGTGTATGTCTAGATCAGTTTTAGGATAGCATTATGGATATGGATAAAAGATGTCCGTTATTTTTATCATCTGATAATTCTGACTAAAGTGTGAATGATTTGTGTTTACTTAAGGGTAAAGTTTATTAAATTTCAAAGGGAGATTTCTAAGTTGAATATACTGCTAAATTTTAAGTGTAGAGACATTATCTACTCTCTCTTACCAGTGACCATGAACATTGCCAGTTTCTCTTAGTATACTTGGTACTTTATTTTTAGCTCTATAAAATAAGCACTAAGTAGAACTCCTACCATAGAGATAGAAGAATATAGAAAATTTCATGCTATGATATCTTCCTCAGTTTCAGAAAGTTTATTCATTCAGGGCAAGGTTAATGAATACAAATAACTGAAATTGAAAAGGATGTGAAGTGCATTCAAGGGTTTTTAAAATTTTTTTTCCAGTTTGTTCAGTTCTATAAAATTCTAGAAGATTAATTTATAACAAAGTTCACCTATAAAAACAGATGGAACCTTTTACTGCTGAATAAAGAATAGGCAGATATGAAAGTATAGCTTGTTAGAGGTTAAGCAAGACTTTTGGAAAAACAGCAAATGAAAGAAGGCATTGAATTGTTTTACAATACAATATTTAACTTTGCTTTAAGAAAATTGAAAGAAGAATGTTCAAATACAGCAATAAAAGAAACTCAAGCTTTCATGCCTGAAAAAAGTTTTGTTACCACTGATACAATTTCCTTTAAGTTTTAGAGTGTTTTCTCATATATCTCATCATTAATACATCAAATATTAATGAATAATTATAGTATTTATCTTTAAGAGATAGGTAGCAAGGAAATTCTCATTCTTCCTCTTCAACAAATGGTGAAACAGGTTTTGTAAATTGGCAGATTTAGGAACATGTCATTAATTGCTCAGCTAATATGTGGCACAACTTGAATTAAACATAGGTTTTCTGATTCCAAATCCAATGTATCTTTATACTTAATTGCAGATAGTTTTAGGAATATTTTGTCACTGCTAGTTTTATGGGCTGGAAATATACTTGGTTTCTTCTAGTAGTTTCAACATAACAAAATATGTTTTTTCAAAACTAACTTGATTTTTGAGTCCAGGCTACATAATTTGTAGAGAACAAAGATTTTGTTCTAGTTTAAACTTGTATATTGAATGCTTTAAAAATTTTTTTTATTCTTTAAAGTATTACAAATAGTAGTACATATGTTTTTCTTTTTTCCCCCCATTGTCCTCCCCACAGCCTCCCCTACCTCCAGCACATGTCCTCACCTGTTCGCCTCCCCCGGTGTCTTATATCCATTGGTTATGCTTATATGCATGCATACAAGTCCTTCGGTTGATCTCTTACAGCCCCCACCCCCCAACCTCCCTAGCCTTTCCCCTGTAGTTTGACAGTCTGTTCAATGCTTCTTTGCCTCTATATCAATCTTTCTCCCCTGTTTATTTTCTTTAAAAAGATCTTGCATCTGCAAACTGGAGATAAATGTATAAGAACAAAAAAATGTTTGAGTCTCTGTTTCAATTTCCAACTGTTCTGAGTCCCAGTTTCAATGTCAAATAGTTCCTTATGTGTACATGTCAGCAATGGTATCTGAATGGTGGAGATATGGTGGCAATGAAAGTTCCACCCTCTCTGGTTTGGTACTGGGCAACCTGCAGTGATGCATAGCTGCTGACTGCCAGCATGGCAAGGTGTCATCAGTGTCTTCCATCTCTGGACTGTCTTCGCGGTTGGAACAGACCTGTCAGTTCCTCTTTGTTGCAGGAATCCATATGGTCTTGGAGTTGTTTTCTGAAAATATACAAACATATTCTCAACCAAAAGTTAATAAAGGGATCTTTTCTATAAATTAGACTTGGAATTCTTTTTATTTTTGCCCAAATGATTTTCCTTTGGCTTATTTTGACATCATGTGTGTTTTTCATGGGTGTCCTGCTGTTGGCATTACAAATGAAAGTTACTTTTCTGGAGTAAGAATTTTCTAGATGTAATTTACTTACACGATATTTTTCCTTACATGATATTACCCCACTACCTCCCCCCTTTTTTGATTAATGAGAGCTTTTGGAAATTTTATATTGCAGTCTTGGTAACTTTAAATTTTAATTTTTGCACAAAAATATGACTGCTTTAGGTTCTTTGGATGTTAGGCAATTTTACAATGAGATGAACTACTAATAGAAATTTTAGTTAATATTTTAGGAATAGCTTTTTGTTTTAAGTACACTTACATTTTCTTGAATATTCACTTATTTCATTTGGCCAATTTAAATTAATCTGAAAACTTGATTACTATTTTACTGTCAAATTTAATACTCAAGCTATAATCTTAGTTTACCCTGTAAATATTAGTGGAAAGGATTATATGCATTCTTGAGTAGACCCTGAGCATTCCTGGTACTAGACTTAATTTAGATATAGGGTAGCTGTTGCTGGCCGAGTCTCTGTCTGTAACCTGGGTCCCAATCTGAGCTGTGCATGGGAGGCGAAGCAGCCATGGGGGCAGGAAACCTCCCTCAGAAGGGGTGAGAGTTCAGGCCCCTGTAAGGTTAGGGGGTGAGGGTCTGTGCCCTACCTCTGTTGAACTTTTAGTTCTCTCCTGTTGGCCCCTCTGCAACTGTGCCTGTCTTAGGTTGTTCCTTCCCCGAGGAATCTTACCCATCTCTGGCTAACCAGCCATCTTCCAGGGCCGAGCAGGGTGATCTGAGGTTCAGTTCTGTCTCCTTGGTAGTCTATGCCCCTGTGGCCTCCATACCCAGCATCTGCCTTGGTATCCCCTCGCCTGCTGGCAGGGTCCCATTACTGATCACATATCTCGGGGGACTCAGGTTTCTTCTCCAGGGAGGGCCCAGCTCACACCATTGGGCGAGAGACAGATCCATGGTGCCAGCCACCCAGAGGCTTATTGAATGCTTTTTTAATGGGCTCATTTCACAGTTTTATAAAAAAGGATAGATTGGTTCATTTTAATGCAAAATAATATGGTTGGTTCTGGTGTCTGAGTGATACTTTAGATTTTCGTAAGTCTCCATACCACAAGCATTGAGTCATGCATTCACTGAACCTAAGTCTCTATACTCAAATGTAATTTTTAAAATCATCATTATATGTAAAAGGGCATAGTAGCTCCTTAAAAAATAAATTGAAAAGTCAGTCAACTAACTTGCTAGACTGCTCTTTTTTTATTAAGCAAATTTTAAACAATTAAACTCTAATTGGGATGGTGAACACAGTGTATGAATTATATATTACAGAATTGTATACCTGAAACCTATATAATTTTATTAACTGATGTCACCCCAATAAATTCAATAAAAATAACAACAAAACAGTTCAACTCCAAGATCATGTATTGAATGGCTATCATGTATCAAAAGTGCATGTTAAGCAGCATAAACACAAAATAAAACTTTGCATTTCCCATGTAAAGCAAGTTCAGAAAACTTGTTTAAAGAAATTTAATGGTTAAGAGAGTTTATGATACTGTGGCAGTTGATGGTATGAATTCAAACAATCACATCTATGCCTTTGCCAGTGATGTGACCTTGGGAAAGTCATTGAATATCTGCATCTCCTCTTCCTTTTCAGAGAATGGAGTTAGAGTTTGTCTGTCTCACACAGAGCTGTAAGAATGTTAAGGGGACATATGTAATACTTTCAACAATAAAGATTTAAAAAAAATTAATACATATTTATAAAATGGTATCACAGAGCCTGCCACATAAGATGCTAGGTGTGTTGGCTGCTCTTGTGACCGTTGGCTGTTATTACTATTATGATTATCTTACACATTGTTGTGTGTCGATCAAACAAGATTATCAATGTCATATGCCCAGCACAGTGCCTTGAACATAGAGGTTCCTTAATGTCTCTTTGGTGTTAGGGTGTTATCGTTCTTATTATCTTTATTCCTAACTGAACCTTTAGATCTTATCAAGGGGGCTCACTTGTTAAAGTTCAGTTGCCCAGAGAACTTTTCCTAAAGATTCATCCCTGCCCCCCTGACTTTGACACATAGGGTCTGAGTTGCAAAATGGGCATTCCTGCTTTTAATATGGGATAGGGAAAGTAAATTTTTGAGGTTTTTCTCAGTTTATTTTATCTGCGTGAGAGTCAGTTTGAAGAAGCGCAAGAAAAAGCTTTCTTAGAATTAGTATTCACCAGTTTCTGAGGGCTCGTCTAGATCAGTGGTTGGCAAACTGTGGCTCAAGAGCCACATGTGGTTTGTTTGCTACTCTGTTGACTAATGAGTTTGCTGACCACTGTCTAGATTATTGATTAGGTTCCTAGAGACCACCTAAAATTCAAATGAATCCACAGAGAAACAGATACAATCCTGATTTACTTAAAACACTTGTTATGAAGTTATTTTCCATTTCCAGAAACTGAACAAGGCAAAGAAGTTATCTTTAAAGTGACTGATGCAGAAGGAGAAGCAAGCATGTTTGGTTAGAAGAGAATGGAAAGAAATACAGAAATTCTTAAATGTATTCTCAAGCACTTAAGAATTGTGTTTTTCAACACCATTATGTTTTATTTTAAGCTCACTCCCAAAATACTTAAATTTACTGTTCTTGGTATAGATAGACTATTCATTATGACCTTTTATGGAAATCTCTTGCTATTTGGCTCAAAAACATGATCTGAGACCATATTGACTCTGTGTCCAGAATTTTAAAAGATTGCAGTGTATGTGCACCTACCCAGCATGAGTTGTGATCTGGAGGTAAGGAAAGTATTATTTCCAATTAGGTTTCTTTGGGGAATTAAAAACCTTCCTTTTAAACTTGAAAGATTTTCCATGTTATTAAACATTTCTTATATGAAATTTTTAATAGTGTAAATAAAATTCTATTGAATGGCTGTAAGGTAACTTATTTAAGCAATCCACTATGGTTAGATAGCTATGTTATTACCAGTGTTCTCATGATAAATACTTCTTGATGAACAGCTTCATAAATCATAGAGTGCATCTTGATGATTTCCAGGATATGTTTTTTAGAATTGATTAACTGGACCAAATGAATAATTAATGACACTATCTATTGCCAAATTTCTCTTTTACAAGGCAGTACCTGTTTGCATGCCCACTAGCAGCTGGAATGCCTAGTTTCCTGTACCCTCCCAGAAATAGGTTATGCTAATGAAGAACATTTTATGAAATTGTTAGCTGAAAAATGCAACTGAGCTGTATACTGTAAATAAAAACTTAGCAAGGTTAACTGGTTTGCCTAAGTGTGGGACCAGTCTATTTTCCAAAATGTCTAAAATCCAGAAACTAAGCTAGAAACCCAAATACTAATGTCTAAAATGGGAAGCACCATGCAATAAAACTAAAAGTTTTGTGGACACAAAAGAAAGAAAGTCAGTTGAAAATGTCATGGACATATTTAGAGAAAAGATAGTCAGGGATCTTAAGAGGTAGGTAGAATTTAATAGAGTAGCTGATCCTGGGAATAGACACCGAATGAGCAAAGACATAGGGCCCAAACATGTGCTCTTTGTATTCAGAGAACATTGAGTACTTGTTTATGAGAAATGGCTGTGAAATTCACTCATTAACATTTACGTTTTCTGCTCAATAAAAAAATCACTCTTTTGAGTGCCAACTGTGTATGCCAGATCACCATTGACCTTTGATTGTTTCCAAAATATAGTCCAGTTTTAAAGGAAAAGTGCTTGTGCATATTGGGTATTTTCAAACATGGAGAACATTTCAAAAAGGAAATTCTAAAATGGAAAATTGCATATTTACATCTTTAAAATATGAACATAATTCTTTTGAATGCAAGTTATTTTGGTATGAGTGACAAAAACGTAGTGCTCTTGTTGTGACTCATTTGATGAGTGAATGGCACAATATTTTAAGCAAAAAAGGATAAATATTTTGCTACTTTACTGAACTTATTTATTTTAGTAGTTTTTGGTGGATCTTTAGGGTTCTCTACAACATCATGTCATCTGCAAATAATGACAATTTGGCATCTTTCTTTCCAATTTGGATGTCTTTTATTTCTTCTTGTCTGATTGCTGTGACTAGGACTTCTAGTACTATGTTGAATAAGAATGGTGAAAATGGATAACCCTATCTTGTTCCTATTCTTAAGGGGAATGTTTGTAGGTTTTGTCCACTGAGTATGATGTTGGCCGTGGGCTTGTCATATATGGCCTTTATTATGTCGATATATTTTCCTTTCTATTCCCACTTTGCTGAGAGGTTTTATCATAAATGGATGCTGGATTTTATTAAATACTTTTTTCTGCATCTATTGATAAGATCATATTATTTTTATCCTTTATTTTGTTTATGTGGTCTATCATGTTTATTGTTTTGCAGATATTATAGCAACCATTCATCCCTGGAATAAGTCCTACTTGACCATGGTGTATGAACTTTTTAATGTATTTTGTTGAGTATTTTAGTATCTCTGTTCATCAGGAACTTTATCTGGTTTTGGAATCAGGATAATGCTGGCACCACAACTTGAACTTGGGAATCTTCCCTTCTCTTGAATTTTTTGGAATAGTTTGAGAAGGATAAGTGTTAGTTCTTTTTTGAATGTTTGGTAAATTCACCAGTAAAGCGTTTGATCCAAGGCTTTCAGTCTATCTACTATCAAATTATAAATTTATAGAACTTTAGAATTGCTAGAAATTATAAAATTTATCTGACCAATTTCCTTAATTTACCTATGAGGAAATAAATGCTTTAACGTTTATTGAATTTGGGGCCATATCTTACTGTGTTTTAATATATTATTTTATGCCACTGAAATTTACACAGCCAAGTGGTACTGGGCTACATGTTTAAGTTTCCAGGAGATTGCTCGATTGTTCATAAGATTTTATTGTATTTATTGTACTTACTTTTATGGAATTGACATTTAACTTTGCCCAGTATTATAGTTTGCTATTTATTTCTCAATGTCAATTTCTTGAATTTGGGGCCCTAGAAGAGTCATTTAAACGGAACAACATTTGTAAATGTTGAATACATAACCCAAACTTCAAGCTTTTTTTTTAGATTTGTGTTGTGATAATATAGTAGAAATGCTATACTTTGGCTCCAGGTATTTTTTTAAGAATAATTTTATGGAGATAGAATTCATAGAGTTTACTCTTTTAAAGTACAATTCAGTGTTTTTAGCATATTTTCAGGGTTGCACAACTATTATCACAATTACATTTGGGAACATTGTTGCCCTTCCCCCACCAAATAAAACCTCATATTTATGAGCAGTCATTCCTATTTTCTCCATTCTGCTCTCCCAGTCATAGGCAGCCACTCATTTATTTATTTTTAACATGAGGTTGAGAGTCAAAGTTTGAAACCATAAGTGTTAAGTAAAAGGGATGGAAAAATAATTCTAATTTACTGTGATAAATTTATACTGTATTTTATAGAATTTGAGAGTTGAGTTTTAATTATAATAATAGTTAGGATAGCTTTAATTAAGTGATTTATGTACCTCATAATCATTTGAACAGAGCAATAGCATTATAAAATATGCAATTTATTTTTCATATTTTTTAGAGTACCATAGAAGTAAGTATAATGTGAAAAATGCTAAATTTGGAATCAGCAGACCTAAATTTGATTAACTTACTTGTTGTTTGATCTTTTGTAATGCTCAAATGATATGTCAGTCCTCAGTTTCTTCATCTAGATAGTGAAATAAATATGCATTCCTTCATTTTAGAAAGGTGTTATAGGACTGATAAGTTAATATTTATGAATTTGCTATACGGGGCTAGAGCTTACTAAAATTAAGATATTAACATTCTGAAATTTCTCGTTCTATAAACTATCCAATAAACACAATGACAATATTTATCCACATATGCTTTTACCATGGTTTGCTGCTGCCATAATTTTTGAAACAGTGAAAGAACATGCTAACTAAAATCTCCTGTTTGTCTCAATTCAGATGCCAGAATATTGAATACCAACCACCTCATGTCTTTCTGCAATGCAGGGTCATTTTGTTTTTCTTCTTTTTTTAAGGCACCAAGCCAGCTTTCATACTAAGGTACATTATCTTCCAGTCAAATAATATAATTTCTAAACAACTGAGATTCACATTGGGGCTACATGAAAGGAAGTATATCTTTAGTTTGGGACTAATGGTTCTCCAGGGAGAGTAGGCAAAAGAAATATTCTGAAAAAATTTTTTTTTTACTTTTAATTGTTGACACTATTACAGCTGTCCCCATCCTTCCTCCTTTGCCTGTCTCCACCTAGCTGAATTTTTAATTCAATCTAAAATTAGGACAGCCCAAATTTTTATAATCTATATATCATTGATCTCATATGTGGGTGGGCACATGTAAAAGCTGGGAAGGTTTGAGGAAAATCTTTCTTAAATTTCAGTAATAATTCAACGTCTTGGTAATTCTGAGATGATTTTTAAATAATGTCTATTTAGAGAGAGAGTTTTTGATAGACACTGAATAACCTGAATTAATGACTAGAAGGACCGAGTGCTCTTTTCCATTAGTTCTTGAAGCAAATCCTAAATCGCTTCATTACATAGCCCGTCATTGTGGAAGATCCTCACGTGGTGTAGTGGTAAAGAAGGGGAACATTTCCTCTTTTTGAGGTAATTGCTTCTAATGGAAGCCTAATGACCTAATTGCTTATTTCCAAAACTGGAGCAGCAAGACTTGATAGGAAGCTAGTGAAAGATTTGAGAAATTATAAAGTATACCCCAAATTCCAGGAAGTTCCATGTAATTGAGAATCAATACTTTATGACAATTAAGTAATTTACTAATTCACTTGTGCCGGATGTCATCATCCTTACTTTAAAAGGTGGAGTGATTTCTAGAAATGCCTCTCAGTGCTAAGAATGGGGCAGAGGGCTGCTTCTGGCCAGGTGTCTTGCATCTTTTAGGTGTCTTCTGGTTTCTTTTAATTTCATGTCGCAGATTGAACAAGACAGTGAGAATAAAGTTTCCTCATGGGCATTGAACTTATCAAACTTACTAACCAGTGGGGGCTTTGGCTATTTTCAAGTGTAGCTCTTTCATTTTTTAAAAATGAGAAGACAGAAGTTTAGAGCAGCAAAGTGACCTATCTTGGGATGTATTACGAGTGGCAATGGTTGAACTGCTTTGATGAAGATATATTCCATTCCTGGATTTCGTGGGACTACTTTATAAAAGAATATTTTATAGGTTTCTGAAATGGATTATGAACACCAAATGAATCAAGTTGTTGATGTGAATGACCTAGTTGGAGGTGGTTCTGGAAAATAAATAAAATATCTCTCTTAGATAAAACTCATATGGTAACATCTTAACAGTTGTTAAACTGGCTGTCAGTACATGGGTGTTTATTTTACTATCTTTCATCTATGCAGTATATTTGGACATTTTCATGATAAAATGTTTCAAAAGTAGTAGCAACTTTACTATGATAAATGTTGGAGAGATTACTTGAAATTCTGAAAGATTAACTGTTGAGAATTATAAAAAATGTAAGTGTCCTTTTGGTGTATTATTCACATTTGTTAACTTAAGACTGGGACTAATGCAAAAATAGTTTAAACATGTCTTGACTTAGTAAATATTTAGTGAGTATTTGGCTTTTCTTTTATCTCATTTAAATTGAACAAAAGTCATTTTTAAGAACTCCTATTTCCTTTACAAAAGCTGCACATGCCTACCAATAAAGTTTGTGACTTCCCAAACTCTGAAATATGTAGCGTTGTTATAGTTTCCTAATTCCTGTAGAGATTGGAAAGAAAATTGTCCACCGTGAAAGCATTCATTATTTAAAATTCAGTATAATAGGAAAGTTTGGTTTGCACCCCTGTTTAACAAGATTTTCAAATCCTGTTTGGAACTGATAATTTTGTTCAGGCAGGCTAAGAGTCTCTTTCCTTTGGAGTGCCGATAAAATGCCTTTGTCTTTCACATTTGTGGAGCTTAATAGAAATTCATCAAGACACAATTCTTAAACTCGGGAACTATTCTTGTCTTTAAATTTAGGAATGATACGTAAGCTTTGGCCAAGGAACAATGACTCATAATGGAGTATTGGAAATACCATTTATATTTGCATCTTTTTGTTACGCTTTTTTTTCATTTTTTTCTGTGTTGCTACTTAAAGCTGCTGTTTTATAAATTTACTTAATCCTATATGGTGTGGTTCTTTTAGGACACATCCTAGAATCTCTAATCTTTTTGTCTTTTATAACTCAACTAGAGGCCCACTGCATGACATGTGTGCACTGAGGGAGTGGGTCCCTCAGCTAGGCCTATGCCCTCTCAAGAGATGTCCAACTGCCAGTTTAGACCTGCTTCCTGCTTCATAGTGCTGCTTGGAGGCAGGAAAGGCTCCCGCCACCACCACTGCATTTGCCAGCCATGAGCCCGACTTCTGGCTGAGCGGTGCTCCCCCTATGGGAGCATACTGACCACCAGGGGGCAGCTTCTGCATTGAGCATCTGTCCCTGGTGGTCAGTGCATGTCATAGCAACTGGTCATTTTGGTCAATTTGGTCAATTTGCATATTAGGATTTTATTATATAAGATATATGTAACACTTCACATTGCCACATAAATTGAAATTTCTCAACTGGTGAAAGAATTATAGAAATTGTAGTATTTGAAACCTAGATTTATTCCTTATTTACTGAAAATTGTATAGAATACACTGTTTGTTGTTTTCCAAGAATGAACTGGAATGGTATATTCCTGAGACTATAAAAACAGAAAGAGTTGTTACAAGATTTTAAAATGTATTTATTTATTTATAACATATAGCTTGTGCTCTTGATTAATTGCTCTTAAACTTCCTGCTCTTTAAATTCAATAAAAATTAACAAATATTCATTGCAGTCTAGGAGAAACCTCATTCAATCAATGCTTAAAACGCTGTGCAGAGCAGTAGAATTTTTCATTTAATGAAAGCCAGGAATTGAAGAATAGAATCCACATGACGTGTACCTGTTTAGGACAGCTGAGTATCAGAAAACGGGATGGTTGATTAGTACTAGAAGAAATTGAATAAGGTACTGGTAAATAGTTCTTTGTGATGACATTTTATGTTGAGAAGTATTTTGGGAGGTTAAATAAATAACTGGTTGCAGAGGGAGCCTTGGATTGGGAGTGAGGAGACTGTCTTTCTTGACATACCTTCTGCTGCATTGAGCATAAAGGGTATGCCACTTACCATTGCGGAGCCTTGGTTTTTCAACTTGCAGTTGGTATGAAAATTGTTCTGGTTTTTTCTAGCTGTTTTTTTAAAGAAAAATTGGTGAATTATACTGTCAAAGAAATATAATGACAGCTTTTCAATATGCACATATAGCAAATCATCTTTTATTTCATCCAGCAAATTAACCCAGATTTTATTAGTTTTAGAATAGCATCTACATTTACTCTATATATTAAAACCAAAGTGATCCTTTTATAAAATGCTGAAAGAAAGGTAAAAGAAAATAAAATTTATCAGTTAATTCTGCTTATTCAGAAGGAAATATTATTAATATCTTTCCCTATGTCCTTTCACTCTTTTTTTTTAAATATATATTTTATCGATTTTTTACAGAGCGGAAGGGAGAGGGATAGAAAGTCAGAAACATCGATGAGAGAGAGACACCGATCAGCTGCCTCTTGCACGCCCCCCACTGGGGATGTGCCCGCAGCCAAGGTACATGCCCTTGCCGGAATCGAACCCGGGACCCTTCAGTCCGCAGTCCGACGCTCTATCCACTGAGCCAAACCGGTCTCGGCGTGTCCTTTCACTCTTATGGCATCTTATTTGTATAAAGTGGATTTATACAAATTTGGAATCAATTTACAGAATGCTCTTTGCCTTTTTAAAATATTTGTCTTCCCTCCTCTCATAATAATAGTACTTTATATGCATTTTATATTTATTTTAAAAATTAAGATTTTTATGGCAATTGTATTTTGTGAAATAGATGAATAACATATTCTCATATTGACCATAGAATGCTGCAAAGGAGACTTTGTGTATAAATCTTTGACTGTAACTGATACTATTTTTTGTTAGGATGAGTTTCTCTAAGTGGCTTTGCTGATCAATGGTTATACACTGCCAGGTGGCTTACCAGGAAGATTGTCCCAAAGAATATTCCTATAGTGTATGAGAGTATTGGTCTCACCATACTTTTGTCAGCCTTGGATTTTATAATTTTAAAGTTTTTGTCAATATTTGCAATCATTGACTACTTGTAAGAATTTTTTTCTTATATTTATTGGCTCTTTTTCTATGACAAAATTTTAATTTCCTTTGAGCTGGTATACATCTCTTTGATGTTTTACAACCTTGTCAATATCTACTTGATCCTATAGAATTCAAATTACTTTGGAAGGGATTCTGTTATTGAAGTTATAAAATAAATAGGTCCCTAAGTATTTGAGAGCAAAATAGCAAGTCTCAGTCCCTATCGTAAAATAATTTTGACACTTTTTGAAAACAAATCAGACATTCTAATGATTTATTTAAAAAATGTCAATCCATTTATTTGTTGGTGTCCCAAATAATGCAGCAGTTACAAACACAGTCTCAGCATTATTTAAATAATTAATATTTCTTGGGGGAATTCATGTTTATATTTTTAATTAGTTTCAAAAGGATCTAGCCCACTTGACACAGCAGTAGTGTATCAATATTCATAGTCTCATAAGATTTAAATAAATAAAATATGTTTGAAACAAATGATTTGGGGTGTGGCTAAATATAACACTTTCCAGAATACGAATGATGTCCACCTCTGTATCTCCACTTCTCTGTTTCTATATAACTTCAGAGCCTTTGATCTTTAAAGCTGGACATTACTTCACACTATATTTTGTCACTTTCAAACTATATGAAGCCTATTTTTTACATATTTATGGTAGAAATAATAATTCATATCTGAGAGTTGTCCTTAAGATACTGTGCCTGCTAGGGACCTACATAACACACTGCCTACAAATGTAGAAAATAACCCATAAATGATGTAGTCATTTCTACCTTAATGGTCATCAGAAAGACCAAACGGGATTATGAGAGAAAAAGTAGAGTAGGAACAACTTCTACCCAAATATGAATGCTCTTAAGAAATCAATGACCTGGTTTTAAGAGTTTAAATAATTTTAAAAATGAATGTCATTTGCACATCTCATAACATTATAGGCTGATCTCTAGCTATTACTGACACAAAACATTAGGTAAGTTGAGCAGCTTTCAGGTGTATAATAGTGTTGTTATCTATAGTCACCATGCTGTACATTCAATCCCTAGAATTTACTCATCTTGCACCTGGAAGTTTGTACCCTTTAACCAACATCTTCCAATATTCCCCACTCCTCAATCCCTGGCAACCACAGTTTTACTCTGTTTCTGTGAGTTCAGTGTTTCTAGGTTCCAGATATCAGTGAGATCATACAGTATGACATGTGACTTATTTTTTTTCCAATAAAGGTAAGGTCTTTATGTTATAAGAACTTGTCATTTTCCATCATGTGTCTCCTTAGTATAAAGGGTGGGACATTTTATAATTGCCGCTCAAGTTAAAATATTAGAGTTTGGAAGCCTGTTTGAAGGCTTTAAAATACAAAAGATAAAATCACTGGAGTCTAAAAATATTTTAACGGAGACTAATCTCTCATAATGATCGTGGAAGGACCCACACACCACAGGCCATCTTGGACTCCCCCACAGCTGTGTTGCTATTGAGTAAAATTCTGCCATCCTGGAAAGTACTTCCAAGTTCCCAGCAAATGCAAGATCTCTCTTTGGTGCTGGTTTGATATACCTCTTGGTTCTTAGACCTGATTGTATTGCCTTTGTACCAATTTATAGGACCAACTCAATTCATCATTTAGTTCTGACACAAGGTACGTTTTTTAATGAAAATAGATTTCCCATGCATCAAAATACTATAGCACATCTGTCAAAGGTTTGCTGTACACGCTGAAAATCACAACCTTGATATTTAACATTGGTACATAAGATACTGAAATATATTTGATGAAATTAATTAGGATAGAATATAAGTTTGGAAGGCAGGGCATTGATGATAGAACTTCCCTTGCAGTTTCTTTGTTGAACTCCAGTTCCAGATCTGTTCCCACTCTTTCATTGTCACTGAATAACTTTTTTCTTATCATCAGTTTGGCAAGAGATAAGCTATCAATTACTTGTAGAAAATTACATAGAAATGAATCGATATTCTATTTGTTGTGTCGCCTCTACTTTGAAAGACTACAGCCCTGTTTCTTGCAACTAATCTCAGAATTCTTTTAACTTTAGTGTGTGCAGAGTATTTTTTTTTTTACCTTCCATCTTTTATATCTAGCAACTTAACTTAATTCTAAGTATGAAGTATGATCCTAATTTTCATATTTCATTAGTATAAATGCAGGTTAAGGTAAGTTTCCAGATATCTAGGCTATTTAGAAATTAAGCTGAAGATATCGTTTTGAGGATTTCATATAGCTTTTTATGCCTATTTTGGATCTCCCTTTTTCTTCTTGTGTTTGCTTTTGTGAATGGCTGATAAGAAAAAAATTTAAGTTTCAGCCCTGTTTTAGTAGTACTGATGTGCAGTGACTATTGGAAAGTTAATATAGATTATGTTCTTGTGAATTTTTTTCATGTCTTAACATTTTAAGTTCAAGGCATTTGATTGGTAGGACATAATGGAAATGAATTTGTATCCCATTGACCTGAAATGTGACGGTAAACAGAAATTAGTAATGAACTTTATTTTATTCAGTACTATTTATAAAACTGTGTTTAAAGTTTAGAAATAAAATAACTGGTATCTGCTATTTTAGTGTGGTAGCATCATCATACACAAAGCACAACTTCGAATCCTATGCAGTTTATACATGCACAGATGTAATTGCTAATGCAAACCAAAAAAAGAAAGAGAGGGAGTGAGAGCTAGATGGTGGTTAGGGCATATAATAATTAGCATTTTTCAGTAACAACATCTGTTGCTGGCAATATTGGCACTATTGTAGGAGAATGCAATCATTAAAATTAACTAATGCTCAGTTTAAGTGTCACACAATGTACTGACATTTTCAATATTTTTACAAGTTTTGTATGTTCTCATTTCAATAAATATGTGTTTTAGAGTCTGTATGAATGCATTATATTATATTAGAAATGTTCTTCAAATGTCTCCAAATAGACCTGGGACTAAAGCTCGTATTTCCATTGGGACAAAGTCAAGTTGACAGCATAGATGTATTTTATCCAACACCTGTGAATTGATCTTGGTGTGAATTTGACTCTACTTGATTTCAGTCACCACTGGGTTAGAAATTTCTCTCAACCTGAAACATGCATTTTCCTCACATCTTATCCTCTTATCATTCTTTTGACTTTTCATCTTAGAATTCATATTTATTAAGAACCAAAGTGTTTTTCTTTTTTCCCCCTGAATTTTTAGCACTAGAAATGCTCTCAGGAGCCTGCTTTGCCCATCATTTGCTTTTTAATGGGCTATAATTTATATAATATATTATATAGCATAATACTATTATTTAATGCTTTCTGCTTATTCTAAAACATGCTATTTTCAAATGTGTTGAGTGGGTTTCCTGGTAGTAAACAGGAAGATAAATTCAAATATTATCATAAGACAGAAACAGGAAAGCATGGAGAAAAGCTCTAACAGATTCCAAGATGAACAAATGAAGGAGAAAAATGAGTGAAAAGATACAGAAGACTCTCAGGATCTGTTCCCAAGGAAGGATTCCAGGGAGGGTTTCCAAGGAGTTTGGAACCAAACCACAAGTACTTATCCCAAATAAGTAGAAATTATAAAATAGTCATATTTTTCTCAGATATGTAATATAGATTACTTGTCAGTTGCATGTTTCTTAAGCAAGGAATAAATAAGTATGAATGAATGAATGAATAAGTGAAAGGAGCCTGGTTGCCAGCTTCCTCTGTCCTGTGGTGCTTCCATCACCAGCAGCAGGTTGCTCAGGATGAATCCTACCAATTAACTCATAAGTGAATTACAATAGTTGAATGTCTTCTGCAAAGTATGTGAAATGTGAGGAAGGATAAATTCCTCTTAGTATTTTGACCTATGAAGTCTGTATATGGTTAGAAATATAATCTTTCTCTAAATTGTCCCCTATTAGGGAAGTTACTTACATAATTACAAGATGTTAGAAGTAATTCTGATATAAACAAAATAACTTCAGTCTTCAACATATGAGTTTTTAAGAAACCCTGGAACTTGGTCCAGAGGTAATCCAGATTAGAGCACTTTACTTATTTTTATCAAAGGCTTCACTTTGGTTAGTATAAATTGGAGGATACTCTTTCCTGGTGTTCATTTACAGGGTGTAAAATACTTGATAGAGAAGATGAAATACAGAAAAAAAATCTTAAGTTGTTATAAGATATTGTTACAAATCAATCAGAATTATATTAGTTTATGGAGCACTTATAATTATTCAGAAATACTTCTATTGAAGGAATCCCAAACTGGGAGATCTGTAACTTCAGAGAGGAGTCAGTGTATCTATTATGTAAAATCGAACTGCTCAGTGGTTTACTTCCATTAGTAATTTCCTTTACTATTCAGCCATAATGATGTATTAGTTCAGTTTCTCAAATGTATGGACCTCATAATTTAATTCTGAGTCTTAATAGGTATTTTTGCCTCTGACTATGTAGATGTTCTTTTTAGGGGGCTCTTGTCCAATTGTTTCAGTTGCCAACTTAGATATTACTTCTGGGAAGGAAGCCCATTCTGACTACTTCCCTTTTCAGATACCTGTCCTAGGAGTTTTTCTGTGTTCACATAGTACCTTTTCCCAACCTGTCATCTTTAACTTGGATAGTTTCTGAATTTTTTCAGCTCGAAACAAAATCCTGTGAGTAATGCTCAGTAGTTCATTTTTGCACCTATCGTAAGCTCCACCCCTGCTCGGTCCACATCAGCATGCACACTGGTAGGCTTCCAAAGTGTGTTCTCAATCGTTTCTCCCATCTTCATTGTTAATCACTCAAGGCCAGGCTCTTTTAACTGAAGACAAATGTAGCCAGCTGAGTGATTTTTTTTCCTTTACTATTACTCCCTTACAGTCTAACCAACAGCCTCAATGATGTTTTAGAAACGTGAATCGAGTCGTGTGAGTGCCCTACTTAAAATGCTCTACAGGCTTCCTGTCATCCTATATAATAAAACCCTAATATGCAAATCAACTGAAATGTGGACTGCTCGCGATGTTGCGCAGTGACCACCAGAGGGCAGACACTCAATCCAGAGGCTTCCCCCTGGTGGTCAGTGTGTTCCCACAAAGCGGGTGCTGCTCAGCCAGAAGTGAGTGCAATAGTGGTGGCAGGAGCCTCGCCCATCTCCACTGTAGGCGGACAGTAAGGAGGGAGGAAGCCCTGGACTGTGAGAGGGATGTCTGACAGCTGGCGGGATATCTGACTGCCAGAGGGATGTTGCGCACCTGGCCTCTAGTAAAGAATAAAACCAAACCCCTTAACCTGCTCTATAGGCCCTGCATAATTAGGCTTCCATTGGTCTCTCCAACTTTATTATTTTAAAAAAATCACTCCTGTGCCACATTTGAGCCACATTGACACCTTGTTCTTGCACAACCCAAAACATCTACCACCGACCTTTGCATCCCTATATTCTCATCCTGAAGCAATTTGCACTGGTCTTCATTTTGTAATTCCACATGTGTAGTAGCATGGGGCCCTAGATGTAAACTGTTTTGTTCTGTTTAATGCAGTTACTCTGAACTAGATCAGCATTGGGCCAGCCATTCAGTGTACACTGGTAAAATCTAGAACCATTTAAAATTTTTATAACTCTGAATTATCACTCAAATAATTCTCAGTCAACTATAGCTGACTTAAGAGGGTAGGGTTTGGGGCTAGGATTTAGAGACAGTTTATTGGATATCTTCAAGTCCTAAAAAGGAGTAGCAGATCTTCTTGGATTAACCTTCAAGCCATAATAATTTGCACAACAAGCATTGTAATTCTAATCACAATTGTGAATTATTTATATTTGTTCCTTATTCAGCCATGGATCAGTGGTTGCTTTAAACATTTGTGTTTTCTCATAGTTTTTTCTTTGATAGCCTTTTCAGATTTTAAAAATTGAGGTGAAATTCACATAGCATAAAATTAACCTAAGTGAACATCTTTGATAGAATTTAAACTTTGATTTTCATCTTTATTTCTACAGTTATTTAGTATCGTCTAAAAAGACCAGAATGTTTTTCCAATGTCTGAAAGGAATTTCTTTTGTCTCTCTAAGTCATATGCCCCCTGGCTCATTGGACAGTCTCTCTGAAATCTATGCCAGTTCTGCTCTTATAAATTGTAAGCCTGCATTTCTTGTGCCAGGTTCCAAGACAGGCACAGGTGGGCTTTGGCACAGCCAGCCCACCATGTCACTCTACCACCTGGTGAAGAAGTCTGTCAGGAATCTGAGAAAACTGCCTCTCACTTCTATAGACTATTCTTTTGCCTTTGAATCTAATAACAGAAATCAATGATTGAATAAAGTACCATGAATTCAATTCAGACTGCATTATTGATTTCCAAGCAGAAATAGTGCCATCTACTCTTACACTGCTGGTTACATTCAGGGTCAATAGGAATGATCTCCTGAGAAATCAGAGGGCAGTTTTCATTTGAATTAGTTAGGAATAGGCTCTGTCTCCCACATGTCCACATGTTTTAAGTTCTTAATGACTTAATACCACTTTTGAATGAATTGAATCCACTTCATTCCTACCTTGGTGAATAGAAAAGGAAGCATTCTCTAGCATGCAGAGGATATGTTTAGGAACAGAAATTAGGAATATTTTAAATCACTCACTGTGACCTAACTGTCCCATGCCTGCCATCAATTCATTATCCTAAAGCAGCTGTTTTCAATCGGTGTGCCACAGCAGGCATGCTGATATGCTGTAAGAATTTTTAAAACCTGGAATACCTGACTATTTAGTCAGGGGCACTGACATCTTTTATCTTAGATTTAAAAAAAAAATGATAACAGCCAACACAACAATGAATCAAAATTATACTTATTTTTCAAATCAGATTGGCAAATATACAATCACTGTTCTAAAAGCCATCATTGTGATTTCACTAGATAGTTCCTGCATTTAAACTAGTATAATTGGAAGTCTGAAAAAGCACGTTGTCTCAGTTTGGTACCCAGGTTTGCATTAGACAGCTAATTTCTCTTAACACTAGCAGGAAGGCACATTTTGAAAGCTAGACCTGCTGCGGGTAATGTTAATGAAGGCCACAGTTATGGCTGTGGGGTTATATTTGCTTTGAACGTCTTCCAGCCTAAATTCATTGTTGGCCATGCTTTGTGGATGATGTAGGAATTTGATTGCCTTGGGTTTGCATTAGCGTGATCTTAGCTCCTATACTTCTTCAGGTCAACTCAGGACAGGTAAAGTGTATTTCACTTAGAAATGTGTCCTTTTTGTTCAGCTTTTTGTAAATGTCCATCAGCCCTGCTCTACATGGCCAGGTTGTTGAAGCATGATTACTTTGCATTTAATAGCCTGCATAGAGTTACTATTCCAGGGAGTATGCCTGCAAGGGAGCATAATCTCAAATTTATTGCCTCCCACTCAGTACCATTCAGAGCTTGCCTGAGAATTAAGGAGGATTCTCTGAAATATGCAGTCCAACTATTTCTCTAGATAACAAAAATTCATCCCTGGATTGAGCAGATCATTGGGTAGTCCCTACTTTGACTGTTGTGTTGTCCTATAAAAGCTTCTTTGATTAAATTGCAATTTGATGGTTGAAAAAGTGCACTTACATTGTATTTCAGAACTAAATTAAAAGGTTTAGCAACTATTTGGAGAAGCCATCTGTCACTATTTGAAAGTTATAATTAGGATCATAACTTTTAATGTCATTGTCATTTGCTGGAAAAGAAAAGCTCTGGGATATCAATGGAGGTTCTCTCCTTTGTAATGCCACACTACTTCAATATTTGGAAATCTATATGGCTGAATATTTTTCTTTCAATTTTTAAATTATATTCATTTTTAATTGTTGATACTGCCTTTTTGCATAGATATTCCTTCATAAAAATTTCTTCACTTATGTAAATAGTATGCCACAGCCAATCTTCAATTTGAAATTTGATTTTATACTTCTATATACTTATAAGTAAATACAAAACATAGGAAATTAGTAACTGCATTTTAGATACAGACTAAAAATCTTTAGAGTTGATTTTTAAAATCCACTTGCTTCAAATACAGTAATTTTAGTACTGAATAGTTACCATGAAATTTTAAAATCTGTCCCCCATTTCAATTTTATTTGTCCAGCTATTCATTCATTTGACAAATATTTATGTTTGTACCCAATATGCACTGGGCAGTATGAAAACCTTTTATCAGTTCTTTTTCTGTGTCATAATTAATGTTTTCTAAATCAGAATACTTTATGCTTACATGTTTTATTCAAGTTAGAGCTATGCATGAAGTTGTATCACCAAACACAACCTTAGCCCCCAAATGCAGAATACAGCAAATGTGTTTTATTTATAATCAAAGATTTAATATTATTTATTTAGTTATAAAAATAAGTTTCATGTACTATCAGAATATATATTCTTGAAAGAAGAACCATTAAAATGAGAATTAAATTGATCACACACAACTATTGATGGGATTAAATTTTTTAGTCTTTTAAAATTGATCCATTTGATTTTAATACTTAGAAAATAACCCATTATATTAAATATAATGGGTTTGTAATCATGATAATTTTAAAATAAGGAATTAGAGATATTATGAATTTGCTATCTATGTGATTAAATAAGTATAGCAAATTGATATTAAATTGGTCAATACATTTGCTTTATTATTGTGTCAATAGAAGGTCAGTTTTTTGTTTGTTAATGTTTTTCATTTTTTAAATCAATAAGTGGAAGCATGACCACGATTTTATATGCATTAATAAATACCACGATGTTTTAAGCCATTATTATAATTTGGCATTTAGGCAGGACCTTCTATTTTACATGCTATTATCATTTGAAAACTCTCCCTATCAATTTGATCATTCTCAAAATGCAACCCATTATTGGATGAAATAGAATAACTACTTAATGAGGCAGGTTACAACTTTACAACCTCTTAAATCAGATATGGGATAAGTCCAGTTTTCCTTCAAACAGTTTTGTGTCTGTATGGAAAAGACAATATTCCTGGAGACATTTCTCAAGGAATACACAATGGTGAATGCATTTCTTCTTCTACGTGATTTATTTCTGGAGAGTATATTTAATCTATACGTAGTTGCCCTGGGTTTTGGTTGAATTTGCCAAAATGTACTAAAAATGTAAATGATCCCACATCTACCACTTGGTGCATATAATCTGGAGAAGACAAAGTCAGACTGGCTCCATAAGAAAGAAGAGAATGTAAATGACTTCTTAAGAGCTCTCCCAAGTCTGAGTGTGATTTTGTACATTAATGTTTATATTACAATTGAGTTAGCAATAAGGAAGAATTTTGTGGTTGATTAAACTCCACCCAGAAAAGGCATTTGGCATAAAAAAATAGGTCTTTCAACCAGGAGTAGCTCACCACTTGTATTGTTTAAGTATAAACTTCCCTCAGCCAGAGCCCAATGCTAGATATTGTGTCTGTATGAATGACTGTCTGTCTGGTGGTTTTTTTTTGTTTTGTTTTTTTTTGCTATGAATGCAAAAGGAATGTAAAATATTGGATTCCTTTTGTATCATTAGTTTATTTAGTTGCCTTCTGCTTATATTAAACCTGGTTATTTGAGGTTAGCTTGTGAGTTTAATAAGATCATAACACATTGTGATGGCCATGACTGCAGAATGGAAAATGTCACCACTGCATGCCAGGTCATTTAAATCAATTTTAAGTGCCCACCTGTGCTGCTGAACTCTCCATTTGAATTTTATTAGCTAATATGTTTTCACTCCAATTTTGGTTTCTTTAACTCTCACACATAGGTAAATTCATCTGGGTGTGTGTGCTGTTGCCCTTCAGCTTTGGTTATTGTTCTAATAAAGGTACCATCTGCTTAATTGCTAGACATATATTCCTTTCTTATTTAATTTAAAGTTAAAATATTTTTATTATTAGAAAAAATTTAAATTATAGTTGACCTACAATGTTATATTAGTTTCAGGTATACAACATCATAATTCAACATTTATATCCCTTACAAAGTGATCATATCAGTGTAGTAACCATAGTTATTACATAGGCCTTCACTGCATAGTTATTACATAGGCCTTCCCTATTTTAGAAATCGATTTAAAAAAGCATAGTTTCTAAAAAGCAAGAAGAACCATAACACTTTCAAACATATTATTTGGGAAATGTTCAATTTCTGCTGTTGATGTGCTGAATTGTAGGGAATGAGAAATAGCATCTGAAACAGCACTTGTTTGTTTGTTTGTTTACTACTTTTTCTCATCTCCTGTGTATCTGTTTCTGTATTTCATGAAAATCTGCCTTCTCTAGTAGAGTTGGTGACAAGACAGCTCTGGGGATTTACCTGACTCAGACTTTAAAAAATCCTCCTGTATCCTGTCAACATGCAACCATGTTGGTGACATTACTATGAGAAAGAGGAAGGAATTAGTGTAGAGGGAAATGGCAGCTTTAAGGTCTGAAACAAAGAGATAAAAGAAGGAAGAGGAGTAGAAAAGGATTTTAACTGGAGGCAGAAGGTGAGTTTGAGAGCTGGGATCTCTCTTCTTTTGGTCCAAAATATACTTAGGTTGAAAAGAAATGAAGAGATGTCTGTGTAGTAAGAGGAGCCTTGCTGTGTGGAAATGAGGTTAATGTTTCAATACATAGGTTACACATAGCATGGAGCTAATACAGCAATTTTCAACTAGTGCGCTGTGCCGCAAGATTTTTTAAAATATAGTTTTATTGATTTTAGAGAGGAAAGGGTGAGGAGAGAGAGAGAGAGAGAGAGAGAGAGAGAGAGAGAGAGAGAGAGAGAGACAGAGAGACAGACAGACAGACATCAATGATGAGAGAGAATCATTGATTGGTTGCCTCCTGTATGCCCCCACGGGATTGAGCCTGCAGCCATATTATGCTTTGATTGGCTGAACAGATGACTGGAATGTGCCCTTGACCAGGATTGAATCCGGGACCCTTCAGTCTGCAGACCAGTGCTCTGTCCATTCAGCCAAATCAGCTAGGACCCTCAACAATTTTTAAAATACACAAATTCTGACTATTTATTCAGGGGCCTTGACCTCTCTTGCCTTAGACAGTCAAATAAAAGATGACAATAGCCAAGACAGCAACAGCCATCTGGTGTGAATGAACCCAAATTATGTTATTTTTATTAGATTGGCAAAAAATAACATTTTTTTGGTGTGCCACAGAATTTCAGTAATTAGTTTATGTGTGGCATAAGATGAAAAATGTTGAAAATTGGTGCTCTAGGGGTGTCCTGAAGTCAAACTGTGTGACCCAGGAAAATTAGTTAATTTCTGGATTTCATTATCTTCATCTGTGAAATGTAGATGATGCTACTGTTTACCTCTTAAGGTTGTTGTGAGGATTAAATGAGCAATTATTGGCAAAGTGCTTAGAGAATGCTTATTTAATTGTAATATTCATATTTAGTAGAAGTTTATTGGTATCAGAATAGCTATGTGGGTAAGTTTCAAAAAACATGAATTAGGAACCATTTTAGAGAAGTATCACTATTTTATTGCTAATGTGAACAAACCATATAGGATATCAAACCTTTTATGGGTTTCCAAAGAGACCATGTACTCTTCTGACGTTGGTCCTCTCTTTGTGACTGGATTGCCTTTTTCTTAGAAACTTTATTCAAGGGTCATCTCAAATACCATCTTCTTAGTGATTTTTTTTTTGAAAGCCGCCAGCTAAGAATTAGTTTACCCTCTACCTGGGACTTCCTTGGCATTATAAAGTTAATGTCTTTAACACTAGAGGTCCAGTGAATGAAATTCATGCAATGGGGCAGGGGTGTGTGTACTCAGCCCAGCCTGTGCCCTCTAACAGTCTGGGAACCCTCAGGGGATGTCTGACTACTGCACATCCCTCTCGCGGTCTGGGGCTCTCATAGTCCAGGACCCCTTACTCCTTACCACTCGCCTGCTGTGGAAGAGGGAGAGGTTTCTGCCACCACTGCCTCACTTTCCAGCTGTGACCCCAACTTCTGGCAGAACAGCGCTCCCTACATTGAGCATTTGCCCACTGGTGGTCAGTGAGCATCATAGTGACCTGTCATTCTGGTTGTTCTGCCGTAAAGGTCACTTAGGCTTTTATTACATATACTGGAGGCCCTTTGCATGAAGATTCATGCAATAGGCTTTCCTTCCCCTGGCTGCCAGGACCAGTTTTCCTCTGGAACCTGGGACCCAGTCCTTCCCTCTGGCTGTTGCCTTTCATTTTTGCTTTGGCTGGCTGGAGGCTTCACTCCAACCAGAGCCTTCACTCTTCTCTGCTCTGGCCAGAGTGCCACGCTGCCGCCACCTCGTCCCTGCCCCCAGTCACATTTGCATGTTACTATTTTATTAGATAGGATGGCATTTATGTCATTACAATGAGATTATCTCTCACATGTGTATTCCTGCCCTGTTGACAAATACTGAGTCTGGTAATTTAAATAATCAACAAGTGTGGTCTGTGTATGTGAAAAAGGTGGATGTCACTGATGCTTGACTAGGAAAGGTATAGGGTTCTCTTAGTGTTCACAGGAAAGATTTTCTTAATTCTCGAATCCCTGTCATGCCCTTTACCTTGCATGTGAGATCCCATTTTGAGAGTTCTATGTATCTGCTTCAGTTTCTAGGAAATACTCTAGGGAAGCCAATCTGGATGATCATGGGAAAGAAATGTTTCTTTTCTTTTTCTTCTTCCTCATCCTCCTCCTGCTTTTCTCCTTTCCCAACTCCTTCCCTTCTTCTTTCTCTTCCTTCTCTACCCTTCCACTTTTTGGATGTGTGGGAGGGTACAGTTAATTTATTTAAAGCTCCTGTTTATTTTTGCTCATCCTTTTAGATATTAAATCTTAGTATAAATAGATTTTCATTATATTCACAAAGTATTTTATCATATTTTTCATGAAATTTTAATTAATATCTGGTTGAATATTTTCTGTTTGTAGATTATTTACATATACTAGCACATGTCATGTTACTCACTCCCTTCCCCCAAAACCCTACTATCAAGTTAGTGTTTTATTTTGCAACAGATGGTGTTCTACAGTGAAGAAAAATATGGAACTTTCATGACACCAAATTTAAGGATAATAGCCATATACAAATTTGTGGGATTGGCTGATAAGAGTTTTTTTTTTTTACTGGTTTATTATTCTTAAGTGGATTAATAATATGTGCTTTGTTCTGATATCTTTATAGGCATATTAAAAATCATCTGTGTTATAATGCTGTGTCATCTAATCTGAGGGGAAATAAAGCATGGACATTTAAGGCTTTTATTTATAAATGGATCTTTTAGAAATATTTTCTCACATGGAGGAAATTTAGCTCTAGGAAACAGGAAAGGATGGTAGAAATTCCCATCTGCTGTGGAAAATGATTTTTGTTCTCATATTGGGCCAACGATGGTTGCAGATGATATCCATTTCATTTTGAATCACCTCTATTTAAATATTAGATAAAACTAATTAAAATAAGAGTAAAATTATTTGCAACTCCATAAATATTAGTATAAAAACAGTGCTGGTAATATATTTGGAGAAGCATTATAAAGAAATATGTGTTAGTGTACCCAATCAGCCAAGTTTCTTCCAGAAAATTATACAGGAATCTTCCATATAAGCTAATTTTCTTACTTTTGTATTTTTTTCACTCAAAGTAGTGACTCTGTTGAGTAGAGGACTGAACATGTGGGCGTGGGTCTGAATTTGGCAGCTTTATCAGATGTATGAGTTGGGTCAAGTCACTGAAGTTCTCTTTGCCCCAGATGAGAAAGGATGAAATCACTTATTATCACTTCATTTTGTCAATCTTAATAGAAACATTAGGGACACCTGTAAAGCTGGAACCTATGAAGTCATGATTTCAATTATTTAAGAAACAATACCAAATAATGCCTTTGAAATTCTTTATAGGGTGTTGTGTTTGTAAGTGACAGTGATGGCAAGAATGTATTCAGTGCTATTTTGCAAAGAATATGAAGTGATTCTAAGTACCTATTACTATATCCTATTTAATTTATAGACGAGAGGCTCAGTACATGAATTCCTGCACCAGTGGGGTCCCTTGGCCTGGCCTGCGGGATGGGATTGAAACCAGCTCTCTGATACACACACACCCGCCCCGCAAGGGGTCCTGGATTGCGAGAAGGTGCAGGCCAGGCTGAGGGACCCACTGGTGCATGATCAGGGCCAGGGAGTTGTGGGAGGTTGGCCAGCCTGGGAGGGACTGTGGGAGGGCTCCAGGGTGTGTCCAGCCTGTCTCACTCAGTCCTGATTGACCAGACCCTAGTTTCAAACTAATCTACTGATCAGAGTGTCTACCCCTTGGTGATCAGTGCATGTCATAGCGACTAGTCTACTGTTTACCCCTGGTGGTCAGTGCACATCATAGAGACTGGTCAACTGTCTGCCTCCTGGTGGTTAGTGCACGTCATAGAGACTGGTCAACTGTCTGCCTCCTGGTGGTTAGTGCACGTCATAGCGAGTGGTTGAGCGGCCTTAGCATATTGTCAGCATATTATGTTTTGATTAGTTGAACAGGTGACTGGACAATTAGCATATTAGGCTTTTATTATATAGGATGAAGATGGATCCTTTTTAGAACAATGGAGAAGGGCTTTTAAAATTTCATTATGACACAGAGAATTGAGTGAACAAAGAAGAGCTCCCCTATAGCTAGATTACTAAATCAGCTCTTTGAAAAATTCTGGGTTTTAAAGGTTCTAGGGCCTGCAAGTTATAGAAATAGGAAATGGTCATCAGATATTTCATGCAGGCTACTTGACTAATGATAGGATATATAATTATATAATTCCAAATTATATTTTTATGATTAATACTTTCCATGGAGAAATGTAATAGGAATATTTATTGATGAGGCATTTATTTGTATATTTGACTTCTTAGTTTACCTGTGATTTATTGACTTTGCTTTTAGAATTAAAATGTTCAACTTTGTTAAGAAAGCATTTTGTTTATTTTTAGTTTGTAAATAATACCTGGTATAAAATCACTGTTAGTAGAATTCTCTTAAATGCTTCAGTGGAGATGGTTGAAAAGCCTGAAGATTCAGGAAAAGAAACTGGCATGCTTTGTTCAGTGAAAAGCTGCCCAATTGTTGGGCAAGCATAATAAAAATGTTTATGGATTGATTTGTTCTAAATATTTTTTCTTCAAATCAACCTTATGTAATGTGAAACAAAAGCTAAATGCACAACTCAACTACAGTTCTCTTTGCTTTCTCTGGGTCAATTGAATATAGTATATTTCACCTTCCTTTAATGTGTGCATGTATGACAAAAAGGATTGAGCATGAATGATGCTAATTATTTTGAGAATTTAAACATTAGAGATTTATAAAGAGTAGTTCTAAAACTGAAGGTGGGAAAAGTCAATTTCTGATTGGAAATCTTTCTGATGGTAATGGGCCAAGTAAATAGTTTTCTTATCAGACAAGATTTCAGTAGCTGTATTACAGATACAAAGGCCTAACAGTGACCAGTAAATAGTTTTCATTGCTTCAAGCTTTTGAAAAAGCGAATACGGATTTGGACAGTTATTGATTTAAATACAAGTTAGGTGATGGGTATTTAAAGAATTAATGAGAACCATGATTTATGTTTTAAACTAGTCTACTTATTATCTCTCACCTTTTCAGTTGTTTCCCATGGTATTACAGTAGTTATGTCACTAAATCTGAAAAACCCTGCTGACACAGCATCAGTAATAAATAGGCCATTATTCTTTGCATGACTTTCAGAAACATCTGCAGATTTATTTTTTATTTATTTTATTTATTTTTGTCTACAAGGTACCTCTCCAACCTCCTCTAACTCTAGATCGCCCATTAGGTGAAGCCCCAGGTGTTACAGGTACCCCAAATGGTGTCCTACCTTAAACATGACATCTGTTCTCTTTCCTCACTTTCTGTACTTCTAATTCACCTTCAAGAGACACCCAAGGGTTGTATTTTATGGAAAGCTTTGTTTCCATTAGTTCAAAATAACTTACCTTGAAAAATTCGTAGTTTTGGTAATAGTGGACTTAAGGCAGCAATTGCCTGAAAGTGAGCTGATGGATCCCGTGGACTGCTGCTCCCCAAGATCCCAGCCAGCCCCTGTGTTTTCCCCAACACTGAGGTTGTCCCTGTGCACCATCAACTTTGTGCTGTCGTTTTTCTTACACGCAGATCACTTTGTGCATCTACAGTAGTTGCATTTCAGTTTGCAGCCTCTGGTGTAGAGCTTATGTCTGAGTAGCTCATTGAAAAATGAGATTTGATAATACAAGTGGAATCCTGACCCAGTTTCTGTCTCCTTTCAGTAATTTTTCCCCTCATTCCTCTGTGTGTGTACTCAGGCATAGGGAGCATGAAGAAGGGTGGGGCTGGGGCTGGGCTTTTCTCCAGGAAAAGGGCTGTTGGCTACAGTTGTGCTTGGATCAAGGACATTACACCCAGGTGCTGTCATTGCCATTGTAAAGACCAAAGATCTGTGCAAGACTAATAACTTGTACAATAATTTATCAGCTCACAGTTTACTCTCTTTTTTTTCACTTTTGGTTTCAAATAAGATCTATATATTGAATAATCTTGATAAACCCTTTGTCTTTCTGTGGTAGAATTCATAGCTCTATTTAGTTACTTGACTATAAACATGACCTTTTTTATTTTGGGAATATACACACAGTATCAAATATACACTTTTCACCATTTTAAAGTGTTCAGTTCAGTGGCATTAAGTGCACTCAACAATGATGTGCAGCCATCACCACTGTCCAACTCTAAAACTTTTGCATCATCTGAAACTGAAATGGAGCCTGCAACCAAGGTACATGCCTTGACCGGAATCAAGCCTGGGACCCTCAATCCGCAGGCTGATGCCTTATCCACTGAACCAAACTGGTTAGGATGATTTTTACCTTTTTAATATATATTTTAATCAATTACTGTATGGCATACTTTAGTAGTTTGCTAATACCTATTGCATTTTTGTAGTGAGGCATTGAACAAAATAAACTGGATGTGTATATTTATAATCCTTTTACCTGTTCAGTCAGATAGGTGTATCTTAAGGAGTAAAGAAACTTGAAATGTAATCTTCTGCTTCTCCATTTTAGTCACATTTTTTCCCCAAAAAATTATCCATTGTTTTATAGTGAGGACCTTATTTTAGTGAACACACCATTTCCCCCCCTAGATAGCCACCAGGACAGTCATCAAAGGACAAGCAGTCCTATGTAACAGGCTGTGCCTCAAGAATAATCTTTCCAGTTCTTTTAAGGAATTGTCTGAATACATTATTAACCTTGAGGATAATTTTCATTCTCTTTCTTTCCTTCAGTATTTCAAAATGATTTTGTTCAACCCCATGAAACTGAAAATAAATGAAAGAAAATCTTATTTTGCGGTTTGTCAGGAAAATATTTCATCAACTCTTGACTGTCTTGTAATCTCAACCCTTGTTATAGATTGTCCACTGATGAGGTGGGAGGTTCTGGGGTTGGATGAGCAGGGATAGGCACTCTCTCTTTTGTGGATATCTAGCTGCACAGATGAGCACAGGCTGAGCAAGACAGGCTGATCAAGTTGCCCATGGGAATGTCCTTCGTCCAGCCACATTCAGGTCAAGTACAGGATCATGCCATGGTAACACATGTCCATGCTGGTGGGTGGGACACAAGGACAAATCCAAGCATGGGTTTTGTGGATGTGCAATCATTCCAGTGCTCAAGAACTCAGGAATTTAAAGCTCGTAGTTAGGGTAAAGTAATCCACGAGGAATGGAGTTTAGGAAAATCCTGAAGTTGGGGTACAAACAAGTGTCTTGCACTGAGGACTTTGGGCATAGAGCCCTGTTATCAGCTGGAAGCTCTTCAGGTGCCTGTCACTTTGAGACTGTTCATTGGGAGAATCTGTTGGTTCCTGGTTAGAGCTGCAGCGTGGGTGACTGGTAGAAGACTTGACACTAATTTCCCAGAGATTCATGACTGGGATGGTTTATGGTCTTCCTGACTCTGGCTCAGGAATAGGGTTTATGAGGTTGAGATCAATGAACACAATGGCAGAGGCTCTTGACTTGTTAATGTGCCTTTTATTTTTTAACAGCTTTATGAGATATAATTCACATACAGTGTAAGTTACCCTTTTAAATTGTGCAGTTCAGTGGTACCTAATATATTCATGGAGTTGCCCAACCATTACAAGTCTATTTTGGAACATTTTTATCATCCTCCAAAATCCCATACCCCCTGGGCAGCATTTCCTGATACCCATATTCCATCAGCCCCTGGCAATCCTGAATCTGCTTTCTGTTTCTGTAGATTGGCCATTCTGCATATTTCATGTAAATGAAATTATACAACTTGTGGTCCTTTGTGAGTGGCTTTTTCACTTAAGCATTGTGTTTTCAAGAGTGGCCACGTTGCAGTTTGTAATAGTATTTCGATTTTTATTTTGTAGGTATGCCATCTTCACCATTTGTCAGTTGATGGACATTTGTGTTATTTCTTCTTTGGCTATTATAAATAATGCTGCTATAAACACTGTGCACAACTTTTTGTGTAGACATATGTTTTCATTGTTTTGGGGTAATTCACCTAGGAGTAGAATTGTGAGATCCGTTATGCATTGTCAGCCAGTGTGAAACTCTTTATATAAAGTTAATATAAGTCCTACTGTTAATTGTGGTTGCCATAAAAATGCTTTTACTTTTCCCTTTTAGTATAATAATGTTTCTAAATTGATATACCTTTCAATATTATTAAGAACCAGTCCTTTTCTATTGAAATTTTGAAAAAAAATCTAAGCATAGTTCTCAATTTCTTTGGCCGGTGCCCTCTTAGGCATTTACTTTGTTACTTTTAAAAATAAGAATGGGATGAATTTTGGCACCATATCTGGGTGCTTGCTTGTAATTTATATGTATGAATTTAAAGTATCTTAAAATGATAATATATGTGATAGTATTTTTAAAAAGAGAAAATTCTGACAAACTATGTTATAATTTATTAAGAAATACTTTCTGTTCATTGAAATGCAAATTCTCATGATTTGATTTGTGACTTTATTATGCTTGTATTGAGATTAATTATTTTTCACTAGTTTCTCCAACAAAGTTTTCCTTTAAAAATGAAAGTAATAAGGAAGATAGACTTCAGAATTATTCTCTTTTCCACATTTCCAGACATTTTCATGGTCATCTTTATAGTTTACTCCAGTGCCATAACTTGGTTTATGGTTGTTGGCAGTATAGAATTTTATTTTTGTGGATTTTCATTTGCTTCTTGTGAGTCATTCTGAAAATAATTGTTCCTTGTTCCTTTCTCTTTATACATTCTTTCTTTTTCTCTCACACTTCCTTTCATTCTGTCTCTGCTCTTATGAAAGAACATGATTGGAGTTTTGCTTTGAGCTATCTTTAAATTTTATTCCAAACTATAATAGAGTAACACTGAGCTTTTTATGGTGTGGTTTTGGACTGCTGTGGTTGCAATCATGTTTTTTTTATTTTCATCACATTGTCATGTTCAGAATTTAAAGCAGTTAATTAGCCCCTAGGTTATACTTGCATCCATTATGTTTTTTATTACTTAGCATTTATTTATATTATATTTTTAAATTATTAAATAATGCATGTGTCTTATAAGAAAAACATGAATACAGTAGTATATAAATATTATAAGTGAAATCTCTCTCTCCTACATGGATTCTCTGTTCAGCTACCACAACCCAGAACAACTAGTTTCGTATATGATCCTCAGGGAAATTTTAATATATCCAAACACTTATATTTACATACAATTAAAAAAAGAAATAGTGTTATCCTGTACATTACTTGCATTTCAAGATCTTGCTTCCCCCCTCCGCCCCCCCACCTGTCATTGAAGTTGGATAGGATGTAACTAATTTTCTGCTCTTCTGTTTGGTTTGGCAGCCAGGGAGCTCTGAACTTGTTTAGTTTCCTGTGCTCAGATGCCTACTACAGCGCCAATTTTCTAGTTTAATTTCTCTCTCTCTTAAAACAACAACTACTGGTGGTAGTGATTATTATGCCCATATGTGAGTTATTGAAATTATTTTAGTGAATGGGGTAATTTTAAAATTATTATTAATAGGAGAGATATAATTGGCTTTATGCACCAGATAGTGTCAGATACTACTCTGTGTTTGTATAATTTTGGCACTTTGGAAGTGCTAAAGGTCAAGTTATTTGTTTTTTTGACATGGAGTTGGTACTGAAATACTCCATAGGGTTAATGTAGTGTGCATAAACTTCAGAAAGCTCCCTCTCTTACTCTCCTCCCCACCCACTATTAAAAAGAGAAAGAAAAAACACTAAAAATTTTCTAGTTGAACATTTTATACAATTTTGAAGTGCAGGGTCATTTTTCAAAAGCAGTGGCATCTCATTCCTTAAGATAAGCTCTTATGCATCTGTCATCATCTTTATTGATGTAATTATGCTGTCTTTCTTTTATTCTCAGGCTTTATATTTAAATAGAAAATATATTTCATGGGTGATTTGTTTTTTTTTTCCTCACTCTGAAGTGCTTTATTTTGAATGTTGTAAATATTAATTTGATTACCCTTGGGACCACTTATCGCTAAACCCCAGGTGCTTCCCTTAAACATGGATTCACAGTTGATAGATCACTAAAGTGTTTGTTCAACAATGAAAGAGGTCACTCAACATAGGTCTATCCTTGTTTGCCATTGTATGTAGAATTTTTTACTAGCACAGTATCCATTTTCTTAGCAAGGAGATTAGATCTAGGACATTATCTGTTTGGAAAATTAGATTAGAAGTGATTTTCAATTAATCAGTTACTAATAAGTCCTCTGGATTGCCAGTGGTATTTAAAATGATTTTTGGAAGTTGTGTGTGTTGTTTTCATTTTCTTGTGTGATAGAATGCTCACATATTCAATTGTGGATCTTGGTTGTGATCCTTTTAGAGAGCAATGAGGTGTACTGGCCAATCTATCAAGTAATTTTAGTGCTAGTGTCACCAGAGAATTGGGTGGGTGAAATTCTTCCATCACCAGTGGAAGTAGGGTTCTTGCAATATCTTGAGAAAATGAATTTTCTAAGACTTACAAGAAAGGACGAATGACTTTTATTCACTTGGAATTATATTTCGTGGTTTCCGAAGTCTATAAACCAGTCCTGGAAAATGTGTAGCTGGGGATTTAGTAGAGCTAAAAGCAGGGTCAGTGTCCAGAGTTTTTGTTCCATGGTGGAGTTGGGTCTGAGGTAGCATCAAGCAAGTTAAAATCCATTAGTTCATTGTATGGAGTCCACATGGCCATGGGCCTTGTGGGCGAACGCAGGGTGTACAAGCTCCACAAGACAGGAGCATCTGAGGGCCAAGAGTGCCAAGAGAGCCAAAGAGAGAACTTCCTGTGCTCAGGATTTAATTATCTCGGATTTCCTGCCCTTGCAGTGGCCACACCTATTCTGACTGGTGGTTCACTTGCAGATGTGAATGACAGACAAGCACCTTCCATGTCACCCAGACCTTAATGAGCATGCATCTAAATTGTAGCTTCCTTTTGTTCCTTTCCAGTTACTAATTCATAACTAGGTTATTACACAGAATCATTAGGACTAGAATTGCTGTTCTTAAATTCTTACATTTGTTAATAGTTAATTCATCCAATTTTAATTTTTAGTGTTACATGGACTGGTCAGAATAAGTTGGTCTAGAATCTTCCTTCCTTCCTTCCTTCCTTCCTTCCTTCCTTCCTTCCTTCCTTCCTTCCTTCCTTCCTTCCTTCCTCCCTTCCTTCCTTCCCTCCATCCTTCCTTCCTCCCCTTACTTCCTCCCTTTCCTTCCTCCTCTCCCTCCTTCCCTCTTCCCCCCTCCACCCCGTCTTCCTTCCCTCCCTCTCTCTCTCCTTCTCTCCCTCTCTCCCTCTCTCCCTCTTTCCCTCTTTCCCTCATTCCCTCCCTCCCTCTTTCTCTCCTTCCCTCCTTCCAGGCCCTTTCTTTTCGCTTCCCTTCCTTTTTTTCCCCCTTACTTCCTTCATTTGTTTCTTCCTTTTTTCATCATTTCTTTCACAGTTAAAGTTACTGAAATGGTTTCTTTCCACATTATTTTGACATCCTCACTTTCCATAATGCAGTCTGGCTTTTGCCTCAAACAACCACATTGCCATTGCCAGGATCATTGATGGCTTTATTGCTTACCTCTTTCTAGATCTTATCTAATTTTATTATTCTGTACCATCTTACACTGACAATTCTCTTGTTAAGTATTCTCATCTTTGATGTATCACACACACTTATTAATTTTATTCCTGCAGTTAGCTATTTAACTAATTTCCCAGAGTTTTTTTTCCTCAAACCTGTTTCATTTTCATTTGATGAACTCTTCCCTGGCCTCTGTAAATGTTTATTTGCTAATGACTCCCAAATCTTTATGTTACTATCACCAGCCTTATCAAGAAATTTTAAATATTAAGATATTTTACTTAACCCAATGAATCCAAAATGTTACTTGAACATGTAAGTGACATAAAAATTATTTTTGAGATATTTTGTTTGTTTGGCTTTTTTTACACTAAGTCTGTGAAATCTGGCATGTATTAAAGCTCATCCTGGTTTGTACTAGTGCAACTTGGCCACCATATAGGATGGTGTGAGCTCTACATTCTTATGTTTAACTGCTTACTGGAAATTTATGTTGGTGATTTCATAGACCCTTTAAAGCCAAAATCCATTTCTCTTACCGTATTCTCTTGTTTGGTTAATCTTGTCCAGTTATCCAAGCCAGAAATGTAGGTATCATTTTTAAATACTTTTTCTTTGTCACTCCCCACATCTAATCAATCAAGTCCTATTGCTTCTTATATGTCTTGTCTTATTGCTTTTACTGTCAATACTTCTTGAATCATGAAACTATATGAGTAGAGAAGGTGGCAGGTGTATGTTGTATTAAGGCTGTGTAAGGATGTTGCTGTGGGAGTTTCTGTGAGGAAGAGGGGTGGCATTTAGCCAGGTTTTTAAGTTTCCAGCACAGACTTCTCAGAGATGATCATTGGCAGACAATTCTGAAGAATGTGTTGGCATTATCCTGGCCAAAGGGGCCTGAAGCATTCCTAGGAAATGCTTCAGCATGTGCCAGAGACCGTGCAGGCAACATGAAGATAAAGCAATGAAATCTAGTACTAAAAAGGAATATTGGTAAAATGGCTTTGGGAAAGTGTTTCAGATTTTTAAAAAAGAGAAAACTTAGGGGTCGTGGTAATTATATTACATTCAAATAGAGAAAGGGTCATCTTTTGGAAATGTGAGTTTGTTCTGTAATATCAGCAGAAGCCAAAGGTAAGACGTAAGATCGAGGCACCTGTCTTTCTGCTTTAATATAGGGAAGGAATTTTGGGATCTGATGTATTGAGAGGCAGTTCTCTATCATGTCATATGTCCATATAGAAAATGGGAAATACTTATCATGTATTTATAGATGGAAGCATTATAGTGATTATTATAATGATCATACTGCTACTAAGATAATACTATAATATGGAATCGTTATGTTAATTGAATCACTATAAAAAGTAGACTAGAGCACTTCTGAGGTTCATCCCAAACATTATATATTGAGTACACCTTTTAGTATAAAACTAAAGCACCTCAGAAAATTTATAGTTTACTCTTAAGATTGAAAATATTTGTAAGAATATACTACTTAATAAACAATGTCTAAACTCTTTTTTTGTTTAATTTAAACTCTATTAAGATTATTAGCTTACAATTTCTTGAGAAATTGCCAAAAAAATGTCTTATTTAGTTTTATATTCCTTAAAGAGTATCTTATAACATATAGAGTTGAGGCAGGAAGGTATATAACCATGAATACAGTTTATATTTATTTGTTCAAAGCTCTGGTCTCTGGTTACTAAATAAATACCAGTTTTAACAACTGTTGTTATTAGGGGTTCGTATGAAAGTCTGCCAACATGGTCCCAATATTTATACTATAGATCAAAATGTTTTCAAAAAAGCTGCTTCTCAACTGTGAGCTTTTTTGTTTTTAAAATTCAAAGTGTACTAAAGTTATTTTCATTTAATGTAGTTGAAATTATTTCTATTGCCACTCCCCCCCCCCCCATTTATTTAAAGACCAGAAGTTCTTGGACAAAGAATATCTGCTATAAGTAAATAAAATGAAATAAGATGAGATGACATGATTTTTGCTTCTGGAACTGAGGAAAGTGAATTAATAAAAATAATGCTCCTAAATGTTAGTGTCCTAGTGATCCTAACACATTCTCACCAATGATATAACCAATTATTGAAATTACTTCTTACCCTAAGATAATTATAGATTCTGGGTACCATACTTTTATTAAGTAATATAATGAAATGCTAATTTTAGAGTTTGAATTTTGCTATGCTTTCAGTAAATTCAATGAGCAGAACCCAGTTATTAAGGAAAAAATACCCAAGACCTGAATAATATCTCCTTGAGGAAGATAATTAATTTGTTTGCTTTTATGCTTTTAAGTTCACAGACATCTTATTGCTCAGGAATCTTGACACAAGCAATGCAGATGTTTACATGAATATAAAATTAGCAACTATATTTGGCTTAATTAAAATCTAGTGTGGTATATAAAACTTGTTTGTCTTTGATGGAACTTATTTCTAGTTAATGAGGTCTCAAACAAGGCACAGAGTGTATGTTCCTTTTTGAAAAGATGATGATATTTTTCTAATTACTGCCTGTGTGTGGGTTAGCCAATTTTAACTCAGTTAAAAAGCTGAAAACCAAGGCCTGAACTTTGTTTTTATTATGGCTAATTTTTCTTTAATTTTATACTACTTGTACAAATACTCTGTATTATAAATCTGGAAATTTTATAGGTGTGGTTTTAATCTGTGATGTGGGTCCATTGAGGTTGTACATATTGTATGAAGCATCATATTTTTATTTTAGTTGTCCCAATCATTTCTAGATCTTTTTTTCCAGTTTTTTCTCTTTACTTTTTTGCTAATCTGACATAATTTCCACCATAAATAATTTTGATATGATCATTTGCTTTTCTAATCCTAATCCCAAGAGTCAAATTGATAAATTGGGAGGGTTTTGGGAGGGATATTTCTTAATTTCTGAATTATATGTTTGCTTTCTTCCCGCTCAGACAAGTTGTATCGCTTATGGCCAGATCCCAACTATTTTATGCAATAGTGACAGAAGTTTGGCTTGGAAATAAAATGTCATAAATCTACCGCTACTCATATTCTCACCCCCCTAGTGTTTGTGTCCATTGGTTAGGCTTATATTCAAGCATACAAGTCCTTTGGTAGATCTCTTCTTCTTTCCCCCACCCTCCCCTATCTTCCCTCTGAGGTTTGGCAGTCTGATCGATGCTTCTCTGTCTCTGGATCTGTCCCTGTTCATCAGATTATGTTTTTCATTATATTCTACAAATAAGTGAGATCATGTGGTATTTATCTTTCTCTGACTGGCTTATTTCACTTAGCATAATGCTCTCTAGTTCCATCCATGTGGATGCAAATGGTAAGAACTCCTTTTTCACTTCAGTTTAGTATTCCATTTTGTAGATGCACCACAGTTTTTTAACCCACTCATCTGCTGATGGGCACTTAGGTTATTTCCAAATCTTAGCTATGATAAATTGTGCTGCTATGAACATAGGGGTGCATATATCCTTTTTGATTGGGGATTCTAGTTTCTTGGGATATATTCCTACTGGGTCAAATGGGAGTTCCACTTTTGGTTTTTTTGAGGAAACTCTATACTGTTCTCCACAGTGGCTGCACCAGTCTCTATTCCCACAACATTGCAAAAGAGTTCCTTTTGCACAGCAGAAGAAATCATCAACAAAACAACAAGAAAGCCCACTGCATGGGAGAACATATTTACTAATGTCATCACCAATAAGGGTTTAATCTGCAATATTTCCAGGAAACTCATACAACTTAACAAAAGGAAGATAAGAAATCCAATAAAAAAATGGGCAGAGGAACTAAGTAGACACTTTTTGAAGGAGGACAGCAGAAAGGCTAAGAGACGTAAGAAAACATGCCTAAAGTTACTAATTATCTGAGAGATGCAAATCAAAACAACAATGCAGTATCATTTCACACCTGTCAGAATGGCTATCACCACCATCTTTCTTAAAAAGACAAAACCAATGGGGAATTTTCCTCCTTAATATTGTGTCACATATAACTGATTTATGTTTACATTTGCAAAGGACAGGTATATGTAAATGAAAATATGGCTCCACAATTGCTGAAACATAGACATACATGTCTGGGAAAAGCAAAATCCTATGGAGCCATGTACAAAACTAAATACTTTCGTAAACATTTCTAATCTCATCCTTTTGTGTCATTTTAATGAACTTAGTATTTAGAAAGTCTCTCTGACTAGTTCAAATGGCTGATGTTGATATGTCATTTTAGATCCAGAGATCTAAAATTGTAGTTTACTTTTTAAAATAAACATAGAACTTAGATACTGTCTATATAATAAAAGGCTAATATGCAAATTTCCCCTCTAGAGTGGGGCTGGCTGGCCAACTGCCTGCAGCCCCTGCCCCTGGCCGGCCCTACCCCCATTATTGCCCCCACCCAAATTGGGGGCAGGGCTGGCTGGCCAACCACCCATGGCCCCACCCCTGGTCAGTTACCCTGGCTGGCCCAGCCCGATTGTCCCCAATTAGGGTGAACCAGCCAGACCCCACTTATGCATAAATTTGTGCACTGGGTCTCTAGTTTAGTTATAAAATATTTTGTTTTGAAGATATATTTAAATTTAATGGTTCCAAAGATAGCTCTTGCATTTTTTTTCATGTCCCTTGCTTCTAGGTCAATTTGAAAAATAAAGAGAAAATACAAAAATTTAGGTAAATGATGGAAATGTGATCTATGTGGTAGAGTGGTGCCTTGTAATATTAACAAGGCAGTTAATATATGTCTACAAGGTCGGTTGACCTTGGCTTTTGATTAATAACTGGAGTCAGAATTTGAAGGTGTAGAGGAAATATATAAAAATAGGAAACAAAATAAAATGAGCCAGGGAAAGCAGCCTTAAACTTGTTGATTCAAAAATGTATGCTGCTGATTACACAGGAGTTGTTGAAGTTTAAGGGTAGCAAAGAAAGGGCGCTGTAAAAGAGACAGGTGACATGTAGGAAGCTGTGAGTGGTCTGAGCTACTCCAGAGCATGGTTCTGATTTTGCCAGAAAGTGGGAGAAGCCACAGGAACATTCACTGCTAGTAAAGGGAGGAGGGAGAAATTACCTTTTTAAAGAAATTTATGTCAAAATGGCATTCATTGGTCCATCATATTGAATCAGCACACCTCTATTGAAAACTGAGTATTTAGCACACACTGTGGGGGACCATTTCTCTTATTCTGTGAACTTGAAAACTTTCTCTGGTTGATCTTAGTATGGGTCATTGAACAGATTTGTTTTACCTGATTATATAAATGGTAACAAGACCTAGATCAATGACTTCTATTTTAGTGTACTTAATAGTTCATTTTGTCAACCTTCCACCTCCCCTACAAGATTAAGAAAATTAGGAGTTACAGTGTAATGTAATTCTGTTCAGAATGAAAAGTTATTGAGGCATATCTTTTCTCACTTTTTTAAACTTCATTTATTTGTTGGAAGAATTCTCTTATTATGTATATGATGAGTCAATATTGTTCTTTCCTACGCCCAGTAAAATCAAAGGATTAGTTAATTTAAAATGTTATAAATCATGCGCATGATAATATTCTTTTCTTAACATTTAATTGGGAACTTTTTTTCTCAGTTCCCCAAAATGTTACTAGGTTCCTCTGTGGCTGTCTGCTATTTGAACAGAAAGACAACTAATTAGAATAATGGGACAGCATGATTGTCATTCCTGCATTTTATAGGTTTTATAAAAAGATATTTTTTTGAAGGAAGCTGTACCAAAATGTATTATGTGATTAAATATAACATTCATACTCTTCCTTAAGGAACTTTTTCACCTCATTATCCAGACATTTCTTTATTTTCCATTATAATTTCAATCAAGGAAATGGATGTTTTTGAAAGTTAGGAAATCCTCTTCTGCATAAAAATCCAAACTGCTAAAATATATGTATTGGTGGTAGCTTTTAATTTGACAAAAGATCTTCTACATTACAAAAGAAATTCCTGAAGATTACTTCAAATGGATAACTCCCTTAGAGTGCTGAGGATTTAATCAAATAATGTTCTAAAATTTAAACACTTTCAATTATAGGCACACCTGTTCCTAATATATGTAAATGGTGGCTATGTACATATGTGTTCCAATGTTGTGGGTAAATTAAACCTAGTTTGTGAATTACTTATTTTGGTAATTAGAGAAATAGTCTGGATGGTATAGTCTATTTTTGCTGTACTAGATTCAGCCAACTTCTCCTCCTCCTCCTCCTCCTCCTCCTCTTCCTCCTCCTCCTCCTCCTTCTCCTCCTCCTCCTCCTCCTCCTCCTCCTCCTCCTCCTCCTCCTCTTATTCTAATCCCAGGGGAGATGACTGGGGGTAAAGCTCATTCTAAGAAAGCATAGTCTGCCGAGACTGGTTTGGCTCAGGGGATGGAACATCGGCCTGCGGACTGAAGGGTCCCCGGGTTCAGTTCCAGTCAGGGGCATGTACCTTGGTTGCAGGCACATCCCCAGTGGGGGATGTGTAGGAAGGAGGCAGCTGGTCGATGTTTCTCTCTCGTGGATGATTCTGACTTTCTATCCCTCTCCCATCCTCTCTGTAAAAAATCAATAAAATATTTTTTTTGAAAAAAAAGAAGGCATAGTCTATGGAAAGAGAGGACACACTATTGGTTAACACTAAATTTGCATGTGTGTTTTTCCTCATTTGTGATATCCTTAGAATTGAGATAACCTGCCATTTGTCACTCAAGCAAATTTTTAGGAAACTGATGTTTAATTGGATCCTTAAAGCCTATTGGATTTATAGTAGTCATTTCTGTGAATTGTAAATCTGTTAGCATTCATTCTTCAGGAGATTCTAGAATTTTTCTTCATGTATTTTTATAGTTAGCTCAGAATGTAAGCTTCTTGAAAGTAAATACTTTTATGTCTTTTTTTTTTCACGATACCTTGTGCCTGTGCCACATAATAGATGACCATAGAAAGACAGCCCACACTGCAATTGTTAGACTTTCTGAGAGACTTGTATTGTTTAAATGCCTGTATGATGTAATCTTATTTTTGGTAATATTATTATTACCGGTTTAGTAATCTTTAATAAGCATATGATAAGGATTTTACTAATTATTTTACTTCTGTTTTAATGAATCTCAACACAATCTATGTAGTTTGTGGTATTATTAAAATGCTCACTTTATATGTAAATAAGTGGACTGACGGTAGTTAAACACTTGCCACGGTCAGAAAGTGAGTTAACTTGTGACTTCCCATGTTGTCATTGACTCAACTGCTTCTTCATTGGCCTTGCTCCCATTATCTCCTCAGTAGCACAGTATTCAAAAATGGAAATATTTTATTTTTATTATAATGAACATATTCCAGTCATTCATTATTTTTCAGGCATTTTACAGTTGTGTACAGCTTACCATGATGATCCATTCTTCACTTGATTGAACAATTAATCAAGAGAATGAGGTAGAGACCTCAGGGAAAACACAACTGTGAGATAAACTCTATTTAGTTTTAAATTAAATTTTAACTTTTAATCCCTTTGCAATATTTACTTAACTGACAGTGAAATGAAAAATCTTCTACCTCATTTCACAAGAGGGCAGCACTTTCTTTTAAAATTTAAAGTGTGATTCTTAAATACATTTAAATTAACTTTTTCAGTCAAGTTAAGCTTGAGTGGTTTATAGAAGGATTGAAACTTCTCTTTCTTAGGAGAAATGTATGGTCAGATAAGTACAAAATCGTTAGAACAACTTGGAAACTTTCAGGAAATGGAAAGATAAATAAAATAAACCCTAGAATTTTTTGCTGGAAAGTTTAATTATTCTGGTAACTTTGTAAATGTATTAGGTGTCTGCCAAGATCATGGCTTTTTTAAAATTGTAAAATCACTTTAAGGATGTAAAATTTTAATACATTCTAATTGTTTTATTATTGCCAGTCAAAAATATTGCACAGTGGTCATATATTTATCATTCTTCAGATCATTTGAGGAACAAATGAATTCAACTTCTTTTCTTTCTCTTGAAAAGCTTACTGTCTAGTGGGATTAAAGGGAAGGAAAAATAAATTGGCAAAACAACCTGTAAACAAAGCAAGGCAACTATAAGTAAGTAAAGTCAGGATAGTTATGCAGCATAAGGGAGATGACCAGTGTGGATAGGAAATTGTTGAATTGAAGTTGTCATACAAGGCTTTTAGTAGAGGGTAGAAATTAAATGGTACCTCAATGGCTGGATGAAATTTGAAGGCATAGAAAAAAGGGGCTATTACTTGAGAGAAAAGAATCCTATCGGTGGAAAAAAAATAGAGTGCATATTGGAGAAAGTTAGAAAACTGTAGCCTTCAGAATATTGTGAGGAAATCATACCTGGAGTATGTAGCAAGGCCACTAGCCACATGTGACTATCTGCAATTTAAATTAGGTAATTTAAATTGATTGAAATTAAACAAAACAACAGTTTAGTTTCTCAGTCATACTAGCCACATTTCAAGCATCCAGTAGCCATACTACTCTATTAGACATCAATGGTGAACCCCGTTTCCATCATCAGAGAAAGTTTGACTGAACAAAACTACATTGCAGTAAGTTTAGATATTTTTTTGGGTTGGTATGTGGAGAGCCCTTAAGGAAAGGCAGAGAGGCTGATATAATGTATCCAGAACTTATGAATGTAAAAGCTATGAGGGGATGAATTTTTATTATTATTAATAAGTGCTTTCCATGGCCCAAACACAGCTTGCCAGATGTAAGTGAATAGGTGTTCTGAAAGAGTTGTATCATAATTGGTCAAATATATGCTTGACAGCACAAGATTTGATTTCAGATGGTTGGCACACATTGCCATATGCAGATGACTAAACAATGACACCCCAATAAAGTTAATAAAATTCTAAAAGCTAAAAAATTAAAATAACAGAATTGTAGTTAATTTACTTTTGAATTAGCTCTTAATTTATTAATTTATAGATGAGGAAATAGAGGGTGAGATAAATTGTCTTTTTTATTAAAGTCATTTTTGAGAATAATTTATTTTGGATGGTCATGCTAATGGGATACAGAAGATAATTTGAGGATAGAAAGGGAAGTCAAGAAGGATGACTTGAAGTAATTCTTCCATTAGGAGGTCAGTGAGAGGACTGAAGTAAGAGAGTATCAAAAATATTAAGAGATTTTGATATGCAAACAGCTGGTAATTAGGTGTATTTAATGGTGATTCCTGGTTGTATGTAGAGATCATCTACAGGACATTGATTCAGGAATTCAGTAATAAGGTAATTAGAACATTATATATTTTGGTTGTCTGCTATGCATCAGGGACTATTGTAATCTCTGGGGTACATCAGTGAACAAAATAGAAAAAGGATTGCAATTCAGGTACCTCTCCACTAATGTGGTAAATATTTTGTTATATATTTATTGCTTTTTAATAATTAGTGGTCAGTAATAAACTTTGCAATAACTTATTTATATTTTAAAAATCTCATTGATAATGATAGCCAATGCAAACAAATAACATATTATAAACAGTTTGGTGAAAATAAGCAGAAATATTAAGAAAACATACACATGCTCCTCAAAATACTCAATGGTAATAATATACTTTTCATAGTTTTTATTAATGTTTGGGAAATGTCTGAAAACTTTGTTGAACCCTCAGTTTCATTCCTAGAAAACCTAGTGCACTCCTGGTATTGTGCAGAATTGTATGAAAGTCTTAATCATGCTATAAATAACATTATCTAACTATCAATGAATTTTTGTTGAAACTCATGATGACCAATTAATAACATAGTGCTGCTATGTCTTTCTGCATAAGAGTAGTTGAGTGTTTGCAGAAGTGTCACAGAATCATTTTACAAAGAAAAATCAAGGTGCAGACAAGGGTTGAAGTGTCTTTTTCTGGGTCAAACAGTTAGGTAACTGATATAGATGTAATCACAACCCAGGTCCCATGACTCCAAGAATATTATTATTCCTTATTTATCCCATGAAATATATCACAGGGCTGGATGTAATAATATAAATGAGTTAGCTAGTTCTTATATAATATCAGTTATTACTTTCTCATATGATTGAACAGGTTCTATATAGCTTTTCATACTATTATAATAGTTGTATGATCTGATTCATAATTTCTAATGAGAATATTATATTTTAATGGTTTAATTCTTAACATTCTGAGTTATAATGTTTTCTATAAGAATTTGTACTATTGGCTGTAAGATAACGAAGAGGCATTTAAAAACATGCCACAAATAAAAAGAAACCACTAATAGCTCTAAAAGTGGGAATAGAGATGGGGTAGAATGAATCAAGGAATATTATGCTTCAAAATATTTTGCAGCAACATTTAGGTTGCCCTTTTATGCAAATGTTGTTGCATTCAAGTCTACCAGGTTGTATTTCAAAATTTTTATTTTTCTACAACTTGACCATTTTTTATTCGCATAAAATATTCTGGAGTATTTTAAATACATATAGAAAAGTAGAGAGTAATATGACAAATATTCATCTATACTAATGAAAGGGTAATATGCTAATTAGATCAGACATCCTTCTGGACATCCAAGGACTCTGTGTGGGTGTGGGTGGGTGTCGCTCAGGTCCATGCTCATGCACACACCCACATGGAAAAAGCCACAATGGTGGTGGCCAAGGCAGAGGTGGTTAGGGGTGACCAGGTCAGCTGGGGAGGGCCATTAGTGGCAACCAGGCTGGTAGAGGAGGGCAGTTAGGGGCAACCAGGCAGGCAGATAGGTGAGCAATAAGGAGCCAGCGATTCCATATTATGAGAGGGATCTCCAACTGCCAATTTAGGGCTCGGGCCATCCCCTGAGGGGTCCCAGAATGAAGAAGGTGCAGGCTGGGCTGAGGAGACCCCTGATAATTCCCTCTTCCCCCGTGCATGAATTTCGTGCACTGGGCCACTAGTATTTAATATAAATAAAACTCCTTCTATTATTTGATTTAGTCCTAAATAAGAACGTACCTCATTGTATTGTCTGGTGGTTGCTTTGCCTGTAGTAGAACATCTCCTTCAGCATTTTGTTAGAGTAACCTTCATAGCACATTAAGCACGCCTTCTGCAGCCATGACAAGCAGGACAAGGTCCATGGTGTTTTCTCTCTCACTACTGTAACTTAGACCCATGAACAGTTGTGCTGTTGGTACTGCAGTCTCTCTGGAGCTGTTGAGTAGACCCTGGCACTCTTCCTCTGCCAAATGGGCTCACTCAGCCCATTTTGAGTGATGAAGCCACACTTCCATTGCTTGACAAAATCAGACTAGACATTATTCTTTTCTGTATTTGTGTACTAATTTTATAAACATTGCAAAAAAGTCATGCTATTTAATGTTACAATATTAGATGAATATAGCAGTACTGGCTTCCTTGGAATAAGAATGATTTAAATTATATATTGCCTATTTAGACAAAGAGTTACTATTTAAATAAATTGGAGTGACTAGTTATAGAGTAACTTACGGGAACAAAAAGGCTTTGTCCCTGTCTCCTTTGGAAAAGTTTACCATTGACCAGCACACTGTGCTGAAGGCGTGTTTCTGTTGAGGGCTGATTTATTGGAATGTCAGACCATCTGGCACTTCACAACTTCTGAGTCTTTCATAGACAAAAATGATTGTCTCTGGTGGCACTTACCTCAAATCTAATGATGCTACCATTTTGGGGAATAGATATCTACCTAGAAATATAAATGTGTTTTACTTGGGAATTTTCCATCTATTAATTGATTTAATTTTGTGTGGAATATGTACCATGTGCCTGTGATAAAATTTTCACACAGTATAAAGGACTTCAAGGATCCCATTCTAGTCACAAAGATCTCCAGTGTGTCCCTCAGGCACCTTTATCTTCTTACATATATCTCCAGAAATATTATTTGTATCCTCTAAATGCATCTATGTCATTATTCCCCTTTGGGACACATACATACATGCATACATACATATTAGAGATTATTCCTTATCAGCATATAGCCATCTTTTTTCCCATAGCTGAGCAGCATTCCATTGTGGGAATCTGCTATAATTTATTTACATAGTTACCTATTATGAACATTTAGATTCTTTCAGCTTTTTGCTCTGTTAAACAGAACTTATTGAGCATCTTTGTCCCTATGTTTGTACAAATGTTTGCAAATTAAATTCCTAGGAATAGAATTTCTAACGCAAAGGTTATATGAATTTTAATATTTGATGAATATTGCTAAATTATTTCTATCCCAAACTTTGGCAGATTTTTAAACGTCAACTCTGCTGCTTCTCATAATCTCCAGAAAATATAATGGCTTGACTTAATTCTGTCAAACCTAGCCATTCTTCCCTCTTTTAATCAGCCTATTGATTTTATTATGTCCTAACATTGTCTGAGTTCACTGTCTAGAGAATATTTTATTCAAAACTTTTTGGGAAGAAACAGAGTCATCACAGGACTTATTGCTCAGAATAAGCAAACAAGAGAAGTAAGATAAAGGTACAGAAAGTATATATAAGTAAAGTTACAATGGTCTGTGATTTTGAGGGAGCCATATTTTTAAATATAAGTGGTTCATGTCTAAGTATATTGAATCATTATTGATGTGATTAGTGAAGGTTAAGCTGTGATTTTGCAAAGAATTCCAATTCGGATGCTAACTAAGCAGGTAGATGGCAGGAGCATGGGTCAGAATTGAAGCAGTAAGTCAGCTCTGAATGGGTTGGCCGGCAAGCATCAGAAAAGCTGTATTACACATACAAGCATGGCTGCTCTTATGCAGTTAGTGAGCTTCCTCTGGGTTTATAGATTACAGCAATGCCTTCCAGGGAGAGTGCCTTTTTTTTTTTTTTTTTTTTTTTTTTACTTCTGAGTGAAAACAACACCTTCTATTTTGCTTTATCTTGACCTGGTTGTTATTATTACAATCTATAATTTAATGGCTTTTATTTCTCAAAACCTCGGATCTGAGGAAAGTTAGAAAGATACTTCAGAAACTTCTAAGAACATTCTCCAGAGCTCTGCATGTACCCCCACAGGCTTGAGCCATCAGTAGACATCTGGAATTGTGAGGCTTGGCCGCCTGAGATGGTTTCACTCTTGTCTCATGCTGCATATTTCTTAGGAAGGATATGGTTTTGAAACATTAACTTGTCTTGGCCTTATTTTTAGTTGACTAATAAAGTGCTCTCTGAATCATTAAATATTTAGAAGGTTGCTGAACGCTGACCCCTGCACCTGGTTGGCTAATTCAGAAGCAGATCAACTGGGGTTTCTCTTCCTCAATCCTCACCCCTCCTATCCACTCCCTTTAGAAGAAAAAGCTCTTTGTGCCTTTAAAATGTCTGGTTAGAATCTACTGGCTATAGATTTTGGAAATATAGAAAGTGTTGAATTTTTTTTCCTTATGAGTTATAATTTCTATTTCCCAACTGCCACCTGTATAGTTATAAAACCAGATGACATTATTGAAGAGATGAGTTTTAAAAATAATTCTTTGTGTCCAGAGCATATTATCTGAGCTTCCTGGGATAAAAGGAGAGTTCCGCCTTTCATCAGGGGGCTCAGGCCTCCATTTCAGATTGAACCTCTGCCCTTTAGGGCTGTATATTACTTTAAATAGCTACCAGCTGACAGACTTGGTTGCTAGCTGATGTAACTAGAAAGCTGTAACGTATTGAGTAGTCTCCCTTAACAGAACCACAGCAGCAGTAGACAATGAATTTGAAATCGCAGATCATGACTAGGGCCTTGAAGCTATTTTATTTTCAACTTATAAATGCTGATTTAGAAACGTTATGAAAAGGAGAATTGTGCATATTCCTTTTAAAGCCATTATAACCTGGATCTTCCCTGGACTCAGAATGGGATTATAACCAGTCAATTTTTCTGTCCAGGCCTGAAGGGCTTCATTGTGAATAACGCCATGATGTACCAATTTATTTGTAATCACCTATTGACCTCCATATGCTTCGCCTTAGATGTTTTCCTAGAAGTTTTTACTTTTCTTCTCTTTTCTTTTCTCCATAATGACCAATATAAAAAAAGTGGTTTGGTTTTCCATAGAAAACATACTTCATCTTTACAGCTTTTAAAAATTTGAGTAGCAGGAAGGGTACTTTAAGACCCACCATATGGATGAGACATAGATTATCTTTCAACAGAGCATTTAGCTGGCTCCTTTTGCTTGTATTTGAGTGAACCCTAAATTAATGTTCTATTGCCTCAATTAAATTGCTAAATAAGGAAGCCATTTTTAGCCAATTAGATGAAATCTAGTTTTAAAAGTAGCCTAGCTTTTGAAAGTTTATGCCAAAGCCATGTTGATATATAACTCTCTTCATTAGGGACATGGAATGTGGTTTAATTATATCATTTAGTTTTAGATTTTATTGATTCCATGGTTGAGTTTTCTGGCTGTTTGGTAGTTCTCTAACCTTAACTGTCTTGTGGATCTAGGTGTCTGTGTTTGAGACACTGATTATTTTACTAGAGAATTTCAAGATACTGGATGTTGTAGGGATTATGTTAGGATCTGTTGTAGGGATTATATTTATTCTACCTCTTGAAGATTAGTGCCTAATTTATTTATTTACACACTAGTGTGGACTTGCAAAATGTCAACGCCTTCAAATTGTATTATTCAGTTTATTTATCTCTGGTGATGTATTGTTTTCACTGGAAGCCTCTATTTCTTTGTTTTAATGATTACAGGATTATAGAAGATAATGTATCAAAGAGGTTTTTGGTTAAAAAAAGAAGAGGCTATGCAGATGTAAAATATATTACCAAGGTGATATTTTGTATAAAGAGTTTCATCTTAGAAAATATATTTACTTATAGTTATCAAACACGAATACATGGTAAAATAAGCTCCGTTATTAAAGCAATCCACAGTTATATTTTCTAAGTCTCACTTGTAATAAGTCACTCAGTCATCAAGGAGCACAGTAATTTAGAATAATACATTAAATATTTAATTAATGGAATTTTGTAGCATATCTTTGGATTTTTACATAATCTATTTGTCTTTGACACTTTAAAAATCACATTTTAGTTGCTTTCCAGTGTTTTATTGAGAGTATAGTTACCCTGCTATTCAAATTAGGTGAGAACTAAGAACAATTTTTGGATGGTTCCATAAAGATCCACTAAGTAATGCCTCCACACAGTTTTTCTCCTAAAGAGTGTGCATCAGTATCTTAGTTCTTGATATTTTATAACTGTAAGTAAGGGAGGTTTATTTTTCATTCTCTTTTCTGCCTGAACTGAGGGTGTCAGTTCTGATAAATGGGTATGGGGCATTTGCTTGGGATGTCAGGGAAGCTGGTAGTTGGTACTGGGGCAGTGACTTCTGGATACTTTCCTCTAGAATTCCATGTGACAATATACTCCTCCACTCTTTCCTTATCTTGTTTTTGTCCCTAGAACATAGGTACCTATCATGTGATAAAAATTCTCTTGCTCTTATCTTTTGGGAAGACTTCCCTCAAAAGGTTGGTTAGCCCTGTATCAGGTTACAAGATATTAGCAGCTCTAATAAAGACATATCGTTCTTATCTTGATGTCAGAACCCTTTAAACCTAAGAGTCTACTTTAGAGACAGACTAAGGTAGCAGTCTCTGTTGTTTCACAGCTTTTGTTTAATTCAGTCTTGGGATACTTGCTGGGGGGGGGGGGGGGAGGTTGCATGTTTGCACAAGTCTCCTGATCGCAGTCATTCAACACCCTGGGTGGTAGTTGGAAGTTTGCCCAGCTGAGAAAGATTGTTCTTTTCCTCTCTCTCTCTTTCGTTTATTTATTTATTTATTTATTTATTTATTTATTTATTTATTTAGTGGTGCTGGTGCTGGTGGTTCCTTCTGTTTTGTATTTATGTAAAGAGTTTATTTGTTGCTGCTGAAAGATCTCAGCATGTGGCCCCAGATCCCTCAGGGACTGGGTCAGCCTGGTCAGTTTCTGTATGTTTCTTCACTCCTTTCTGAGGACTGGTCTTCATGTTAATGTCAGTGTCTTTGTTGTTGTTGTTAACCCAAAGTGCACAGATTGTTCTTACTTATAAATTTCTGGGTTATCATTCATTTACAACACTTGATTTTGAAGTTAACAGTGTCTGTGTGTAAATCTGAATTGGGCACTTGGAGGTGGAACACATTCTGCTAGAAATCTCATAAAGCCATTGTGCCCCTGGGGGCATGTTGAGTTTTATGAATAAATGATGAAAATATTTTAAAAGCTTGTTAAATGTTGGATAGATCCGCATATGTAAAACACATGCTATTTGAACACTGATATGAAAATAAGTTGGGAATGAAATGGAAAGAAAAATGGTGTGCAAATCCAAAAAGTAGTAATTATGTTATATACTGTTCCCTGGCAAGTTTTGTTCTTTTCTTTGTTAGGGGAAACTCTATCTGTATATGATTAAATAAATGCTAACAATTTTGATATTTGAGTAATTCAAATAGCTTTTTAGGAGATACATCTTCTAATTTTTTTTTGCTCCATGCCCTGGTGCAGAATAAACTTAGTTATATTAAGATTAACTTTCCGTTTGTGATGGTGTCACCTCTAATAGCATTATGTTTATAACAAAACTGCACACAGCTAGAGAAATATGTTTCATGTGGACACATCTGTTGCACTTAACCTTTTATTGGTATATTAAATAGCTATGTAATCCATGATGTCCAAAGAATATATCATTTGGATTGAACAATTTCCTTTAAAGCAATTACACAACTTTGTGGGAGACAGTGTTTCTCTGGGTACCAGTAATAACAATTTAAAAGTAACTGGCGATTACTCACATTTGGAGTAGTTTCACTTAAGTTTTATTTCACAAACAAGTGAATTCCCCACATGAAAACAAGTCTGAATGGCTCTCAGAGTCATCCATGAGATCAAAGGAACTTTTCTTTATTTTTCCCATCATTGTACTACTAAAACCTTTTCAGAAATAATCCGATTGATCACTCATATTTTGTTTTCTGCCTTGTATTGTCTTGTGCACTTACCCCCTTTTGTTTTTCCTGGGTGGGCCCCAAATTGGAATATGAATCCTGGGATCCATTCAGGATCCACACCATTGGAGAGCAAGTTCTGCATTTTGGAGCTGGGAGGCCTACAGGAAGTGGGAGTGTGCTTCACTTCAAACTGTGTGATGGGTGGTGGAAGGGAGGATGGTGATTAAAATAATAAACAACTGCTGGAAAGAGCAGTGGATTACCCCACCACTGTCAGATCAGCCAAGGATGCTGTTGGAGCTGGCTGCACTGGCTCCCCTGCCACAAACTCTGCAAATGATCCCCTGTCATGAGATCCACTGCTGGGACTTTTCTCCGGAGAGATAGAACAACTTACCATCGGCTTGGTTTTGTTGAACTGACAGCATCCCTTAGGCATAGCCTGACCTAGGGAAACGGACTGAAACTAGCTTGGTGGTTACCATAGCAACACAGGCTGCCAGTGTCTGGGAGAGTGCAAGCCGGTGGCCTCTTGTCCGGTGTTTGGGTGTTTCTTCAGAGAAGAGTACACTCCTTGCTGTTCGAACTCTACATGAGACATGCTCTTTGAAAACTGGCTCTTTACCCAGGATTCTTTTTTCTTTTTCTTTCTGAAACCAGTCTGAATGGAGGAAGTTGGTAATACTTGGCTCTCTCTCTCTCTCTCTCTCTCTCTCTCCTTTTTTTTTTTCCTCTGCCTTCTCTCATGCAAGTTTCCAGGATATAGCTTCTCTTTTGCTGTGTGTAATTGAGACCAAATTCTAAGCTTGGGGCCCAGGAGAGACCAGTTGTGGGCTGCAGGTCATTAGTGAGGTGAGCAAAAGGGAATCCTGGGCTTCCCAGAGAAAAAGGAGAGCATGCCAGCCTCGTGGAACACAGCTCCCAGGAATTGTAGGAGCAGGTCTGTTCCTTGCGAATTCCAAAGTCCATGAAAGAACGGACCCTCGCTGGGGTGGCTAACATGTCCCAGCGCAAGCTGCTGCTGCTCATGGACCATAGCTCAAGGGCAAGGCTTGTAAAGGATTTTACAAAGGGTTTTAAAGTATAGCCAGAAAAGATACGGCGTGTGGAAGTCGAACGCTGTTGTCTGAAGGAAGTTTGCCGGAAAGATGTAAACTTCAAGGGCTACTGGACGATGATTGGTCTGAACTTCAGCTTACGGGAACTGCTGACAAGATTTGAAAAGGTATGCAGAAGGCGTCTTCATGAATGTGCTACTTCCATTCTGCCTTTTCTTACCTTTTGTTTTTACTCCTTCCTTTAGATGGCATATGTTCTGTTGACCTGATCATTTAATGTAATTTCTAAGGCATCCTTGGTTTGATAGCCTGTTAAAAACTTTTCTGTTTCCACTAAAGAGCAAATTAGTAATTCTTTTCTTTGGTCAGGAGGTGCCTGTCAGTTTCAGAATTCCACATCAGAAGAGATCTTTTGTACTCAAGACACTGGTAATTTAACTGAAAGTTATTTTGGAGGAGAAAAAAAAAAAGAGCAACAACAACTCCGGGTTTGCATGCCAAAGTCTGACTTCATCAGGCATGGGTTCTGTTTTCCTTACCCTCAGCTTTATCTCCCTGTGGTGGCCCAGCCCTGCCCTCCCCAGCCTTTTTTCCTCAAGATTCAGTTTTGAGAGTTGGGAGAAGATGCCTCCCAGTGACGATGGTGCATCTGATCTTAAACTTCTTTCCTTTTTCTCCTGAGTGTATCTGTTTTAAACACAAAGTGTTTGCATGCACCGTGGAGAATGAATGCTTGGATCATTAGTTTTGCATTTAGTTCTTTTTTCCATAGGAAAGTTCTTGGCACACTCTGGGATTGGGTCTAGCCTGCCAAATGCTACCTTACATTTATAGTTAAACAAAACAGAAAACCTCAATGTGCGGCTCATGGGCTCCTGCCTGTCTGCCTTAGGCTTTGGATGCCAAGCACCTACCTTCTTTCAACTTCCAGCCTTTAAAGAAAAGGAAAAAGAGGTGAAGGACTCATTATGTGCATAAATCAATTACTTGTCAGTTGTTAAAGATGTGCTCAGTGGTTTTCACCATGAATACTCGGTGTCCATTGCAAGTACAAATATAAGCAAGACTGTATGAAGTCATTGAAGGAATCAGTGGGCTTTTTCTTACAAAACTACAGTTGCCACAGGAGAAAAGGCATAAAACCAAGGCATTTGAAAACTTTGAAAGCTTTTCCAAAACAGTTGCAGTTATTGCTTGCCTCATGGTGGTAGAAAGTGTATGGGCAGAATATAGAGAAAAAAGAATTTAACTTCTGGTTAGATATATCCACCTCCCCTATCTCTCCCCAAGTGTAGAAGGAAGGATTGTAACACAGGGTACACTTTGACCTCTCACTTTAATATGCTGTTAAGCACCTAAATTCCTGAGAGCAAAGGATGGTTCCCAGTCTACTTGTTCACCATTTAAAAGGGGTGGAGGAGGGAGAGAATATCTTCTTTATGGCAGCTAGTAACAGCAGGTGACAAACTTTATGGCCATAAAGAGGTCTGTTAGCTTGGTATGCATGGATTTGTCTGTTTCTTCCTAAAAAGGTATAGGGTATATGTTGCATGAATAATTCATTACTTAGAACCCCTGAGATGCAGTAATTGTGGGCAGTAGTTGGACTTTTGTATTATAATTGCTGCTGATAGTCTTAAAAGCCCAGGTCAGATAGCAGAGGTTAGGAACCTGCCTCTGCCTTTTGGCCATTGTATTGACAAAGTGACAAGTTCTGGTCATATGAGTAGGTTTCCTCTCTTAAACCCTAAGCTTAAGTGCCTGCATACTTCTTATTCTTATTTTAGTCGTCGTATTGACAGTGAAGGTAGTCTGCTAGCTTATTCCTATCAAAGGCTTGATTTGTGTTTATTTTTTGTTTGTTCGGTTTTTTTTTTTGTTTTTTTGTTTTTTGAGACAAAGAGCCAATTTAGAGCAACCCTCTTGCTGCAATTCTACGGCCTGAAGTTCTCCTCACATGTTTATTTTTGTGTTAGAGGCCATTATGAAAATCTACGTGAAACTTAATCTTTTTGCCATATTTCATTTGTAGGAAGTTGTCAAGCATAAATGTATTTTTCTTCAACTCAAGTATTAAAAAAATCTTTTGTGTATTTTCACAAAAGCGGTCTCATGTATTTAGCCCTTGCTACATTGATTCATTGCCAGGAAAGCTGGCATCATAGAAAGGTATCAGTGCCTGACACTTCTCAAATTCAACTGCCTGCCTCCCCCCACTCTGAAAGCAGTAATACCATTTCTAGGAAAGGCCAAGCTCACTGCTGTCATGCAAAAGCCACATGATTCCGTCAGAAGCTGAATAATAGTCCTGTCTCTTCCTATATTAGTGATCTGCTTCTAAAAAGAATCCTCACCTCAGTGATTTCATACTTTTCTCTTCATATCAGCAGTTGTAATTATTGAAGTTGATGTTTAGGTTGTCATAGCATAAAGCTAATTTGGCTGTATTCTTAAAGCCACTTTAGGCTTTAAGAAAACTAGGGTCCAAGGTTGGGACAGTGCTGGGTCTTCCAATGATGGTTAATCTGAAAAGCTGTAGACTGGTTGATCATCAGAAACCCCAGAAGACAGCAGACCTTCAGCCTAACTTCTAGACAGCAGTTTCTTTGTGAGGTAAATTCTGGTCACTATTATTTATTTTAGAGAAATCCAGTAGTGGTGTGATTTATATTGGGTATTTGTTCATAAATGAATATTGGCACATGATTGAGATCTAAGTTCATTTTCTAGTCCCAAAACGTATGATGCACAGATTGTGATTTGATAGCATAGATAGGAAGGGCAAGTTGCATTTGATGCTCACTCCTAACCTCCTAGTATCAGAAAAGGCAACGCTGGGAGTCCTTGAGGTCCAGGAGCCAGGAAATGTTCTCTACTCTTTCTTTCCTCAAGGTGACAGCTCACCAAGGATCAGTTGATAGGAACCATGTGTACCCAGAGTGATCCTAAAGGGGAGTTGAAACAAACTTCTCACCAGAAGAGGATGACCTTGTGATAAGATGTACCTGCCAGCAAGCAGGTCCTAATCACCTAACCAAGTAATGAGGGGTGAACGTTGGACAGTATCCAGGTGACTATCTGAAGAGTTGACTTGACCCAGAAAGCTGGAGCACCAACATGCCTCTGAAATCCAGGCTATAAGTTGGTTTATTGCCATCTGACTTGAACGAATTAAGTTTCTGCTTGAAACTACTTCTTACAGGAAGTATCTGACAGCTTCAGTGGCTGTTAATATACTGTCATACTTCAGCCATTGGCATTGTGTACAGTCCCATTTATTTAGTAGTCAAAGAAGATAGAGTAATGGGCAATTTTAGCTCAGTAACATTTTGAGTGACTGTTGCCTTTTATTCATTTATGCAGTTCTGCTACTAGATGATTAATAATAATGGTGGTTCTTTAAAGGTGTGTGTGTTCTGAATTTGAATATCACTTTTGTTGTGAAAAGATGCTTCCCATAGTGATAACACAGAGTGAAACCACTCAGCACAAAATTTCCTTAACGGCATTTACCTCCTTTATGATAACTAACTTAAAATTATACTTTGAAGCTATATTTTACTGCTCAAGTTATAATATTTAAATGTGTCCTTGTAGACACAGTAAGTTTCCAATTTTAAGGTCTATTCATTCATTCATTCATTCATTCATTCATTCAGTGTTTAATAAATATTTGTGAAGTGGTGCTGGGCTGAGTTCAGGGATGGAGTGGAGAACAGGGAGACTTCATTGAGCTTCTAGCCTGGTGGGAGGACTCAGACATTAAATAAGAAAGTTTTTTTTGGTTTGTTTTTTGAGTACAAGTAGGTGAGTTAGCAAAGTAGAGGGAGTTAAATAATACAGGTAGCCCCAATTTAATTGAAGTGTGGTGAAGTCTTTCCTGAAAAAATTACATTTAAGCTGGGATGTAAGAGATGAGTTTAAAATAAGGAAATCACTGAGATTTGTGTGTGTGTGTGTGTGTGTGTGTGTGTGTGTTGTGGGAAGAAATTGAGAGCTTTCTGGGCAATAAGAACTTCTTTACACAGGTGAGGTATAGATGAGTGGGTGCTCCACAAATATAGATTGAAAAAATTAACATGAAAAAGCCTTCACTAGGTTTTCAAGCCTGTTCAGTTTTGAATGTACTATCTGGTTTTGATAATTAAGGTCAGGCAGTAGATCGGCCACATGAAACATTTAATAACTTGTGTTTGTATGCACCATGGAAGGAAAGCTGCTGTATTTTAATTCACTAGGATTTTAGTGTGTTTTAGTAACAATTGGTATAGAGTTAAGAATTTGTAACTTTTTGCTGTGAAAAATACTTTTGTCAATAGCAGTGTATGCTATGCTGGAATTTAAAATGTCATTTGTTTATTTATTGATTCTTTGTCATTGTAAGTTGGCTTGTTCAAATTATCTTGAAAGTGCAGTTAATTGTAAGCTTGTTCCACTTATTACTTTAAATTTTTTTCTGCTCTGTTGTCTAACATATATTTATAATCACAGGAAATGAGAAAAACATTACTGGTATTGATTTCTTAATAAATGCTGCTGCAGACCAAGTGGCAATTTCATAATTCTTAATAGAGTGGTTAAAACCAATGAGAGTAATTGTTGAAAGAAAACATAGCTTATCAATTATTAACTAGATAATTCATTGAAGTAAATAAATTAATTTTAATTATAAATGGACTAACTAACTGTAATAACTCACCAGCAGCCTTATAAACTATCTCAAAATATATTTACATATCACTAATGATCCTTGGTGATATTATCTGGTTGTTGTATTATTTTCTAGATAATACCTATTTTTTTAATGTTATAATTCCTCATTTTCAAAACCTAAAACTCTGGCCATAATCCTGCTGACTCTTCATCATCAGTCTTAACTGCCTCTGAAGTCCAGTCTTATTCTGCAAGGAACAGAGGACTTCCTTTTCCTGAATGGTTAGCGTTATTGATCTAGCCTGTGCCTGGGGATACAGTAGGGAAGTTGTTGCTGACCTTACTTCTTCACCTTCAGGGAAGGGGTCAGGACTCCTTCAGGGAAAACATTGCTATGTTCATGTAGGGTTAGGTAAATATGCCATGCAAAAATAAACCAAAATTATGTCAACAAGGCCCAGACAGATGAATTCATTCTAGCACCAGTTTAGTTGTTGACATCTTCCTGGTGGTACTCTCTAAACCTGTTTCCTGAAGGAGGGTTCAAACAGTCCTTTTTATCATAATCTAAATAAATAGTTGAGCTTACATAATTAGGGCCTCTACTTGATTAGAGAACATTATAAAGAAGTAAAATGTATGTAATACACATTATAAAGTGTTTGCTTATAATATGTCTATGGGTTGTATCATTCAAAGTTTGTCCAGTTAAGGGCAAAATTGGTATTAAAATGTCAATGATTAAAAAGGTAAGCAAATAAATCAATGTTTTCCTTTATTTGTTAATTTGTTTTGTCTTGGGTAGTGGGTATTATATTCAGAAAGACTAACTGTTGATCAATGAGCTGATGTGAGCTTTTATAACTGTCTTTAGGATGATTCTTCAAAAAGTGCATTTTGGGCTTTTGATGGTGCTTTGACTTAGAGGAAAACATGTATTCCTTTAATTCTAAACCCCTGTTTACATTGTTTGAAGATAGGTTTCAAGACTCACAAGTGAGTCTTTAAGATATTTTTTCTGCTCTCAAGTGTTAGTTTAATGGCTTGGATACCTTGCTGTTGCCTGCCCCTCTGTGCACATGACTGGCTTATGTTAAATGATTGGAAGAGCATTGCTTTGTGCTTCTAGCTGGATTACATTTCCATAACTAATTATCAGTAACCATTTAGTGCTATGTAATGTTCAGAAAGGCTTTCAAGGGACAGAGGTAAGTCTTTCTAGAGCAAGTCTCCCAGCTGAACAGAGAGAGTAAACCCTCTTTCTTAGAAACTTTAATTTACTGTAGCATTCGATGCTACATCAGGGTCATAATCTGACAGCCTCCCATGCTGGAGTCTTGATTTTTAAACCAAAGAATCATTGCACAGTGATCTGTGAAGGAGCGTGATTCATTAATTGCTTGTTATTGTAAATTTTTCGCAAAAAGCTTAGGCAGGACTTTGCAATGCAGGCTTCTAAATAATTTTAACTTTCCCTTGTTAAAAATTTTAAATGAAGGCATTAACAAAATGGTTACTATATTCCATTATAATTCTTTAATTATCTGACTTTTTTGTGGTGCTAGAGTGACTAATATGCCAGTCAGTCAAGGTGAACTTATTCACACATTCATTCATGCATTTATGCATCCATCCATCTGTCTGTCATCTATCTACCTACCTACCTACCTACCTACCTACCTATCTGTGTGTTATCTCTTTGTATCTATTTTAGGCTCAGAGACTGTGAAGGATACAGAAGACATAATAAGATGGTTTTCTGCCTTTAGGTACTATTGATATATTTGTCCAAGTAAATATGGCATCAAATGTTAAATTAAAAACACACAACACAATGTAATCTAATTTCCTTTTCTTTGATCACTTTCTGGATGCTGATTTTCTTTCTAACTTTTGATAAACACTAAAATCATCATTGATCCTCTTACACAAAGATTATGCTATTTTGACTTATTGCTTACATTTTTACTCTAATAAAAATCTGTGTGCAATGATAAAGAAAAACATGCTGATTTAAACACAAACTTTAAAATTAACATAATGTATAGTTTTGCATCCTCCATTTTTAAACTTGATTAGTATATCACCATTAATGTGTTATAATAGTTTCCACTTTTTCCCAGTTTTATTGAGAAATAATTAACATCCATCTTTGTATAACTTTAAGGTATACAGAAACATGATTTGATTTACAAATATTGTGAAATGATTACCACAATTGGTTAAGCTATCATCAATCTTCTTATATAGATGCAATAAAAAGAAAGGAAAAAGTCTTCCTGTTTGAGAACTGTTAGAATTTACACTCTTACCTTTTCTGTATGTCATGTAACAATGTTAACTGTAGTCATCACATGTTATATTGCATCCCTAGAATTTATCTTATAACTGGAAGCTTGTATCCTTTGACTATCTTCCTCCAATTTTTCCTCTCTCCACTCTCATCTTTAGTAATGGCAAAAAGTTTGCTTTCTTTTTCTCTGAGTTTGTTTGTTTTAGATTTCATATGAGATTGCACAGTATGTATCTTTCTCTGTCTGACTTTTTACACTTAGAATGATGCCTTCAGTTTCTATCCATGTTGTCACAAATGGTAGGATTTATTCATTTTTTTATGGCTAGAAAACATATATCTCACAACTACCTTATCCATTTCTCCATTGATGGACACCTAGGTTTTATCCATGTCTTGGCTATTGTAAATAATGTTGCTATGAGCATGAGGGTACAGATATATTTTTAAATTAGTGTTTTCATATCTTTTGGATATATTTTCAGAAGTAGAAGTGCTTGATAGTTTCTACTTTTCAGTTTTAAAACAAACTGTGTTTATACATAAATATTCCTAGGATACATAATTGCAACAGGTTTTTTACAAAGTACATATATTTTTAGTGATTTTAGAGATGAAGGGAGAGGGAGAGATAGATCAATGATGATAGAGAATCATTGATTGACTGCTTCCTGGATGCCCCGCACTGGGGACTGAGCCTGTAGCCTGGGCCTGTGCACTGATTGGGAATCCAACCATGTCCTCCTGATTCATAGGTCAGTGCTGTTCTACTGAGCCATGCTGGACAGGCAATTTCAACAGTTTTAAGGCTTTTGATACATATTGCCAAAATGCTTCTTCAAAGTCTTAACAAATTTTTATTATTAATTTATAATAATTTTTTATTTTACTTAAACTACACTAAAATTTACTTTATAAAAATAAAATATTATCTTTTTAATGGGAAAAATATTACTTTACAATTAGTTTTTAAAAAAATATTTTAATCTTTATTGTTCAGTTTATTAATTTCATTGTTCCCCCTTTTTGCCCCTATAGTTCCCCTCCATCTGGTACCCATCCCACTCTCTGCCCTTACCTCCCCACCGCCACTGTCCTCTTCCATAGATTTATGATTTTTGTCCAGTCTCTTGCTGCACCTCCCATACCCCTTTTCTCCCCAAGAATTGTCAGTCCATTCCCTCTATATGCCCATGATTCTGTTATATTCAGCAGTTTATACTGTTCATCAGATTTTTAATTCACTTGATTTTTAGATTCATTTGTTGATAGATGTGTATTTATTGTGCATAATTTTTATTTTTACCTTTTTCTTCTTCCACTTCTTAAAGAATATCTTTCAGCATTTCATATAACATTGGTTTGGCAGTGATGAACTCCTTTAGCTTTTTCTTATCTGAGAAGCACTTTATCTAACCTTTAATTCTGAATGATAGCTTTGCTGGGTAGAGTAATCTTGGTTGTAGATTCTTGCTATTCATCACTTTGAATATTTCTTGCCACTCCCATCTGGCCTGCATTGTTTCTGTTGAGAAATCCGCTGACAATCGTATGGGTGCTCCCTTATAGGTAACTAACTTTTTTTCCTCTTGCTGCTTTTAATATTCTTTCTTTGTCTTTTACTCTTGGCATTTTAATTATGATGTGTCTTGATGTGGTCCTCTTTGGATTCCTATAGTTTGGGGTTCTGTGCGCTTTTTGGACTCCTAAGTCAATTTCTTTCACCAGGTGTGGGAAGTTTTCAGTCACTATTTCTTCAAGTAGATTTTCATTGTCTTGGCCTCTCTCTTTTTCTGGCACCCCTATAATTCGGATGTTGGTATGCTTGAGGTTGTCCCAGAGGCTCCTTACACTATCTTCAATTTTTTGGATTCTTTTGGCTTCTTGCTTTCTGGCTGAGTGCATTTTGCTTCTTTGTATTTCAAATCTTTGACTTGATTCTTGTGGTCCTCTAGACTGCTTTTAGGTCTTTGTATAATATATATATTTATAATTTTTTTTATTATTTTAGTCAGTGTATGCTTAATTTCTAATTGGTCCTTTTTCATATCCTTCATGGTCTCATTCATATCCTTGAGGGTCTGGTTCATATCCTTGAGGGACTCGTTTATTTTCTCAAAGGTTTTATTAAGTTCATCGGCCTTTTCTAGGATCCTCTTGAAAAACCTTATAACCGTGGTTTTGAACTCTATGTCCAGTCTTTTTTTTTTTTCTCATTTACTTTCACATCTGATTTCTTTCCATTTCTCTGCATTGTGGTTGCTTCCCTGAGTTGGTCGATTAGCTTTGTGTGGTAGATATCCTCTAAAGGACAGTGGCACAGCCTCTCCAGTTACCTGAGGTGGATACTCTTGGTGCAGCCCTTTATGGGTTGCACAGTCTTGTTGAAGTTAAGTTTAGATTATTGTTGTTAGCACTAGGAGGGTTTGACCTCCAGGCCAATTGGTTGTGAGGATCATCTGTGCTCAGGTTGGATGGGTAGAGTCTCCAGGCTTAGCAGGCAGCCTTGATTTCCTGTCAGCTGCACTCTATGTGGCACTTGAGTCTCTGTGCCTGGTAGTAATGGCTGCACGCACCTCTGAGAGAAAGCTGCCACGAGCTTTACCCACTGCTGGACAAATTGGCCTCTCTCCAAATGAGTCTGCACACCCAAAGTCTCACCCAGGATTGTAATACAATGCAGTCTGGTCGCTTCCTGAACCAGAGAGCAAGTCACAAGTCCTCTCTGCATGCTCATGCACTTCTGCTGCTCCCAAGTTTACACGCCCTCTCTGCAAGCTCACAGACCTCTGCAGTGCCCAAGATTCAGTGTGCTTCCTTCTTACTGTCCAGTTTTACCCTGTATGAGTGTGGGTTCCCTGGACCTTGCCCAGAACTGGGGAGTCAGTGCAGTGGGACACCTTTGTCTCTCTCCCCATTTCAGAAAATCAGCCGGATTTGCAGCCGCCCGCCCTATCTGTGCATGTGTGCACAGCTCCAAACCTCTGACTCTTCATGTATGCTCAACGATGCCCTCCACAGCTCCTGCTCCTCTGAGTCACAGTGTTCTATCTTTACTTTCATTTGTGGAATTTTCACTCAGCCAGCTTTTCGGTGATTCTGGATGATGTTCGTTCTGTCGTTAAGTTGTAGTTTTGAAATTGTTGTGTTGGGCAGCAAGATAGGTGTTTACCTATGCCGACATATTGGTTCCTCCCTCCTACAATTAGTTTTTATTTCTTAATCAGGACATTTTTATGAAAGTGTTCTTTAAAAATTATAGAAATAAACTTTATTAAATTAAAAGAATAAACAATAAGTTTGTCTAAATGTGAAAAAACAGCAATTAAAAGGATTTAATATGTAACAAACTTTGTAAAACTTCATATTTTGAGGGGAGTTTTATCCATGTATAAAGGGGATAAATAATTTGATTGAATAGGACTAGCTAATACATGAAGTTAAGATTATATTTTATTTTTAAGAACTTGGGAATCAAAGTATTGAAGATTTAAAGATTATTATTTTTAAAATGTAAGAATTGTGGAATCACTTGAATTTGTTATTTAAGATGACATTAACTATTTTTTTAAATACATCTCATCTATGAAATATAAAATGATACAACTCTGTATAGCAATCCCAAGTAATGTTAACACTAATACCTAACATTGCATTGTCTCTGCTTTTCTATCTTTAGGACATTCAGGCGGAAATTGATGCCCACAATGACATATTTAAAAGTATTGATGGGAACAGGCAGAAGATGGTAAAAGCCCTAGGAAATTCCGAAGAAGCTACTATGCTTCAGCATCGACTCGATGATATGAACCAAAGGTGGAATGACTTGAAAGCAAAATCTGCTAGCATCAGGTCAGAAAAATCAATGTCAGAATACAACTAATGAGGGAGGGGCTTCATGACTCTTTGTATGTAAGACAGAGAAGAGAACCAGCTATTTCCCCTGAAATACCCTAAGATTTAAATGCAAAGACTATTTTTTTAAATCCTAGTTTTAGTTCCATCAATGTCTCTTGTCCTCTGCCAACTGTTCTCGATTATTCAAAAATTTGCATATATTCAACCTAATGATACCAGTTATAATGTTATCAACACCTGATGCTTTTTGTTTACCTTAGCCAAGAACTGTGTTAGGATCCTTGCAAACATTACTTTTTTCAGTGCTCAAAAAATACGAGTAAGGTCAGTAGTAAAATTCTATCTTAATGTGAGGAAACAGTCTTAATGATTGTGAGGAACTTGCCAAGAATTTGAACTAACAATTGCCAAGCCAGGATTCAAATCTAGATCTTTTGGACTCTTGGCAATGAACATGTTTTGCCTCATCATGCTATTTGTATATCCAGTTTGAAGATGTTTTATAGAAATTAAATATTGCTTATGGACACTAACGTGGAAAATTGATGATTCATGTCTGCATTTGGAGAGAGCAAAATTAAATAAAGATGAATCTGAGGACCAGAATGCTGACTAGGAAAGAACCTTGGGAAAATACTCTTGTGAAAAGTATTAATATTATTGAGAGTCATAAATATTTTAGAATTATTTTTAATAGATGGTGAATATAAGTTTAGAAGAAACTGAGATCAAGTTACTGAGCAAACATCCAAAAGCAAATGTTGGGGAAAGACAAAAATCCTGTACCTGATCAGATTCTTTTAAAATTCAGAAACATGTATGGAAAAATGTACAACCGTATACCAAATGAACTTGAGTTTGACTTTTTAAATTAACTTACTGATCTTGAACAAGTTACTTAGTCTCTTTGATCTTTAGTTTTTACATTTATAAAATAAAACTAATTTGTATGATTGCTGTGAAAATTGAATAGGATAATCTCATAGGTTCTTGATCTATGTAAAGCCTGTTCAATGAATTTTTTTTTTTACATAAAGGTGCTCAGTGATTTCATCGAGTAGAAATGTTCAATGATTATTATTGTGAATTAATTTTTTAAAGTTTTTTTTTCTGAAAAGATGTCCAAAGATTTTTATTCTTCTGGGGCTCTTCAGGAAGTTTTGCACTTTGATTTTCACATAAAGAAATGGGGCATGTATCATGGCTTTGAAAGCCTCAGTAAAGGTGTCATTGAAAATCATGTCAGTATCAGCCAACTATTTTTAATAAGAGGAAAATTATGGAATGTTGTACAGTGAAGGACTATGCTTTTTGAAGATTGAGTCTTCAACTGGCCAAACCCCACTTGGTTGCACCTTTCTGTTCCCCATAAATAGAAATAAGTGAAGAATTTTAGAATGTTAACACAGTGACAAGCTTTCACTGAGGTTATAACAAAACCAACATCTTGTGTAATGAACTGAGTCACAGGAACAGTGCTGTTGACAATTGTGTATGTGGTGCTAGACCTTTGAGAGTTTGGAGGACGAGTTTTTTAGGAAGGAGAACTTAATGAAGGCTACATCTATTTAAACAGACCAAGTGGAAAACTATAGACAAAAAAAATCTTTGGTATTCATAGATATTATGGCCTAAGCCAGTGGTCAGCAAACTCATTAGTTAATAGAGCCAAATATCAACAGTACAATGATTGAAATTCTTTTTGAGAGCCAAATTTTTTAAACTTAAACTTCTTCTAACGCCACTTCAAAATAGACTCGCCCAGGCCATGGTATTTCCTGGAAGAGCCACACTCAAGGGGCCAAAGAACCACGTGTGGCTCACAAGCTGGAGTTTGCCGACGACTGGCTTAAGCCCATTGATTCATGGAAAAAAATACCATATAAACTTCAGTTGCAGTATTATCTTATGCATAACTTAATGTTATTTGTAGAAGATGGGAGAATAAACTTTTTCCAGACAACTTCAGCATCACAAGATCATTCAGTAAAATGTGTTATTAATGTTATGAACTAAAACTATGTTTACCTTTATTACCCTTACCCACCTTTGGAGATTCAGGCATTTAATCAAGCATTTAAATAGAAATTACTTCTAAATTTAAGGCATTGCTAATCATAAATAAGATATGGCCCTTGCCCCAGAAGGTTCACAGTTCTGTCCAGGTTCAGGTAGACCCAAAGGAGAGAGTGATTACTTACATTTCAGTTGGTCATCAAAGGCTTCATAAGGAGGGATTTTCTAAGTTGAGTCTTGAAAGATGTGTAGTTATTCCTCAGATGGACTGAATGAGGACTGGAGAAGGGCTTCTAAGCAGGAAGCTTGAAATAACACTGTGTTTTCATGGAGTAGTTAAAAAGTTCAGTCTACCTAAGAATAGATTTTGCCATTGGTGTAGAGAGGAAAGATTGTGGCTAGAAAAAAAGTTAGAGGCAAGACTTAAATCTAGGACACCTGTGTGTACCATATTCTATTCCATTGGTGATGGAATCTGAACATAATTAGATTTGAGTTTGTCATGATCCCTCTCACACAATTATGAGGATGTGTTAGATAAGCACAGTTCTAAAGACGGGGGGACTTGTTACTTAATTCATGTTGTTGAGGTACTGGCGGAACACCTAGAAACAAATAACCAGTAACAATTGGATGGAGATTTCTTTAAAAGAGAACTGTAGGCCAAATAGATGATGGGGTGGGGAGTATTCAGGCAGAGGTTTCAGGTAAGCACAGTGAGTAGGCAAGAGGATGCCACTAGAAGAGAGTGCAGCACAGAGTCCCAGGAAACCAAGGTGCATAAGGAGTAGGGGAAGGAAAGGAAACCAGGAAAGAACCAAGAAGTGGCTGTCCTTGAGGAAGGAAGAGAACCTGGAGAGTATTGCCAAAAGCCAAGCGGGAGGGGATTTCAGAAAGGAGGGCTTAGTTAATAGTGCTGGCTGCTTCAAGAAGTTGAGGAAGGCCAGGGCTGCTGAGTCCAGCTGTAATTAAAAGGGCTTTGATGACTTTGCCAGGATCATTTTGTGGCTGAGGCAAAAATCGGATTGCAGAGGACTAACAAGTCAGGATGGGAAGTGAGGCACTGGAAATAGAACGGAGTCTATACAGTCTCATGGTCTCAAGTAACTGTTCTGAAGGAAAGGGGGAGAGAGAATGCATGGTAAACTATATTATTACCCATAACAGTATCATAAGTCTATAACAGCTGGCAGGCTCCATCTAGATTGACCTTTCTCTGCTTTCATATAGATTAGATATGTTCAAAGTAATGAGTGAGATAGTCTTCATTTTTATCTTCAAAATATGGACAAAATAAATTTTATTAATATATTTATCATTACTTAGACATTTATAAAAGATAAAATGGTTTATTATTCTCAGTAGTGGGCCCTCATATGGGAAACACATCTTAGAGAGAAGTGGTAGAGGTAGTGTTTCTAATGTTACACTCTGAGCTAGACTGCCTGGGTTTAAATACTCACTTTGCTACTTATCAGCTGTGGCCCTATGGGCAGGTTATTTAGCCTATTAGTAGTCTTATTGATCACCATTCTTTTGGCATTGATCAGCTCCCAGGACATAGAAATTCTCTCTACCCCATCTTTTTCTACCTTTATTCACAAATACCAGGGGTTTCTGAGCAGGTCCCCAACAAGGCTGGAGCCTGAACAAATACGAACCAAAAGTATGGCTCATCCTATATAATAAAAGCCTAATATGCTAAGTGTCCAGTCATTTGGTCATTCATTCAACCAATCAAAGCGTAATATGCTAATGATAAACTAAGGCCACTTGACTGCTCATTATAATGTGCAGGAGCCAGACACTCTGACCGGTAGGTTAGCCATGGATCTGAGTGAGATGGGCCAGACATGCCCTAGAGCCCTCTTGAAGTCCTCCCCAGGTGGCCAATCTCCCACATCCCTCCCCATTCTTGATCGTGCACTGCTGGGGGTCCCTTGGCCTAGCCTGTACCCTCTCACAATCTGGGATCCCTCAGGAGTGTCAGAGAGCTGGTTTCGGCCCAATCCCACAGGCCAAGCCAAGTGTCCCCCCCCCCCCCCGTGCACAAATTCATGCACCAGGCCTCTAGTAGAGAATAACAGTGTCATGTGAATTGCTGAGGTTGGAGGATAGAGCTTAGAGTAAGAGGTAAATGGGGCTGTTCACTGAACCCCACAATGAGGCGGAAATCACTAGCAGTCACAATTCAAGGTGGTTTCTAAGAGTGCAACTCTTTACTTGGAAGAATATGAAGGACTCAGTATCTGCAGACCTATTATCAGGAGTTAAGGGAGAGCTGAGCTAAGCACACCCAGTAATCTCCAGATTTACATATCAGATTTCTCATTCTACCTCTACAGAAAATGAGAGAATAAAGGGGTGGAGAAGAGGCCAAAGTGTGCTTAGTGAGGGAAGCCCTATCCAAGGCAGGAAGTGTTCTTCTCATTAGCAAACACAATAGGTCCTCCAGTTACGTTGGAGATCCATTCCTATGGGCAACGTAATGCGATTTTCACTGTAAGTTGGAACCACCTACATAAGCACCTACGTCACTCACATGGAGCACATACACAGCAGTAATGAAGTGATACAGTTAAACAAATTTACAAGACAGATAACAGCCTTTACCTGTGGTAAATAAATAGTAAAAACACGAAGCACATATGTACATACATTGAAATGACAGAACTTTGTTTTTACAAATAAATGGGAGAGGCGATGTAACCATGAAATGACGTACTTTGAATGCAACATAACCCAAGGACTGCCTGTATGCAGAAACAGCCTATCTTCAGACACTAGCCTCCTTTCGTCCTTACTGAAAATGATGCCTGTTGAGCACCAATTTTCTGCTTCTCTGTTCTTTCTTTTTTTAAATGTATATATGTATATATATATGTTTGTTGATTTCACAGAGGAAGCGAGGAGGAGAGAGAAATAGAAACATCAGTGATGAGAGAAAAATCATTGATTGGCTGCCTCCTGCACACCCCATACTGGGCATCAAGCCCGCAACCCTGGCATGTGCCCTGACCTGATATCGAGCAGTGATCTCCTGGTTCATAAGGATACACCAACCACTGAGAAAAACCAGCCTGCCTTTCTGCTCATTCCTTTAAAGCAAGGTCTACCCTTAACACTGACTTCTCTTGTGAACAAAATCTCCTCTGCCTTTAATATTTCTGTAAGCTCTTCTACCACTTTTTTTAATAATTAAAAGCTGGCTTTTCCCTTAATTGCCTGATTTAGTTAAATTTAATTGAATTTAAGTTTAATGTGTCCATTTTCCTCACCTGGCAGCCATTAGGAATAATCTGCATATTTTACAACTGGTATGGATACCAAACAATCAGAACACCAGCCAAAGACTTCTTGTATGTTACCCGCAGAACACTAGCTGAACTGGAGCCCTGCCACACAGCTGGTAGCAGGGAGAGGGGGCAGCCTCTTCACTGCTTCCAAAGCATTCCTTCTCCATCTGTCAACAACTTCCATCAGTCTTCCCTCTCACCATCCAATTCCTGCTTCCTCCTGATCTGCTGGGCACTCTCCTACTTTCCTCATTAAGTATCTGACTTTCCTTTCCTTTTCCATCTTTTCTTCAATTGTCATTTAAGGTATAGATATTGATATTTTTTTATATTTTCACTTCTAAGTGTCTGTATTTACTTTATCTATAAAATTCTTTATCACTAGTCTGTTTCCAAGTCTCATAGACTTGGTCCTACCTAAGATTCAGTTCATGCCCCAGGTCATCTTGGCATTCCTGAGACACTAGATCTTCAATAGACTGAAGGCAGATTGTTCTCCAGAGCACACATATTATTTTACTACATTCCACCTGCCCATGTGCATTTCAATGCCACTGTTTGCCATGTTAGAGAAGAGCCCTCTTTTGTATAAAATCCGAATTGCTTACAATAATATCAGTAAATCAACTCTCCTTCACATTAAAGTTATGGATCCGATGAAGTGGGTACCTTGTTTCATTACCTTATTATATACCAGCACCACCTCTATACTATTATTCAACTTTATAATTTTGTCCTGGATATATAATTAATCTAAAATATTACAACTGCATTTAAAAAAATACATACACATTTTCAACTTTTGAATTCTTAGCTTTTAAAAATTTTCCTTCTTCCTAAACCTGCCCATCTCTGTCCCCATATTTAGTTGCTTAAATCCTTCCTCTTTTCAAACTCATCAATCCTATTACTTAGTTTGGATTCCATCATAAGCCATTTAAATGATGTCAGGATCTAAATTTCCTCTCCCCATTTGATTTTCCATCTACTTTGTAAATCTTTGACATTCTGATAATCACACCTTCTCTTTTGCCTGCTCTTATTTCTGGATTACTTAGTGTTGCACTAGAAAGTAAAAAAATAACATTTCTTTAATTTGAGCCTTTCTACATTTGGTATTGTGATGCTAAATGGTTTTCTGTCATAGTCACCACCATGCCTATTTTTAAAAAGACTTTGATTCCGATTTAGCTCCCACACTTCCTCTCTGCAGGTGGTCTTATTTCATTTTTCTCAGAGTGAGGCCAATCTGATAATGTCCCTTCTGTGCGTTCTGAATTTTAAATTGTGTTTTAATTGTGATAAAGTTAATATTTTCATAATAGGGGCCATTTGCTCTGATTTATCATTATTTTTATAAAGAGAATATCTGCCAAAGATCACAATAACAGTTAATATTTATTAAACATCCATGTGCCAGACCTACATTAAGTGCTTTACAGACATTACCTCCTTGGACCAAAGTGTGGTCATTGGAACTATGTAATAATATTTGGCTCAATATCTTGGTTAATATCTTAAATATTATCTTATAATCTTTTTGGATGACTATGATTAAACTTCTTAAATACTATTATCCAAGGTACCAAATATTCTTTTGTGCTAAAAACCAACACACACAATTGTATATTATGCTAGAACAGCATAAGAGAAGATTGCTAATGATTTGAAACTTCAGCTAGGAGATAGGCTCTTAGGAATATTTGACAATGTTTTTTCTTCCCTGAAAAAATGTGAATTGCAAATATACTAATAAATTCAGTAATGGGAATGACATGGTTTAAATTTTTGTATTACATTTATTTAATTTAGGGTTATGTTAGTTAAATACCTACTTACCAGCTTAGTGATGTTTAATATAGGTCCTTATTAACTTATGGTTTCAAAGGCTAGTGAAATTGTCAAATCTAATGAAAATAGAGTTCAAAGATAAAATTCTATCATCCCATTCTTTTATGAGTCTCTTAAAAATTCAGGGCATCTTTTAAAAAGCTGACCTTTAACATTGTCATTACATCTAATGTTACCACATTTTACAATGTCACTGACTCCACTTTTAATCTTATGAAGCTGATTTTGCTACGCATGTTGTAAAATACTAAAACTTCCTTTTCTAAGAGAGGAAGGGTCTGCTGCTCTCTTCTTTCTTTTTCTCTCTGGCTCAGTGCTGGGCCCTACACTTGCTGCAGAGATGGAAACATCCTTCAATAGGACATGCCAGTAGCCACATATGCCATAATTGAGCACTGGAAACAGAGCTATACAACTAATGAACTAATTTCAAATTTTATTTAACTGAAATAGCCACATGTTGCTCATGGCTACCATATTGGAAATCCAGCTCTAGTGTTCCTTCAGCACAGACAGAATTCTGAGGACTTCACTTTTTTTTTTTTCTAATGGGTCTGCATTCTCTTTCTGGGAGCAGGAATACTCCTCTTTTAGTATTACTGGTTGTTTTGGTACTAACAAAGGTATTTTCTTTTATTATTACTTATAACCTATGGGTGCTACCGTTAACGAAAAATAAATTTGGTTTTTAGTGAGAATGCCAAATTGAACATGTAATTCTATAGTCCTCACACAATAGGGGGTAGTATGTCTTTGCTTCTCTGAGGTTAGGTCGTATACTCTCTGGTAGACCTTCTTTCCAGATGTCTACATGTCTATCTGGGAAAGAGCTTGGGCTTGAGTTTGTATTCCACAGTCTCACCAGAGCTTCCTGAGCACGTGTCTTCTTTCTCTCAGACATAGTTCTCTGGAGTTGGTAGGTTTCCTGCTTCAGAGTGCATTTGGATTTTCTTTCTCCTAACTTGACCCTTGAAGTTTCTATTTCTGAAGCAGTGTAGTAACCTGTTATCAGAGTGGTTGCTGCATAAATGTTGTTTGTATTGAATAAATGAAAAAAAAAACTATTTTAATAAATGCCCCTCCTTACAAAGTTTCCTTTTTCATATCTGTATACTGGGAGAAGGACTGAAAACTTATTTGAAAAAAAACATTGAAAAGAAGAGGCATCCGGTGATTTAAAATAAATATGAATACATCATTTCTCCCTCCCTCCCTCCCTTCCTCCTTCCTTCCCTCCCTCACTCCCTTATTTTTCTTTCTTGGATGTAAAGTATGGCATTGGAAATATAATCAGTAATGTTGTAACAACTATGTAGATATCTGATGGGTTTCTAGACTTATGGGGGATGGGTGTTACTTCATAAGTTACTAGTATATAAATGCCTAAATACTATGCTGTATATCTGAAACTACTATGATATTTAATGTCAACTGTGTTTGAAAAATAAAAATAAAGTAAATGGCAGGATACTTTCTACCACTGGGTATCCTAAAAATGTGTACACACTTTGAATAATTTATTAATTCCAATGGGTTAAATCTGATAAGAAAGAAACATCAATTGAGGTATCAGCTATTAAAGTGTGTATATATTTTTTGGGACAACTTGTATACTTGAATAATCATTTTTATGAATCTTTGCCTTCTAACAACTTTTGCATATTTTAAACATAATTGGTCATTTACAAATGTTTATTCACCTATAAATTAAATTATTCAATCTAAAAAGAGGGAATTTTTATAAAGCATATTATTTAGTAGATGTCATCCTAGGTTGATAAATACTTTCAATCCATGATTAAGTGACCAAAGAATGAACTGATGCAAGTGAGAGTTAGGATAATGAGTCAATTATCTGTAATGTAAGTGCCCACAGATATGTGTCAGATAAAAAAATGTTTTAAGTGAAGATTCTGAAAACGTGATTGATGATTGCTTCTAAAGTCTCAGGGGAAGTTTTAAAATATATAAAGTCAAATATAAAAAGTACAATTAACATACACAAATTTAAGGATTCTTCTTGCAAAGCATTCAACCCATTGCCTAAGAAAAGGCTTTCATCTTGTGAGATGAACGATTTAAATTGAAACTAGAACACTGAAGGCTACTACGGAAGCATGCATTTATTAGGGCATATGGTAGTAATCCACTGAACACAGTTATAGTCCATTGGAGAATAACCAAAACAGATTTTCCAAGCAAAGATTCTGCCAGATCAAGTTGCTTATTACTATGGAAAAAGAAGGATGCAGAAAAGTACATATACTAATGTTGACTTTTTAAATTTCCAAGTCACTTTAGTATCTTTTTTATAAAAGTATTGTCTTCTTTATAAATAGTTCTTCAGGTTCTGAGTGCCATAGATTTCCATGACCAATTTTCTTATTTCTATTCAGTCAGAAGAGTTAATTGCATTGAAAAAGGCATTTGTATGCTCTCCAATACAATGAGCGTGTAACTCGAAATCAAAGGAATGTCTGGTTTGTTATTGATTAAAGAGTTAACTACAGACATTGAAGATACAGGATCAAATCATCTAAAATAAGAGGTCAGGGTATGTGCATACCTGTTTTGCACACAGAGAGTATTAAATACTTCTTGATTTAAAAAGGACCTCTGATTTTTACTCTGATTTCTAATATCTTTTAAAACAATTTATACTTAAAAATACTGGCGAGAAATTGCATCAGGTCAGTCAAATGTACGTAAAGCAAAATAGTTTTTAACTGTCAGAGAGGTTTTCAGTTAATATAATTGAAATTATTTAGTTCTGCTCTGTGCTAGTCAAATCATTATTTATCAGGGATAGGTAATTACATATTTGGCCTAAAATTAATCAATATGAACACAGAAAAGCTGGCACTGGAGCAGAATTGGAATCTCATTAAAGAACAATTTTATACAGCATAGGGAATATACTGGTAATCAGTAGTGTTGTAATAACTATCTATGATGTCAAATGGGTAGTAGGCCTGTCAGATTGATCACTTTGTAAGGTATATAAATGTCTGAGCACTATGTTTTACATCTGAAACTAATAGAATAATGTATGTCAACTATAATTGAAAACCAATTAAAAAATAAATATGAAAAAGAGGCAACTCAAAGAAAGGAACAATTTTGTAAAGTGAGGTCAATTATAGCACTTATGGAATGAATAGAAAAGATTGTAAATGTTAGAGAATAAAGTAATATTTTATAATATATTTTTATTGATTACAGGGAAATTATATATATATAATATATATTATTAAGAAACATGGTCAGTAGTATTATACTAAGTGTAATTTTTTAAAAAAAAATATTTTATTGATTTTTTTTACAGAGGGGAAGGGAGAGGGATAGAAAGTCAGAAACATCAATGAGAGAGAAACATCGATCAGCTGCCTCCTACACACCCCCTACTGGGGATGTGCCCGCAGCCAAGGTACATGTCCTTGACCGGAATCGAACCCGGGACCTTTTCAGTCCGAAGGCCGATGCTCTGCCACTGAGCCAAACCGGTTTTGGCCTAAGTGTAATTTTATTATTAGTTTTATTATTTTGGCTTCTTAGACATGAACATTAGTCGGTTATACAAGATTATCAGGCTAAGAGAAAGTATATACTTTTCTGGATGCCATTCAAACATCTCAATGTGGTCAGCGTTATCTCTCAACAGGGCCCATTTGGAGGCCAGTGCTGAGAAGTGGAACAGGTTGCTGATGTCCCTAGAGGAACTGATCAAATGGCTGAATATGAAAGATGAAGAGCTTAAACAACAAATGCCTATCGGAGGGGATGTTCCAGCTTTACAACTCCAGTATGATCATTGTAAAGTAAGTTGACCACATATGGTGGGTATTTTTTAAAGTTAATTTAGATTTTGGTGAATAAACACTCAAAATAAAATTCTAGATATATATCAGTTGAAACAAGTATCACAGATTACCCCCATCTCTGCCTCTAAATTTCAGTATTTATACATTTATTTTAAATTGTATTAATTGCTTTCATTTGTTTCAAATTAATTTTTCTCTTCATGTTTAAGTAAATATGAAGAGAGAAATGTAATGTTTTAAAAAATTACATACATCTAAAGCATAATATTGCTCTTAGGTAATTATGAAATTAATCTAACTTTCCAATAGTTTTGAAATATTCATATCTTATATTGGGGAATTCTTTTACTATATGTTAATTTTAAATTTAAATTTAAAAGTCATAGAGTCATAAAAAATTACAAACTATTTATAATAGATGAAAGTAAAAAAAAAAAAGGACTTGTACTAGTAAAAAAAGATAGGTCTTATAGCAAATGATAGTAGTATTTAAGATCATTTTATGTTTTCCTGAAATTAGAACTTTTTTTTTTTTGAAGTAACATTTCATTCTGTTCAAATTTCTGTCTCTATACAAATGTGTACTTCCAGACTGATAAGCAAATATGCTGCAATGTTATTTACTGACAGATTAATTCTTAGATCCTTGTATTAATTTATTTGCCTTATTAACTTTTTATTCTTTTATTATTCCTTCATACTAATTTATCACATTACATATCAGCTTGTTCTATTATATATTTTATTTTCTTCACATGCAATGCAAGTTCTCATTCTAAATCTACACATTTTAATGTGATGTCAGAATGCTATTCCCATTTTTAGAAAATGACAAGCATCAACATGTGCATCTTTAAAGGAAGGCGTCATCTATGTAATATATTGCTTCAATGCAAAATGATAAAACCATGAGATTTATTTTATTTTGAACCCTCCATACTGTTCTTCCGAGTGGCTGCACCAGTCTGCATTCCCTCCAGCAGTGCAAGCTGGTTCCTCACTAGCACTTGTCCTTTGTTGATTTGTTGATAGCCATTCTGAAAGGTGAGATGGTACCTCATTGTCATTTTGATTTGCATCTCTGGGATGATTAGAGACTTTGAGCATGTTTTCATATGCCTCTTGGCTTTCCTTCTGTTTTCTTTCGAAAATATTCTATTTAGGTCTGTTACCCATTTTGTGATTGGGTTGTTTATCTTCCTTTTGTTGAGTCCTATGAGTTCCCTGTAGGTGCTGGAGATCAAATCCTTATGGAAGATAGCATTGGCAAACATGTTTTCCCAGATAAAATTTCTTGTTGGTTTGTCCATTCCCTCAGGTATATTCTGAACTTTGTTTAACCCAACATTAGGGCCTTAAACTGAATTACCAAGATACACAAGCAAACATACTTATTAAAATAATGAATTTGAACATTATCTTTAAAATAGCAACACACCACCAAAAATGTAATATGTGTGTGTGTGCGTTTCCCCTGGTAAAGCAATCTGAGATTCCTCCTGAAAACCTGAAACTTCAAGGTCTTGCTGTATTATGAGGCTAGTTAATGTGAGAAATTGACCTCTTGGTTAAAATGCTTAAAATTAATTTCCAAGTTCCCCTCCTGCTTTGCCACCTATGTTGACTTCCTTCTTATCAAATATCAAATGCATGGCCCCATACAGTCTGTTAGTAAAGAGAAGTAGCAGTTCTCTAAGTGAGCCTACACCTACCTGCCATTCTCCCATTTAGTTGTGTGCAGGCTAGTCTGTCACCTGAACCTGGCAGGTATAAATGGAACCTCATCCCAAAGGGTTTATCCAAGTCTAGCGGGAGAATCAAAGTAGCCTAATAGCTGTCACTCTCTGGTGGTGAAATGAATAGTGGACCACAAATACAGTCAAGAAATAGAGGTCTGTAAAATCAAATAGCATAGTCCACCTCTTCATTCAGGCCATTCCTAAGGAACTGACTATCTCTGAACATATTTAGCCCAGAGACGATTTTATGTATCTCACAGTTCATTTCTTTATTCAAGAAACTTCTATGTTACACCTAATGTTTGCCAGATACATTGCTAGATACTGGGCATGCATCAGTTTATGACTGTTTTTGCTATCACAGATGTCACCCTCTAGCAGCAGAGATACGTTTGAAAAAAAGTAATGACAGTAGATATCTAAAGCGCTGTAATGTGAGCTTGAACACAAGCCAGGGAGGCACAGAGGAATCATGATTATTTGTACTTGGGAAGATTGGGTAGGGCTCCATACAGCAAGAGGCCTTTGAGCTAGAAGACACCTTGGGACAAGAATACACTACAGATTTTTACAAAAACTTCTGGCAGTAAAATCCTCCAACTTAACCGTGGTATGAATTAGAGTATGCAATAGAGGTGTTGCTCATCTTCCTTTTTGATTACCTGTATAATAAGACTGAATATATTTGTTGGATAAAGAAATACATTTATGTATGCATGTATTTTAAAAATGGAAGAAATAATATTGTTTTACCACTATAAGAACTGAAGGCTTCCTATCTTAGTTTTAGCATTCATACTTAGTATTCTGATCATTTTTGTATGCCAATGAGATAGATCCAAAATAAATTTATATATTATATGTTCATTTAGGGACATTGACCAAAATTTCTAAAGCACTGAGAAGGGAGAATTTTTAAAACATTTCATCTGCATGCCAATGAAAAGTAAGCCTGATTTCTTTCCCTTGTTTATGTGGTTTTATTAGTGCTATCAAATTTAATGACTCTTCAGCCCCTTTTTGCTGTCATTTTATGACTTCAGATCCATATATGCTGATTTAGCTTTGAAAGCAACTTGAGGGGAAAAGGAAATTGCATTATAACAGTCTCCTTATGTGGATATCAATTATTTTTTTTCTGTTTATATTCATCAATGAACAGTACCTTTGTGAAACCAAAGGTTAAGGGAGCCTGACGTACCAGCAACATTTCTGTTCTAGGTCCGATGCCTTGCGTCTAGAGCCAGATTCATGGGTGTGTCCCAGGCAATCACGGTCATGCAGGGCTTTGCTCTTAGAAGGGCCTGCACTTGGTTTCCTGCTCTGCTGTCTCTTTAATCATGAATACTACTATTGGACTAGGCACCGTGATTTCACCTCTCATAGGGCTCTGCAGATCATATAGCCAGACCTGCTTGCATCGAGAAGGAAAACATTCATGTCTATGTTTTGGTATATATAAACCAACACTTTTATAATAATGAAAGCCTCCTCAAAATTACTTTATGTATCCTCTTTCTCCTCCAGTAATTAAGCCATCCTGAGCCCCTTACATGCCCCTCACTGTGACTTGTGATGGCTGCTTGTTAGTGTCAGTGGGGTTGTGATTCACTTTCCTGTTGACTCACATGGTGTTCTGTTCTGACATGTAGGTAACTGCTCTTTACTCATATTCTTCTCACCTCATTGGTAGCTCCTTCTCAGTCTCTTTTACTGGTTCCTCCCTTTCCCTTCAACCTCCTAAAACAGGGATGCACCAGGGGTCAGGCCATGCCAACTTCATTTCTGAACTCATCTGGTCTCCTGGTTTTCCATCGCATCTGCCAACAGTTCCCAAATTTATATCTGTTCACATGTCATCTCTACTTGGGAATCTGATAGACACCTCCAACTTGAAATGTCCACACTGAATTCCTAAACTTACCCCTCAAATTTCTTCTATCCAGTCTTCCTGATTTCCGTGCATAGAATCTGTTCCAATTATTAGATAAAAAACAATAATTACTTCAATATTGTCTTTCATATTCAGTTTGTTAGGAAATCTTGTTGGTTCTTTGTTCAAAATATAGAATCTGAATCTGACTGCCTATAACAAGTTCTTTGTAGTATCAGCTATCAGTCTGTGTGTATGGTTTTCATTTTTTGTTCTTTTAGCTCAACATCCAGGGTATCCCCATGCAAATAAATCAGAAGTCTTTGGTGGCTCTCTAATTCAGAGTAAAAGCCACAGTCCTAAAAATGTCTTCATATATATATATATATATATATATATATATATATATATATATATATATATATATATTTCAGACAGGAAGGGAGAGAGAGAGAAATACTTTTTTTCAAAGGTGTCATTTATTTTTTTAATTTTTTTTAAATCTTTATTGTTCAACTTATTAATTACATTGTTTCCCCTTTTTATCCCCCTACACCTCCCCTCCACCCTGTACCTATCCCACCCTCCACCCTCACATCCCCCTCCCCACTGTCCTCTCCCATTGTTGCAAGATTTTTGTCCAGTCTCTTGCTGCACTTCCCACAACCCTTTTCTCCCCAAGAATTGTCATTCCATTACCTCTCTATGTCCATGTCTCTGTTATATTCACCAGACTATCCTGTTCAACAGCCTATCAATTCACTTGATTTTTACGTTCATTTGTTGATAGATGTGTATTTGTTGTTCATAATTTTCATCTTTACCTTTTTCTTCTTCCTCTTCTTAAAGAATATCTTTCAGCATTTCATATAATGTTGGTTTGGTGGTGATGAACTCCTTTAGCTTTTTCTTATCTGCGAAGCACTTCATCTGACCTTCAATTCTGCATGATAGCTTTGCTGGATAGAGTAATCTTGGTTGTAGATTCTTGCTGTTCATCACTTTGAATATTTCTTGCCACTCCCGTCTGGCCTGCATCATTTCTGTTGAGAAATCCGCTGACAATCGTATGGGTGCTCCCTTATAGGTAACCAACTGTTTCTCTCTTGCTGCTTTTAATATTCTCTCTTTGTCTTTTGCTCTTGGCATTTTAATTATGATGTGCCTTGGTGTGGTCCTCTTAGGGTTCCTATATATTGGGGTTCGGTGCACTTCTTGGACTCCTAAGTCAATTTCTTTCACCAGGTGTGGGAAGTTTTCAGTCACTATTTCTTCAAATAGGTTTTCATTGTCTTGGCCTCTCACTTTTTCTGGCACCCCTATAATTCGGATGTTGGTATGCTTGAGGTTGTCCCAGAGGCCCCTTACACTATCTTCAATTTTTTGGATTCTTTTGGTTTCTTGCTTTTTCAGCTGAGTGGATTTTACCTCTTTGTATTTCAAATCTTTAACTTGGTTCTTGGGGTGCTCCAGAGCACTTTTAGGTCTTTGTATAATATTTTTTGTTTCAGTCAGTGTATGCTTAATTTCTGGTTGGTCCTTTTTCATATCCTTGAGAGTCTCCTTTATATCCTTGAGGGTCTCTTTAATTTCCTTGTAAGACTCATTCATTTCCACGTTGGTCTTGATCATTTCTTTGCAGCTCTCGTTTATATCCTTGAGGGTCTTGTTCATTTTCTTGTAGGACCCATTCATTTCCTTTGTGGTCTTGCTTATTTCCTTATAGGCCTCGATATTTTGTTGGAGCCTCTTGAAAAACCCTATAACCGTGGTTTTGAATTCCATGTCCAGTCGTTTTTTTTCCTCCATTTCTTTCACATCTGATTTCTTTCCATGTTGCTGCATGGTGGCTGCTTCCCTGAGTTGGTCAATTAGCTTTGTGTGGTAGACTTCCTACTAGGGACAGTGGCTCAGCCTCCCCAGTTACCTGAGGTGGATATGGGTTGCACAGTCTTGCTGAAGTTAAGCTCAGGTTAATCGTTGTTAGCACTTGGAGGGTTGACCTCCAGGCCAATTGTCTGTGAAGCTCAGCTGTGCTCAGGTTGGGTTGGTGGAGTCTCCGGGCCAAGCAGACAGTGTTAGCTCCGCCCTATGCGGCCCTGGGGACTCTGTGCCAGGGGCAATGGCCGCCAGCACCTCTGAGAGAGAGCCGCTGCCGAGCTCCACCGGCTGCCGGGGAATTCAGACTTTCCCAAAATGAGTCTGCATCCGCAATATCTCACCCAGGGTCATAAGAGAGAGAGAAATATTAATAAGAATCATTGATCGACTGCCTCCTACATGCCTCCTACTGGGGATCCAGCCTGCAACCTAGGCATGTGCCCTGACGGGGAATTGAAACATTACCTCCTGGTTCATAAGTTCATGCTCAACTGCTGAACACACTGGCAGGGCCTCAAATGGTTCCTAAGACACCACATGATCTGAGCTACTACCTAGTCACATCTTGCTCACCTCATTTTTGCTATTTTCTCTTCTTTCAACCTGGTTTCAGCCACTCTGGTCTCTTGGTATGCCTTAAGTCACAATTGTTCTTTTTGCCTAGAATTCTCTTTGCATTATATCCACAAGGTTAACTCCACTGTTTTCAAATATTTGCTCTATGGTACTTTCCCAATGAATCCTATCCATACTTCTCTGTTTTATTGTCACCCCCATTTCAGCATTTGTGATCTCTCCTACTCTATTCTATTTTTTTCTTTTTCTACAGCGTTTATCATCTTCTCATATAATTATTTATTTTCTGTTATCTATTTGTCTATGCCTGTTGAATGAATGAAATATACCCAAAGATAACATGCCTTTTGGTATGAATGTTCCTTTTTATTTCTCTTTAACCCATATTTTTCTTACTCATGCTTGAAAGCATATCGCATCATGATAATATTTCTACTTTAAAGAGCTGGATCTTTAATAAAAGTAATAGCTGACCAAAAACCTAAGCAACAATCTTTTCTCAAGAGTTCGACACAATTTCAATTACATGACATACTTGAAGTTGTAAGAAAATTAATCAATACCACTACTTTATGCTTTAATATTGTAATCAACAAAGATGTTATCTTTTACCTGTTAATACTGCCTAAATTATTCAAACTAAGAGATGAGAAGATTTTTATATGAGCAGAAAAAAACTACCATATGTTAATTGTTGAGATAGCATTTAAAATATACCTTTTTATGCTGGATACTGTCATATTCTCCCAGTGTTGCTTCTTTCTTATGCAGACATTTGACTGTTGAAAACTTGATGATTTATGATTCCTAACAAACTTAGGAAATAGCTTAAACACATGGACTCTCTCATTCAGTAACTATGTTGGCATGTATCACGGTTTATAAATAAATCTATCTTCAAAGATGTTACTGAAAGTAGAGCATAAGGAAAAGTTTTTATGATTGTTATAGGTAATAAAAATGTGCTTCTAATAATATTTGTAATTCTTAACAATACTGTTCTTATAATTCATTAAGGATAAATTAGATGATAAGTGAACTTGATTTCACTTGGCATTCCTTTCTTAAATGTATAATTTTTAATTATTAAAATAATATTATAATATATATTTTGTCAGAAACATGGCCATAAGTTTACCACTGCAACACAAGCATTTTCATTTGGCATTATTTCCTTTTTGCATATTCACCTTTCACTCAGTTTTAATAGAGTATATACATTTTCTATCCTGTCTTTTTCACTTAGATGTATGCCATGGCTCTTTCTTCACATTGCAATCTAGTCATTATTACAATAAATTTTAAAGGTTTCATAATGGTCTCTAATGTAGCCTTACCTAGTGAACCTAAATGTTTTCCAGGTATTAGGTATTTAAGTTGGTTTCAATTTTTATTAATCATAAATAATGTTACAATGAAAAGTGTTGTGTTTGGAGCTATTTTTTTATGGATTACTTTCTTAGGATATATTCTCAAAGCTGAAATTCTTGTTTCACATAATATGTACATAGTAATGGCTTTTGATATATTGTCAACCTACTTTCCCAAACAATTGAACCAATTTTCTGCCTCCAGCAAGGTATGAAAGTGAAATTTCACTGTGTCCTTGCCTGTAATTTCTTATTTTCTTGTGCCTCTTTCTGGTAAATGTTTTTTTGCATTAACATGCTTGTATGTGATATCAATATGGGAATTTAGAGAACAGGTTTAGGATATCAGATGTCTGACTCAAATTTCTCTCCCAAGAAGAAGTGGTGAACTGATTAGATGTTTTGATTTAGTTGCACCTAGAAGGATAGGGGAAAAGTGGTCTATTGTTGTTGAACAGGTCAAATGAAGAAATTTGGTATTTATAGCAAATTAGTGTGTGTGATGTAATCTGCCTATTTTTACCACCAGAGATTTACATTACTATTTTATTCTGGTATAGATTTGTTCACTACATTTATTTGTTGGCTATCTACAAATCTAAAGTTACATAAGAGGTTTGCAATTCAGTTTTATGTTTAAACACTTTGACTTAATTTTGGAGGATCACATAACTCTATTTCTCTCATTAAGAAATAATTAGTCTCTTGGAAGAGTTAAATTCAGTTGTTACTGCTAATGAAGGGTTGGATACTGGTATTGGTCATCCAAACTAAATAAAACAGCTAGAACTTTCCTCCAAGGGTAACGGCACAGGCTGAGGAGAGAAATTCAATTTCAGAGAATGATGGTAAGATATTAGATTAGCATGTTTTAATAGCTAGTTATTTTACAGCACTGAGTAGTTTTAAAATCTGTTTAAATTCACTGTCTCACCTATGCAGTTAAGTGGAATGAAAGATTTTGTTACTAACATGCAGAGAAATTATGGGCAAACCCAAGGACTCATGGTAGGTAAAGATGCACCTACATGATACCTACTGAGCTATAACACAAGGATTTGGGTTGCAAATTCTATCTGGTTTTACTACACTACAAAAAATTAAATCTGTCTTCATTCTTTTATACACAAGCTAGAGGCCCGATGCACAAAATTCATGCAAGAGTGGGCCTCCTTTCCTCTGGCTGCTGGCACCAGCATCCCTGACAGCCCCAGCTGGCACCTGGGATCTGGACTTCCCTCCCAGTGCCAGCTTCATTCAGAAGGTCGTCCAGAAGGACGTCCAGTCTAGTTAGCATATTAAACTTTTATTATTATAAATTATTATTATAGATACATTGAATTTCCATTCTACCTTCTGGGGCATAGATGTGAGTCTTCAGAGAGGTTCAGTTTGATGTAGGAGCCAGGTCTCCACAAAGGCCAGGATAGGTATGTTTGCTGAATGCTCTGAAAAGCAGATGCCATGTGTTGTAGAAGCATAGAGGAAGGATCTGGGTCCCTGAAGGCCAGGAAGGATGACTCTGGTGGATTTCTTTGACTTTGACCAGTGAGCGTCAGTGACATGGCTAAGAACACAGATATTTTGTCCTAAGAAATAACCTCTTCTATAAAGAGCTATAAGGATATGATTACTTCTCTGCTCTCCTGCTCAGAGTTATTTCATGCTGGTTTCTTCTACAGATCAGCTTTATTTGAGCTGCTCCCATTCCCCAGTTTTCTTCCTTTTTCTGATTTTTTATTTTACATCAGTTTACTTATTTCTTCACTCATTCACCCAACAGATATATGCATTGAGTGTTGCAATCTAAATAATGAGAAGGAGCCAGCCATTGGAACTTTGATGCAAAAGTATTCATAATTGAAAAGGCCAGGAGACAGGAAAAACTTGGCATATTCTAGGAGTGGAATTAAAAACTCCGAAGCTAGAAATTAGGGTGTGCTGGTAGTTGAGGTTGGAGAGCAAAGAATGTCCAGATCTCGGTTGGAAGTTTAGAATTTATCTTAAGTGCACCAAGAAACCATTGGAGTGTTTTAGGTAGGAGAACAAAAGGATCTGATTTATCTATCATTTTAATGTCTAGAAAACGTTAAGAAAAGGGCATTCCAATGGGTTTTTGGAACTTGATATACAGACAGTTTGGGTGATGGCTTTAGATTAAATAAAAAAGAGGAGACAGCTGTAATTTAAACAAAAGAGAATGATACCTGCATATTCACATTTCAATATGGCAGGTTGCCAGTTTAGGATAGCAGAGGATGGCAACAATTTCCCTCCTTGGTCCAGGTGCCCCCAGACCCTACTTTCGCATTGAGAAGCTTTCAGGATCCTGTCCATTTCAGTGCTGACAGGAGTAACTGATGTGTAATGGCCATTTGCTGGCTGATGCCATGTTCGTGGTGAAAACAAAAAGCTGCTGATTGACTTGTGAGACCTTCTGACTTAAGCCACACCAATCCCTTCTTTATACCTTCTCATTCCTTGATCCCTGCTCTTCCCACTAAATTGTGGCAGGTGGGAGAAATGTCCTCGGGCCTTCAGAGACTTAGCGAGTTGAATGAGGAGTGATAGGAATCAAAGAGCACTCTGAGTTTGAAAGGGATAGAGAAGTGGCTGAAAGGTGAACTCTGCTAAAGCTTGGGCTCATAGAAATCATCACAAAGGAAAACTGATTTTTAGTCGTTACCTTCTGGTCTTTGGATCAGGTCTTCATTAAGATGAGCTCCCAGGGCTTTGTTTGGTTTGCACGAGCACGCAGAAGTTACTTATACCAGGGAGAACGATGAGACACTAGATTACCTTACCTCTATTTTGTTTACTTGAATTGCTTCCCCCCTTATTACCTTTAATCTAATTCCAATTTCTTTTCATTTGCAGTTCACATATTTCTTTAACAGGTAGCTTGCAACGCTATCTGCCTCCCGCCCTCACCTGTATATTTCCCCAGGGCCCTATTTATACCCCTCTCAAAGGTTTGTGGCACTTTCTATATCCTCACTAGCATTACTTTTTCCTCTTTAATATAAATTCCTTGAGAGTTAGGATCATGCCTAAATAATTGCTGTCTTCTCTTGTGCCTGGCATGTTTCCTTACAGATTATATGAATTATTTTGACATTTTTATTTCGGTGGAAATCTTTGTTGGAAAATTCTGTTATGCTCTCATGTCACCTTAGAAAGGGAGAGAAGTTGAATATTTTCTTGCGGCTGTTGGACAATCATGGTGCTGTCCATTTATTATTCTTGACTCTTGAGATATCTGAAACTATATGAAACTCTTAAATATAGTTTACATTTAATTTTTAGGAATTGTTTTGTCTCTCCTTGTTAAACTGACTCTAGTCTGCTGCTTGTAGACAAAGCTTCATTTTATATGAATTTGTCTGCAGCAGGCTTGAGGCTCTTTCCAAGTAGGTTCTAGAAATGGAAAATGCATAAGCTTTGTGACAGGTTGCCACACACAGCACTTTTAGGTCAGTGGCCAAGACGTGAGTCCACAAGGGAGCTAGATATCAGCTGAATGGAGATCATTCTTCAAATACCACTGTCTTTGAGATGCCTTTGTGACCACTTATATGAAATATTAGTGACCCACACCTGTGCTAACCTCCTCTTTCCCTCTGATTCCGGGTGGCAGATTGCTACAATAAGGAACCATGCTTCTCAGTACCCAGCCCCTGTGCAGAGGATTGCTGCTGTTCCCCTCAAGAGAGTCAGGACAACAATTGGATGTGGTGGAAGTGATGTGCAAATTCTAGATCAGCACTGACTTATATGGTAATCTTTAGCCACATGTGACCATCTGTCCTTAAATGAACTCAATTACAATTAGATAAAATTTAAAGTTTAGTTTCTCAGTTGTACTAGTCATATTTCAAGTTCAAAACAGGACAGGCAACTAGTGGTTACCATATTGGACAGCATAGTTTTAAAACGTATCTATCACTGCAGAAGGTTTCATTGGGCAGAGCTTTCCCAGAACCTGTCCATAGAGATCTTGGCAGTTTTCACTCTGCCCTTTGGGGACACTAGTTACCGTGCTTTACAGAAGCCAAAATCCCACCTATCAGGCAATTTGTGACCAGATAGAGGGAACGGAGCTGCTCCAGCCAGACAAATGAGTGAGGCCAACTTGGACTTCCACCCCATTCAAGCCACAGATGACTACAGGCTCCAGATTAATCTCTGCTGGCACCAGTTGGGTTGCTAGCCAAATTGCCAGCTTATAGAATCATGAAAAATAAATCATGATTGTTTTAAGCCAATAATCTTAGATGGGCTTGATACACAAGAGCGAAAATGGATATAATCTTCAATATAATCACTGCAATAGTTTTGAAATTATTTGAAACTATGCCCTGAGTTACATCATGATTAGGATGTGGTAAAAAGGGGGTAGATGGATAGAGCTCATATCACTATTTTTTTTTTCTTTTAGTAAGGTCAGTTCCTTGTTTATCTAGGGAGAGAAATGAATATTTGCTGTTAATAAAATAATGGCCAACAGCAAACCGAAATACTTAGTGCTTATTAGCTGACAGGTGATAGGATAAAGCTAACTTTGTTTCTGAAAATTATTCACCAATAATTTTCAAAGTAGATAATCCAAAAAATCCAGAGCTACCCGGAATTCAATTGTTATTCCAATTTAAGATAATAAGATTTGGGAACTTTGGGATATTTTGCTTGGCCACATTTTGTGATTCTACACAGTACTTAATTCTGAAAGCATTCCTTCTTTATTCATTATTTCCCAAGTACATATTCAGTAATATCCTCTTTAATAAAAGCTAATATGCAAATCGACCAAATGCCGGGACAACTGGTCGCTGTGATGCACACTGACCACAAGGGGACAGACTTTCAATGTAGGAGCTGCCCCCTGGTGGTCAGTGTGCTCCCATAGGTGGAGCATCGCTCAGCCAGAAGCTGGGCTCATGGCTGGTGAGCGCCTAAGCCAGCAGGTGGACATATCCCGAGGGGTTCTGGACTGTGAGAGGATACAGACCAGGCTGAGGGGACCCCCTTCCTCCAGTGCACTAATGTCGTACACTGGGCCTTGGCCACACACACACACACACACACACACACACACACATATATATATATATACACACACCTATGTAGGAATTGAAAAGAACTTCAAATGATTGAAACGTGATCCTTACTCTGGAAGAACTGACACTACATTAGGATGAGTTCTGTTAGGAATACAGAATGCTCTGGAAACACTAACATATGGTATGGAAACACTCTAAACATATGGAATGAGTTATTACTTTGTAGGTGAGTGGGGATAAGGTTAGAAAATAAATAAATTACCAACAGCACTTTTTCAGAGAAAGAACAGAATTAAAATGTACAGCACAGTGGCTTTTAGTATACGTCCAAAGTCACATGACTATCATCACAATCCTGTATTAGAACATTTTCATTATCCCAAAAAGAAACCCTTTACCCATGACCAGTGATTCCCTATATCCCCTTCTGTGTCCCAGTCCTAAGTAACCACTAATATACTTTTTGTCTCTATGCACTCACTTAACTGTTTCCACATTTTATAATGGGCATTTATGTCAGGTCTTTTCACTTACCATGAAGTTTTCAAGATTCATCCAGGTTGTAGCATGTATTAGTATTTCATTTTTATTGCTGAATAAGATTTCAGTATATGGATATACAACATCTCATTCACCCATTCACCAGTTGATCGATATTTAGGTTGTGTCCACAGTTTAGCTATTATGAATAATATTGCTGTGAACATTCATGTACAAGTTTTTATGTGGACAAATACTTCCAGTTCTCTTGGGCATACACCCTAGGATTGGGATTGCTGGGTCTTCTGGTAACTCTATGTTTAACATTTTATGGAATTACCACACTGTTTTCAAAGTGGCTGTACTATTTCATCATTCCACCTGCAGCATGTGAGAGTTCCAACTTCTTCACATTCTCGCCAGTATTGTTACTATCTGAAAACAGAACTGTTTTGAATGAAAATATAAAGTCATTAAAATAGGAAAAATTCCAATTAGAATATGTTATACTCACTTAAGACAGCCCATATATGTCACGTGATATCAGAACCTACAGATGAATGCCACTTTGTAGTTCTGTATACAAAACAACTCTGTTGGAGTCTAATTATCTTATCATTAATGTTCACCAGGTGCTTAGGAAATGCTGGTTTTTTTCATGTCTAATTGAGAAGTAAAGGATGGTGAAGTGATTATATGTGTAATGCTGTTGACAGTTAAGCCCATTTCTGACATGCAATTAAATATAATGGGAATAGAACAAACTGAATCACAAAATTAAATTTGCAAATAGAGTATGCACAGATATTAATGTATGCTGTCCTCTCGGACATTTGGCTATTGAGTTGACATTGGTGCTCCGACCCCACATTTTTCCTTACCTGGTCTGGTTCCCTCACTTGCCTCTTCTACTTCCCACACTTGCCTCCTCTACTTCCATACCTTGGCATATCAACAGAGTTCAGGAGACAGTCCCTGACAACAGCCTGTTTGTTTTATGAAGTGCTGGAGTTTAATGTGGTCAGGAAGGAAAATTGGGTTTTCCCAAAGTGCTGTGCAGCTTTCTCAGACTCAGATTTGTTTTTCACAAATCCAGGAGACCTGACAATTATAGTATAAAAACAAAGATGCAAGTCTGACAGTAACTCTCACCCCGCTTGTTCAGCTTGTCAGTGGTTTCCCAGTGCCCACCTCTCCAAACTTAGCTATTGCTGTTCTATCTGTAGTAAATATTTGTCATTCCCTGAATGCTCACTGTCACACTCTTGTTCTTCTGCTAGTGTCTAGGTTCCTCTGCTGGGAGTACCCTTTTCTCTCTGCATGCCTCAATATAGGCACCACATTCGCCAGGAAGCATTTCAGAGCTGCCTAAGCTATGCTAGGTCCCAAGGCATTGATGTGGGTGCCTTTTTCACTGTGGTAGACAAAAACAGAAAAAGTCCTTAGCCTTGAGGAGATTACATTTTATCTGAAAAACACAGAAAACAAATAATAAACGTAACTAAATACCTGCCTTTCAGAGTATGAGATGGTAGGTTTAGGAAATACACCAATGCTGCAGCATAGTGATGGGGATGGGACAGGTAGGGGAAAGGTGAAATGCTCCATTAAATAAGGTGGGTGGGGGCCTTGCTGAGAACACCTCATGGGATGAGGGATCTGCCATGTGGATATCTCAGGAAGAGCTTCCCAGGCAGGGCCAACTGCAAGCCAGTGAAATGATCTATGGTGAGAGCATCCAAGTGAATTGATAAAATTCCAGCTATCAAGGAAGTTGACCAGTTTTCCCCAGTATTTTTCCTGTAGACAAATATATATATATATATATATATATATATTTTTTTTTTTTTTTCCCCATTTGGATTTTTGAAATTTAAAGAGTCTGAAGACAAATCTCTTTTTGCCACCTCCCCTCCTTACAGTCATACCCAGTGCATACTTTGAGGACTTGTGCTAATCTAGAGCTAGCTTCCAGTCAGAACTTCTGTAGTCCTCAGTTGTGTGAGTCTTATCTTCTTTCTCCATCATAAGATCTGGATTCGTCCTCTGAGGAATATATGCCCCATAATCACTTCCCCTGGACCAGTCCTGCTTTTGTTTTTCTTCTGTGTCACATCCCTTTATGTTCTGGCTTCTCTTAGCTTTTCGCTTCCTTCCATATCATCAGCCAGTTGGTGTTTCTTGGGTTTTCATTTGTGCCAAGTCTCTAAATGCTGACCGTGAATTCTTCATCCTATTGGATAAACCAGAGTGAGGTGTTCTTCAAGCTTCTGGCAGCTTGTGTTCAGCAGGCCCATTCCTGGTCCTGGCCTTTCAAAAAGAAGGAATCTAGTGAAGCCTTTGAACACCATTTAAAAACCTTTGCTGTTCCTACACTTAATGGTTAGGATTGGGTTTGGGAGATAAATTCTCTTGGCCACTAAAGTTTTAGAGACACTTCTGCCACATTTCTGAGTGTTTTTCACTGCTATCTTTTAGGGAGCATGTTTTCTGATGCCCTCGTTTTAGATTTCCAGTTAATTTTGGAAGCAAACACTAGGGCTATTTTCATTCATCTAGAGCTTCTTGCTTTAATAGTAATCTCTGTTAAAGGAATAATTGACTAAAGACCTGTAAGTGTGTGTGTGTGTGTGTGTGTGTGTGTGTGTGTGTGTGTGTGTGTGTGTAGATAGGTAGGTAGGTAGGTAGGTAGATAGACAGATAGACAGATAGACAGATAGACAGATAGATAGTATATATTTATTTCTGGATCACAGATATATTTTCTTCCTTTTTTGTGTGTCCCCTTTATTTCTGTATATCAGAAATTTTAAATGTCTGATGATCATCTTGTTTTCCTAGAGTATCACACCTTGGGACTTACAACCTGCACTTAACTAGAGATGGTGGAGGTTTTGTTGCTTTTCCCCAACATAGTTATTTCATGCTCATGGGTGATAATTGATCTGGAATTAATTGCCTAGTGCTTGCTTCATGGTCAGTCCATGTTACCTATGGATTTTAGAGAAAGTTTTATTTCATCTTATATCCCGTATATTATTACTGTGTCTAAATTGTAAGTTGCTGTTCACTTTTATTCTTTTACATTTTTAATCAAAGTCATAATTGTACATGATTTAAAAGTAAAAAATACTGATAATTCTGATCACAGAAAAACAGCGTCTGCACTCCATCTCGGCCTCCCCTCCCCAGCTCTTCTTAGCCCTCCCCACCTGTGATGTCTTTTTAACTTCATTACCAGTGTTTTTCTGGTGTTTCACTCTAGTTTTTTACATCAGATGAATATTCTGGCATCTCTAGATTTTTACTTTTTATTTGCTATGGAAAATAAGGATTTGGCCTGGAAAATACCTCATTGTCCCAACATAATTATGTCAAATGCTATGTTGTTGTCAGAAGGAAAGACGGTATTGATTCTAAAATACTATTAGAGTGTAATATGTTAAAAGGTGACAAAAAAAGAATTTTCATAATATGTTGACAAGGAACTTCATTTAAAGCAAAATATTAGAGCCTGAGGGTGTTTATGTGTGAATTTAAGAGGATAACAATACTAACAATAATTTTGACTTAGCTATAGTATTAAAATAGCACATAAGCAAGTCTTCACTTGTTCTTATCATACAGTAGTCATCGGCTGAGTTTTACTTTTTTAAAAAATTTTAGTCAATTTGAGTTTTAGTCATCAAGCATTTTATAGGAGCAGGGTGAAAGTTGAACCCTACCTAAAAGAATAAAATTACTGAAGACAAATTTTTCTGAGAATCATAGATTTGCATGAAAAACCTCATGGGGAAAAATTGTAATTGCCTCAGTATGAGAAATGAACATATTTTAAGATAATTGGAGACTGTCTTTTATGTGTTCTCTGGTTTAGTTTTGATTTCGTATACTTTAATTTATTTCTAGTCTCTTAATTTGGTTCTTAATATATCCTAAAGAATGTAAACACTTCTGAGAATCTCATTACTACTTGTGAAATTGCCTTCTTCTGTACACTGGATATAATATTTTGTCAGCCTTATTAGAAAATAGTGTTTTATAACAGGCTATTGTATTTTAGCAGTATGACCTAAAAGTACATTTTATGTAAGCTCAGTACGCTGTCACAACTCCTTGCAAAATTGTGGGGGTTTTTTTGCATTTTTAAGTTCTACAGGAATCATCTTTTTGCTTTAATTCATCTGTAGTCATTCATATGTGTAAAATTAATATTTTCACTTCTAACTTTGCTTAAATGCTGGTAATTAGTCATTCCCGTGACAAGTGTAGTGGTAAGTTTAATTTAAGATGTTCCATTACTTGCTGAACACTTACTTCAGTTTGCAAATTCAACTTTTGCTTCTTTTTGCAAAGGCACTGAGACGTGAGTTAAAAGAGAAGGAATATTCTGTCCTGAGTGCAATTGACCAAGCTCGAGTTTTTCTGGCTGATCAGCCAATTGAGGCCCCTGAGGAACCAAGAAGAAACCTACAATTAAAAACAGGTGAGATTGATTTCCTTAGTACACCATAAAAACACACGTGAGGAGAACAAATAAACAAAATCAAGTAGGAAATGTCTCTAGAGCAGCGACTCACATGTGAGACCCGCTAGCAGGGTCACCTAATACCATCGGAAAACACAGATATTTACATTATGATACATTAACAGTAGCAAAATTACAGTGATGGAAGTAACAACGAAAATAATTTTATGGTTGGGGGTCACCACAACATGAGGAACTGTATTAAAGGGTCGTGGCACTAAAAAGGTTGAGAACCACTGTCCTAGAGTATTTCAGAGTCTGTCATTATTTCAGGATTGGACATTACATTTTTTTCTTCTGGAAATAACTGAATCAAATTTTATTATTTAACAAATGTCTAGCTTCTTAAATTAAAAGATGAAATGACTGTATACCTCAATATTATTTTTTCTAAAGGAAATTAACTTCAGAAAATTTTACTTATTAAAAAGCACATTGGAACTAAAAGTAATTTCTTTAAGAAAAAATGTATATGTCTTAAATAAAAATGTACATGACTTATATTTTTATAATTATTTTTTATTGTTTAAAGTATTACAAATAGTAGTACATATTGTCTACTTTTTCCCCCATTGACCTCCCCCCAGCCTCCCCTACCCCCCAGTATATGCCCTCACCTGCCCCCCCCCAGTGTCTTGTGTTCATTGGTTATGCTTACAAAGTAAATAATTGCAAATAGAAAATGGCATTCAAATACAATAGTACATGTATGAAATATTTAAAAACTATAGATATTGTTATAAATTTATATTTTTCAAGATTACACTCTAAAATAAAGCATTCAAGTGCCTTTCTGTTATAAGCACATGACAGACTTTATTTAAGAATAACCACCTGTACTTTTTAAGCACTTTGGTTTAAAAGGGAAATAGTAACTACCTTATTAGCACATAGCAATAAATCACACACATTTTGGCACCAGCATATGCCCTTATTATGATATTTCATTGTTGGCAATCAAGGCATTCTGACTCATTTTTTAAAATAAGCATGCCATTCAAAATAATTCTCTGTCACTCACTTCACATAGTGAAAGCAGACCTGATGGTCGGCCCCCTGCTGTGTCCTGCAGTGAGATTCAAGAGCATTTTTACTTGTAAGGGAAGTACATTTGGAAAAGGTTCCCTTTGACTGCGGCTGGAACTGGACCAGACATTGGGACAGGTCGCTGTTTCCCCACTCAGCCTTTCTCAGGGAAGTTCTACTTCAATCTGAATAAATTTCCCAAGGCCATGATTTCCTCGACCCTTTGAAATCTAGTTTTATATATGTGTCTGTGGGACATACATGCAGCGGTACACTTGTTTTCTTTTCTGGAATTAGCTTTTATTTTCTGCTGTAGTGACACTGTCTTCCCAGTCAGCCTACTGGGGACCTAAGTCATTGTCAAGTCTCCACCTTTTGACAGACCCACAGTCTCAGCCTTGTTATTTCTATCTTTGAAAAATTATTTCCTCTGAGTACTCAGTTACATATGAATCATACACACACATACCATATACATGTGAATGCATGCACATACAGACATGTATACAGTAGGTGCTTATTGCATAGCTGTTGTATGAATGGATGCCTGAGCTGAGCACTATTGGGTATGGTAGGACATGATTAGGCTCAGGGCAGGGGGATGACCACGCTGGGCACGACCAGCAGAAAGCAGCAGCCCAGCAGCGAGGGCTGTGCATCCGGGAAGTCAGTCAGCCTAGCCTGGAGGTCAAAGGCTGGTGCCTGGAACGGAGGTGAGGAACTTGTATGTGCTGTCTGGTTCAGATTACAGAGGCCCTGGAAAGTGCATCAGAATATTCCAAGTTAATGCAGCAAGAAAGAAGGTGCTATGGGAGTTGCATTTTTTTTTAAGAATGGAAGGAAAAATTGAGACGTTTTCTTGTCTCTCCTTATACAATGTAAAGTCTACCTTAAATCTGCTTTTCTCGTCTCTTTGCTTCCCCAGCACTTTGCAGAGAACAGAGGAAAGGTTTTTATAATAAGCTACTTCATAGCAGTGAACAAGTGTTATTGTGTCACTAGTGCTTCATTTTGCTACAAATTTTCCTCCTCACCAGTCAGTCAGTTTAAGAGGTTGAAAAACACACATTGCTGTTTGAATTCTTATTTTGCTCTTACATCCTAGATGTTCCTAAGTCCTATTTTCACATACTCTATTTGATAGGCAAGGAAGAAAATCATATAACTTTATGACTTTTTTTAGTTTTTTTCTTTTTACGATTGGCAATTTCCATACTTTCTCCTTTCCTGGTATTAGTTTATGTTATTTTTTTTTTGCAATGCTGGCTGATTTTATCCACTGTTAAAAGTAAATGACAGAAAATTATCCATAATAGATTTTATACTTCTGTGGTTTACCATGACTCTGTGCCACTGCCATCAGAAATAGAGAGCATCTGAACATTAGTCATCTTGTGTAACGCTGCGTAAAGCACTCATTGTTGGAGGGGATGAAATGGGTTAGAGATCATATCACAGTTAGTTTTTAAATCTTCACCCAAGGGTGAAGGTTTTTGCCATTGATTTCTACAGAGAGTGTGTGTGAGAGAGAGATGAAAGGGATATGGAGGAAGGGGAGAGAGAGAGAGAAAGAGAGCATAAAATCAAGGTGAGAGAGACTCATTTATTGGTTGCCTCCTGCACCCACACTAACAAGGCTGGAGAACCTGCAACCCAGTGCCCTTGACTGAGCATGGAACCTTAGATCCTTCAGTTCAAGGGCCAATGCTCTAATCCAAACTGGCTAGGGCTCACTTATGATTTTCACAATTCTTTTAAGTAAGCGCAAGTGTACTGTGCCACATGGGCACACCAAAATGGAGTCATCTCTTTATTTGTAAGTAACTATTCCAGAAAAGACTTCTCTCCATGATTTTTCTTTCCCAATGTCTTTTTTCTTCCAACTTCTTTTCTCCATTTTGTTCTATTACCAGTTATAGTGTCATGTGCATATTCATATTGTTTAATGGTAGCCTGTGGAGTTTTGGGTCATGACTGAGTAGCACAGGTATGAGCTATTCTCAAGCATCAGTAGATTGAAAAGTACCATTAAAAAAGCAAACGATTTCAACTAAATGATTAGTTGCTGACAAAGAATCTCATCAGGTATGGTTTACTAGGAACCCCCCCCCCCCGCCCCAGTTTTACAGACATACAATTGATATGTAAAGTTGTATAAGTTTAAAGGTATATGGCAATACTTAATGCAGTTGGATTTGTTTTTCATTTGATTTTAATCATCTGGATTATGTGTTTAAAGTAGAACGATAAACCTCTCATCATTTACATTTTTCTTGTGCTTATTTTTTTATGTTTTTATACATTTCAGAGAGGTGAAGGGAGAGGGAAGGTGTTGGAAACATCAATGATGAGAGAAAATAATTGATCCACTGCCTCCCGCATGCCCCCTACCGGGGATCAAGTGTGTAACCCAGGCATGTGCCCTGAATGGGAAGCAAAATGTGACCTCTGGGTTCATGGGTCAGTGTTCAACCACTGAGTCACACCAACCAGGCTGCTCTTAAACCACTTTCTTATTCTCCTAACTATCTTACTGAGTTGGGCAGATCATACTGTATGGCTTCTTTAAAAAAATAAAACAGAAGTCCCCCAAAATATTATGCTGCTGACCAAAATCATCACCTGAAGTAGGGTAGATCCAGGAGCAGCACTAATCCATGTTGGTGAACTTTTAACCCCTGGGGTTTGCCTGGCTCCTAACTCCTCCCTTCATTTTGAGGTCCTCTTATCCTCTGCTCAATGGCCACTGACCTCCTAGCTCCTTAACTTTCATTGTCAAGAAGTTCTTAAACCTGCACATATGTTTCTTGGCTTCTCCCATGTTCTTCCAAACTCTCTTGGTATTCTCAACCCTAAATTTATACTCCATTCAAATCCACACAATTGTATAGTGATGGTAGCTTGCAAGACATCTGTGGGGCCCAGCCACAGAAGGCCTTAGCCCATTCCTGACCCCAAATCTCTTGAGTTTATCAGGTAATAATGTGCATGCTTAACTATTCATTACCTACAGCTCAAGTTAAAAGTCAAATTTGCACAGGGGAATTAGCGCCTTAGGTCTGCATCTCTCTTTCCACATATAGATGCAAGCAGGTGCATATGCCAGCGCAGGTGCCCGAGTGCCTGTGCACACACATTTTATGATTTGAGGTTATGGTATTGGCTACTAAGTAAAACTGCTAATACTTTAACAAGATATTTCACTTCTAATAGTGTTTAGAAAACTGTACAATTCATTGTAGATGTAGATGTAGGAAAGCACTTTTCCTCTGTTGGGCTTTTGATTTTAAAACAAAACATTTGCTTTATTTTCCCCTTAGTCTTTGTTAACATGTATTCCAGTTCAGGCTTTATTCTAACTATGATTATTATTTTTATTCCAGGCTGTCTGAACATTATTTCTTTTTAGCATAGTGTAGTTGATCGGTTTACTTTGCTTCGTTTTAATCATAGTCAGAATATTACTTTAGTGTGTTCATGCTTTTATAGTTGTGTGTAATGTGTATAATTGTGTATGGGTTTATTTATCCAGAACTTCACATAGTTGTATATGGTTGTACATGTAATTACTGGTTACTAATGATCATCCTTTCAGGTAAAATAGTATGTATGGGCTATTGTTTTTCTTCTTTGATCTTTGATAGCTGGCTGCATATATTTAGTAGTAGTTGATACTTTAATTCAGTTAATACCTTAATTAATATTGTTTTAATCATTAAATATTTAACTATTGAACGTTCAATTAAGAAATGTGCACGATATTTTAGAATGCCAATTATTAGGACTACTTTTATCCAATATAAACTCTCATATATTTTATGGTATAACAAGGAAAAAAATGACATTTTCCATTCTACTGTCACTTCATTTTATGCCAGTATTAGCAAACTGTTGCAAATGTCAAGATCATTAAATGAATAAAAATATAAAATCAACATAAACTTTAGTAGAAGTTACATTTATACTGATTCTCAGTATAATTTAAGATTCCATTAAAAAGATGCCAGTAATTATTTCCTTGCATCTCATTAAATGAGACCAAATGACACATAACCTAAATATTTAGGCTAGTAAAACTAATGGGTATTTTTTCACACTGCATTTTTTGTTTCACTAATAACAGATATATTAATTAGCACCCCGTTTATTGTGAATGACAGACATTCTCCTTTTGTAATCATTGGCACATGGGGAATGTATTAACCCCCATAACCAAATTACAGTAAGGGCAAGGGCACAGCTGGCTACAACGACAGGAATACCACCAGAAGCCTCCTCTCCATGTCTTTCCTTCTGCCTTTTCCCAAGGGTTTTCAACATCTTAGCTTTCCTATTGCCCTCTGCCTCACTTCCTCATCCCAGGGAGGGAGAGCCCTGTTTTACATCCAGCATATTCCAGAGCAGGGCTCTGAACTACAGCCTGCCGAGTGTGGAGCTCAGGGTCTGGTGGGATTGACAGACATAATGAACATAATGTTAGATGGAGGAAGAATAGGGAGAGAGAAGCGAGAGATGTTCCTAAACAGATAGATGTTCACAAGCCAACATTTATCCCATGCTACAGTGTGATAGGCATTGTGCTGCCACCTCACCTGCCTTGATTCCCATAATTATCGTAGCAACTCTCTGAGGTGGGAGGACTCTTACCAGCCATTGGATGGATGAGAAAACAGTCTTTGAGAGGTTTGGAGGATATTGTCACCCATGAAACAGAGCTGAAATACCAATTCAGGCTTGTCACTAAACCTTCTGCTCTTAGCCACCACATAATACTAACTTAATTATCCCCATTATCATAAATGCTCCTAGATATTCAGTAGAAATAAGATTTTATTTTCTATATTTTTCTACTTAAAAATTATAAAATAATGAAATGTTTAACCCTGGCCAGATGGTTCGGTTGGTTGGAGCATCATCCTGTGCACCCAAAGGTTGTGGGTTTGTTTCTGGTCAGGGCACATGCCTAGGTTGCAGATTCTATCCCAGATCAATGTTTCTCTCTCACATCTCTCGTTCTCTTCCTTTCTCTCTCTCTCATTCTTTCTCTAAAATCAATAAAATATATCCTCAGGTAAGGATAAAAATATAAATAAATAATAATTAAATGTTCTTAACTCTTTGCCTTGCTCTTTACACTGTTGCTTTTTTACTTAGTGAAATATCAGGTTGCCTAATAGAATGACATACCAACTTACATATTTCCTGGCACCAAGGGAAAAGGCATTTAGACAATATTAGACTTTGTGTTTTTAATTTTCACATAAAAACTTGGAAGATTAATTGCTTCCGACTGATAGACCAAGACAATAATTTAATTAGCTCCTTAAGTCCAAATTAGATTAGTAAAGTTGTAATGTCTGAAAAGGCACAGAAAAATATAATGTTGCTCTCTTTCCCAGTGTTCTTAACTACAAAGCAGCAATGTGTTCCTTTCTCTCTCTCTCCTTCTTTCTCTAAAATCAATAAAATATATCCTCAGGTAAGGATAAAAATATAAATAAATAATAATTACATGTTCTTAACTCTTTGCCTTACCCTTTAAAATGTTGCTTTTTTCCTTTGTGAAATATCAGGTTGCCTAATAGAATGACATACCAACTTACATATTTCCTGGCACCAAGGGAAAAGGCATTTAGACAATATTAGACTTTGTCTTTTTAATTTTCACATAAAAACTTGGAAGATTAATTGCTTCCGACCCATAGACCAAGACAATAATTTAATTAGCTCCTTAAGTCCAAATTAGATTAGTAAAGTTGTAATGTCTGAAAAGGCACAGAAAAATATAATGTTGCTTTCTTTCCCAGTGTTCTTAACTACAAGGCAGCAATGTGTTTCTTTCCAATTTAAAGTTCTACATATTACGTATATGGATATATGTAATGAAACTAGTCTTTAACATATTATAATGAGCCAGCTCAGTAAACCCATTGATTGGGTAAAAATTTCTAAATGTTTGGGCCTGCTAATGAATACCATAGTAATGAAATCGGATTTAAAGAAAGAAATCAACATTCTTGATGAAAAAATGATATGATAACAAAGGTTGATCTGTTGGATGCAATATTTTATATTAATTGTTTACATCTGTTATGTTCTGTAGTCATTGTTACAACCATCCATAAATCACATTTGTCTAATAAAAAAGATGGTAATAATTTACATGTATGTATTGTATGGTGATCAATATCTGAGATGTTCTTTTCAGATTTAAACATAAAGAATAGGGGGATACTAATCTCTTGTAATGTTGTGGTGTATTTATTTTGTTGTTCCTCTTAAAATGTGGAATCTTGAAGAGTGACTTAGAGGGATTGCAAAATTAAACTTCTTATTTTGTCAGTTTATAAATATGAGCCATAACTTAAGTTCTTTTATAATAATGGCTAAGTGTGGAAAGAATGGAAAGCTCAGGACTTCTTTTGTAGCTTGATCAATGGGCTGGTATGTCCCACAGGGAAGCAATTTGGGGAGAGATGGGCAGCAATGTAGAAAGAAATGGAAGATTTTTAATCTAAGACTCCTGTCATTTGTGTCTTGAAGGAGAAATGGGAAATTTTATTTTTTTGAGTCAATAATATTGTATGGAGCTTTGCACACTTATTCAACAAGTACTTATGAATGCCTACCAGGTGCCAGGTGATAATCTAGATTAGTAGTTGGCAAACTCATTAGTCAACAGAGCTGCAAACCTCGGCTCATGAACCAGTTTGCTGATCACTCTTCTAGATAGATCCTGAGGATGTAGCAGTGAACAAAACATCCTTGCCTTCTGAGAACTTACCCTCCCAGCTTTTTTTCTTCACTTTCAGCTTCACTCTCCTGCTCCCAGAGACCTGCCCCTCTCTATCCAGCACAGACTCCTGACTTCAATAAATTACAAAGCTACCACTAGAGTGAGGATATTCAAGGGATACTCAGTTACAGAAAATTGAAACTTGGATCTTAGGCTGCTTAGTTTGGTCTGTTCCAGGGCCTCTCAGTAGTTCTTGCTCCTTTCTTTAGAGATTAATCTTTTAAAAAAATCTTTAAAATATATATATATTATATAATATATATATTATATATAATATATAATATATATTTTTTATTCATTTTTTTTACAGAGAGGAAGGGAAAGGGATAGTTAGAAACATTGATGAGAGAGAAACATCGATCAGCAGCCTCCTGCACACCCCCTACTGGGGATGTGCCAACAACCAAGATACGTGCCCTTGACTGAAATTGAACCTGGGACTCTTCAGTCCACTGAAGACCTATCCACTGAGCCACACCAGTCAGGGTGAGGTTAATCTTCTTAATAGTATGTTCCTTCTTCCTCAACTCCATTCTGGATTTGTTTACTTTATCCCTCTTAACAGGAACAGTGTAATTTGTATTTGCCTTCATTAACTTCTGATCAGAACTGGTTGATCTCACTCCGTAGTGTGATCTGTATTCCTATTTCCTCTCCACCCCCTAACACCTGCCCCCACTCCCACCCCAAATTAATACCTAGCATTTTGGTATTGTGGAAAACGTTCTTTTCTTTGGAGTTTGCTTTTCCCTAAATGCATCTGTTCATATCCCGTGCCCTCCCCCTCCCCCACACACAAATAGGATTTGAGAAGTCCCTTGGCAGCTGGATGGATCCATATCATTTCTATCATATCCCTGCTGAAAGATTTGAGCTACCCATTAGCAGGTTAATGTACTTTGACGAGTCTCTTATTGTTGTCATCTTTATAATTTATTAGATGAATCTAATTAGAAGTACGAAAGTAATCAACTATTGGTACTTGATGATGTACTTGTAATCAGGCTTATTAAGAATTGTTGTCATTTGTCACCATACAGAATAGGCAATGGGCAGGATCCTCTTAAACACTGATTATTTCAAATAAATTAAGTTGATCTTAATCAGAAGAAAATTTAAAATGAATTTATTTCCCATTATTTTAATCAGAAGCATCTTTAGGTTATGGAGAAGAAGAAGGAGAGAAAGAGGAGCAGGGAGAAAAAAGAGGGGGGTAAGGAAAGAGGGAGTGAGAGAGAGAGCAAGTCCAGTCTCTAGAGAAACGAGGCTGCATTGTTTTAGCCCTTGAATTATTGTTTGCTAATTAACTTGGTTTGCTATGTGAAAATCTCTATAGATGTCTAAATTTCCCAGATTTAATAATATAATAATAAAAGGAATGAAATCAATTAACTGTTTTGAGACCCTACTGTGGCCAGGCATGTGCCAAAATCTTTATACTTGTGGATATTAACTGAGGTTCAAAGAGGTAAGGGGCCTAGGATGAAATAACTAGCTAGTTTTGGAACTAGCATATGATGTCCTAATCTTTTCTTGTCCAAATTGTCCAGCAGTGAAAAACTACTCTGGAGAATTATTTTTCTATATGTGTTTTTCTATATTTGATTTCCTTAACATTTTCTTTTCATCAGATGGTGAAATAGAGCTTTTTTTTTTTGGTAGATGTTTGAGTAGGAATTATATAAATACTAGAAGCCGGTGCATGGATTCATGACCGGTAGGGTACCTCAGCCTGGCCTAAGGGATCAGCCGAAGGAATGTAGCAGTGCACGAAGCAGCAAGGGACCAGGAAGGAGCTTGTGCCTGAGCTCGGAGCTGCTCCCGCTCATCCCACCCCCCTGCACTTGCTGCTACCACTGCTTGTTAGGCTTGCTGCTGCTCCACTGCGGTCTCCACATGCTCATCCTAGGGTGCCCATGACTGAGAAGTGGCCGCTGGCTTGCTCCACCCAGTCAGTCCCTATGCCAGTCCAGATCTTGGTCCGGGTCCAAATGCGGGAGGGGTGTACAGGGGGAGTGTTTGCTGGAGAGTCTTGTGCTGCTGCCGCTGTGCTTGCCAGCCATGTGCCCAGCATCTGGCACCCATTGGTCAATTGAGCGGTTCTCCTGTTGTGGGAGTGCAATGACCACTAGAGGGCAGCTTCTGTGTTAAGCATCTACTCCCTGGTTGTCAATGTGCATCATAGCTACCAGTTGACTGGCTGAATGCTCACTTTAGCTTTCAGACAGATAGATAGACGATAGATGATAGATAGATAGATAGATAGATAGATAGATAGATAGATAGATAGAAAGAAAGAAAGAAAGAAATATAAATAGAAATGTGTGTGTATATATACATATATATGTGTATATATACACACCATATATACATCTTTACACTACAAAAGGACTGCTCAATCAAAAGGTTTAACATAGTAGAAGACAGTGTCAGGTATTTTGTCATAGGAGAAAGAAGCTGTGTCTCAGGTCATTCCATGACTGGCTCATACACAGCTTTATTTCATCCAAGGAAAATGATCATATTTAAATTGTCTGTTCTGAAATTGGTACTGTATTTTTTTTACAAAAGTGAAACATTAGCAATTAAATACATATCTTTTAAAAAGCCCAAGTTACCATTATAGAAATAATTAACAAACCTGCTGTTGCCATTGTAGAAATGGTCAATTCCCTTTCTTCTCTGGCCATTTATGAATGGTTGTTTCATCTCACATGTAGCATTTTCTATTTATATAAAAATAAATTACATATAGCATAAGTATTACATACTTGGCATTTCTCAATATCTGGGAAGTATGGGATTTAAGTAAGGTTTGCCTAATGACGTATCTTTTCTCCCAAATTCGTTTCTCGGGAACCTTGGAATTCTGACGTGTTGCATGGTTTAGGGCTTCTCTCCTGTCTTCTTGATTCCTCCCCTGACTGTTGTGCTGGACTGTATCCCAGCTTCAGCCTTCCTTGAATCTGGGTCTTGGATTCACTTAGTTTTCCATATTTAGCAAGTGCTAGTGTATTTAGTCTACCTATCATATTTTCTCCTTATAATCAATGTCATTGCCAAGGGATTTTTTTCAAGTGTGTCTATAGCATCAGAACACTTCAGAGATCTTGAGTCCACTTAGTCCCTTGAGATTTACTATAGCTGGTGTTAAGGCTCAGTATTGATATCTAGAATATTCTGGAAATTTAGATAGATAAGAACATATGTTCAGGCCTCTTTAACTTGACTTCTTAAATAGCATTTAAATAAAGACAGACAAATTTATGTTGAATATGAAAGCTATAGTTAAGGAGAGCTAGCTGAGTTTGTCTCCCTAGGAAGTTCGATGACCTCAAGTTCATTTTATGGTGATTTGGAAGATTTTTGAGATGCAGAGGAAGTTGCTAATGTGACTGACACAAAATGATAGATGTTATCACAAAGAAGAATGTGCATTTCTATGTTAAAGTAATTTACAGTTTGACTTGATTGCATGTTTCTCACCTGCGTCTCTGTTTCCAGTGGTCAAACAGGAAACCTGTCAAACCTGCTGGCTAGGGAAGGAGACATCCTTGGGTATTGAGGCGATGAGGCCCAGAGGAGTTTAGCTAGTGATCCATCTAACCTGCTTTGAGAGTGTCTGCTTATGTGCACCCAATTCCTCTGCACTTTTCTTGTCAGCTTCTCAATCTTTGTTTCTGATCCTGGGCTTTGAACTTAACTTTCATCTCTGTCATTTTCTTTTCCTCATCTTCTAGACTCACTGTCTTTTTGCCCCTGTCCTGTGGCAGGACTTTGCATTATGCCTTCCCTTTCCTGTCTGAAAAATCTAACTTTACCTCAGACATTCTGGAAGCCCTCTGGACTATGAAATGTTTGAGATGGTCCTAGAAGTCATACATCTGTCTCTTAAAACATTGGTTTTGTACTATACAGATCCCAGACTACAGAAAACACCCTGTATTAAATATGAGTGCCAAACAAACGCAGCTAAGATAAGATCTTATCTTCAATTACCCTTTTTTTGGAACATGATAAATTCATCTTCTTTTTGCATAGTTTTCCCTCATAACTTAAAGCAATTTCTCTCTTAATTATTCTCCCCATTTCTCTATAGGACAATGAAATGAAAAACTGTCTTTGGTTTTTATATAACACTAGAGGCCTGGTGCACAAAATTCGTGCACAGACGGGGGTAGGGTGGGTGTCCCTCAGCCCAGCCTGCACCCTCTCCCATCTGGGACCTCTCAAGGGATGGTACAAGAGAGTCAAATAAGTAACTTGTTTAGGCTCACCTAAATGGGCAGTCGGACATCCTTTACACAATTTAGGACTGCTAGCTGCAAACTGCTCGCCTGCTTGCCCTCCCTGATTGCCCTTAACTGCTTCTGTCTGCCAGCCTGATCACCCCCTAACCACTACCCTGCCAGCCTAACTGATGTCTAACTGCTCCTCTGCAGCCTGTTTGCCCCCAACTTCCCTCCTCTGCTGTCCTGGTTACCCCTAACAGCCCTCCCTGCAGGCTTGATCACCCTCAGCTGCTCTCCCTTACAGGCCTGGTCCCTCCCATCTGCCCTCCCCTGCTGGTCATCTTGTGGTGGCCATCTTTGACCACATGGGGACAGCCCTGTTGTGTGTCGGAGTGATGGTCAATCTGCATATTACTCTTTTATTAGATAGGATGTGAAAATCATGTGAAAGAAAAATTATTTTTTTACTTAACTTATGACATTTCAAGGTTTGCAAATATATTAAAATTTAGAAGTTGCCAAAATCACTGGGCCACTTGTTACTCTGTAGCTATTTTCTTCTTTTGAGAAGCATCAGGGCATTCTTAGAAGAGGTATAGAGACACTCCTTCTTCCCTGCTTAGTGTAACTCTGCCGCCCTGTAACCTGGTAGCAACCTTTCAAAAGATTCTCTTAACACTTGGCTATAAGGAATACAGTTGATTAAGCTTCCAAATATTCTTTTTTTTAAATCACAGAATTAACTCCTGAGGAGAGAGCCCAAAAGATTGCCAAAGCCATGCGCAAGCAGTCTTCAGAAGTTAAAGAGAAGTGGGAGAGTCTAAATGCTGTAACTAGTAACTGGCAAAAGCAAGTGGACAAGGCGTTGGAGAAACTCAGAGACCTGCAGTGTGCCATGGACGACCTGGATGCAGACATGAAGGAGGCAGAGGCTGTAAGAAGTGGCTGGAAGCCCGTGGGCGACTTACTCATCGACTCGTTGCAAGATCACATTGAAAAAACCATGGTCAGTATCTCTGCCTCAGATAAGGGATTTAAAGACATGATTTAGGGTTCAATATGGTACAAGAGAGCCAAATAAGTAACTTGTTTTAAGGGATTGTTTTTGTTTTGCTTTTTTTATTATTTAAAGTATTGCATATAGTAGTACATATATCTCCTTTTTTTCCCCATTGACCTTTCCCCAGCCTCCCCTACTTATAAGGGATTGTTATAAGGTCAATACCAGTACATCCCCTGCCAAAATCAGAATATAGAAGATTTTCCATTGCAACAGATGCTTTCCTCTGCCCCTTGCCATCAGAATCCTCCCTCCAAATAGCCACTCTTTTTTCCATAATTCACTTTATTTTTAAGAAAATAATTTTTTACGCAACTGTGCATTCTTAAACATTTGCTTATTTTTAAAGAAATATTTAAAAGTCCTTTTTAATCTCTAATATTCCCCTTCCATCTTTTGTTTTTTGTAATACAGTTGTTAAGGCAGCTGAACTATTTGTTTTATAGTGTTTCTCACAGCTTGGAATTTGCAGAATGACATCCACATGGTGTTGTCTGGCAGATTCCTCTCTACTCTGTATTTGCTATAAATTGGCATTGAATTTAAGTTTCAATCAAAAGTATCCTGTTTTACTGGGAATTCTTATCTACATTTTTTTCTCATTGTATATACATGATAGATATGATATATATATATATATATATATATACACACATACATATATACTCAAATGTCTATTTGAGTATACCACTGAAGGATTCGTTTAGGTATAAATTCTGTTTGTGCTCAGGAATTGCCCAAAGTTATGGTATTAGACCTATCTTTTGGACCCTTTTGATACGGTATTCTAGAACATATCCAGAAATAAAGTTAATGGGATTTAAGCAATTAGAGACACAAATAACAGATTTCAAGTATAGTGTGGTTTGTAATAGCATGGTAAACTAGATACTGTGAAGTTAGAAATCAAATCAAAGAATGAACTAGTGGCAAATCAGAAGATGTTCATTGATAATACCTATCGTGAATAGGATTTTTATTGCAAAAGACTTCCCTCTTTTGTGCATAGACATTGAATAATGCTTTCCCTTTGTAAACATGTAGCTGAGTAGGAAGAGAAGAAAGGTCTAGGTAATTAATTGAATGCTTAGATAAATTACATGTATGTTTTGGGGGGAGGCATGGGAATAGTACGTTTATTGAGGTTACTATGTGCCTGGAACTTTCTTAGTAGTTTACATGGCTACCTCTTTTAATCATCACACTAACCCAACAAGATAGCTAATATTTTTATGCTCATTTTACAAAGGATGGATTTGAAGATATTGCTCAAGCCCGCATGGCTAGTAAGTGGTAGAGTTTTCATGATCTGTTTCTTGCTCTTCACTTTCATTGTAGAGACCTCATTCATAATAATGTGATTAAACACAATTTTGATCATCTATTTAAATTCAAAGCCTTAAAAGTTATATATTAAAATTTAAACTTAAAAACTTCTATTTCTAAAAGAGTATTAGTGCCTGCCATCTTTCCATTTTAAATATGCACATCTTTCCAGCCACCCAATGAGTTAAGTGAGTTTCTTCCTACAACTCTAGTATCTTAAAAACCATGTCCATGAGTGGATCTGAGTTTCAAATAACAAAGTGAAAATAAAGCTCCTTTAGAAGTTGCATACTTCTTGTATTTTATTTTTTATTAATCCTCACCCAAGGACATTTTTAAACATAATTTTTAGAGAGAGTGGAAGGAAAGGGAGAGATGGAGAGAGAAACATTGAGTGGGAGACATATCAATTGGTTGCCTTCTGCCCTTGACTGGAATCGACCCTGGGAAACTTCAGTCCGTGAGCTGATGCTTTAACTACTGAGCAAAACCAGCTAGCTGTCTTATATTTTAAAAGATGGTTTTAAACACTGAAGATCTTCAAGTCAGTTGTCTACAAAAGCATGTTCATTTGGACTGCATGATGTCTTTTGGTTAGAGCAAGAATTTATCCATTTGAATTCGAAAGTATCCATTTTTAATATAGAATGGTTGGTGTTGGATGAAAATAAAAACTTGTATCAGATTATTAAAGGCCAAAAAGTTTTGGAGTTGTTAATCTGATTTGATTAAATAAATTATCCAGCACTGCATCCAAATCCATCCTTTTGTTCAAATCTCTGCTTACATGGAAAGCTAGGAAAGTTACAATTAATATTAAGAGAAAAGAATAAACTGTGGATTAAGATATTTTAACATCTTTTTAGGAAAAAATAAAATAAAAACCCAAATTTTACAGTTGAGGCGTTTTACATGTGTTCTAACATATACCCCAAATTCCATCGAAGCTACAGGCAGATGAAAATAAGTACTGATTATTGCTAAATATTATTCAATATGCCAAAGCAAGTGGGAAACTAAATCTTTGGGGTAATCAAATAATTTTAACTCCCTAAAATGATCTTGTCTTTTTTATTTGCATAATGCACACCTGATTGGAGACCAGTCTGGGATTCACATCTGCCAACAGACTGCCAGACAGTGCCCTTAATACTAGCAGATGTTTCTGTTTTTTACAGCCACAAGACCACGTAGATTTTTATTCTCCTATAGAAAAGTGCAGCCAAAACATGATAAACTGCTTCTTTATAATAGGACACATGGCAGATCTGAGATAATTTTAAAACTTGCTTTATTTCTAGTCCTTAATTTGGAAGCTTCTATAAACCAAACTACATACTTCCTTAAAAGATTTCCTGTTGCCATATAACACCTGACCACCACAACAGAAACAAAACCTATAGACCTCGTTTGTCACAGATCTTTTCATGTTTTTTACCTGTGGCTTGTAAGAGAAAAACAACATTTTATTGTTTTGGAAGATTTTAAAATCTGTCTTAATGTTAGAACCTAATTTTAAAAGTTTTATCTTCTGAAGGTCATCTTTTGAAGGTCATTTAAAAAGTTATAAATCAGAATATTTTGTAGCATTTTATTTAAAATTTTTAATATCTATATTTCGGTATTTTACAAAGATATTGATTTTAAAAGCAGATTAAAATTCTTGAGTCCTCCAAGGAGAGAATAGTAATGTATAATATTAAAGTCACAACTGAAGAAAACTTGAAGGGTTTGAGTTCGGTAGGTACTTTGAAAATGAATCTGGTTTCTTCAGAGTCCAGGCTGAACATTTTGTTCCCCATCCTAACTCTCACTTCTCTCTGTCCCGTAGGTCTGTTTCAGTAATTAATTCCTTAGGCCTGTGTTGTTAACAGAATGCCTTTGTTATCATCTAACTGCTTTCTTGCTGTGCTATACCAGTATATGTGTGCGCACTGTCTAACATCAACCATGGAGAAAAGCTATCACAACTTCGAGTTCTTTCTTTTTCCATTTTGCAGCAGTTCACATGTCTTTGTGGGCTTGCCTTCTACTGAGTTTGAAAATGTTGATGTCTTTAGAGTTCTGGCAATGTTTCTTACCTTTGGCCCCTTGGCGTGCAGGTTCATGGTTTCAAATGTATGGGCTGCCCCCTCCATCCATCATCTGTACTTTTCACTCAGATTCTGGTTCCAGATCTGTCCCTGCTGAGTCCCCAGCTTAGATTCTTTATGTGACTTTTGAGCATGTTCAAAATTTTGAAACACTGAAGCATATTCTCTGATTTGCCTAGAATTAATTTCTTTTAAAAAACAGTTATATTCTTAATATTATTCTGATGTTTATCAACCATAATGATTATTTTAGCCTATATGCATTATATAAGGAAGAGTTCGGTAGGGTAACTAGAAAAGTTTTGAAGAAGAGAAGGAAGGAGGAAAGTAGTTAAAGAGGCTTTTTATATTCATAAGGAGGAAGCCAAATTAATACTTGTAGTGTTTTAATAAAATGTTATAGTTCCCAAAGCACTTTAATATATATTACTTCATTCAACTTGGAGTGATGAAAGAGGAGAAGAAAGGGCATGTGCCTAGTCTCTTAAGGGTGGGGATTAGAACCTGAGGGCTGATGCTAGTAGGATGTTTATAATACCTAATACCAATAAGTTAAATTTAGTACATGATTAACTCTATTCTTATGATGTGCCAAAACAATAAAAGCACACAGTTCTATTTTTAGAACCCATTCTGTTCCCAATCCCTTATTGGCTTAATCTTGCTTCAAAAATCATTTTTTGGGGGGCTGTGTCAATAGAAAGGAAGCCTGCCCATCTTATATTGCAAATCTTGGTGCCTATATCAAAAAGCTTACATGCTATAGGGGGCACATTTGAAATGTGGATGCTTATACTTTTATGTACTAAGAACTCTGATAAGGAAAGATGTTTAAAATACATGACAATTGGATGGTATGGCAAACAATCAGAGTGGCCTCCATTATAAAACCCAGTTTGTGTGTCAGACAGGTGCTAATTGAATGTCCTGGCTGGGTTGGAGAAGGCAGAGAGAATCCTGGGGAACCCCTGGGAGGGAAATCTTTTAGGATATCATGTGCATGTGAGCACCTGAGTGGAGTCTTAAAGGATCTAGGCACACAGTTGAACATAGGGAGAACTTGAACATAGAGGCAGGTAAAAATATGTGAAGAATGGAGAAAATGTATTGTTTCTATTATTCTGCTTGGTCTCACAGGACAGATGACTGTCATGGCCTCACGTATTACTTTTTTTTTTCTTTCTTTCTCTCTCACTTACCCTCCTCATCCCAACCCATAACAGCTTCATACTGTGCCAGAGATGGCATTTGTCAGTTCTAAGCTTTATTTCCCTCTTTTCCTGTAGACTCCACTCTTCCTGCCTCACATCTAATCTCAATGATCACAAATGTTTTTGAAAGAGACCATCTTACCTCTCCAGTACCTATAGGCATCAGTTTTGTGGTTAAGGAAGATGGTTGTACCGGCCACTTTTAAATGTAATTTTCAGTGAAAACTTGTTAAAATCAAGTTGTTTCATCGGTGAAAAAATGTTAAGGTAGCTATCTGAAGAAAGAAAAGAGAAGGAAATATGGAAGAAATTTAAAGATAAAATCAAGAGTAGAAATTAGTGAAGTAGATTATAATGGCAGATATTTTCTGGACTGAATCATATATAATGAAAAATTTGAAGGAAATACATAATCATTTTAATGTGTTTGCATTATAATCTTTCTCATCATGTCCTGTCTCAGTTCGTCTGTGCTATAAAGGAAGACTCTTTTGCTGGTGATCTTGAAGACCAGACTTGAATTAGCCCTTGTTGATTAAACTGTCGGCCTCTCAGCTGATCTTGTCATTGGAAGGTTTCAAATACATACCACCTTCCGTTATATTCTTTTCTGATGCCCTAATTGTTGTCCTTTTCTCCAGGCATTTAGAGAAGAAATTGCACCAATCAACTTAAAAGTTAAAACAGTGAATGATTTATCGAGTCAACTGTCTCCACTTGACCTGCACCCATCTCTGAAGATGTCTCGCCAGCTAGATGACCTTAATATGCGATGGAAACTTTTGCAGGTATCATCAGCTTATTCCTCTTCATAATTCAGGCTTAGACCTTGGTGTATCTTTAAACCACACCTCACTATTCTGCCACACACCATCATTTTTTTTTTTTACTTTATTGGTGTGTTTGATAATGGATTCATAACATGTGACATCAGTCGTCTTTCAGTATCTTGAACTCAAAAGCCTCATTTATTTATAAGTTTTAATGTAATTTTTGATGTACTGTTCATATGATATTTGTAGAAAATTGCAAAAGGTCAAATAAATCACAGTAATTGAAACATATGGTAGGTCACAGAAACATTTTCCCCATAATGGCTTATAAAGGAGTCATTTTTCTTACTTTAATCATGTATTTTTTGCTTCTTTTGAAAAGTTAAGAAAGTATTCATCTTTCTTATTGCAACTGCTTGTTCTTTAGGTATCTTGCTCAATTTTTGCAGTCAGCACTTTGATACTATTGTGGTACTTACCTTTAGCTCAGAGATCTTAGCTGCCATAATGCAGTTATTTTAATGACTCTATATATTATGTGCTTGTCCCAGATTTAACCCAGAAGAACTAACCCAAACCTAGAAGAACCCTTTTGAGTATTACTAGGTACTAGCATTTGCCAGCCACTGCCCTTTGAGCCATCTTTGTGGACCTTTGATACATTCAGGGGCCAGTTCTCAAGAGTCATAATAATTTTCTTTTGAAAACTAGCAGAATCATTTGAGTGGGAGATTGAAAAAATAATTTTTACTAATTCCTCTATTTTGGGGCCTAAATTGTGATATTTAATAATATAAATGTAATTTTGAGGTGGCACACAGAAACATTTGAAGGCATAGTGAGTTTCCTGAATTAATTCAAACACTGAAACACAATGGGTTTATATTTTCTTCCTGAAATTGAAGTGGTACAAAATGAGTTGTATAGTATTAGACAGTCCTTTTTGTCTTTGAAAGAGCATTAATAACCTGAGATTAGTAAGGCAAGATACTAACTCAATGCAGATGTGCTTTTCTAATGAGTGGAAGACAGAAATGTTTGACCAATACTCCTTTTTGCTTGTTTTATTTCTCTAATTCATCATTTTTATGTAGGTATTCCTGTAGTTCATCTTGATTTCCTTCCCATTCTGCTTCTTTTATCACAATTGGAAAAGATTAGAAGTCAGGGAATATACTCAAAACAGGATATGTGTTCTGCCTTCTTTATTTCTGAGTCTTGTGGCTGCTAGAACTCAGATGCTAGTTGCCGGTTTAATAAGACGGGGAAATCTGTGCTGCCAGACAACACTGTTAAATTTCAGAAGTAGCATCTTGTTTTCTCCTCCTGAATGTAAAGTGTGTCATAGGAATACTTTTTGGCCTTCACAAAAAAAGCACTTGCTCTTGCAACTTAAATAGTCAACCAAGAGAAACTAAAGCTGCCCAGTGAGCCAGATATATACACGTTTCATTTAAAGGCAGCTAAAATTAAGATCAGCAGACTGATCAGCTTACCAGCACTAAAGAGGCAAAGACCAGAAAAAGAGACATGGAAATGTCAGTAAGCTGTGTGCATTTGTTATTGATTGGCAATAGTTTCTTAGTGTACCAACTCTTTGAGTTTTCATAATGTAGAGAGTTAACCATACAATGTGTGTAAAAAAATGCATAGGCATATTCTTCTGTGGGTATATGAATACCCTCAAATCAAGATGATTGCATACAAACTTGGAGGAAAATAAGATATTTCATACTCATCTATATTATCTGTCTCTCCATCCATATATCATATATCTGTTTATCTATCATGTATCATCTAATTTAGTCATCTTTCTATTTTTCTATCTATTTTCTCTCTTGGAATATTTTAGATCTTCATTTGCTCCCCATTGCATTTTTTGCTACCTTTCTTAAAAAAAAGAGAGATGAACAGCCACTGATCCCATGGCCACATCTTCTCTTAAGATGTTTATGACCTTCACAGCTCTTGAAGCAATGTAGAGTGACAACAAAGGCATAGATCCTGATGAGCTGACTATGAATATTAGCATGATGCATACTAACTTTATGTCCTGGACACCTCTGTATGTCTCAGTGTCTTCAGCTGTGAAATGGTGCTAATAATAAATAAGGCCAATTGTGTTGATTATGAGGATAAAAGAATTCATTCCTATAAATTGCTTACAAGGGGTCTGACACTATTTGCTGTCTCTTGGTACCAAAAGGAGTCTGTTTTCATCCCAGCATTTTGATTTTAGAGATGGAGGAGGAATCTGTACAAGCAATCATAAATTGGGTAGTAACAGCCTTTATAATAATGCTTAAAGCAGGAACATTATTAAAGTTACTGTTTTGATATTGATTTATTTTGGGGGGTGTGATATGCAGGTTTCTGTGGACGATCGCCTTAAGCAGCTTCAGGAAGCCCATAGAGATTTTGGACCTTCTTCTCAACATTTTCTCTCTAGTAAGTACTAATAAACTTGACCGGAAAGCATGAAATAATGAATCAGCATGCGTTTTCACTCAAGAAGCCATATTCTTTGCTATAAATATGTTTATTTATATTAGATCAATATATTGTTCATTGTTTCTTATTTGTAATAACCTGTAACAATCGGTAAATCTTTGAAGTAGATTAAAGGTAACTTGTCTTTAGCTATGGCATTCCACTGAACCATTATCCTATATAATAAAAGGCTAATATGCAAATGGACCAAACAGTGAAACGACTGGTCGCTATGACGCTCACTGACCACCAGGGGGCAGACACTCAATGCAGGAGTTGCCCCCTGGTGGTCAGTGCACTTCCACAGGAGGAGCACCACTCAGCCAGAAGCCGGGCTCACAGCTGGCGAGCACAGAGGTGGTGGCAGGAGCATCTCCCGCCTCCATGGCAGCACTAAGGATATCTGACAGCCCGCAGTTGGACATCCCCCGAGGGCTAGAGGGCCCAAGCTGGGCTGAGGGACCACTTCCCAACAGTGCACACATTTCGTGCACTGGGCCTCTAGTCTATTATAACTACTGTAGTATTATATCATCATTGCTATATCACATGCAAGGATTATGAACTTTTTCACAATAAAGAAATCTTTTGTGTATTTTAAGATTTTAAATTAATTTTTCTCTTTCAAAAGCACTATAACCATAGTTTAAATGCACCTGTGCCTTTCAAAGTAAAAATTCATTCCCAACAAATCTTTAAGTGAGAAGATTTTGAGTTGTCAGGCTCACTGCAATTCTATTTAGCTTTTCTGCAGGTCAGGTGTTACACACTTAGCCAAACAACATATGCAGATTTTCATGTAATCTTCTCCAACTGAACTTTTTTATTTTATGGACTGTTCATGAGATCTTGAATAAGTAATTGGAGCCCCTACTTTAGCCTTCACTGCCGAGGAAACCAGAGAGCATAAGATTCATCCCCCAGATTGTGGTTAACAGTAATTCTGCTTAAAATTAATTTCTTTATCTTAAAACTACTATGATAATACTTACTTCTTCTATCATCTTGAAGATTAAATGAAAAAATGTGCTGTGTTGCACAAGGCACCTAACACAGTTCTTGGCACAAATGTTTTCACTAAACATTAATTCCTTTCCTTTCATTGTCTCTGGCAAACATATATAAGAACAGAGTTTGCTTAATTCCATTTAAGGTAAGTTTAAAACCTAAGGCAAAGCATATTTCCCAGTTGTTGTAACTTCTTTGTATCTACAACCATGGAGAGAACTGAAGTAATACCATGTCTCCAACTAAATTGATTACAGTTATATTTTCTCTTAATCTTTTGTCATGATTCGTAATATGCTTTACCTCTAGGTCAAGGTCCAGCTTTTCTTTCAAAATTTCGAGAGTAATACTAATTAGTTGTTTCTGCCCAACACACCCCTAATGCTCAAGCTCTCTCCTTCCACTCTCCCTCATCCTCTCCCACCTGTTTCACACACCTGAGCCCGTAGATAGACCATCTTTGAGTGATCTATAAGATAATGTCTGCCTGCATGCAGGATGCATTTCTAAAGTTTGGATACCATCAATGTTGATGAGTTAAATAAGTTTGCAATATACTCATTTGGTATGAATCACTCCAGATTGCTTAAACTTAATTTTATAGAATATAAAGCTACGACTGAATTAAAGAGAATTTAAAGTGCTCCATTGACTGAGACTCTATTTACACTTCTGTGGTAAGGATTATTAATCTATTAGTACTGATGAAACTTGACTTTTAGCAACTATTCTTTCATAGTTAAAATCAAAGTCATATTTCTTAGTGAATAAAACATTGGAAAAATTGTGAAACTCAAGCACATTGCCTTCTATTATCTAGCGTTGACAGTCTAAGGAGGTCAGAATTATTCAAATTAAAGCAATTATGAAAATGAATTAAGAAGTATAAACACAGTCCCAATTAATAAATTTAACAATTATTATCCCTGCTGCTTAGAATTTTGGCTTTATTATATTTCTTGGGCATTAGCCCTGTTTATACAAGGAGGCTGTTTAGTTAGGCACAACACTGAAATGAGATTGGCTCAAATGAGAAGCTTAATATGCCTCATTCCACATTTCCGTCACTTTTTTAAGACTTTCATGGACATAGTTAGGGAAGGGAGTCTTCCCATCTTATAAAGAGAGGAAGAATTGTTGAATAGAAAGATTGCCTAACTAGTGCTCAGAAATCCTGAGATCATGTCTGAGCTCAGCCATTTACTTAAGCAAGTTATTTAATCTCTTGAATGTTTAGTTCCTTATTTATAAAATGGAGCTTTAATATCTATCTTGTTGGCTTCCTTATCTACAGATATATTCACAAATGCTTTACAGAGTTGATAATGCTATGTATTTTTGAGGTAGTAATATGACATGAAATTCAGAAAAGAATATTGGTGAAAACTAGTTGAATGAAAATCTATTGATTAGTTACTAAGTTTTATTTTTTTTAATTTATTAGTTCATTTAGCAAAATTTCTATAGATTGACATGTACAATTCTTCTTAAGTAAGCCTTAAAATAATTGGTTTACTGTGGGAATAATATAAGGAGTAGCTAGAATTGAAAAAAGGAAAAAGTACCTCAGTGAAAAAGTCTCCATCATAGTGATGTCAAGTGTGAAAATGTAGGAAATTATATTTTCTGTGCATTTAAATTAAAAATACATATTTGGAATTTCTCTATCCATTTAATTGGCTTGGTTTTTTGCAACCTTTTGTCTATGTTTTTTTTTCTTTTTAAAAATTCATATAATTGAGTTTGTTTAAATGCCAATTGTTCTTAATAGTTATTCCTGTGACTATAAAATAAAGCAAAGAATGTTACTAGTGATTTGGAAATTTCAGTCTTGAGGAATTTAGTTTATAATCCGGATATACCATATATATTCTTTTCCAAAGAGTACTAAGTTTTACGTTGTGTTGACTATGAGCAATAAAACTTGATTTTGAAAAGTAATTTTATCAACAAGTTCAATTACTTCGAGGTGGCATTAGAAATTGGATCTGTGCTGTTCTTTTATTGCTTCAAATGAATTTTTAAAGTGATTTTTTTTGGCCTTGTAGGTTTTATAATTATAGGAATCCAGCTGGAAAACCACAGCATTTTTTCATTGAATTTGCTGTAAAACGTGTTCAGTTGCTTTGCATTAAGGCATAAGGCTGTGGGGTTAGCAGTGTTTCCAATAACGTCCCTTTGTTTCCTCAGCTTCAGTCCAGCTGCCGTGGCAAAGATCCATTTCACATAATAAAGTACCGTATTACATCAAGTAAGTTGATTTTAAGTCTCCATTACAAACCAAGAAAATAAAGTTATGTTGATAGCTTACGATACTTTTTCTCCTACAACTTTTTAAAAAAAATGAAATTTAGTCCTATTATCTAAAGGAAATTATATGTATCTCTATATATTTATAGAGAAGATTTATATTTAATATTTGAACAAAATTAGTTTGAAAATCAGAGTGACAATTGTAATTTATTAAGTTCAGGCTATAACTGTGTTTAGTTAATATTTTTTGAGCAGTTATTAAAATATTTGGGGGAAATGACAGAATTTTTATAATACTTTTGACATAATGATGCTGCTCAAAACTGTGCTGATTCTATACCATCTTTTATTTGCCCCAAAAATACATTTCAAAAGTTCTTGTGTTCTTCTCATTGTAATCCACCAAAAAGAACATCATTGTTTTAATCATGAAAAAGTTCAGTACTTGGAAGTTTTTCTTTGATTTTTGGAAATTAGCTGCAATATTGGTCTAGGTTTATCATCCTTCATTTTTGTTGTCTATTTGGCAGTTTCTCCTTTTTAAGTTCTAAGTTTCTCCTTATTGTGTAACAGTTATAAATTTTGTATAATTTACACAAGACATGCTTAGGGTTTTAATTTTCTGTTAGTTTGTATGTTGTCATAGGACAAAATAATAAAATACAACTTCTGCAATCCCTTGAGGTTTGAATTGGCAAAGTTATTGATTTACAACTTGATAAGGTGATGAAGAGTCATAGTTGACTATTTCATGTGCAAGGTGAATGGCGTCATAATTGTGGGGTAAATGCTGAGTTACTCTATCAGGAGACAGATCTATTTCAGATTATCTTAGTGACCTCAAGCAAGACGGCGAAGTCTCTGAGCCAAGTTTTCTCTATATCCTTTCTAACACAGCATTTGTTATCTCCAGAATCCACACCAACACTAACATCTACTCTTCCAAAAGACCCTCTTCTTAAAAAATTTATGTGTGAAGTCAATGTTTTTGGAAGAATATTTGCTTATCAAGCTTTTACTGTGTCTGAGATATAGCCTCAGGGTAAAAAAGATAAATAATTTCACAGTAACATATAACAGGTATAGTAAGCAGTATGTGTTACATTGTCTTAAGAGAATTTAATACTTTTATCAGTGTACAATTTATAGTGTACTGAGTTGTGATAAACTCATGGATGAAGTGCCAAATTTATGCAAACACGAATGGGAAGAAATCAGTGGCTGGGCACTTTGACTTATGTATTGATCTAAAATGTGATAATCTGTGGCACATCTACACAATTTTATTTTAAATTTTCATTGCAAACAGTAATAATATTAGAGAATTTTAATTTACTGGATGAATATTAACTTGAATTGAATATTATAGGTTTAGGCAAAAATCTGAGGTACCATTATAGGCAGAATAATGACCACACAAAATGACCCACATCCTGGGATGTGACTACATGAGGTTAAGTGAAGATGGAGGCAGGGGGTATGAGTCAGGGAATGCAGGAACCTCCAGGAGCTGGAAAAGGCAAGGAAATGTGATTCTCTATTAGGATGTCCAGAGAGAAACACAGACTAGGCAACCTTGATTTCAGCCCAAGGAGGTATTTGCATTGTGGTAGTTTGTCCCAGCAGCAATAAAACACTAATACATGTACTATACAAAATCTAGACGTCCATGCAAATTAATTGAAATTAACTTACCGAATTAATTAGAAACCTGTGTCATCTGATTTTTTAAAAAATATATGCATTGGATCTAGTAAAGCAGAATTTCATTTATTTTCTAGAGAAAGACAATATTAAGTCTCGTTCTTGATTATGTACTGCAATGGTTATCTATTTGACTTGGCACTTTAAAAATCCATTGTTAAATTTAGCACTATAATTAAAAGGGATTTCTGTATGTCTAGGTTGATATATATGACTAAGAATTACAATGTCTAAGTCAGAATTTCACTAACTCAGAATTTTTATAGCTTTGGTAGGATTTAGCAGAATCATATCTTCCCTTAGTCTATGTGTACTTTATGGGGCAGACCAGTAGAGTAAAAACTAGTTCATTTGGCATCTTATTAGCTGAAGCATAATACAATGATGGTCAGTTTGGTTAATGACTACCTCTGACTTTGTAGCATCCTAAACTATCTTCGACATCATTAGTGAAAGATTGGATTTTCTGAAATATCTATAGTTTTATAGTTAATTGTCTTTTATACTTTTCAAATATATAGGAATCTGTCCATGAATATAGAATTAATTGTCTTATTTTTAGAATGCTTGCTCTATCAGATTCTTGCATTATGTGCTCTATTGTGTAAGTTATCAGTTTATTTCCTCATAAAGAAGGAACATCAATCTCAAGAGGTAGTGAGCATTATATGAGCCAGCATTTCCAGATGAAGAATTGTTATGAAAGCAAAATTTAATTCCCAAACAAATTAATCAGCAAGTAAATGATGAATGAGAAGGCTTTTAATATATACTTTGCTTTGCATGGTTGCACAATTAAGTAGAAGAAAATTTGAAAAACAAATTTAGCATAAATTTCATGCAATTAGAATTTCCTGGAATATATTAGAATGCATTAATTTGACCAACAAGAAAATAATATTCAGGTCAAATTGCTAGATATTTTCAGTATTTAGGTATGCTGTTTTATATACTCTAATTTCAGAATATACCAATAAAGTTGAAAGGAAAATGGCAAATACAAATTATTTTTTATTTCACATCTTAGTATTATAGATTAGTTAAAGCATACTTTGATGGCTTCCAAATACATTTCTCTTGTTCTAGGTAATTCTTTATTAATATTGCAAGGTGTACTTCAGTGCTTCTGGGGCTAATTTGTTTCTAGAAAATGGAAGATAGGAGTAGATATAATATACACCCTCTATGTTAATATATTAAGTTTAAATGCATAACTTTAACTTATATTTGCTGCCTCTAAGGTAGACATTCCAAAATCAATCTGGTTACTTTTCTTTTTTAGTATACAGTTTAGGAAAATTTGCAATGCCTCTGGCTGCTTTCACAATATACAAAAATCTACTAGAAAAAAACAGATTTTTTTTGTGAATTGTTAGCCATGTGTTTTGCAAAGTTGTTCATTTCCTCAATTAAAAATCAACATTCAGGGCCTTTAGGGTACAAAGGGAATGGTGAATAAAAGCTTTGGGTTGAACTTTCCTAAGATGTCACATTCATCATGTAAAACTCATTGCTTCTCATTTTATTCCAGAATAAACATGATAAGAATAAGAAGAATAAAAGTCCTGGTGGATGATAATAATATCATTGTAATAAATTGTTTTTGAATATCCATTTGCCAGCTGCTGTGATAGTCCTCTGCATGGATATTCTCTTCTAATCCTCACGGTGGCCCGTGATGTATAGATACTGTCATGGCGCCCACTTCCAGGCGAGGCTGAGATGATAGAGCACCGGCCCACGTAGCCTGCGTGAGATCACACAGCCAGTAAATGGAAGAGCTCATGTTCCAAGTCAGGGAATGACTCCAGCTCCTGAATTCCTGACCACTATTGTCTCCATTCCCAACATTATTAAGGCAAAGAATAGAAATTTTTAGTCACATGGGAAATTTAGGTAGAATGAAGGATTATATTTTCAAAGGTGCAGTCAGGTGAGGAAAATATGAGTAACATTCCTTTTTCTGCACCACAGACTAGCTATCATTTATTATGCACTACTGTGCCCGCATTATGCACTGAGCTGTCCAAAGACAAGGTCCATGTTTTCTCCCTTACTCCACACTGCCTTTTCTGTAGACATCCTAGAGGCTAATTTCTGTCGGCTTATATGTTGAAGGAAATTTTACACATACATTTAGCCTGGAAAAAGGTGCTTTTCGGTTGATAGGAAGGTGTGGTTCTCCACATTCTGGCCTGTCAGATATCGAGAGTTCTGAATTGGGGAAAGAAACTATGGTCCTCTATTCCCTTTCCTTATTGTCATGGTCAGTAAATGTCTGTCCTTCTCTCAGTGAAGCTGGCTCATAGCTCCCTGGGGCGTTGACAAATGATGGTGTGTACACAGGCCAGCCTGTTGGTAAACCATACTGCTTCATGGGTGTCATGAGGAAACAGGTGTTCCTTTCTTTACTTATGGTGCCTTCTTTGAATCTCAGTGGGTGACTTTTCAGTGAGCCTTCATCTTGGCACCAGCGATTACCCGGCTCCTCACACAGGCTTCATGCTCACATCTTCACAGACCTATGGCTCTGTTCTCCCCACTAGCATCTGAAATGTAAACTTTAGTTCTTTATGGCATCCTAACTGCAATCCCACATGCAGCTTGGACATGAAAAATTTTATAATCTCTGGTTTTATAGACAATACATATCAGTCTCTAGAACTGACGTTTCTTAGTATTACAGGGGCATTAACCAGAATGAATTAATCTGTATCTACAAGTATAAATACCACACATTCTCTGACTTATTCTAACTTTCCCTTGTGAGCAGGCCTAAAGCAAGATTCTCCTCAATTTATTACATCTCCTTTGTATTTTCTTTTTCTGTTAGTGTGTCTGTTATGGATAACCCTGCAGTATTCTTTTAGACACTCTTCTCACCTGCCAAGGACACTCTACTACCCTAATCCATCAATTGCTGAAAAAAATAATTAAGTTTACAATTGTAAATGAAATAAAAGCTGTTTTTTTATACAATGGTGCTACTCATTTGCATAAACCACATGTACTAGTTTGGTGTATATGTGCAGTCTGAAGAAAATAATTAATGTTTATGTCTTTAGGGGTATCCTGGACCCCACTTAGATGATGTTGGGAAATAGTTCTATAAATACCAGCAGAGAAAAGAGGCAGCAATGGGATATACAAATAACAGGAAGGTCGAAGCTAACAAATAAAATAGATACAAGAGTAACAAAAATAGAAATGAACAGAAAGCATTTTATCTTTAAAGATGGCAAATAGTTCATTCCAGAACAAAATGAGCCCATAAAAGTATAATAGTTAACAATGCAAGATACATGTAGTTCTCTCTAAAGGCTTCCTACAGGAGTCTTCTCTCTTTCCCTCCCTCGTCAAGATGAGAAATGGCATCCTTTCCATTCCTGATTTTGAACTGCAGCTCTGGGGACACACTCTGAGTCACTTTCCTAAAGTGGAGTTTTAATGATAAAGAAGTAAATGAAAGAGGAGCATAAGAGACATACTGGAGAGTCTATATTTTTCCAAGAAATGGTCTGTGACTCTATCTTTATTGAAAATAAAGATTTAAAACGCTCTGGGCCAACTCTGCTGATGAGGAGGTAGGAACGAAATTGCTTTACGATAGAATGTAAGCACCTTGGGATCACTAAACCTCCAGGGCTTGGAGCAGCTTCCGACAAAGGCGCACACCCTGGCCAACTGCAAAACTACGCACAGACAGCCTGCTCTGCAGCAGCCAGGAACTGGCAAGCCGCAGCTGGGCAACTTCCAGTGCATTTGCCGGTGTCCTGGTTTATGGAGATAATTTAGGTGGATTGACTCTGTCTTAGAAAGATACTGAGCAATTCAGGACTTAAGAAGATACTAGCTTGTCACATATCTATACACTTCTGGGGCCAGAGTTATTACTATGAGGAATTTTGGCTTGGACTCCAGGTGACTCCATTCCATTGCTTTATAATAGCACCATCAGCCTTACTGAACAGTTTGATTTTTAGGGTCAGGGATGCAGTTAGTAATTGTCTACCATAAGGTATAGAAAGGGTCGCTGTAGAGCCACGAAGGGAAGAAAAGTGCTATCCTTACTTTGGTAAAGATTACATTTTTAAAATAGTCTTTAAAATTAACAAAAGTACTAATGGTCAAATAAATTGTGAAATAAATAGAATATCTTCTCTGAACTGATTATAAAGTGAAATGATACAGTAAAAGTCAGTACAGTCATACACACACACACACAAAAATTTCTCCTTTAAAATATATGTGAAAGCGCTAAAGTAGTAAAATCTTAAAAACACACTAAATGATATAAACTTGCTTTTAAAAACAAACTAAAAAGGATATAGTGGTAAGTGGAGCTGTGGTGGGAACATAATCCTGAGGTCAGAACCCCAGGCCTGTGCTCCCAGGGCTCCCAGGGCCAGTGCCTCCACACACCTGTGGAGACTTGACAGGGTTGATTGATGGCCTGATTCTCCTGAGCTTGAGGGCCAAGGGAGATCGGGCATAGTGTTGGGTGGGAGTGTGGCTCCTTATGTGTTCTGGGCTCCAAGCAGAGATACTACCAGGTAGAAGCTTCCAAGTTTTCATTGACTGTGTGCATGTTTATTCTTCCAGACCACCTTTCAGTGCCCACAAAGCAAGTATCACCTCTCCCTCCGCTCACACTCAGGCACATCCATTCCTGTCTCTGATTCAACTCTTTAAATTAAACACAAACAAGCCTTGCCTCATTGTCTTGTAACAAATGTTGTATCCCCAATACCTGGACCATTGCGGTTGTATTATGGGCTATGCTGTTGCCTCTATTTCTGTATCCCTTTACATGCTTGCTGGCTCTGCCACTAAGTGAAATTATTTTCAGCTCAGTTTGTACTCAAATCCAACAGATTTGGAGTTATCTACTGTTTACAATCTAGTTTTCCTGCTTTGTGTCTTCATTGTTATGATAAGCTAATGGCAGTTTTTAAGGAAGACTGTATGTTTTTGCACTGTCTATTATCAAGAAGGAGCACATATCTTATTTGGAAAGGTGTTTTTTTTTTCCTGATGTTGGCTTTAAAACTTTGTTTTTCTTTGGATTTATACTTCCATTTCCAAAAGAATAACCTTAGATTTCTTGCCTGTAAAAGCCTATTGTACTGTTTGTGGAAATTCATGAAGTTGCATACAACCAGAAGAACATAAAAGTTTACTCCCCACACAGCTTCCTGTCTACTGGTCTAATCCCCTCCCCAGGGCCCCAGTACACACACACACACACACACACACACACACACACACACACACACAACAGACACACACAGGAATTATCAACATTACCGATGGAAGTACACTGTATTTCTCTCATATTCTGGTCTCTGGTGAAATAAAATTCTAGGGGATTATGAATTACAAAATGAAAATGTCACCTCTTAAATCTTTAAGAAGATACATCTCAGATAAATTTCACCACATCAGATTGCCAAAATTTATTTTCACTCTTTACAACTGATTACAAATTTGATTAAATGGAAGCCCATGCTTGATTGCTATATATAACTTTTAAAGCATCTCTGAACAGGGTGTTGGGAGAGCCTGAGTCTTGCCTTTGTCAACTATTTTCTGCAAGTTGTATTGTTTTCATAGATTTTACTTAAGAAGACTACTGTCTCCTCCTTATTTCTCCTCACCCTGAGGAGAGAGGGTCTAATGAAATGAAGCCTATTGTACTAGGCTTGAAAATTTTGTCTGTAAAGAAGAGGAAAAGGGTGATTGCTAGCAGGAAATGTAGATTCCAGGCAGGGGTGAATGTGTGTGTGAGAGAGTGCACATACGTGTCTCAAAATAATGGATCCTTGAATATTTATACACGAGTATTGTTATTGAGAGAGGGGTTTCTAGAAATCTTTGGGATGAATTGGCCTTTTATAGCAGGGGAGTTTCTAGATAATGAAGTACAGGTGTTTCTAGAAGTCTTTGGGATGAATTGGCCTTGTATAGAAGGGGAAACATTTCCTCAGTTACAGGAGAGAAGAACAGTCTGGCAGATGGAGGGATTATTGACTTGGTGATGGGAAGATGAAGGAATTTTAATCTGGTGGGTTTTTTTTTCAATAAAGCACAAGATTAATATAAATGATGCTTAGGGAGAGAAGCTTAGGTTTGGGAAAAAAGAAGGCAGTGGGAAATTGTTGTCTTGGGTTCTGGGAAAGCTAGCTGATTAGGCAATGTACTGCAGTTGCCAGCAGTTGGACATTTGAGGTTTGAGTCAAATATTTAGAGTAAAGTCAGTCTGTGTGTTGAGTGATTTTCTCCAGCTGTATTCATGCACAGCTGGTCATGTCCAGAGAAGGTGAGTAATTAAGTTGATCCATGCTTGGGCTTTGCCAGGAAAGAGAAAGAAGCCAGGAAGATGAGGTTGTTTGTAATGATTATAATGATGGACTCAAATTTAGACAGATTCATCAAAAACATTTAAAACCTCAATCATGCAAGTATACGTACTTCCATATTAAAATCTCAAGCTTATAATCCATCAATCTGAGTTCAAATTTCATTTCTTGCTAATTATGTGACCTCAGACAAGTTATCTAAGCTAAAATGAGGATAATATTGGCACTTTATTCATACAGTTGTTATGCAAATGAAGTTTACACATTGGAAGGGTTTAGAACAACGGTTTTCAATCTTTTTCATCTTAGGGCACACACAAATTACTAAAATCCTGATCTGACCAAATGAATTGGTGTAGTTTTGATTCTGGACAGCTGTTGTATTGGCTGTTATCATTTTTTAATTTGACAGTCTAAGAGAAAAGAAGTCAGTGCCCTGACTAAATTGACAGGTACTGCATGTTTTAAAAATTTTTGTGGCATGCCAGTTGAAAATCACCAGTTTAGAAGATTACCTCATACAAATTGAGCACTGAAATAATAGGCTATTACTATAATTAATGCTATACATTCTGACCCAGTGTGTGTTATCTTTCACTATGCACAGCAAAGAGGAAACATTTCTCTTTCTGAAATTGTCTTATCACAGTGCAATGTCCATAGTTATTTTTCCCACATTTGCATTTTGAATGAACTCACCTTTATTGTTTTTCTTTTATATGCCTTTAAAATTGTGATTGAAATCAAATGATAAATGACAAAACTCACGAAGTCCAGTTTCAAGTGTAAATTTGGCTAGATAAGTAATTTGTGTGTTTGGCTGTCAATTCTGGGGCGAGCAGGGTGCCTTTTCATCATCTTTTTTGGATCCATGGAAACAGTAAGTATCACCATAATGACAAGTGATTTGAAAGTATCTTCCCAAGAGAAGTCTTTGGCCTACAAATCAGCACATTATTAACCTATCAAAACTGTATGTGTTTTGCTGTTGGCTCCTTGTCTCATATATTGGACACTTTTATGAAACAACATTTTTGTGTTCTATTCATTGGTGTATAATCTGTATTTTACTTTGTTGACATCAGCATACATTATGAATCATATTAGGTAGAAAGATAACTACTTATTAATCATTGATTGGTTTTCATTAAAGTTCATTTAATACAGGGACCACATGTTATCCAAGTGGGACACCAGGAAAGAGACATTTTTAATAATTATAGAGGACAAAGGGTCTGAACCAGGACCATGTTAAAAAATGATTTAAAAAATAGGGGATGGGCATGTAACACACAGCATTGTGAGTATAGTCAACAACACTATTATCTTTCAAAGTTGCTAAGAGACTGGATCCTAAATGTTCTCACCACAAAAAGAGAAAATACAATTATGTGATGTGATAAGAGGTATTTGCTAATGCTGCATTGGTAATCAATACATAAGTGTATCAATCAACAGGTTGTACACCTTAAACCTACACAATTTTATATGTTAATTATATATCAACAAATAAAAATTTTAAATATTAATTAAAGAGAATACAATAAAAATGAATAAAATCTTTACTCTTACAAATATAAAAAGAACATGCGTCAAATATTTTATTTAACCCACTAATTAATAAGGGAACAGGTAAGAAGTTATAACAGGTTCCAAGGGGTAGCTAAAATAAGTTGTCTTGCAAAGCTGATAAACTTGTCAATATCCATAGGACAATAATCAATTTGTATTCCAGAGGACACAATTTCCATTTCTATGGACAAAATATCATTTACATTACTATCAGTTTCCTTCAGTGTTCCATTTTAAAACAGTTCAAAGACAATTTAAGCTTCACAGGGCACCCACTAATTTTTTGCCCACAAAAAAGCCTTTATAATTTTTTCTACACAAGTAAAACTCGCCTGGCTGGGCACCCTAGTTACTGTCACAGATTCTCATTACTGTTGCTTCATATGATTTTGGATGAAGCTGCTAATTGCTGTTTTGTTAGACTTTAAATATTTTGTTCTATTCTTGGACAGATTTCTGTGTCCATTCTTTCTTAAAAAGAGGATTTTTATAATAAAATTACAATTTCATTTTCAGTTTATCAAGTTGTATGATATTAAGTCCCAATCCTCTTTCCTATTCCAGGTTGCGCAGAAGCTAACCTATTGTATTTTGAGGGGGAGGGGGAAAGTGCAATTTTTTCTGATTTGGTTGCCTATTCTGGCAGCATTTTGGCTCAATGAGCTGAGCAATCTGCAGCTGTTCAAATACTTTTTTGAGCTTTTCTGTGGATTTTGGATTTTGCTTTAAAATCCTACTCCCCCCTCCACTTAAAAAAAAAAAAAGGAAAGAAAGAAAATCCAACAGCCAACTGCATCTACTACTGTTTTTTGTAACTGTTGTTGGGTAAGCTGCAGTTATACGTTTGTAACCAGAGGCTGTGTTTATTTTCAGTGTTGGCAGTTCTGCCTAATGAATCAACTGGTATTGAATTCACAAAGGGGGATGCCTTTTCCCTCCCTCCATCTGTTTGCCAAATGTGTGTGCTCCCTCAACAACTACTAGTGATTTCACTAAAAAGAGCTGTTGGCAAGCCTTGTTCCCACCGAAGTCTCAGGCCTCTGCCTGGATGCATGGAGAGATGTTTTCTTCTCATGGTTCCATAGGGGTTTTGGCCAAACAATCACAGTTGTTGACTCTAGAGAGAGTGCAATTATGTTTGTTGTTTAAGTATAAAGTTTGGCTCTGCATTACTCATAGCCTTGTTTGGTTCATGAGCTTTGGTGGTTTGTTCTTTCAGGATGGGTTATCTGTCTCTGGACAGTAGTGTTGCCATGGGGATGGAAATCAATCAAAAGTAAGAGACAAGTGATCAAGTGAATACTGGTAGACTGATTTAAGACTTGGAGGCCATGATGAAATTGTTGGAATTACACTGTATTTTCAGTATACCCATCTTTAATTCTTACTGATGGTAGGGAAGCAGTTTTATTGGAAAAAGTTGGAGGTGTTTTTATTTTTAGGTTCTTTCAGTCATGCATTTAGCAGCTTTTTAGGTTGGTGGTTCTCAAACTTAAATGTGCATATGACACGTATGGGATTTTGTTAAGAGGAGATTCTGATTCAGTAGGAGCCATGTCTATATTGAGCATATTTCTGGCCTGTACTATCTATCACTAGTAAGAATGTTAGATGAAACAACTTCAGTATTTTCTTCATGGTCTTTGAAGCAATTCAGATATTAAGTGGATAGAATGGTTTTGTTGGTATTCAGTAGCAGCTCATGAAGTAGAAATACATATTTGCTTCTGAATTAGCACTAAGGACCAGATACAGGAGCCAGGCAACTTGCTACCTCTTCCTAAGACAGATCTTCACATGGTACATATGTTATTTTGTTTGAGATTTTGGAAATTCTAGGATATTTTACCTAATTCTTTTTGAAACTAATATTTTTCAAAGCAAATTATGAGTTATTTGGGGGTTCTGTTATCTGTGGGTACATGACAGTGATTATATCCTTTTCCCAGTGACATACCCCACCTCTTGATATATACATAGGTTTAAAAAATAATGTCTCTTAAATGTGATGGTATGAATATTTTAATACCTCTCTCTTGTGCACTGTGCCATTTCCCCTAGCTTACCGAACAATTTTATAAGAACTGAGTGTCACCCAAGAAGTCTTTTGAGTACTATAAAATGTTATTACTCTATTCTGACCCAGATAGGGATAGGTAGATATTTTTAAATATAAGGCCATTTTCCCATTGAAGTTGAGAGCTGACCAACTCAAAATGAAGGAACCTATGTTGATCTGCTTTACTATCTCATTCCCCAAAGACTTCCAATTCTTTGAGTTAGTTTTGGAAATTATAGAAATGGAGAAAATATAAACCTTGCTTTAAAATTGATGAATAAGGATCATGAGAAAAAATGCTTAATATCTATATTTTTTAAACCCTAATATTGGTTAAAAGGTTAAAGTCGGTGGTGGGCAGGCAGGCTAAATAACAATCTTAGTGAATAAAAATAATGAATTGATTTAAAGAAAAGGGAATGGGGATATCCAAAGGGAAGGGCTACACACCTCTGAGCCAAAGGGTATTGGGCCCATGATAGCAACAAAAATATGCTTGGGACAGTGAGACAAGGAAGGACATCTAATAAACAACAGGAGATCCTAGCCTGGCTGCTTTGGTTCACTATGAAGTCAGAGAAAACGGAGCCTTGGAGACAGGTTTAGGGGGTTAGCCTGGGTTGAGCTACTGCTGCCCATTGCTCCCCATGGTGCAAGTCTTACGGGATCTCTGCAGTGGTTCTCAACTTTTCTAATGCTGCGACCCTTTAATACAATTCCTCATGCTGTGGTGACCCCCAACCATAAAATTATTTTTGTTGCTACTTCATAACTGTAATTTGCTACAACTACAGGTTAAGAACCGCTAGCAGAGTTGACCCACAGGTTGAGAACCTCTGCTATCCAGCCTAAGACCATCGGAAAACACAGATATTTACATTACAACTCATAACAGTAGCAAAATTACAGTTATGAAATAGCAATGAAAATAATTTTATGGTTGGGGGTCACCACAACATGAAGAACTGTATTAAAGGGTCACGACATTAGAAAGGTTAAGAACCACTGCTTTAGAGGGAAGAAGGGGCAAGGAAATGACACTTGGGTGCTCCCTTGGGGGAGAGAACATGCTGGGTCCTATTCTCCTGAGCATATTTATCTCTCGCTTGCAGGTAGAAATCTTAGGGGAGGTCTCAGGGTCTCAATAGAATATTTATCAGCTTTCTAGGTGTGCGCTTTCATGGTAATGGTCTGCACTGATTGGTCAGTGCCAGGGCAAAGGGGGTGGGGAGGTCATTAGTCAATGTAGCTGGTCTTTCGGCAGCCAGGGCATCACTTGGTTTTGCTACTTTTCTGGGCCTGGAAGTGAAATACAATTAAAGCCTGGATGTTATCTCCAGAGAGGAAAAGGTCTGGTGGGGGGATGTGAAAAGGAGGGTCTAATCCACAAGATTAGCCATATGAAAAGTCAGGGGTTCCAAAGTGCATGACCAGCAATATGCTATGGAGGATAGGTTACCCTAGGGGCAAGGTCCTTGTTTTCCCAGTTTTGCCCCCTTGCTATCCCCTAGCCCCTAGGCGTTCTGGTCTGGTGAGTTTCTCTACCTGGCCCATCGTCCTTGCTCTGCTTATGTCTAACAGTGGGTAACTGAGAGAGGGCCATGAAGTCAAAATGGCAAGATAGACACATACCTCAGGGAGTGGGATCCAGATTACCTAGGAAGAAGGTGTCACAGAAGAGAATAACTTTCACTCTACCTTCATAGGTCCTGTTTCTGAGGGCCTAGGAATTAAACTGAGGAAAGACAGATTAGCAAGAGAAAAGAAAGTGTTAATTTATGAGTGCAATGTTAATTTATATGTGCAATGTACAAGTCTGCAGTTAGGCTGAGTAGTGAGTCACACTCAAAGGCGTGGTTAGAATTTGGAGCTTATACACCTAGCTTAGAAGGAAAAGGGAATGGAGAGAAAAGACTCCAAATGAGAAAAACCAGTAAGTTTCTTCAGGAAAGACTTTTTCTTTTGTAAGAAGAACAAACATGAAATAAAAGTTTGTGATGATGCTTGTTTATGCATGTGCGAGTATGTTTTTACCTTCTTCAGGGCTACCAAACTTCCTGTCCAAGAGGGGATTTATAGCAGCCTCCTGTCCCAGGAGTGGCTGCGGTTAGTGGGATAAAGGAAGCTCTGAGAAGACCTCTGTTGAATCTCAGAGGTCTTTAGCTTAAAATTATTCTTACCCCAAGGCTAGGGTTCTGAGTGGCTCCCCACAGAGGAAAAGAGAAAATATGCACAGAGGAAGGAGAGACGGGCTGAAGAAGAGGGAAGCTCAGTAGATTGTGAGGTGAAGTTATTCAGAGGGAAACTCTTCATTTGTCTGTTCTTCAGGAAATTTGATTAGGACTTTAAAATTTTAGCGACATTGATAGCACTGCTGCTCTTGGAGGCTTTGTTTTGAAGGAGAATATACATCTGCCTAACAGGAGTAGAATTACCCTGAAAACTGTTGACCTGGTGTCATCAAGCCTGAGGACCCAAGATCCATGACAGTCGTACTTTACATCTAAGTTTTAATTTTTAGTTGTAATTCTTTTTGAAATAAAGCAAAAAAATTTCAGCTACATTGTCACAATACAATTGCTCAAATAAAAATGTATTATTGTTGTTCTAATATTAAATAATTGGGCACCAGTTTCTGAGTGATCCATCAGGGGAATATTTTAAAAATTTGAGTAAAAATTCTGTTTATGTACTTTCTGTGGGACATATATTACTTATATGTTCTTTTATTTACATTTATTACATTTTTTCCCAGCCATCAAACACAGACAACCTGTTGGGATCATCCTAAAATGACCGAACTCTTTCAATCCCTTGGTGAGTATTGTTTTATTTAATAGTGATTAATTAACTGAAACTGAAAAGGGCATATTCTTGGATGAAAACTAATCACCAGCTTTTTTTTTACATAGCATGTTATGTTTAAAGCATCATGACAATGACATATAAAAGCGGTTGACTTGCTAAGGTCAGTGAGGCAAACAGTTTTTACCTTTCTTCATAAGAGAATATAAAGTTCGAAATGGCATGGCCTCAAAACCATGATTTTAAAAGGGGAATATTGTAGGAGGTTTTTACTTCCCTCATATTGGGCCATCTTAATCTTCAATTTTGTGTGAAAGCAAAAACAATTACAATACAGGAACCTCTAATCCAACTGCTTTTAAATCTGCCTTTTAGCTTGTTCTTTATTTAATAGATCTTATTAAATTAGCTAGCTGAATTTTATTTCTTCTAAGTATAGCTGAAGAGCTAAATACATTTTTAATTAAACAATGCAAGAAAACTCATGAGATGACAATTCTGCTCTTGTGAGATTTCCAGTAGAATATGACTTTATAATATGTGTGTGTGTGTGTGTGTGTGTGTGAGAGAGAGAGAGAGAGAGAGAGAGAGAGAGAGAGAGAGAGAGAGGTTCTGAAAGAGGGTTTTCTTTAAGGAGCAAATGTGCTGCTGCAGAGAGAGGGGTAGCACCCTAAGGCTCTCAAGCCCACTCCCATTTCAACAAGTGGGGAGCACACTTTTAGTCTCTTTAAATATCTGGCTCGTATGTGAACTTCCATTTGGGTGGGTGAGAGAGGCTTCAAAGTTGAACAAGTGAGAGAAAAGCCGCTGGTTTGTTTAATGAGCAAAGGAGAGGGCAAATTTTGAGGATTTCTGAGTTTTAACTCCACTAGTCTCAAATACTGGTATTCTGTCTTCAGGGGATAGATAAAGAAATTGCAATATTTGCTCTTTCCAAATGTTGGAATAGTGACTTTAAGATGATTTGGACCAGATCTATGAAGAGCAGGAGCAGCACATAGATCAGAATGGAGGACTGTAGAAATATAATCTCTGAGTAGTGAGATGACAGAAAACTGACCGTCTTTGTGGAACATGGCCCTGGAGGCCATAGCTATTCAGAGGAAGGACCCTCTACCCACAGTGGCTGTAGTCACACAGCCGTTGAAAGTTCACAGACCAGGTGTGTTTCTTTTTCCTCATTTTCTTCCTTTCCTCTCCTGGAAGTTTCTGTGTGGCATTGCTTTGGAGTATATCTCACCACGGTGCCAATGAACCTTTAATTTTTTCCTTAAATAAATGCTGTGGATTTTAGGAGAAGAATTTTTAATGCAAATACACATCTGAAGGAAACAAATACCTTCTTGCCATGGGATATAAGTTAAGCAATCAGCATGCTTTTGAATGTGTTCCCTTTTCCATTACAGCTGACCTGAATAACGTGCGTTTCTCTGCCTACCGCACGGCCATCAAAATTCGGAGACTACAGAAAGCACTGTGCTGTGAGTCATCCTACCAAAGTTAATTACTCCGTTCTTTAAGTTGCCTTTCTTTCTTTTTTTTTTTCTTTTTTAAGACAAAGATAAATAAAGAGGGGGATGTGTTTGTAGAGTTAATCTGATTTTCAGTGTGCGTCACTCAAGGAATTGGCTGTGATTCTATAATGCTCTGTTATTGGCCAGTCAGCTGCATGCAGCCATAAAACAAATGAACATATGCTATTCCCAGTGGGAGGATAAAATTAACCAAAATACAGTAGTAACATAAAAATATTTTTCTATAAAGTATGCTGCCACCCAATTTAAAACAAGAAATCAAAGTGTATATATAGTAGATCATTGCCTTTTTAGTACTTTGTAGCTATTTGGAAATGTAGGGTTTGAACCAGTTTCATTCAGTACAGTCATGCAATAAACACTTAAAAATCGCATTTCTAATCATATTTGAACTGTCACTTTAAAAAATTAGATAAAAGCCTCTGTGTTCATTTAATAAATATGTCTTGAGACATTTAGAATTATCAATATGAACTTTTCCTTTCTGTGGTAATTGATTTACTAAAGGGCTATTCTCACCCCTCCCTCTGACAAATAACTGAAGTTTAAGTAGTAATATGCATTAAAATGCTTTTATGGAGTATAGATTTAAGCTGTCTGGATTCAATTTGTGGTTGTAGTTTTAATGATTGAGTCTGTTCAAAGAACATTTAGGTCTTATCAGCTAGTTAATGTGGAAAGTGGCATTTACCCATACTTTTAAGAGGGTAATCTAAATAATTTCAGTGATTCTTGTTTGCTGCCTTTTGCCCACAGTTGTTATACTAGTATGTCTAGACAGTTTCAGTGAAGCTTTGAAAATAATGCTTAGAAAAATGATATGTTAAGGTTAAAAATCTGCTCCTTAAAAGTCAGGAGAAATTAGAAATGCATTTAAGCTGATTACATGAGAGGAGTTGAGGAAAGACAGTGTAGAATCATTCAGAGAAAAGACAGCAATTCAAACCTTTAAAGTAAGAAGGTATGTGTGGAAGAGAAGTCTACGAAGGGCTGAAAAACACCTCTACATTAGGCAATAGGAGAAAGGATGAGATGGCTGTCCTGCACATCACATCATCCGGGGAGCCCCACGTAAGTGGCAGGTTGTAGTGATGGCAGCAAGGGTTGCCAAATTACCAATCAAAAAAAAAAGCCAGCACTCTGTATGCTGAGCCAGAAGAAAGCGGAAGTGAAATAGAACTCACAACAGGGATGTTCTGAGCTCAGTGAGTCCTTGGTGGCAGCAGTTTTGAAAGAAGTTCAGCTGCATGTCCAGCATCCAGCTGCCAGACCTGGAAGGTCTTTCAGGCCTGATGAGCTATAAAATGAGGACAAATGACTCAGCCACCGAGTCCCCACTGACAGAAGACTGTCTCATACATGTTCATTATGAACACGGCCCCATTTTCACTAATACTTCTTAGCGGGGGTGGAAGGTAGACATTAATGCATTTGATGTTTCTTTCTACTGTTTTTTGTTGTTGTTTTTTCCTTCCAAAGAAAAATTTTCCCCATTTCACCTCATTTCTTCAAACCTGAGATGATCAGCAAAGCGATGCCTCCCACTTATAAACTGAACAATTGCCTTTAGTATCACTTAGAAAAGTGCTGGCTTATAAATATTTGAGGTGATGTTCTGAGAGCCACATGGCCTCCACTTCCGGGCTCTGCCCACTGCTCTCTAGCCTGGGGCCTTTGCTCCATTGTCAAGCTCACCTGTTCATGATTAATCTACTCCTTCCTCTCCCATCCTTTCTGTCTACTTGCAGTTCCCTGATCCTCCTCAACAATGGTCTGTAACCCTTTGTTCCTCCCAAATGCTGTTAAAAATTTACTCCTTTTGGAAACATTTACCAGCTAATTCCACCTGCCACCCATTTTCCCAACACTTTACGATGGCCTCTAACGGCTGTGTCTCATATAAGTGCCCTATGTGTGCCTCTCTGTGACAGATAATGTCAAGATGGCTGCCCCGGCTTCACTGAGAAGGGCTTTAGGTCAGGGGTTGCCATTCATTTTGTGTAAATCTCCACCCACCCTAATGTTCTAATGTAGAGGGCACATCATCATCTCTGTCATTGATCACTCATTTATTGGGTTCCCAGACTGCTCAGGAGATAAAGAGACTAGGTCCCCACACTCAAGGAACTTGAACTTGAAGAGAGCACGTTATACATGCACACAACTCTTCTACTTACCACAGATTCCTGCTGCCCTCGAGTGAAATGGCCTTTGTCTTGGCTTATCTCCATCTACCTGGTCCTCTGTGCCCCACTCTGGGCTCTTATTAGGTCTCAGGTGAACTCTTCAGCTCTGGATTCCATTTCTCCAGCCAAAGAGATTTTGTCTTGGCTCTTTGTGCTTATCCTCTTCCTCGGGCTGGTGTGTTCTCTTCCTCTACGTCTTGGTTTTACTGTCTTCTGGCTTTAGTGAGGCTTTCTGGGTTACTTCAAGTGGACCACCCCTGACATTTCAGATCATTAGTGCAGTTCTTATGTGGCACCTGCCATAATGTATGGTATTCTGTGCATTAACCACCTGTCTCTCCAAATGAACTAAGCTTTCATGTGAGGGAGGAATCTCTTTTCTTCTCCATTTTGGTGCTACATACAGCTTCTGGCACAGAGCAGTCTGCGAACACATACTGAGTAAATGATTTGAGTTTGAATGACATAGGAGTACACAAGAAAATAGGTATAAGAAAATTTATAGCTACACTTTTGTATAGTAAAATGTGTTTAATTTTGGCATATTGATAAAAGTGATATGATAGAGTAGCAAAAATAAATGAATGTATAATCAACATCAGCATGGTTGCCTCATAAAACTATAAATGTGAATGCATAACTAAATGCTCTATTATTCAGGGACACATATATACATCCAATAACTGAAAGTGAACTAAAAAGATTAGTTCTCCTGTGATTCTGAGTGGATTGAGGTTTTCCAACGCACTCCCAAGATATTAATATTAATCTATTTCTGTGAGTTGGATTAGTGAGTGCTTATTATTTTTTAGACTACATGTATATTCTATGTATTCGTTTGTGTTTCTATTTTTAAAAAAAGCTTTAAGTGATAGGCAATAAACAGAGAAATCAGAGGGAAGAGCAGTCAGAAGAGGGAGAGATCCCCTTCATTGTGAAGAACAAAGTAAGCTTCCTTGAATAGGAAGCAAATTAGCCAGGCCTGGAAGCCACACAGGATTTAAGCGGGCAGCTCTGATCAAGGGTAAGAAAGGAGAGAATTATATGCAGGACACAAAGGCCTGGGTGGAATTCAAGCTAGTAACAGTCTAAATGGAATAGCTTGCAAGATATGAATCCAGTATTCAGAAATGCCCTTCAGATCAAGTTAGGTCCAGTTCGAAGGTCTTTTTTTATTTTATTAAAACTTTTCTGATTTTTTTGGTCCTTTTTATTGGTGGAGGGAGTGGGGAGTGTTCTTCAAGTTTTCCTAATGTTGTATTTAATGTTTGGATTTGTGTGTGTGTGTGTGTGTGTGTGTGTGTGTGTGTGTGTGTGTGGAGTTGAGGGCTATACAAGCATTTTCTGTTTGTGGAATTTAGGAGAGAAGGCTAGTTGTGGCTGAATGCAGACAATATCTAAGGCAGATCAAAGGACAGAGGATGAGAAAATAGTGCAGGTGAAAGATGGTGGAAGCTGAGCTGGCTGCTGGTAGTAGGCAGAGAGATGAGGGTATGGATTTGTGAAGAGGAGAAAGGACTGATGACTCAGGAAAACTGGTGGCTCATAAATTGCAGAGGGTAAAGGAAGAAGAGTGTTAGGATGGCTCAGGATTTGCAGACTGATGGTCAATGGAAGGTAGTAACCCTATTCCTGGATTTCAGCATAACAAGAAGGCAAGACCTTTATTTGGGACATGTTAAGGTGAAGGTTCCTGAAAGAGAAGAGTATTGCCCTGGTTGGGAACAGAGCAGTGGGACTGCAGATCAGGTATTCAGGCAGGAGAAAACAATATGGAATCATCCAGAGAGAATAAATCATTGGAGTGATGAAAGTGAGCGAGGCTTTATAGATAGGAGACCTTGAGCGTTACCTATATGTCTTTGATATTTGGGCAAGAGGAGATGGGAAAGGTGCTAGTCAAGAATGGCCAAACAGTTCAAGAACAGGAGGAGTCTCAGAAGCCCAGGTCAGGTACCATCAGCGGTGAGTGTTTTTACAGAGAATGATGACCCATTTTCGTTTGATTGCCTGTGCCTCATATGCAAAATTAAAGAAACTAACTGGTTAGAAAATGATTCTGCTGTTTGTTTCATTTGCCACATGACTGAGTTGTCATTTCTCTTCCTTTGAAAAGGGAAGATCATAATTTTATGTGATTTTAATGTAGTCAATTTTTAAAGGTACCTGAATGTGACTGACACACTCCAGGAAGATGTATGCCTTGCTTAGGTACTAAGATAAGGTGTCAGAGTAAATCACTAAAAATTGAACACATCGTAGTCTGCGGTGTGTGGCAAATTACTGTCATATTTACAACGTGTGTTACAAAGGGGACTTTTCTGGGTGAAATGTAGGACAGCCTCATCCAGGGAAGGTCTTTTTGGAATTTGGTCTATTGTCACTTTATGCCACTTGGGGAGATACAATAGCACTGCTGTGTTGCTGGCACAATTAGTGCTGAAATTCAAAACTTGGAGCATTCTGGCAGTATTTCAATATGCTTCTTTGTATCTATGTAGAATTGTAGTTCTGTAGCTCCCACTATCATTACTAATCCTTTCCTTTTATCATTCACCATGAAAAGTGAACTTGAATTTTGCTCCTGTCCTCCTCCTGGAGTTTATCATTGAAAACAGGTGTATGAAACCAAGAAAACGCTACAATGAAAATTTTGGATGGTTCTCAGTTTTGCTTTCGTGTGTGTGTGTGTGTGTGTGTGTGTGTGTGTTTAATACATTTTTTTTATTATTTCAGAGAGGAAGGGGAAGGGAGAAAGAGAGAGAGAGAAATATCAGCTATCTCCTGCATGCCTCACACTGGGGATCGAGCTTGCAATGCAACAAGCATGTGCCCTGACTAGGAGTAGAACCATGACCTCCTGGCTCATAGGTTGATAGTCAAACACTGAGCCATGCTGGTTAGGTTTGTTTTTTTGTTTTTGTTTTTTTCATCATCTCTAACTCATGGGAACCTAACATAGTTATTTTATATATTACGTGAAATTTTGCCAATTATATATTTAGCATTTGAAGGAAATAGATTAATTTATAACCCACAGTTGGGTTTTATATTTTCTCTCTTTTTAAAATATGAACTGTTTTTAGAAATAATTTTATTTTAATTCCTATTGTGTTATTTTAGAAACCATTTTAATAGGTATAATTTTTATGTAGTTTTTCTCCATTGTAGATAACTTGAAAAAATAAATCATTCCGTGGTGTTTAAGCAACTAGAGGGAACACATTTTATTCATGTCTTTAAAAATTCAAAATTAGTGTGAGCTATGCCTCCCTCAAAACTTGTTACAACCTTGGCCCATTACCCATCTGATATGAAAAAAAAATAGGTTAAATACAAAGGTAGCTGTTCATTTTAATTAACTGTCCAAAATATCACTATATGTTTTGAGGGGACATTTTTGCATCTGGAAAAAAAAAAAGAATTAGTTGGTTACATTATTTTTAAAAGTTCCCCTGAGCTGATTTCTTTTCATCTTAAAAGTTAAATGTGGAGATATTTGTAAAGCAGTAATTTCCATGAGCAGACCTTAAATTCTGTAATTTTCTAAACCCATTGTTTAGAATTAGAAGAATCATCTCCACACTTAATAGATATACTAGAGGCCTGGTCCATGAAAATTCATGCACTGGATAGGGTGGGAGGAGGGGAAGTCCCTCAGCCTGGCCTGCTCCCTCTCACAGTCCGAAGTCCTCAGGGGTGGGAGGGGGTCTGGCAATCAGGGGAAGGCGATACCCCCATCACACCTCTGCTGCTACCACTACTGGCAGCCCAAGCCTCGGCCGGCCCTGGTTACCTGAGCTTCTTGTGACCCTGGGCAGCTGGACAGCCACCATCTGAGGCTTGCCTGCACCTTGGGCCAGCCCTGGGCAACTGGGGGCTGAGGGGACTGGCAGACTTCAGAGGCAGCCCCAGTGGGGCTGAGGGGAGTGGGCGCTGCCATCTTGTGGCTGAAGGTGCTGCCATCTTTGAGGGCATGGCAGTCAATTAGCATATTCTCTCCTTATTAGATAGGCTAAATTACATGGTGCTTTGATAATCTATGCTTCCTTCTTTTCAGTTAGTTAATCAATAACTCAGCATTGGTTTGAAAGAAAGATTAGAACAGACTGCTGAATCTCAGAGGGAAGGCAAGTGGGTGGATGGGAGGGAAGAAATTAACCAAAGAACTTGTATGCATATATGCTTAGCCCATGGACACAGACAATAGTATGGTGAAGGTTTGAGGCAGAAGGCAGGTGTGGGCTAGAAGGGGACATCTGTACAAAAAATAAACTAAAATAAAGATTACCTAGGATTTTTTTCTTTTGTCTAAAATCTTACTCCTATCTTTTGAAGGCCTCCCCTTGGACAATGTATGTCTGGTTTCTTGAACTCTGTATGTCTGACTGAGGGTAACCACATACCACTCATACATAAGCCCCACACCATTCATCCACACTGCTGTAGGTCATTCTGACGAGCCCCTTGGAATTCTGTGAATTCTTGTCTTTCCTCAAGCAGTTCTATCCTCCTGGATTTCTTTTCTTGTTTTACATGGATCTCTTGTATCTTCTATTTTCCATTTTTAATCATCACTCAAGGATATATTAACCCATCATAGAAAGAGGGGAAAGGAGGGAGAAAGAAAGTGGGGAGAGAGAGAGAAACATCCATGTGAGAGAGAAACATCAATCACTTGCCTCCTAAACTCACCTGGGTAGGGATCTAAATGCAACCTAGGTATGTTCCTTGACCTGGAATCAAATCCATAACCTTTTGGTGTATGGACAATGCTCTAACCGACTGAACTACTCAGCCAGGGCTATCTTTTTTATTTTTTAAGGCTCATTTCATACCCACTTTCTCAAAGGGCCTTTTTCAGTTGTTCTTCTACTCCTCAAGCAGGAGTAGCTCTCATAGAAATTGATGTATTCTTCTCTTGGGGTACTTTCACTCCTTTTAGTCAGGTTATCAGTCTGCTTGTCTTCCTCCTCAGACTGAGAGAAGGGGCCCGGCCTAATCCTCTTTGTCACTCTCTGTGCTCTAGCACTTGCCACACCCAGTAAAAATGTTTTATACATGAAGAGTGAGGATGGGAGCCTTTACTGTGAACCTACACTAATTCTTACTGGCAACAAGTTGCCTGTATGTCAAAGCATCATGGGAAGCAAACAAAGTTAGGACCAGAGTGTTAGGACCCTATAGATCAGGCGCTATTCAGTAGGCAGTGGAGGGCTATTAGTGTTCTACAGCACAGGTTTGTTTGTTTAACTTTTTCTTGAGGTGGCATGTATATAACATTATGTAAGTTTCAGGTATACAGCATTATAATGTGGTATCTGTATACACTGGAGTATGTTCACCACCAAAAGTCTATTTACCATCCATCAAGTTATATTTGACGTCCTTTACCCCTATTGTCCTACCGCACTCCCCTTTCCTCTTGTAACCGCCAATCTGTTGTCTGCATCTATGCCTTTGTTTATGTTTTGTGTGTTCATTTGTTTCTTTTTTGTTGTATATTTTATGTATGAGTGAAATCGTATGATTTTCATCCTTTTCCTTTTAACTTATTTCACTTAGCATAATAATCTTATGATTTCTTTCCGTCAAAATGGCAATATTTGATCTTTTTTATGGTTGAGTGGCATTTCATTTTATATGTGTATATAAATCAGATCTTCTTTATTCATCTGTTGGTTGTCACATAGGTTGTTTCGGTATCTTGGCAATAGTGAATAATGCTGTAATAAAGCCAGGTGTACATATATCTTTTGGATTAGGTTTATTTTAATATTCTTTGGATAAATACCTAGAAGAGGAACTGCTGGATCACATGGCAGTTCTATTCTTAATATTGTGAGGAATGTTCATGCTGTTTTGCATAGTGCAAGGTCTGTTTGTCTTTTCTTTTTTAAATTGACCATCTTTAATCAACTTTGTACCTTATGACGTACATGTTGAGAATTTGCTTAAGAATTATTAGTTTGGCAGTGGCATAAAGGATGAAATGGGAGGGGCGTAAGCAATCTGTTCTCTGGAATTAAGAGAAGGAAACCAATGTAACATGTGGGACTTCCTACCATTTGGAGTAGATTTAGAGATTTATGCCTTTCTGTATTTAAGAGTAGAAAGAGCTTGGAGAGAAAAATAGCCAGAAAAGGAAAGCAGAAAAATTGATATTCCGAAGAGTGGAAAATGGGATCATATTGAACAAAGTGACAGCTCAGATTCGAAATAATGCAAATGGAGACAGAAGAAGAAGTTAGAAATGTAAGAATGGAAATGCTATTTATTACTTTAAAAACTGAAAATAGCTAACAAGGATAGATTCTTAAAGAACAAGACAAATACTTAAGACTAGATATGTTTTTGTCCCAGTGTTGTTATATAATGTAATGACTCTACATACTCCTTTCTCTCACCCGATTAGTGGATCTCTTAGAGTTAAGTACAACAAATGAAGTTTTCACACAGCACAAACTGAACCAAAATGACCAGCTCCTTAGTGTTCCAGATGTCATCAACTGTCTGACAACAACTTACGACGGCCTTGAACAGCTGCATAAAGATCTGGTCAATGTTCCGCTGTGTGTGGATATGTGTCTCAACTGGTTGCTCAATGTATATGACACGTAAGTTTTTATTTTTTCCCATTAATTCTTGACAATATATGTTACTAATACAAAATACATACATTTTTAAAGTGAAAATCTTAAAAGTGCTTTCAAAGTACTTTATCCAGTGGAAATATTTATCTTAATTATTGCAAATGAATGACTTTCCAAAAATTGAGCCATTAACCAACAATAAAACAAAAGGAAATGTCCAGCCATTATTTTAACATTTTGCTTTAATTACAAAAGCTGTCAAATTTGTAGGGTCTTTTATTTTTTGTTTTGTCACCATGCTAGAGGAAACCTAATTTAAGTAAGTTCCGTTTTCTTCTCTTTCTGGAATTCCTTATAGTATCTTTTAAAGACAATATTTTGTAGTCATTTTTATGAGTTGAAATAATTTACTGGGTCATAATAATGTGTGATTTTTGTGTGACAACTTCAGAGCAACTCAAATGGCAATTAAAATCATTTTACATCTCTTTTGGTATTAGCTTTACTTATTGCAAAGGCAGTTTCATATGCATATGGTATTTTAAGTAAGTTATGCTGCAGGGCACTAATATCTGTAATTTCATTAGGTACTCATTGTTACATAAAGAGCACTCTCAACTTCCAGAATAGTTCAATTTCCATTAACTTGAGTTTTTAAATGTGACAGTGCATTTGTAAAATAATTTTAGAAAGACCAGCTGTGTGCTGACATTGTGAACTATTAGAAGGAATTATTCATTTTTCTGGTAGGGGGTTAAATATGCAAAGATGAAATAAGAGGACTGTTGTTTTTCTCTCACACCCTGAAAATTCTCTTTCCATTAATTAGCTATATGAAGATTTGTGTTTATCAGCCTTTCATTAAGTTTAGAGCAAAAGAAGATAAAGTCCATAAGTACACATACTTAGCAGCTGATTTTGTATAAGTAAGTGATGATGACAATAGCTCTAGAGATGATTTAATTAAAGTTGCTTATACTTTGAAGTAGAAAAATCTTTTCTTTTTCAATATTCACAAATATCATAAAGTTTTTTAAATAATCTAATAGCCTTTGTGTGCTTGAGCGTTCTTAAGAAATTTCTTGAGAAGTGATAGCATGAATCTCAATTACCATAATGAATATGGGATTACTTTATCCTTGTCTGACATATTTTAATACATTTTCTTTTAATGCAACTCTATCCTGCTATGGTAAAATAAAACTGTTAGCAATTATGAACTATTAAGTTGATTTTCAATTTTTTAAACCTGCAATGAGACATTTTTTACAGTAAGTTCACCAAAATAGCTGGTCAATTAGGTGTTTTAACTACAAAGCCTATAAGTTAATTTTACATCCCAGAAAGAAGGCTAAATGCATGGTATATTTAGGAACTTCATTATGCCCTATGGAGTATGGTAGAGGTATACATCTTGAACCATATTTAAAGAATGAACATTCTCGGCAATGACTGTGGCTCTAACACACTGTACTGGTTTGCTCTGGCTGCCATAACAAAGTACCACAGAGTAGATTAAACAACAGAAATTTATTTTCCCACAGTTCTGGAGACTAGAGTATAAGAACAATATGTCAGCAGGGTTGGTTTCTTCTGCAGCATCTCTCGTCTTATAGGTGGCTGTCTTCTCCCTGCGTCTTCACATGGTCTTTTTTCTGTGTGTGTCTGTGTCCTCCCTCACCTCCTGTTCTTATAAGGACACACATTGCATTATGGTCCAACCTAATAACCTTACTCTAACTTAATTACCTCTTTAGAGATCCTATCTTCTAATACAGTTACATTATGAGGTACTGGGAATTAGGACTTCAATGTATGGATTTTAGTGAGATATAATTCAGCCTATGACAAAGATACATGCTGTTTACACTGAACAGCCCAAAGAGAATACTGACACTTAGTTGGGAAGGAAGCAGCATGTGAAATGTCATTCTAGAAAGTTATCTGTTTATATATTTCTGTTTCCCACCATCAAATGTTGTGAACACATGAGAACTACTCTACTAAAATACTGTTTCTTATTTAGAAAGACAATATCTTGAAATTTTCACTATAAAGTGAAAAAAAGCTTTTAAGATATACCTCCCTTTCATGTCAAAGAAATATAGCAAAGACCATGGTGGGTCAGAACGAAGTCTAGTCTGTTTAGTTTTTCTATCTTGGAGAAATATCGTGAATTAACCGTAGGAAAAAAAACATGGTCTCTTATTTGACAATAATGTCAGATGGCCAGAGTTGACTCCACAAATCTCTCTAATAACTGTGACTTATTCATGTATCTAAAAAGAGTGTTTAACTCTTTTCAAATCTGATAGGAACTATCTATCTACTCTTTCCAATGCACCAGAAAATGATGGATACTAAGATGTCTTTGAACCTTGAAAATGGTACCATGATCTAACCCTTTCATTCATTCAGCTATCTGACATTCATTCATTAACCATATGTTTTGACTGCCTTACTTTGTATAGTATGATGCAGACAGAACCGGCATTTGCAGCTCTTGAAGTATATTCAACTAACTCTTGAAACATAGATAGCAGATAATCAGACAGCAGATCATAGAATTCTAGAAGTAGGACTATGAGGACCTACCATTTTGCCCTCCTTGTTTTACTGATTAAGAAACTGACCCAGTGAGACAAGACAATTTATCCTTGGCCACCTATTGCATATTTATAGAAGGTATGGCACTAATATTCATTTTTAAATATTGCTTGATTATTCTTACCATATTGCCATATCTGAGAATTATAGCACTTTATAAATTATTCTATGTTTAATCTTTCTTTCAAGTTTAAACATGTACCTCCCTTCTCTTAGTACTCTAAATTTTGTTTTAAAAATCTGTTTTATTCTGTTGTGGATAACAAGAATGCAAATATTTTATTCTGGTTGCTGTGTGATTTAGTAACCACTTCACTTTTGACATCTTAATTTCTCATCTGAAAAATTGCAATAAAACATCTGCTTGGATCGCCACACATAAGTGACTGTGAAGGCCAAATAAACTAATATATATAAAGGTCTTCATAAATAATAGAAATAAAAATGGTTCCATTTATAAGAGTTCACAGCCTCACTCAGTTTTGATGTTCCCAGGGTAAAAAGTCTTAATTTCAACATCTTCCTTCTACATTTAACGGAAATCAAAATTGTTTAAATTATTATTTAAAATAATAGTTAGAAGACTTGGATCAAATGTTTTTGTCTTGTGGAAAATATTAACCTCACTTGCTGGAGTGTGAGGTTATTTTTTTTCTACTTTTCCAAGATAGATATAAATTGTAGGGTGCATATCTTTCCAATTAAACTAATGTCAGGAGTTAATTATGAAAACTATCAGGAAACCAAATACCGAAGTATTGGGTTGTGTCACATAATACTAAATTTTCCTAGCTCACTATTGCCTCTCAAATCCGGATACTTTTTTAAACATCAAAGCTCTGTGTTGTCTGGCCCTATGTCATCTGGACAACTTTATCAATAATTTAGCCTTGATGCAAGTTCTTGACACCTGAATGAGTCTTGTCACTGGTGTTCACATTCTTTCCTCTGTTATTTCCTTCTTAAGCTTTTCTTGTCATACTTTCTCCAAATTGGGACCGGTGACCCATGTCATGCTCCAGTGTCCAACTTATATTTTTTTAATCAAATGTTGTTATGCTAAAGACTATTTAGACAAAGCACCAGTCATTAATTAGTCAGCCACAATTAACTTACACTTAATTATTTCCATACATAAAGGTTGGTTTTTTATTTTCTTATGATTCTCTAGTTGTTTTCTTGTTTCACTTCCACAGTGTGTGAGCATATTATGGGTAGGAACTGTGTCTTGTACTTTTGTAGTGCTCCCTATGGTATATAGAAAAATGCTGGGATTTTCATAATCCTTCATAACTGTTGATGGTGTGATGAATGGATGACTGACATTTTCAGTAGTCTTCCTGATGATTTTCTTTTCTTCTGTTGACACCACAGACTGGAGGTCATCTTGTAATGTCTATCATTTTGATCTTTTTTCCCTCATAAGGGATTGCTTTGTCCTTAGGCATATTCATGTACTAGTCTATCCACACAGCCCTTTGTTATCTTTTTCAATTCTACTGTCTATGTCCAAAGAATAAAATTTCCTGATTTCTGGAGGAAAGAAAAGAGACATTGTCTATTTTCATAAGATAATTAGAAATGCCTAAAAAATATAAAGTAGAAGCAGAATTTCTAGCATAGCTCCATTTAAGATAATTGTAAGAAACTGGAATATACAGTACATATTAACTTAGAAATTCTGCTTGTAATAATTACATTTATTTTTAAATCTATTACTTGTTTCATAGGGCAATTCTGAATGTTGTATACATGAATAGTGAAGGTTCAAGAAATTTGTTGGATATGATATTATACAGATATAGACTCTAGGCTATTGAGAGATGGTTTTGAAAGTACATTATAGCAATACCTAAGCATTTTTAAATTTTATGTCATGATATGTATACGAACATTTACCAAAATATTTACAATTTGTGAATGGTAGGTATCAATTAATATTAATAGTAAAGATGTCAGTAAGATCAAGATTTAAATACAGTTTGACAGTAAGATTATATAAAATTAAAGTTCCACAATACACATATTTGCTTATTTTTGAATAGCATGAATTACTAAATTTTATGTATTCATATAATTATAGTAAAATTTTATTTATATGTTTTAAATGCTTTATTTGTAAATTGAAAACATTTTAAGAAAATTAACAGCAACAATTCACTGAAAACTGATTCTGAATATGAAATATAAAGACTTTTTTTTATTATGTTCTATTCCATAGCAAAAATCATCATATTGCTAATTTTTATAGTTTCTGCATTTACTTTCCTCATCCCCAGGATCTAGTATAGCAACTAACATTTGGTAGACGGCTCAGTAATTATTTGATAAATGATGGAATAAAACAACTTTCTGCCATAAAATAAAATAAATGTTTTCTTTTATTCTGCTTATAAGTAAAATTGAAATGGTCTCTCATTGGTGTAAAGCTATTTTCTCATGTTGATTAATATATTTTGAATTTAATTATAGCTTAATATTTCCTCAAATAGAGATTCCACCTATCTGTTTAAGACCAATGGCTAGTGTAATTGCAATAGTAACACAAAAACTATCTTGACAAAGACCCACATCAATTAGGCAATATATATTTAACTATTCAGCAGTGAGAAGCCCTCAGTATATAGCTAATTTTTCAGTCATTTTTCTTACATTTGATCTTAGACATATCTTGCTGAATTAACTCACATGCATATATGTATCTATTTTGAATTTTGCATTTGTAGTTATTAATAGATTTTAACTCATAGTATTTATAAAAATGCTATATTCTCAGCTTTATAATTAAAGTTTTAATTTTGCTTTAATTTGTTCTTCCTAGTTTATATATTGTGTGTAACGTGACTTCAGGCTATATGTTCTTTGAAACCAGGTCGAATATACTATTAAAATATGTAATGAAATGATGGTATATATTTAACATTAATTATTAAATGTGACTGGAAAAGTCAGAGCTTTAAGATGCAATTATTTTTTAATGGTTTACCCTAAAGAAAATAGATATTCGGAAATATTTCACATACTGTTTTAAATTCATGTAAGACATTAAGATTCTTATAATTTCAGGGGTCGGACTGGAAAAATTCGAGTGCAGAGTCTGAAAATTGGATTAATGTCTCTCTCTAAAGGTCTCTTAGAAGAAAAATACAGATGTACGTATGATCGTTCTTATACCAATAGTGTTTTTAGTAATGGAAATGATCATTTTATTGGAGATTTACTTTATATGATTGGCTAGTAATAATAGTTCCCATTTTTTAACCCTTACTCTACATGTCCAGGCTAGACTGAGGGTATTAAATAACATAGTGGACTTGTATGTAATGAAAAGCTGATAATAGGATCAAGAGTTGAGGTGCTTTGGTGGAGTGAGAACCAACTAAAAGTTGTATCTCATTTAATTCTGAGCATAATCAGATGAAAAAATGCTGAGATAGGTTACAAGTCTAGTCAAAGGCTGCAATGACAATAATTGCGGGTTAGAATTAGATCACAGAGTTTTCTGACTCTAAAGCCCAAGCCTTTTCTGTTTCTGTATACTTCATATATATATATATATATATATAATCTCAAGATGAGCTAGAACTGTTACAGACATAGTTAGACAAATAATTAAATGAAGGACATCTTGGTATTTGGAAAATAACAGGCCCATAGGCCAGAGAAACCTGCCTTCAAACCTCAGCTCTCTCACTTAGTAGCTGAGTGACGGGGCAGGTGTTTTTACCCTGGTGGCACCTCCCTCTTGAGGCCTTCCTGAAAATATCCCTTCATTAGATTCAAACAACACCATGGCCTTCCTGCTTATAGCTAGTGGTCCATTTGCCTCATCAAAAACACATTTACAAAGATCCTTTTCGTGGCCTTTTACATCTCTTCTGTGATAATTTATTGGATCTTGGGTTTTAGATTGTGACTTTTCTCTGGCCCATTCCCACATTCTGACGCTCCTTTTTATTTCTGACTATGACATCAAACATGTGGACATGTATGAAAATTTAGAAATATTTCAACATTTCTAATGTTAATGTTAACCTTTTATGTTTTGTGTGTAGTTTTACCTTAGTGGTGGCAGAGCAATATAGCTACCCATCACAAAAGAGGAAAGTTGGACATGATTGATCTTGTTGAAAATGTGCACTCCTTTTTACAGGCTATTACACATGTGCATCAACTCTATTTACGTAGGAGGCCTCTTCCCAGGAACAAGTTTAAAATGAGCTTCATATTAAGAATCCTTCATATTAAGATTTTTCTGGCCATGATCATCTTATTTTTGACAAATAAAGAGAAGTAGAACTCTAACAAAATTTAAGTGAATAGATGATAATAAAAATTAAAGTTATCTTAATTGTTTGCTTTCCCTATGCATGCTTATAATTAAGTCATATTTCCTGATGTAAATATGTAAATATCACTAAACCTGATTCAGTTGTTTGAAAGTGCACTGTTGACAGTGTTAGATCTAGCATTATTCTCCTTTAAAATAAAGGGGATATAAATTTTGATCTGATATTCATTAACAGGTTTGGTTTTTTTTATGGTTTGTAGGATCCAATAAATAATTACGCCCCTTTCTTCTGTTCTTAGAAAACATTTAGATTTTTCGTGATTATGAATTTTCAGAACTTGGAAATTTCTTTTTTAAAAGTGTTAGTTTCTATAACAAAGTGGTTGGTTTTTACATGAAATTTCTCCCCACTCCTAAAGTAACTTATTTAATCATATTAGCTTCATTTCTTGGAATAAGCTAATATTTTTAAATCTTCAAAATGTTTCAAGTGGTGAAAGGATGATTAGCAAACACTGGAAAGAAGAGAAGAGTTTTAATTTTATTGAATCAAGAAAGCTATGAAATAAATTATTGTTTTCTTAATGAATAGAAAAGGCTAAAGAACTATGAAAGCAAACAGGAGTTTTGTTACTATGTCTTTAAAATTTGAATAAATGTATTTTAGTACATGAAGTGAAACAAAAATAATTTTTATAGCTTATAAGGAATGAGACTGATTGGACCTAAAAAATCCTACAGACACACCTAAAAATAAAAGACACTTCCTTATACTTTTTAATGTTTTTTATATAAAATAAATTTAGGTATAGTAATATTTAAAAGAAGTAAATATATACATTTAATAGAATATTTGTTTACGTTAGTAAACAAATTGTTAAAATGTAAAGATTTGCCCTGAAGGCACATTTATTCCTTTGACAAGTCCTGAGAAGCTTCCTTTGGCTCACAGTCTTTCTTAATTAAAAGGGAAATCCTTACTGAAATCACTGAATGAAACCCACATGTATTTATTGTACCATTTGTGAAGGAAATCTGTAGTTACTGGTCTATTTATATGTATTGACATACAACAGGAGGCAGTTTTCAGAAGCATGTGGTTAACCAGTCCCTGATTACAGACACACAGAATATCAAGGTTGACAGAATTCAGGAGACGAATAATTGATTCTTGTCCTCATGATTTTTTTTTAATCTTCATTGTTCAGTCCCAATTATCAAAGACATAAGAGAACACTGTGGGAAGATGGAAGTAAACCTCTTGCCTCTCCTCCTTGCAGATCTCTTTAAGGAAGTGGCCGGACCTACAGAAATGTGTGACCAGCGGCAGCTGGGTCTTTTACTACATGATGCTATCCAGATCCCCCGGCAGTTCGGAGAAGTAGCCGCTTTTGGAGGCAGCAATATTGAACCCAGTGTCCGCAGCTGCTTCCAACAGGTAAACACACAGGATTGCTGGTGTACAGGATATATTGAGGAAGAGTTTTGAGAATTTTCCAAGAAATAGGACAGGGAACTTGGACTAGAGCCAAATGGTAGAGGACATTGGCTGCCATCTCAGCAAGTTTGTATTTTGTTTCTTAAGGCATATTTGATTCAAGGAATGGCTGCCATCTCAAGAATAGCTGCTTCTCAATGTATAAAATCCAAACCCTTTAATACATGCTATCAGATTGCTATGATCTGGACCTGCCTCGTGCTATCAGATTGCTATGATCTGGACCTGCCTCGTGCTATCAGATTGCTATGATCTGGACCTGCCTATGCCCTGGCCTCATCTTGCATCACTTATCCCCTTGCTCCCTGCTTTCTACCCACACTACTTTAGTCCCTCCAGTCTTGCCTTAGTGCCTTTGGACATGTATACTCTATTCAGAATGTTTTTCCATATCCTCTGCCCACAAACTCTTTTCTCATCACCAATCTTTATTTATTCTTTAGATCTTTCCTTAAATCTAAAACCCTCTGAAAACCCTTCTTTGACTTCTTCAGATAAGGTTATGTGTCTTACCCTATTCAACTGTATTGCCTCTACCATCTTAGGGTGCTCATTATAATTATTATTACACTAGAGGCCCATTGCAGGAAGATTCCTGCAAGAACAGGGCTTTCTCAGGTCTATTCCTGCAAGAATAGGGCTTCCTGCGACCAGAGCTCCCTCCGTTCTCTGCTGCTTTGCTCCCTTTTTCAGCACTTGGCTTCCTTCTACACTGTCTTCCTTCGGTCTCTGCGCTGCGCCTGCGTATGCAAAGTAAACCTCTGTCTTTGTTGGGTTAATTTGCATACTCACTCCTTATTGACTGGTAGGAGAAGCAGAGGGATGGTCAATTTGCACGTTTTTCTTTTCTTAGTGTAGATGCTAAATTGTATATTTGCCTGTTCAATTTATTTCTTTCATAAAAATCTAAGCTTCATGAATAAGGATAATTTTTACCTTTTTATTATTGTATCCCTGTGCACAGTACCTTGAATATTACAGCTGCTTAATAAATATTTCAGTCCTGAGTTCCTTGGAGGCAAGATTTTAAAACATATATAAAATAAAAATGTTATTACAATAAGGTCTTTTCTTTGAGAACTTAGGGCAACAGGAGAATAATGCACAAAGTTTTATAGTGGTCTAAGTTGTTAATGTTAAACAGGAAAAGCATTTTAGTTTCTAAATGCTTACTGTATATAAAGCATTTTAGAACTGTTACTAGTGATATCATACATTTGCATAAAGTACAGCCTACAGATATTTTCTCAAAGTGTACTTGGTGATTTATCATTGAAGAGAAAAAAATGCTCACACCATCTTTTTAAGACAAATTGATGTTATGGGTTATTACGTTTTATAATAGCCCTTTTTCTTATTTTAGAGATAACAAAAAATACCAATTGAAAATTCTAAATGTAATTTCCTATGTCCTGGTTCATAGAATGACTTTGCCAACAAGAGAAGAAAGATGTTGGTACAAATTTAATTGGCACATATGAAAATAAATTAGTGTTAAGATTTGCAGGGGGACTAAGTTGTTTCATACATTTTGTTATAAATTTTGAAATCTTGCCAAATATATTCGTAGTACTGTGCTTCCAGTGTGATGTTATAACAGGACTGAAGAAGGACACAAAAATAACAGCTTTTATGTACCATTTAAAATGGCCTTCAAGTTTGGAAAGTAATCAGTGAGTTTTTACTTTCATAAATTTTTACCGTCTTCTGTGAGTGAATTTTATGGGACTAAAGCCTAGATGTGAAAAGAATACCTAGAATAGTGCAGGGGCTTTTTTTTGTTTTTTGTTTCAATCTGAGTATATGAAAGTACTTGGGTTTTGTTTTGTTTTTTTCCTTTATGACAATATCCTCTCTCTCTCTCTCTCTCTGTCTCTCTCACTCTCTCTCTCTCTCTCGTTATTGTTATTAATCTTCACCCAAAGTTACTTTTCCATTGGCTTTTAGAGAGAGTGGAGGGAGAGGGAGAAACAGAGAGAAAAACATTTATGTGAAAGAAAAACATCGATTGGTTGCCTCCTGGCACACCCTTAACCAGGGCCAGGGATCAAATCTGTAACCAGGGTACATGTCCTTGACTGGAACCAAACCCAGGATCCTTCAGCCCACGGGCAGATGCTCTATCTACTGAGCCAAAATGGCTAGAACTGCTTTTTATCTTTTTAAATTCTAGAATTTTCTGTCCTTGAAGAACCTTAAATATTTTATGATTTAACTGACCTGGAAAGAGGTACATAATATTTAATTGTGCACAGATTTTTTCAAAAGATTGTGAAGCAGGAATACTTGCAGCAATGTAAGTAAATAAATTTTCTTCACGTTTAATGAATTTGCTTCTTCACCAGAATAACAACAAGCCAGAGATAAGTGTGAAAGAGTTTATAGACTGGATGCGTCTAGAACCACAGTCCATGGTTTGGCTGCCAGTTTTACATCGAGTGGCAGCAGCTGAAACTGCAAAACATCAGGCCAAATGCAACATCTGTAAAGAATGTCCAATTGTTGGATTCAGGTAAGATCTACCACAGGTGGAGGCAGGAGAGGATTTTCTGTTCTGTATATGTCAGCTCAGTGGATGTCTATCATCCCTTCCATTCATTCTCATTAGAGGGTTTGCCTTCTAAATAAATTAGATGCTCAGGACAGTCTAAAATGCCATTTCTTCTTATAGCCAGTATATGAAGCTTGCTGTTACTATTTTAATATTATTTTTGCAATATAATGACAACATAAACTAATGAACAAGAATAGATTCAGAGACAGGGAAGCATCAAACAGACTGTCAAGCCTCAGAGGGAAGGCAGGGGAGGGTGGGGAGAGGGGGTAGAGATCAACCAAAGGACTTGTATGCATGCAAATAAGCATAACCAATGAACACAGACATAAGAGGGGCGAGGGCATGTGCTTGGGGGTGGGGGGAGATATAGGTAATGGGTAGGGGTGGGAAGGAGACATATGTAATACCTTAATCAATAAAGAATTTAAAAATATATTATTTTGCTCCAGAACCAAAACTTTTCTGAATTTCTATTACATATTTCACAGAAATATTCATGCATGATAATTTCACAAATCATTATACATATATGGCCCTGATGGGATTGGGTGATGTTCTGAGGCCTTTGGGTCAATCTTGGAAAGCATAGAGCAAAATTTAAATAGTAACTGAGAAGTAAAGTAATGGAGTTACTTTGTTTTACTTCTACCAAGTTTGGTGTGAAGTAGATTAACCCTCTTTACCTGCACACAGAAGCACTGCTCACGACTGTACTTTAGTATAATCAGTGTCAAATTCATAGTTTGTGGCCAGAACACAGAGTGTGGGGTTAAAGTTGGCCCCAAGATGAAGTGTCTTGGCTGTCATGATCCTTTCACCTCCTTGTCTTATGATAAGTATGCGTTAGAATATATATGTTTCTCTTCTGTGAGTAATATTGAAAGGAACCCCAGTTGGATTTGGCAATCAATTATGAAAAATACAAGACTACTCAGCAGTGCAACTCAAGGTTTTGTATGTGCCTTTCACTCATTCCAATAGAGGAAATAGCTAAGATGGTAATTTTGCTGATGGAGGGTCAATCAGGATGACTAGGGTTGGATTTGTTGTATACAGTATCATCAGTGTGCTGAACGAAATAAATTGCTGTCTGTCATTTGACTGACTTTACCAACATAGATTTTTTTTAATCTTTATTATTCAGTTTATTAATTACATTGTTTCCCCTTTTTATCACCCTACAGCTCCCCTCCACCCTGTACCTATCCCACCCTCTACCCTCACCTCCCCCTCCCCACTGTCCTCTCCCATTGTTGCAAGATTTTTGTCCAGTCTCTTGCTGCACTTCCCACAACCCTTTTCTCCCCAAGAATTGTCAGTTCATTCCCTCTCTATGTCCATGTCTCTGTTATATTCACCAGTCTATCCTGTTCAACAGCCTATCAATTCCCTTGATTTTTATGTTCATTTGTTGATTGATGTGTATTTGTTGTTCATAATTTTCATCTTTACCTTTTTCTTCTTCCTCTTCTTAAAGAATATCTTTCAGCATTTCATATAATGTTGGTTTGGTGGTGATGAACTCCTTTAGCTTTTTCTTATCTGCGAAGCACTTCATCTGACCTTCAATTCTGAATGATAGCTTTGCTGGATAGAGTAATCTTGGTTGTAGATTATTGCTGTTTATCACTTTGAGTATTTCTTGCCACTCCCGTCTGGCCTGCATCGTTTCTGTTGAGAAATCCACTGACAATCGTATGGGTGCTCCCTTATAGGTAACCAACTGTTTCTCTCTTGCTGCTTTTAATATTCTCTCTTTGTCTTTTGCTCTTGGCATTTTAATTATGATGTGCCTTGGTGTGGTCCTCTTAGGGTTCCTATATATTGGGGTTCGGTGCACTTCTTGGACTCCTAAGTCAATTTCTTTCACCAGGTGTGGGAAGTTTTCAGTCACTCTTTCTTCAAATAGGTTTTCATTGTCTTGGCCTCTCTCTTTTTCTGGCACCCCTATAATTCAGATGTTGGTATGCTTGAGGTTGTCCCAGAGGCCCCTTACACTATCTTCAATTTTTTGGATTCTTTTGGTTTCTTGCTTTTTCAGCTGAGTGGATTTTACCTCTTTGTATTTCAAATCTTTAACTTGGTTCTTGGGGTGCTCCAGAGCACTTTTAGGTCTTTGTATAATATTTTTTGTTTCGGTCAGTGTATGCTTAATTTCTGGTTGGTCCTTTTTCATATCCTTGAGAGTCTCCTTTATATCCTTGAGGGTCTCCTTCATTTCCTTGTAGGACTCACTCATTTCCACGTTGGTCTTGATCATTTCCTTGCAGGTCTCGTTTATATCCTTGAGGGTCTTGTTCATTTCCTTGTAGGACTCATTCATTTCCTTTGTGGTCTTGCTTATTTCCTTATAGGCCTCGATCTTTTGTTGGAACCACTTGAAAAACCCTATAACCGTGGTTTTGAATTCCATGTCCAGTCGTTTTTTTCCCTCCATTTCTTTCACATGATTTCTTTCCATGTCGCTGCATGGTGGCTGCTTCCCTGAGTTGGTCAATTAGCTTTGTGTGGTAGACTTCCTACTAGGGACAGTGGCTCAGCCTCCCCAGTTACCTGAGGTGGATATGGGCTGCACAGTCTTGCTGAAGTTAAGCTCAGGTTAATCGTTGTTAGCACTTGGAGGGTTGATCTCCAGTCCAATTGTCTGTGAAGCTCAGCTGTGCTCAGGTTGGATGGGCAGAGTCTCTGGGCCAAGCAGACAGCGTTAGCTCCACCCTGAGCGGCCCTGGTGACTCTGTGCCGGGGACAATGACTGCCAGCACCTCTGAGAGAGAGCCGCTGCTGAGCTCTACCGGCTGCCGGGGAATTCAGACTCTCCCCAAATGACTTTGCATGTGCAATGTCTCACCCAGGGTCGTAAAACAAAGCAGACTGATGGTTTCTCGAATGAGAGACAAGTCGGGAGCGCTCTCTGCGCCGTCACGCAGCTGAGCTGTTCGTGTGCAAGCTTGCCTTCTCCACAAGCCAGCAGACGTGGCAGCGCCCGAGCTTCGGCATGCTCTCCCACTGTCCAGTTTTCACCCCGTATGATAGTGGGTTCTTTGGACTTCGCCCAGAGCTGGAGAATCAGTCCAGTGGTACGTCTTTGTCTCCCCCATTGGAGAAAACTGGCCGGTCTTCAGCCGCCCGCCCACTCCGCGGCCCACGCTCCAAACCTCTCTCTGTGCGCGAATCTTTCAACGCTGTTCGCCGCCGCTCCTCCAAGTCACAGTGTCTTATTTTCACTTTTATTTGTGGAATTTTCACTCAGCAAGCTTTCTGGTGATTCTGGAAGGTGTTTGTTCTTTCGTTAAGTTGTAGTATTAAAATTACTGATTATGACAGCAAGATAGGTGTTTTACCTTTGCCGCCATCTTAGTTATCCTACCAACATAGTTTGTATGAAGAATATTGTTGAATTTTCTGATAGTGGCAAACTGAGAAATTGAGTGTAATTGTCCTATTCTCGCGTCATGGTATGATGGGGAGCCAATCCAAAGTGTGACAGGTTTCCGAGTGCCTGGTGGCAGCAAGGCTGTACAGTGTAGGAGGATGGAAAAACAGGTAGTCAATGGGAGGCAGAATCCGCAAGAGCCTGGCAGCCAGTGGGGGTCAGAGAGCAAACCCTGGGAGAGGGGGATTGAAAAGATCCATTGAAATGCAGCAGGTTTCTGGAGAGGCTTAGTTTAAAGCACCTGGTAGACAGGCAGGCAGAGACAAAAGGAATAGCAGAAACATAGCAAACTATAAGTGGGAAGATAGTACAAATAAGATATAACCATCAGTACTAATCACTGCTATTTATTCAGTGCTTACTGTATGCCAGGCACTGTGCTAAAACACTGCATTTGTTATTTCATTTACTCTCCGTAAAACCCCTATAAGATTGGCAGGATTATCTACTTTACACATGAAATAACTAAGACTCAGAGATTAGGCAACTTGCCCAAGGCCAGATATCCAATAAAATAAAGACAAAACTGGGATTCAAATACAATCTTTTTGACTCTGCAGTTCATGCTCTTATGCAATATGGTATTTTTTAAAAAGTGTACTAGATTTTTAGAAGAGGTGAGATTTGACACTAAAAACAATTAGATGATACTGAACAGAACAATAGATTTAGGACTTTGCTTATTATGCCATATTAGTATGCTTTGATTGTGTGCTATATTAAAAAGTAATGTGAAATCACAGGAACCATCCAGATAAACTGATCTGTACAGACTGGCTTATGTAAAGCCTGCCACATACAGCCATGCTATAGCCCAGGGAGGTCGGGAGGGATGGGATTTCTCAGAGTGAAGAAAAGGACAAAAGACTAAAAATTACTAGCATTTGATTGTACTTTTAATGTTTTATTTCTTAAATAGAAAAAAATAAAACAATTGTAGTATAACATTATGATTCAACTCAGCTGAAATGTGGGTACATGGATGTTTATTAAGTTACTAGAGGCCCAGTGCATGAATTCGTGGACCAGTGAGGTCGCTCAGCCTGACCTGCGGATCAGGCCGAAACCAGCCCTCCAACATCCCCTGAGAGGTCCAGGATTGCGAGAGTGCACAGGCCAGGTGGAGGGACCTCACAGGTGTACAATCGGGGCCAACCAGGGAGGAACTGTGGCAGGGTTCCAGGGCATGTTGGGCCCATCTCACTCAATCCCAATTGGCCAGACCTCAGCAGCAAGCTCACCTACTGGTTAGAACATCTTCCCCCTGGTGGTCAGTGCACGTCATATAGCGATTGGTCGACCAGTCAACTGTCTGCCCACTGGTGATCAGTGCATGTCATAGTGAGTGGTTGAGCAGCCTTAGCATATCATTAGCATATTATGCTTTGATTGATGGAATGGCTGACCAGACACTTAGCATATTTGGCTTTTATTGTATAGGATACTCTCTGTTTTTGAATAAACTTGAAATATTTCATAAGAGACAAATGAAAGAGCAGTTACAATAAGTAGGTGAACGATATTAAATGTTGAATTCTAGTTATTTAATGTAAATTTTATATGTATATATCTCTAATATAAAGATGTGGAGTTGACCAGGTAGGTGATTAGAGGTCAAGGATATAGCAGGATGTGCAGCAGGTACTGTATTGCTCCAAGAGTCTAACTCTAACTTGAAATAAATATGTCAGTGTTATCATCTTCCTTTTACTTGCATATATATTTTCCCAATTTTCTATTTTGAGAATGTAGTCCATTTAAAATGTTTAATTTCTGACCAGAGGAGAAACAGATCTAGAGTCGATACCTGGTTTAGAGATGAGTCCAAGCAAAGGTTACTTCAAACTAATCAACTTAGTGATTGCACAGAGATTATCCACGGAAAGAATAATGTAAGAACAACTCCAATAATAAAATAGGGCCGAGACAGAATGGGTTCTTTAGCTCTTAAGTAAGGATTGTCTCTTTCTTTGAGCTACGAGGAAAAATAGAAAGCCAACTCCAGAACTAAAGATAGAGGAGCACGGGCCTTGTAGAATAAGTTAACTTTGTCCAGGTTGGCTCTGCTACCACTTTGTGTGTGTGTGTGTGTGTGTGTGTGTGTGTGTGTGTGTGTGTGTGTGTGTATTTCATTTATTTCCCCTGAACTTTTACCAATCCTGCTAGAGTCTTTCTGTAATTCCTTCCAAATTAAATTTTAATGAAATCTTGGATTTGCAGAATGTTTTGTAAAGTGGAAATTGTTTCAGTTAGGATTACATACATCTGCTTAATAGAAGCATAAACAAGTTAGAAGTTTAGTTTCTTTTCATGTTAAAAAAAAAAAAAGAGTCCTCAGATAGAAATCCAGGACTAAATGGTGATTTCCCTGTCATCTGGGCCCACTGTCCTCTCCCTGCCCTGCCCGACATCCCTAATTTTGAGGTAAAATTGACATATAATATTGTGTAAATTTACAATATGGTATATATTGATTTGATAAATGTGCTGTAAAATAATTACCTCCATATTGTTAGGAAACACCTGCATCATGTCACATAATTACCATTTTGTTTTTGTGGTAAGAACATTTAAAATTTTCTCTCTTAGCAACTTCCAAGTATACAACATAGTATTATTAACTATAATCACTGTATTACACATTAGATTCCTAGAAATTATTCCTCTTATAACTGAAAGTTTGTACCCTTTGACCAGCATCCCCTTTTCATAGTTCTGGCTTTATACTGTCATCCTTAACACATGGCTTCCATCTTCAAGGTCACCCAATGCTAACAGAATGGCTGTTCTTCTTCTTGTTCTTTTTTCTATTTTTTTACTTTTTTATTAAATTTTGGGGGGTAACATTGGTAATAAATTTACATAGGTTTGAGGTATACAGTTCTATAATACACCATTTGTGTATTGTATTGTGTGTTTACCATCCCACATTGTCTTCTTCCATTACCATTTATCCCACCATGTCAGAATTTCTCTTCTTAATGTCAAGTTCATTTTCTAGGAAGGAGGAAGCGGGACCATGCTTCTTACCACTGAAATTTCACCCAGTGACTTTGACTTGTATTGCATTAGTCACCACCATCAGCAAGAGAGACTGAAAAGCATATTTTACAGGGCATACCACCCACTAATAGTACAAGGGTCTGGTACTAATGAAGGGAGAATGGCCTGCCATGAGGTGTGCAGAAATAAACTCCATTTAGAACACAAAATGTCAGTCGTATTTGTCAAGAGATGTATATGTCAAGAGATATTAGTGTAGGTGAATGTTTCAGACCAGGTTGCTTCCCTGCCAAAATAAGCTGTATTCAGTAGTATATGCTGATTTATTTTCCTAAAATCGATTTGCAAGTGCTTTTTGCAGGTCATTTTAGAAGCTACTCAGCACTTAATGATTTACAGTATTAATCTCACATACCCTTTACATTTTGTTTCCATTTTCATTCTTAGTCCTTTTCTTTATTTTTTTTCCTGTAAATATTAGTATATTTATGTTCTTAGCTACTACTTACCATTCTGGAAGATGGAGGATCTGGAAGATATTTTCCATTCAGAAACTTAAAATTTAGAATTTCACTCCTCAAAATAAGATTCTGAAAATAAAGAGCACTGCACAGTGTCACTAAGCAAATTCCACATTTGTGGCCAATATACTTTTGTAGTGATTTGGATGAACAAAATTCTTTTCACAGATGATTGATTTGGACTAAATATAGGCATGCAAGCCAATGAATTTTATTTTCTTCTCTCTAGGTATAGAAGCCTGAAGCATTTTAACTATGATGTCTGCCAGAGTTGCTTTTTTTCTGGTCGAACAGCAAAAGGTCACAAATTACATTATCCAATGGTGGAATATTGTATACCTGTGAGTACTGAGACAGTGTTTGTTTGTTTTAATACATTGCTTTTTAATTAACTAGCATCTGAAATTATTCAGTTTAAATAACTTTGGGGCAAAAATCACTTTTAAGATGGCTTAATACTTCCTTGTTATTTTGTTTTCTTTTAAATAAATATATCTATATTATGTTCATTTACAGAATCATTATATACTTATCAGAAAAATTAATTAATTAAATTTCATTTCCATCAGTAATTTTTTTTAAAATATATTTTATTGATTTTTTACAGAGCGAAAGGGAGAGAGATAGAAAGTCAGAAACATCGATGGGAGAGAAACATCGATCAGCTGCCTCTTGCACGCCCCCTACTGGGGATGTGCCCGCAGCCACGGTACATGCCCTTGACCGGAATCGAACTCGGGACCCTTCAGTCCACAGTCCGACACCCTATCCACTGAGCCAAGCCGGTCTCGGCTCCATCAGTAATTTTAAACAACTTTCTTGGCAGCAGACTCTATTAAGGGCTCATGCTGACCTACATTGAAAATTATACCATGTGATAGGAAGTCATGTTTCTTTTAGACATATTTAAAATGTTTGATAATTACATATTTACATTTAAAATAATGTAGAAAAGGAAGAGAGTGAAAAATCCATAAATCTAGCTCCTGTTCAAGCTACCTTCCAGTATTTTTCCATGTCTCTGATTTTAAGATTTTGTTTACTTTTATATTTATACTAGAGGCCCAGTGCACGAAATTTCTGCACTGAAGGTGGGTGGTCCCTCAGCCCAACCTGCCCCCTCTCACATACTGGGAGTCTTCAGGGGGATGTCTTACTGACAGCACCCCCGCCTGCCCAAGGCTGAAAGCCTCTAGCCAAGGCTTTCCTCCTTGGGCAGGGAACCTAGGCCAGGGGACCACAGCCAGCAATCACCCTGCCATGGGGACAGTCGCTTGGCTGGCTCTGCCTCAGCCCCAGCCCTGGCCTTTCCCAAGACTGGAAAAAGCCTCTTGATGAGACTTCTTCTGGCCTTGGGAACCCAGTGATCGCCCTGCCAGGCAGCAGCCATCTTAGTTGGGTGTTAATTTGATAGACTGGTGGGCGTTGCTTGTGGTCATGGCTTATTGGGTATAGCAAAGGTATGGTCAATTTGCATATTACTCTTTTATTAGATAAGTTTGATCCTTTTTTTTTCTATAATAATAAGTTTTCTCCTCTGTTGTCACATAGTATAACTTTTCCCTGTTACAGATTATTTGAGTGTATTACTCTAAATTATCTAAACCATTACCTTAAATTTGGATATTTAGCTTATTTTTCAATTTTCTGATATTATAAACAATACTCATAAATATGATTGTGAAGATAGCTTTTTCCATATTATACATAAATTACACCTCCATAGAATAAAGTACTAGAAATGAATGAATATGAGTATTCACATGACCAAAATACTTCATGTCATTTTTCCAAAAGAGTTTTTTTAACCTCCCTCTGAAAAGTGAACCAAAATTTATTCATAGAGCTATACATTTTCTTTGGTTTAGGGAATTTAGTTACTTTTTGGATCAAAAATTGACAAAAAGACAGTATACTTATAAAATATACACATATAAATCTCAGTCACATTCTTAGGTATCTTCTCATATAAATATTCTACATGTGGGGAAGAAGCCTCTAGACAATGTTGGAGAATTATAACAGATGAAATATTCATAGTACACAATAACCAACTAGGAAAAAATTTCCCCATGAAAATGTGTGAAGTACCATTTTATTATTATGATTAACGTATTTATTCATGCAACAAAAAAAATAGTGTGTACTAACCATGTGTCAGACACTGTTCTCAGCCCTGATACTTTATCAGTGTACTATCAAAATAGACAAGATTATGACTCTTCTGCTACTTTCCATTTAGGGGGAGGGGATCTTTGACAAGCGATAAGAAAACAAATGAGATCATTTCAGATTGTAGGAAGTGCCTTTAAAGAAGTAAATGGATAATGAGATAAAAGGTTACAGGAGGCACTTTAAATAAAGAAATAAGTTAATATCTTCCTGATATGTTAACATTTGAGTTGAGATTAAAGGAAAAGAAAGAATAACTTTACTTCATGTCTGTAGAACTAGTCGTGGGAAGAGAATTTCATAGAAAGTGAATTTATCCCATCTCAAAAGGGAGAGTAGTAAGAGATGGGATTTTAAAAAGTCAGGTATCAGATTGTGAGACGTTGAAGGTCATTGTAAGGGATCTGGACTGGGAAGAAATATAATATTAACTTGAGGCCTGGTGCATGAAATTTGTGCATGGGTAGGGTCCCTAGGCCTGGCTGGCAATCAGGGCTGGGCTGATTGGTGCCTTGGTGCCAGCTGCCAGCTCTGGCCTTCCTTCATGCCCCCTGGTGGTCAGCACATGTCATAATGAGCAATCGAACCCCCAGTCTCCTGGTCAAACTCCCGAGGGGACAATTTGCATATTAGGCATATATATATATATATATATATACATATATATATATATATGTATATATATATATATATATATGATCATAGCTAGAAATTTAGGAAACTTTATAAAAAGCTAATGTCAAAATTGAAAAAAATCATAGGGTAAGTATATGTTAAAGATCTATAAAAATGATTACATATTCAAAACTGTACAAAGAAAAGATGTATAAAATTACTATTTTTCTTGGTTTTAACTACAATAATCCCTAATGATTTTGCAAAATACCCACAAAATTCTAAATCTATATCTCTTTCCTATCAGGGATTGGCCAGTGGAGGCATGCTTATCACTGATACACTGATGAATTTCACTTTCTAACTATCATTTTAAAATTAAATTTGTAAGTTACCTAAAACCCAACTTGTTATATAGTCCCCTCAAAGTCATTGTTATTATGTCTAAGATTACAGCTTACCCTACATTGTACAGGTTGGCTCTCTTTCTTCAGACATGCTTTGGGAAGTTCTTTGCCCGTTTCTGAAGATTTCATAGTGATCTTAATCAGCAACCTACATTCATAAATCATCTCTTATGACTGTTTTTTTTTCTTCATTTGACCCCACAACTTTGGATAAAATGGAGAAATCCATATACGTTGAGTCTTTGAAAGTTATATCCTTGAAGTTAATGATAAAAAATTACTTGATTTAACAGGTTTCCTTTCTTTTTTAGTGAGCTTTCTTTATGGTGCATCCATCTTTTACCCAACATTCCCTAAACATAAAAACGTCAATGCAATGATAATAAATACCACTTCAGTGTTAAATGGATTAGACCTTTTCATATAGATCTTCATGCTTGCATTTCTCATAGCGCATATCTATTTGTATATCTAGGAAAGTGTGCTAGATACATTACTGTCTTGATTTCTTTCTCCTTTAAGTTTAGCTGAATCACAATGTTTCTGTATTTGAAGCTGATGTTTTTGAAACTCATAACACCTTATATTAAACCCTCAGAGCTCCAGAAATAGTTCTTGGAACATATCAGCTTATTATCTATACCAATGTTTGTCTTTAGATGTTAGGAAGACTAATGTTGTATGGAGGAGCTATCGTAATTTATGGAAGTATTTTCTGGAATTGATAATTAGGCATTTATATATAGAAATGAAGTGGCATTTTTCTCTCCAAGAAATAACTTTTTAACTCTTGTTTTTCCTGATCATTCTATAATCCAAATTTGTACATTGGAGAATTCATTCTTTAGGCTCATTAAGAGTTGAAGACAGACAACATGACATAGACTATATTAATACCTGTTACCATTCTCTATTCATTAAAATCCCACCTTCTCACAAAAACAGCTCAACTCTTACTTTGTGTGTCAACTATCACCAAGCTCCTCTGTTTCCCCTCACCAAAACAATGCCATTTTGTGATTTCTACTGATAGCACTTACTTCACTAGTTAATATTTTGAGTTTGTGTTATCCTGCATTATTATTATTATTTTGTGTGTGTGAGAAGCTTTTGCCTCTTCAGTTGTCTTTTAAATTACTTGAGGACTCTTTTTTTTTAATATACTTGATTCATTCTGGTCATAGAAGCTAAATGAGCTCATTTCTGCTGTTAAAAATACTAATTAGAGAATATTAAACCTGGAAATAATCTAAATCATTCTCATTTTAAAGAAAAAGCTAAATTTTACAGAAGGTAAATGATGTTTTCAACGTCAGTGGCATAGATTTATTATTTCACTCCATTGGGATATAGTTATAAGCAAACAGTATTTTCTGTATATTTGCAGAAATATTATATTCAGGCATAGTGTTGGGGACCGGAGATACAGAGAAAATATAATGAATGAAAGATGACCTCCATGTGGGGAATTTCAACAAAAGACTATAACATTTTTACATGATTGAGTTTATGGATCAAGATAATATTCAGATTTTTTTTATTACCTGCTCACTACATGTTTGAATTTGGGGATTATCATTTATTTTTAAAATGGCTACATCTTATATTATTTTCATTTAATTTTATAATGAAAATTACCCTAATTGGATCTTTTTGAAAAATCATCTATATTCTCTGTTGCAAATAACCTAATTTGAATTCAAATTAGAAACATTTGTATGTTAGAGCATGTGATAGTCCAATAGAGAAAGAAGATGATGAATTTTGCATATGGTTTATAAAAGTTTTTGCAATTCTTTACAAGGTTGGATAGGGTTAAATATTATGAAAAATGGAAAATATTTAGAATTGCTACTGGGAGCCAGCATGAGTCACCAAAATTGAGTAAATTAATTGCTACACTGCTACCAGAGTGCAGCTGAGGTTAATTGGCAAGCTTTCAGGCTGTGACCCTGTCATTGCAGCTGCTTTGGAATTAAAAGGTGGTAGGTATAGCTGAAGGCCAAGAGAGTAAAGGATTCAAAGGTGTTAGTGGTACTAGGATGGATTTGGGCTATCCCTAAGGTGAAGAAATCCCAAAGGGGTTTGAGGGGCTAGAGATCAAGATCCTGGGGACAAGAGTGAATTTACTCACATTAAAAAAGTAAGAGCAAGGTCAGAAGGTTCCAGGCAATGAAAAATTTCTCCACAGTAGAGATTTGGCAATGAAAGATATGTTATAATGAGTCCTGAGAGGTGGCCATATCCCAGTGTGTGATTAAAGTGGGACATTAAAGGTTATAGAGATGAGATGGACGTTAGAAGATCATCAACCTCTAGAAGTGACAGATGATACTGTGTCTGGTCAAGTACAGTCAAAGAGAATGGACAGGTACTTTGGTTTTAGTAGGTAATCAGGCTGAGACTAAGGGGGAAATGGTGTATATATTTTTTCCTTGGCATTTGTGAGGGAGAGATTATATACCCTCTGATGAAGATGATTGTAGGAAGAGGTTGTTGTCATGGAAGCATCACCATTCACTGAAGGAGAAAGGTTGAAATTTTAGTTATGAACAAGATGTAGGGAAATCCTCCTATATAGTAAAATGGTAATATGCAAATAGACCAAATGGCAGAACAACCAAACAACCAATCAAAACATAATATGCTAATGATATGCTAAGGCTGCTCAACCACTTGCTATGAAGTGCACTGACCACCAGGTGGCAGACTGTCTACCAGTCACTATGATTAGCACTGACCACAAGGGGGCAGATACTCTAACTGTAGGTTAGCTTGCTGCTGGGTTCTGGCCAATCTTGACTGAGCAAGATGCTCCAGACACATCTTGGAGAACCCCCCTCCCCCGGGCTAGCCAACCTCCTGTGTCCCTCCCTGGCCAACTGACCCTGATTGGCCCCCATCAGAACTGGGTGAGACAGGGCCAGACACCCTTGGAGCCTTCCTGTGGTCCCTCCCTGGCACAACTGTGCACCAGTGGGGTCCTTCAGCCTGGCCTGCACCCTCTTGCAATCGGGACCTCTCAGGGGATGTCAGAGAACTGGTTTCAGCCCTGCAGGGCTCATGGCTGGCAAGTGCTGCTGTGGCAGCGCAAGCCTCTCCCGATCAGACTAATTGGACATGAACTTGCAGCAGGCACAGTGAGCCTGAATGAGCAGAAGTGGCAGGTAGGAGCTGTGGGTGGCATTGGACTGCCGGTTTCGCCTGATTCCTGCAGGCCACCCAGAGGGACCCCACCTGTGCATGAATTTGTGCATTAAGCCTCTAGCATGTTCATAAGTAGAAGAACAGAGTCTATGCTAATGGGGACAGAAGGGTAAATAGACAAAGACTGTGTGCATCTGGTGAGAGACAGTGGCCAATCCATGTACAGAAAAGGAGAAATGGGGAAAGGCAGTAAAGTACTTCCCCATTGGTCAATACATGTATCAGCAACTGAAGGTCTGGCCAGCATAGGAGGGTGTTCTGAGAGACATGTTAGCTCATTTAGCTCAGGAAGTGATGGCATATTTGCAAAATATTATTTTTAAAAAGGTTAGCAACATCAGCTATTCCCAGCATTCAAATTGTTGGGGTAGAATCATTGCAAAATTCAGTGCTTATATGCTTGCTTTGGATAGGGCTAATTTGTACTGATAATTTTGTTAAGATTTTGGTGGGAAGAGGAGAGGACAAGGAAAAATGCCTCAATGGGAAACAGCTAATTAAGTCAACAACAACTAAGACAAAATTTGTATTGCATTTTTAAAGCAAATGAATGTTAGTTTTAAAGCAACAGTTATAAGCATATTCTTGCTTGTATTGGCTAATATGTGAAGAAATAAACCAAGTATATTCAGGGCTTGCAGAACTGTCAAAAAATCACAGTTCTCTACTAAAAAACAAAACAACAACAATAACAAAAACACAATGATTTTTTTAAAGTGTAAAGCAAAATCACATCTTTAAAAAAAAAAACAAGCCTATATGTTGTTGGGAAGAAACAAACAAAAAAAGAAAAATTAGAAATAGTTGTGTTGTCTACTTCTGTCCACCCCTGCTAGTATCAGTGTATCATAAGACTAAAAATCAAGTGTTAGGAAAATGCTGATTCATCTTTTGGAAAGCTCTACATTGAGTTAGTATAGTTTGTTTTTGGCAATCTTGCTTCTTTGGATAAGACTTCAGATGTTTACCAATATGCTAAAAATGCAGCATCATTGCAATTTCTCTGACCTCAGCATCTAGAAGTGGTTTTTCAGCTCATGCCCACTTTACACTATTTTGCCCAAGAAGTTCAGTTCATTTAAAGTATGTTGTTAGCTTTTAAGGAAAGGTTTGGCCCAAATCCATTTTACATTGACTTATTACTCCACTTATTTTTGATGCTTTGGTGATTCTGTTAATTAATGCTAATATTTTAGTTTCATACTTTTCCATTAGAACTTGAAAAAGGCCCCGAGCTTATCCTAATGATTTCATACTGTCCATGGAATTTACTATCCTTGAATTTGAACTTGTTGAAAATCAATGAAACTTTATTCAAAACTGAGAAGTTGTTTTGCAATTTTTAAAAATAATCGGGATATCTTTAAAATAAGTTCTACGATAATGAAATGTACTCCTTAATAGTATACATATACCACTTAGGACTATTGACTTCTGTATTTAATAAGTCTTGCTAAAGAGGGTGCTATTCAACAATAATTTTTGCACTTATGCATGATCCAAATTATAATGTTTCATTATTCTGCTCATATGTTAAATGACTGTCCTCTTATACAACCTTGATTTTCCTCTTTGAACTTCTTTGTTTTCCTCTGTACATAATTCGTAGTAAACAGTTAAAAATATAATGTCAGGAGTATTTTTTTAAGGAATTAGATAGTACTGCCCATCCTTAGTTACAAGTTGAACAAAAAAATTGGGGCGAGATTTAAAATCAGTGCAATCTTGTTTCTTTATTTGCAGTTCTTTTGGGTGTTTTGCTTAAAGTGCCAAGTAATGAGAAATGTTTGCCATTAGTTTAATTGACATCATTGCAATCCTCACTCCCTTTTATATTTTGTCTTGTGTATGTTTGGTGAAGGGAGACTTTTGAGTTGAAATAGTAAAACAATTTAAGAACCTACTTGGCTGTCCGACTGAGACACATTCATTTATATGTAGATACACAAACACAAGCAAGATAGATTAAATTTTGCTCTATGTAATGGCTATATTTGTTCTCAATTAAGGAATAAAATGGAGGAAAATTTAAAATACTCCCCACCTTAGTTGGCAAAATAGAATTGAAGAAAAAGTCGTCAGACGCCAGCTTACACACAGAAGTTTTAGGGTTTTGGTAGAGTTACATGGGTAGACTTACCACAGGGCAGATTATCTGATTCAGCCACACTTTTTAAATATTTTATTCTTTCATTTGTATTAGTTTGTGGGAAACAAGTCGAGAACTAATTACTTATCATTATCTAAATAAATTTCATTATCATCTCACTGTTACATAATGGCAGCGTAGTGGAGGGAAGTCTAATTCCCAGTATTCACATGCCCACTTGTAGATTTAATATGTGTAGATTTAATTCTAAAAATTTTTCACAGCGACCTTCATTAGTTTTCAAAAATGACCATTCGAGGCACACTCTGTTGGGTATGTTCTTCCTTGTGTGCTAAAAATCACTGCGGAAGGATGTGGGAAAGATGGAGATGGCAGTGCTTTGGTGTTTTTCAGTCTCTTTCACCTTTGCCATTTTCGTCCCATTTGTAAAGTAGTTACGCAGAAAGAGAGCAACTCTGTGGAGTCGGAAAGGCTTTCCTGAATGCCACATCATTCTAAAAGTTTAAGGAAAATTCATTTCAAGAAAAACACTGAGCAACAGAAAAGTTCACAATCAAATCTCACATAAAGCAATTATAACAAGAAGAGAACAAAATAATCCAACTACAAATATAGCATGGCAGAAAGAGGTGCTCACTGAACAGGTCAAGACAACAACATACTATTTGCAAATAAGCTGTAAGCCCTTGCCAGTGAAACAATTCTAATTAAGTTTCTTAGCAATACTTATTTGAAATGAAGGGGAAATATAGGATGTAATCATAGATATTCTAGTCAATGGCTATATGGATTTTTCCTCTTACAAGATTTAAAACTGCCTCAGTTTTGAAGAACTAACATATGGTGAGAATACCTGGGTTTGCAAGAGCGCCTTTCTCCTCACTGACCTTGTAAGTCTGAATCCCCGAAAGCCTTAGTGTTCGTTTCCTTATGGGTCACAACAGTGACGAAGATCTCACTGCCCTTGATGAACAAAAGATTGAAGGAAGGCTATTTATAAGGTGCAGAATTCAGTGCCAATATGCTACCCTCGTTTCATCTCATGAGATCTGCAAAATCTTTTGTTCTCCTTTTCATTTACCACAACAAATGAAAACCTAGTCTTTCAAGAAATGCCTAGATAATTTAAAGAACTGGATAATTTGTGTAGGATTATATGAAGATGAAATTGAAATTCAATTTCATCTTCATATCATAATATAAATAGCTATTTGCTTAAAAAGAAGTGCAAAGTATACTTAGCATGAAGATTGAGTTAAGTTTGATTCTATTTGTTATAGGTGGGTGGTCCCCCTTTTTATTTTTTACCTAATCATTGCTCTAGCACAGTGGTTCTCAACCTTTTTATTTAATGCTGCGACCCTTAAAGCAGTTCCTCATGCTGTGGTGACCTCCAACCATAAAATTATTTCCGTTGCTACTTCATAACTCTAATTTTGCTACTGTTAATGAATTATAATGTAAATACCGATGGTTTTAGATGACCCTGCTAGTGGTTCTCAACCTGTGGGTCGCTGCTGCAGAGCCTAAGACAATTGGAATGTTCTGGAATGCCATAGTGATGATATTTACACAGCTATATGAATACTAGAGGCCTGATGCACGAAATTCGTGCACTGGTGGGTGCGGGAGGCCCCTCAGCCATCAAACGGACATCTCTCTCACACTCTGGGATGCCACGTGCCTTACCACCTGCCTGCTTGCCGCTCCTGACCACTGGACTTACTGCTCCTTAGTGTTGCCGTGGAGTGGGGAGAGGCTCCCGCCACCACCCCTGCTCTGTGATCACCAGCTGTGAGCCTGGCTTCTGGCTGAACAGCACTCCCCCTGTGGGAGCGCACTGACCCCCTGGGGGAGCTCCTGTGTTGAGCATCTGACCCCCTGGTGGTCAGTGCACATCATAGCAACCAGTTGTTCTGGTCATTCCACCATAACTGTTGCTTAGGCTTTTATTATATAGATACTAAAAAATACTGTATTGTACACTGCCCAGGCTGATCGAGACTGGCAAAGCAGCCTGGTACAGTGTGCATGTGGTCTTTTTTTCCCCACTCCTGGGTTAGTTTAAAACCTGGATGTGGCTTGGAAAACACTGACTTAAGAGATGAAAACCTTTATGCTGCCAAATAGAGATGGCCCAAGTAAAAGCTGGAGCCCATTATTTTATTATTTCCCTGAATATTAATAAATTGGCTCATAAATACTTAATCCTTGCATGGGACCTTATTTTGCATTTCTAACATGAAAAGCTTTTTTCCTTTTTTTTTTCTTTTTTTTTTTTTAACCAAAGCATTCAGGGTAAATGTATTTATAAACTTAATGATCTGCAGTTGTCTTAACCATTGTAAAAGGCCTAAATGCCCTTGAAGGTAGGTGAAATATCTTCCTAGGCTTTCTCCTCTGAAAACTCTTTACTCCCGACTATATTCTGCTTATTTCTCCTTTCCTGCCTGGTTAAATCTTAATATCATTATCTGTTAAAGCAATCCTTTTTTTACAGAGGTTTTGCATTTTTTTTATTAATGGTTTCTTTTCTGCACTTATTCACATTTAGAATCTATATCCAGAGAATGACAGGTTATTACATATTTTATTCTTAGAATTATTCGGAAAATGATTTGACATTGTGGGTGTGATGGTAAGGCCTGGTGATACTGCAGACTGTCCTCACTATACTTATTTTCTTTTCAATAAAGTGAAAATTGATGAATTTTAGATCGAGAATAACCTGGGCTTGCCTTAGCCAATTTGGATAGAATGTCAGCCTGCGAACTGAAGGGTCCCAGGTTCAAATCCGTTAAAGGCACGTGCCTGGGTTGTGGGCTCATTCCCCAATGGGGTGTGCAAGAGACAGACAATCAATGATTCTCTCTCATCATTGATGTTTCTATCTCTCTCTCCCTTATCCTTCCTCTCTGAAATTAATAAAAATATTTTTTTAAAAGAATAATCTGTGCTTATTCATGTTTTCTCCATGCTCTATAAACCTAGAGAATCAAAAGTCCCCTTAATAGTTTACTAGAAGCAGGCATATTTAGATAGAATAGGAGCAGATAGGAAGTAATAAAGCTGCATTAGTGTTGACCCAAAATTTTTAGTTGTTTTAAAAAATAATTATATATTTTTAAGGTTCTGCTTGCAAAATAGTTTTGGTAGAGTCACAGTATGAATCCTGGAAATGCTTGTCATGAAGGAAAAGATAGACTGACTGGAGAGGGTGCAAGAAAAGGGAGGGAGGCAGCAAGTAGGGCAATGTAGTTAGCACTCAGTTTCTTATAGAAAAGTTGTCTCGATCTGTTTTGTAAAGAGATTAGAGTGAGGTCTATCTAGTTATAGATTGGACAGCCAATCAGGAGTCAGACAGCCAAGGCTGTGCATATAATGTAAACATTTTAAATACATTTTCAGAAGTACTGAATGAAGTTGATGTCTGTATGAAGTATTGCAAATAAAAACTAGGATTGGTGAAAGAGAGTAAAAAACTGAATAAAAATGTAATCTGTGTCAAAATTATTTATGATTGGGAAAGGACAAAGAAACTGATAGTACTTTTTACAATATAGAGTAGAGTGTGATGCTGCTCTTGATTTCTTAATACTGCTTTCCCTTTTTTCCAACTACAGTATACACTAGCATGTGTGCAGTTAGTATAGGCTACATAGCTCAACCTCATTTCTGCACCTTAGTTAAAACCATATAATATCCATCAAATTTCATCATCCCAAAATGTTTAATAGTAAACTGCAACTTTTTTATAGATGGGAGTCAGACAATAAAATTTCCAAAACTAATTTTATTTTGGCCCAATTTGCAAAATATTGGACAAATAAGCCTGCTATGGTTTATTTTCAATAAGAAATTAAAAAATTATAAACTAAATTGCAGGGTATATTTAATGATGAATCATAATTACCATGTGTTTTCATGACATTGTGTGTTATTCCAAAAATATATAAAGCCACTGAAACGATTGTTATTTAATTGGATTAATTTACATCTGGTCTATTTATTATAGAAAGTTATCTTCTTCCATTTTAATGAGAGAAATGTAATTTTTTTCAACCTCATAGACAACATCTGGGGAAGATGTACGCGACTTCACAAAGGTGCTGAAGAATAAGTTCAGATCAAAGAAATACTTTGCCAAACATCCTCGGATTGGCTACCTGCCTGTCCAGACCGTTCTTGAAGGTGACAACTTGGAGACGTAAGTTTAATTTTAATCTATGTACTTATATCTGATAGTGTCATTTATTATGTTAGTGACATAAAAGAAATTGTTTAATACCAAAAACTTTGTTTTTTGGTAAACTGTTCCATTTTAAAAGAGGTAAATTAAACTTAGAATCAGTCTTTACAACATGAATTTTTACTGTTTGCTTTTGACAGTGTCACAGCTAAAATTTTGGGTTTCATTGTGCACTTGTTCCTATATTTTACAAATATGTGTTAATGTGTTAATCTTTGCATTGATTATCTCTTTTCCTCTTCAAAATACTTAAAGCAAATTGCAATATTGTATATTCTTTAATTATTTTATTTATTTTCCATTTTCCCTTCTTGGGGAATGTTTTACTATTTCTTATAGTACATTTCAGACTTATTTTGTATACTTTTAATATAAATTTATTAATACCTTGCTTTCAGATACCTACCTATACTAAAATCTCATCAAAATCTAACATTGCATTTCTAATTTCTTTTGTCTTTAACATGACAGCAAAATGAAATAGCTTTGTAGAGTACATTTTATAGCCCTAGTTGGTTTGGCTCAGTGGGTAGAGCATCAGCCTGCAGACTGAAGGTTCCCGGGTATGATTCCGGTCAAGGGCACATGCGCAGGTTACAGACTTGACCCTGAGTAGGGGGCATGCAGAGGGCAGATCAATGATTCTCTCCCATCATTGATGTTTCTATCTCTCTCTCCCATTCCTTTCCTCTCTGAAATGAATAAAAACATATTTTAAAAAGAAACATATATTACATGAGATAGACACAACTTCTTTAAATTTTATAATTTGTGAATACAAGCATAAATGAAATAAAATTTCAAGGTAACAAAATTACTATTGGATTTAAAAACAAAGAAAAATTATAACTTATAGCCTGAAATAAAAAAGAATTTTGAAAATGAGCCTGAACAAATGTAAGAAGTAATTTTAAATTACTAAATAATTATATATAAAGATCAAAAAATAGATATGATTTAAATATTTGAATCTTTAAATATACCTGGCAAAGCAAATATTTTTGTGTGTGCTTGAATCTTGGAGAAAACTAACCTTAATTGCGAATTATCACCAGAGTTCCTAGTCATGACGAATAGTGAAGTCCCGTTACAGAAAGATGCCCTCTCAAATGACTATAAAATAAGCTCAAAAGTGTGAAAGGTAGAGTTCTTTACATTATACAGTAGAGAGGTATTAAAAGTGTTCCAACTACAATTTTTGTGAAGTCAGAAACTTTCTTTAACCTTCAACATTCACAGAGACATAATCCTAGAACAGTAATGGTCCAGTGTATTATGACACTGCATGCCTCAAAGATGTCAAAATAGAGGGAAAGACTATTGGTCTGAATTTTTTTCCATATAAAACTCTATACATGCATTTATGTGCAAATGTATTTTTTTAAATTTGTGAAATGGCTAAGAAGTAGAAAAAAGACCACAGCCAAAGCATAGTGGATGTCTTTATCCTGCTATAGGTAATATTATGGGTATACATCTAGAAAGAAGTATAATACAGCTGTATATATAAATAGGTCAAAAATATCATATACACATTTAAAGCATAAGAAAAAAATTAAACTTTTTTATGCCTTTGCTGGATATCAAACTGTGTACAATTAATATATATGACTCCAAGTCATTTTTTCTGCACTACATTTTAGGACAAATTTTAATAAAAGCAATTATAGTTCAAGGAGAGCTGTTCAAATAATTAAATCCATGGAAAAGGTAGATTTTGTTTCTCTCTTTGTTTTGTGGCTATATTTTTGTCCTTTCCTCATTAGGTTGTTTGATAATACATTCTTATTTATTTTAGTGTCTAACATATAGTGTAACTGTGCTGAACACTTCAGGATAAAGACAAAATTTTACTACTCTTGGCATCAGATCCAGCTAACCTTTGGAGAAACTGCTTGAAGCATAGAATTAAAAGTGGGTTTTTTTTAATGGGATAATTAATAGGTTTGAACTGGTGATGTGCTTTTCACTCTTTTGATATGTTATTGGCATTTTGTGCCTCCAATATCTATATACTTCCTATGAGTTGTGCAAACAAATAGATCTTTTATAGTCCTTTTAAGCAATTTTGATAATTTGCTTTTCAGTGTCAAAATAATCATTGGCATCCATCATTCTATTCTGAGTGACTCAGTTAAAGTAAAAAAGAACAGAAAAGATTGGCAATAATTTTGTGCTAGGATTTTTGGCTGTAATGCTGAAAATGTTTCATTTCATCTAACATAAATTTACCAGCATTTTCAGTGATCAGAAAACAAGAGAAAGAAAAGGCGTATAAGATTAAATCAGATGTCACAAGATGCATTTTGGAAAAGATTTATGAGCTACCATTTAGAGTGGGTAGATTTTCTTTTTTTTTAATCCTAAAACGTGTTCTTGTACTTGCTGTAGTTCATTTTTCTGCTGAGCCCTCTCTAGTACAAGGCCACTTAATTTTCTGGTGTAACAATTTATGTGAGTGGGTAGTAAAAAAGTTTGATCTCGTTTATTCTCCTATTTGTGGGAGGAGAACACTGGAGAAAAACCAGCGAAGTGGTAAATGTGTGGCATTATTTATGAAGCTGATTAGAATGTTCTTCTTCTTTCTCTTTTATCACTGCAAAATGTAATCTTATCCCCTATCCAGTAATTATACTTGCATGTGTGGAGGGGATTTATGGAAAAAAAATGAGTTCTCACTAAAAGAAGGCAAATAAACACATGCTTAGGTGTTTAATTAATTTTATAACTTTACAAGATTTCTCAAAATATCAATCAAAATAAATGAATAGAGCTTGACTAAAAAGTTACCATTGACTAAAAACCTGAGAAACAAGTTAAAATAGTGCCAAAAATAATTTGAGAATTGTGAGATATTATTATTGGGTAAAAAGTTAGGTTGGTTTTCCTACATTTTAAAGAATTAATATAGGCATCTGTCCCTGATACTGGCTAAGGTGGAATAGACAAATTACATGGGTTATTAAATTCTTACTGTAGCAAGAACCAAGTCATAGTGAGTGTAATTATGGTTGTGGGAGCACTGGCCTTGGAGGAAGTGACAGCTAAACTGAGATCTGAGTGATTAAAGGGCCAAACATTCAGTGTTTGGTGTGAGAGGAGGAAAGGGAACTTTTTCAGGCAAGGGAAACATTTTCAAAGGCCCAAACTCAAGATTGTTTTTGGAAATGGGATGGGAAGGTGGAAATAGTGGCAAGAAATGAGAGAGAAGAAAGAAGCAGGAACCGGAAAATGAAAGGCCTTATAAGGCATGCCAGGGTTTTTGGAGTTTATCCTGAAAGCAGTCGGGAGCCATTGAAGGTTTATATGTTAAAGAAGGAGGGGACCCCACTTACCATGCTCTGGGACTGGAGATAGAAGAAGTAGTCTGTTCAGAATTAAATGCACTAAAAGCGCCACAAAGTTCTTCAAGGAAAATCTAGGTTATATTTCATATATTGCTAAGTATATTTAGTAGTCGGATTTCTTGCATATTAGTGTGTGATTACTCAGACCAACCTGTTCAGCCATGGCTCTGGAAGCAAAGGGTCTTTATTAAATCTAGGCTAACACCCAGATCGATCCCCTTTAATCATAGATTCTAACTACACACTGAGAATATTGCCTTTTTTCCCCCTCTTCCAGAATTAAATGAGAAAGCTTATCACTTAAGGGTGTGTGTGTTGTTTCTACCAGTCAAAATACTTTGAAGTCAATGAAGCATTAAGTTTCATTTTTTTAATCTTTATTTCTTTTCTTAGAAAATCTCTCCATATATTAAAAAAAAAACCTCTTTTGAAAAACTCTTCAGGTCTGCTCTCTGCCTCTACCATTCTTATCTTAGTTCAATGAACCACTTTTGTGCACACTGAATTAACTTCACAAGAACCAGCCAAACAGTTTTACAAAGCCTTTCCAAGTTCAATTAAGACTTTTTTTTTTAATATGTATTATTCTGTGTTTAAGTTCACGGTAAATGTTGTGATGCCCTTGAATTCTAGAAGTGATCTCTCAAACAGTTACGGCTTTTTGGAACACACAGAGCAATCCATTCACCTGACATTTAACATCCCTAGTTCCAAGTTAATGAAATGTAGTAATGTCAAAAAGCTATTGAATAGTACAGTATTGTTTCATTGTTCTTGTATCTGTTTTATGCATGGATAATTAAGTCTACTTACAATATAGATCATCTGACAAACACAGTCTAGATAAATGCCTGTTTTTGAAAGTAGGCCCAAAGAGTCTTAGTTTTTTATTCCAATAAGATGACCGTCCATCCCTTTTTAGTCTTTATTATTTAGACAACAATTAGGAGATAAGATCATTAACTTTTTCTTAAACGCGTGTGTATGATAGGTAAAGGAGAATCAAGTAGAACTGAAATAATTCCAACTTCCCTTCTTTATTTCAGTCAACACTGGCTTTTCTAGGAGACTTTATTTAATTAAATAGAGAAGTGATTTTCTTTAGAGTTTTAAATATCCACATTTACAGTAGTACCTCCCCCCTCTCACACACACACAAAAAAAATGTTAGGGTTTGAGCTAGGTTTTCATTAGCATCAGTTGTTTTCAAAATGTAGTTCATGGAGACTAGGGGATTTCTAGGCAACCCTGTGAGGTTGGAGAGAAGCCCCGAGGCCAAGAGTAATACTGAATGATCTCACTCCAGGCTCAAGCCTGCTTCAAGCAAAACACATTTGTTTATCAGTTTTATAGATTGGACTTCCGGATAAAATTTTATATGAAGAAAGTATATAATCTAAAAAAGTTATTTTCAGTTTTATTGACAATGTGAAATTTTTGGTGGGATATGAGGGACATATCTATGTTACAGAGATATCTGCTTTACATATTTTTTAAATGTATCTGTAAGGTTCAGAGGCTTGGATTTGAATGTTTACATTTAAAATTGGATACAGAATCAGAAAAGTCTGATTTTATTGCAACTCTTCCATCAATACATATAAAATCGTCTTTGGTATTTAACTTCCCCTTTCTGATCAACTTGGTCAGAAAGATAAACAAAAATGTGATTGCACCTTTTATCAGTATATTATGGGATATTATCTTTAAAATTTATTTAAAATTTTGAGCTATTTTGGAGCATCCTGTCTTTTTTTTTTTTCCCAATAAGAATATTTAAAGACTAGAGGGCCAGTGCCCGAAATTCATGCATGGGGGAGGGTATGTTCCTCAGCCCAGCCTACACCCCCTCCAATCTGGGACATCCCTCTCACAATCCAGGACTGCTGGTTCCCAACTGCTCGCTTGCCTACCTGCCTGATTGCCCCTAACCACTTCTGCCTGCCAGCTTGATTACCCCCTAACCACTCCCCTGCCAGCCTGATCAAAGCCTAACTGCTCCCCTGCAGGCCTGGTCACCCCTAACCGTCCTCCCCTGATAGCATGGTTCCCCCCAACTGCCATTCCCTGCAGGCCTGATTCCCCCTAACTGCCCTTCCCTTCAATCCTGATCACTCCAACTGTCCTCCCCTGCAGGCTTGGTATCCCTCAACTGCCCTGCCCTTCTGGTTTGATTGCACCTAGCTGCCCTCCCCTGCCAGTCTGGTCATCCCTAATTGCCCTCCCCTGCTGGTCTGGTTTTCCCCCAACTGCCCTCCACTGCTGGCCATCTTGTGGCAGCCATCTTTGACCACATGGGGGTGGCCATTTTGTGTGTTGGAGTGATGGTCAATTTTATTAGATAGGATGTGTTTGCTGTCCTGTAACAAATACCTGTAAATGTCTGTGAAAAGGCTCCATGGACTCTTAAATATCAGCATCTTCTTTAGAATAAACAGTGAATTTTGTGACTTGATTCCAGATGGTGAAACCTAACAGAGCAGAGGAAGACAATTGAGAATGTTCCCCACCCCCACCTCCCATGGCTTTTGTCTTAGCTTGCTTTAAAATGTTTGTTCTGTGACTTTTGTTTCCCTCTCCCCTCTCTGCAGTCCTGTTACACTCATCAGTATGTGGCCAGAGAATTATGAGTGAGTATTTACGGCTCCATCTGTGGAGGAGGATCTTCTGATCAGTTCTGTTAGCATGGGGGTGATTACTAAACTCTCATTCTAAAATAATAGTTCTGCCTCCCGGGTAACAATCCTAGTGGTTTCTTTGCATGGCAAATTCATTATCTAATGAAGCTAACATTTCTAACAGGAACATCTAACAATATGTGGGTATAAAACTGTTTATTTGCATCTTTCTTTATAGCCCTTCACAGTCTCCTCAGCTATTTCATGATGATACCCATTCAAGAATAGAACAGTATGCCACACGGTAAGAAACTTTTGAAAGCAGCCCTCTGCTGCATTGTCTCCCAGAATGGATCTATGTCTGTATTAATCTGATACCTTTAATGTGCCTTGACTTAAGGAATATTATTTTGTAGGAGCCATGATTCTATTATATTTGGAATCTGGGCTCTCATCTTCCATGTTGTAATTTACACTTTACCAAATATCTGCTACACATTCTATAAAAAGTAACTCAGTAGCATATGATTATTGAGCTCACAAGAACCCAAACACTGCACAAGCAGGATTTGGAAATGTAACCCAGTGTCATTGAATGAACGTGGGGATTGAAAGTGTTCTCATGAGATGGTGTACTGAGTTACAGTATGTAATTAGCATATGCTAATGTTTTATTCCAGGGGTTTATTTTAAATTCCCCCCAAATTATAAAGAATAGACTGGTGTTGATGGTATGCAGAAACTTTCAAAAACAGGTATACTAGGTGTCTCCAGTGCTGGTAACTAGCTATGCCTAAAAAGGTTAAGTCAAGCATTATGAAAATAGTAACATTTGAACTGAGTCTGCCTAATAGAATTTCTGGGAAAAACCAGGATTGGACTAAGAAAAACATTCTCAAAAGCATTGAGCTGGGAAAGAACATGGCTTGTTTGAAAAACTTGCAGGTAGAGAAAGGGTCAAGAATGAAGAGTGGATGGACAGAAGCTGGGGTCCAATAATGTAGGGCCCACTTGCTAAGAGAGTTGGATGATGTTTTAGGTCAGTGGTCAGCAAACTCATTAGTCAACAGAGCCAAATATCAACAGTACAATGATTGACATTTCTTTTGAGAGCCAAACTTTTTAAACTTAAACTTCTTCTAATGCCACTTCTTCAAAATAAACTCGTGGTGTTTTGTGGAAGAGCCACACTCAAGGGGTCAAAGAGCCACATGTGGCTTGTGAGCTGCAGTTTGCCAACATCAATGTTAGGTAAAGAGGAGTCATGGAGAATCTTGAAACATGAACAGATCAGATCTGTGTGAGAATGAAGATGGTCTTAAGGGTCTGGGAGGAAAAGTAGAAGGCTAAGTCAATCAGAAGACTGTAGAACATGGTATAAGATAAAGGCCTGTAGGCCTTAAGTCAGTGGTGATGGAAATGTAACTCAATGTTAGATGTTTTAATGTCACAATCTTGTTAGGATATTTGGACCTTTCTGTATTTTGACTTTATCACAGTTTTAAAATGATTGGTGTTACATCTCCAGTTGACTATGCTCCATGTGGTCACCTTGCCTAACCTCCTTATTTTCATTTTTCAGACTGGCCCAAATGGAAAGGAGCAATGGGTCTTTCCTTACTGATAGCAGCTCTACTACAGGAAGTGTGTAAGTAAATCATGAAATCAGTACTGCCTGGGTGGGCTAGTTCTTATATAATGGCTATCGGAAATTATCTTCACTGATCAAGGCACTGGATTTTGATCCCAATCAGAATTGATTGATGTGTGGTTACAAGTACGTCCACATAAATGTTATACTTTCAAGCCATGGTGGTATAAATTGGATATATTTATTTATTTACTTTCATATAAATTAATGAATTCCTATTGAAAAAAATCCTGCATTTGGCAGCTAATCTTCTTCAGGAAAAAGTTTATTTTATTAACGCAGGTGCAGATAATCATTTTACTTGTATGATATTTCCTGTTAACAAATGTAGTTGCACAGAATCTGTGCCCATGTGTACAGTAATCATCCTTTTGCTCACATTTCCTCCATAATCCCTGCCATTTAACAACTATGACCCACATGCCCTTGGACATATACTCCCCACCATTCATTGAAAAGTGTTACCTCTTCTGCCAATATTTGATTAGCACACTAAGAAAAGCCTGATTGACTTTAGAATACTTCTTACAAACCTTTCTAGGCAGATATTTTATTTGACATTGTTATGTGTCATTGTGCTTTTGGAACCTTTTCTTCCCTCCACCCCGTGCAATTGACCTTTTTAATTCTGAATGATGTCTAAAGGATTTCAGTAGTGTCAAGTTTACCTGAGTTACCCAGCTTTATTGTCATTTGGATCTAATGGCAAGCTGTAGTGAACATTGTAGAACACAGTACTTAGATGTTTTATACTGAAAAGAACCATGGAGAGAGCCAAGTTACCTTAGGTACTCTAATATAGAAAGTTTCCCTGTCAATATTTAAAAACTAGTTTTACTATTACTAAGCTTATAAATAAAGGTTCTCAGGAGATTTTTCAATTTTACATTCCAAAGGTTAGCATGTGAATACTTTACAGTAATACAGCAGTGATTTATATATACATTATTATTCATATACTGTGAGTTTGCAACAATTGTTAACAAGATAATGCCATATTCATAATGCTTGTTTCATATTTAACTAAATAGTATGTATTTTATATAAAATAGTTAAATATATTGAATATCTCCTAAATCAACAATTTCTACCAAAGTTGACAATACTTTAGAATTCAAACCAATTTTAAATTCTTTAAAAATGTGTTTGTCACATCCTGTGAACACAATAAAGATAATGCTCAAATTTAGTATATCCCTATCTTCAAATTAAAATAAATGCTATTTATTTTTAAATTTAGCGCTATCTGAGGAAAGAAAAACTAATCAGGGAATTAACAGCTGAATACAATTCAGTATACTAACAATAGATGTATCAACTCATTCATCCATCCAACAAATACTGTATACATACTGTGCACTGGTGTGCTGGAACCAATTGTGAGAGCAAGTTGTTAATTTTTAGGAAGTTTTAAGCTGTTTGTCAAAGAGAGCCATTATTTAAAATTATTTTATATATGAGGCCTGATGCACAAAATTCATGCAAGAGTAGGCCTTCCTTCCTCTGGCTGCCAGCACTGGCTTCCCTCTGGCACCTGGAAACCAGGCTGGCTTCCCTCTGCTCCCGGTTTCATCTGGAATGCTGTCCAGAAGGACATCCAGTCTAATTAGCATATTACCCTTTTATTATTATAGATACTCTTACAAATAAATAGATAAGATTAAAATAGAAACAAAAATAATACTCAAAATTCATCCTGCCCTACTTATTTTACTTTATTACAAATGTATGTTGTTGGGGTAGTTTTTTGTATTTGTCAGATGATATATATCTCTATATATTTTCCCAGCTTCCCATTCAGGGAAGTAATTAGCTTAAATTGGCTGTGATGAAAGTACTTAAATCATAAAAATTGAAAACTCAGGTCTCTTTTTTTTTTTTTTTTTAGAAAACCTGCAGTTAGACAGTTAGCACACACCACTACCCTGTACCCAGGGCTATTAAGGTCTGCAGACGTAGATAACATATCTTCATGAATCTTATGTGCTAGACAGAAGGCAGATAAGTGTTCCTTCAGGGGAAGAGCATGTTGAGGACATTTGTAGAGAGAATAATGGCCCCCAAAAGAAGCCCACATCCTAATCCCCAAATTCTCTGAATATGTCACTTTATATGGCAAAAGAAACTTAGCACATATGATTAAGTTAAGGATCTTAAAATGGGGAGATTAGCCTAGATTATTTGGGTGGACCCAATGTAATCACAAGGGTCCTTATTAGAGAAAAAAAGAGAGTTAGAGAAGGAGATGTAATTATGGAAGCAGAACAGAGCTATAGAGAGATTTGCAGATTTTAACTCTGCTGGCTTCCTCTGGGCACTGGAAAAGAAAGGGAACAAATTCTCCCTGATATGTAAGATTAAGTTAAATTAACAGTGCAAAAAGGTATAAACCACTAAAGAGAAAGTATTTCTCAGTCACTGGTGCATTCTTAATGCATATGTCAATACATCTTATTTTGATAAAGCTGATTTTAGAAGGTCTTTGCTCTTCCACAATTTGAATTACTGAGTAAACTAGGGTTCTCTTGCTGTGGACATATGAGGGTTTGGCCATTTAGGTGAGAATACTAACAAGGACTCTTGATCAATAAGCCCTACTCTGGACCTAAAACCCAGTGGTTTGACTTATCAGTGGTCACTCTTTCTTCTTCAAATGTGTATTTACTTATTTAAGTATTTCCATTTTAATTAGCACTGCTGACTTGACAAGACAAACACGTATTACTAAAATAAATACCTTTTCTTCCAATGGATAGAGACTTATAATGAGGATGGTTCTTACTTTTTTTTTTTGGAGTGATGGTGTGTCTCAAGATTTTTGAAAGAAGGTTTAGGAACTAAGCGTCACTATTTTGCTGGCTCTCCAGGTTGTTTCCCATAAATAATTTAGCATCTTAGATCATAAGATGTAGGAAGAAGTATTAGAGATGTTGTGCTATTCTTGACTAGATGTTGTGCTATTCTTTCTTTGCTTTTAGCTTGGATCAAAGTTTATGTGTCTTCCAGGAGATGTTTGTAATAGCAGGGGGTAAACAACAACACTCTGGCCTTCCGCTGGAAATTTCCTAAAGCTTCAGCATTGGTAGGGTCATGATATAATCTCAAGAGACAATAGATGGCAGTTTATAGTATCACTTAACAGTATCACCAGCTTCTGAAAAAGGAAGGGGGCAGTGTTTCTCAAGGAAGCATTAACTCTTCTGCTTCATACTCGGGTCTCTCTTGAGGCAACCAGGGTCAACGATTAGCAATTTTTATTGTTTTTCTTGGGAAAGATGAAAAACTATCTCAAAGTGCCTTAAGTAAAAAGTGGTATGCATTAATAAATATATATAATGCTTTTTAGAATTGTTCTCTTTTTCAAATCCTTCACCTTCCCCAAGGCCCTCTTGAGTTGAAATTTTTGTTATTCTGAGCTGAGTCATAAAAATGCTATTAGGTTTCTCTTAAGTAATAATGGTGATGATGCAAAAACAATCACCACTTCCTCCTTAATAAACATACTAAGAGCCAGGCACTGTTCTAAGCATTTTCCCATCTTTGGTCATTTAATCCTCACCAAACCCTTTGAGATGATACTCTTTCAGATGAATAAACTGAGGCCCTGAGACATTAAGGCGCTTGCCCAGGATCTCACAGTCGGTGAGTGGTAGAGCTGGGATTCAGACCCAGGCAGTCTGGCTGCAGGCATAGGCACCCCTGCCTTGGACTACCCCTAACCACTGCACTGTCTCAGCTCCTTTGGGAGGAGATGGCTTCCCATATGGGGATGGAGGGAGTCAGAGCATCTGAAGATCCATCCTGGCTGTTATCATTGTTCTTGTTTCAATCCCATTGTTCATTCATGACCCAGCTTCACAGACAAAGCTCATCTGTATCATATAGGACCTTTTTGTAATAGCAAGAAGTATAGATAGGCAGCTAATATAGATAGCAGTGGGAAGTACAGATAAAAGATTTTGTAATTCAACATCTCCAGACTGATCTCCTGTATTTGCTTTGGGTGATCTCAGCCATAGTCAATAAACGAAAGCCCTAGGCTTTGAGGTATGAATTTTGAGATGTGAACCAAAATTCTCTCTAAGTTATTCAAGGCTCTTGAGTCATTTGTATTTGAATTTTTCTCTGTCCCTTGGATCGGTCTGTAGAACCAATTGCCTGAGCCCCACAGTGGTCATCTTCTGTGAAGCTGGTTAGTTGTTGCTTCTCTCTACATCATGGGCTGCTACCTTCCCAGCCTAGACCTTAATCAGTCTCATAGTTCTTTATCACACATAGAACCAAATCCAAGTACTGTCTATTCCTCCGAAAGTCTGACTCTGGACAATATAAAGGACATTAATGTTAAGGATACTAATTTTCTTTGACAGAGGAATTAAGCAACCATGTCTCAAAGAGAACCAGGACTAAGGGCTGTTCTGAGAAATCTCATTAGCAGGAACTCAAGGCCCTTGCCATCAAAGTGTCTCACTTCATCTGGCATCTGCCTGAGAGCAGCACAGTTTTATGCGGAAGGGTCAAATTGGGAAGCTTGTATGGTTTGCACTGGCATCACTATTTGCAAGTTTGAAGTCTGGAACAGAATCATCCTTTAAGGGAAGATTATTATTTTTATTTATGTCTTTCCTACTTTCAAAAGCTCGATGGATGAGTCACAGTTCTTTTGTCATCTTATATGTACTCATTTTGTAGTCTAGATATTATTTTTTAAATGTGGCTTAAACAGAGTATAATTATATTCCATCTAATGGTATTTTGGTGGTGCAGACCTAGATTTTTACAACACTTTCTATCTTAGCATTAGGCACACTTTAGGCACTTAATGACCCTGATCTGGTACCTCATGTACTACCTGTATCTAAAGGATATGCTCTTATTTTTCACTGCATAGAACTAAGAACTTTACTGTATCTATGTTTATGTTTAAAATTTCATCCTAATAATCTGTGAAAAACACTTAGGTTCGATATAAATGATTTTTATAAAAACTGCCTTCATTCCCTTCTAGGATACCTTAATGAAAGAATGTAATGATGGTGGTGGTAATGATAATTATAATAATATGTTAAATCCCATCAGCTTCCCAAAATGAATTAATGTATGTAAATGTTGACAGCAAAATGCATCTCCAATCTAATTTTAACTCATCTGCCTGTATATGTTAATGAAGTCCTGTCCTATAAAGTCCTGGATTCCAGGATTTGTTTTCCAAAAGCCATAACAGGCTAAGTGCAAACTGCTCAAAGTATTCCATGGCAGGACTCCCCTAGTAGCATTAGCCACATCTGTCATTTGCACATTTGGGAAGGGATCTAACTGGATCTCCTCATAGAGCAGTGGTTCTCAACCTTTCTAATGCTCCTACCCTTTAATACCGTTCCTCATGTTGTGGTGACCCCCAACCATAAAATTATTTTTGTTGCTACTTCATAACTGTAATTTTGCTACTGTTATTAATCATAATGTAAATATCTGTGTTTTTCAGTGGTCTTAGACAACCCTGCTAGCGGTTCTCAACCTGTTGGGACCCACAGGTTGAGAACCACTGCTGTAGAGCCTAAGGATTGCAGCATTAGAAAGGGTTAGAACCACTGCTAGAGGAAAACAAACGTTTCTTTCAGTCATTAGATTTAATTATATTATTGATATATCTAGTTCAGTGGTCAGCAAACTCATTAGTCAACAGAGCCAAATATCAACAATACAACAATTGAAATTTCTTTTGAGAGCCAAATTATTTAAACTTCTTCTAACGCTGCTTCTTCAAAATAGACTTGTCTAGGCTGTGGTATTTTGTGGAAGAGCCACACTCAAGGGGCCAAAGAGCCACATGGGGCTTGCAAGCCACAGTTTGCCGACCACAAGTCTAGTTCATTGTAATTAGGAAAGTAGGAGAATCCTAGTGAAAAAAAAAATGACATGCTGATAATATTAAGTAAAATATCTGTAGGTGTTTTTAAGTATCTGTAATTGTGCTGAGTCATTTAAATAAAAGAACATGAAGATTATGTTTTCCTCTCTATGGGTTACAGAGCATTACAAAATCACTTTCAACTAAATTCTAAAGCTACTAAGATGAGCTTATGTCTTAGTCCATGTAAGCTACTGTAACAAAATTCTATAGACCAGGTGGCTTATCAACAGCACATATTTATTTCCGACAGTTCCAGAGGCTGGGAAGCCTAAGTTCAAAGTACAGCAAATAGGATTTCTGACAAGAACCCACTTCCTGACTCAAAGATGGCCACCATTTTGCTGGGTCTCCATGAGTTGGAAGGAGGGAACTCTGGTCTGTTCAGTCCTTTATAAAGCCACTACTTCTTCATGAGGGTTTTGCTGTCACTACCTCATCACTTCCAAAGGCCCCATGTCCAGCTACAGTTCCCCAGTATCCTCAAGGGATTGGTCCCATAATCTATGGATGTTCAGGTTCTGATATGCATATATTTGTTATAGCAGGATATTCCTGCATATCATTTTATTCTAGTGAAGTTAGCATACTATTAATTCAAGTGCTTTGTAGAATTTTCTGGGAGTTTTTTGTTTGTTTGTTTGTTTGTTTATTTGTTTTTAACTGTTTTTGAACCACAGTTAGTTTTGATCCAAAACACACAGATATGGAAAGCTGATATTGCTATCATTGGTGATTAGATGTCAACTTAGAAATTTTGGGGAGATACAAACTTTCAGTCCATAGACATTTACTTTTAATTACTAGCCTTTTAATCTATTTTTGGCATTTAATTATTGATTTTGCCTACATCTTTTATATTAATTGTTTGTGCATTTTTATTTGTTTTATAGCCTCTACTGAGTAAAATATCTCTTTTAAGGTTTGTGATAAATACGTGTTACTAGTAAATTAAGGCAAAGCATAAAATGTTGGTATTTGTAGTACACACACACTATTGGATAAATATCTTCCTAAAGTTTTAAAGTGAGGTCATGGTATGTCATAAGAAACATGTCATTGAGTATCAGAGTGTCCAAACCTGTAGAGAATTTTTTAGCCAAACTGATGACATGCTGGGGAGCAAGATCTAAAATTCTCCAGAGAAAGACGGTTTTGCAGTTTCTGGTAAAACCTGGGCATTAAGAAGGGGACTGAGGGAGATTACGTGAAGGTGGAACAAAGCAAGGTACAGGATAGTCAATTAGGTATGTGCTCTCTTCAGGGTGGTAATGGCATTGAACAGTCCGAAAAAGAGGATGTGTTGACCTAGATGCACGAGAACAATGGACAGGGTTCTTTAATTAAAGAAGTTATTGGCCTCCAGTGTGTATGCCACCATGACCCACCCAGTTATGATCAAATAACCCTCTGAGGTTCATTTTGGATAGATTCATTACTGTGCCCCTTTTTCATTTGCTGGGACACTGAGCTTCAAGGCAAACTTGTCCCAGCAGTCATCATTGCTTCCACTTCCTTTACATTCAGAGACATCAACGTCCAGATATGAGCCCTTGTGTTCAATTTGTCTCCCTAGGGAGGACGAGCATGCCCTCATCCAGCAGTACTGCCAGACCCTCGGAGGCGAGTCCCCAGTGAGCCAACCCCAGAGTCCATCTCAGATCCTAAAGTCAGTAGAAAGGGAAGAACGTGGAGAACTGGAGCGGGTCATCGCTGAGCTGGAGGAAGAGCAAAGGTGTGCCAGACCTGGGAGAAAACATGTCATTTGGGGAAAACTTGTAACGGAAAAATTTTAATAACAACTTCAACATGGCTCCTACCCATTTCCTTCTCAAACTGTTGTCTAAGAGCTCATGGTGGAGTCAGTGTTTTAGAGGACGTCACCAAGCTTGCCTGCTGGCTTTGGGTTACAGTTGCATTTGGGGTTCAGGGATGATGTTTATTAAAACAGTTACTTAAAGCTACCGTTTAAATCATGCTAGCTCATCTCACTGTTAAAAAATGTTGTTACCGAGGAGGAAATAAATAGCATTCACTAGATTTGGAGTTTATAGATAATTTGGGGTAGAAGACGGTGCACAATAGTAATTTCAGTTTTTGTTTTTCGATATTAGAAATTTGCAGGTGGAATATGAGCAGCTAAAGGAGCAGCACCTGAGAAGGGGACTCCCAGTGGGATCACCTCCAGACTCTATTGTATCTCCTCCTCACACATCTGAGGATTCCGAACTTATAGCAGAAGCAAAACTGCTCAGGCAGCACAAGGGTCGACTGGAGGCTCGGATGCAGATTTTAGAAGATCACAATAAGCAGTTAGAGTCTCAGCTCCACCGACTTCGACAGCTGCTGGAGCAGGTAGAGTCTGCAGAACTCAGTGTCACCCTCTTACACCATGTATCCTAGTCCCATTTCCCAGGGGCTTTGCCTCAGTATCACTAGAGAGGTTCAGTTTCAATTTCTCAGTTCTATAGTTAATTTAGACTTGCTTAGAAATCCCTCTTCCAATGCAAGCTATACATCCTCACTGGCACACAAAAAAATGTGCTTTGCTTGCCAATTTTAGATGAAATTTTCCATTCTTTAATACTGAAATGTATCCCAGCTCTGAGTTGTTTAAGGAAAAAGTTCCTATAACATGATTCTATGTAAATTAAAAGGGGACACATCTGTGCAGGTTAAGGGAAAGGAAATGACCTGAACTCTTTATTTTAAAGCCTTTCTTCCGATAAGCTATTTTCAAGAAATTAAGTTACAGATGTTTATTCATTTGCTATTATTTTCTAACACTAGGCCACATTCAATGGCACTTGCTTGCAAAAATTTATTTTATTTTACTTTTGAAATTTTTAAAAATCCTCACCAAGGATATTTTTTTCTACTGGTTTTTAGAGAGAGTGGAAGGGAGGGAAAGAGACCAAAAAAAATTGACATGAGAGACATAATTATTGGTTGCCTCCCACATGCCCCGCCCCCCACTAGAACTGCAGGTTAAAACCTGGCAACCCAGGTATGTGTCCTTGATCAGGAATCAAATCCTTGACCCTTTGATCTTTGGGCCAACACTCTAACCATTGAGCCAAACTGACCAGGGAAAAATTTCTTGACAATAAGAAATACAATTTACACTATAATGAATACATTCATTTATGGTGCATATAAAATAATTACTTTTCAAAATTTCTTATTTTTTCTTTCCTTTCTCCCTCCTGCTATCACTCCCTCCTATCTTCCTTTTTTCTCTCCTTTATCTCTTCCTCTGTGTCTCTCTTCTTCCCTCCCTCCATTCCATTTTTCTTCTTTATTTCTTAGTGCTGATGAAAAAGTTGTTTTACCAAATAAATGTTCTGACTCATCAATGGGTAATAGCCTGTCTTGAAAAACACTGTTCTTTGAGATATAAAAGTTTCTATCCTTTTGGTGCCTGCAGTTTTGTTAAATGGTATGATCTATAACAAGATGGCTTCTTAAGTAAAGACACAACACATTGTAAGAGAAGTAAGTGCTTAGCTACATCTAGCAGTTAAATAATAGGAGTAAAGTCACAGAATTGGTAATGAAGATGCCTTTGCAGCAGCTGCAGATTGTGGAGAATCCAGCCAATGTATCTAGAGCTTCTCTCTCTTGAACCCCTGACATCAATATTTATGTCACCTTTTGCATTTTTCTTTGGCCTTTGCAGTGAAGGATCCCTTGGCAGTGACTAAGAATTACTTTCTACGGAGATGATCAATTGAATCAAAAGCAGAAATAGTCTCTCCAGTGATCTATCTCAAATTCTAGAAAATCGTCTTTCACACTTGCTATCAGTGTCTTTTAACATGTCAAAGTCATTAAAACAGTGTATTTCTGCCATTATCAACACAGCAGGTTAAAGTTCACCTCGTATATATACTTTTTATTTTTTTAAAAAATTGATTTTTTAGAAAGAGAGGAAGAGAGAAGGGGAGAGAGAAACATCAATGTGAAAGCAAGACATCATTCGGCTGCCTCCTGCACACCCCGTGTCAGGGATCAAACCCACAGCCCAGCATGTGCCCTGACTGGAATAGAACTGATAACCTTTTGGTGTATGGGACGATACCCAACCAAGGAACCACAGTGGCCAGGGCACCCTTATATTTTGACAATAGTCTGCTTGTGTTTCGGAATTTGTGTGAGACTGTTTTGTGGATAGCTTACTTTGGAGCCTCCAAATTGGGTATCATTGGAAAGTAATAGTCCCAAGAATAACCCAAGGCCTGGCACTCTTGGAATGTCTGTTTTTTGCCTCTGTGCCAGTCACATGCATGGGAAAAGTTACGTTGCTGGTATTATGAACCTGAATTTTCTGAGTGGTGACTGTGTAAGGGATTACTTTTCTTTTGAGAGCTCATATTTAGAATATGAAGTGTTAGTAAAAGCAACCTGGTGAGTAGATGAAGGAAGCCATACTCTGAAAACTTCATTTGCCATAGCCAGTTGATGATTTTAGAAGAGCTAACAGCTCTTTGCCCACCCTTCCCTCTTCGGCCTCCCTTCAGTCTCTCCATCGATTAGACAGGGCTGCCTAATGACTCATATGTTTCCATAATTGCACAGTAATGCTTTAGAGATAGCTGATATCTGAACATCTCCGTACATCCCAGACTGCAGAACTCTTATCTCTTCCTACTGACAGCAGGAATGCCAGAGGGAGATAGAAAAATCTACTATGAAAGTAAAAACTAGCAAAATGACTAGGCTTCAACTGGTTTAGATTTAGTGAAAAAAATCAGCATCAAATACATTTTAACTTTGGCCTTTCCTCTACAACGTGTCACACTTTCTCATTCGACCTCATGCTTGTTAATATGTACATCATCATTTCAGAGCTTTGTGTGAGGGTGCACTTGCCAAGGGTTTGCCTCACTCCTGTCAGCTCCTGTCAGCCAGTTTATAAAGAAAGAATCTAAGGCACAAAAGGTTAAGAATTGGCTCAGAACTACACAGCTTCTGAGTTCAAATCTAAGCATCGGAATTAAGCATCATGCTTTTAAACACTCTTCAATATTTGTCTTTAAACATTGACTTAAACTTAAAAATTAGCTGGTTTTGAAATTAGATCCATTGATGATATGACAAACAGTGCTAATTTTCTCAAGAGGAATTGAATATGTTTCTAAATTCATTTGGTTGACACAAAAATAAGAGGGAGAACAACTGAGGGCTGAAGCTGACACTGATACATAAATCTTGCGATATAACCGAGTGAGTTCTTCATGTTGTCCAGACTGAAAGGGAAGGACCACCTAGTGCTCAGCGGAGCTCTGGCAGCTACTGATGCTAATGTATTTGAAAATGTCTGAGGGTAAACAACTCCTACATGGTGTAATTATCCATGGCGGGGAGGGAGACGTTAGAAATGGAAATGGTTTCCTCAATAGTATTTTAATTCTTCCTCTGGGCTAACATTTGAATGTGCTTCCAGCCTGAAACTGATTCCCGAATCAATGGCGTCTCACCCTGGGCTTCACCTCAGCGATCTGCACTGAGCCACTCGCTCAGCCCTGACACCGGCCCACAGTTCCACCACACAGGTCAGTGTCCCCAAGACTTGGCTCCTCCCCTACACTCCTCAGAGCTTTGCCATTAGCTTGCGTTTCATTTGAAATAGCATTCTGACACATGGGTGCCTCAGGGCACAAAGGAGATTTCTTTTCTCTTTGGTCTCAGATGGGTCCACAAAGCCATTTTAACAATATAAAGAAAAAAAAAAGCATTCATTTTAGAATAACAGCTATAATACATGTACAAATATAGGGTGTAGTAGTGGGTTAAATTTTGGTGAAAGATGAAAAAAGGTGCTCTTACCTTTCGGGATGAGTAATAATTTGAGGGTTTTTTGCATTGGGAATGATCCTGTTTTCTTTTTTTAGTAAAATTAATTTCTCTAAAATGTCATATTTGTACATATTCAGAATATAATACTAAAGAACAGTATACCAAACATGGTTTTCTCTGCCCAGGTCTGGGAACCCAGTTTTCTGCTTTTTGCATCCCAGTCCCCGCAGACATTGCCACCTCTATCACCAGCATCTGGGCAGAGGTCCCCTCCAGCTTGTCACTGAGAGGACCTGTCAGTGCTGCTAGTTAGGACTCTGTCAATCAGGTCTTCAGAATGACATTTGATTACTGATAAAATTCAAGTTTCCAAATTCTGCTGAGGACCACATACTTGAACCAATTTAATTTGTTTATGAGATATCTTTTGCTATATTAATCAGGAGAAAACCTAAAATATTAATACTATTTTAATTTTTAAAAATAAGACTTATTTTGCTATTGATAAATAAATACATGAAAGTATAAAGTCTCTTATGAGATATCTCTAGTTTTGTGGTGAAAAAGAAATTGGTAGAATATTTTTCTCATATGAAAAAATATTTGCAACACAAAACAATTGTGACTATATTCTGTATTTTTCACTAGCACATTTTTCCCCCACAGAAATATCTAATACATTTATGTATTCAAGTTTATTACTGACAAATTAATACAAAAGTGATTTTGGTATTTTTCCCTAAAACTCATTCTCTACAGCAAGCATGTCAAACTTGTGGCCGTGGGCTGTATGTGTTAGCCTTTGAGTTGGGCGTACTTGCTCTACAGAATTATTTTCCCATTGATAGTTAGAGGCCATGGCTAGTATTTTCTCCTGAAGTTGGGTTTTGGTGAAAGGCCAGACATTAATTTCAAAATGTCTGTTGTTTTATGGGCAGGCTCAGCCACAGAGGACCTGCTGGCCCCCCCTGATGACACTAGCACGGACCTCACCGAGGTGATGGAGCAGATCAACAGCTCCTTTCCATCCTGTTGCTGTGAGTATGAATGAACTGACACCACCACTGCACCTTCTCCTTCCATTGTTCTTCCTGGTGTGGGGCTTTCTGTCTTCTTAGATAAGAGAACAAAAAAATCTATATTAGAACTGGATTGAATGTTAATAGAAAATAAAGCAAACATGCTGTATGTCAGCAAAGCACAGGAAGCTCAGGGTAGATCCCATCCCATCCCTGAGGTATAGTGACAGTGCCGTCCTGCTCTTGGAGACTTTTCCTAAGCCTTGTGAGTAATAACCTGAAGGCAAATAAAATAAGTCTGTGTTGTTGTTGTTTTTTAAGAAGAAATTATTCTCATCAGTGTAAGTGATAGTAAAAAATGTATATTACCTGAAAATGGAGCTTTCCATAGCATGCCAAACAAGGCAAGAAATAGCCTTTTCTAATGCACTTTTTTCCCCCAGACATTGATCTCTGATATCATCAGATGCATGTACAGAAAGGGATTATTTTTAGGTTTTTCTCTTCTGGTTTCTTTTCTCCTGTGATAGAGTAGTCTCTGAGTAAGGCCAGGCCATTAAAGGTATCACAGATGATAACCCTGTGAATTTTCCATATGAACAACCAAGAGCCACATAATAACAAAATAGAAGCAGCTCAATTCCTAGAGGAACTTGTTAATAATTCTTATTTATTGATTTTCTTCAAACATTTTGTCTTCAGCGCCTTGCCGCTGTGCAGTTTCTGCTGAGCTCACACCAAAACCACTTCCGTTTCACACAAAAACAACTGACTTAAGCACATATACATACTATTTAATACTACTGTTACATTTTTAAAAATTGTTTAGAGAAATATGAATATATTACTTATAATTTTTGATAAATCATTTGTGATTTTTAAATCTAGGCAGCCTCAAAAGACTTTAGTATCTATATATACTATCATTTATCATATATATGGGTAGTATACAGATAAACAGTCTCTCAGCTTACCTTTTTCCATCTTTTTTTCGGAAAATACTTATCCTAAATGAAGAAAAAGACATCAGGAGTATAGATAAATAAGATATGCTGACTTCATTTACAAAGCATCCTTCAATTTATGCCACTCTACACAGTTTACAAAATGATCATTAGCAGGAAGTGCAAACAGCTATTTGAAAAACAGTCATTTCTGAATTTTAGGAGGATTTGCCTAAGGGACATATTACAGTTTCTATAGCACATAAATATATTTATATTTGAGACTGTGTCATTTTCCAGGTTATCATTTGTAGTTCTACTTCTTGAAGTTTGCTGAATCGCATTTCCTCTAACAGTCCCCATACTCAGCCCCTAAAAAAGCTTGTGTGTACTTGAGATATTTACAGAGGCATTAAGTTCATGGGCTATCACTTCATTGCTTTTTTTCTAGGCTTTGTAACAGCCATAAAAGATGAACAGATTAAATTTTCTATATTAATTATACCTCAAGGTTGAATTTTCTAGAGAATTGGGTTCTGAGGTTGTATGATACTTAGTGACTAGATATAGTCTTCCTAAGCCAGAATTTCAATATTAAATTTACAAATGAAATTACTTTTTAAGTCAACTTAAATCTAAATACGTTAATAACTAATTTTTAAAAATTATGTAACCAAATCCAATTATAAGTTTTTATTTAAATGTCATGATGGATGATTTCATTTTCCCACTGAGAAGATTAAGTTGTAAAAGTTTTCCCATATAGTACTCAGAAGGTTCCATAGGATTTATTTGCTTTGTTGTTCCTTTTAAGTTGCAAACCTAGAAAATATTTTAATAAGCCTTCAAATTCCCAAAGCTTACTGACCACCTTTGGAGAATTTTTCTAAGCAAATCAGCTTGGCATCTTCCCAATGCCAAGCCAATCTCATGGGCCCCTGTAACTAATGAGAACTTTAAAATTACTTGTCACTGGCATACAGTGAATTGATCTGCTTGTTAATCTTGACTTTTGATCCTTCGTGGATTAAAAATTAGCATGGTCACAAGTTAATTTCTATTCCTGGCAATCTTGGAATTAAAATGAAACTGTACACATAAATCCTAATTGCATGAATTGCCTACTTAAACAGAGCTTTTTAAAATTTCACTGTGTCTATATATTGCCACATGTAACACCTTGGAATTCCTCTTAGAGCCTTTTAAAATATTCTTTTAATTATTTACATTACGTTTCAGAGCAAAGAGGCAGGTATGACCATCTCTTTCTGACAAGGAGTTAAAGAAGGGAATTTAATTGTGTTGTTTATTAACCAACATACAAACTAAAATTTCCACTGACTGATGTAACTGTTTTTTTACTGTAAAATGTTTTGTTAGTTTTCTCATTTATGTCATCTAAGTATATGGAATACATATATGTTTTTGCTTTAAAAGCAGCAAATGCTTTTAAATTTATATCTATAGGCATATTTGCACTGTGAATTGCCAATGCTTATTAAGCTGGAGTGACATTTATAAAAAACACAAAACCTACAGAAATGCAACGATTTCCTGATTTCTTAAAAATATATTTGTATGATTTGTTCAGGGGAGTACCCATAGCCTTTTATTTGATAAAAAGCTATGAGGTTTTAAATGTTGGTTTAGAGCAAAATGGATTCGATTTCTGTTTGGGTTTGGTTATTCGTTACCTCGAAGTGTAACTTAAGTGTACCATGTGGTACTTAATACTAATGCAGCTAAGCTCTCCCTTTAGGTGTAGCTCACGTGTGTGAGGAATTTCACTCATTTTTTTCCTGTTTTAACTTACATGTCCCTTAGGACTAGGATGTCCTTAGCTGATTCTTCCCCTTACTACTACTGGGGCGCACTCTATCCATGCAGGCATCGTAAGAAGATTGTCCTCATTTGCTCTTTTATTCTCACAAAGCTACTAGCACTCACTGTATGGTCACAGCTATCTTTCCCCCCCCCCCCCCTAGAAAGAAAAATGAAAGAGGGAAGGAGTGAAGCAGGCTAGATGACTAGGGACAATTCTTATTTGTCACAGCAGAGATATTGCCCTCACTGGAGGGACAGGGCTCTCTCTCTCCAATAGGATTTTATATGAGAGAATCATTATGAGGTTTGTCAGTGAAAAGGAGAGATGAAAAAGCAGAGGCTTTGAAAACAATATTGTTAGTGGCGGCCCTCTCAGTGCCCACTAGAGCAGCTATACTCTCCGATGCCCTCTGTAACCAGGAAGGTATTGAGCTGCAAATCAGATGCAAAGGTGAATTAGATGCCAAGTTCTAACTTCTCCAATGTTCTTAGCTGGAAGGCACAACTAGTTGCGCAAGTTCCTAGAAGACTCTCGGGGATTAGCTCAGCTAATCCTTGATGTAAGCACATTGATACCATCTTCCTAGTCTTTGGGGCAAGGGTAAGTCGAGGGTGGCAGAAATGCAACTCATGCACCTTCATTTCCCTAAGGACTTCTTGGTCAGAACTGGTACTATTCAGCAAAATATACAGATTTTGCTCTGTTCTGACGTACATGGCAAGATTTCAATGGGCAATTTTGAGATTTTTTTTTGCAAAACTAAAAACTCACTGAATGCTTTAGTGTACATTTTTGACACAGCCAGCATATTCTTTACATATTTTGGTGGAATATGTGTATCTCAAAGCACTCGGGATATGAAAAACTAAGGAAACTAGCCCTTTTTGAAACATCTAGCAAAAAAATCAAAATCGCCTAGACCAGTTTGGCTCAGTGGATTGAGCTTCGGACTGCGGATTGAAGGGTCCCGGGTTCAATTCTGGTCAAGGGCGTGTAAGAGGCAGCTGATCGATGTTTCTGACTTTCTATCCCTCTCCCTTCCTATCTGTAAAAAATCAATAAAACATATTTTTTTTAAAATCAAAATCAAAAATGGTTTCTTATTTTATTAGCATCCATTTACCATGCTGAAAAAAGACACACTTTTGCATGCCTTAGAGGGGGAACCAGCCAAACAATAGTACCACCTTCAATTTATTTATTTTGTTTTCTATTGCAGCAAATCTCTCCAGCAGGAGCGGGCCATAGGTAAGAGTTCATGGTTTTGTTAACAAAAATTCGAACAGAAATCAAAAGAGTTTTGTTCACATATGATACGCAAATCAGGGACATAGCCCTCCGTATGAACCGAAGACATAGAGATGGGCAAAGTGTTTAAAGGTAAATTTGCAAGGAACTGATGATCAAAGAAATGGGTTGCTAGGAGAAACAAGAGCACAAGTTTACATTATTCATTTTCTGATTGGTGGGGCCTACTGGGCTTTCAATAGTCAGCTGATTCAGTGGTCACCAGATTCAGTGGGGCTATGAGAATGTGAACAATGGGTAAAATGATTAGGCATTTGTCAACTTTCCAGTTCAGGTTCAGGCTTGTAGAACAAAAGCTTTGAGGTGACTTGCCAACCAAAATCACACAGCACAGAGAAGCTGTTCATTCCAGGTCCACAGAGCAAAGTCAAGCACTGTAAGCAGCCTCAGAGTTCAAACTGTGAAAGTCCAAACGTTGGGCCACAAATTATATTGAAGTTCCTATAAGTCTTCAGATTGGTTGGCTCACATGTTGACTACAGCCTAGAGTAAACAGATTAGCCACTATTAATTTTAGTGCTACTTTATTCCCTATGTAACTAAGTAAACTTACTTGACATTTAAATGTTAGCTGATTCAGTACAATTTGTCAGTCTGGGTGTAAGGGGCAGGGAGGGACTCCTTCCCAAGCCAGTTTCCCCAGATGCCCAAAATATGCAGTGCTTCATCCTTTGGGCTCTTGTAGCTTTTTAACAGCCTCATATGTCCTATGTATAGTTAGCCTGGACAGATTTGGCTGGCCACTGTTCTCCCAGATATCTGCTTAAGGTGGCTATCACAGAACATTGATTAAAAACGGTGACCCGAGCAGTACACAGAGATGGCTTTCTTACTTTTGGAAGGGGAGAGAAAGTGGATAGATGAGTCAACTTTTCATTTAAATAATTACTGAGGACTGTTGCCAGCCACAGGCTTTTATCTTTCAGTGTTTTCCTTATCATATAGCTACTCTTAGTAATAATGTGCCCTAAGACGACAGATCTTGGGAGAACATTTTCTTCCATGAACTTTTTTATTGATCTTTTTGAAACACTGAAACATCTTCTGATTGTCTTACTGACAAGAGAGGCTGGGATCTTAATGAGAATCACAGGCAGTTTGTCTTTAGTAACCAAGGAACATAAAGCAGATAAGGGATAGGGATCTGTGTGTGAGAGCTGCTGAGACAGAAGGACCTCACCCCCAGGGTGCAAAATTCTTCTCTGATTGCTTCTGGTGTCTTAGTGAGTCAGAAGCCAGAACCCTTCAGCTCAGTGAGGATGAGAGGGAGTTGCATAGTTGTGAGGTAAGACTAGAGGAGGAACCACATAGACCCTGGAACAGGGTGTGACTGATTGCCAGGCAGCATTATAGGGCACCCATAAGGTGCCTGTTAGTGAATATAATGTGAGTTTGGGGTGGGGCTTTGTGTTGCTCTCCAGCCACATTCAAGTTCATGAGCACAGGCATCAGAGTAGGCCAAGGATTACAGTTAATCGAAGTAGAAGTTGTGGTTTGGCCAAGAAAGTACGTACAACAATTCAAGGGAAGAGTTAAAGGAGTGATGATAATGATTGAACCAAGCATCTACATTTTATTTAAAAGAAGTGAGGATGTCAGTTGTGGAAGACGGGAAGAAGGTAGAAGAATCCATGCATTGTAGTATCAAAGGATAAATGAAATTGGGCCTTAACAGAAGTAAGCTGGAAGGACAGAGGTGGTTGTCAGAAGGTGGGGTAACTGAAATTGGAATGTTGGAGCCGTTGCAGGCATTTGGTAATGGTCCATATTTGGAACTTTGAGTGAGTGGCTAAGATGAGTAGAGTACAAGTTAGTTGAAGGCGATGACCTCAAAGAATGAAGAGGCCAGAGTGTTGGAAGAATCATCAATGTAGGTGTTGAAATCATTGAAATTTAAAAATAGTTTTAAATTTGGTGCCAGTGTGCCATTTCTTCATCAAGAAGTAAGGGAACATTGGCCCTGGGGGTCAGAAGGTGATGCATAGTGGCTGGAATAGTCTGATGGCATGACATTCAAAGCTGGGTATTTTTAGAGATGGGAGAGAAAAAAAATGCTCTGAAAAACACAGGAGGCCCTAAGAAGGAGTTAGGCAGTGTATGAGGAGTGTGGTAGATTTGGGGTGCTTGCACCAGCCTAATTTACTTACCTTTGGTACCTCCCACAAGAAAAAGACAAATTCTCTCAATTTTAACTTGCTTTCCAGCCTGGCCTAGGGCAGCCTTCCAAACTTCTTCTATGTTGGCTGCAGTGATAAAGGGCAGACTAATTCACTTCAGAATGAGAGGAAAGAGCCTCCTCACTCAGGGAGCAGAAGTCACACAGGAGGAAAAGGTCTCCTCTGAGCATAGTGAAATAGGGTATGTGTTCCGAAGGAAGCACTTCTATTTCCTTGAAGAGTTGACAGGCTTCTGCTACCTGTAATGGTTTATGTAAATGTTGTTCTGACAGCATGTTTTTTTTTTCCTTCCCGCAGGCGATATGAAGTACTCATCTAGCCAACAAACATTTCCCGACCTTCAGTATTGCACTTTCCAGCAAAAGCCACCTCCAAGCCCCATTTAATCAGAAGTTCCATGGCTCCGTGAGACAGGCTGCTGAGCGACGACGACCTTGTGTTCTACTGAAGGGGTGAAGCACTGACTATCCAAAGAGAGAAGACTTTTGTTTTTACAATAATCTATGTTATTGTTTTCTCCTTCCCTTTCTATGCAACTGTCAGTTACTGAACAGAGCAGTATTGGGAAATGGTAATACATTTGTCACTGATTTGTATACTGTACACAGCATTGGGAAAGTGGGTGGGGGCTTTCTAATGTGATGTTCTTTTTAATAACCGTGACAAAAATTGCATAGGAACTAGAAAGAGTTTTACATTCCTTTCTATTAACCTTGTACAATAACTTCATGTATTTCTTCAACTCTTTTACCTTTGTGGTTATTTATAAAATCATCAGCCACACGACCAAATAGATTTCCTATATTTGTTTTCATGATTTGGCCAATTAATAGATTCATATAGTTCAGTCAATTATATTACATGTGTACGGACAGGCTACAGCTCTGTGCATACTTTTTAACTTTATTTGACATCATACACTTAATTTTTCATAGCAACCACTTGGAAACCACAAAAAAAAACACACACACACACACAAAAAAAAAAAAAAAAAAAACCACAGTGGCTCTCTAACTGGCATGTTCATTGGTGTTTTTCCCTGCATTTTATTTCCCTGCTCTATATAAGTAGCTCTTGATTTCTTTATTTATTTCATCCCCCTGAGTTTATATGATAGAGGAGACTTAAAGCAGGATTATAATAATTTCACAGATCATTTTACCAAAGGTCGCCTATTTAGGCATATTTTTATTTTGGGCACAGAAACAACACTTAGTACAACCTTTCCTAGTTCCCATAACTTGATTTTCATCATTAAAGACACAGCAGGCCTTTACCCAATTGTAATGCCAGACACATTATTATCTTTGGTTCCCTTTAAAGAAAAATTTATTGTTGTTTATGTATATTTAAGCCTTTATAATTCTTGAAACTTCTAGTACTTTTCATTTTTAAAGCAGACACAAATTTAGTGCACATCTCGTTTTCCATTTTGGATGAATAAAAAATATTTTTATTGTCCTTTTTGTAATTCATACATTTGGGAAAAATGTTTATCAAAAGGCTATGCTACTACTTCTGCAGAAAAATGAAATTAAATGCTTGGATGCTGGTACCCTGCCTAATTTCAATTAGGTATTGGTTTAGCTTCTAATTTAGCATTTAATTCACTCAGTTTAAATATGGTATATAATTACCAAATGTAGAGAAATTTTTTTAAGTTAAAATAAGGTGTTTTGATTCAAGCACATGTGCTTTTAAAACAGCAGGACGGTTTCACTTTGGGTTCTCTGGGTCTGTGATCTGGCCAGAAGGAGGCTTAAAGTTAGAAATTCTATTCTTTGTGAATAGGCCGGGTGGGTTGGGGGGCAAGGGTGAATATTTGCAGCATAGATATTTTGAGAAGAAGATTGTTTTATACAAGAGGAAAGCCATGACCACCTTTCTACCTCAGACCCGTCTTTATCCATCTTATCAGAAACAGCTTTATCCCGCTACAGTTTGCAAAATTTAAAGCTTTTATCAGCCACATTATACCCAAGAAAAGCACCTATTTAAAGAAAAAAAATCCCTGAACTCTGAACTACAAGTTGTAGATTTGGTGTCTTCCTTGTTCTTTGAAAAAGTTATGTATTAGTTTTTTCCTGCCTGTAATTGTGTGTAACACATCTTCTATCTGCTATTAAGGAAAAACTACATAAAACACTACATTGTAACCTTGTAAAAATATTATATAAAAAGAAATATATTGCAGTAAAATACAAGGGGAAATAAGTATGTAGTTCTTTGGAAATATGTGGTAAAGTACTAACCATAGACTATCATCTAATGTGGTTACTTGTATTTTTCACCCCAAATAAAAGTAATTTTAACACAAGATGACTTTGATATTCTTAAGTGTTCACTGAGAGAATCTGAAGTCTTAATGCATATTTATGAACATAAAATAAAACGAGATAAATCTCCTAATAAATCCATATATTTTCCTGCAGTTTCTCTCATATGCATTACTACATTCTCGCTGTCATTTTATGTCTTCCTCTGTGTTCCTCTCTTCTCTCATACATATAACTAGAGACCCAGTGCACAAAATTCATGCACAGGGGAGTTGTGTCTCAGCCCAGCCTGCAACCTCCAATCTGGGACCCCTCAGGGGATGACCTCTCTGGGACCCCTTTAGGATCAGTCCTAAATGGGCAGTTGGACATCCCTCTCACAATATGGGACTGCTGGCTCCTAACCACTCACCTGCCTGATTGCCCCTAACCTCTCTAACCTGCCAGCCTGCTAACTGCTCCCCTACCAGCCTAATTGATGCCTAACTGCTCCCCTGCCAGCATGATCATCCCCAACTGCCCTTCCCTGCCATCTCGATTGCCCCAACTGCCTTCCCCTGAAGGACTGAGGAGACTGGGGGACTCCAACTGGATGAAGTGTGTGGTGCCTGTCACCTCCCAACAGGGCTGAGGGGACTGGGGGACTCCAGCTGGATGAAGCAGGGCTGAGGGAAATGAGCACTGCCATCCTGTGGCTATGGGTACCGCCATCTTGTGAGGACATGGCAGTCAATTAACATATTATCTCTTTATTGGCTGTGGGTGCTGCCATCTTTGTGATGACATGATGGTCACTTAGCATATTCCCTTTTCATTACGTAGTTTTCTCAATTTCTTCACAGATGGGAGGCTTTATTAATATGGAAAAAATAATGTTGGATATTGAAAACGTTCCTAAGCCTATTGAGCTTTCTTTGTTTTAATAACTTGAGTGATTACCTTTTCAAATCAACTTTTAGCCTCATGCTCTTAAATAATATGCTTTTTATATGTTCTCTGGATTTTAACCACTCTGGCAGTAAGTTTAATCAATTTCTGATGCCATCCTGTGGGAAGTGGTGTCAAGCAACAAACGTGTTACTTGATTCTAAAGTTAAAAGCTACTTGTGAAATAGAAAAATCCCAAAACATATAATTTGTTAAAATAAAGAAAATTGATACTCTGTAATGAAGATGCATTTTAAATACCCTGTCTAACCTAAAGTAATATTCACATCAAGTATTCCTAAGAAAATAATTGTTGGTTTCCAGCAACCTTTTGAGTGTTTAAAAATGGAAATGAGAACAAATGGAAACATTTAGTTTTTATGCTAAGTCTTCAGCTTGTTACTTTTTTATAACATTGAGATTACATTTTTTAAATTTAAAGAATGTAGTTTGCTCTTGGATATCTCCCCTGTCACTACCACCACCATTCAACTCTCAGTAGACCAAGTTTTTTAGAGACACTTCTAAATTCATTAATTGAGAACTTAATGAAAATACAATATGATACCATGCCTAGCCCTGTAAGCAGAGTCCAACCACTTCATTGACATGCATTACCAGCTTGTGTTTTTGTAAAGTCAAGTGACAAGAGTGATCTTGGTAGTGGAGTCTAGGAACCAATCGCAATGACATTATATCCACTGCCACTAGTAATAGTTTTCTATTGCCACAGTAATGCTGCATGACAGCCATAAAACTTGGATAAAAAGCATTTCTTCAACCCATGGGGTACGGGATTCAGTTGATGTGGGCAGGACCTTTCTGATCCCCAGCTGGATTTGTTCATATGCCTGGGGTTGACCAACTGTTTAGTGATGAGAACTGGCACACCATCACTTCTACTGAATTCTGTTGGTCAAAGCAATTCTAAGGCTAATAGGTTTAAGGAATAGACTCCATCTCTTTTGTGAGAAAGACTGTAGAGACACAGGACACAGGGTATAGCTTCAAAGAGGGGCCCTCAGGTTTCATTATATAAACCTGAGGTAGGCAAAGGAGAGGACTTTGATCAGAATACTACAGCTTCCATTTCCTCAGGCATTATGTTCATTGTCTCAATAGAATGGGAAGGAAGTAATCTTTTTAATAGGACAATCTTTTAAAACAAAGGTCAGGAAGACCAGCCCCTTCATCCCTCAGAAATTCAATTTCAGAAACAAAGACAGGTAAGGAAACTTAGCATGTGTCTGCCCAAAATCTATGAAAAGGAGAAGCCCTCAGAACTCATATTAAAATGAGAAGGAACACACACACACACACACACACACAAAAAAAAAAAAAAATCCTAGATGAGAAGTGGAATTAAGGGTATATTATAAACTAGAGACCTGGTGCATGAAATTCAGTCCCTCAGCTCAGCCTGCACCCTCTCCAATCCGTACCCCATGGTTTAGGCCCCATCCCACAACTGGCAGTTGGTCATGCCTCTCACAATCCGGGACTGCTGGCTCCTAACTGCTCACCTGCCTGCCTGATTGGCCTAACCACCTCTGCCTTCCTGACTGATCATCCCTAACTGCTCCCCTGCTGGCCTGATTGACCCTAACTGCCTCTACCTCAGCCCACACCTGGGACCTAGAATTCCCTTCTCCAGCCAGCCGCAGGCACCAGGACCCAGGCTTGCCATCCTCTGGCTGGCTGCCCGCACCTGGGACTGTGGGTTGGGCAGCTTCTCCCTCTCTCAGGCTGCAGCCACAGGCAGGCATTGGTGCCAGGGGCCTCGGGGCAGGCGACTTCTCTGTCTTCTGGAAGCCACATGCTGGTGCCGGCTTTGCCCAGGGCCAAATTTGTCAGGAAGGATATCTGGATGGTCATCCAGAAGTTGTCTGGTCTAATTAGCATAATACCCTTTTATTGGTATAGATAGTTCAGATGAAATTTGTTGAAACTGAATTGTTAATTTTTAGCCAGAAGAACACACAATGATTATGAGGTTCTTAACTTTGACCAAATGAGCAGGCACACGTGATACTGTGTTCCTGCCAAGCATTTGTTTAGAAACATACAATTTATTTTCACTGTATAAACTTACCCAGTTGCTACTAATCTCTCATTTTGAAGATTTCAATTGCTGACATATTTTTCATATTTTAGAATATGCTTACAGACAGCTTACAGTGTATGCTTGAGTTCATATATTCTCTCACATACAGCTTATTTTGGCAATGTTTTGAATTTTTAGTGTGCAAATTCATGAAGCATTCCATATTTTTATAAAAGAAAAAAAATACAAAAAAAGAGAGAAAAGTCAATTAATAATTTGCCTATAGCCTAGCTCAGTCTTCAGTCCAGAAAGTACCAATGTTGAATTTGAAATTAAATAAGAGTTCCCAGACTGCCATGGTGTGCAATTACAATTAGTTCCTGATACTACATTTTAGACCATTTTTCAGAAGCATTAAAACATTGATTTTTACTCAAATCAATTATTTTTTCTTATAAAATGACATTATAAAACTGTTGGCGAGAAATGAGTCGTTCTAGTGTAAATCTGACCTGAGTGAGCCTGTCAAAATCTAGAGCAGTCTCATTTCGTTATACTCTGAATCTCATGAGCCGTGGGAAACTGGACAACCACACATGCTGCTTGGGATGTCTGCAAGGATAGTTTCAAAAGCTCAGCCCTACCCGCCATGATCCTCCGGTACCCTGTTCTATTCCCACTTCCACCTGCAGCAAGTAGATGTATATTGTTAATGACACCTAATATAAGATGCCGCTTAGCACAAAACAAAAGGCATGCTGGAAGCCAGATCTCCAAAATGTCATTGAGGAATTAATAAAATTAAAAAGGTAAATGGAGTCTTAGGATTAACTAGAGGATGTAAAGCATGAATCAAAATCCTGCCTTGACTTGAAATGTAGTGGCTATAACTTCCTGAATGACAAAATATACAAGTGCCTGGGATATGCATGACACTGTTGCTGAAACAGAGTAAGGGGAAAAACCCATGTGACAGGGGCATGGGGTCGGGGGGAGGTGGTGCTCACCTAATGGATGAGTCTCATGATAAGCAATAATAATGAAAATGGAAAGAGGGTTAATAGGTCCCTATAAGAACATATACTGCACTCTATATCCACACAGGATATGTACCCAAATATAGGGATACAGTTCAAGGAAAAAATTGTATGGAATCAACCATCCCTTATAGAGCCTTATCCCCAAAACTTCACTGGGATGTTCTAGTGTGTTCATTGGTGATGTTGAGTCCTAAGAAGATATCGCAGTGATCACTTAAAATGCACTGGATGTAGCACTACTTCCCCAATAAAAGAATTCCCTGGTTAAGTCATTTGGAGAAACACTGCATGCTCTAATGCACTTGGAGATTGACAACGCACATGAATATATTAAAAGCTTTGAGAAATCCTGAAGTAAAGCAGCCTGCAGAACTGTGCATCAGCCTGCGTTTGTGAGGGATTTAACCACAGAACCCTTTGCCTCTTGCCTATTAACACCCTGCAGTGTGCACTTTGGATGTTGAATTAATGTCATAGGTTTTAATCTTGCAAAAACATCTAGGTGGTAATCCCATGAAGTCTAGGGAAAAAAATGACAAGTGAATAGTAAAACAGTTATCGGTCTCAATTCAGGATTTTTATATGGAAAATAATCTTGTGTGCCAACCACTATATTCCTATCATTAAAGAGATATGCTAAAACTTGGGTCAGAATCCCGGCAGTTTGCCTTCAGCTCAGCTTTGTCCTTGGTTCAGAAAACATATATATTTCTAAAGAAAAATAATTTCTATTTCTAAAATCCAAGTCTTCCTAAATGAGTCATGCTTAGCAGGCACTACTAAACCAGGCATGAATTACAAAACAACAGGGATCTAGGAATCGCTGGGATATCCAAACTTGTTTCCTTTTGGTTGCTTGTTTGTTTTTATTTCTTTAATTAATCGTGGGAATTCCTGATTTTTGCTAAAACTGAGAAAAACAGCCCTGTTCCAGGTGGATAAGTTGGTTGGAAAATCATCTTGTACAACAAAAGTTTTTGGGTTTGATTCCCAGGTCAGGGCACATACTTAAGTTGCAGGTTTGATCCCCTGTTGAGGTGCATATGAGAAGCAGCCGATCAATGTTTCTCTCTCTTCTCTCTCCCCTGCCCCTTCCTATCTCTAAAATCAATAAACATATAATCAGATCAGGACTTAAAGAAAACGACTGATGAAAACATTATGCAATCAGCATGTAAGAAACACAGATATAAATACCATTTATTTTCTCTCCTCCAAAAAGCACTTTTAAGGTCTGACTCCTTTGCATGAAGGCAAAAACTCTGTCACACTTCTCCCTCAGGTCTGTTTATAAAAATATTTTATAAAACAAAACAATGCTCCAGAGCAGTGATTTTCAACTGGTGTGTGGCAAAATTTTTTAAAACATACAACTCCTGATTATTTAGTCGGGGCCACTGACCTCTTTCCCCCTAGATTGCAAAATTTTAAAAAAATGACAGCAGCCAACACAATAGTCATCCAATGTGAATGCCCTGTCTTGAACTATAAATATAGGTCATATAAAAGAGTTGCATCTTATTGGTCACGCCACAAAATAAGGATGCATCTGATTGGTTAATTCTTGATACCAGAACCCTTATATACAAGTACAGGCACCTGGTTTTTTAAAGTCACTTTGGAGCAACATGGGTAGTAGTTACTATTATTATTTTCTTTCTAAGTCAATCAAAATTTTACCTATGTTTTCGTGAAATCAGCAAAAAAATATTTTTTGATGTGCCACAGAATTTTAGTAAGTAGTTTATGTGTGCCATAAAATGAGAAAGGTTGAAAATTGCTACTCTAGATTGTCACAGCCTGTTTAAATTTTTTTCTAAATTAATTCCTTTAAGTGTATTGAACAAACAGGCACTAATGATTAAATTAATTTCCTACATTTTATTGATAAGTTAAAAAGCAGTTATTAGAAATGTGCACTGAGAATGTGAATGGATCCTCTTGAGATTTGTTATGAAATATCAATACTGTTAGATTTTATAGAGAGAGATAAAGTGTTTAAGTGGAATTCCTGAGTTGTAACATTTTAGGACCAAACCCATGAATAACGGATCAGAGTATATGTCACTGTGACTGGCCTAGTCTCAATAACTAATTGTTTAGTTTATTTAATATTAATTTTTGTAAGATTAAACATGGCTGGATATTAAAGCAGTAAACTGTCCTTACACCACCTTCCTCAGAATCACCTGGAGTTTGATTAGGTCCTTCCAAGAATTGAATATGAAGCTCTACAGGTCATGCTCAGGAATCTCCCTTAAATATGTCTGCTGGTTTCCCAAACACCAAAGGCACCTGTTGATAAGAAAGGGCTGAGGGTATTTGTAAAAGCATAAGGGAGATGAGTGCTTGACAGAGATTTTGTAGCATCTCTGAGGGGAAAGGGCTTGGTTAAGATTGCAGAACCGGATTAGAGAGGTAAGGCTGGGGCTGATGTAATAGTTTAGGATTGGTAGGCATCGCAAGATGAGAGTTTTGAAATAAGGATTTTGAAGAACGTGAGAAATAAAGGTATTTGATGGTGTCTGTTAAAGAATTGAACTGTTTGATGTTCATATCAATAAATTATTTCCAGGACGTTTCTGGAATGAATTATGAAGTTATAATAAAATCATGATGATGAAGACAGAGGAACAATGAAGGCAAAAGCTTTGTTAGTGAGGACAATGAACTTGTAAAGTCATGACAAAGGTGAGTGGGTGTAGATGCTCTTGGTTCTCAGCCTCGTTAGCCTGAGCTGAAAGGGTAGACTGTCTGGGAGCATGATCAAGCCATAATTTCACCACAACTCAAGGTGTCACAATCTTGTATCATGTTCCCATGTTGCTGTTTTAACTACCTTGTCTGCTTTCCCTCTTCTTTTTGTTGGACAATCATTGGTTGGATCATTACATGGGACAGCAGCTACAATAAGAATGCAAAACTCTGGAGATCACAGAGCTGACCACTGTAACCCAGACAATTAGTATCAGGAGGTTTATATTCAGAGTTTGCAGTCTGCTTCTCAGCCAGGAACCAAACCAAGAGAAGTTCTCATCACCCATCTGAATAGGGGGCTATTAACAAAAGTCTCTAAATTCATAATTTCTTCCTTTGCATTTGGATCTCATTGGCAATATTTTAGCTACCAGTGAGGTCTGGAGGGAGGCAATCACAACAATCTGCCCCTAAAGCAGTGGTTGGCAAACTGCAGCTCTCGAGCCACATGCGGCGTTTTGGCCTCTTGAGTGTGGCTCTTCCACAAAATACCATGGACTGGGCGAGTCTATTTTGAAAAAGTGTTGTTAGGAGAAGTTTAAGTTTAAAAATTTTGGCTCTCAAAATAAATTTCAATCCTACTGTTGATATTTGGCTCTGTTGACTAATGAGTTTGTTGACCATTATGCCTAAAGTACCAGCTGTTCCCCTTGAGAGAACTGAATTACTTTTCAAGTTACTCTATTCTGACCGCCTGATATTTTCCTGTTTCGTTGTAAGATATATCCCATCAACTAACAAAACTCTTTTGATGTTCTAAAGTTGTTTTCTAGCAAATCTGTCCAAAATATGCTAGATTGTTTGCAATCAGACAGTTATAGGTGCCTCCTTCTTAAAGACAATGGAAGAAGAGTAGAAGCATCTGGTGAATAGAAATAAATAAAGGGGTTGCGGAAAGAAGAGGATTTCCTGGGATCTTACTTGCAATGAGGTGTTTATTCTCAGTGGGCAACAAAATATGTGCACCATCAGGGACTGTCAAGTTTAAAGGAGATTCTAAACACCAAGTCAACAGAGCCTCCACTAGTTTATTAGTAGCTTCTGTGATTAGTGTCTTAACAAGATCAGTAGACTTTTGCTACTGGTTCAAGAGAGAAACTGATGATTCACAAGAAGTTGAGTAAAAACGCACAGGCCTTCTTCAAATCTCTCATATTGCATGTGAAATAGACAAGCTTGCAATAATTTGGGGGACCCAAAGTGGGCAGTTTTTAACTCACTAAAGGAGTGACATCCTTAGATTCTTGGATAAGAGGTTGGTTGCTTCAGTCTAAAGTATGCCTAACCTTAGAAAACAGCCGTTCAAAAAAGCCAGGTCCCACAGATAATTCAATATCAATTAGGTTAACACTCCCTTGAGGCAAGCACAGCATGAAATAAGGTTTGAGGATGTCAATCATTTTTAGTAAATCTTAAGTTTACCTTCATCCTTACAACAAGATGGTGGCTTAGATAAGACAGGTCAGGTGTTCCAGGGCTGTCTCCAACTCCCTCACATTAGAGTCATCCCAGGCATAGAGCCACTTCTTTCCTTTGATAGAAGGGTGTGGAGGGCTGAGTTAATTATGGCCAGGAAGAAGGGTCTCCCAGAAACCAACCCCTACAGCACCTTGATCTTACACATCCAGCCTCCAGAACTATGAAAGATTAATTTCAGTTGATGAAGCCATCCTGTCTGTGATATTTTGCTATGGCAGCCTGAACAGAGGCACTGTGCCCTTGGTAATGTGTGATTTAGATGTACCTTTAAATGTATAATTTCCAATCCTTGGATGTTTTTGACACCTTGGAATGATAACATATTTTCAATTTCCATTTAATGTAACATAATTGTACTAGATGGCATTTTTGGAAGGGAGTCACAGAATCACGGCTGACAGCACTGCTTGAGGGGACAGCAGAGTGGTAAAGCATCCAGAAGGGAGGGTCACCCCTAAGAACTAGTGACCCTACAGTAGTTATTTCTATGATATGCCCCAACAGAATAACACAACGTTTTAGACAAGCCGTTTGTTGTTCTTTAACACTAAGAACAAGAAAACATAGATCTGAGAAAAGTCTGGCTAGGTAGCAAGTAATTGACTAACTTCTTTCCCCCCGCTTTGATGCCTTATTGTTTAATTCTTTTATTAACATAGTGGAAACAAACATCATTTCTGTCAAAGTGACTGGATAAACGTTTGGCACCAGAATTCCCTTTAGGAGAAAACTGTTTGTGTTTGTAAAAACACCCAGATAGAGCTCGAGGATAACCAGTGACATCTTATGGTCTCCTGGCAGGAATACAACTGTTTCATAGAAGACAAAAAAATATGTCTATTATTCTGGAAAAGGGGTGGGGAAGGAGGAGACAATAGAAAAATGCCACTGGGGTCAATGAGAGAGATTTGCTGAAGGCCACTTGTATGATAAGATTCTTCCTTAAGAGTCCCTATGGTTCCAGTAAAGGTGATAGATCCATGTATGGTGTAAGTACATACTGTATATTATGAACTAAGGTGAAAAGTGGAGCTTTAAACTTGGCAGCAATTGAGGCCTGTGCACAAGGTACAGGCAGAAGGCATCCTGTGAGAGCAATTATCAAGAATTGGGAGAAATCATGTAAGGGTTCTTGGTTCCTACAGGCCTTACTATTGAATATTTGAGTCCAATTGACCTACAAGGACCCTGGTAGACATTCAAACCACATGAGTAAGAAAGAGAAATCCAAGTTGCCTTAAATTTCTTAAACATCTGAATGGCATCAAAACACTGCCATTGCACCTTCACCCTTACTTTCACTTTAACTTCATGCTTCCATGTGGCTGGTTTTCCCAAGAACCTTGAGTCCAAAAGAGGTGGGATGAGGAATAAGGGCCATGTCATTCTGCAGAAAAGAAAACTAAAGAAAGTCACAGAGATATACAAATGGCTGCACAGAAAGCTTGAGTTGCAGAAGACAGCTCTAGAGCTAGGCAGGAGGGACCAGTTGGTAAAGTCAAATAGACTCTCAATGCTCCAACTGGCTTCTAGGGCTATGGCAAGCATAAAATCTTTCAGTATTTTCAGGTACTTGAGGAGCAGGATGGCCACAGGTGTGAGTCTGAGATGATGCATGTCTCTCTTACATGTTTTTACCCTCCTTTCATTTTCTTTGCTAGCTGCATCATTTTTTTAATTTTAGAAAATAGAACTGGAAAGAATTGAGAGGGTGTAAAACAGGCAGTTTTGCACTGAGCTAACAACCAGGATGCAATCTATCTTTCCAATTCCTGAGAGTTAAGGGACTAGTTTCATTGTTGGTGCCTTCTCTTGGTGCTGATTAGCTTTAAGGCCTAAAGGGAGGACAGAGGGGAAAGCACTGTCTCTATTCAGGTGCCTCTACTTGGCCTCTAATGCTCCCTCTGCAAGCAAAGACTGGTTCTGACGTCTTTCCTTCTAAGAGTAATTTCAGCCCCTATAAGTTTTCCAGAAGAAAATAGATGTGAAAACACACACACACACACACACACATACACACACGCACGCACGTACACACGCACGCACAAGCACATGCACACAAAGCACAAAGCACAAAAACAAAAACAAAACACTGAAAACAGTGGAGCAACACCTGGGGTGAATAAGAATGCCACTTTTCTTCTCCCCTTTCCCCCACCCCCACCTCCCAATTTCACTTAACTGGAGTGAACACATTCACTTGGAGGCAGAGGCCCAAGGCTAGCAGTGACAGAAATGGATATGAAGAGTTCAGGTTCATTGCCATAGAGTGCTATGATTCAGTTTCAGTTGACAGAAAGTACCCAGGGAATCTTCTCATTTTGCTACACTCTCATCTCTACTCTTCACTCAATTTACTTAATTAGAAATCAGAATTTACACTGTGGGGATAGATGTTGTTTCCCCTCCTGCAGGGCCATCAACTGGAGAGTGCTTATCACAGGGCCCACTCTGGGAAGGACGGAGGGGCTGCGCAGACAATACTTCCCTGGAGGCGAATCAGGTTTGGCGTTATCTTTCCTGCCGGCACACGCATTTGGGAATATGTACAGAAACCTCTGGAGATATTAATGTGGAGCCAGCCAGAAAGAAACTTTCTGAAAACTGGCTCCTTTCAAATGAAATTGTCAGTAATTTGGAAAGCACCACTTCATAGTCAATTTGTCACCAGGCTTTCCAACATCTCATGATGGTAAAAAGGATGGAGTTGTGGGTGAATAAGCCTGGGGGATGTGTATATGGCTCACAGGCACATTGTCAGAGGGATCCACAAAGGGACTGGGAGAAGCAGGGTGGAGAAGAGGAGGACAGACCTGAGGAAACTCCCCTATGGCTACCTGTCCCTGAGTCCTGCTCCCGCAGCTCCTCTCTACACTTGAGGCCCACAGAACCAGGGATTTTCTGGGTGTGTCAAAGCCCAATCTCACCAGGACCTGAACATTGTACTGGAAACACAAGAAGAAAAATGCAGCCTGCATGGAGAAACAACATGAAGTGTTCAGAAGCTGGAAGTTACATGGATAGAAACAAAGTTTTCCTCCTTCACTGTTTTCATGTGTGAGTCATCTCAGGTTCACATGACATGAGATAGTACCAGGAGTCTCAATGTGATAGATAGTGACAGTTTTTGAAATGTTTACTGTCCTTGCCAATAAGAAGCACCCCATTGCTTTCCTAAATCTCATGGAGGTCAAGTTAGCCTGCTCTGCTTAGAGAAATCCTTGGTAGAAATCCCTGCTTAGTTGACACAAGACAGATTTTCAAATGAGGAGACATGGTTGAAGGTGCTCATCTACCCTGATAAGTATGCAGGGAACAGCACTACCCAGTGTGTGGAGATAAAGCCTGTTTGACTCTGACCTTGTAGGTCTGCAGAATCCTGACATTTTTAGCAGAGTTCAGCATCCTGGCTAGTCAGAGAATAAACCTATTGTTTATAAACACAATAGGAAACCCTGCAACTCTGACTGGCTATTGTTAAAAATCTTGAGTTTAACCCAGCCAGCATAGCTCACTGGTTGAGCATCAACCTATGAACCAGGAGGCTGAGGTTCCATTCTGGCCCGGGGCACATACCCAGGTTGTGGGCTCAATCCCCAGTGGGGCACATGTAGAAGGTAGCCAATCAGTGATGTGTCTATCTCTGGTTTAAAATAACCAGTGTAGTTCGAGCCAAGCAGCCAACTGCACTTGGGAAGGACCAGGGAGACGGGCACCCAGGAGACAGCGAGGACCATGGGAGGAGTAGCTGGACAGGGCACACCCAGCCACTCTCCTGGGCTCTCACCTACCAGATGTGCATGGATTTCCCAAATGTCTCATGGCCCCAGTCATCTGTGGCCAGAAAAAAATTATTTGTGCCACAAATTCCTTTCTTCCCCATTATGAGCTTAATTGTGTCCTCCAAAATTCATATGTCAACACTCACCCGCTGGACCTCAGAATATGACTGTATTTGAGATTGGAACTTTAAGGAAGTGAGTAAATTGAAATGAGCCCATTAGGAGGAACCTGCTTCAATGTGATTGGTGTCCTTATAGGAAGAGGACATTTGACGGATAAAGAGACTCCAGGGGTATGTGCACAGAGGAAAGACCCAGAGGACAGGAGAAGGCAGCCATCTGCAAGGAGAGAGGCCTCGGAGGGAGCCGAGACTGCTGACATATTGCTCTTGGACTTCTAGCCTCCAGAAGTCTGAGAAAATAAACTTCTGATGTTTATGCCACCTGGTCTGTGGTGTTTTGTTATAGCAGCCTGAGCTTTCTTTCCTTTGCTTTTTTCCTCCTGGTTTTCTCTCTTCCATATGAAAACTTAATGTAAACATTGCAAATTTCATATTTTACTTCAGTATAGATGAGAAAAGAGACCTTGAAACGTTTCCTTTCTCTGCGCTGTCAGGTCACTTGAATTTAATATGATCTTTACTATGAATCCCAGGATTGAGGCTCTAAGTGTGTGGCCAGGCATGAGGAGGGATGTGTATGGACAGTGTGCTTCTCCAGAAGGTCCCTGCACATCAGCCACCCATTCTGGTTCTCTCCCTGGAGCCTTATCCCAAAGGTCATGATATAGACCAGAAAACTGACCTATTTCTGGGTACAACTAAGATGTAGGATGCCAGGGTCTCTGTTTGAAATCTTCCACTATTATAGGAAAACTCCAGTGGCCCCCAAACTCCCCCATGATCATTATCATGGTAAGAAATGTTGAACTAAGAAGCAAGGAAAATGCCCAGCTTCTACTAAGTTTCTACATGTTAACAGGAACTCAACTCAAACAGATTTAAATATAAAAGACATTTTTATCCTGAATAATGGCAAGTGTGGGAGTGGAGTTGGCGTGAGTTTGATTTAATGGCTCAAGTGTATCACTGAAGACCCAGGCTGCCTCCTCTTTTCACTTTTCTCAGTGTCAAGTTCATTGTCAAACATGTCAGAAACCTGAAGAAAAGGAGAGTGTGTCTTCCTGTAGCTTTTTCTTTGGAACAATAAAGTCCTCAGGAGCCTCCTGAAGGATTTCTCTCCCCATCTCAGGTTTCTGTAAATAAAGAGGGCTGCAGGTAGAAATAAATGTCAAATAGTGGCTAACAATCTCCACAGCACTGCACACGACTTCTAAGTCATCATCAGATTTAAGAGTCACACACAACAATGAATGAATAGGAAGGGGCACATTGATTTAGGCCCATTGGTGGTCAAGAGCTGACAACCACTTGATGGGAATGGACTGTCCAAGGAACACAGGACATCTGGGTATGAAGAGCCATGATCCACCTAACTTATTTCACCCCTGTGACCATGCTACTTCCTTTTAAATCTCTGCTTATCTTTGTATTTTTTATTCCTTCCACTACCCATTCATTAGTCATTCTCAGTTGCTTTCCTGTCTAAACACCATGCAAAGACGGTTTATATGGTCTGCCTGGCAGCATCTTTTGCTCTCAAACACTGTCCTGCACCTGTCCAGCCTAAGCCCGGGCTGCCCTTAGGCCATGGGGTCTCTCTCTGGTCCCTTCAGCAGGGATCTGGGAGAAGAGCAGGCATATTGGCATTTTCAGTGCAGTCATCACACTTCTCTCTTATAAACTCCAAGAGCAAGTCTGTTTTAATGTTCTTAAATGAGGTGACCCTAAAAGAGAAAAGGATGTTGTGGTCCAAATAAAAATTAAGTAAAAGTCTAATGTCATTATCTTAAGCAAAGTGGCATATTTCCTCAGGGTGTAAGATGGGAGAAGCAGGAAAGGGCAGGGACTATAGTTATTTATGTTGATATTTTACTTGTTAGATTTTAATTAGAGTTCCAGGTACTAGAAAACTAAACTGTCTTGGAGTATTTAAGGTTATTAACTGAATCCTCAAGTCCTGTATTTTCACTGTTCTCTAAGCGTTGTTCTTTCAAATACTATCATGGAATATAGGAGAAGGAAATAATGATGTAAGAATTTAAAAAACCCTGATCCACATACTGTTCTTGTAAAATACTCAGCCACCAGACAAATGGGCTCACACTCTGTACAGAGCCAAGACCATAAATGACAGTTTCCCTCTATCTCTATCCCTCTCCCCATCACTCTCTCTCTCTCTCTCTCTCTCTCTCTCTCTCTCTCTCTCTCTCTCTCTCTCCCTTTCTCTCTCCATCTCTCTCTCTTTTCCTCTCTCTAGCTCTAGCTCTAGCTCCAGCTCCAGCTCTAGCTCTGGCGCTAGCTCTAGTTCTCTCTAGCTCTATCCCTCCTGGAAATATCCAAAGAGGAAACAAGAACTAAGGACATAACTCAATTGTTATTTATACAACTGATCATTCCAGGATATTTACTGAGGGTCTGTCACTTTGACAATATCTCATATCTTGCCTAGCTAAACAGAATAAATACAAAGTGAAGGATTTGCCTGCAGGGAAATATTATATAGCAGAATGGACAAAGAAGAGAAAAATAGACTGTAGGAATTTAAGATTGGGTATGAATTTAGGAGGTGGCAGTGAGAAATTTTCAAAGGGAAAAAATGTCTTAAACTCAGCACATTTCATTATTTTATGACTTTCTTTGATTGTTTCATGTCTCTTCCCTTCTGGCCTGTTTAATAACAGAGATAGATCTTGCACAAATACAGCAAAATAACAACATTGTGGGCATGTAGCAGGCAATCAAGGTATCCTTGTCAAGTTCATCAATAAAGGAATAAGTGTGAACCACCACAATCCAAATCATGATGATTGTTATAATAATTAGTTCAAGCATAATTATTAAGAGTGATTGTTGTAGCCAGAAGCTAAGGCTGACATTGATGTTAAGGGATTGGTCTAGAAAGGATTTTAATGAAGGCTGGAAAAGACTGAGGCTGATGGGTGAAAGAGAGTTAAGTGTGGATGTCTGTGTGAGTGAATTCAAGTGGACAGGGTAAGCAGAAGTTTAAGATAAAGTGAGTCATAGTGGGAGAATGACAGTTTTATCATGATGTCTCTGGAGATGAAGCAGAAATAAACAGGACCACTCAAGTGGGACCTGGTATGGTCTGATAAGCTTATTCTACGGAGGCATTTACACTAGGGAGAGTCTGAAGCAAAAGAGATTGGAGATAGGAAGCACCATAATACATGAAAATCACTTTGAACTGTGTACCTTCTATATAGCAAGAAGTTGATAAATACATCATCAACATTACACAAATTTTTTTAGTAATTGCTCAATTTTCCAACTTCACCATTTTTTGAACATATAACCATGAGCTTTGGCAGGTATTCTTTGATTGGCTACTTCCTAGCTCCATAAAACACTGGAATAAACAGATGTGTGACTTTCTTCTATGCCTGCAAGCATTCCTGTTAAAGCTGTTGTGGATGAACAGGGAATTCTTGATTAGCAAAAAAAAAAAAAAAGTTTTCCCCCTGATATACAGTGAAAAAACTTTTATATATTAATTTATATTTCTTAGCAGGTAGACAGAAACCAACTCGATTGAAATATTAAAGTCACTTTTGCTATTATTCAGTAATATTCACTTTTCTTTGTTGACCATCAAATGTTTTCTATCCCTGTTTCCCTGCTAAAAGCAGTGCCTGCCTTAATTGCCTAATCTAGCCAATGCTTTGCTCTTTGACATTTTCATGCTCACTAATGAATACATTATATATGTAGAAAAACTGGTGCAAGCTTCTTGAGCTTTTTAGAGAACGCCAAGAAAATGAAATTTCCTCAAGGAATTTGAGGAAATTTCCTCAAGTCATTTGCTTCTCTATGACTACAGGCAGCCAGTCTGAACAAATGATGGTTCCTCTGAACTGCTTGTGTTTCTCTCTAGCTTTCTCTACATAAACATTAAAGAAATTTATTTGGAAATTGGATTGCTATACCTGTTCATGAATTTTTCTCTTGCCTTGGTATTTCATATTTTATATAAATGTTATCATAAGAAAGTTATAAAGATACTTTATAAAATATTTTAAAATATGTTAACAGCAGTTGATTCTGCTGTTGTGAGGCAGAATTTCTTTTCTTTGGGAAAGAAACCTCAGTTTTTGCTTTGAAGACCTTCATAGGTTGGATGAAGTCAATGCACATTATGGAGAGTATAGATGTTAAGCACAGTCTACAAAATGCCTCCTAGCATCACTGAGGCTAGTGCTTGATTAGATAACGGGATATGATAGCCTTGCCAAGTTGATATAAATCTGGCCTTTACATGTGGTGACTCTTAAGGGCTGAAAATTAAAACTGCAAATGGAAATGACTATAGCCAGAAAGGGTGGTTATTACCTCTAATTAATAAACAAGCATACAAACAAATGTACAAGAAAATCACACACACACACACACACACACACACACACACACACACACACACACTTATTCCTAACCAGAGGAAAGGGTGTTCTTTTTCTTCCATTTCTGCTTCTTATTTGTACTTTGAGAACTCACTTTGATCTATTTATAGTCTGTTCCTTTCTCCTAATCATTTTGATCACGTTAAGGGGCTGACTTATGGTTATCTTGAGTCTATGTAGATACTGTTAAATTGGATCTTCTTTGTTTAATTTGCTCCACCTCTTTGTTTGGAGTTCTGCCTTTTGCTTATTGAATGGCATGGGCTATTTCGTTAAAGGTTACTGGGGATGTTGAGTAGGAACTATGTCTTTGAATGAACTCATGGGAAAATTACAAAAGAAACAAAGGAGTTAGTTGTTGAATCTGGTCCCTCTCTTTTTGTTAAAGACATTAGAACCTTTATCTTAATAAAGTAAACCATTAGAGGGTGAGAAAGGTAAATAGGACCACATATCAGAGCATGTCAGGCTGATGGGAAATTAAAAATTACAGAATAGTCTGTCTCTGAGGCACAATGAATGCAGTAAGTCACCAGGGAAACAACATAGGATCTGGAGTTTCAGTGTGGCTATGGGCCCTGGGTTTAAGAAGGTGGCTGCAAGTTCATTCACTCTAAGCAGAGACTTAGGGAAAATGTAATTTTTATTCTCTCCGTATTACTGATGTCTTTTAGAGCTTCCATCCACTGAAAGGAGAGAGAGAGAGAGAGAGAGAGAGAGAGAGAGAGAGAGAGAGAGAGAGAGAGAGAGAGAGAGAGAATGTATGTATGTGACATGAAGGAAAATAAATTAGACCAATTCAGTAATCTCAGTATGAAAAACATAGCATATTTTTTCTTATTATATAAATAATTCAAGCCCATTGTAGACTAGCCAAACAATACATAAAAGTAAAGAAAGTAAAAATCACTTGAACATGTGAAATCCTTTTGCTGATTCAATAATTAAACTGTCCTTCTGGGTTTTAAGCTTGGTCGTTCTGATCCCCTTCCCTCCCTTCTCTTTCCCAGGATGCATCTGGGCACATGAAGAGGCTTCCTGTGACTCCCTGCCAGCAGAGCGGGAGGGCCTCCTTTGCTGGCTCCTCTGGTCTCTATAGCACTGTTTTTGCCCGCAGTCTTGGCTGTAATGGTAGTTTGAAGTTGGAGGCTGGTATGATTCATGTCTACATCATCCTTGGCTTGGCTTAATTGGTATCCTCCAGCTCCTCCTGTTGGGACTGTAGACTCTTCTGAATCTCTGTTGCATCCTCAGTTTGGTTTCCTGTCCCCTACCAAGACAGGTTTATGGCAGGCCCATTAATGCCCAACTAAGATATTTCCCTGGGCCACTTGAGGGCAGCAAGTTGAATAAGTCCTGAGGCTCTAGCATATAGCATGGCGACTACATATTACAGTATTGTAAACCTCAGATGTGCTGAGAGAGCTTTTTCATAGTTCCTTAGCAGTAACTATGTGAAGTGATGGATTGTTTGTGTGTTTGTTTAATTAATTTGAGTGGTAATCATTTTATAAAATACACATCTATTAAGTTAGCACCTTGTATACTTTAAATATATACAATTTTATTTGTCAATTATACCTCAATAAAGCTGGGGGAGGGGAGGGATTGTACAACCTGTGCATGAAGTAGTGAGGGCAGCTTCAAGCTCATCTGCTCCAAAGTTCAAATGTGACCTAAATAAAACAAAATTCTGCAGCTCACATCACTTCCCTCAGATTAATGGTACCACCTCCTATTCTTTGGGACAAACTCTGGAGCAGGGACAGCATCTGTTGCACTCTGTCCCTGTGCTGTCCTGCAGGGCTAGAAAGGATGAGTCTCTCCCACATCAGCCTTGCCCAGAAGTCATTCTAGTGGATTAGATGAGAAGAGAGAGGAACTGGCTTACCAGCGAGGGAAACAGAATGCCTGGTACAAGATACAAGTGCCAGAATGTCTTTGAATCCGAGGATGGCCCCTCTGAAGCGAGAATTAAAGGAGATGGGTTGCTTCTCTCAGATGATTGGCTTTTGCAGTATTCTTGAAGATGGTAAGCTCTCTCCCTTATTGGCAATTTAAAAAATGGATGCCTTCATTCCATTAAACCTGCTCTCCTCTCCTCCCAGATAAGAGAAGATGACCCTACTTTGTCCCTAAGACCCCATGGTCATCAGATTTGTTGGCTGTTTCTTAGGCACCTGGGACAGATCAGCTGAGATGATGGATGCTTGAATCATTGCACCAAGCCCAGTGTAGGGCACACACTAGTCTTTCCACAAATATTTGTTGAAGAGAAGAATTAAAAAAATACATGATAGATAAATATTCTACCTCTCTAAGACCTATTTCCTTTGAAGGCTGAAGAACAAAGACGATGCCCCTCCAAGGTCATGGGTGAATCTGTGAGTCTGTGTACACATTTCTATGGCTAGACAGCAAGATATTAGAATTCGTCAATGTTTTCATGCTGTCCAGATCCAGTTGCTCTGCTTGGTGCTGACATCTGTAAACAGGTCATTTGTATTCTTCTGTCACCTGCATTCCTCTGAAAAACATCCCCCAGGTACACAGAAATTAGTTATCTTGCAGGCTGGACAGATGATGGATAGGTGGCTTTTTCACTGGCCCCACTTGGTTTGGAAAACACCAGATGCCTTCTCTGTCCTGCCGATGCTACTGATGCACGTGATTAGAGAGCTGGGGACACACTCAGAGCAGGAGCACCATAAACAGACTGTTCGTTTCTCACCCAAAGGAGCTGTCTCCAGCGACCCAAGACTGCCACTGCACTGGGACAACCCATGCCGTCCTTTTCACTCCCCTCCCTCCCCTGAGAGAGAACCAGACAGAGTTGCAACCTTAGAGCAAGGAGGTTGCCAGCTATTCTCTTCAGTGTTCTCAGCGGGGTCTTTCTCTGCCTAATTGTCCCATTTACTCTTCCTGTTCCCTTGGAAAAGCCTGGCATTCAAAGCAGAAATAATTCTGATCTAGAATGTTGCAAGGGATCAACATTTAATCTACTTGCTTTTGAATTCTGAAATCCATTTTGTTTCTTTGTTTAGATAGAAGCAGGATATTTGTTGGTTTGAGTTCTTCTGATATCTCCCTTTTTTCTGTGATTTTTTAGACAACTGTCTGTGTTTACTGTTACATCCATTAAGATGGGAAAGACACTCAAGATCCCAACACCATCCAGTTCCTAACACCTCTGAGCCACAGACAAACCTGGTCATAGCAATGGGGGCATCTTAGACACAGGAGATTGACTCTGGGGACATGCTCACACCTTGACCCCTTCTAGAGCATATTGTAAAAAAATATCTGGATTTCCTTGTCCTTTCATATCTTATGTGACTTAGAGTACTCCCCAGAAGGCAGGCTTTACTATATCACTTGTAACACTCTAAGGAATATGACATTTTATGTGTCTTTCAGTATATTATTCATAGGAACATCATTGAATGTTTGTTGTTACAGAATTCACAATGCCAACAGAAAAGTAGCTCTTCCAGTGCCCCACAATTCTTACAAATATATATCCCCTTTGCTTGAATGCGTAGCTTATCTTTTTTGATCAATTCAGATCCAACACTGTATTCGTTTACTAGGGCTATCATAATAAAATACTACAGACTGGTGGCTTAAACAGAAATGTAGTTCTCACAGTCTGGGGGGTAGACATCCAAGATCAAAATGTTGGCAGGTTTGGTCCTTCGGAGGCCTCTGTCCTTGCAGACAGCTGCCTTCTCCTGGTGTCCTCACACAGCCTTGCTTTTTGCTCACGAGTCCTCGGTGTCTGTGTGTCCAAATTTTCTCTGCTTATTACAAGGACTCCAGTCATATTGGATTAGGGCCCACAGATTCATTTTAACTTAATTGCCTCTTTAAAGTCCCAATCTCCCAAAATAATATTTTGAGATATTCGGGGTTAGGGCTTCAACATATAAATTTGGGGTAGGAAAGCACAATTCAGCCCATAACAAAAACTAAGTTTTTTTCCAGATGTTCTTTTGTGCCAGCCATTGTGAGAGGCATGTATGCTCTTATTGAACCCTCACCATGATCTTGAATGGTAGTATTCAGTAGGAGTTGCTCTGTTGATAAGGAAAATAAAACAGAACAGATCAAGTGGCTTCCCCAAGCTCCAGTATGTGACTGCACCATGATTCTGAGCTCTGACTCCAGTCCATCCCTGCTTCCTTTACCCCATATAACTCTCAATCAGTGATTGAAATCCATTGGAACAAATAACACCTCTGCTCAAAATCCTGAAAACTTTCATCAGATCTTTAAAACATGTGTTCAGTCCTACATCTACTAAATCAACTAAGTTGTCAACTGGATACAGAATAATTTCTCCTTTTTCTGGTGACAAAAATACCTCGCATCCTTTAAGAAGAAACATAGGGGCCTGGCCAGTGTGGCTCAGTGGTTAAACATCGACCTATGAACCAGGTGGTCACAGTTCAATTCCTGGTCAGGGCACATGCCCTGGTTTTGGGTTTAATTCCCTAGTAGGGGATGTGCAAGAAGCAGCCTATCAATGATTCTGATCATTGATGTTTCTATCTCTCTTTCCATCTCCTTTCCTCTCTGAAATCAATAAAAATATTTTTTTAAAGAAGCATAGGGAAGGAATTCTATTTTCATCTGAATGCAGTTATGATTCTATTGACCTAATGGTGTCCTTTAAGCTCCTTGGGACTCAGTCATTGAGGTTTTCAGTCTTGGTAAAGGTCAGAGCTTATTGTGGTCAGCATCTCTTATTTCCACAGGTAATTCAGAGGGTTTTTTCTTCCTGAAATGCCACAGCCCTCACCTTTGATTTATAATGTTCAAAAAAGATACTCTGAGTATGTCTGATTAGTATAAGCATGATTTGGGTGCCAGTGAACTCTTTCTTGCTCACAGCCAAAAATGACTTTATGAGGTCTTCTTTCCTGATGAATTAGAAGTTTTTCTTGGATCTGAGTGTATTCTGTACTCTTGGGGCTTCCTGGGAGGTCCTCATAATTGATGAGGTAGTTGGGAATCCAGGCTCTAAATAGAATTACACATTTTGTAGTATTGCTCTCGGATTCTTTTACTCAGCATAAGTTAGTTGTAATTCCTCCATGATATTATGATATTATGTGCAACCAAAGCTTATTTTATTATAGAGTAATATTATATGAATGTACATTGTTACCGGTTTTTTAAACCCATCTTTTCAACTCCTTGAGGCAAGTCTGTGACATTAATGACCTTGCCTCTCTGGCAGTGTGTCTGACAGGTAGTAGACATTTGTAAAGTCTATTTAAGTAAATGAAAGTTTAAAATATTTTATTTCCAACAATTTCACAAAGAGACATTATCACTTTCACTGTGAGAAATTCTCATGAGAACTTATTAGATATATCATATATATCTACTAGAGGCCTGGTCCCCTCAGCCTAGCCTGCCCCCTCTCACATACTGGGAGCCCTCAAGGGATGTCTCCCATGGGCAATAGGCCTAAGCCCCATTCTGGCCTCCCTTTGTGGCTGATCAGGGAGAGGCATCAGTCCCATCACCCCACTGCTGCAGCCACTGCCAGTCACAGAAGCTATCAAGGTGTTTTCATCAACCCGGACACTAGTCCCTTCACTGTGAAAAAAATGTCAACTTTCTTTAGGCATTTTCAAGATGTGTCTTTCATAGGACATGACATTTATTTATTTCTTTCTTCCTTCCTTCCTTCCTTCCTTCCTTCCTTCCTTCCTTCCTTCCTTCCTTCCTTCCTTCCTTCTTTCTTTCTTTCTTTCTTTCTTTCTTTCTTTCTTTCTTTCTTTCTTTCTTTCTTTCTTTTAAATCTTCACCTAAGGATATTTTTCCATTGATTTTTAGAGAGTGTGGAAGAGACAGGGAAAGACAGAGAGAAAGATCAGTGAGAGGAACACTTTGATTGGTTGCCTCCTGCATGAGCCCTGACCTGGGCCCTGACCAGGGAGGAGCCTGCAACCTAGGCACATGCCCTTGATAAGAATCTAATCCGGACCCTGTGGGTGCAAACCTAGGCATTATCCACTGAGCCAAACTGCTTAGGGCAAGATACAACATTTCTTAGCCCTCCAGCAGCGGACCTTCGTTTTTTTTCTCCAGGAGCGTGGTAGAAAAACCCTAGACTACTTTTTTGGATTCTTATATCCAAGTTACTAAGAATATTACCAGTGGCATACAGGGAGCTTAGCTAATGAGTGGTCAGGAAATGTGTTTCCTCTGTAGTTCACACCACTCTCCTCTGATCTCTGGCTCCACCCCTGCCAAGACCTAAAGCCTCAGGCCCTGGGCGGGGAACTCCCAGTTCACTCTGATCACCAGGCTCTGCCTTGGCCAATGACGGCAAGGGCAGGCGGAAGCTTGGCTTCCTCCATTGCTGGGGAAACCTAAGCCTTCCTCCTGCTCTCCATGGCCACAGCCATTTTGGTTGGGTTTATTTGCATATCACTCCTGATTGGGTTGTGGGCATGGCTAGTGAGTGTAGTGGAGATATGGTTAATTTGCATATTACTCTTTAATAGATAGGATAATATAATCAATACCCATATTCATGCCATGATGAATTAACTATGGTTAGCATTTGATTATATTTGTTTCTTTAGGAAAATAAAAACATTTTGCCAATATAGTTAAGGTCTTTTTTTTCCCACCTGCTTCAATGTTCCTTCTCCCCTCATATGCTATTGCTGTGTATATTCAATATACTATTTGGTTACAGAGTTAATCTTTGTGTAATCCACATTTTTCTGAGGTTTGCTCATAATTTCTTTTAATGTATTTCAAGACTTGCTCCTGGATCTGCTTTCTTTATATACCCCCCATTCCCCACCTTAGGTTATTAAAGTAAATTTATCCAGATTATGTCTACCTGAACATTTTTTTTGTTCACCTTCATTTTTTGTAATCTGCATATGATCTTAAATACACAGTTATTTTCTCTCAAAGAACTGAAGGTATTCAAATTTTTCTGCTTTCAATTGTGGACATTCATATTTCTATAGTTAGTTTTATTCTTTCTATGTTAACCCACCATATTTTCTTTTGGGTTTTTTTTCTTTAGAGGTTTTCAGTATTTCACATTTTGTTTTGGTATTCCATATTCATTTTGCTACTTGTGGAGTTCTTTCTATTTATCTTATCTTAGAATTATAAAGCCAAAGCTTTTTTTTTATTCCAGTGCCTCATATTTTTTATAAATTCTGGAAAATTCTCAGTTCTTCACAATCTTTCTAATTTTCTCTTCCAAAACAACATTTAAAGAGAAGAGATGTATGTTGTATCTTCTTATTCTCTCTTTTCTGTTTTATTATTTCTTTTTCATATTTTCTAACTCTTCCATTTTTTATGAAAAAAGATTAATTTAATGAGCTCAATTGTCCATTTTGTTAATGATCTCTTTAGTGATGACTAACCACTTTTTAGCTTGACAATTGAAAATTTAATTTTATAAGTCAATTTAATTTCTACTGTAAGCAGACTTATATTTGATCATTCTATTATCTAAGGTCTTCTGAATATTTTTTAAATCCTCACTCAAGGATATATTTTCATTGATTTTGAGAGAGAGAGAGAGAGAGAGAGAGAGAGAGAGAGAGAGAGCGAGCTACAGGTTGCCTTCTGTAAGAGCTTGATGCTATATGGGACAATGCTCCAATCAACCTAGCCACCTGGTCAAGACTTATCTCAAGTTCTTAATGCATGAAGTTTGTCCTTGGCTGTGCCTGCTGGCTTCTGTTTGTGAAGAATTTCTTTCTTATATGTGAGCTCATAGTCGGAAGGGCATGATTTGTGGGAACCTGTGTATTTTGAGGAAGGTAATTTCCTTATGTAGGGACACTATCAAGTTGGGAAATTTTTATGTTGATCTCTCACCCTCAGAGGTCTCAGATAAAGTGTGAAATGTGGTAACACAGGAGATTCAAGTTTGAAATGTGGTAACACAGGAGACCTAAGTTCTTTGAGGAGAATTGTTATTTTTCTACCCAGATGCTAGACTTAGGCAGACTAGAGACCATGTCATCTCTCTAGACAGATGTATGATGTCTTTCTAACCCACCCTTTAATGGGGGATTTAGCCCATCAAGAGTCCTAAATTCAGGAGAAGGTCATTTTTTTCTAACCCTCTTGACTCACATGAGCTCAAGGTCTCTAATCCTTTCCCTGTATGACTAGAGCCCAAGTCCCTTGGTAACTGGGAAATGTACCCCCACTCCATGTATCCACAGCACCAACTTCTGCCTGCTGCTTATTTATAGGTATCTCTTTTGTTTTGTTCCTTGGGGATGTATATTTCTTGAGAGATATTTACTTATATTTCCCAGAATGTCTAGTGTTTTTTAAAGAAGAGTGTGTTTCCAGGTATTATACCGAATTGCCAGAAACTGATGTGTCTAATGGGTTTGCATAGATAATCGTATTTCCTGTGTCAGCTGACAATTTTATTTCTTCCTTCCAAAAAATATTTTATTTTCTCATGGCTTAATTTTCCAGGACCTTCAATCTTAAACTTAATGGTAATTTTATCATTTAGAAGAATGATGGCTATAGATTTTTGATAGATTTATTTAATCAAATGAAGAAAGATCTCTTCTAACCTCAGTTTCTTAAGATTCTTTTAAAAATCAGAAATGGTTTGAATTGATGACATGCTTTTTCTGCATGTGTTCAATCATTTTTTTTCTCTATTAATATCTGGATTTTGAGAATCATATTAATAGTCCTTCTAAAGTTGAACTGTATTTTTATTTCTAAGGTGAATCCAAATGATCATGATATAATTTCCTCCCAACTTTTTATTTTGAAAAATTTCAAACTTATAGAAAAATGAAAAATAATTCCTCAGTCAGCAACCCTACATATTTATCGATGATGGCTCACGTTTGACATACTTGGTATGTCTAGCTTTCTTTCTCTTTTCCTTTATGCATAAACACAAATACACACAAATGACAGGCAGCAGAATATGGCATCACAAAAGACACTACTTTGGATTATTTTAATCTAAAGGTAATTGAGAATAAGAAGATATAAGAAAAACTCACTGTCCTTTCCCCTGACGCCCAAAACCAAGATATAAAATTGTAAAGGTGCCTTCTCTATCCTCTCTATTAGAAATTAATCACTGGAGAAAACTTTAGACTTCTGTGAGTCCAAAGACAGCACCAGAGAATTCTCCTTAAGCCTTGCTTAAACTATCCCTTATCTACTATCAGTTTCCCCATATATTGGCCTTCTCACAATTCACCCTGCTAGAAGCTCAAAGTCCTGTGCCTTCTTTGTTTTGTAACTTCTCTAAAAATGAATTGTTCTTTTGTTCAGATGCTATACAATCCCAAATTCCAACCACCCCTTTGAGTTACTCATTAGAGTGCTCCCATGTGTACCTAAGAGACACTTGTTAATAAACTTTCATTTGTTTTCTCACTATGTCTTTTGTTGGTCTAATTTACAGGTCCCTATTAGGGCTTAATCACAAGGAACAACAACAGCCTGTAATTATTGGAATCAAGAGTCTAGGTCAGTGGTCAGCAAACTCATTAGTCAACAGAGCAGCAGTTTGCTGATCACTGCCTAGTCAAAGAATCTAAGACACATAGAGAAAAAGAGATTCTTTTATCTTCCTGCAAATACACATAGTATATTTTCATGAATGGTTTCAAAGTAATTTCTAGGTACTTTAACATGTATCTCCTGAAGTGGAAAAATTCCCTGACATAACTACAGGACTATTATCATATCCAAGAAATTTTATATCATTCTATATACCACTTTAAAAAAAGACATTAAATACACTCCCTAATTTATATCTCAAGATTCAAATATAAATGTAGATGAAGCATTACTCCTATGGCAAGCCCACAACTGGCCACAGAAAAGAATAAAATGCAAAACAAAAAATGGGAACTAATGCCCACATTGCCTTGGCTTGGAGGATGTAGGTCACTGCTGGCTTTCAGAAGTGCTGCTCTAAGGGATGGCGAAGCTAAAAGCTTTTACTGAAGTGGTTGGAAGAGAGAAAAGAGGGGTGAGTGGGAAACAGTGAGGCCAGACACCCTTTTGAGAAATTTTGCCGTGAAGAGGAGCAGAGAAATAGATAATGTCTGGAGAAGAACATAAAGTCAAAGAGGTTTTCTTTTTTTCCTCCTCAATTGGGTGATATTAAAGTGAGTTTATATGTCAATTGGAATATTTCAGTAGGGAAAATTTATTAATAAAATAGTAAATAGTAAGCAATTGTGCAAATAGCATCCTGGAGAAAGTGAGAGTGTATGCAGTAAGTGGAGTCCAGTTAGCTAGCAGAGAGGATTGGTCTCTTTGTAAGAAGAGAGCAAGCATAGAATGAGTCAAGCACAAGACGGTCTGCAGGAGAAAGAATTGCTCTAACCCAGAAGTCAGCACCTTTTTCTGTTCGGGGCTAAATAGCAAGTACTTCAGGCTCTGCAGGCTATGCTGCCTCTGTTATAACTACTCAACTCTGCCATTGCTTCAGGAGAGCAGTCATAAATATGTGGCTGTCTACATTATGGACATTGACAACTGAATTTTCATGCCATGAACCAACATTTCTTTTTATTTTTTCCCCAAACTTTATAAATTGTAGAACCCATTTTCAACTCATAGGCTATACAGGAAAAAAAAAACTGGGGCCAGATTTGACCTGCAGGTTGTAATTTGCAGCCCTCTGTTTTATATTGACTGCAACTGTTTTTCTATTAGGCATGAACTGGGGCTGTCATCAGCTGAGAGCATGGAAAGTGTGGGGCTGAGATGTTAAATTTTGAGAGGCGCTGAAAAACAAATCAGAGCCACAAAGTGCTTAAAGTGGTAACAACAGGTTTTAATCAGGAACTCTTGCAATAGGGGAAAAGAGACCTCAAGATAGAAGTGAGCTCCACTCCAAAATGAGGAGACTAAGTGGGATGTATAGGAAAACATTGGGGTTGCAGTAAGACTTGGTGGATAAAAATTACTAAGAAGAGACATCAATAATAGAGGTGGCTTTTGCTAAATGGACCTACCAGGATTCTTGCTCAGGACAGGCTGGTATGATCATGTATCAATCACTGTGGGAAGATGGAGGATGAGTATTTAATCAGATATTGAGGGTGATCAGGTATCAAGAATGAGAGAGTTGGCTGGCCAACATGGTTCAGTGGTTGAGCATCGACTTATGAACCAGGAGGTCATGCTTCAATTCGTGGCCAGGGCACATGCTCAGGTTTTAGGCTCTATCCCCAGTAGACAGAAGATCTGGGCAAGAGGCAGCCAATGATTCTTTCTCATCATTGATATTTCTCTCTCTCCCTTCTTCTCTCTGAAATCAATTAAAAAAAAAAGATGAGACAGTCTCACTAAACTAATCTAGCAGGATCCTTACTAAACCTGAGCTTTGGTAGTCTGAGGGCCCAGGGCTGAGGCCCAGCTGAGTTTTAAAAGGCCCAGAGGAGTCTGACTCAAGTTTCATCAGAAGAGAATCTTTGTCGGGGGAGAAGAGAAGATATAAAATAGTCATTCTAAAGTGTGTGAGATAAACTTTATTGAGGCTCTGTAGTAGTACTAGTTTGCCAAATCAATTGTCCAATTGAGATTTGTGATAAATTTAAAAATTAAGACGCTGTGTGGTTTTCTCCAGGCTCACTCAGTTGATATGGTGCAGGAGAAGAGGCAGTGGTTGCTTAGACATTTCCAGAATTGGTATTGCTGAGTGAGTTCAGAGGAGGAAGAGACACAAATAATTTAAGTGTTTCCTCTGTATTGAATCCCAAGTAACTACAGGGAGAAGTTAGGGCATTCTGTCATATTACTTATTAAAATGTAGCACTATTGGAGGTCCCAGTATTATTGGAATGGAGTTAGAGTATACCAGAATACAGAAGCTGAGAATCAGAAAGAGAAAGTTAAACAACAATAATTTTAAAACAGTACACTTAATAAGGTATGATCATGAGTTATGTGATTGAGGTGGGATTGATTGAAGAATTATTGGAGCTAAAAAGTTTTGAAAGTGGATTTTGAAATCACAATAAATTGTGGTGAAAAGTTAGATACTCCAGCAGTTTGTAAAGTCATGGAGGGATGGGGGGGGGGTAGTGAGTAAGAGACCATTAGACCATATTTGAAGCAAATTAGGAATGATCAGGGTTTTGAAGTAGGCTTGTTACTGACAAATTTGGGTCCTTGTTTCCTGATATAAAGGCAGCTTTATTGAGGCTCTGCACAGGGTGAGAACACTGAGATAGGGTCCTAGATTCTGCATGCCTAATATGGAGTTTAGGGGTTTTCATTGTTGGGGAACACAGAAGTTCCTGGGATTAACCAATCAGAGTGTAGGTTGGCTGGCTTTTTCCTTTTTAGAAATTCTGAGGTCCCACTGAATTTCAGATACATGTCAGTAAAGCAAGGCATTCTGGGATTGTGCAAGATTTATTATGGGATGCAGGAAGGGACTTTCCTAATTAGGTATTGAGTTTGTCTCTGTGGTTGGTGACTTGGCTTTAGATCTAAAAAACAAACTTAAAAGAAGTCAGGTTAGTTCTTGGACCATTGTTTTATAGCTACCTATTGATAACTGCCATAGTTCTGGCAGAGTTTGATTTGATGGGGCAATTTTTAGAACATTTTATTCTACCTGTTTTAGGCTGATATTCAGTTTAAGAAAGCAAAAGGAAATTTTTGTGTGTTTGTTTTCTTTGTTTCCAAGAAGAAAACAGGAACTCGCCTGAGGACATCTTGGCATGTATTTACTGTTTGTTCTTAGTTGAATCCTTCCCTGGAATAAATATTCTAAATGAAATGCATTTCTCTGGGCACAGTTAAGAACTTTTGCACTGTCTTCTGGATGATTACATTTCATTTAGGGTCACAATTAATTTTAACTGTGTCATTTCAAGGAGTGCTCTTCTTAAACCCCCAAAGAACTCCCCAAAAGTGGTGAAGAGCTTCCTGTTCTTGATCAATCACCTCTGAGTTGATAATTGGAGACTAAAAGTCCCCTTAAAGAAGCTCTCTAGCTTTACATTCACAAATCCCAGGACCACAGTTGGGTTATGCAACATTCACCCATAGACTTGGAAAGAGCCAGACCACCCACAGTGGATGGTAAACACAGTCTGGTTAGTATGAGATCTAGACTAAGAGAAAACTGAACTGGCTAGTTGTCAGAGTTTATTATCTGCTGAGAGCATAAGAACAAACATTGAGAAAAGGATTATATTTATTATAATCATGCAAAAGAACATTGTTGATGAAAAATGGCAAAGAGATAAAATGAGAATTCTTAAATGAAAATTATAAGTGAGCATAATGAATTTAAAAGAAACAAACAGAAAACCTGCATAGATTAATAACCATTGGATAAGTCAAATTATAATACAAATTACTACTCAAAATACATACCAGGTATAGTTTATAGGCAATTTTTTGGGCAAATTTTCAGAGTGGCTAAACTATGGCTTTTTAAAAAGTGTACCTAAAATATAGAATTAAGGCTAGCTGATTCATTTTTATTACCTAGATTAAAAAAAAACTTAGGAAAACATAGTACAAGAAAATAAAATTACAGGCCAGGAAATCGAATCTAACAACATATTAATCATCATAAACGAGTTGGTCAACTGAAGAATGAAATGATAGTTTAACATTAGAATTTCTGTCAGTATAATGCTCACACTACTTGGAGATTAATAAAGAAAAAAGCATTTGATAAAAGTCAACATCAACTGATGATAAACATGCTAGCAATAAAAACTCTTTGGAAAAAAACCCCACAAACTTTGTAAACCAATAGAAGAATAGGGTTATCTTAACTCAGTCAAGGATCTAAAATATCAAAATTAAACATGATTTTGAATGATCGTGTTAGAAAGTATTCTAAGTTCAGCAGTAAGACATGATGTCTATCATTCCTATTATCTACTATCAAAGTGTAGGTCCTGGTCCTTCTAATATGAAAGAAACATGAAATATATTTAGATCAGAAAGCAAAAGGTAAAACTGAAACTATCATTGCTTGAAAATATGGCCTCTCTTAAGAAACAAATTAAGAAAATAAATGGACAAATTCTGTGGGCTAAAAGAGAGCTCACACAGGAAACTCCATATTTCATTACATCATTAAGAACCAATGAAAAAATATATAGAGAAAATTACACCAGCTTTATAACTATAAAAATGTAAGTCTATTTCAAGAGCTATACGACAGTATGGCTTGACTGAGGGTTTAAAAAGATGAACTTTGTTTTAGAGGCAAGTGAAGTCAGAAGAAAGCTGAGTCACATGCTGCAGTGTTTTCAGTTTTTATTCTACTGTTGGTTGGGCCCTAGACTCCTGCTTTCAAAGCAGTTTGGCCATGGTAATTCTAATAATTCTCACCCACAGGTCCTCCTGATTGGAACACCCTTGGTAGTCATCTGCGTGGTCACTCTGCCCAAGATTGAGCTCCTTGAAGGTCTGGCTGGTGCCTCCGTCTTTGGCAGGTAGGAGAGGGCAGAGCACATCTTTCTTTGTTAAGTGGCTGGTGCTTGGAAAATATTTGTTTTGTGAACAATTGTTATATATTTTTAACATGTTTGGTTACATGACAAAGTAGATTTGTTTAAAAAACATAATTCAACCAAGTGAATTAAAAGAGCTAACTGGCTTTATTAAGCAATTTATGATCTGGCAGCATCTTATCTAGCAACTAGAGGGCATTCACGGGGCTACAGAATGACAGGTTTATTTACAGGAGGAAGAGTGGGGTAAGAGAGCTTTAACAAAAGAAAAGAAATGATGATATTTTCTTTGGGGAGAGAAAGAGAATGGGAAGGGTTTCTTTCTATGGGGATGGGGGTGGAGAGGACCCACGTGACAGATCACTTTAGTTGACCAGAAGATTCCATACCGATTAAGATTATATTTCTAGAAGAGGTTGAAATGGCAATTAGAACAGGTATTAAATTTAGGTTTGGGATTATAGGCTTTTTGCACAAGTGATGACATTTTGGGGCTGTGGCTTTCTGTTGAAAGTATTTGTGTGCTGCTGTGCACATGTGGAGGACTGATATTATAAATGTTATTTCACCTAATGATACTGTGTCTTAAAAATAAGATAACTTCTGGCACTTAAATGAAACTACTATGCAGAAATGTAAGGTAAGGACCGGAGTTTGCTTTTGTGATGAAATGCACTTTCCCCAGGAGAAGGCTGAGTAGGATGGTACTTCAAAATAACATCAGGCCCACAGGCTACTGTGAATACACCCATTCAAGGATTCTGTGCAGGCCCTTAACACTTGGACGTGAATTGCATGCTTAGTCATTCTTTTGGAGCTTTCTCCTCTCAGGCTTTTGTTTTGAAGTAATTAAACCACGATTGAGTTTCCTTCTCCTGCTTTCTTCCTTAAATGATCTCTTTCATGTGCGTCTGATAGAGGAAGATTGCCTTTTACAAACCTACTCCCTCTCAGGGAGGGAGATCTACCAAGAGCAGAAGCTGGCTCCCCACACTGCTGCTGCCTGCCCTGTCCCCGCAGCACTTATGGCTTTGCTGCTTTCCTAATTGCATTGCCCTTTTAACTTATGATTTATTTCCCGCCGTCATATAGAAAATGATAATACCTTGTATTTATGCATTGTTTTATAGCTTATATAATTTTCCAAATTAGAATTTTTTTCCTTCTGTCTTCAAGTAGACTTTTACTTAGAAGTTTAAAATAAGTAACCAGATTTAAGGGTTGAGATGCTATGGTGGAAGGTAGAAGGGAAGGTGGATCTCAGAGTTCTAAGGGCTCTTCAAACCACAGTGGGCAGGTGCTTTTATCTCAGATTTCCCAGGTACATGCTTTTAAACAATATAGTTAAGGTCTTCCCCCTAATATGTAACAAAGCCACGACCGGGGCCACTATCTTTTCCAAGGAGCCCCGTACTCTTTCCACAAACATAATAGGTAATTATAATCTGGGTAAAAATGCATTTTACATGTGAAGTGAGAAATACTATATGCATTTTCTTTAGTAATTATACTCATAAATATTTTTCAACTAAAAATTTATCCAATTGATTAAGTAAAGTATGGTATATACTTTTCATGGACAGTTTTGCAGTCATTAAAAATAATTTCATTGTTAAATGAAAATAAAAACACAAGGCAGAGCAGTCTCTTGCGTAGAGCATTTATTGAGTTGTTACTTGTGAAAAACGTGTGCTTGTTTGCATGTGTGTATATGTGCATGTCCAGAAGATAATGGAAGAATATGCTGGAAACGGTGGACATCAGTTTCTTCCAAGAGAGACATAAGGCAACTGGGGATTGGAAGTGGAGGGGAGGGGAGAAGAATTACTTTTTATTTTATATCACTTGGTACATTTGGAATTTTGTACCACCTGTATTGAATCACAATAAGAAAATGATTATTACATGTAAAATCTTGGTCTATGGCAATGTTTTGGTTTTTTTTTTTTTTTTACTAAGGGCTATATTCTGATCCTCAGCCATATCAGGTTCCCCATGATATGTTCTCATGTCATTGCATACCATATTTTTAACATGTTCATCAAGTTACATATTCATCGATTGCTTTGTGATCAATTGATTAATAGCAATCTCTTCCATAAGACTCTAATCTCCAAAAAGTCAGGACCATGTCTGTTTTTGCTTTTTTTTATTCTATCAGAAAAATTATCTAACTGAAAACAGGTGAAAGGTTACTGGAATCCTTTCATTGTCTGGTGGACCCTCCAAAGAGACTCTGATTCTCTAAAGGTCTACATTTTTTATTATCTTTCAACTGACTAAGTTGTTTTAAAGCTCTCTATGAGTAGAGGTTAAGTGACAGAAAATGGATAATTATGCAAATGATTCTTTTGCTAGGAATTCAAATAATGTTTTCTGGTAGCTTACACCTTATTGAAAAGATAATATCCCAAAGATTACATTTTATTGCCATATAGGATATTAACCAGTATCACATTCATTAGTCAATTACTTTCAACATTCTTGATTACATATATATAATATGTACATATCACATTTATATATAATACAAAATATGATCCTATCTAATAAAAGAGTAATATGCAAATTTGACCATACCTTTGCTACACCCACATGCCACGCTCACCAGCCATGCTCACCAGCCAATCAGGAGTGTGGGGGCATGGCTGAGGCAGCCTGGGCCTGTGGGGGCATGGCAGAGGCAGCCTGGGCCTGGGAGGGCCTGGGGGGGCATGTCTGAGGCAGCCCAGGCCGGGGGTGTGTGACCAAGGTGGCCTGGGCCTGAGGGGGGCATGGCCAAGGTAGCCCAGGTCTGGGGGAGCGTGGCCGAGGTGGCCTGGTCCACAGGGGGCATGGCTAGGGTGACCCTGGCCTGTAGGGGTGTGGCCAAGGGGGCCCTGTCTTGGCAGGGCATGGCCAAGGTGGCCTGGGCTGGGGGGGCATGACCAAGGTGGCCTGGGCCTAGGGCGGTCTGGGGAGGGTGTGTCCAAGGAGTCCCTGGCCTGTGGTGGCATGGCTGAGGTGGCCCTGACCTGGGGGGGAGATTTCCAAGGTGGCCCGGGCCTGGATGGATGGGGCTGAGGCTGGTGCTAGCTGAGGGCATGCTGGGTCACCCACTAACCACTACCCACTATCCTAATTGATGTCTAACTCCTCTCTGCCCTGGCAGGAGGGGTGGAGGGAGGTCTGGGATGGAGCCAGCCATCTATCCTATTGCAAGGCGATGGCTGGGTGCCCAAGGCCTAAAGCCTCGGTCAGAGGGCTCCCAGTATATGTGAGGGGGCAGATTGGGCTGAGGGATCACCCTCCCCCAGTGCACGAATTTTGTGTACCAGTCTCCTAGTATATAATATAAATATGTTTATCCTATCTAATAAAAGAGTAATATGCAAATTTGACCATACCTTTGCCACACCCACAAGCCCACACCCACAGCCACACCCACCAACCAATCAGGAGCAAATTATGCAAATAAACCCCAACCAAGATGGCTGCCACCACTGAGCCCAGGAGGAAGGCTTGGATTTCCCTAGCAACAGAGGAAGCCAAGCTTTCTGCTTCCCTAGGTTTCCACTCAATGTTAAAAAATTTCAATTATAAAAGAAACAGAAATGGCTGCAGCCACTGAGCTGGAGAGAACAGAGGCTTAGGGTTTCCCTGGCAATGGAAGAAGCCAAGCTTTCAGTCTGCCATTGCTGGCCTAGGCCTCCACTCTAGGCTACAATGTTTCAAACAAAAATGGCTGCCACCCCGGAGCGAGCAGAAAGCTTGGCTCCGCTCCAAGCTACAAAGTTTCAATTGTAAACATAGATTAATCCCAGATCCTAGGGCCTCTGCTTGGGTCGCTGGGGAGCGTGGCTGGCCTGCAAACCTCCACAGGCCCCTCGCACAGGCTGCCCCACGGGAACCCCCACCCTGATCCTGATCCGGGACACTCTTCGGGGCAAACCAGCCGGTCCCCACCCATGCATGAGGCCTCTATCCTATCTAATAAAAGAGTAATTTGCAGTTTGACCATCACTCCAACACAAAAGAGGGCTGCCCCCATGTGGTCAAAGATCTGGTCCCCATGTGGACACAAGATGGCCACCACAAGATGGCTACCATGGTAGGGCCATTGGAGGTTCCAGGCCCTGCAAGGGAAGGCAGTTAGGGGTGACCAGGCCAGCAGGGGAGCAAAGTTGAGGGCAAATAGGCTGGCAGGGGAGCAGTTAGACATCAATTAGGCTGGCAGGGTAGTGGTTTGGGGATGATCAGGCTGGCAGGCACAAGTGGTTAGGGGCAATCAGGGAGGCAGGCAGGTGAGTAGTTTGGAGCCAGCAGTCCTGGACTGTGAGAAGGATTTCTGACTGTCTGTTTAGGCCTGATCCTACCAGTAGGACCAGTAGGGCAGTTGAACATCCTTTGTGGAGTCCCAGATTGGAGAGGGTATAGGCTGGGCTGAGTGACATCCCCTGCCCCCCATGCACAAATTTCGTGCACCAGGCCTCTAGTATAAATATGAAATATACTACATATAAATAATATATACCTATATTCATTTTTCAAATTCATCTTCAAATCAGTTTTAAAATTTTACTGCTTCCTATTATGTCAGAAACTGGGAAGATCTGAGCTATCCCTTTACTTGCAGAAACACCAGACTGTGAATAGGAAGTCACACCTATGTTATTCACAGCGATAATGGTGTGTGCTACCTCATGCCCAATGCCTTGTGAGTGATGCATTGAGAATCAGATGATTGCACCTGTGCACACAGGGGGTTGTAGCACAGGAGAAAAACTCCAAAAGTATGAATCTCAGAGCTCGTGTAGGAGCTGGAACACCCAGGGCTCCTCCCCTGTAGAGAAAGAGAGATTATTTTTAGTCGGAATGTAAATGAATGGAGGAGGAGATGGTCTCCACCCTGGAAAGTGCACTTAGCTCTGCTGGAGAAAATGTTATGTTGTTAGTTATGAACAGAAAGGAAGCAAAGGGAGAGGCAGACATTGTTGAACATACTCTGGTGGAAAGAGAGGCCTGCTTGCTTCCACAGGAAGCTACAGCTTCACACCCCAAGGAATCTCAACATTGTTCCTCCAGGGGACTACTAGTAAACACCCCTCCTTCCTACGTCAGGTGCTGGATTGTGTGGGTGGTGGGGGAGCAGGGGCAGATAAGGGCATGTGTAGTAAAGTCAAAATGGAAAAGGGGGAGGTGCTGGACTATAGAGGCTTTCAGTCTAATCTGGGAAAGAGACCGTAGGCTAAGAAGCCAGGGGATGGGGCAAGCAATACAAGCCTGAAAGTATGGTAAACTGAGTGGTTATTTTGAAAAAGCTTCTAGTTCCTCCCACGCCTGAGGAAACATAATTCCAGGTAAGCAAAGAAGCTCTCTCTCTCCTGCTCAGGACCCCCGACTCACCCATTCCCGCTCCATAGCTCTGTGGTCCTAGAAGTCACATAGCTACATGGACCCCACATTCAGGCTCCAGGTGGGAGCATGGATACAGCAGCAAAGCAATGATTACAGCCAGGAACACAAGCTGAGCTAGGTGGATGCTGGACTGGGACTAAGCTTTAATATGGTGCAGGATCTCTGGACATTGACTCTATTTCTGGCCCTGATTTTCCATGGTTATATGGATAGGGATGGGACATGGGGGAACTCCTTGAATTTTACTTCCCCAATAAACCTTGCCACCAGATCTCATCCTCTCTCATGGGTCCCTGGAAATGCTTTCCCTCGCAACATTGCCAGAACCCCACATCCACAGGCAAAAATAAGAACAATTTTATTAATCTTTGAATGGGAACTATGCCTCTACCATAATAAAGGAGGCAAGTAACGCATGTGTAATACACTTAAACTGGCAAAAGCAAATGGTTCTTGGGGGACGGGGGGGACACTCCTTATCCTTATGGCATGTCAATTTCAATGCCTAGGAGACTCAATTTCAATGCTTAGGAGGCTCACACTGTGTAGCAATAAGAAGCTATATAGGAAGGATTAGTTGTCAACATTGATTCCCTCATTAATGAGTTAAGTAACATCTTTGTCATCTATTCATTTTGTAAACCCAGGTATTTCTCAAAGATATTATGTGTTTGGTGTCAGGCCCCACAATAAACAAGGATCTCAATAAAGTGTCATAACCTTCTTGCTGGTGGAAGGTTTTGCCATCAATTTATAAAACATTCAATAGTTGTGGAGCACAATAAAGTGAACTTCATACAAAAGTATGCCTGCATACAAATGTCAAAATTTTAGCTGTTTGAAAATTATACTTTAGAAATCCCAGTTTCTTTTATAGTACCTAGCACATACAAGATGCTCAATAAATGTTCATTAAGTAACTAATTAATAAATAAATACAAAGATAAGAATTTTTATTTTCAGAAAATTATTATGGAACTTTAATGATTTACATAATATACTCCCAAACCCTCCTTCTTTCTTCCAGGACTTGTGAAATAAGCATTATTAATTGAACTATGTTATCTAAAATCAAGTATATCTCACTTTGAAATTCATGTCCTATTTTTCTTCATTCTTTTCAAGAGATTAGCTATTAGCCATAACATGTCTTATACCAGTAAGCAATCAGGGAGGGCTTGCAGGGCTTGATAATCATGTGTGATGTTCTAAGAAGGAAAATGGGTTTTAAACAGGCAAGTTCTAAATTCCCTTGATTATAGTTAACATTGATTAGAACTCTTTTGCTTGCAAATAACAGAAAATCAATTCAAACTCCTCTAAAACAAAGAAAATTTATTGGAGGGATAATGAACTATGCCAGTGGTCGGCAAACTGCGGCTCGTGAGCCACATATGGCTCTTTGGCCCCTTAAGTGTGGCTCTTCCACAAAATACCACAGCCTGGGCAAGTCTATTTTGAAGAAGTAGCGTTGCAAGAAATTTAAGTTTAAAAAATTTGGCTCTCAAAAGAAATTTCAATTGTTGTACTGTTGATATTTGGCTTTGTTGACCTCTGCGTTTGTCAACTACTAGGCTATGCCATTGAGTTTGAGGACAATAAAACAACTGAACCTTTGGAAAGTCAGGATTGCAATGTACAGGGATCCTGAAAAGCCTTCTCATCATCTCTCATCTCTGCCTCTCTCTGTGCACAGCTGTTTCATTACTCTCACTGCTTTCTCATTAGCTGCATGGCCTGATAGAAAATGGCTGGCACCTCCTTCTCCCAACGAACAGTTACTTATTGCAGACTGGTGACTCAGTAGGAAACAGAACTCTTGCTCCCTCCAGCTAAGGGATTGCTTTCCAATTCCCAGGAAAGAGACGGATTGCCCAGCTGTGCCAGGTCCCCAATCCATGAGAACAGAGGTTGTGGGGGTGGCGGTGACATGCTATTAAGAATATGTCAGCTCCTAGTATAACCTTGTGGGTGGCAAGAAAAAAGGCTATTTCCAGAAAAGTAGAATCAGTCAAATAATTCAATAAGTGCTCCCTAAAGTAGCTTTTCCAAACAAATTGTGGAAAAGGAGAGCATCAGCCCAGCAAACTGGGAAAGCATTAAAGCAGCAAAGGCATAGTATGGCCATTAAGATAGAGAATGGCGAATGTGAAGTGAAAAATAGAATAAATGAGACTCAGAGGGAGAATGGAGAAAGTGGAAATTTTCCAGAAGGGTGATAATGGTGCTTGCGTTTTCCTAGAGCTGTTTGGAAAGCTAACAAACAGTGTTGTAAAAGCGTTTTGTTATCTTTTTTATTGTCCCATTGAACTTTTTGGCAATGACAAAATGTTCTATATCTGCACTACCCAATTCGCAGTCTATTAGCCACATGTGACTATTAAACGCTTGATATGTAGCTCATGTGACTGAACAACAGAACTCTAAATTTTACTTAACTTTAATTAATTTAAATTTAAAAAGTCACATGTGGCTAGTATCTACCATATTGATAAGGTCAGATGCTGGACTGGACTGCACTTTAATATGAACACAAACTATGGCAGCAGCCTTAATTCTGGCCCTGCTGAAGACAAGATTTGGAGGGCAGTGGTTGGTTACATGAGTCTAAAAATCAAAGTAAAGGCTGTTGAAATATAAATGTGGGAGTCAGTAATGCGTGATTCAGAGATTTGATTTCCTTTTATATCCCCTGAACATCCGACTTCACCATCACCACAAGCATCCCTTCTTGCCTCTCCAGTACCTACTGCTCATCTGCCATTTCTCATGTTCTTACAGAAAACTAGTTTAAAAAAATTAGCTGTGGACTTGGTGTCAAATAATGCCAAGTTCAGGTAGCATCTCTAACACTTTCCATCTTTAGCCAGGGAATACTGGGCAACCCAATCACTTAACCTCCTCTCCTCTTCTGAAATAAGAATAAGGATACTTGCTTTACTGGGTTGCTATGACATAATACCAATACAAGAGAAGAATCAATGTGAAAGCATTTTAAAGAGTATATTTTTTCAATAAGAATATATGGGTTTATGGGTATTATTAAATTACATTTTGATGTGGTGAGTTCATTTCTGAGGGCAATTGCATATAAATTGTAGGGAAAAAAATTGAGCCATAGAAAATATGTCTAGAATTAATGATGCAAGAGAACTGCTGCCCACTCTCCTTCCCTAAATCTCTTCATATAAATGAGCGACTGATCTACCTACAAATGGAACCACTTTTAACCTCAATTTTTCTAAGGGTGGCTCTATTTCTGTTTATTAACTAGACTGCCTTGTTCTAGAAGATATGATACAAACTGTAATAGAGTAATAGAATTATAAGATTAAGTAAAAGACTCCTTGGATATAGTTCCAAGGATAGCAAAATTACAACTTGGTTTCCAGTCTCCTATCCTTTGACCATGCAAAACATTGCTTATCCACTGAGCCCTTTTATAGCCTCAAGATTGTGTTCTTTATAGTACTGATATATCTACTACCCTTCAGTTTTAGTGGGTAAATATCATTTCCCATATGTGATTTTAGTTCAGTCTTCTCATTATACAAATGGAGAAACTGAGACCCTGAAAATTGATTTGTCTTATAGTCTGCTTCATGTTTTCAGTGGGTGCCAAAATAATCCAAGCAGATAGCTGAATGTCTATGTGTGTAAAATAAATATTCTTGTTATGAATATGTATGCCATCTCCCTGACATCCTCTCTTCCCCTATACATATAGATGACTGTTCATTTGAAGTCTTTTTTTTTCCTGATTAAAAGTAAACCTAGGGAAGCTGAAAGTGCATTTCATTTAATAAATCTTTCTTGACCAACATTGGCAGTATTGAAGCACTGCCTTCTGAAAGATATAGCTCTTGTCTTTGCTTAATTAATTCATTATCATGTGAATAGAGCAAAAGTAAAGACAAATTATTAGGTTCTTGTAATCTATTGTTTATTTAATTCATTACAACCAAGCTCTTCCATTCTTAAATGTCTTTTAACTTCTGAAAAATGCAGGCAGAGAGGTTTCTTCTCCCTTGGTCCTCTTAAGGGCAGTGACACATTAAGAATGCTATCATGTTTTAGGCTGCCAAAATATAATGCTAGTAACATTGTGTGTTCTTCAAACATAATATCCTTTCTACAACATCTTCTGTTGACAGGCATAATTACTAGAAGCATTGGCAGGGGCCTCTTAATGAAACTTTCTGTGTTTGTGGCCACTTTTGTTTCATTTAAATAGCTGTCCTCTGGAACAGCTCATGAAGACAGAAGACAGTCGCCTCCTTCCACAAGGAAAGGAGAATGTTAATGAATATCTAAGAATGGACTCATTTGACGGTATGGAACTTAGAAGAATCACTTTCCTTTCCGATTGAGTAACACCTAATATACGAGCCTCCATGTTATATAGCATTTTCGTAGCCATATAATCTCACCTATAAATTTGCAAATTTTTCATCAGATTACTATTGTCACAGATGTTAAAAAAAGACCTTTTCTTACCTCAATTTCAACGGAAGCCAATGAAAATAGACTTCCTCCTTCTACAGTGAGATGTAAATCAAGACATAATGGTTGAATTCCATCTTAAACTACATTGGAGGTCTAAAAAGTATTTAGTTAATGGGCATAACAAGAATTTGGAAAGGATTTCATTGGAGATATGTACCCTGTTGAGTCCTCTCTACCAAAGAGTGTTTGCATGCAAGGGGCGATTGCTTCCTAACCCAAAGTGTAATGAAAGGAACCTCAAGGAGATTGCATTGAGAGCCTGATAAGGAATCTCTGCAGGTACAGGACAGATGAGTGAGGTTGATTCATACTTGAGAAAGCTGAAGCAGCTTGGAGCATGGGCTTTGTCTGGAAAATAGCTGCCTTTTCTCCAATGGCAGATCAGAGGTAACATTCTAGGGTCCAAATGTGGGAGCCAGACTGGTACCATCAGTCTAAAGTAATTGTCCCAGAATTTGGCCTATAGGGACTCCCAGGCATGATAGTATGAAGAAGGGGATGGATTCTCTCAAACAAACTGGACATCTTAAAAAGAAAAAAAATATTTCAGAGCTCTGAACCACAGAGCCCAAGTTGTGTAGACCACTCGACAAGCATGCATTATTTTTGTCTTTCTTTTTTGAAAGTGTGCTTTGGGTAAGAATAGCAGTAGTCTATGGATTTTTTGCTTGGACTACTCTCATCCTCTCTCCCACCCCAGCACAGTTGGCAAGAAATGTGGTTTTACCAGATTGGAGATGGCCACAAAATCCCAAAAGCTTTATTTTCAAATGAGAAAGAAGGGAAAAGAGGGGAAAATCTATAACCATGTCTGCTAAAAGTGAAAAGTTTGATAAGAAGCAAAAAGGGAAAACCAGTAGCCTTGCTTGCCCAAGTTTGTGGTCCTAGATTATTCAGTCAAGACTTTTGTCTTTCTCTGGTCAATTTCCTTTTCCACTCACCCAGTGATTACCAGATTTTAAGTATTCTGTTCAAGCTCCTTATTCTACATCTGCCCTTTCCTCTTTTAGCTGGTGGAGCTGCCATCTGCCTCCCAAAGATAATTGAAGTTGAAGTAGGATAAACTTCATGCTCACTCACCTCTTCTTCTGCCCTCTAGCCTAGGAAAAGAAGCTTCTATTTATAGCTGGTATTGAGCTCATTTATCCTCTCCCATCTCTTCTATATTTACCCCTCCTCTGCTTCACTGGCTTCTCAGCACCCTGTGTACATGCTCACACTGTTCTCACTTTAAAATTAATCCTGCCACCAGTCCCTTGTATTCCTTCATTTAAAACCCTATATCAAGGCACTCCTTTGCAACTAAGAACATTGACAAAAGATTCTATATTTTCTGTATTCACTTTTTTCAGAGCCTATTCACTCTGCCCCTAAAAGTAGATATTTTACATCTTCCATTTGACAAATCAAATGCTACCTTCTCATCAGTCTTGTGAGATTCGATGCTGCTGATGACCCCTTCCTCCTTGACTTCCGTGACACCACTGTCCACTGGTTATCATCCCTCCTCTCTGATGCTTCATTCCCTGTGCTCAAACTTTTCTATGTCTGAGAATTCTGCCCTCAGAAGTTTGGTTCTATGGCTTTAACTTTCTTCTTAAATTATAGCATCTGATCTAAAAATTTTAACCATAGACTCAATAACCTGGGTTCCTAGACCAGATCTCTGTATTCAAGTTCTTGGACATCTTCACTTGGATTTCCATCCCCCGAGGACAACTCTAATGTATCTAACATTCATCTTATCTCATTCCAGCACACATACCTTGCCAATCTTGGTGAATGACATCTACCACATATAATTCCACTATTCAAGTCAGACACCTGAAATGAATTCTTACCTATTCAATTTACTTCTCCTTTATTGTCCCATATTCTCTGCTATACTAAATGTTTTAAAATTCACATTCCTAAAGAAATGGCTTTAATCCCCATAGCCTTCAAGTTAAAGCATACATTTCTTATCTTGCATATGAAGTCTGTCATGATATAGTTTCTGCCTACTTCCCCAACACTACTCAGCCTTTTTATATTCATTGAACTATTTGTTCTTACATCTACTTTGTGCTTTATGCTATCCCCACTGCTGCTATGCATTTTTTTTATTTGCTACTCACCTTTGAAATCACAGAACTTTTCCTTCCACTCCAGTAGAATCGATTTCTCCTTTGTTTCTGTCCTGACTCTCTTCTAAGATGGCATCATTGTGTTAGCTTGAGATTCAGTTGGGTTTCCTGTAAGGTTCCTGGGATTAGAATTCCATTTTGCTTATTATTGAATACAAAACACAGAGCACAGTACGTGGTACATGGTAGTCACTCAATTAATAATCCTTCAGCATAATTGAATTAATGGTAAAAAACTAATTTCCCAGTTCCATCTCTTAAGCAAACTGAGGGAGGTGCCAGATTGCAGGTAGGCTCCTAGAGCCTCCTCTCTCTGGATCTTCGTGCTAAGACCCTTCAGTGACCATCAAGGAAGTCAGTTCAAGTAGAAGGTCATACTCTAAGATTATTTTTTCCTATTTACTCATCAATTTCAGAAATAAATAATGAAGAATTTCCGGATACATACCCTAAGGTTCCATTCAATATTCTAATGCTTGGCACAGTGCCGGTCATTAAGTTTCTAAACTAATTTGGAGACATAACCTAATGTTTAGCATTTGTGTTTATTTTTTCCCCAGAAGAACAAAAGCATGTATGCTTGAATGACTTGCCAAAGAAAATTTTTAAGTTTTGGGTGAATTAGACAGAAATGCTTGCTTCTCTTAATTCAGTCCTGGATTCCTTCCCATGTCCTTTTTAAGGAAACCAGGAAACAAAATTGGGTGTTGTAGAAATGTTCTGTAATTGCTAGCATTTTGGATGATTTTTTTTTACTTTATTCACTCTATCACCCAATTCATCAAAGGATATTGGCTGACTACCCTTTGCATATGACATGATCTTAGTTTCACCCTACCACCCAGCCGCTGTAGGATCTTGGATGAATTACTAAACCCACTTAAGTCCCAGTTTCTCAGCAGCAGAATGCATTTGGAAGGAGTATAAAAGTATATGATTAACCCTGACCTTTAAGATTTGTTCTTCAACTGGACATATGTGTACAGTAATCCATAGACCAGCAGTACCACCACATAAACAGTTTCCAGATTTCAGCTCTATATGAAGTAGCTAGAGTGCAGGAGAAGGGCATTGGCCAGGTGGGTAAGGCCTCTCTGAAAGGTTAGCTAAAACCCAAAATATGTAACTTGTGGATAAGGAGTCACTAATTTTTTTAATTAAAAAAATTAAATGTGAAATTGAAATATCTTCTTGCCTCAGTGATGGTTAAAGAAATCGCTCTCTTTAGAATCTTCCCATCCTTACTTGCTCATCTCCATTCTCTCTCTCTCTCTCTCTCTCTCTCTCTCTCTCTCTCTCTCTCTCTCTCTCTCTCTCTCACACACACACACACACACACACACACACACAGCTGTCCTCCTGTTACCTATCCTTTTATTTGCTTCATATTTTCACAAACTATTAATCTGTCATGTAGGCTTATTTTATACCTCCTCCTTCTTCAGAACCTGGAAATCTTGTTGATATTGTTGATGAAGCCATAGCCCAAAGCTTATAAATTCTAGATATTTAATTCTGGGACAGAAAATCCCTGGCTGACTCATGGAAAAAGCCATGTGTTATTATTTTGTTCTATTTTACTGACCTTGTAGATTTGATATAGTATAATCTAAACAAGAGCTGTCAGATACTCTGTTGAAGTATTGACAATTCAAAATAGTTTATGTATTTAATACATATTAATAAAACATCTTCTAAAGGTAAAGTCCCTTTCATTTGTTCATTCCTTTCTTGATCAGCCCACCATGTCTTTGAAAACTGTCAAGAGACAAATCCTATAACCACAGCACACATAATGCTGATGAGGCACAGTTGCTTCACAAAGCATTTGAGCTTCCTTTGCATGGCCTGTCCTGTATATGATCCTGGTACTACCCCAAATATCAAGAGGAAAGCAAGAAAGACTCAATTCTTGAAGCAAATATTTTCCTTTATATGTGGTACAGTTGGGGTATGCCAAAAGCCCTGTGCTATTCTTCTTAGCAGCAGGAAAAAACAGGTAAGTGGAAGGAGTGGCTCAAAGCACTGATCCCTCTTTCAAGCTGGCAGGGGTGAGTCAAGAGGAAACATCATTCTTCCTTACATTGTAGAACTGCCTGTTGGGTGGCATGAAGTCTAAGCCAACAAAACAAGTTTCTCCCTAACTGCTACTGTCTTCCAGCATTTAAAATAGGTAGAAAAGTTTAGATAATCCCTGGGAGAAAGTATAGTCATAAGGCTGTCAACCTTGATGCCAAAAGATTGTTTTGCTTTCTGGATTACGAAAAATTTGTATAGTATGAAAAATTTGTGGGACCCCAATTGGTAATGATTTTTAGGAATGTTGATTGAGTTGCCTTATAACTCCTTATGGGGTTGGTTCATTGACCTTAAAGTTTTGAAATGTTTGGATAAGACTTTCAAATATTTTGAAAAATTATTATGTAAAAGGATTTAATAATAGCCAATGATGACATGACAAAATGGTTTGTAAGAATGTGCCATAAAATTTAGGAACATAGAAATAATATAGCAGAAATCTTAGATTTGGGGGAAGATAGTGAAGAAATAATTTACTTGGAAATAAGTTGTGTGAAATGGGAGAAAAATCATCTAAAATTCAAGGATAAGGTGACCTGACAGGCCCAAGGGGAAGCAAAAGGAGGAAATATTGATTGAAGTAGTTACTGGGGAGCTGTGGGACATTTTTCAAGCATATTCACTTATGTGATCCAATGCCATCATAAATACAAAGGACACTGAGATATGTCTGTGAATCATTCATGAAATGACTTTAAAATGTTCTCTTTAATTAGTGATGACAACTCACTGGCCAGCTGAGGGGCCTCAGTGGGCTGGATTAGATTGAGTTCACCAGAGAGAGAGAGTTCGGTGACCTAGCATATGGAAGAAAGTCCTCCCGTGTTGTCAGAGCTTCAGTGAGTGGAAACTGTATGTCTGAGCTAGCTAGAAAAACACCTTTTTGACTTTTATAAGAGACTTTTAAAGAGTGGGAATGATTGAAGCAATGCGTTTTCTAGGAGAATGAGACATAAAGGAAATTGCCTCCACAGAGAGCAAAGGCCTTTGTCATATTCAAGAGAAAGAAACAAAAAAATCTTGCACCTGAGTCTCCCAGGGAGTCAGAGACTATACTTTTCAAAGGAGTTAAATAAGGCGCTGTATTTTCCAAATCCTATATTTGGGGCCAGGATTCCAGGCCCCATGTGAAGGATCTCTAAGACCAAATTAATGGCACCTGCATTGTGCCTCCAATAACATCATTATGAACCGGCATAGTGTCTGGTGACACAAAAGGACATTTAAATGGTGGGAAATTATTATATAGACACTTGCATGTAAATTTTACTACTTCCAAGTCTTTGTCTGCCTCTCTCTGCCGACCTGTGTCTACAGCTCTCTTTCTCTGTTGCCCTTTGCAATCAAACCCAAATTCTAATCGGGCAATGTAGATTGAGAGCCACACATTTGAGACTGTAGACTAAGCATGGGCATAATTTCCAAAGCTGACATGACCCAGAACCCTCTGGTAACCTACTAAATCCAGAAGTAGGGATGAGAGATGACATTGGAGTCAATGGAAGGAAAAGAATACCACCTCCTTCTTCAGACAATATATTGCAGAGCCCAAAATGATCTGCTCAAACACATTTTCTAATTAGTGCTAGAACCAGAAATCAGCACTCCCAGACTGGGATGTAAATCAAAGATAAGTTGCATTTCTTGGCACAAATATTGAAGCAGAGGATGATACATTGGTACCTGATTTTTGACAAAAGTTATTTACAAAATGGGCTATGATCTGAGTTGCAGAACAGACCATTAAAACCTCCAAGGAGAATTTTCTTTATTTACATTGCTGGGAAATGTCAAAGAAGGGCAAGTACTATTTCTGTTTCTGTGAGAAACTGGGCTCTTCCAGGCTATGAGTGTGTGTGGTCAAAGGAGCATATGTTTAGCAGTTGTTTTTCTAACACTGAGGATGGGTTGTTCTGTGATAAGCTCTCACCCATATCAGCCCAATCCATCCTTGTAGGTTGGCATTTACTGTGCATTTTGTGCAGAGAGACTTGTTTGTTGTCTGTAATCATTGAGGACAAACCTCAGACTGAGCACAGAACAATCTCTTAAAATATTAATATCTGGTCAATTAATTCTCCTGCTTAAAACCTGCAGTTTCCTAATACCCTCGAAGTAATGTTCAACATTGTAAAAGAGCTTCCAAAGTCATAAAGGGTCTGACTCACATCCACCAGTCCTTTTCTGCACCACACTTTGCTCTTAGTGCTCCAGACACAGTGACCCCTCAATGGTCCTTGAATTGCACAAGTTGCTCACCGCTGTTACTGGAGTCCTCCTCTTTCCAGGACTGCTGCCTCCCACCCCCCACAATACACACATGACCAGTTTTCTATTCCCTTTTCAGGTCTCAGGTTAAATGTCACTTTGATTAAAAAAAAATTTGCCTGAATTCTTTAAAGGGAAAGCCTGAGATGTTGTTATTATTGCACCTTGTACATTTTTATCATCATTATTATAGTTGTAACTACTCAGCTATCTCCATCTTCATTAGACTGCAGACTCCATGAGGTTAGGAGTTCTTTCTACCCCAGCCTCTGCTCTGGTTTCAGTTCCTTGCACACATTCTGGCATGAAGTAGGTGATCAAGAAATACTTTCTGAAGATTGAGTGATTTGTAACTACAACCTTAGTCACTGCAATCTCATACTGCCGTATAGTAAAATTGCATTGCTAAGAGATCCTTTTAGGAGGCACATAGTTTAAGCTTAACAAAATAAACTTATTTTTGTTAATGTACAAAGGCAATAGCAGAACTCTTACAGGAATAAAATTACAAGGAGCATTCAGTCCTCATGATTCTCAGAGTAAACCAATCACAATTTCAGGGTGAGATGAAAGATGCTCCCTCTTGACTCATCCATCAGGGTATTACAGTTGGCAGACTTCTCTATGAATTCACTTTTCTCCCTCTCAGTGTTCTTGGATGAGGCCTGGTATATTTTTCAGTGACACTACGAAGGATAGAGCATCAGAATAGTCCTAAAGCAGGGCTGTTCTGTGTCCACATATTAGTATGAAAGGCAAAAGATGATACCAATATCTCAAAGTTGTTTTGGACCAACTACTCCTGAGGGTGAAGGATGCTTGTGGCAAAGTTTATACTTTAGCCATGGGGATTAGCCTTTTAGAGTTCTGAGTGGAAGAACTTCAGCTTATTCAATCTAATAAAAGAGTAATATGCAAATTTGACCATATTTTTGCCACACCCACAAGCCACACCCAAACAGCCATGCCAAACAGCCACGCCTACCAGTCAATCAGGAGCAGATTATGCAAATAAACCCAAACCAAGATGGCTGCCACCACTGAGAGCAGGAGGAAGGCTTGAGTTTCCCTGGCAACAGAGGAAGCCAAGCTTTCCACCTGCCATTGTGGGCGTAGGCCTATACTCAATGTTACAATGTTTCAACTATAAAAGATACAGAAATGGGGGCAGCCACTGAGCTGGAGAGAACAGAGGCTTGCATTTTCCTGGCAATGGAAGAAGCCAACCTTTCAGCCTGCCATTGCCGGCCTAAGCCTCCACTCTAGGTTACAAAGTTTCAAACAAAAATGGCTGCCACCCCAGAGTGAACAGAAGGCTTGACTTTGCTCCAGGCTATAAAGTTTCAATTGTAGACATAGATCCTAGGGCCTCCACTTGGGTTGCTGGGGGATGTGGCTGGCCTGCAAACCTCCACAGGCCCCTTGCCCAGGCTGCCCCTCACCCCAAGGGAACCCCCACCCTGATCTGGGACAGTCTCAGGGCAAACCAGCTGACCCCCACTCATGCACCAGACCTCTATCCTATCTAATAAAAGAGTAATTTGCAGATTGACCATCACTGCAACACACAAGAGGGCTGTCCCCATGTGGTCAAACATCCTGCCCCCATGTGGACACAAGATGACTACCACAAGATGGCCAGCTGGGGAGGGCCATTGGGAGTTTCCAGGACCTGAAAGGGAGGCAATTGTGGGCGATCAGGCCAGCAGGGGAGGGCAGTTGGGAGGGACCAGGCCTGCAAGGGAGGGTAGTTAGAGGTGACCAGGCCAGCAGATGAGGGAACTTGATGGCAAACAGGCTGGCAGGGGAGCAGTTAGACATCAATTAGGCTGGCAGGGTAGTGGTTCCAGGTGATCAGGCTGGCAGGCAGAAGTGGTTAGGGGCAATCAGGGAGGCAGGCAGGTGAAGAGTTTGGAGCCAGCAGTCCTGGATTGTGAGAAGGTTGTCCGATTGCCCATGGGCAGTCAGACATCCCTTAAGGGGTCCCAGATTGAAGAAGGTGCAGGCTGGGCTAAGGGACATCCCTCGCTCCCGTGCATGAATTTCATGCACTGGGCCTCTAGTAAAGTCAATAAAGGCATAACTGTTCCAACTCTGGAAGGAGAGGGCCTTGGTGATGTTGCCTTAGCCCACTGCTCGGAGACTCAAGCCTCCTCTTTGTGAAAAGAACTCTCTTACCATCCTAGAACTCACCTTGAGAGTATCTGTGAGGAGGCCTTCTGAGACTTGAATTTGAGTGCAATGACATGATACAGATTATGATAATTTACATGCTTTTACAAATATGCAAAATATTAATGTTTATTAATTTATTAACATTTTGTAGAACTCTTTCTAATAAGAACAAGTAGGTTCTCCTAATTCAGTAAATTTAATCCTATAAAGATAATCCATTTTCCTTGAGCACTGGGGATTTTCTCATGCCTTCCTGCTATGATTATTAGTTTTGATTTCCTAGAATTATAATTGCAAATACAGCAACTGTGAAAGACTGGAATAAATGTTTATAGATACAAGAATATAATCTGAAAATTTCACTTCTTGGCTCCTCAATGACTATTTTCTCTTCTTTTTTTCCCTCTAAAATTAAATGGTTAAGAAAATTTTGACTGAGCAAGTCATCTAATTTGATAAGTCACGTATTTTTGGTATACTTGTCATAATTTTCTTAAATTAATAATTGTTGACGTACAATACATATTAGTTTCAGGTATATAACAGAGTGATTAGACATTTAGATTACATACAAAGTGATCACCTTAAGTCTAATACCCATTTGACAACATGCATAGTTATTACAATACTAGTGGCCCAGTGCATGAAATTCATGCACATTGAAAGGGAATTAAGTATAGGAAATATTTTAATATTGCTATTTTCCCTTTCTTTATAATAAAAGTGTCAGAGATGAAAGAAAATTAATAAAGTGTATATGAAAATCTCTATTCCTGTCAGAGTCTGGGGCATGCCACGGGACCCAGAGTCAAGTCTCTCCCCACCCATGTTCACTTTGAAATCACGCAAGACCCAGACTCAGCCAGCACCACCATGAAGCCCCGCAGAGCAGGGGGCACAGCATAAGGTTTCCTGGCCCGGCACTGGGTAGGGGGGCGCAGCTTCAGGTCCCCCATCAAGTCCTATTGGCAAGAAGCATGGCCTCAGGTCCCCCAGCACAGCCTTAGGTCCCCTGGCCAGGCACCAGGTCAGGGGGTGCTGCCTCAGTTTCCCTAGCCCAGCCTCATGTCCCTTGGCCCTGACACCAGGGCAGGGGGTACAACCTTAAGAGCTCCAGTGCTGGGGTGGGGGATGTGGCCTCAGGTGTCCTGTAAAGCACCTCCAGGCAGGGAGGTGCACCCTCAGGTTCCCTGGCCCAGTGAAGAATCAAAGGGCCCCTGGGCTGGCCTCAGGTCCCCTGTCCCAACGCCGGGGGACCTAGTGCCATGGCACTGCCTCCAGTGCTGCTGCCCATGCCCGGGCACCACCGATGCCACTACTTGCACCCCAGTGACACCGCTGCCCATGCCCACGCTGCAGCCATGTGCACCTCAGCCCTGTCCCTCGCCCCATGCATGCCTAGGCCCCAACCGCCTTAGCACTGCCCCCCCGCCTCATGTGTGCCTCAGCCCTGCCCCCTGATCCTGATTGGCTGGTAGCATAGCTAAGGTATGGTCAAATTTGCATGTTTCTCTTTTATTATATAGGACTAGAGGCCCAGTGCATGAAAATTCATGCACTGGAGGAGGGTTCCTCAGCCCAGGCTGCCCCCTCTCACAGTCCAGGAGACCTCAGGGGTGGGAGGCGATCAGGGGAAGGCAACACTCTATCACACCTCTGCTGCTGCCACTGCTAGTAGTGCAAGCCTCAGCTGGTCCTAGTTACCTGAGCCTCGGGGCTTGCCTGTGCCTTGGGCCATCCTTGGGTGGCTGGGAGACTTCCATAGGGGTCTGGGAGACTCTGGAGGCAGGCATGCATAGTAGCTGGACTCACCTGGGGGTGGACCTGGCCATGCTGCAGGCCTTCTGCTCCAGCGGGGCTAAGGGGACTGGACACCACCATCTTCTGGCTATGGGCACCACCATCTTTAAGGGCATGGCAGTCAATTAGCAAATTCCCCCTTATTGGCTGTGGGTGCTGCCATCTTTGAGGGTGAGGCAGTCAATTAGCATATTCCTTTCTTATTGGCTGTCAGCACTGCAATCTCTGAAACAGCATGAGAGACAGTTAGCATATTCCCTCTTTATTAGATAGGATTATTGACTACTAGGGGCTCAGTGCACGAATTAGTGCACCTTGAAGGGAATTATGTGCCGCGAGGCTGCAGCAGACACAGGGGCGAGTCTTGGCCCATCCTCCGCACCCTTTCCTGGCACCTCCCACTGCAGCCCCTAGTTTCCTGTCTGCTGGCAGCTCTGCTCCCACCGTCGCTGCTCCCACACACTGATGGTGCTAGCCCTGCTCACACCCACTGACAGTGCAGAGCAATTGGAGCCAACCCCAGCAGTGGGTGTGAACAGTGGCTGCTTCCCTGATCGTCCCCTAGGACCAGGGGGAAGTGGAGAAGCCCTCAGGGGTGATCAGGGCCAGCAGCCATAGCTCACACTTGCTGATGGCACTGAGTGATTAGAACCAGTGCCAGGTACTAGCAGCGGGTGCAAGCAGCAGCTCATGCGCCAGCAACAAGTGCAAGTAGGGCCAGTGCCGGCAGCAAGTTAGTGCTGGGCAGAACTGCAAAGCACGGGAGCAGAGAATTTTCAGTAACCACCAGAGGCTCACCCTGATAACAGCGCCTGGTGCCCCACCTTGTCATCCCTGCTCACCTGCTCCACAATCCCACCATGGCCAATGCCTGCAATGTTCCACACATGTCTCCTCGTGTTCAGTGCACAATACAGTTACCAGTTGTTTGGTTGTTTCCGTTTTCCCACCATTCGGTCTATTTGCAAATTAGCTTTTTATTATATAGGATATTTCTTATACTGTACTTTATATACCCACGTCTGTTTTTGTTTTTACTTGCTTTTTAATATATTGATTTCAAAGAGGGAGAGAGAAGGGGAGAGATAGAAACATCAATGATGAGAGAGAATCATTGAAGGCTGCCTCCTATATACCACCTACTGGGGATCAAGCCTGCAACCCTGGCATGTGCCCTTGACCAGAATGGAACACAAGACTCTCTATCCACTGAGCTAACTCAGCTGAAGGGTCCCGTTACTATTTTTATCATGACAATTTAAGACATATAATGATAACTAGATCTTTAACTATTCTCCTACAGTATCCCACAGTATTCTATAGAGTATTTACTTGGTGTGGATTTAGATAGGAAGAAAAACCTCCAAATAAAATTGATCTGATTTTTGATGTCTAGGAATCAAGAGATTTTAGAGCTTGAGAGGCAAGTTGTACTAGTAAATAGATGTGTGTGTGTGTGTGTGAGAGAGAGAGAGAGAGAGAGAGAGAGAGAGATTCTTTCATCCTGAACAACTTCCTATGGAAGAAAAACTTTTATTTTATTAAGACTTTACTTTTTAGGAATGTCTATCCTGATGTAGGGATTGTGCTTCTAGAAAGTTAAACATGTTCCATTGTAGCCAGTAACTTGGGTATTGCAAGCAGAATGCAAATTGCAATGGTAAAAGAGAAAAAGACTAACTGGCAAAGGAATATTAATTTTAGTTGATATGCACAAATGATGACATATGCAAAACATGAGCATTTCATAATTAAGGAAGCTAACATGGAGGTTTTACTGTATGCCTGATCTCTCTCTCTCTCTCTCTCTCTCTCTCTCTCTCTCTCTCTCTCTCTCTCACACACACACACACACACACACACACACACACACACACACACCATTCAATCTTTATAGATTTGTGAGGTGAATATTATAATTCACATGTCATAGATGTTAGGTTGCTTGCCATAGTATATATAATCAATATGGAATTCAAACCAGGTCTCCCTTACTCCAATTATTACAATTTTTCTATTATACTCATTACATATCATGCCAGATGGTCTCCAGCAACTGCAGTCCTACTGTCTGCCTGAAGGAGGAAGAATAGATGAATTTGGCCTTGAATTTGGCAAACAAGAGGGATGATTCCACATTAGGGAACTATTGTTCAAAGAAGACTACTGTAGTTATATTAGCAATTGAATAACTTAGACTAGAGGTCACAATCATTACTAGAGATAGAGTCCCTTCATAATGATAAATATTCAGTTCACTCAGAACTGTGAAAGTTTCTGTTTAAGTCACCCACCCTGTGGCATTTTGTTACAGCAGCCCTAGCAAATTAGTACACTGTCATTCCAGAGCATTTGCATTCTCTACCCAGAATAGTCTTTCCATAAATATACATAGGTCTCATTTTCTTGCTAACTTTAGGTAAGTCTTTATACAAATATTGTTTCTTTTCTTTTCTTTCTTTCTTCTTTCTTTCTTTTTTTTAGAGAAGAGTTTTTTTTTATTTTTTTAAATGTTTATTGTTGAAAGCATTACACATGTCCCCTTTTCCCCCTCCAGCCTCCTCCAACCCCCCAGGCCCTCACCATCCCACACTCTAAGTCCATGAATATCGTTTCAATGAGGCCTTCCCTTGGCATCCTACAGAGAAGTGAAACCTCCTCCTAGCAACATTTTCTACTCATTTCCCTGCTTTATTCTTTTCATAGCACTTCTCTCTGCCTACAACTCATACATGTTATTTATTTTATGATTGTCTGTGTTCCATCAATAGAATGTGATATCTACAATGGTAAGATTTGTCTATTTCATTCATTGCTTCATTCCCAGAGCCAGAATAGTGCTCAACAGAAGGTAGACACTAAATAAATATTTATCAAGTACATTTAGTTTTCAGGTGTGTTTTTTTAATCATTTTAAAATTTTTCAATTACAGTTGACATGCAATATGATATTAATTTTAGCTGTACACCTCAGTGATTAGACATATAACTTACTAAGTGATTAGCCTGATAAGTATCATGCTCATTTGACACCATACATAGTTATGAAAATATTATTGATTATTGCTATCCCCTATGCTATATTTTATATTCCCATAACTATTCTGTAATAACCAATCTATATCTTAATCCTTTCACCTTTTTTACTCATCCTCTCCAATCCTCCTCCCATCTGGCATCTATTAAAATGTTCTCTGTATCTATAAGTCTTTTCAAATACGTTTAAATAAATTTCTCTCAGTAGTTCCAATAGTAAGGCTTTAATTTACTGTTCGTTAAAGGAGAAGGCAGGCATTCCCTACAGAGGAAACCAAGCTCATTGGCATGGGGACCTAAATGCCTGATAAGGTGAGTGGGCTCATGGCTGGGCCAGGAAAGGCCTCACCTGTAACCTCACCCAGAAAACAAAGGTGACTTGCTATTTTCAGAACTTCTCTGAGATTTCAAAATTACATTAAATAACTCTGACAGTCAGAAAAAAAATTATTTTCCTTTATCCAGCGTGGCATTAGTGATGTAATATTTTCTCTTTTAATGGACAGTTTCTTTTCCTTCATATTTTTAAATTTTATTTTAGAGAGTAGAACTTCCATTGTTTAGTTCAGAGAATTCGTCAGTAATAGCCTCACTTTGAGGGAGAAGTGCTCTACTGTTTGTGTGTGTGTAGTTGGACTTAGTTGAGTTTTAAGGTTGTCTAAAATATTTTAACATTAAGAAAGTGGACTTTATTTGCCCTCCTGGCTCTTTCAATGTTCATTTCATTCTATAATAAATGAATTGTTTTGTCTTTAGGCAGTCTCTATTGATTTGAATTTAAAGATATACTTCCTTTCATTGTGCACTTATGGGTGACCCAAGAATTCAATTTTGCTTAACACATATTACTTTGAACAAATAAACAAAATACAAATATTTGCAGATGGCCTGATTTTTGCCAGTAAGGTGAAATGTGCTCAGACGTGCTTTAAGCATGTTTCATCTCATGGGAATCGAGAATAGTTATGGGTTATGACTTTGAAGTTGGTCAGAGTTGTGACTACTTTTGTCCAACCGAACAGCCTCTTTAACATTGCATTCTCCTGTGTTTCTAAAATTCATAATTCAAAAACATCTAAAATTAGAATAACAGCATTTACCTCATCTATTTTTGTAAGGTTAAATGAGAACATACATATACAGTATTTGAACCACTGCTGGACACATAGTAAATGTGAGGTAAATGTTAATTAATGTTAATGTCTTTTGTGTTTGTTTCTTTTGTATTTGTTTCTTCTGTGTTTCTCTAAGTTTTCACATTGGCAGGAAGATTTCTTTAAAAATACAATAATATACAAACAACCCATAACCTTAAAAGCACACTTACCTATAGAATGGCCTATGTAAGTAAAAGTCCAATCCCATAATCACTGGCCCCCTTTTTCTTTCCTCATGAGCTCGAGTCCAGACTTTAGGGGAATTGAATTGGGGACAAGAAGAATCCTTATTGCTGTAGAGACAAAGGAGCTTGAATTCTGGGAGCTTGGAACACAGTAGAATGTAAACAAAAGTTTACCAAATAATCCTTTTGATCCCTAAAATGTTTCTATTTATTTTTTAGTTAGATTAGGTGTGCAGAATTTCAAGGCCAGAAAAATGAATTAGGGACAAAAACAGTTATTGGTAATTATTTGATCTAATGTAATATCTGTAGGCGATGTTGTCATTGGGCAATGCGGTACCTCTCTTAGACATAAGTAAGAGGTGCCCCTGCTCGTGGAGCCCTGCTCTTCAGGTTCCTCCATGGCTCTATTCTGCCCAAGCTCCTCCCCATCAAATGAAGAGTTTTGATGGACAAGAGAAAGCCTCTTTAGAACCCCACCCCCCTTTTCAGACTACACATATATACTTGAACTCCCCCCACCCCAATCCCATGCTCAAATGGCTTCAAGCCAATCCCTCAAGTCTGTCCTCCCTAACAGTGTGCACACCCCTGGGTCCTGGGCATTGTGGAGGAGCAGTGGTTTTTGGAGTGGGAGAATGGGGTAGAGGATATGAATGGAGCTGCATGTACTAGTATGTCCACAAGGCCCCTCATCTTGCAGAATAGAGCCTCAGATGAGAATCTGAGAGGAAACAGGCTGTAAGCTATTGGGCCTAGGCAGAGAGGAGCTGGCTCCCCCAGTGCTGCCACATTCTGGAACTCAATGGGATACAAGAATTTTAAATTCACATCTAGCCTCCCAGGTGTTTTAAAGTGATCAAACATATTTATGCAGCTGCTTGTTTCCTTGGTTTACATAACTTTGTGCCATGATATGTTTTGTAGAATTCTGTCAGTGCTGTGCTCTGGACCACACAAATGCTAGATGTAGCAAGGACATGTCATAGAGTCCTAGATTACAGAATGTCAGAGCTGGGGATTGTCACAATCAATATAATATAACTACTTCGCTTGAAAGAGAAGGAAAATTAGATCCTTTACAGATTGGCAAAATTTACAGTTTTATAGATTTTTTGATGAAAGAGGACCCAGGTGCTGGTCAATCAGAAGATATGATGGTTAAATATGGCTTCAACTATGTTCATGATTGTGTTGGCAATTTATCATATGTTGAGATTTTTATTGTATATTTTATGCACTTAAAAGAAGTGTTTGATTAATTTTTCCTGACAACTGATGGTTGGAAGTACACTGGAGAATTATAATTCAATCCTCACACTCTTTCAGATAGTCACTGGCTACTTCTAGGAGGTGGTTGCCTATGCCTGTCAATGGGTAGCAGACCTAAGTAGGTACTTTTACCTAAGTGACCATACTCTGTTCCACTGGATGCCTTTATCCTGGATGCTACTAAATGCTCCAGGAGCAGATGCCCACCTCGATGGAGCACACTTGACTTGCCCAACACTCATTAAATGGCTGATTGGATTGTTCTGCCTGACAGGATTATTAGTGAGGAATTACACTCTGTCTTAGAAAATTTGCATATAAAACATGAAAATAACTGGGAAAGGTGCTGCGGGCAGAAGTTAGTGCCACTTAGAGAGAAAGCAGTGAGGTGACATCATGCAGGAGCAGGAGGTAGACAGGCAGAACAATGAGGTCAAGGAGAGAAGCTGAGTCCTGCCAGTGCTGAAGATTGAACAAAAGCTAACAGATTTATGGCTGAGTGGGGGTGGTTGGGGGCATGGAAACATAATAACTTGGTCATTAGCATTACTCAGATTTTCAATGAATTGTAAACTTCCAGTTGCATGAGGCCTGCCTGAGTGAAACTGATTTTCCTTCCCAAGATTTCTTGCCATGTAGCTTTTCCTGGAGCAAAGAAACATAACATTGACAATGGATAACGTTGAGTGAGTTCTCACTCTTTTCCAGAACTGTTTTTAAGAATTTTCAAGAATTTTCTCTTTAATTCTCAAAACAAGTCTTTGAAGTAGATATTTCTTTAACCCCATTTAAAAAATAAGCACATGGAGGCAGGCAAAAAACTTTCCTTGGGAAAGACAACTTTCCCAAGGTCACATAGTGAGTAGAGACTAGAATTTGGAATTCACGTGTTGGTAGTAGTATGATTTAGAGCCCGAATTCTACTCCATCATCTCTACATGGCTTGTTTTCTGTGTTCCCATATTTGTTAGTATTTATTGCTCACCCCTCACACACTCTATTCTAGGTTGAGCTGATGTTCCTTGCAACCGCAAATTCCTAACTAATCTAATTCTTGGCAACAGCAGATCTGCCAATGTCAATCGCTAGGCAATCAACTTGAGCTCCCTTTTCCAGGCACACAGTGGTGCTTTGCTGACCCTGCCTATCACATAAGCTGGCCAGCTCCGGGGAATACAATGTTCCTACAAAGACTGATCCTCTCTCATAGCACATCCTGTCCTAAACTCAACTGAATTGTGTCTGTCTCCTCCACCCAACTGAGCTCTGCTGAGAATATAAATTGTTCATTTATTTATTTTGTGTCTCTGGTACATTGTACACTGTCTGGGACAAAGCAGATGCTCCAAAACCATTCAGTAAATGAACATAGCACCTTTCATTTATATTCTAGGCTTTAAATGTCTGTTCACACTCTGTCCTAGCCTACCTTGGGGATAAGCCAATTGGTTGATAAAGAATATATACCTAATCCCAGGAGCTTTCCACTCAGATTGATAATATGTAGGCATTTTTAAAAAATTACTTTGGTAGAGACAGAAGGCCAGACCAATAACTTTGTATCAAGATGTATGTAATTGAGTTAACAATACATATTTTAAAATAATACCTTTACTTGCATAGCACCTTATGAAGTGAAAAGCATTTTTATTTAAGTGGTCCTCTTTGATACTCACAGTGAACCTGTGAAGGTGTATTATTCTAGCTGTGAAACTGCTTCTCACACAACCATGGCACAGCCACATGGGCTGACAGGGTCTCCTCTACCGCTATACTTCCGTGTATCCTGAACTCTGGCCCAATATTAGCCAGGCCTAGAAAATCCCAGGATTGAGTGGGATAGGAGTGAGGCTGGCAGAGTTCCCCCTCAGTTCCATCTGTGATCAACCATCTGCAAAAAAGGGGGGCAGGTGGTCATTTCCCCTGGGTGTTATGCTCCTTGTCCTTATCCTTATCCAGTCTATCACACTCCCAACTATGATGGAGGTTGAAGATAATTTTTCTAAAGGCTCAGATTTCAGAGGACCTTGTATGCCTACCTAAGGACTTGGCCTTCAAAAAAAGGGGGGGGGTGTTAAACCATAAAAAACTGTCTCTCTCCTAATCTTCTTCATCTTTATCTCCTTCATCTTTGTTTCTCCTCCTTTCCATGCTACCTCCCCAGTCAATATCTATTCTTTAGCCACCCACATGTTTCCTTGAGAATCTCCATCACTCTCTATGGGAAGGTGTTCTACCACCCTTTTTACCTTCCTAATCTTTACCAATTTATTAATTCACTAGAGGCCTGGAGCACAAATTTGGGGTCCTTTGGCCTGGCTGGTGATTGGGACAATTGTGGGGGCTGTCCTGCTGTGGGGAAGGACCACAGAAGGTTGGATGGTCAGCTGGGGATAGAGGGATCATGGGAGGTTGGCCAGCCATGTGAGGTTGGCCAGCCTCAGGAGATTGGCTATGGGCACTGACCACCAGGGGCAGCTGATGAGTTGAGCATCTGTCCCCTGGTGGTCAATGCACATCATAGCAACCAGTTGACCAATCATTCAGTCACTAAGACTTTTATAAATATATACTAGGGTCCTGGTGTATGAAGTTCATGCATAGGGGAAGGGGTGTCCCTCTGCCCAGCCTGCACCCTCTCCAATCTGGGACCCCTCAAGGGATGTCCAACTGCCCATTTAGGCCCGATCCTACTGGGATTTGGTCTAAACGGGCAGTTGGACATCCCTCTCATAATCCAGGACTGTTGGCTCCCAACTGCTCACCTGCCTGCCTCCCTGATTGCCCTTAACTGTTTCTGCCTGCCAGCCTGATCACCCCTTAACCACTCCCCTGCCAGCCTGTTTGCCACCAACTTCCCCCCTCTGCCAGCCTGGTCACCCCTAAATTCCCTCCCCTGCTGGCCTGATTTCCCACAACTGCCCTCCCTTACAGGCCTGATCCCTCCCAACTACTCTCCCCTGCAGGCCTGGTCCCCCCTCAACTGCTCTCCTCTGCAGGCCTGGTTCCACCCCAACTGCCCTCCCTTATAGGCCTGGTCTCTCCCAACTGCCTTCCTCTACTGGCCATCTTGTGTTGGCCATCTTGTGTCCACATGGGGGCAGCCATCTTGTGTGTTGGAGTGATGGTCAATTTGCATATTACTCTTTCATTAGATAGGATAGAGGCCTGGTGCCTGGGTGGGGGCCAGCCGGTTTTCCCTGAAGGGTTTCCTGGATCAGGTGGGGTTCCCTTGAAGTGTGGGGTGGCCTGGATGAGGGGCCTGTGTGGTTTGCAGGCTGGCCACACCTCCCGGCAACCCGAGGACAGGTCCTGGTATCTGAGATTTATTTATCTTCTACAATTGAAACTTTGTAGCTTGGAGCAGAGCCAAGCCACCTGATCACTCCAAGGCTACAGCCATTTCTGTTGGGATTTATTTATCTTCTATAATTGAAATTTTGTAGTCTTACACAGAGACCAAGGCAGACCAGGGCTTAGGAAAGCTTGCTTCCTCCATTGCCGGGAGCAACCATAACCTCTTACTCTCTGCAGCTCTGTGGCTGCCACCATTTTTGTTGGGATTTATTTATCTTCCATAATTGAAACTTTGTAGCATTGAGTGGAGGCCTGGCTGGCCAGGGTGTGTGGAAAGCTTGGCTTCCTCCATCACAAGGTAAACCCACGCCTCCCTCCTGCTCTCTCCATGGCCATAGCCATCTTGGTTTGGGTTAATTTGCATACTTGCTCCTGATTGTCTGGTGGGCATGGCTGGTGGGCGTGGCTTGTGGGTGTACCAGAGGTATGGTCAGTTTGCATATTACTCTTTTATTAGATAGGACTAGTGGCCTAGTGCATCAAATTTGTGCATGGTGGTGGGATGAGAAAGGGTGTACCTCAGCCCAGCCAGCACCCTCTCCAATCTGGGACCCCTCAGGGCATAACCAGCAGTCGGACATCCCTCTCATAATCCAGAACTGCTGGCTCCTAACTGCTTGCCTGCCTGCCTGATTGCTCCTAACTTCTTTTGCCTGCCAGCTTAATTGTCCCTATCTGCTCCTCTGCTGGCTTGATTGCCCCTAACCACCCCCTGCCTTGGCCCTTCATCTGGGACTGAGGATTCCCTCCTCCAGCCAACCACAGGCATCTGGATCCAAGCTTCTTTCCCTCTGGTCATCCATAGGCGCCCAAGCTGGCTGCAGCCACAGGGGATGGTGGGCAGGTGGCTTCCAGCCTCAGGTGCTGAGGCCTGATTTCTCTGTCTCCCCCAGGACATGAGACTTCTGCTACTGGCTGAAGCCTGGGATCACAGGGCAGGTGGCTTCTTGGTCTCCCGGACTGCATTCAGCCTTAGGCCCTGGCACCCAAATTCTTTCACCCCCACAGGCCTGGAGTGGTGGGGGCGGGGCTGCTGCCATGTTTGGAGGTTAATTTGCAAATTCACTCTGGCTGGTAGTGTCAGAGTGATGATAACTTGCATGTTTCTCTTTAATTAGTGTAGATATATGAGGCTCTTGTCTGGTCAGTTATTGATTATTAATGGGCCACAGTCCAATAAGTGATGATGGACATAGGAACTTTTCACCAGGTACAGGCCAAGTAAATTTCTTCCTAGGATTGCCAGTGATGCTGGCATATGTTGTCAAAGCCGAAATTACTTTCTCTGAGATAACATAGTCAAGTTTCTTATGTAAAAAGAATAGTCACCTACTTCTTGAGAACAATAAACTCTGGCATTACTATAAGGGCTTTTGACTGTTTCCTGGGTAGGGATCAAGTTACCAGAGCCTCTGCAAGGTGAAACCTGTTTCTTTTTGCCAAACAAAAAGGACAGACCACCTCTGTTTATTTTATTTTATTTTATTTTATTTCAAACCCTTTTTTTCACACTAAACCCAGTTCCCCTTCTCCAGGGTAGTGGGGTCAGAGAATTTACCATGGTGCTAAGAAGATGGTTCTTTAGAGAATTTAAGTGAATTACCAAGCAAGAGACAATGTAGGCTCTATAATATCTCACTCATAAATATTAATTGTGTATGCTGCATGAGATTTACTGGCAGCTCTGAGAAAACTTCTGATGGTAAATTATTGAATCTGAATTTCCCTTCCAGCTCCCTGTTACTTTTTTTAACAGGGTTAAAAACTTTCAAAAGTTCTTGGTTTATAATAATCGGGAGGTAAATTTTTGTCTTTTAAATTGTCAAAGTGAAAATCTCTGAAGGCAATAAGTATAAGTTAAATATTCTTTATTTAATAACTTCTTTTTAGATCTTGCAGAGTTAATGCTAATAATATTTATATTCTGCTTCATTGTCTCCTTTGCGAATACTGTGCTTTGCCCTTGTAGGAATTAAACATGGCCTCTGCTAGAATTCTATGTATAATTTTATGGAGAATTTTTGTATAAAATCATTCCAGAACTTAGACCTTTGCCAATTAACCTCCAGGCCAGGTTAATTCTGCTCTGCTGTTGTGAATATTTCTTTAAAAATGAAGCGGTGTGAACGTTAATGCATTTACCAAAATAAAAGTCCCCAAAAAATGTATTTTCAATTCTGGCAAAAGAAGAAATTCTGGCTCTTTTTTTCTTAAGCAGTGCCTTATTCAAGGAGACGTGCATGTCCCTTCCTTAGTCAGCCTTTTGGATCAAGCCTGAAGACGGTTGAGTTTAAAGAAAACATCTTATTTTTCACTTTGTGTCCTTCTAAAACTTTAATTTTTACCTTGCACAACCTCCCCTCCTCCCCATTCAGATTTTGCTCACTCTCTCTCTCCTGTAGTTAATACACACCTGCAGAAAGTGGAATTTCCCTTGGCGAATGGTTATTTCATTTGCTTTAACAACCACTTTATGTGCTGGGAATTGGTTGTTCACTTCTGCCAGCAGCCTAAGGGATATATTTCCAGACTTTCAAGGAATGGAGCTCTGTTCTTAAGCTAAGGGCAGTGGCTCCTTTTCTTCAAAATGGTGGGTTACCACAGGATGTATGGTCTTTCTAAAGCCATTGAAGAATGTGACTGGTATTTAAAAGCTTTCCTTTCAAGCTCGGGCAATTGTAGAGGAAGGTGCTGCATGAGGCCTGCTATAGCACAAGCTTATAGCAGGATGTTAAATGAGAGTCTTCTTGTTTTTCTGAAAGCTGAGGCCTCAGAGCTAAGTAGGTAGATATATCCCACATTCTGAAGAAGATGCTCTATCATCCCCAGAAGATGAGGATTTTGTAGAGGTAAATGAATGGACAGCTATGCAATGGCCTTCTGTTTCCACCACAGAGAGGATAGTATCACTTCCCTGTCCACCAAAAGAGGCTGAAGGCCACAAGACCCTCGGCCCACTGACCTCACCCCAGAGTTGGCAGGGATGTCTGTCAGGAAGGGGATTGCCATTTCAACCCCCTCCATGCCATGTACATCAACAGGAGAAAACTCAAAGTCTTGTAGCATCAATGACTACCCTGAAAGAGAGCCAAGTATGGGGACAAAGTTCTTGAAGAACTTGACCTGTGCCTCCTATATTTTGGTGTCTGAGAGATTATATCTGGTTCTCACCTGGAAGGTCCGAAGGTGTGAAGCCTGCTGACATTGCCTCTGACTGCAACATTAAGAGAGAGGGCCAACTTCATATCCAGATTCGGCAGGAAAGTTGGAGACTATTTTTCCTTGATGGGCTGCCTCCTGCATGCTCCCTACTGGGGATGGAGTCTGTAGGCTACGCATGTGCCTAACCGGAATTGAACAGTGACCTGCTGGTTCATAGGTCGATGCTCAACCACACCAGTTAGAGAAAAGTTGGTGACTAGCTGAGAGCCAGAACAAGCATAAAGCAAGGTCTGGGCTTTTCATTGTGCAAAAGGTCCTACTCCAAAGGGATGCCTAATACTAGCAAGGACATAGCAGAGAGAGCAGGAGGGGGAGCAGAACGGAAGGCTGCTTTGCAGGGTGGAGCCAGAGATCACAGACGACAGAAAAAGGATATTTTGTGAAGTGGTCTTTGTGGGGAAGGGGACAACAGGTCTTCAGAAGTGTCATGAAAGAAAGAACTAACATTAGACCCTCTGGTGAAGTGTCACTGTGATAGTCAAGGTTGCCTTTTTTCTTCCTACTTATCCCCCTTCTGACCCCACAGCAGCATTGAAAGGGAGGAGTGAATGAGGAAGGTGACCAGGCAAAGCCTTTCTGTGGGGTTTTGAGCCTGAGAATAGCTCAGGGAAGAGGAGCCAGAAAAACTGTAAATCATTTGAGAGGTTAAAAGTTAATATTGGATATGACTAGACTTTTTTTGATACTTAAAAGATGATACTTTCATTATGATCTGAAATACACCAGAGAAGCTCTGAGATCCAGAGCGAATGAAGAGAAGGCTTATGTATGAGAGGAAAAAAAGATATCCTTTTCCACTGTGTCAAATTTATTCAGCTAAATTCCATAAGTAAATATTTTGTAAAAACTTACATCAATTTATTTTACTTCTGTTGATAAGCCAATGTAGCCAGAATCTCTACAACACATTAACCTTGAATTAACTAACGAAATTCTGAATGCCTTGGGTGAGAGGGGCTCATTATTGATTTAAATAAAGATTTTCATATCCATTTATAAGCTTTTCTAGCATTTGCTCTGCAAGCTCTGGATCTTTTTTGGTTAGGTAGTATTTCAAATAAAAAATGCTCTCTGAGACTGGAAATAAAACTTGGAGCAATTCAGAAAATGGCTCATGGCCTTGGTCCTTGCTAGAAATTTACTTGACAAAATACTACACATTATTTGAAACTATGAAGTTCATTATTTTCCTTTGAATAGGAATGCAGGAGAACTCTTTATTTCAAATGCTACCTTAGATCATGTGGCGTGATCCCTTAATGTAGCTAAATTTTGTCTTGGCCGTATGCCTGAGTATAGATGACACACATGGGCTTAGAGAAAATTTTACTGTGGTAAGTGGAATAATTTCTTGGGGATGAATAGCCTGTTTCTTGTAATTACAAAATAACTTTGATATCACTATTGAGGGACTAGTTCTGAGATGGTCTAAAGTCTAAGATTCTAGTGACATAATATATACTAGACTTACCTGCAACAAATTCAGCTCCCAAGCAATCAAACCTTAGAGCTTCTGTGAAACCAGTAGAAATGTGGTGCACACACTGAAACTGCTAAGCTACCCATGCAATTGCCAAGAATTAGATGGTTTTTCTCTCCAGAAGAGATTAGGCTGGTGAATTCCAAATGCAGGAGGAAATGTGTAAGTGATTGATATTAAGTCAGTTTCTTCTTTTTTTTCATATCTCATATACATGAAGACAAATAATTAAGTATAAAACAGGGTAGCTAGGATTAGGATTAGACAAAATAAGAAAAAATTTAAAGCAGGATTGCTAAAAAAGAATGTGGAGTCTCTTGGACCTGTTATACACTAAAAGCAATGCCCTGTTGGAAAATATGTCACTGAAGGCAAATGATTGGACTCTAGAGGTCCATTCAAAATGCTTAAGTGCATTCCCATATTTCACCAAACATTTCAGTTTGGGCTATAGAGAAGTCTGTGAAGTGTTGGCTTCCTCTTACATTGCCCTTTATGGCAAGTTTCCGAAAGCATTAAACTCATCTTTCACTTTAAAGTAGAACCTAGGTTTTAATGTTCTCACGCTGAAGTGCTTGTCCTAAAGAATATCATGATAACTTTGATATTCAAAATGAAATCAAGAGGCTTATTAAAACCAACACTTGAACATCGTCAAACATGTTACTCATTTCTATTTGGGAACCAGGGGTCTATCTGCAAAAGGATGAGAAGTGGGCTTACTTTTTCAGAGACTGTCCTGAGCTCACCCTTTTAGAAATTGCAAAGGCACATGTTATTAAATAGGTTTATCCCTATTTAGTTATGCGGTTCATAGGTAAAAATCTAAAATCTTGTAACTTGAACAATCATAATAAAATTTAAGTTGTACTCCCAGTTAAGTGACTGAATAAAATTATACATGATGAGTTTATTATCATGAGAAACACAAAGCAGAAAAATGCAAATTTCTATTATTGTTGTGCAAGCAAATTCTTTAGGAAAAATATGATTACAAATCCAGGGAACCTGTGAAAATATTTATAGTTTTAATATTAGCTTACATATTTATATACTCTGTTGGCATAAAATCATAATAAACATACCAATGTAAAGGCATCGTGCATTTTCAAAGTTCCTCTTTATAATTTTCCGAGTGATATCAAATCATTTAATCCATTATTTAAAAGCGAATCCAACTATTAAAAAGAGAATCTTAAATTATTCAACTAAGAAGACAGATTATAGAATTACTTTTTTACAAAATATTTTCTGTAATCTCAGGCAAAACTTTTCTTTCTGTCCATCATATTCTTCCATTTCCTCCCATTAACACACATTATCAATAATTCTCTAATTTTTTGTTACCTTGAAAAAATTTATAGCCTATAACCATCTGCCTCAAAGTCTCCTTTTTTCTACTACATACGGTTAGATTTCTTAGACTCTTCATGTGTCATCCATCTGACTGCTGAATCATCCCTTTCATCTCCAGGGTTTTGTTATCAGACATGTTGGTCACGTTGTTGGGAGCTGAGATGCACCTGAGGTCCTTTTTGCAATCAGTCCCAGCCCACATCTTCTCTAATACAGACGGATTAAATCAGACACAGATTACATGGTGTCCCTAGGTTCTGTCCCTCCTCACAGTGGGGCAGGCACTTGAAGACCCATTTGTATTACTGGGTTTGGTTTAATTAGATGGGGTGGGGGGTGGGTGGGGGAATAGGCTGGAGAAGTATCAGATCCTGTAGCATTGACAGGGGACTTTTGACGCCTTCTCCTGATGCCTCACTAACAACCGAGGAGAAGGGTTGTTCTTTTTTTTAAGAATGTCTTCTTTATTTTCCTGAATAGATTTACACAGTTAGATGTTATTTTTTTTATAAACAAGTCAGCCATTGAATGGCATCATCTTAAGAGATGGTCCTATCAAGGACAGTAGTTTAATGAATAGTTATTTCATACTGAAACTCTGATGGTTTTAGATAAGTTGATACTATTCACTTGTTGATTCATCCAGCCATCAGTTCCTTCCAGTATTATTTTAGATATGGTATTGGTAGCTGAGATTAAAAGGCAGCAAACAAGCAAACACACAGTTTGACATTTGAGAGATTTCGTTTTCTGGCTTGTGAAATATAATTTTCAAGAAAAACAGTAAAATCATTAGTCATATTATAGTGATAGAGATTTTGTTACCAGACAGAGGACATGTCTCTGAACAGGTCTGGCTAGGATCTGACTATAGTGTGTGGGTTCTTGACTTTTCACAGGAAAGATTTCAAAATGCAAGTCCAGGTGACTATTAGGGAACATTTACTAAAGCTGGGGAAAGGGAAATAGGAAGGGCTTAGCATGGAAGCAGCAACAAGAGAGCCTAGTCTGCGCTGCCTTTGCTCACTGGGAAGTCAGAGAAAATAATCTTAGAAACAGGGTCAGGATTAGTCTAGGAAAGTCTGAACTAATGGTAAAAACCAGGCACTCACAAAGCAGAGGTCCCTGTTTCCCAGGGCACCTTCATTCACATGAAACCATTTCTCCAATGCTTGGGGAGCATCATACAGGAGGGATACCATGAAATATACCCTCCTTGCCCAACATATAAGTTTTGACATAAAAATTTATCAGTGTAGCTGAAACCAGTTTGGCTCCGTGCATAGAGTGTTGGCCTGCGGACTGAAAGATCCCAGGTTCGATTCTAGTCAAGGGCATGTACCTTGGTTGTGGGCATATCCCCATTAGGGGATGTGCAAGAGGCAGCTGATCGGTGTTTCTCTCTCTTCAATGTTTCTAACTTTCTATCCCTCTCCCTTCATCTCTGTAAAAACTCAATAAAATATATTTTTAAAAAGTACATCAGTGTAGTTGGGGTGGTGGGCCCACAGTGCAATATACAGACCCTATAACATAGGAACCCATACCTGAAACCTATATGTTCATGTTGACGAATGCCACCACAATGGATTTAATAAATAAAAGTATTAAAAAAATACATCAGTTATTTTGCAGATTGAAACTGGCTCAGGGAGATGAAGTGATTGGTTTGAGGTCCCTCATACATCCACCGCACATGATTAAGACCCAGAACTTTCTTGTCTTTCTCTCAGTAGACTTCAAAGATCCTGCCTTTTAGAAATCCAAAGAAGGTCTTAATCTACTCTACTGTTAATTCCATAATGCCTCAGCCAGCAAGCTCCAGTGGGGTCAGCCTTCAGTCCCCATGTTCTAGTCGTCGAATTTTGGGGGCTGGAACAACCAAGGTCTTCATTCAACTCTTCCACAGGGTGACATCATTTAAGTGCTCATCTTGGAACTGGCCTCTCTGCCTCCATTTTTGCTATAAGAAGCAGAATTAAAGACGGCTCTCCATGATCTCATACTTTCAAACTGTACTGGCTCTACTGGCCTCCCAAATGTCCCTCATTACTGCTTAGTGACTTCTTTGTTCATCTGTCAGTCGGTTTCTTTTGTTGGTCTTGATATTATTTAACTTGTGTGGGGTGCTATGAACTGATGCCGAGCTTCTCAGGACTCCGCGGCAGCAACCAAAGGCTCAGCTCACTTCCAAACCAATTCCCTTCTGGTGCCCCGAGCCCTCTGGCTCGCTCTCTCTCTCTCTCTCTCTCTCTGTTGCTAGGGAAGTGAGAAGGGTTGTTCTCACAACTATTCTGTATAGGCAACTGATTCTTATACAATATTGGAATTGATTTTTGCTAAACTTTTTATTTGTATGTAGCCAAACCATGATTGCAATTGATGACTGAATGTAGTTCTGATATGAATGTTGGCTGATATTTTGTTTACATTAATGGGTAAGACTAAAGTGAAAGTGAAACAATAAAGATGTATATCAGAACTTTATTAGTGTGTCAATGATGTGAGCAACTTTTTGTTTCAAATTCCGGGAGAAGAGTTCTCAACTTTTTGTGTGCCTCTCATGTTCTAATGGCTTCAGACACTTATACGTTTAATCTGCATCAATAACACTGTCTCCATTACTTCTCATGTCTAAATCATCAACCAAAGAATAAATTAAGCTCTGATTGGTAGCCACCATGATCAATTAGAGCTACCAGTATTGTTACTGATTACAGAACTGGGAAGAGATGCATGGTAGCACATCATCATATATTCTTCTTACTATACAGACAGAATAGATGTAAATAACCTCAAAAGCATAAATAATATAAAAATATAGTACAATAACTAGGATGTGATAAATGTAGGGTATTTATTTTTATTGTTGATATGGCTCATTTAATATGTAAGTTTACACAGTGTAATTTTTAATAATGGCTTTGTTTAACAATGGCCTCACAAAATACCTGAAAAGTTAGTAATTAGCTCTTATAATCTGGTACAGGTGGGCCCTACAACACCACTGGCCACACCTCAGAAGTTTTAAAACATGATAGTGATGGGAAATTAGAGCTGGCATGGATCATATCCATTGTCCCCAGTAAATGGCCTCTGATGTATCATGCTTTGTATAGGAGACTCTAGCAGCAGAGAAGTTCTGGTCTGATTCCTAGATTCCTGGGGGTTGAAATCACTAAGAAAGTACCTCTAGCACAGATTGTCCCTTTTCAAGAGGAAGCTTGGCAGAGGAGAGAAAACTCTTGATGAGGGCCAGATCAACTTCTGTATCTGTTTGCCATACTCCAGTATGTACATGTGTGTGGGGAGTGGTGGGACTGAGAAAAAGGGAGATGTTAGGAAATGGCATCTTACCTTGCAGGAGTTTAAACCCTAAGGCAATCTGGAGCTTTGGGAAAGTTTGAGTTCCCCTTAGGACTTTCTCAGTGTACTCTGAAGCTATCTGCTGAGAGTAAGCATGGAAATGGTAAAGCTTCTGGAAATAAGTAAAGTTTAGAAATTGTGATTATACCAAAGGGAGAGGGAAAAGTTAAAATCATCAATTCCAGCTGGGACTATAACAGCTAAGAACATTTAACATTTACTGATTCAGTACATTTATCATATGCTAAACATTTTGCATGCATAATTTCACTTAAACTTCACCCTGACCACATAAAATAGATATTATTTTTCTTGCTGTTTTTCATATAGGGAAACTGGTTGAGAAATTTACACAAGGTAATACAGATAGAAAAGGGCAGAGCTGGAATTTATAGGAAGAATAAATCTTTGAATCAATTTTGAATGTACAAAATTATATGATTTTCTACATCAGCTACCCAAGTACTGGGACCAAGAAGAACAGAATTGGGTTTCACTAGTTAGACTGGATAGAAATGTAGGGGTGGAATGGGATCAACCCAATCTTTTCTATCACCCTAGACCAAATACCATCATTACCACCAAGAATAACAAATTATGAACATCCAAAGATTATCAAACTGCAGGGTCCCACACACCAAGAAAGAAAACTGTAATCATAGTTTCTATCACTTTAGGCTGATGAAGACACTTAACTATTTTTCTTCATTGAACATTGCCTTTACCTAAAGTTAGCCTAAAAGAAACAGACATAGCCCAGCTGGTATGGCTCAGTTGGCTGGGTATCATTCCATGCACCAAAGGGTTCCAGTTCGATTCCTGGTCAGGGCACATACCCGAGTTGCTGACTCCATCCTCGGTAGGAGGCAGCCAATCAATGTTTTGTTCTCACATTGATGATTCTCTCTCTTCTTGTCCCTTCCTCTCTATCTTTAAAAAAATAAATAAAACATTGAAAGAAAGAGAGGAAGGAAGGAAGGAAGGAAGGAAGGAAGGAAGGAAGGGAGGGAGGGAGGGAGAAAAGAGAGGGAGGGAGGAAAAGGAGAGAGAGAGAGAGAAGGGGGAAGAGAGAAGGGATAGAAAAGAAAAATTAAAGTTGAAAGGAAAGGAAAGGAAAGGAAAGGAAAGGAAAGGAAAGGAAAGGAAAGGAAAGGAAAGGAAAGGAAAGGAAAGAGAATGCAGACTGGTGCAGCCTGTGTGGAGAACAGTATGGAGTTTCCTCAAAAAACTAAAAATGGAACTCCCATTTGACCTAGAAACACCAATCAGAAAGGATATATGTACCCCTATGTTCATAGCAGCACAATTCACCATAGCTAAGATTTAGAAACAGCCTAAGTGCCCATCAGCAGATGAGTGGATTAAAAAACTGTGGTACATCTACATAATGGAAAACTACGCTGCAGTAAAAAAGGAATTCTTACTATTTGCAATAGCATGGATGGAACTGGAGAACATTATGCTAAGTGAAATAAGCTAGGCAGAGAAAGATAAATATCACATGATATCACTCATTTCCTATCTAATAAATAAAAGGGTAATATGCAAATTGACCATACCCTTGCTACACCCACGAGCCACGCCCACCAGCCACACCCACCAGCCAATGAAGGGGGGGGCACAGGGGGTAGGCCTGAGGTGGCCATGTCTGGGGGGGCAGAGCCGAGGTGGCCTGGGCTGCAGGGGGCAAGGCCAAGGCAGACAGTGCCCGCTGGCCAGGGAGAAGGCTTCAGCTGGGGGGCGGGGCCAAGGCCCACACTAGCTGGTTACGAGCTGGCTGGGGTGAAGGCCCAGGCAGAGGGTGGAGGGTAAGGGGGATGGGGCTGGGACGAAGCCAGCCATTGGCCCCATTGCACAGCAATGGCTGGGTGCCCAAGGCCTAAAGCCTGGGCCAGAGGCTTTAGGCCTTAGGCAGGCTGGGGGTGAGTGGTGTGTAGGACATCCCCTGAGGGCTCCCAGTGTGTGTGAGGGGGCAGGTTGGGCTGAGGGATCACTCACCCCAGTGCACAAATTTCGTGCACCAGGCCCCTAGTATGGAATATAATGAACAACATACACTGATGAACAAAAATAGATCTAGAGACAGAAAAATATCGATCAAACCATTAAACATCAGAGGTAAGGTAGGGAAGAGTGGGGTTTAGGGGGAGAGATCAACCAAAGGAATTATATGCATGTATATAAGCCTAACCAAGGGCACAGACAACAAGGGGGTGAGGGCATAAAGGGGATGGGGGGCAATGAGAGAATAAGGACACATATGTAATACTGTAATCAATAAATAAATTAAAACAAAAAAGGAAAAAGAAAATAAAATAAAAACCAGATGCAAATAACCTCTGGCTGCCAGAGTGAAGAGGTGGTGGTATCCTTTCTGGGTGTAGAGTAATGTCTCAGCAGGCTGAATTGCAACTGTCAAAGCTCCACTATTAGTGGGAATATAAAGGGAAAATTGGGAAAATTGTCTGTTGGACAATGGTCAATGGCGGATCCTGCATGGGTTTGCTCCTGTCTTGAGTTGGTCTGCAGATTCAATATGTTCCAAATCCTTTTACTTTCAGCCTTATTTAGCACCTTCCAGGTACCAAAACTACTGATAACAATAGTCTTTCTATTATGTAAATCATCTCTTAGTTAGTTTAATATTTAAAAAAATAAAGTTTGTTATAGCTGTTACTGTGGTGGTTCTAAAGACTCAAATGCAAGTCTGATAATGAGGATGAAGGAAAACAGGTCACATTTGCTATCATACATGTCAGTTTTAAAACAGCCTCAAAATTCCAAGGTGGGCATCTATGTCCTTCCCATGTGAATTTGATTGGATTTGTAACTACTGTTCCAGGCCAGGTTGTGCTTTCTGAGTCCAGGTGAGAAAAGGCTGTGCCGCTTCCATCTAGTCTTCTTGGCATTCTCTAGAACTATCCCACTCAGAACCCAATCTTCATTCTGTGAGAAATTCAAGTCATGTGGAGATTGACATATAGGTGCTCTGTTTGATAGCTCTAGTTGAGCTAGTTCTTAAGTCACTTCAGCCCAAGTATCAGACTTGAGTGAAGAAGCCATCTTAGGAGGGCTACCCTGCTCCCAGATGCACCTCCTTTAAGTTGTGCAAGACTTTTATGCTGATTTCCCAGGTACTGTGGAGTAGCAAGAGACTGCCCCAACTGTGCCCTTTCCTAATTCTTGACCTACAGAATTCATAAGAATAACAAAATGGCCATTCCTTTATGTTGCTAAATTAACAATGGTTTGTTTCATGGCAAAGCTAACTGGAACATATACCAAAGAAGCACCTCTAAACATTAGAGTACATCTGGCATGTGCAAAAATGGCTAATTATCGCATGAATGCTCTGTGCCTTGGCTCCTAGAAACGTGGAGGTTCTGTGAGTCAGAGTCCCAACTTCTGAGAAGACCAGCACTGGCCTAACAGCTCAAGTGAAAGTTGCTAGAAGAAACATCAGAACAACCAAGTAATAAGGAGAGCCCCTGTTATTATTTTAATCCTTATAATAATGATATTATACATCTATTTTCAGTATAATGCTGGTTTGTGGCTATGTCTGCTTCTTATTTTATTTACACTTGAGTCTTTAATTGTTTGGGGTGCATATTGACAGCAAATATTCAGAGCAGTAGCTACATGCCCAAGGGGAATGTGAAGCACAGGGGATGATCACACTCTGGCCCAAATCAAATGTGGAATCAAACTGCTCACATCTTGGTAGGTCCTCAGAGGCCATCAAGAATATGATGGGTGAGCCCCAAAGAGGTGCTCCAGTGCCTGGGATGATCAAACCCAGACAAGGTACGGCGGCAAGTTGTTTTGAGAGTAGAGCATTCTATTTATAGTCTTTCAAGAAGAAATAACCAAAGTGAGTTGCATATGGAAAAATACGTGCAAAGGATGACCAGTATTTGCAATTGTGTCAATATAAAAATTGCTTTTCTTACATACAGTTTCCTGTTGATATTTTATTGAATGGCTTCTAGACCTAAAAATCTAAGAACGTAGGTACTAATGGGATGTTGTTTATATGCAAGTTATTTGTATTAATCTTTGGGTTACATACTTAAGCCAACTTGTTCAAACCATTTCCCTCAAAATTTGGTAACTTATTTCCTAAGAATCAGTCAATAGTACTATTGGATGAAATATATATATATATATATATATATATATATATATATATATATATATATATATTTATGTAATGTTGGTACAGTCTGGTGTTGACATATCCTATCTAATAAAAGAGTAACATGCAAATTGATCATACCTCTGCTACACCCACAAGACACACCCACCAGCCAATCAGGAGTGAGTATGAAAATTCACTCAACTGAGATGGCTGTGGCCACAGAACAAGCAGGAGGCTTTGGTTTCCCTGGAAATGGAAGAAGCCAAGCTTTTTGCCTGCCCTGGCTAGCCCAGGCTTCTGCTCAAGGCTACAAAGTTTCAATTATAGAAGATAAATAAATCCCAGAAACCATGGCCTCTGCTTGGGTCACCGGGAAATATGTCCAGCCTGCAAACCACCACAGGTCCCTTGCCCAGGCTGCCCCATGACCCAAGGGAACACCCATTCGATCCTTCAGGGCAAACCAACCAGCCCCCACCGCCTCTATCCTATCTAATTCTATCTAATAAAAGAGTAATATGGAAATTTATTGTCACTCCAACACACAAGATGACTGACCCCATGTGGACACAAGATGGCCACCACAAGATGGCCAGCAGGGGACGGCAGTTGAGAGGGACCAAGTCTGCAAGGGAGGGCAGTTGGGGGTGATCAAGCCTGCAGATGGAGAGCAGATGGAAGGGGGTGGAACCAGGCTTGCAGAGGAGGGCAGTTAGGGGAAAACAGGCTGGCAGGGGAGCAGTTGGAGATCAATTAGGCTGGCAGGGTAGTGGGTAGGGGTGATCAGGCTGGCAGACAGAAATGGTTGTGGGTAATCAGGAAGGCAGGCAGGTGAGCATTTGGGAGCCAGCAGTCCTGGATTGTGAGAGGGATGTCTGATTGCCTGTTTAGGCCCGATCCTACCTGCCTTCCCAAATTGGAGAGGTTGCAAGCTGAGCTGAGGGACACACTCCCCACCCCTTTCCCCACCCCAGTGCATGAATTTTGTGCACCAGGCCTCTAGTTAACAATATAAGCTAATAAACATTAAATAACATACAAATTAAACATCAGCATCATCTGTAATCAAAAACATTTCCAGGAATTACAACTGCCTTAGCATCTAGAGTTTTTACTACAATTATAGAAATCAGAGAGTTTTCTGGGCAGTGTGTTAATTAAAGAAAAGGAAATACTGCATCTTCAGGAAAAAGCCTCATTCACTGTAACTTTCTTCTAAAACAAAGGTAGTACAGTGAAGTAGGCATGAATCTTATTTTTCTCCCTGTTTAGAGCCTGTTCAGGCTGGGTGAGGAAGAAAGTGTCCTCCCTTCCCTTACAGGAGATAACCATATATTCCAATTTGCCCTAAGTGGTCCAAATTTATATCTGTTCTCTCTCAGAGGTGCTCTAGTTTGGATGATAAATTATATGGTCACTCTACTCAAAAGTCTAAGGGGAAAGTGCTGTGCCACACACACACATTTGGTACAAATTCCTTTGTTCACATGAATCACTATCCACAACATGGAATATGCACCCAATTTCTTTCATCATGTTTAGAACAGAATCCATTAAATCTATATTCCCCTTCATTTTCACTGTAACACCAAATTGGCTGCAACTAAAGCTCAGTTTGTTTCATTTGTATGGATTAAACACCTTTGAATTTTAGTGAATACCTTTCAGGATTGGTTTACATTTTGCAAACATACTATTTGCAACCATTAAAAGCTTAATATATAACTAGAGGCCCAGTGGGTGGAATTCATGCATGGGTAGGGTCCCTAGGCCTGGCCAGCAATCAGGGCTGATCTGGGCCTTCCTTCCCCAGAATGCCATCTGCCAGCCAGGGCCTTCTTTCATTCCATGCTGCCTCCTGGTGGCCAGCGCACATCTAGCTCCCAGTTGGTCGAACTCCCACCCATGGGAAAAATTTATGTATTAGCCTTTTATTATCCTATATAATAAAAGCCTAATATACTAAGTGTCTGGTCATCTGATCGTCTGTTCAACTAATCAAAGCACAATATGCAAATGATATTCTAAGGCTGCTCAACTGCTTGCTATGACATGTACTGACCACCAGGGGCCAGACAGTCGATCAGTTGACCAGTTGCTATGATGTGCACTGACCACCAGGGGACAGATGCTCAATGCAGGAGCTGCCCCCAGCCTGCAGGCCCTAGGGCCAGCTAAGGCTGGTGCCAGCAGGGGCCCCCCAGATTGCCCCACAGTTCAGCCCTGATCACTGGGCCCCTAGTATACGATAATAGATGGACAAAGTGATGTTTTCCACAAGAATGTTTTCATTTTAACTAGACTGAAAGGCCAGATATAGTGTAAAAAATATCAGACTTGTCCTAACCAGTTTGGCTCAGTAGATAGAGCATTGGCCTACAGACTGAAGGGTCCCAGGTTTGATTCCAGTCAAGGGCATGTTCCTTGGTTGCAGGCACATCCCCAGTAGGGGGTGTGCAGAAAGCAACTGATCAATGTTTCTCCCTCATTGATATTTCTAACTTTCTATCCCTCTCCTTTCCTCTCAAAAAAGTCAATAAAAATATATATTTTTAAAAAGAACATCAAACTTGGTGTCTGAAGCTCTATGCCTAAGTTCATACTCTGCCCCCTATACGTAGCGTGGCAATATGTCACAGTCTGCACAGTATTGTACCAATTTACACTTTTTTTTTCCTGGTGTAGTTATTAAGAGCAGCCCTTTTCATTCTCAAAAGTGTTTTGGTTTAGAAGGGAGGGAACATCGAGATGTATACTGAATGCCTGTGGGTGAGACCAGCTGCTGGTCAACAAATTCATCTCCTCTTCCCCCTGTACCTGTACTTAAACCTCATTTCTCAGCCTCTTGAAGGTGTATGTCCATGTGACTGCATTCTAGCAAATGAAATGTTGGCAGATGTCTTTTGGGCCAATCCCTGTCCTAACTCATGAAACTCTCCTACACACAATCATTCATACTCTTTCACTTCTGTTGGTCCACTTTTATTATTATTAAGTGGTTGACATTGGAGATTTGCTTATTCTTATTAATATTAGTTACTGTTAGTATGCTGGTGCTTTTTTGACCTTATCAGAATAATCAAGGAACATTTTTAAAAATAATTTTTAAATATATTTTTTATTGATTTCAGAGAGGAAGGGAGAGAGATAGAAATATCATTGATGAGAGAGAATCATTTTTTGGCTGCCTCCTGCACATCTCCTACTGGGGAGGAATCGACCCTGTAACCCTGGCATGTGCCGTTGGCCAGAATTAAACCTGGGACCTTTTAGTCCACAGGCTGACACTCCATCCACTGAGCCAAACTGGCTAGGGCACCAATGACATTGACTGTAAGATTGCTCTTGTTTCTGAGAGGTGAAAGGCAAAAAAAAAAAAATTGTGCATATTGGAATTAATGAAACAGGATAATTCAGTGTTCCGGTGTGTAATTTTCCATAGTGTTGTCTGAGTCTCCTAGCAAGTGCCCTGAAGGATAAAAAACTGCTATTACTGATAATGAAGGCTCCTAGAGGACATAAAGTGTATCTGTTTTACTCACTCCGGTATCCACAACATCTGGAACATCACCAGGTGCATTATAGTAACTCAGTAAAATGTGTCTAATAAGGGTCACATGTCCACATTTAAGAAACAAAATGGTAATTAATAAAATATAATGAGAAATCTAATTTGAATATGCTGCACCCAGGTCTGTGTGAGGAGTGAATTCTCCATCTGCAGGCAAGCCCCAAGGGAAAATGAGTGACAGCGAGGAGAACAGACTCAGAATCCAGAGTTATTTTGATGAACTGGGTGTTTGATGGCACCACAGTGTGATGCTTGTTGGCAGGGCTTCTGAAACGTGTGTGAGGAGAGTACAGGGAGGCAAGGACCTTATCTTATTGTGTGGACTTTTAAAAATTATGGCCATGACTTCAAAAGATGAGTATTATCTGAATTACAGTCTTCAGTGTTAAACATCTACAAAGCTGCTCTATTTGATTCTAAATAATTTCAAAATCACTGCTTTATTTCCAATGACTATTAGATCTCTGTAAGGATGTGTCTGTGACTTGGAGAGGAACACTCACCTTATCAAGAGCTTGTCCTGCTCAGACATGCCTTGACTTGGCTCTTTGTAGCTGGCTGGTTAGCAGGGACTGTATCTCGTCCACTGCTGGATGTCCATTACCCAGGATAGCACCTAGCACAGAGTTGGTACTCTATACATAGTTCATAAATAAGTTTTGACTATTATTTCAACTGGCAGAATGGATGACTCAGAGCAAAAAAACAACAACACCCATATCAACTCCCATCTGGAATTGGAAAATAACACTAGCTCCATTTTTTGAGAATTTATTATGAGCCAGGCACTTTATATATATTATCTTGTTTAGTATAAAAGAAAGCACTAGCATTATCTCAATTACAGAGGGAGTTGAGACTCAGAAGAGCAAGCCATTTGCAAAAAGTCGCAAAATGACAAGAGTCAGAGTGAGCTCAGGTTTGATCTCAGAGTAAGCTTTCTTAACCACATACCCAGTGAGAGAGGGTGCAGTTTGAACTAAGCAGTTTGTCTTAGTTCCAGCATAACTCCAAGTGTGGACATTCCTGCCTTCTTAATAGAGGGGCTTGATCTCTAATCAATGAGCTTGAAACAGAAAGGAGTAATGTTATTTTTTTGGGGGGGGAAATAGTTCCAGGTGAGCTGTACCTTTTGGGCACCAGTCTGAGGTCTCTGTGATTCTAGGGGAGAGAGAGCAGAGTGATCAAAGACATGCCATTACCTCAGCTGCTGAGAGTCCACTGTCAATTCCAGACATTAGCTTATGCAACATGACATATTGCTAAAAGTCACAAAAACATTTGCAAGGACATAGACATCTTAGAAGAGCTTGGGGTAGATCGCGCAAAAAAGATTGCAATGTCATCATCCTTTAAGTTATAACAAGCACTCATAGTTTTCCTTTTAATCTGAATAAAATGTCAACACAATTTTACCTTGTGGAAAAATAGAACTAAGACTTGTGTGTCACAGTAAACATCTCTGACATCCTGATTTAAGCACCATGTATTTTAATGTGGACACTTAAGAGTTTGTATTTCCTCCAGGAAGTTGGGGTGGCAGTGGGCAGGTCATACCCTTTCTCCCTTCCTTGTGTTTTCACCCAGCTTTACACTTATATACACCCTACTAGTCACAGATAGAAAGGATTTTCCATGCACTGGAATAATAACATATTCCATGTTTCAGGTTGGCTAGCAAACATATAATGTATATTTTATTCAGTGATAAGACTGCCACTCAGTTTATTTTCAGAAAAATAATTATTTGTTAGGTATCCATTTCTGTAACTCTGTTATTTGCAGAAGCAAATGTGATGCTCAAAGTTATCTGAATATGGTCAGAAACCAGGAGAGTTTTGTAAGGAAGATGATTCTACCCAGAAATTCTCCTAGAGGTACAAGACCACTGAGGGCCTCTGATTACTGTGCAGCAGGGGGCGTTAGGGAAAGCCAAGTACAAGACAATGAAGTGTTTCTACCATAATCTTTGACCTAAGCAATGAAAAAATATATACACTAGAGGCTCAGTGCACAAAATTTGTGCACAAGGGTTGGGGGATGTCCATTAGCCCAGCCTGCACCCTCTCCAATCTGGGACCCCTTGAGGGATGTCTGACTGTCCAACGGGCAGTTGGACATCCTTCTCACAATCCAGGACTGCTGGCTCCAAACTGCTCACCGGTCTGCCTCCCTGATTGGCCGTAACAGTTTATGCCTGCCAGCCTGATCACCTGCTAACCACTACCCTGCCAGCCTAATTGATGTCTAACTGCTCCCCTGCCAGCCTGTTTGCCCCTAACTTCCCTGCTCTGCCCACCTGATCGCCAACAACTGCCCTCCCTTTCAGGCCTGGTCCCTCCCAACTGCCCTCCCCTGCTGGTCTGATGGCCCACAACTGCCCGCCCTTGCAGGGCCTGGAACCTTCCAATGCCCCTCCCCTGATGGCCATCTTGTGGTGGCCATCTTGTGTCAACATGGGAGCAGGATCTTTGACTACATGGGGGCAGCCCTCTTGTGTGTTGGAGTGATGGTCAATCTGCAAATTACTCTTTTATTAGACAGAATAAAGGCCTGGTGCATGGGTGGGGGCCAGCTAGTTTGCCCTGAAGAGTGTCCCAGATCAGGGTGGGGGTTCCCTTGGGGTGAGAGGCAGCCTGGGCAAGGGGCCTGTGGAGGTTTGCAGGCTGGCCACACCCCCCAGTGACCCAAGCTATGTTTACAATTCAAACTTTGTAGCCTGGAGCAGAGCCAAGCCTTCTGCTCACTCTAGGGTGGCAGCCATTTCTGTTTGAACTTTGTAGCCTAGAGTGGAGGCCTAGGCCAGCAATGGGAGGCTGGAAGCTTGGCTTCCTCCATTGCCAGGGAAACTCAAGCCTCTGTTCTCTCCAGCTCAGTGGTTGCTGCCATTTCTGTATCTTTTATAATTGAAACTTTGTAACATTGAGTGGAGTTCAAGGAAGGTAAGGGCAGGCGAATGCTTGGCTTCCTCTGATGCTGGTGAAACCCAAGCCTTCATCCTGCTCTCAGTGGTGGCAGCCATCTTGGTTGGGGTTTATTTACATAACCTGCTCCTGATTGGCTGGTGGGCGTGACTGTGGGTGTAGTGAAGGTATGGTCAAATTTGCATATTACTCTTTTATTAGATAGGATATGTACATATAGATATATATCTATCATATCTATCATATATATATATGTCATATATATATATACACACACACATATATGTATGGTATATATACACACACTAGGGGCCCAGTGCATGAAATTCGTGCACTGGGGGTGGGTGGTCCCTCAACCCAACCTACCCACTCTCACATACTGGGAGCCCTCAGAGGATGTCCAACTGATGGCTCACCCCCAGCCTGCCCAAGGCCTAAAGCCTCTAGTGAGGCCTTGGGCACCCAGCCATAGCCCTGCTCTGCTCAGCCCTGGCTGCCTGCGACCACCCGGCCCCATGGGCTGGGCACTCATAGCCACTTCCACTCACAGCGCCCAGGAGCTGGGTGCTCACCCCGACTGCTGTTTCATCTCCACCCCTGGCCCAGTACTCATGACACTTGGCCCTGCCCCCACTCCTGATTGGCTGGTAGCATAGCCAATCAGGAGCAAAGGTATGGTCAAATTTGCATGTTTCTCTTTTATTATATAGGATATACAGAATTGAAAGCTAGTGTCCTTAGTTGGCATTATTCCTTTATCTATTATGATACATGTCTGTTATTGACCTCTCTGATTATTGAGGTGACATTCAGAAGCAATAAGTAATTTTACATGGAATATTAAGATAATAACAGGTATGGATTTGCAACCACAATCTCATCCTCAGCATGCAAACTATATTATATTCCCTATTGTCAAATAGTCTACCCTGAAAACCTATCTTTTCAGGCTGGTGAGAGGATGTAATTACTGGGGAGCAGGAAGTTTCCAATTATTTAGAAAACAACTACAATGGCAATAGTAATAGCAAGACTACTCAAAAAACACTATCTTCAAAGTGGCTCTCTAGTTTTTTGTAAGAATGCTTTGAAGTCCTTAAAAGTCAGTATATATTTGGCTCCCATGTGTCATTTGGACAAAGGAATACGCTGATGCCTTGTACAAGTGAGCATTTGGCAAGGCACATTCTTTTTGCTTTCTGATCCTGATGTTTTTGTATTCCTCTGACATGAGGTGGATTTATTCCACAGCTAATTAAAACTAGCTTCCAGGCCTTTCATTTCCCAGGGCCCTCTCTGAGGTAAAGTGTTCACATAGTCATATATTTTTGTAAAATTTTCAAAAGTAAACCATTTAGCCATGATCAATGAAGAGTACTGTCTCCTCTCTGATTTCATCTCATGTTAGCTGGCTTTGGTGTTTGCTGGCATTTTTTAAAATTTAATAATCTTTATTGTTCAGATTATTACAATTGTTCCTCTTTTTGCCCCCCCATAGCTCCCCTCCACTCGGTTCCCACCCCACCCTCTGCCCTGACCTCCTCCCCACTGTTCTTATCCATAGGTGTACACTTTTTGTCTAGTCTCTTCTCACACCTCATTCACCCCTTTCCCCCCTAGAATTGTCAGTCCTTTCTATGCCCCTGATTCTATTATATTCACCAGTTTGACCTGTTCATCAGATTTTTTTATTCACTTTATTTTTAGATTCACTTGTTGATAGACATGTATTTATTGTTCACAATTTTTATCTTAACCTTTTTATCCTTCGTCATCTTCTTAAAGAAAACCTTTCAGCGTTTAATATAATACTAGTCTGGTGGTGATGAACTTCTTTAGCTTCTTCTTATCTGTAAAGCTCTGACTTTATCTGACTTTCAATTATGAATGATAGCTTTGCTGGGTAGAGTAATCTTGGTTGTAGCTTCTTGCTATTCATCACTTGGAATATTTCTTGCCACTCCCATCTAGCCTGCATAGTTTCTGTTGAGAAATCAGCTGACATTTGTATGGGTGCTTCCTCGTAGGTAACTAACTGTTTTTCTCTTGCTGCTTTTAATATTATCTCTTTGTCTTTTCCTCTTGGCATTTTAATTATGATGTGTCTTAATGTGGTCCTCTTTGTACTGCTTTTGCTTGGGGTTCTTTGTGCTTCTTGGACTTGTAAGTCTATTTCTTTCACCAGTTTGGGAAAGTTTTCAGGCATTATTTCTTCAAATAGGTTTTTAGTATCTTGCTCTCTCTCTTCTTTTGGCACCCCCATAATTCTGATGTTGGTATGCTTGAGGTTGTCCCAGAGGCTCCTTACACTATCTTAAAATTTTTGGATACTTTTTTTCTTTTTGCTTTTTTGTATTTCAAATTTTTGACTTGATTCTGCTGTTAGGTCTCTGTATAATATTTTTTATTTCAGATAGTGTATGTTTAATTTCTAGTTGATTGTTTTTTTCATATCCCCAAGGGTCTTGTTAAGTTTATCGGCCTTTTCTAAGAACCTCTTGACAAACCTTATAACTGTGGTTTTGAACTCTATTTCCAGTCATTTGTTTTCCTCCATTTCTTTCATTCATGATCTGTTTCTTTGTCTCCACATTTTTGCTGCTTCCCTGAGTTGGTAGAGTAGCTTTGTGTGGTAGGTGTTCTATAAGGCCCAGTGGCTCAGCCTCCCCCACTTACCTGTGGTGGACACTTTTGGTGCATCCCTTTGTGGACTGTGTGGACAGCCGTGTTGTAATTAAGCCTTGATTGTTATTGGTATTACTGGGAGGAATTGACCTCCAGGCTAATTGGCTGTGAGTATCAATTGTGTCTACGCTGGGAGAACTTCTGTGCTAAAGACACCCTTATGAGATAAGACTTGCAAAATTGCAAAAGCCTCTGTGCTCAGCTTGGATGGTGTGGAGTCTCAGGGCAGAACAGACAATCTTGGCTTCCTGTCAGCCCTTCTCTATGAGGCCCTTGGTTCTCAGTGCCCCTCAGTAATTTCTATAAGCACCTCTGAGAGAAAGCTGCCCTCAAGTTTAGCCCACTGCCAGACAGTCCAGTTTCTCCCCAAATGAGTCTGGGTTCCCAGAAACTCATCTGGAATTGGAGTTCAGTGCAGTTAATAGTTTCTGTCTCCCTCCCACTTTAGAAAGCCAGCCACACACTCAGCCACCTGTGCATTCAGCCACCCATCCTCTCTGTGTGCACGTGCCCTCTGCCTCTCTGCCTCCGCAGCTCCCCTGAGTCTCAGTGTGCTTTCTCTTTTCCTGACAGTCTAGTTTCTCCCCAAATAAATCTGGGTTCCCAAAACTCTCCCAGAACTGGAGTTCAGCACAGTCGGAAGCTTCCATCTCCCTCCCGCTTTAGAAAGACAGCTGCACACTCAGCTGCCTGTGCACTCAGTTCCCTCTCCTCTTCACACACTCATGCATCTTTGTACCTTATCCTTTTGCAGCTCCTCTGATTCTCAATGTGCTTTCCTCTTTCTTTCTCGTTGTAGAACTTCACTCAGCCAGCTTTTCTGTAGTTCTGAATGGTGTCTGTTTTGTCTTTTAGTTGCAGCTTTGATATTGTTGTGCGAGGCAGCAGTTTAGTTGTTTACCTATGCCACCATCTTGGTTTCTCTCTCTGGTGTTTTCTGGCATTTTGAAAGTCATCTAAACAGAAATTGAGTTGCAGAAATGTTTAGTTTGCTTATATCATGTTCAGTGCATTCTGTGTGTGATTATGTTATTGCTACATATAGGTGTCATGTAGGAATGGCTTCCAGAAATTCTCTGATGACTCAGTCAGCATTATAAAATAATGGTGCAGAACCCAGGGGTCAGTTGTGAAATAAACATATCCTAAGGCACTGGAAATATGTTGGTAGTGGAGGAGAAGTGAAGTTTAAAAAGTTTGGGGGCAGAATCTAGTCTATGAAAGATTTCTCCAGTCCTCAGATGTTTAGTGGTGATGCAATTCCTACTAATGCCTAGTCAAGACATTCTTTATGTTGATGCATTATATGCAATTATAAACATAATATGTGTTTTTGTTTTTAATAAAAATCAGGAAAAACATCAGAATTTTTATATTTGTAGAAAATAAACCTATAATATATACATGTTTTATGCATCTCAGCATATCCTCCTATAAAACAAAAGGCTAATATGCAAATTCTCCCCTGGACTGGGAATTCAACTAGTAGTTCGACTGGGGGCAGGGATGGCTGTCCAACCGCCCAAGGCACTTCCCCTCTACTGGCCAGACCAGATCAGCCTGATCAGGGCAGGCCAACTGGACCCCACCTATGCACGAATTTGTGCACTAAGCCTCTAATTAACTCATATTTTAGAGTACCTGAGGCATAGCATTTTGAAGCAGTCTGGGGGTTCCAGATGAATTGGCATAGAAAATTATTACAAGACAGCAAAACATCCTGAAGAAACAAGTGATAAGTGATTCAGGGACAGAACTCCTACACATATCAATATGTTAATATATTTAATATTGAAAACTTTATTGCTCATTATACTATGGCAGTTGATTAACAATATATTAAAATTTTTATGTGCTTTGATTTCAGATTAATTTTGTACATTTTTATTCAGAATTATTAATTACTAGAAGCCTGATGCATGTATTCATGCACAGTGGGCTCCAGCCAGCCCCACCCCCAATTGAGGCCCATTGAGGGTGTGGCTGAATGGTGGGAGGGGCTGTGGGTGGTTGGCTGGCCAGCCCCAATCCTGACTGGGGTGTTGAGACTGATCAGGGGTTGGGCCGGCTCGAGGGAAGGAGAGGGTCACGGGAAGGCTCCAGAGCATGTTGGCCTGTCTCGCTCAGTTCCAGTCGGCCAGACCCCAGCAGCAAGCTAACCTACTGACAGAGCATCTGTCCACTGGTGGTCAGTGCACATCATAGTCAATGGTTGAATGGCCTTAGCATATCATTAGCATATTACACTTTGATTGGTTGAATGGAAAACTGGACAACTTAGCATATTAGGCGTTTATTATATAGGATATACAAATTCAGATACTACATGTTGGGAAAATTTCCCAGGATATACTGGAAACAACCTTCAAAGGCAATGAGGGCAAGACACTGAAGAAACTGGCAACTCCAGAATTAAATAAAGAGTTTATAAAGGGAACATACAGACAAAAGCAAAGTCCTGGGCATCAGCGAGATGAAGAATCTCTGTGCCCAAATGGGGTTGGGGCTTAATATATATAGACTTTGGCAACAAATATGACTTATTGCCAAGTGGCCCACACTGGTTAAGAGCCATATATTCCAAAAGCAGCATACAGCTTATTGGGCCTGGTTATCTAAGAATATTCCATTCAGGTGACATAAGCTCACCCTTCCTGGGGTGAACTGATAGTCACTGACAGCAACTTGATCTTTATGATGGTATTGATTGTGTCTAGCACTAGAAACCATTTTTGCCTAATGTATAAGAAAAGAAGTACCTAGTTGAAGCCAAAAATGTAACAGAAAATGTTGGCAAAAAGCAATTTGGCAAGGAAAGACAAAATTTAGCACATCAAAAACTCTTGCCTGCAACCAAAACTAAAATTGTATGGTCACTAGAGCACATGGGATTTCAACAGCAGCTTTATTGGGAAAATTCATTGACTTTGAGAAAGTACCATGCTTATCCCAATAAATGTACTTTAGCACTGTTTAATAAAAGAGAGTTGTTCCCCCCAAAAAAATTATGCCAGTGATATTTAAAGAATTAAACAGAATATACTATAAAGAGTAGAAATATTTTAAAGTATATATTATGAACAACAGCAGCAACAACAAAAAGAAGAGTGTGCAAACTATTACAAGATCCAAGCTAGTAGATCTAAGATAAGACGTTGCCTATATCATGTAATTTATAAAGTTTTTTAATAAGGCAGACATAACTTCCTGAAAGTCAGGAGGACTCCGCAGACAAGAAGGCACTTTAATTACACATCAATCAAATACAAACACACTAGATGTACTCCTTAAAGAACAGGGAAGAGAGAACAGTCAGTTTTACTGTTAATGTTTAGTATTTTTAAGCATTCAGAAGGGTAGTTATGACTATTAAGTTTCTAAGTGAACAGGATTTGCCCTTCAGAGGGTACTATCAAAAGTGGTGTTCTTTAAATAATGGTAATTACTGAAATAATTGGGATTATTGAATAAATCACCATATTTGATTCACTTTTATATATGCATATTAAAAAATGTCAAAATGAAAAAGTACAAATGTAACTTTATCATCCCAAATCATTTACCAGAATTATAACGGGAAAATGTATAAAAGTAAAATGAACTAAGCAAAACAGATACCAAATATTTCTACTTTATTTTTGAGTCTACATTAAATGATTTTAGTTGGCCATTATTGCATGCTACTATTCTCACTAAAACCTTATTAAAATCTTTTAATTCTTTTACCAGCCAAAAATGTTCTCTGTGTGAGAAGAAGTGATAAAGAGAGTGAATGAATATGCCCTTGGATTGCTTTAATAATCCAATTAATAGAGAGGAGTAAGTCATGAACACATTGGGAAATGATTTAAATGTCTTGCTATTTTGACATGAAATAGTGACTTCAGTGATCATATTATAATGCATAATACAACACTATGATAAAGACACTGATGACAGACTGGTCAATGGTATCATCAATCAAGAGGGTATTTAAGATTGGTCACAGAAAAAAATAACTTAGGATGACCGGAATTCTTACAGCTTATATATATTAGAAACTCGACAAGAATTGTCAACTTGACAATTCTAAAAATGTACATTTTACCAAAAGGAGTTGTAAAGCTGAAAGAAATCTTTCGAAACTTTAAATAACTAAAGATAATAATACTAAGGATCCAGTGCACGAAATTCATGCACTGGGGGTGGGTGGTCCCTCAATCCAACTTGCCCCCTCTCACATACTGGGAGCCCTCAGGGGATGTCCAACTGATGGCTCACCCCCAGCCTGCCCAAGGCCTAAAGCCTCTAGTGAGGCTTTAGGTCTTGGGCACCTAGCCATCGCCCTGCTCAGTACAGCCCGGCTGCCTGTGACCAACTGGCCCCAGGGGCTGGGTGCTCCCTGCCACCGCCATCACCACTGCTGCTGCCGCCACTTCCCCTTACAGCACCCAGGGGCTGGGCACTCGCCGCCGCCACCACCATCGTTTCATCTCCACACCCAGGGCCCAGTGCTCGTGCCACTTGGCCCCGCCCCCACTCCTGATTGGATGATAGCGTAGCCAATCAGGATAGAAGGTACAGTCAAATTTGCATTTTTCTCTTTTATTATATAGGATATTGAAATTCAATTGATTGTGCTAAAAGTAGTCAATTTTGTATCTGTTCTATAGAAAATACTTAATTGTCATATGAATAAATCATTGAGGAGTACACAGCTGAAAAGTATAAGAAAAAGCAGTATATAAATACATTATATATATAAAGGACCACATATTAAACCTGACAAGCTCATAGGAAGCCTACATGGAGTCCTTACAAACTCCAAAACCTAAAGCAATCACATAGATTATAAATTAAAACTTTCTAACTAAAAGCAGTTTATGGTAGTTATATCCTAGGCTAGTAATTTTCCTTAACAAAGATTAATCTTTACCTTAATTGAGCCTGTATTCTTTTTTTTTCCAGTTATGATAACATACCTTTAAAATATAAAAGTAATTTTGCCAAAACCGGTTTGGCTCAATGGATAGAGTGTCGGCCTATGGACTGTAAGGTCCCAGGTTTGATTCTGTTCAAGGGCATGTACCTTAGCTGTGGGCACATCTCCAGTGGGGGATGTGCAAGAGGCAGCTGATTGATGTTTCTCTCTCATTGATGTTTCTGACTTTCTATCCCTCTCCCTTCCTCTCTGTAAAAAATCAATAAAATATATTAAAAAAAAAATAAAAGTAATTTCATTTTCCAGACTTCCCTCCCACCCTCACCAAACACACCCACCACACCAAGGCAGAGACTACAAATTCCCTCATTATTATTATCATGTTAATTGTTAACTGCTAACTATCATATACTTACCCATGTAAAAGAAATATATGTCTATTTGTTTTACTTTTTATCCAATTCCAGAAATACTCCTGCTTTGCTTTCTCCTGCATCCCTAATCTGTCACCAATGAATGTGATGTAACCCCGTTATGCATCCTCCTTTGATTGTAATGTATAAAATAAGGTGCAAAACTGCCATTCTCTGGAGCATTTTCTCAATCTGTTGAGATTTTGCTTCCCAGCAATAGTTACCAGTTGGGCTCAAATAAACTCATAAAAATTCTTACAGCTCTGAATGTTTCTCACGTTGACAATAATATAGGTGTGTAAGGAAGTTCATAAATAAAAATAGCCTATTTCTGGATTTATGATGTTTCCTGTTCTTTGATGCCTTTAACATTTCTTAAGGTCAGAAGGCAATTTCTGCTTTCAGAGCAATGGCATATTCCTCCCCTGCTGCCATGGAACCCAACAGAGAGGAGGAAGGTCCAGGGGGGTAGAGAAAATATTGTAAGATCAAACAAAATCTAACCATCCATCTAGCATTCTGCCACATTTGGACAGGTAATCAGCATGCCTACCCTGTGCTGTGCCAGTGCCTGTCTTCCATCTTTTCCCTCTGCAGTCAGAGTAATCTCAAAAGCAAAAATGAAGGCAACAAATGAAAGCCTTACTTGATCATGTGACTCTCCTTGATTTATTTATTGGGCACTTACTCTGTCCGAACAACTCTGCACTGTTCACAGGTGGAGTATTCAAAGGTCTAGAGCATTGATTTTCAACCATTTTCATTTCATAATGTTACTGGTGGAAATGGGTCCCTCCCACGGAGTTGCAGGGAAAGCATTTTGGGGACCCATGTGTAGAGGGTGAGATGTAGTGTAAGATTTGTTGGAATATAATTAAAAGACTGCCCCCAGACTTCTGATGTCTCCTCTATGTTTGTTCTGCTATGAAAGCAGTCCAGTCTTGTCTTCAAGCCCCTAACTGCCCTCCAAACTGTACCATTGGTTCAGTTCAGTTCGGTCTCTGTCCCCATCTAGTTAGTTTAGCCTCTGTCCCAGCTGCACTCCAGCTGGCCCTGCATTGTTGTACCCTGTACTCAAGCTCCTACTTGGAGCTCACTGACTGAAGTTGGAATAAATGCTGACCAGCACTTGGGGCCCAGAGGCTGCTGGGCCCAAGGGACTTATAAGTCCACATGGCTGCTATGGTGAGAGAAAAGAAATGAATGGGTCAATGAATGGGTCAATGAATGCATGGAGAGGGGACAGAGAAAGAGAGAGAGAGAGAGAGACAGAAAGAGAGAGAGAGAGAGAGAGAGAGAGAGAGAGAGAGAGAGAGAGACAGAAAGAGAGAGAGAGAGAGAGAGAGAGAGAGAGAGAGAGAGAGAGAGATGAGCTTGCATTTCTTAGGCTCTGATTACTTATATATACTATAGGCCTGGTTCATGAAATTCATGAATGGGGGGAGGAGGGGGTGTCTCTCAGCCTAGCCTAAATGCTCTCCAATCTCGGACCCTTCAAGGGATGTCCGACTGCCCATTTAACGGGCAGTCGGACATCCCTCTCACAATCCAGAACTGCTGGTTTCCAACTGCTTTCCTGCCTGCCTTCCTGATTGCCCCTAACCATTTCTGCCTGCCAGACTGATCACCCTCTAACCACTCCCTTGACGTTCTGATTGATGCCTAATTGCTCCCCTGCCAGCCTGTTTGCTCCTAACTACCCTCCCACATAGGCCTGGTCACTCCTAACTGCCCTCCCCCTCAGGCCTGGTCACCCCCAACTGCTCACCTTGCAGGCCTTGTCCCTCCCAAATGCCCTCCCCTGCTGGCCATCTTGTAGTGGCCATCTTGTGTCCACATGGGGGCATCCATCTTTGACCACATGGGGGTAGCCATCTTGTGTGTTGGAATTATGGTTAATCTGCATATTACTCTTTTATTAGATAGAATAGAGACCTGGTACACAGGTGGGGGGCAGCTGGTTTGCCCTGAAGGGTATCCTGGATCAGGATGGAGGTTCCTTTGGGGCATAAGGCAGCTGGGCGAGGGGCCTGTGGTGGTTTGCAGGCCAGCCATGCCCCCATGCAACCCAAGTGGAGGCTCAGGTAGCTGGGATTTATTTATCTTCTACATTTGAAACTTTGTAGCCTGTAGTGGAGCCAAGCCTCCTGCTCGCTCTATGGCTAGTGGAGGCCTGGGCCAGCCCAGGTATGTGGAAAGCTTGGCTTTCTCCAATGCCAGGGAAACCCAAGCATCCCTCCTGGATCTCAGTGGCTGCAGCCATCTTCATTGGGGTTAATTTGCATACTCACTCCTGATTGGCTTTTGGGCATGGCTTGTGAGTGTAGTGTACATATGGTCAATTTGCATATTACTCTTTTATTAAATATATATGTATGTATTTGGGGGCAACTAGGCACTCTTTCAAACTAACTAATCAATTTCCCTATTCTTCATGGGCTGGTGCTAGGCCTCTCCCCCTAACCAATTCATTTTTTTTCCAGATTAGACACCTCCCTTTTACAGTTCCATCTTAGCTTCTACTGCACATGCCTCAATAGAGAAATTTCCCCTTTATTGTTTTGTCTCTCCCTTGGTAATCTTGGCTAATGACCTATAACATCCCTCCTGCCCACTTTGGGGATTAGATCCTGAGGGCACAGGATGCATGGATCCCATGGGGAGCCTATGAATGCTGCAACTTCCTAGTGAAACAGGCTTATTGTCTGATTCAGCGCCCCAGTTCATTATGCTTGCTATCTGATTATTTTTGGTCTCCTCCGTTATTAATACCAGTAGCTATGTACACTAACAATAGAAAACATAAACTAATTACTAAAGTTCTGTGGCACACCAAAAAAGTATTTTTATTACTTTAGCAAAAATAAAAAAAAATAGTAATTATCTACCATTTTTGGTCCAAAGTGACTTTTTAAGAAATCAGTTGCCTGTAGTTGTATATAAGGATTTCTGTTACCAATAACTAACCAATCAGATGCAACCTTATTATGTGATGTGAACAATAAGATATAACTCTACTAAGTGATCTATATATTGATGGTTTAAGATAGAGCATTCACACCAGATGACTATTGTGTTGGCTGTTGCTATTTTTTCTTTTTATTTGACAATCTAAGGGAGAAGTGGCCAGTGCTCCTGTACTAAATAGTCAGGTATTGCTTGCATGTTTTCAAAATACTTGTAGCATACCCGTTGACAATCTCTGGTCTAGAGGTTTTAAAGAGGAAGCTTAGGCTGTGGGTAGAGGTTGGAGTTGGGGGGTCAGGTATTCCTCAGCAACCCAAGCTATATCATTTTCTTCCTTATATGCTGGACTTTGGCGTAAGGTTTTCTACAAGAATGTATTTGTGTTGAAAAGGATTGTAAATATTATTAGTCTTTAGGAAATTTTAAACTCATGACCTGCAAGACTTCTCAAGATCTAATCCATAACCTTTTTCTCAAACACACCAAGTATTCGAAACCTCTATGCCTTCCTTGCATGCACTATTTCCTCCCTCATCCAGAAGCACCTTTCTTTCTGTTTGAGAAACAGACGCCTTCCATTCTGTCTCAGCTAAAAAGCTACCTCAGTGGCTTTTTAGTGGCAGGCCCTCTTGCCCTTGTTCACATGTCCTCTTCCCCCATGGCAAGCCCATGCGATGATTTCTTTATTGGGATCAATTTTAGCACAGGACTTTGACGTCTTATGTCCATTTGCCCATTATGAGTTTTACAACAGCATTTATCTTGTTAATCTTATATCTTTGTGACCTACCTCAGGTCTTGATAAAGTAGCAGGTGCTTGAAAAGAAGTAAATAAAAAAAAGATAAAAATTAGCTAAGCTAAGCTAAACTATGTTAATCAAGTAGAAGAAATACTTCCCTGAAAAACCATTTCCTGAGTTATGGTGGAGCTAAAAAAAAAAAATCCATAGTTTTTTTCCACTTTCTAAATTCTAGGCTGGGAGGATTATTCACAGAGACAGGTTAACATGAGAATTCATAGTCATGAAAACGCCAAACAAGGTGAGGCAACACTGGGTACATAAGACATTTTTGGACAAAGGAGGAAAGGGAGGGAGTGGGGTATTAGATTTCAGAATTGAGAATGGGAAATTTACAGGTAGATGAGGAAGAACAACAAACATGGCAGGAAATGCTTACTGGGAAACCCAGAAACAATGGACACAGGAGGTTTCTAGCAAACAGGCTCCTGTCTGAAGCCCTCTTACTGGCCACCTTACTACAAACTAGGCTAAGGCAACATCCTAGGCTTCCCTTCTCTGACTGAATCTTCTGGGCAAGAAAGGGGGAGGATCAATGATACTTTCTGAATCTTTTGTTTCTTAATAAAGAACTTAAAATAAATATCTGAAAAGGACAGTTATAGGGTGGTAGAATTTTGGTTCCCTTTAGCCTCCAGAGACAAAGCCTCCTGAAATTTAAACAGCACACTCTTTCTAAGGTGCGAAGTATCTGCCCCTACACAGATGCCTTGTCTGTAATGACTGATGAGGGATAAATATTAAACTCATTTTGAATAACAAATGATAAGGCTCTTCTATCTGTGAGTGAAATTGTGGTTTCCATAAATTTATTGCTGAAGAAATAGTTGTCAAGGCAAATATGTATATAACTTGGAATAGCCATGGGTAAAATACTGTTAATGGTATGCTTTCAATGCACCAACAAAATACTTGAGAAATGAGTATTTTTCTCAATGCTTTGTTGGAGTTGATGTATTTCCCTGGTTTTCCTGACATAATTGATCTAGTTTCCACAGTCTCAGATGATTTCTATACATGTTTCTTTTAATCCCTTAGGATGTTCCATTGTGTCAGAAATTATCCCTCTGCTTCTTTGTGCTTTATTCTCAAGCTCAATTTCTTTAGTTGTGTGGGTTTCCAGGATGCACCTATGGGATTTTACTCTTGGCAATTACAAAATAATTGAATTAAATAAAAAATATTTTTCAGTGCCTATTATGAGCAAGATATAATCTTAGACCCTACAAAGGATAGAATAGCTTCTGAGGCATTCTGCCTAAAAAAAAAAAAAAATGCAGCAAAATTTTGGAAATAAAATAAATGTTGCTGTGTTGACAATGGAAATAGCGTTCTTCTACAGAATCACCAAAAAGCATTTCTGGGACCCACACATGGGAGGATGAGGTATAGTGGTAAATTTATTAAAACAAATGACCTGTGTCTTATCCACAACCAAGTGGCTCAGCTCCATCCCAGGTGAAAGAAGTCCTGAGAGCATAAGTGCCCACAGGAGGGTCAGGGCCCAGAACTGTAATTCCATCACCCTGAGCTCCAGTGGTCCAGCATGGTCTCTGCCCCCAGATGTGCTCCAGCTGGGGCTGCACTGCCACACCCAAGCCTGCACTTGGACTCTCACAGCTGCTGGCCCACAGGGCTGTAATGAAGAGGTAGTGTGAGAACAAAAGGGCAAATGAATGAGCAAATGTGTGCTGCTGATATGGGCCTTTGTTAAGGTTTGATTGTATTATCTTGGGAGAGGGAGAGAGAGAGAGAGAGAGAGAGAGAGAGAGAGAGAGAGAGAGAGAGAGAGAGAGAGAGAGAGAGAGAGAGAGAGAGAGAGAGAGAGCTTCCTTTCAAAGTACAGTTTCTTTTTTTCCTAATTCTTTGCAGATTTGTGCTGGCTCCTTTTCCTATCCAGTTGGATCTTTTCCCAGGTTTTCCAGGCTAGACTCCATGGCTTTAAGTCACCATTTTGGCTTCTAACTGCACAAGCCTCAGAATTTTGCCTTGTCATCTGGTCTCTACTGTGCATGTGCTTATCTCCCCTGCTATCTCACCATCTTGTTTTCTACTGAGCATGAGTCCAGCAGAGGAATTTCTCCTTTATTGTTTATTTCTCCCTGCATAATCCTGGAAGATTGGTGGGAAGATTGGAAAGCAGGTCCTTCCTACCCAGTGGACAGAAGGATGTTAATACCCTAGGCTGGGGGTCAAGCTGTCCCCTGGCGTGTCTGGAGCTTCAACTTCCAGATTTAATCAGGTTTAGGCTTAGCCAGTTTTGTTCCCTTCTATTTCCTTTATATCTAACCAGTTAGTATGCCTATGCTACTAACTTGATGTTATGATTCATATACAGCAACATTGCTATGAATTAGGATTTGGTGCACATGCCACATGAATGTGAGGTTTGTGTGTAGGGACCAAAGTCAAGGGTGACTTTTATGTAGTCTCTTCTGGTTTATTTTCTTACTGTTCTCTTTGTAAAAAGAGGCAACATAATGTAGTCATTAAAAGCAGAATCTGGGACAAATTGTTACAGGACTGAAGGGGTCCATTTGTCTGCACACATCAAAACCTAATAAGATATGAACAGGAGTTTTTAGCCAAGAAAGTAAAGATTTACTAAGGACATGGTGTCATGCTTGGACTCACAGGTAACCCTTGCTTGAAGATCTGGCTACCCAGTGGCTTCCAGAGGATGAGTTATATAGGGGTTGTGAGGAGGGAAGAATCATTAATCATGATAACTAAGGGTCATGGTCAGGGTTGTGGTCTCTACTGATTGGTCAGTGTTAGGGTAGGGGGTAGTTGATCATCACATCTAGTCCTCATGTCAGCCATTGTGTTACTTCATTAGTTTTTGCAAGGATGGAGTTGGTGGATTGTTCTGGAGCTGAAACACAACTGAGGCCTAGATATTATTTATAATTTGACTGAAACTGTCTCTTTGGTCAGCAGACCTGAGACTTTGTTGCTAAGACTACTGGATGCTGACCAAAACTTCATTGTCCTGAGAGCTAATGATTAAGCCAGGAAGAGGGAGGTGAGTGAGTCAGGGCACTAGGTGAAGCCAATTTGAGTAAAAGGAAAATAAAAGATTAAAGAAAACAAGGTTTCAGCTTTCTGCACGGTTACAACCTCTAGCTAATCACATGTCCTAATTTTTCTGTGGCTGCTTCCTCTCTGTTAAATAGGGTTATAAAAATATTTTCTTTAGAGATTCATTTTGGAGTTTAAATGAGGTAGCATATACAAAATACTTATAGTAATAATAGCATATTCTAAGCAATTAATAATAAAGATAATATCATTATTGTCATTATTATTAAAGGACTAGAGGCTCAGTGCATGAAATTCATGCATGGGGGAGTGGGGTACGTCCTTCAGCCCAGCCTGCACCCTCTCCAATTTGGGACTACTTAAGGGATGTCCGACTGCCCATTTAGGCCCGATCCTTGGATCGGGCCTAAATGGGCAGTCGGACATCCCTCTCACAATCTAGGACTTCTGGCTCCCAACTGCTCACCTGCCTGCCAGCCTGATCACCCCCTAACCAATCCTCTGATAGGCTGATTGATGCCTATCTGCTCCCCTGCTAGCCTGTTTGCCCCTAACTGCTCTCCCCTGCAGGCCTGGTCACCCCTAACTGCCCTTTCCTGCTGACCATCTTGTGGTGGCCATCTTGTGTTTACATGAGGGCAGCCATCTTTGTGTATTGAAGTGATAGTCAATTTGCATATTACTCTTTTATTAGATAGGATGGTGGTCCATTTAGGCACATCTAGCACATCTTGACTCTTTAGCTTAATCCAAATTAGTCTTTCAAATCAATAAATTGTCTGGCTCAGAGAGATGAACACATTTATTCATTTATCTGCCCGTGCATTCAACCATCCAGTAACCATTTATTCAATAAATATAAATTAAGAGTCATGGGTTTAGATGGTGGAGATACAGTGATAAATAGGCATAGACTAAAAGAGAAGGGGAAGATCAATGGTTGTAGCTATTTTGGTTTTCATGGCACAGTAAAATTGCAAAAACAAATTTGAAGACTGGCATTGAGTAGTCAACATTTTATTTTGCCAAGTAAGAATGTTAAAAAGAGCCTATTTCACTTTGTATCACCATATTTTAGTCTCCAAAGTGCAGGAAAAACATAATATCCGCATAAATAAATACGTAAAAGTAAAAAATTTAGTATTTGGAAAAAGAGCTGGCTATATTTACCTGGTACCTAGTAGGTGCTCAATAATTATTTGTTAAATGAATGTTCCATTTCCTTCTCTTTGTCTCAGGCTTCTGTATGCCAAGGAAACTTTGATGGCAGACCAGTATTCAGGACTATGGAAGAAAATGGGCTTGTGGCTGTGCACTTAATTAGAATCTGCAGACACCTCTTTATTTCATGTACCTCCGAGGAAATAACTAGATGCAAAGGTGTAAGGTTATCAAGTTAACAGCAGGCAGTGAATACTGTCCAATAAAAAGGGTTATCAATAAGGCCTGGAGTGCTCTTTCACAAATTATGAGGATGAATTTTATTTCATAAATCAAAAATTTTTATGAGCTTTGTGATCTTTATTTGCTTTGTGGTTGAAGGTTATATTCCTAAGACTTTAAACTTCCTGGTTATCAGTTAAATATCTTAAGAAGCACATTGCTCACTTTCAGTAGAGAGAGACAGGACCAATAGAGGTATAGTTGAGAGACCTTTTATTCTTAGATCATCTATTATCAGTGCCCTTTGTTTACTGCCTTTTCAATGAATGTTACTATTTTCTCACCTTTCATCCTTTATCTCTCTAGCACACAACTACAATAGACTTATGTCAGCAGGATGCTTCCTCCCAAGGCTTGTTAGATACCCTTGGATGCTTTATTTTCTCTTCATTTTAACCAAGGCTGAACAATGCTTTTTTTCTTAATAATTTTCTTTCAATGCTTTTTTTCTTAATAATTTTATTTCTATAGGAATCACTGACCAAGAAGTGGCTATAACCCAACTAATTTCTTAAGATTGAAAGTAACAACATTTCTTTACATGGAATATACTAGTAATACATTTATCTAACATGAGAGTTACTTTGTGCACTTGCAAAGTGCCAGAATTTGAAGGACAGCAAATTAGTGTGGATACAACAAATTGAATGTAACTCTGCTTTATGACCGACTGTCCGTATAAACTTGGATTCTCTGGCTCTGGGAGAAGGAGTGGGCTAGAATTTTTTTAAGACATCAAATTGCACACTGCAAGAAGGAAGAGTTGTGTTTCCTGGGAATCAGAGAGTCCTGTCTCAAGTGAGTGTTTGCAGACAGACATAGGATGACAACACAACTGAAAGTCCACCTGTGGGATATAGTAATCAAATTATCTCCAGGAAATAGCATTAGGATCATTTGAATTTTCTGTTTTGATTTTTTCATCGTCCTATGATGAAAATAAGCTATTTTTATAACCCTTGAAAAAGAGTGTTTAGTATGCTTTTTAAAATAAACAATTAACTAATATGCAGGATGGGGGGAAAGCAGGTTTGCAGTTGTGGCATGCAAAACAGAGTTTATTCTTATATTCTTATGTATTAATTATTGTATTATTTCCCATGCAAACAACTGTAAAACTACTTTTGTTCCACTCTGTATATCAAAGACTTAAGATTTTTAAAGAGTAATTCACATTTCCATTAAAAATATTTACCTTTAATTTAAGTACATTTCTAATGTGTTTGATTATTTGTTTTATTAGTTAGGGAAAAGGAGCAAATAACAAAAGATAAAAGACTTGCAGTTGCAAAGACAGAGGCACCAATTATAATTTAAGAAAAAACTAAAACCTGACAGAAAAAGAAAGGCAAACTATTTCTATATATAAACATATTTTTTTGGAAATAGTTCCAATTTTTAAAAATAGTTCCTATCCATTCCATTGACGATAGGAGCATAAACTTTGTACTTCTTAATTCTAAACACAAAAGTAACATTATATTTAGTGCCTTTTAATTAAAAATATGATTATATGTAGCATGCATATATGGTGCGTGTGTTTTTTAAATATTTAAAAAGAAATTTTAAAAAGAAACTATTATTATATGGGTAGTTCATTTCTCCAGCCAGGGAATTCTTTTTAATGCAACATGTTTGTAAGAGAGAGGCAGAATTATAAATTAATTTATCCCAACCCTCTTGAAACAAATCTCCTCTAGCCTCATCTATAATAATGCCTCTATTTAGTAGTTAAGGAGAATCAGCCAAAGACAAAGGACCAGACTGAACCTGCAGGCCTACTTCATGTCACCTAAAGAAGAAAATCTGGAACCTTATTCTTTCCACGGTGACATCCCTTAGACTCTAAAGGCAAGTCAGGGTTTATGCGCTATGGGTGGTGGCTGGGTGGACTCTAGTGTTCATGTTCTAAATGGCACTACCCATGTACTGCCCCAAGGTGTTTTTCTGAGAGATTATTCTGGCTTATAGTATTTCTACATCTGGGTAGTTTTATGATACTTTGGTCAGAAATCAACTCACAGCCAGCCTCCCTTTCCATGGCCTAATCCTTCCAACACTTACTGATTTCTGATTTTCTGAAACCCTGGAATATTTGGCATATCCCACAGAATTTAATCCTTTGTTAATCACTGACTTCCATTCTTTTCTATTCTGCTCTTCATAGCACTGAGCTTGGGTCAGATTAGAAACTACACAAGGCTTTCTCATATCACTTCTGTGTCACCCACAAAGTCTAGCTGTGCATAATTATCGCTTAGTAAATGTATGATGATTAGTTAATGTATAAATATCTAAGGTGTTAGGAAAATGTATATTGAGACCTAATGTGTGTTGTTTACCTTATATGAGCTTCAGTTTTCTCATTTCTAAAATGGGTTGCGTTAGTCAGGGTTTTTCCCCACTGCCCCCTAAAAAAAATAGAACCAATAAGTTATTTATATACATCTAGGATTTTTAACATAGAATATTTTATTTATATATGAGATTTATTATAAAGAATTGTCTCACATGATTATGGAGGCTGAGAAGTTCCATGATGTATGCAGAATTTGCAAGCTGGAGAACTGGAGATCCAATGGTGTAGTCAAAGGCTGGGGTAAATCAGTCGAAAGGCCTGAGAACCAAGGGTGCTGAGGGCAAGTAAAGATTGATGTACCAGCTCAAGTACTCAGGTAGAGAGTGAGCTCAACTTCCTCTACCTTTTGGTTCTATTCAGGCCCTCAACAGATTCAATGATAGCCATCTACATTGGGAAGGACCATCTGCTTTACTCATTTCACCAATTAAAAGGCTAATTTTTTTTTCCAGAAACAACCACACAGACATACCCAAAAATATATTTTAACCAGATATCTGTGCATCTCATGGCTCAGTCAAGTTGACACATAATATAGGATAGTAGTATAAAAATTGTAAATAATAACAGAGGAGTAATATAATGGGGATTAACTGATAGGAAGGAAGATAACTCTAAAGAGTACAATAATTGTAGAGAGAAGGTCCAGCCACTATCCCAGGGGCTGATACAGACACACCCCAGGCAAAGGAGCCCCTCTAAGATTGAGAGTTAGATCTCACTGGAGAAGGCACGGCTGTGGCTCACTGGATGGTACAGAAGTCACTGAGGTACCATGCTTATAGATCTTGCTGGAAATTTACTGTTTGAGGTACCAGGGGAATTTTCTTTGGGCAGCAGGGGCTAGGGGTGTTCAGGGGAAGTTTCTGGATGCTTAACCATAGGGTTTTCTTTAATTCTGTTCTCTAGTTAACATTCTACATTCTTTCAGGTATCCCCAACTCAAACTGCACTCTGCACTCTACTCTGGATAAGGTGTGATAACTTCTCAAGTCTCTTAAAAATCATTTTGGGGGGGGTCAGGAGAAGGGAAGAGAGAGTGAGGAAGGTAATATCTCTATCATCTCTATCTCTATCTCTACATATAAAATATTGACCTCCTTCTTCAGGAGGATTTAGGGATCATTTTCATTAATATGCTAACAGTCTAATTAACTTGGTGGTTTCTAAGCTACATCTCAAATAAAATATTAACTTGATAGATTTAGGTTGCAAAAACAAAACCAAACAAACCCAGAAACCAATCCTTTGTAGCTTAAAGAAAAAAGGAATTTGTTAGAAAGATAGAAAACCTTGTGAAATTCAAGGAACAGTTGAGCAGCCTAAACTTTGGAAAGGAGTTATCATCCAATTCTGGAGTCTCAGAAGCAGAAAGTATTATCCTTTCTATCTTCAGCTCTTGCCCTGACTTCAACTCAGGCTCCAAAGAATGTCAGTCTCCGGGCCCCACCATTAAACGTAGGAGAGATCCTCTGTGTGATCCAACTTAAGCAAGATTGTTTTCTTGCCTGAATCCTTCAGGGATGTCTCTGGGCACAAGTGACATAGGATGGTCATGAGCAATAGACACCAACATACATCTGAACTGAGTATCAGGGTCAGAACCAGAAATGCTGGCATCCTGATGATCCAAGCAACCAGTGAAGAAGAAAATGCTGCACAGATGATGTATTTTACATATCACCTGTTCTTGCTAATAAAATATATGAGGAATTATCTGGGAACTGGTGGGTCTATTCTCTCAATTGATAGCTTGTCCTCATTTGGGAATCTTCAGTTTGTGACTGGCAGGACTTTCTTTCCCATCAGATTAAGCTGGAAAATAATGAGCACCTTCTTGATAAGTCTTGTCACTCTTTTCCAGGGAGCTAAAAACTGTAATTAATGCAAAAGCTGTGTTTATTGGTTCGTGAAATTGAGTGTGTGCAGTCCTTTGATACTGTGTCTTCTTGATAGGGTAAATTTGGGAGGGGGCAGCAAACATGCTACACATTAAAGACACTTTATTTGACAAGATATTACAACAAAGACAACCTCATGTATATGAAAATCTTGGCTTTCATTTGCTTCACCAAAGTAGAGACAATAGAGCAAGAAGCAGGTGTTCTCTCTATTTCTTCTCCTCTATGAGCCCCAACCCACTCATTCACTTTATTTACCTTCTTAATATGGCAACCACAGAGTTGCAATGCCATTCTGCTTCACTCAAAATCACAGCTCAGAGTTCTGCCCTAAAATCTCCTCTCACTTAGAGTTCTTATCAGGAGGTCACAGTGAGAAATTGAATCTAAAATGTTTCCCCAAACCCTCAAGTAGACATAGAGGAGTGTGTGTGTGTGTGTGTATTGGGGGGAGGGTAATAAAAAAGATCCTCTTGCAGTATAAGAAAATGAGATGCTGTGTTTAAAAAGAATCTCAGAACTGGGAGCCTACTAGCTGGAAGCCATGAGTATGCCCTCCCTTTTATTATTTTTAATTGTGAGTTTTGGTTGTGGCCAAAATTGGAATTGGCTAGAGTTCTGTGAGCAAATGTTAGTCATGAGAGAAGTGAAAGAAATTCTGAGGGGAGGCTCCAGGGAATCTTATACACAAAGAGATACACACACACAGACACACACACAGACACACACATACACACACACACAGACACACACACACACACACACACACACACACACACGCACACAGAGGACACAGTGTGATCACAGTCAGAGACTGTAATAACGTGGCCATAAGCTAAGGAATGCGTCTTCAGAAGCTAGAAGATTCACTTAGACAAGAGCTGGAGACTCTGAACAGAAATAATAAAGAAAATTATTAAAATTTGTTGCAGAAGATCAAAGAAAACCAAAGACACTTCTAAGAAAAAGGAGGGACATTGTTTAATACACCGCGGACTCAGGGAACAGCCTTCCAAATCTGAGTGAAGGAACACATGGAGCTTTCCTTTATATCTCCCTCCTTGTAGTCTTTGTCCCACAAACATGTATTATGCTTCTGGTCCTTTTTGCAGGCCTTGCAAGAAGGTCCCAAGGTGTTGGATATCTCCAGTCCATATCTGATGATCTGACCTGGCACTAGCATTAATAACCCTCCCTCCAGAGCAGTGCACTGTTTACAGTAATGGGTTCTGCAAGACCAGTATCTGGGAAGGGGATAGGGACTTAATTATAGGTTATTAGGAATGTACATTGAGCTTGCTGGCTTGGATTCAGATCACTAGCCCCAAATATCAGGGTTACATTGGAATCAGCCCTTTTGAGCCTTCTCATGACAATTTTCAAGACTGGAAAAATCCAGCGCTTTTGGACTCTAAACTCTAAGTGAAAAGAATGAAAAAAATGTTTGAATGAAAGTCCACTGGAGGTTTTTTGTTTAGATAAAGAGAAACCTTACACTTACAAAAAATAATCTATTAAGAATGTTTCTTTCCCACTCACATCTACTTTAGGTGGCCTCAAATATGTCACCATTAAGATGAAAGAAAGAACCAGAGGCAATAAAGCTACTAAGTTAAGCAATATTGAATAATATGTCATAGGCTCCTACTACATGGAGCTGAATACAAACAAACTGTATCAGAAGCCTAACACTTTTTTGAGGGAATTGTAGTCTCTATGTCAGTGGTCGGCAAATTGCGACTCACAAGCTGCACCGTGGTTTGCCACTCTGTTGACTAATAAATTTTCCGACCACTGGGATAGGGGCTTAATCAGAAGGAACAAGAATAGCCTGTAATTATTGGAATCAAGAGTCTAGGATAATAGTCAGCAAACACATTAGTCAACAGAATGGCAAACCACGGCTTGCGAGCCACAGTTTGCCGACCACTGCTCTATGTCATCACAAGCCTGGACTAAAAAATGCACCTGTGATTACAAATCAGCCTGAAAGCTCTCAAACTGCACCAGCACAAAATGGGCTAAAGAAGCTGTGAGGGCCCTGAAAAGAGACAACTCCCAATGCCTAGGTCTAAGGTGACCACAGAAGCTGATAGACAAAAAGACACTCTAGGGCACCAGAAACAGGTGCTATGGAGAGCTATGGACAAGGGAGATCATTTAAGAAAGCAGAAACAGTCAATGCAATGCACTTCTTTCATTGATAAGGCAGGGACTTTTTATTGTTTCTTCCCGGAAGGATTCCTTATTATTATAGATCATGGCTGCTGAGTATCTCCCATTCTTTCCTTTGCACAAAGGAAATTTTAATTGGACTATGGGTCACTGGCTCACAAGAGGCACACCTACCCTAATGGAGAACACCATACACCAACAAGGGATCCTGGACTTGGTCCCAGACACAATGATTGGATGAAACTTTGGGTTGACTTCCTTATGTAGGCACTGAGTGTATTTTGTGTGTGAGAATAGGATGAACCAGAAGGGAAGTGTGTGCTGAGATGGTTTAGGAACCATAAATATTTATGCTTCACCTTCCACATAGTTGCTGGAAGTAGTGCCTTGTCAGGTGCCACACTTGCTTCAAGGTGTAGTCATGTGACTGGTACTCACCAAGAAAATGTGAAAGAAAGTGATGTGCATGTTTTTATGGGTTAGAAAGTATACATGTCGCCTTTATCCTCTCTTTGCTCTTTTGTCTGGGTGCAGTGAATTCTGAGACCTTAGGGAATGGCAGAGCCCAAGATGGCAGGAGTGAGGCTCCCTGACCTACTTCACAAGGGAAAAGCGTTCACCAACAGGAACACCTGTATCAGGTTGCTACTGAGAGAGAAAGAAACAAGTTTCATGTTAATCTAATATATTGCAGGATTTTGTTATAGAATTTGGTATCACACTAATGCATACCTCATATAAACATACCATGCATACACATGCATACATACCACATGTTTATAGACACATAACACACATACAGTACACATGCTTTCTTAAACTCCATCAGGAGCCTTTATGACTTACATGCTGTGCCAGTACAGGTGCCAGAAGGTTCCCAGATCTATAACCTTTTTGGAACATTGAGAAAAACGTAGTTAGGAGAGACAGTTCTTGATTAGCAAAGACTGATGCTGCAAATTGGAGATTTATCCAAAATGCTTTGCTCTATTGAGTCTTATCTCTTTTTAAAGATTAGGAACCCTTCTATTCTATATGAAGATTGGAAGGGGAGGAATTGGAATAGAAGGAATTAAACTAGAATACACTTATGGATAAGTTACATATAAGGAGAGGGAAGGCGGCCTGTGAAAGATGATGACTGACTACTTGTGGGAGAACTAGGTTGGGGAGACATTCGCTAATACCCTGTTCAGGGATCTTTCTACCTGACTGGTCTTCTTCCCAATATAAAAACCACTGAAATCCCATGTCAGGAACAAATCAGTAGATCTAAAGAAAGTCTATTCCTAGAGGAAATTTAAGCTATGACTACAATGAAGATCGAGTTTGCTTGTAATCTTCAATTATCTTACTATACATCGCTTCACAAATAATTAAACAGAAGGTGGTTATGGACAAGAATAATCACTCATTCTTGACTCAGTATGTGATTTACTATTTTCTAAAAAATATTTTCCAAATTGCATATTTAATATATTATTTTTAACCTCATTATTTTTCTAAATTAAAATAAATATTTTAAGTGTAACCTCTACTTCTTCCTTCTTGAATTCTTAGCAGATGGACTTGCCATATTAATAAGTGTTCTGGAGATCATCAACCTGAATTATTTTAAATCCCCAGTCCCTCCAAACCTCTTCGTATCTCTACTCTTTCTTATTTAACTTCAGAGGAATATTAATCCCTCCTCCTCCTAAACTCTAAATCCTTCATCACTGCTTACAGTCCTTGCTTTCTAGTTCTTCCTGGAGTTAGTACCAACTGTTCTCTTGTTCTCTCTCTTATATGTTTAAAAGTAGAGGCTTGGTCCATGAAATTCATGCATGGGGGTCCCTCAGCCCAACCTGCACCCTCTACAATCCAGGATCTCTCAGGGATGTCCTACTGATGGCTTAGGCCCACTCCCCATGGTTTTCTGCTCTCTGCAGGGCCTGGAGGTTTTGCTGCAGCCATGGAGATGAAGCCCCCATACCGTGCTGTCCTCTCTCTACCTTCTGCTGCCATGCTCCATGCAAAGGAAGCCCCAGTGCCCTGCAGTGAACTCTGTCTGCCAGGCCTGGGGGCTTTGCTAACACCGACACATTAAGGAAGACCCATGCCCTGTTTCCTGGCTCTGTCTGCTGGGCCTGAGGGTAGTCCCGCTGCCACCTTGCTAAGGAAGGCCCCAAACCCTGCTGTCTGGGCTCTGTCTGCATGTCTGGGGACTTACCCTCCACTGCCACACTAAAGAAGCCCCCACGCCTTGTTGTGCCCTGTTGTCCAGGCTCTGTCTGCCAGGCCTGGGGCTTTCCCACCATCACCCTGCAAATAAAGCCCCTAAGCCCTTCTATCTGGGCTCTGTCTACTGGGCCTGGGTCTTACTAGCTGCTGCCATGCTAAGGAAGCTCCCAAGCCCTGCTTTTTTGGCTCTGTCTTCTTGGCCTGGGGGTGTTTCCACCATCTCTGCTCTAAGGAAGCTCCCAAGCCCTGCTTTCTAGGCTCTGTCTGCTAGGCTTGGGGGTGTTCCTGCCACCTCTGTGCTAAGGAAGCCCCCATGGCCTACTGTCTGGGCCCTGTCTGATGTGTTTGGGGGTAGATCCAGCCTCGCTGCTTGGTCCCCATAAACCCTGGTGGGGCTGACAGGCCCAGACACTCCAGCAGTGGGGCTGAGAGAACTGGGCACTGCCATCTTGTGGCTATGGGGGTTGCTATTTTATAGCAGAATGATGGTTAATTTGAATATTACTCTTTTATTATATAGGACTAGAGGCCCAGTACACAAAATTTGTGCACAGGGAGCAGGGGCATATCCCTCAGCACAGCCTGCACCCTCTCTAATCTGGGACCCCTTGAGGGATGTCCAACTGCCCATTTAGGCCTGATCCCCCTGCTGGGTCCCAATTGCTCACCTGTCTGCCTTCCTGATTACCCCTAACCACTTCTGCTTGCCAGCTTGATCACCCCTTAACCGCTCCCCTGCCAGCCTGATTGATGTCTAACTGCACCCCTGCCAGTCTGTTTGCCCCTAACTGCCCTCCCTTGCAGGCCTGGTCCCTCCCAACTGCCATCCCCTGCTGGCCATCTTGTGGTGGCCATCTTGTGTCCACATGGGGGCAGGATCTTTGACCACATGGGGGCACCCATCTTGTGTGTTGGAGTCATGGTCAATCTGCATATTCTGCATATTATTCTTTTATCAGATAGGCTAGAGGCCTGTTACATGGATGGGGGCCAGCTGGTTTCTCCTGAAGGATGTCCTGGATCAGGATGGGGGGTCCTTTGGGGCATGGGGTGGCCTGGGTGAGGGGCTTATGGTGGTTTTCAGGCCAGCCACACATCCCAGTGACCCAAGTGGAGGCCTGGTATCTGGGATTTATGTACCTTCTGCAATTGAAACTTTGTAGCCTGGAATAGAGCCAAGCCTTCTGCTCCTTCCGTGGTGACAGCCATCTTGTTTGAGTTTATTTAGCTTCTATAATTAAAACTTTGTAGCCTAGAGTAGAGGCCTAGGTTGGCCAGAGCTGTGGAAAGCTTAGGTTCCTCCATCGCTGGGGCAACCCTAACCTCTGCTCTCTCTAGCTCTATGGCTGTCATCATTATCTTCTATAATTGAAACTTTGTAGCCTGGTATGGAGGCCTGAGCTGGCAAAGGCAGGTGTAAAGCTTGGCTTCCTCCATTGCCAGAGCAAACCAAGCCTCCCTCCTGCTCTCAGTGGCTGCAGCCATCTTGGTTGGGGTTTATTTGCATATTTGCCCCTGATTGGCTAGTGGGCATGGCTTGTGGGCATGGCTTGTGAGTGTAGCTGAGGTATGGTCAATTTGCATATTACTCTTTTATTAGATAGGATACCATTTTAGCATATAAACATGCTTATATCTCTTTAAAAACAATTTCCAAATTAAACCTTTCAACCTTAATCCATCTTTCAACTAACACTAACCCCCTTCATTCTCTTGAATATCACCCAAGTTCTTTTTTTAAAAAAATACATTTTATTTATTTTTTTTACAGAGAGGAAGAGAGAGGAATAGAGAGTTAGAAACATCAATCAGCTGCCTCTTTCACACCCTCTACTGGGGATGTGCCTGCAACCAAGGTACATGCCCTTGTCCGGAATTGAACCTGGGACCTTTCAGTCTGCAGGCTGATGCTCTATCCACTGAGCCAAACCAATTTCAGCTCATCAAAGTTCTTGAGTTTTCCATATTCACTCTTTCCACCTCCTCCTATCTCCTTTACACCTTACCTCACTGCAAATGGTTGCTGTAAAGGTCAGCAGTAACTTCCTGATTGCAGAGCATTAGAATTACTTTACTCCTGCTTCCTTTGACTTCTTGTAAGCATTCCATATTGATGCTCATTCACTTTAACCTTGACTTTCATGGTTCCCATTCTACCTCTTTAATACCACCTTCTCCATCTTCTTTACCACTTCTTGTTCCCCTTGCAATTTACAATCACAATCAGGTATACAAATAGTATCTTGCCTTTGGGATTATTATGTAAATAAAATGATATAATTTATATAAAAGGCATGCTAAGCACTTGGGGCCTAATAAGTGCTCAAAAAATGCAGTCACTGCTAATGAGCTCAGTTTTAGATACGTCCATTTAAAATGCCTTTGACATCTCAATGCAGCTAGAGAAAAACAGTCTGGATTTTAGGGGCGAGAGCTGGAGTTGAAGGTCTGGTCTCATCAGTGCATGAGTGACAGCTAAGATATGGGAGGTAATACAGTCACTCAGGGAGTACATGCCTGTCAGTTTAGACGAGGTTATGCTGATGTAACAACACCCCCAAGATTTAGTGGTTTTAAACAACAAAAGTTTAGCTCCCACTCATGATATGTCCTATTATTAGTCAGCAGCTCATAGTCATCCCTCAAGCTCTCAGGATGCATGAACAGCTGCCAGCTCACACGTGGATAGCTGTAGTACCAGAGGGAAAAGAGTAGTAAAAGGTTTCACATTGGCAAGAGAGTGCTCTGGCCTGCAAATGATCCAAAGTCCTTTTGCTCACAACTTATTGGGTAAAACTTACCATGAGGTGCACTTATGCACAAGTGTGTGCAAAAAGTATAATTCACCCTAGCCAGGTTTGCTCAGTGGATAGAGCATCAGTGGTTCGATTCTGGTCAAGGACAAGTACCTCAGTTGCAGGCTCAATCCCCAGGAGGCAGATGATTGATGATGCTCCTCTCTCACTGATGTGTCTATCTCTCTCCCTTCCTCTCATTCTCTCTAAAATAGATTAAAAAATATTTAAAAAACAAAAGTGTAATTCTACTGTGCGGTGGGAAGGTGATTAGCTAACAATATTAGATGAGGAGCACCAAATACTACCAGAGTATGTCTAGAATAAGAAGCAAAGAAAATACACAGGAGAATGCACTGAATTGCCTTTCATTATTTTCTACTCTTCCCTTCCCATCCCTACTTTATTTTTAAATTTTAGTTTTTTCTAGATATTCAATCCAGACATCTCTAATTATCCATGACTCTCATCCCCTTCACCCTCAACCTCTAATTTGAATCCATTCCCTTCTCTATATTATCTCTGGGACTATTGCTAGAGCCTCCAACTGCTTTTAGTTAGAATGACCTGAAACAAATTTTGTCATCCCGTGTGGCTTTAAAAAGAGAATTATTTTCCTAATGAAATAATTTTTAAGATGGAGTAATGGTGGCTATGTATGTGAGTTTTTACTTACTAAAACAAATGATAGGAGTAGGAGCTTTATAAGAAACAGGAAAATATAAAGGAATACATTTATATGTTGTCTACGCCTTGAAACCCCTCATGTGGTTTTAGGACTCTAATTTTCCTTCTAACTGCTTGTCTGCCCTTCACCAGTTCTCTCTTCCTCTGCAGGATGCTTAAGTATTAGTATTCCTTAGGGTCTTATTTTGATCCATATATCCTCTTACTCTATCATCAATTCTCTCTCTTTCTCTTTCTCTCTCACACACACAGCACTTACCTCTTTCTTCATGCTCTCAGAACATTAAACATAGTATGTTCAAAATTTAACTCATTTCTTTCTCTCACAAGTATTCCTCTGCCTAATTTCTTACAAGTTGCACAAGGTAGACAATCTTAAGTTTCCCCTCTTCTATACTCGCTATACAATTAGAACCAGGCATGATTGTTTCTAAAAATAATCACTTCTCCATCCATATTCCATCTGCCTTAATCCCAGCACTCATCATTTCTCATCTGGAGAGCTGCAAGAAAGACTCACTGTGGGTCTTCCTCTATCTCCCATACTTTATCCCCAACCCATAACGCACCTATATCTTGTCACTGCAGAACCAGACCATTTCTTCTAAAATACAAAGTTGATCATATTATTTACTCCTCCTTTAATTCTTCAGGGGCTCTCTCTTGGCTTCATGATAAAACCTGAGGTCCTTGGCATGGCACAGAGGTTTCTATGACCTGGTTCTTGCTTGCTTCTCATTTTTGCTTGCAGCTTCATCTCCTGCAAATTCCTCAGGGGCACCCTGAAATTCACAGCTGCCAATTTTGGGTTCTTTAAGCACCATGTTGTTTACTTCTCTATAATGATGATGTGACACCCCTTGCTGCGTGAATGTTGTTTTTATTGCCCTTCCCACCTCCTTACACATTTTTTCTTATTAGATAAAGTATATTCTGCTTCTATTCATAATTTAAGATTATACTCTGCAGTAAACTCTTTTCAAAAGTGTTCCTGATACTCTTGAAATCACTTATGCTGTTTTAGTTTCATCATTTGGTTACCATAACATTCTCTACTCACCTTTAATTTGGGAACTGATTATCACACTGCAGGGGAATTTTGTATTAATTGTGAATTTCTTGGGGGAAAATACTTTGTATCACCAGCACCTGGATTAGTACTTGGCACAAATGTAACATTAAGAAATACCTGTGAGAGAACTAAGATGGCGGCAAAGGTAGAACACCTATCTTGCCGTCATAATCAGCAATTTTAATACTACAACTTAACGAAAGAACAAACACCTTCCAGAATCACCAGAAAGCTGGCCGAGTAAAATTCCACAAATAAAAGTGAAGATAAGACACTGTGACTCGGAGGAGCGGCAGCGAACAGCATTGAAAGATTCGCGCACAGAGAGAGGTTTGGAGTGTGCACCAGTGGAGAGGGCGGGCGGCTGAAAACCGGCCAGTTTTCTCCAACGGGGAGACAAAGATGTCCCACTGGACTGATTCTCCAGCTTTGGGCAAAGTCCAGGGAACCCACTATCATACGGGGTGAAAACTGGACAGTGGGAGGGCACGCCAAAGCTCGGGTGCTGCCGGGTCTGCCGGCTTGTGGAGAAGGCAGCTTGCGCGGGAACAGCTCGGCTGTGTGACTGCACAGAGAGTGCTCTGCGACTTGTCTCTCATTCGGAAAACCGTCAGACTGCTTTGTTTTACCTCCCTGGGTGAGACATTGCGCATGCAGACTCATTTTGGGAGAGTCTGAATTCCCCGGCAGCTGGTGGAGCTCGGCAGCGGCTCTCTCTCAGAGGTGCTGGCAGCCATTGCCCCCTGCACAGAGTCCCCGGGGCCGCATAGGGCAGAGCTAACACTATCTGCTTGGCCCGGAGACTCCGCCCACCCAACCTGAGCACAGCTGAGCTTCACAGACAATTGGCCTGGAGGTCAACCCTCCAAGTGCTAACAAAGATTAACTGAGCTTAACTTCAGCAAGACTGTGCAGCCCATATCCACCTCAGGTAACCGGGGAGGCTGAGCCACTGTCCCTAGTAGGAAGTCTATCACACAAAGCTAATTGACCAACTCAAGGAAGCAGCCACCATGCAGCGACATAGAAAGAAATCAGATGTGAAAGAAATGGAGGAAAAAAAACGACTGGACATGGAATTCAAAACCACAGTTATAGGGTTTTTTAAGAGGCTCCAACAAAAGGTCGAGGCCTATAAGAAAATAAGCAAGACCACAAAGGAAATGAATGAGTCCTACAAGGAAATGAACAAGGCCCTCAAGGATATAAACGAGACCTGCAAGGAAATGATCAAGACCAACGTGGAAATGAATGAGTCCTACAAGGAAATGAAAGAGACCCTCAAGGATATAAAGGAGACTCTCAAGGATATGAAAAAGGACCAACCAGAAATTAAGCATACACTGACTGAAACAAAAAATATTATACAAAGACCTAAAAGTGCTCTGGAGCACCCCAAGAACCAAGTTAAAGATTTGAAATACAAAGAGGTAAAATCCACTCAGCTGAAAAAGCAAGAAACCAAAAGAATCCAAAAAATTGAAGATAGTGTAAGGGGCCTCTGGGACAACCTCAAGCATACCAACATCCGAATTATAGGGGTGCCAGAAAAAGCGAGAGGCCAAGACAATGAAAACCTATTTGAAGAAATAGTGACTGAAAACTTCCCACACCTGGTGAAAGAAATTGACTTAGGAGTCCAAGAAGTGCACTGAACCCCAATATATAGGAACCCTAAGAGGACCACACCGAGGCACATCATAATTAAAATGCCAAGAGCAAAAGACAAAGAGAGAATAATAAAAGCAGCAAGAGAGAAACAGTTGGTTACCTATAAGGGAGCACCCATACGACTGTCAGCGGATTTCTCAACAGAACCGATGTAGGCCAGACGGGAGTGGCAAAAAATATTCAAAGTGATGAACAGCAAGAATCTACAACCAAGATTACTCTATCCAGCAAAGATATCATTCAGAATTGAAGGTCAGATGAAGTGCTTCGCAGATAAGAAAAAGCTAAAGGAGTTCATCACCACCAAACCAACATTATATGAAATGCTGAAAGATATTCTTTAAGAAGAGGAAGAAGAAAAAGGTAAAGATGAAAATTATGAACAACAAATACACATCTATCAACAAATGAACATAAAAATCAAATGAATTGATAGGCTGTTGAACAGGATAGACTGGTGAATATAACAGAGACATGGACATAGAGAGGGAATGGACTGACAATTCTTGAGGAGAAAAGGGTTGTGGGAAGTGCAGCAAGAGACTGGACAAAAATCTTGCAACAATGGGAGAGGACAGTGGGGAAGGTAGGTGAGGGTGGAGGGTGGGATACGTACAGGGTGGAGGGGAGCTATAGGGGGATAAAAAGGGGAAACAATGTAATTAATAAACTGAACAATAAAGATAAAAAAAAATTAAAAAAAAAGAAATACCTGTGAAGCCCTGGCCAGCAGTTGGTTGAGCATCATCCTGTGCATCAAGAGTTCTCTGGTTTAGGGCACATGCCAGGGCTGCAAACTCAATCCCTAGCAGCCAATGGATGTTTCCCTCTCTCTCTCTCCCTCCCTCCCTCCCTCTTTCCCTCTCTCTCTCCTCCCTACTTTCTCCTTTCCTCTCTCCTTAGAAATCAATAACATTTTGTTAAAGAAGTACTTGAGAAATTAATTGCCATGCTCAGTGTTCCCTTCCCACTTTATACAGGGTTGATCTCACTGCCATGTCATTACCTCATTTACATAAATTTTCTACTAGATTGTGAAGCATCTCAAACATTTACACAATAATGGACACAAAAGAAGTACTATAGAAATGTTGTCTAATTTGGAAGCTTTTGTATATTTCAAAACACTGTTCAATGTAAGGATTTACTTTAGAACTTAATCTAAAGCAGGATATGTAACTTGTTATTTTTTTCTAATGGTGACCAGAAGATGTAAAGATTGGAAGAAACTGACACTAATTTTATATGGACTTTATTTCTCTTCAGTTATCTTAACTCAGATTTCTTAGTTTTTCAAGAGTGTTTTTAACAAATATTAAGAAGGTTTGACAATCAATTTTTTCTAAGGGAAATGAAAGGCATAAAAGGGAAGTAGCGATAGAAGAAAGAAAAGGAAGGAAGGAAGGAAGAAAAAAAGGAGAAGAGAAATAAAAGAAGGAAAGTTTACTTAGCCAAATTTCTGGTATTTTTTTAATATAAGTGTTAATTATTCAAGTGTTTTATTTTATGAAAGAAACATTTGAAATAAATGATTAATAGGTACATGAGATCTTACACCATGTTCAACTCATAAATTTAACATGCATTAGAAGAAATCTATTTTATTTCCTCTATTGGGTAGAGGGTAGTATCACCTTTTTTAATATGCCACAGTAAAAGGATACTGCTGTAATGTTGGAATAAAAGAGACATTAACATTTCCAATGCATCTGAAATGATTATTGGCAATACACAAGAATAAAAAATAATTTCTGATATGTTTTCAAAATTTGTTTTATGGTGTGTGGGTTTTGTTTTTTGTTTTGTTTTGTTTTTTTGTATTTTAACAAACCACTTAAATTTGCTGGGTAAGTCTATTTCATTAGTTTTGAATTATTTTCTTGGGGAACATGAATAAGAAAAATATCACAATTAAAGGAAAAGTTCTCAGTGATATAAGTTACTCAAAGGACAAATAATAGAGGATTAAACTCAATGAGGCAGCTATATTTTCTAAATATGTTTTCCATCTCTCCAAGACAAGAGCCTTGTTTTTAAGAGGCTTATAATCTAATTGGAGAAGCAAAGCTTATACATAAAAAGATTAATATCATTGTAGGGAATCCAAATGAGTAGTCCAGAAAGTGAATGTTTGTGATTTCAGAGTCCACAGTAATGCCTGAAAGCAGGGGTGGCTGGGTCTTGAATTGATTTTTAAAGAAATGGGAAAGCCTTCAACAAGGGGTAAGAGGAAATGGGGAGTGACTATAAATGAACAAAGGGGATTTGGGAGGGGTGATGAAAACATTGTAAAATTGTGCTGACAGTTGCACATTTCACTGAATATACTAAAAGCCATTGAGTTATACATTTCCAGTGGGTGAGTGGTATAACATGTGACTTATATCTCAATAAAGCTGCTCTTTTAAAAGAAATCAGCTATGGTCTTGGCACCAGTAACAACAATGTAGACTGCAGAAGCTATGGCTATTATCTCCCCACCTACCTTGGCCTTTCTACTGTTTTCCTTTTACTTTTGTAAAGGGAGGTTGGTGGTGCTTACCTTCACAATTTAATTCACAGTCACTACGTAGACCAATGAGAAACCATATCTGAAATAGATGTGGATGACTGCATAGCATCTGGAGTTGCTGAATTACTAAGACAAAATTAATGACTGCTGGGACTTTGTGTCTCCTTTCTTTGAGGAAAGTGTGAGAACAACTGTCAACAAAGAATATTTGCAACGTATTGCATGGAAGCTTGGTGGTGTTGCAGGGCAGTAAAAAATAGTGCAAGGGCAAGAATGGATGCAGAATAGTGTCTTTGATCTATTTGATCTCAAATCCATTCTTCACTCTTCTCTGACTGCTGTGTATAATCTTCTGTGGGGCTGTGGGAGGGAGGTGTGATTTCTGTGGTGACATCACAGAAATCACAGGTTATATATGACTATTGGTTTCTGGTTTGATATAACTCATGGGAGACACTAGTGGAGACTGGAGAATGAGAAGAACTGAGGATCCTGTGCATATCTCACTTTCTCCTTCTGCCTTGAGCAGCATCTCTGGCAACATCTGCATCTTTTCTGCTGGTGTAGCTGCTGCCTTGGTTGGGCCTTCTTCTGGGTGACCTTAAATCTTGACCTTTCTATAAAAAACTCCTCTTTTCATTCTTCTACACTCTGTTTGGCTTCTCAGCTCTCTCATTAGCTCTGTAACCAATATCCTTCCTTCAGTTTCCTCTGTTTAAACGTTTTCAGTGCTTTCTGTTTTTATGTTTGTATCCTTAAACTGACACATTAGGAGCTTTAAAAATGTTTGTTGAATGAATATATTTGCTATATGGGGAACTGGAAAATTTCTGGGGCTATTACTAACAAAAGAATAGAGGAGGTGGAGATATTTGAATGAAAAAGGTGATTTTAGACAAGATAAATTGGGGAAAATATAATAGTAATTAATCAGTGGCTAAAGTAGGGGAAGAGGCTGGGAACTAGGAATACAAATCTTGAGATCTGTTTCTATAAAAATGAGTCCTGAACTAGAAGCAATCACAATAGAAAAAAAGTAACAAGCAAGAATGCGTAAAAGAGAAAAAAAGAGAAAAGGTCATGGAGAAAAACCCAAGATGCCATAGAAACACACTATTATGGAACCAATAAAGGATTAGAAAGTTTAGTCATAAAGTTACAGAAAGGATCTGGTTAGTGGTAGAGGGGCAACATTATGGAAACCAAGTAAGAGAAATAAAAAGGAAAAAAATATCTAAATAGTAAGTAATACAAGGTAGTTAAGAAAAACAAAGGCTAGAAAGGTTGATTGAATTTGGTGATTAGGAGTTTGCATTTGATCTTGGAAGTTTATTTCCATTAGCAGTGTGATGGCTGACAACTATATAAATGAAGAAAATTTTGAGGTTAAAGTATGCAGATAATTTCATTATAGAAATTTTCTCAGAAATAAAATACAGAGCTAGAACAGTAGCTAGAAGGGGTAAGATAAGGGTCTTTAAATTTTTTTTGCAAGAAATGTAAAATCTAAATAGATTTGTAGATGAAGGAAAACATACCAATGGATATTGATTGAATGGTAATGAAAAAACAATAGAGGATAAATGATAGAATAAAATGCTGGGAAAAGTGAGCAAAAACAGTGTTCAGAACACAGGGAAGTGGATACACTAAAGAAAATGGAAAATGCTTATTTTGACCTGGAAAGTGATTTGAAGGTAGACAAATTTGGAGGTAGAGAGTAGAAAAGTTTACGGACAATGTGATAGCCTGGATCTTATCTGTTGAGTCTGAGGAATCTGGATGTTGCTAAGCATTTTTGAGAATCTGATTGAGGTTAGATGACAAGAAACTTATGAACCAGGGGTGTCATCAGAGAAAGTGAGTGATTGTCAAGGTTAAGGGAATACTAGTGGAAAAGGGTAGGTTTGAGAAGTAGTGAAATGTTGTGGAAAAGTCAACAACACTTGGTTACCAACCAATTATGTGAAGATAGACACCAAATTTATTGCCACTATTAGAAATAAGCACCAAGTTTATTGCCATTGATAGAAAAATCAGTGTTTCTGCGTATGGAAGAGCAAGTGAAATAATGAGCTTATTGTATGATATCTTAGGTTTGCGTTCAAAATGTCAAGCATGCAATTGGAGACGTTGGACTAAATCTCAGAGAAGCAGAGGTAAATTTAAAGTCAAAAGGAAAAAGTTGAGAGTAAAGCTAAGAAAATGAGAACTCTGAGGTATATAGGGTAGAATAAGAAAGTTAGGATGCCAAGGACTCAATGCATAATCACATCTGAGGATAAATGAGGAAATGAAATCAGAGAATATGCAGATATGAAAAATTAAAAATCTTTTCTCAAGCAGAAAGAATCAGTGCTTTCTAAGTGAAATTCCCCTAATTCAAATGTTTCACAAGTGAAGCTATTGGTTTTGTCCATATCCTGCACATTTGCATCTTTAATAGACATCTTGCAGAGCACTCTGAATGGCCTTAATGTTTTTCCACATTTAAAAAGATGAACCCATTCATAGAGAAGCACACTAACTGAAAGACAAATTTCTGCAAATGGTTTGTAATAGGCACATTCATGGGTGACAAAGCACACTAAAAATTCTTAGAGCTGCATATGTAAGAACTGAATCAATGTCTTGGATGGTAGGGGGTGAGAACATAGAGCTGTCTTCAAATTCTTTGTTGAAAATGATAAAGATGACTTTGCTACATCCTTTGAAGTATATTGCTGCACTGCCATGGAATTCACTGTGGTTTATGACTACACTACAGTGGCTAAGTCTTTTGAAAGACATCTGGTATACATATATGAGACATGATATTTTCTATTTATCTACTATACTGTTAATAGTCATCTCCCTTCCCCAGTGAAATTAAGTCAAATTGCTTAGATCAGGGACCAGTTATGGGAGTGGAGGGAGAAGTGGGGTTAGATCAATATCAGATAAGATACCTTCTGAAATACACATACTCTGGGATCTCTCTCCCTTCCTCACTGCATCCTTCCATAAATACAACCAACTTAAATTTCCTTTAGGATAATTCCTTGTAATTGCTGAAAATAATGTATACATTTATAATTAATCAAACTTTTTGCTTTGAGGAAAATTCCTAACCTGAAGACTTACAAGTGTCTAAATATTTCTGTGATAGCCATCTAGCAATTCCTATGAGCTTATAGGTATTGCCTTGGTTGCAAAATGAAATCTTAGGCACATGAAATGATTTTAACTTCTTAGATAAAGCTTACATCTGCCCTCTCCTTTCCATTATCTCCAACATGTGTTGCTCAAATAATCTTCATGTCTAGCTTTTTTATGAAACTTATGTCTTAACTCTCTCCTTACCTTTAGTCTCATTAATGTAAAATTATTTTTCATATTCCTATCAGAATAAAGTTTTAAAAACACAGATTATTAGTGTTATTCATTCATTTACTCAAAAAAGATTGGTTGAGTACCAACTACTTATCAGACACTACATTAGATGCTAGAGATATAATAATGATAAAAATGAATCCAATGAGAAAGACATACAAACAAGCAATCACATGAAAGAACATAAGAACCTGACCTATGCAGGGATGTCAGGTAAGGTTATCCTGAAGCGGTGACAATGAAGGAGGGGAAGTATAGAGGGGGGAGTAGATAAATTTAGACAGAAGAAACACATATGCAATGGGGACAGGAAGGGAACACATGACATAAATGAAGAGCTGAGAAAAGGCCAGAATTGCTGTGGTCCAGAGAGGGAAGTGAGGAGAAGCAAGAGTAAAACTGTGTTGGTTCTTGTAGGTCCTTTTTAAGGTCTTTAGTTTTCATCATAAGATTATTGCATAGTAATGGGCTTTAAATGTGGTAAAGTGGGAATTAGATTTTTATTTTTAATAGACCTGGTTTTGATGTTATTATCAGATTGGAGTAGGATGAATACATTTGGGGAGAATGGAGAGTTCTTTACCACCATAGTCTAGATGAGAAATAATGGCAACATGGATTAGGGTGATGAGAGTAGAAAAGAAGATAAAGCGATGGATTAGAGAGACATTTTACTAGTAATTTGGTGACAGGATGAATATGGGATAGATGAGATTTAATATCAAGGATGCTGCATATAATTCTGGTTTATGAGTCAGCACAGATGATGGTGACATTTGCTGGAATGTGGAAATCCAGGCGACAAGCAGTTTTGGAGGGAAACTAGATATATTGAGTTCAAATGCATTCAGTTTAAAGTAACTTTGAGATTTCCAGGTCTAAGTGTTGGAAGGCTTCCCATTGCCCCAAGAGTTAAATCGAATCACTTAAAATTGGATTTATAAAATTGTGACCTAAGCTCAGACCCATCTTCTGTCACATATGCGCCATATTTTAACCACGCTGAATTAGTGGAAATTAGTCCCTGAATGCCCCAAGGCATTTTACAGCTTAATTGCTTTGCAAATACTATTACTTCTATGGATAGATAATTATTTCTACTCCTTTCTAGAATGCCTAGTTAATTCTCATTTTTTAAGACTCAGTTTAAACATTATCTTCTATGGAAAAATTCCTTTTAGTTTGTCCTAACCTTACATATATACATGTTTTTGTGTCTCTCTGTGTGTTTATGTGTACACACAGAAACATGCATGTATGTATACATGTATATAGGTATATTGTATAAGCATATAATTATTTATGACTGTCAATTTATTATTCCTTCCCTTTAGATTGTTAACTCTTTGAGATTGAGGACTGTAGGTACTTTGTTCATTTCTATAAATCCATTGTGTAGCAGTCAATAAATGAACTAAATGATAGAATAATTGAAAAAAAAATTGAATTCTTTTTCTTCTTTCCAAAAAATTTTTTTAAATAGACTATTTTTAGTTATCATAACCAGAGACTACAGCTAAGACTGAAAAATCAGAATCCTATACCTCTGAAATATTTATATTAACTATGTTGAGCTAAAAAATTCATCAATCTGTTTCCTTGCCTGATCAAAAGTAAGAAGTCCAATTAAGAAGCCATAATGTCTTTCATAAGATTCATGGAGTATAATTTTAACCATAAACCAAAATTCAAAATCATTATGCAAAAGCAGAAATTTTAAAAAATGATTTTCTCCCTGATTGTAGAAATAATATATGCTCATTGGGAAAAATATGGAAGGGCACAAAAAGTATAAAATGTCAGTATAATCTGACCACCAAAACACAGTCACTTTTAATAGTTTATTCATAAAGTGTTTCTGTCCTTTTTCTGTGTAAACACATATTGATTCCTAGTGGAGAAAAGGATTAGATATACCAAAAGCATTCCAAGCCACTTTAGAACTGGTGATCAGAGTGCCTATGGGCTAAAAAAAAAATACATGAAGACTTTCTAGTTCTCTCAAGGGCCTGTACCCCGTCCTTCCTCTCTTTAAGAAGTTAGAGGACTGATCAGGGCCAGGCTTGCCTTAGGCAGGCTAGTTCTCTCTCTCTTTTCAGAAGTAAATGAAATTGGGAGTTAGTAAAAGACTGCATTTTCTCCCCAGGCCTGAGCTTTGTGTTCCACATAGTTCTTAACCAGGCAGCCGGGCTATAGAGGGTATTATTCAATCACTGGGAGTTATAAGCTCAGCTGCTGGGATGGATGAGTCATACCTGAGTCCGGTTTAGAGTCTATGCCTGCCCCTCTAGATAAGTATGTGGGGAGGACAGATGATTGTTAAGCAAGTATTCAGGCATTTCTAGCTTCCAGCTGAAATTCTACATCTCAGTTCTAACTAACATCACTCATTTCATAAGATTGTGGGGTAAAGTGTGGCAGAATCATGTACAGACCACATGATCATTCAGCCACAATGGAATACCACAATACTGCAATACCATCTGAGAGATCATTAGAAAGAAAAAGGTATATGTTATATAACTTATGCAGAACTGCATACATACATTCACAAACAGGCACACACACATCACTAAAAAGGTGAGCTCTAGCCATGGCCAATGTTGCTCAGTTGGTTGGAGCATCATCCCTTACATCCTCCATCAGAGGTTTCAGTTTCGATGCCGGTAAGTGTGCATACAAGAGCCAACTGATTGATGCTTCTCTCCCTCTCCCTCCCTCTCTCTCTAAAATCAATAAAAACAAAACAAAAATTCTATTTTTTTTAGCCCATAATCACTGTGATCACCAGTGACAATTAAAAAGGATTTTTTAAATTTTCTTTATTGATTAAGGTATTACATATGTGTCCTTATTCTCCCATTACACCCCTACTCATGCCCTCACCCCCTGCCATTATGTCCATTAGTTAGGCCCATATGCATGCATACAAGTCCTTTGGTTGATCTCTCCCCCTTAACTCCACCCTCCCCTACCTTCGCTTCATGGTTTAAGTGAGGTCCAGACCTAGGATATTTTCAGAATTATTTATGTTTATTTTATGGCAATTTTGAACACCCCAAATATGTTTGATTTACTTTTGTTTGACTTTACAAAATGACAGCATCTTTAATCAGTTGGCATAGTTTAATTTTAATATGGCAGAGTGGCTTGTTTTTAGACATATTTTCTTCTAAGTGTTCATTCATTCTCTTACTATTCACTTGGTTACTTGGCTGAAGAGAAATGTGGGCTTCTGAGCTTAGTTTTGAAGGCAACAAGAACACTGTCAATGTTTCTCTCGCCTTGTTGGCATCTGTGTCCCTCCTGCCATCTGCTCATGTTTAGGTGTAGCAATATGCATATGCTTTATTCATGGCCTCAAATCCCTGCTCGCTTTCTTGTGCTGTGAATTACACTGAATTTTTTAGGAAATCTAAAATGGAGTCAACAATGACAGAATGCCAAAGGCACCAAACATCTTCAGCTTCTTCTGTTCAGAGCCCATTTGGGACCGTTTTCCAATACATTGCTTACCTGCCTTGTTTTCCTAAAGTCTTGTCAGCTAAGAGGTTGTTGAAGATCTGGAGGTGACAGAGGTGTTCCAGAACACTGTTCTCCGAAGATGACAAAGGAGTCAAAAAGGCTTTCTCAGGTTTCTTTTATCCAGAACATCTGAGGAAGCTATGCACTGAGAAGTGTGGGTCAAGCAAATGAGAATATTTTTCCACAATGGTGCACCATGGTCTGACCATGCCTCAGAGTACTTTTACTAACAGGGAGCCATTGGCAAAAAATTAAAAAATAAAAAAAATAAAAAAGAAACACCAAAAGTTTAATGGTCCATCTGGTATTTTCCTACCCTATTGCTACCTGCTATCATTAAATTGCCTCCTCCCTTGTCTTTGTACTAGTTTTCCTAGAAATAGTAATTTTAGATAAGTCAGAGTTAAACTGATAAGAACAGATCTTTGCACTTGATATTAGCCACCTGAAACCTATATAATTTTGTTAGCCAGAGGCACTCCAATAAATTCAGTAAAAAGGAAAATAAATAAATACATAAATTAGCCAGACTTGTTATTTTTATGGTCATCCATTCTTTCACTCTGAAATGTAAGTGACATTTATTCAATCACTGCTCTTTCTTTGAAAAAAATTGTACATTTTTACTTATAGAGAACTCAGCTCATAACATAACTGTGACTATAATTCTACACTAAAAAGTATTGATGCACATTAATCACCTTAAATTTTTTTCTCATTAAGGAAAGGAATATAGCCCTGGGCTTTATCACCTTGGTTTTTAGAGAATATTGTTAAGCATTGAATAACTTAAAAATTGTGCTTGTGTCTATTTAAACTGTGTCCCAAACCAACAACGCATAAAATTTTCATAGTGAAGAACAAAATAAGACAAATACCCTGGATATAAAGATTACAAGAACCAAAAGGCAGGTATTTGTAGTAGAAACTGTAGTGTTTTGCTCCAATTCCTTCTTGAGGACCAAAACACTTATTAATAAAAATGTATTATTAATTATCTAACAAATGATGGATTTGGAGCATCTGTTATATAGCAGGGTGGCAAATAAGACAGGCATGATCTTTATACTTTCAATATAGAATCTATAAAAGTAGATGGATATAGAACAAGAAATACATGTGATGACTAATTTAAAAATAGCACAGGATAAAATCAGAACCTTACATTAAAGGTGCAAACACAATTTTTACTTGCAAAATTGAAGAATAACAAAAAGATAATTTTTTTGAGTGTGGAAGTTTCTTTCATTGATGGAAGTCCCTTGCAACAAACAGAAATAAATTTCTATGATTTCAGTATGGAAAATAAAAATAATATTCCACTCAGAAATGGCTAGCTTTAGTTATTTTTGCTTCCTCCTCATTTGAAGGTATCCCTAAGATGTTAGGAATTGCTAGTGATACCATCTGCCATAGAGATATTTAACTCCTCTCAAAGCCAGACATTTTTGCTTAGAGTAGCCAATACTTAAGCTTTAAAAAGAAACCATCACATTTTTTCTGACTTGAAATCTCTTCTTCTTTATCTTTAAATTGAACAAAAAAAGGATTGGAGAATGAATAATAGTGTCTTCGGTGTGTTTGTTAGGAGTTAGGATAGTTTTATTCTTGCAAAGACTGATGGTGAGAATGTAATAAAATATGTAATGCGCCTTGCATATTACTTGGCACATATTACACAGTAAACTTTAATTCTTTTCTGTTCCATTAATCTAATGAAAATAAAATAAAAACACACCTGCATGCTTACTTCTAGTATCAAGTTTTTTTGGTACGAGAGTGCCAATGCCCCTGGGTCAGAGTTGTACAGTTGCAAAGCATACATTAAATTCCCCTGTAGGTTATACTGATGCTAAGGGGGAGAATAAGAGGTTTCTCTTTTGAACCACATTAGCCACTGAACAAAGCTGGAGGAGCCCAGCTGCCCAGGCTGCTGTTCCCTCCCCTGTATCATTGACACGCAGCTGAGTTCACATCTTTGGCACCCCAACCCTTTGCCTTCAGTGGCCGCATGTCTGTTTTGCTCTGTATGGGAGGCAAACAATCTTCATGATCCTCATTACCTGGATTAATATTGAAAAACCTGCGCAGGCTGGTGTCCCAGGGAAATTGGAAAAGTTCCCTTTACATTTGAAATGAATGGAACAGTGGGGCTGAACAAAGGACTCATCTCTGATAATCATCTCACCTTTTTGTCAGTCAGAATCCAATTAAATAAACGACTACAGGATCTCTTGTCAATTGTTGGCAGATCCGGCTCTCACTTTTAATCAGCCTGCACATCATGTAGCCGTTTAAATTCTCCTTTCACCCTTTTCTTTGTCCATAAATATGATGAGATTAGGAATTGAAAAGAGTAAGCCTAAAAAAGAAAATAAATGTGCAGATTTTTCTAAACATTCTCCATATTCTTTCTAAGTCACCTTTTTTTCTTTCCTCTGCAGAAATAATCAGGTCACTGACTTAACTTGTCAGGATCACTGAGGACTTCTGAATGCTGTGGGAGGGCTCCATTTAGGAGGATGCTTCTAAGGACTGGTTTTTCTCATTTTCACCGCTATTCCTATCTTTAAAACAGATAGCTTCCATTTCAACAACACAAACACGCTCTTTAGCTGGAAATTGGTTGGGGAAAAATAGGTGCTTGGGAACAGAAATGTATTGTCTGTCTTTGAATGACATAGGCTTCTGTCCCCCATGTGTGGATATGGTCTGGTAATGAGGGTTTCTGTGCTACTCAAATTGGATGAGATCCGATCCCTTTTCTCAAGAAGAAAGTCCTTGATTCAGAGAGGGATGCAAGTCAAGGGCACACCCGAAAGGCAGACAGAAATGTAAAGAGAGAAGAAATGAGGATTCAGTAATAGTCACATCGCCTGATCAGCAACATGAATCTAAACTTGGGCAGCGAGTTCCCAGCAGTCATGCCCTGCATAGAGGCAGCAGGCCCTTTAGGAAGGGAGTCTCCGGTTGTGGCAGTCTTTCCTCGCAGGGGTCTGTCCAGATGCCCAGGCACCTAGGGAGAGAAAAGTGTGCCTCTCACCTTTTCTTTATCTTGCTTCAATTCACATGAAAATTGCAGTTTTCAAATAATATGTGCCAAGACCAAAAACAATATAACAAAGGAGACTTAAAAACAATTTGTAAGACTTTTAGCTATAGCAATGTGATTTACTAGTATCCTACTGATGCCAAAAAAAATGTTGCTCGGCAAAAGTTAAGAAGATGCTTTGACTGCATGGCTGGTTGAAAGCTGAAAAGGGGAAATCCCCACGAGAAGCAACTGTCTTATGGGCATTTGCTGGACTTAGTGGCCGGCCAGGTTTTAAATGAGCCCTTGGGGTGGGACACAAAGACTTGGGCTCTGTAAGATGGAAAACAAACTAAAACCAGGATCCTAATATATAGTGAAAAGAGGAACTCAGAAAAATATATACACTTAACAGCAAAAGCAGATTATAAGAAAAACCATTTTGGTGGTTAGTGGAAGACAAAAATGCCACCTCAGAATCTGTAGCCCTGAACCTGGCCTTATCTCATTCACTGTTTTGGAAAGAATGCTTAAAGATGTTCATGTTCCATCTCCAGCATGTAGGACAGTTCCTGGCATTAAGTAAGTGCTCCATACATGTTGATTGAATAGCATGTTGTCGAATGCTTAGCCATTATAATCAACTAAACTAAACTGCATCACTGAAGACCAGTCCAAAAAATGTAAATCAAAATAAATTGCATTTTTCTTACTACATTGTAAGAAATTGCAGAAAATACATTAGAAGAGAGAAAAATACTTTTGAGTCTTTAAATGAAAATTTATATAAATTGAACTTTGGTGATTATTACAATTTTAAATTTTATTATCTGGATTAGTTATTCACCCAATTGTATTACATACTATCATCTGAATAGAAAATCCTGTCTTGCCATACTTGTCAAGCAGAATCACTCATTGGCAAATCTTCTGAGCGTTTGGGATTAAATGGATAATACAGTGTACATAATGCAAACAAAATTAAATACAATGGCTGCCTGACTCTAATAAAAAAAATCCTTACCATTTGCTGATTGCTTCATTTTTTTTTTTTTTTTTTTTTGGTAAGAGGATGACCTCTGTATCAGCATAAAACAAAATAAGTTTAAGGCAAATTTGTGCCAGAAAATTCAGTCTGTATTTTTCAGCCAGAAATGACCATACTACAATCTATGTGAGATCTAATTTATCTAAAATAAAATAAAAGGCACCAAGGAGCCAAAAACACATCTTTTAACTTTTCGTGTTGGTGTGTGGGCAACATGTGTAGTTCCAATCCATTTTCGCTGTTGTAGTGATGGTGGTGAATAGAAGTCTAGTCAAAAGATATGAAGTAGCTGCCCAACAACATGAACTTTGATATGGCAAATACTGCTACAGGACAGAAGCTCAATGCTGAAAAAAATCTCAGGGTGAAGAGGGTCCTCAATAAATACCGAGGATCATTAGCAGTTGGCTTTAGCATAAAATATTTGGAAACAGACATCTTCAGAACTTTTACTAATTTGGGTTTAAACATTTATGTTAGTGATAATTTCAATGCATAAAGTCATGCCCACATACCTAAAGTGCAGGAAAAGGAGTGGTAAAGAGGTGACTAAAGTAATCTCAACACAAGATACTAAAAGCAATTAGATTGCCCAAATCAAAACAAACACTAAAACTGGCCATTTGAGCCTCGTTACCTAGGAGTATAACAAGCAGAGGACAGTATACATATATAGGTGAGCTTTTGTTACCAGAGGGGAGAGATCCCCATCCCTGTGGGTTGGTTATGGAAATGGAATTCTTGCCATATTCCAAGAAAAAGAATTTTTTGGGACTCACACAGGAAGATGTGATATCCTACAAATTTTTATTTCTGTGGCCTCAAACCCCTGAATTTCCAAGGTTTCATTCCCCACAGTCCTGTCAAGGGAGAAGTACTGTTTTGCCTTTGGTAGGGCTAAAATCAGAGCCAGTGTTCAGAATTTCCTTTCCCGGTCTGCATAGTCCAGTACAGAAGCAGGCTAGCTTAACTTGTGTTTCTTCGCTAGAGCCCATCAGCCCATTGCTTGTGGGGTCCACAAGTCCACATGACTATAAAGGAAAGCCAAAAGCAAGCCAAGAGCACAGAGAATCCCTTTGTTTAGGAGATTATGTGTTTCCAAATTTTCATGAGCTTCCAGTGGCCACACCCATTCTGGCCAGCAATCTTTGTTCCCCGGTATGTCTGACAGGCAAGTACCTTCCCTGTGTCATCCCCACCTTACTGAGCAAATATCTATCTTCCCTTTGTTGGATCCCTTCCCCTCGTGTTTTGTATGGAACAGTCTGGTGGTTCCCTGGGGAATGCCAAGTCTTATCTTCTTGGTGAAAGCTGCTCAAATGACATGCCTATAATTTCTGCTCCCCCTTGCTCCTTTTTAAAATTATTAATAACTACCAACAGTATCACTCACAATTACAAAAAAATTAGCGAGTCTATTATAAAGATATTGGGGAATCAGGAACTTGAAGCAAATATTAGGGGGATACTTGTTTGGGGAAGGGTATTTACACTGGCTGGAGATCCTCTGAGGATTGTTTCTGTATTGCAATATCATCACTGGCAAAAGCTAAGAAATGCTATCTTATTTTTTTTTAAAGATCTAGAATAAGCATATGCACTATTTATTATTTCATAATTCTGAAGACATGGATTTTCTTTTCTTTCCCCAAATAAATATAGCAAATGCTTTTCACATCTTCTCATCACTGTCCCAATCGTAATGACTGAAGACACACTAAGTTTTCAATTATTAACAATCTGGCTAGCGCTTCATAACAAAGACTACTTGCTAATTGAGATGAAATGTTTTTTGTCATTAGCAAATCGAAACAATATTGTCTATGCATGCTACATACAACATTTGTTTCTCTCTTTTTATATGCTAGTGTGAATATACCATCAGTTTAGCACCATTTGGTCATCATATCCTCTCGGGGTTTAGAGCAATTTCAAAGGAATCATATATTCTCATACAATGCATTAAATATGTTGAGCTCCATTCATTAATTTTGGAAATTAAATGGTCATCATTATTAATGAAAGCTTTCACTGCTCTCCAAGCTTTCAAAACAGAATTGGTGGGGGGCGGAGGGAATGGCATTACATGAACCCACTTTGGGAAAATGGAACTAAGCCAGTATTCTTTGGGTAGCGAGGAATTCTTCAAGGGAACATCAAATTGTTTGTGTTCTATATGCATAGGTTGGAGAGAAGTAGCTCATCAAAATGACAGGGGGGAAAATAGCAGGGTAATTGTTATATAACTTCAATTTAGAATTTTTGAATTGTTTTTTCTCAGCTTATTGCTCATGGTGATGCATCAGAAAAAAATCACAAAAATCAATATGAGAAGGTTTTAGAAGATACACAGCATGAAGGCCCAATTTGCTGCTGTAATGCCTAACTACTCCGAGCTAGGAAAGAGGTTAATCAATATGGATTTAGATGTATTTCAGGTTGGGATACCTTCTTTAAAGGATATGGAGACGGCTAGATAATTGGTCTCCATGTCACCTCTTGACCAAAGTAAATCTGTTTTCTTTTTATAACAATGGATCTAGACCAAAACAAAACAAAAAAAAGCAGATGGATGCCCTAGGTTTCATCTTAGTATCCTTATATGTTGACAAAGCAGGAAAAAGGAGCATTCTGAGAGAAGTGAGAAAAAGTCAGTAGTGAAAAGGTTTCAGATGAATTATAAACTCTTTCTTACTCTCCTTATATGCACAATCTCTCATGGCTAAAACCATACACTGAAAATCAGACTCTTTCATTCATAGCACTTTCTATAAAAAGAGTTCATTGGCCTTATTTGGGCAAAGAATTACTAGTACAATGATAGACGGTAGTCAGCAGTGACTTAAGCAATTTACTCTTCCATGCTCTCTGTCTTCTCATACCCTAACCATTTGTCTTAGGGTCACGTATTCCTTCAAGAAATGAGACTACCATCTTCTGGTGGCCTTCAAAGTAGTTAGGTGACTATCATTGATATAGTTATTTTCTTTGCTATACAGATTTCTCTATTATTATTTACATCATTCAGATATGCTTGTCTTAGGTTTAAGGAATCAATTCGGATTTGGTCAACAAAACTGAGAACTGTTTGTGTACTAACAGTTTTATAATTTTTTTCTTTTGATGTTCATAACAAACTATCTGTGTTTGCAGTAAGATGAAAAATTACTTGATTCATTTCTAAAATCAGCACATCAGGCAAATACTGTGTATACTCAAAACTATTCGAGAAAAAATAGTTTGAATTGCTCATAACGTATAAAAAACATGATTTTGTGATTACAATCATACATAGTTATATGAACATTACCAGTATGCAAGGTATGCAGTATGATTAGATAATAAAGTTCACAAATATAAAATTTAATTTCATAGTGTTTTAATTATGTAAAAGAGAGCCATATGGTTGAATATCCAGAGTTAAATTTCGAATACTATTTCTGCTTTACAAACTACATAAATAAAACTCAGATAATATATGCCCCAAGAATCAAAATTAAATGTTATGTTAATATGTTCTTAATCTAGACTTGGGGTCAATTACTGCCTAGTTAAAGATGTTAAAGCTTGTAGAAAAGACCAAATGCATTGGACTGCAATACTTCTCAATAAGATAAAATGTACCTGCTTCTGTTTCTCAGTACTTACATATGTGACTAGTGAATCCAAATTATTTCTTCCTTGAAACTGCTCCCTTTCATGATCCTGTCTATTTGAACAAATACCATGTCTCAGTTCACTTCTCTCTTTTATCAGGGAGAGAATTAAATAACATACAACATAATTTGTGTTAAAAAAAATCTTATCTAGTTCCCACACTGTTTATCTACCCATGAGAATAGGGTATCTTTTTTTTAAAAAATTAAATTCTTTATTGTTTAAAGTATTACATATGTCTCCCCCCTAATTGACCTCTCCCTGACTACCCCCAACCACCAGCACATGCCCTCACAGCCCCCCATCTGTGTCCATTGGTTATGCTCATGTGCATGCATAAAAGTGCTATGGTTGATCTCTTACCCCCACACCTCCTGCCTTCCCTCATAGTTTGGACAGTCTGTTCAATGCTTCTATAACTCTGGTTCTACTTTTGTTCATCAGCTTATGTTGTTCATTATATTCCACAAATGAGTGAGATCATGTGATATTTATCTTTCTCTGACTGGCTTATTTCACTTAGCATAATGCTCTCCAATTCTATCCAATTGGAGAACATTATGCTAAGTTGCAAACGGTAAGAATTCCTTCTTTTTTATAGCAGTGTAGTATTCCATTGTATGGATGTACCACAGTTTTCTAATCCACTCATCTGCTGATGGGCACTCAGGTTGTTTCCAAATCTTAGCTTTTGTAAATTGTGCTGCCATGAACATATATCCTTTCTGATTGGTGTTTCTGTTTCCTTGGGATATATGTATTCCTAGAAGAGAGATTACTGGGTCAAATGGAAGTTCCATTTTTAGTTTTTTGAGGAAATGCCATACTGTTTTCCACAGTGGCTGCACCAGTCTGCATTCCCATCAGCAGTCCAAGAGGGTTCCTTTTTCTTCACATGCTCTCTAGCACTTGTCGTTTGTTGATGATAGCCATTCTGACAGGTGAGATGATACCTCATTGTTATTTTGATTTGCATCTCTTGGATGATTAGTGACTTTGAGCAACTTTTCATATGTCTCTTGGCCTTCTATATGTCCTCTTTTGAAAAGTGTCTATTTAGGTCATTTGCCCATCTTTGTTTTTTTTTAATTGGATCATTTATCTTCCTTTTGTTAGGTTGTATGAGTAAATGTTGGAGATGCTCTTGTTCCAGAAAGGATCTGCGTTGTCCAGTACACAACATGAAGACGTGTCTACTGCTCAAGAAAAATCTGTGAAAACAGACATTAGCAACAACCACAACATTTAATAAAGCATGGTCTGCTGCTATTGATCAAAGAACACTAGAAACACACCTCTGTAAAGCAATACTAAATTAATTTGTGTTATTTTTTATACATAGCAAGGTTACTGTGGAATATTTTTTTAAAAGAAGGAATTAGGGAAAGGTACTTGCAGGCTGAAGTTGACCACAGCTTGGGCTCCTCAGGAACAGGTCAGAACTTGTAAACTAAGGTTTTCAAACAGTCAGAGGTCTTATGAACACAGACAAAGTTAGATCAGTCCAACTGTGGTTTTATCATGGAATATATGGGTCTGAATAAGATGGGAAATTTGAACTTAGGTAATGTGCTTGCATGTCATGGTTTGGTATAGTTTGCCTGTATTAATCTTTGTAAATCAGAGTATGGTTTTGCAAGTTGTTGTCTCTGTTTAACTTCTCAATATGGAAATACTTTTATTGTTGTCACCCTCAATATGCAGAGATAACATTTGTGATTCTTCCCCTTTACCCTCCAACAGCTGTCCCTCCCCCCATTCATTCCTCAAATATTTATAAATGATCAGCTATGTGGCAGTAACTGTGCTATTGATATATGAAGTTTATACTCTAGCTAGACAATGTTTTAATTGTATGATTATAGTAACTGTAATTTGGCTTTTCTAGTTGTATCTGTATTTTTTTAAGATTCTAATTTTTAATTGAATTGTCAATGGACTAAATTTTGCATTTGCCTCAAATCCATATATTAAAATGCTAACACCCAATGTGATACTATTCATAGGTTGGGACTTTGGAAAGTAATTAGTAGAGCCCTCATGAATGAGATTAGAGATCTTATAAAAGGGACACAGATCCTGCCCAATGTGGCTCAGTGGTTGAGTGTTGACCTATGAACCAGGAGGTCACAGTTTGATTCCTGGTTAGGGCACATGCCTAAATTTCAGACTCATTCCTGGTGGGAGGGGGTGTGTAGTGCAGGAGGCAGCTGATTGATGATTCTCTTTCATCATGGATGTCTCTATCTCTCTCTCCTTTTCTCTTCCTCTCTGAAATCCATAAAAATATTTTTAAAGGGATCCAGAGAACTCTCTTAATCTCTTTCTATCATGGGAGAATAAAAAGGCAATCTGCAACCCCAAAGAGGATATTACTACACTCCAACCATGATGACTCCCTGATATAGGATTTCAAATCTCTACACCTGTGAGCACTGTTGTTTATATGCTACTTAGTCTATGGTCCTTTGTTATAGCAGTCCAAATTAAGACTTTCTGTAATTCATGTGAGAAAATATTTAGTCTTTACCTACTGTGGCACACAATGTTTACTGAATTATCACTAGAAATTTTGATTTGTCAGTGAGCCCATGAGTGTCTGAAATTACAACTTTATTTCTCTATCTATATATATAAAAGGCTAACATGCTGTTAACTCTCCAACTGGTTGCTATGGTACTCACTGGCCACCAAGGGGCAGATGCTCAACACAGGAGCTGCCATGACATGCACTGGCCATTTACACTCAGCTCCCTTCCAGTGGGACACAGGCCTCATCACCACCTTGAAGCAACAGCCCACCAAATCACAACCAATGCTGCTGAGACCCCATGGTGCAAAATGCAGCCCACAGCCCAGCCCAGCCCAGAAATGGTTCCTTTAAGCATCAAGTAATTATGTCATGTAGCAACACCTGACTTCCTCTTTTTAGCCATGACTAGCCTTATCATTTCTTCATCCCAGGAACACAACTTGCTTTATAGCCAGGTGCAAATATTTCACACTTTAACAAAAGTCTGTGAAATGTTTTCCTGTGCTACATCTCATTTGATCCTCACAGAAGTCCTGGTGTAGGTAGATAGGAGACTCAGTGGAATCCTATTTTCTTTTCATTAGCCAGAAAAAGGAGATTTAGAAAGTTTAGAAACTTGACCTGACTAAAAAGAAGTAAAAAGTAGTGGATCTTGAAAATGATTCAAGTTTTCTCACTGCGCAGAGTATAGTCAAACACTGCTGCAGTTAATATATTACTCTTTGTTCTCCCTGCATGATCTACAATAATAATCTGCTTCATGTTGATATTTATTGCTGTGTTACTGACAATTATCTGAAAGAGAAGTTGGGGTGCTTCACTGGGCTGGAAAAAAGTTTAGCTAAATCAGAAAGCAGGTCTAATTAAGCAAGTTTATTCTATATCTATAAAAGGCTAAGTTGATTCACACATGTGCAATACATATAAAGCTCTCGCTGGAGTCAATTGCACAATGTGTTTTGATCTGTCAATGTCAATCATGAATTTGATTGACACCTCTATTGTAGTTAATAGCGATATTAAAATATTTCTTTTAATTAATTTTCTTTCAATGTGCACAAATCTGTGCACTGGGCCACTAGTTTTCTATAATTAGATATGACTACTTAATGAAGTTGTGGCAACAGGATATAAGTGAAAATGGTGTTTGTATTCCAGGATGCAATTAAAAAGGGAGTTGTACGTCCTCTTTAAAACTTATGCTCTTCTGATGGCTAGAATGCAGATGTGATGGCTGGAGGTTGCCTAGCCATGTTGGGGGTTGAAACATTTACTATTTTAAATTTTAAAAATTTTCAACCATAAAACATTGCAAAGTTTCTCATATGACATTTTTTATATTTCAGAAATTTTGCAGATATAAACTTATTTGACCCTATGGTAAACTTGTCAAGGAGACAGGAAAAGTATAAATAACTTTGTTTTGTGAATGAGAGGGGATCATGACTCAGAAGAATTATCACATGCCATGCTAACCAAGTATACCAATCCTGGCTAAAGTCCAGGCCATCCCTAACCCAGAGGTTTTTCTAGCACTCTTGAGTGTTATCTCATGCTTTCTCTGGCATTCAATGATCATGAGAGGTTAATCAGGATTTGATAGAAGTGATTTGAGTTTAAATCTAAAACACAGCTGAAAGAGGAAGCATAATATTTTCAGAGGCACCTACCTGTGAAGTTTGAGAGCCCTGGATCCTAACTCTAATTTTTTCCAACTTAACTTCTTGTCTGTTAAAAGAAAGAGGTCGGAAAAAAATATCTCTAAAGAATTTATTCTCTCTAGAGCCCCATCCACACTGATACCTTCTGATTAGTTACAAGAATCTAACCAACATATACCTGTATGCTTCCTATTTGGAAAGAAATTCTAAAGAATCCAAAGAATGCATACTGGTTTACAAGTCATCATTAGCTATTTGGGACCAATCTATTGCAGGAATCCTTACCTGAGAATAACACCAAAACTTTGTATTATGTGGGAATAAGTTTAATTTCTATTGGTTTCCATGGCAGTAGGGTTACTATAATTAGAAATTAAATTTTATATCAATATGCCATGTCCTTTGCAATAGTCAGAAAATGTTTATACTAAGAATTATTTGTTTTTTATTTTAATTGAGTGTCTTGTATTTTACCTGACAATCTTATATGACAAATACCAGAGACTGGCTTGCTCACTGTCTAATTCAACCCCCTTACCATGGAAGGCAATGAAAATTATAATGCATTTTGCATGTGATTCAAGTACTGTCTATGTGATGTACTTGTCCAAGACTTAAATTAAGACCTGGGTTCCATGATAGTAGAAAGGAAGTATGAAGCTCATCTCACTGTTGCCAATCATACAGAAGCAATGGTCTTCTGAGCTAACAGATGTAAGCAGAACTTTGCGGTTTTGTAAGCAAAGAAGTAGCTTTTTTGGGACCTCATTTCTACAGTTTAGCCTTGAAACTCATCCCTGGAACTCCGCCTAGTGTCTGTTTCTTTAACCACGAGAGACCTGCTGCATGAAATTCATGTCCCTCAGCCCAGCCTGCACCCTCTCCAATCTGGGACCACTAGAGGGATGTCTGACTGCCCATTTAGGCCTAATCCTCCCGGGATCGAGCCTAAACGGGCAGTTGAACATCCCTCTCATAATCCAGGACAACTGGCTCCCAATTAATTGCCTGCGTGTGTTCCTGATTGCCCCTTATGGCTTCTGCTTGCAAGCCTGATCACCTCCTAACCACTCCCCTGCCCGCCTGATTGATGTCTAACTGCTCCCCTGCCAACCTGTTTGCTGCCCTTCTCTGTAGGCCTGGTCACCCCTAACTGCCTTCCCTGCAGGCCTGGTTCTCCTAAACTGCTCTCCCCTGCAGGCCTGAGTCTCATCCCCCCCTCCCCAACTGCCCTTCCCTGCAGGACTGTTTGCCCCCAACTTTCCTCCTCTGCCAGCCTGGTCACCCCTAACTGCCCTCCCTTGCTGGCCTGGTCCCTCACAACTACTCTCCCCTGATGGCCTGATTGTCCCTACCTTCTCTCCTCTGTAGGTCTGGTCACCCCTAACTGCCCTCCCTGCAGGCCTGGTTCACCCCAACTGCTCTCCCCTGAAGGCCTAGGTTCCTCCCAACTGCCCTTCCCTGCAGGCCCAGTCGCACCCAACTTTCCTCCTCTGCTGGCCTGGTCACCCCTAACTGCCCTCCCCTGTAAGCTTGATTGCCCCAACTTCCCTCCCCTTAAAGCCTGGTCCCTCAAACTGCTCTCCCCTGCTGGTCATCTTGTGATGGCCATCTTGTGTCCACATGGGAGCAGCCATCTTTAATTACATGGAGGCAGCCATCTTGTGTGTTGGAGTGACAGTCAATTTGCATATCACTCTTTCATTAGATAGGATTGCCTTGATCCTGTAATAAATGCTATTTTGCTTAAACTAGTTGATTTGGCTTCTCTTCTTTGTAATTGGACCATGGGTACAGTTCCTGCATTATTTTAAATAGTAAAGAAAAAGGAACAACAAGATTTCTCTTCCATTTTTAACCATTATAAACACCATAAAAGTAAACATTTATAAATATAACTTCCATTTCACCAGCCTAAGTAATCTTATATTTCAAATAAAAAAATCATTTTTGTATTTCTTACCATCCTAGCTCATATGCAGATGTCTTTTTTATATTGTAATCATAATGCAGATATAATTTTACATCCTACTTTCTTCCCTTGCCATAATGCCATAAATACTTTCTGTGTTGTTACATAGATTGCGTAATTATTTTAATGGCTGTACATCAGTTATTCTGGTTTCTGCATCCTAATTCATTTAATTATTCTCTTATTTTTTCATGCAAAGGTTCTTTTTGCCATTATAAATAATTCTTAAGCTAATAAAAAGTATTTTCCTTCTTCTGAATTATTTACTTGAGATCAATTCCCAGCAGTGGGATAACTAGGCCAAAGATTGTGAACTTTCTGTGTCTCATAAAATGTTTTTCCAAAATGCTTTACACAAGGGATGTAACAATTTTAACTGGGTGGCAAATTTTATTGATTATTGAATTAAGGAAAGTCAGTGAAAGCTAAATATCATTTAGAATGTATGTGACCCAGCTTTCTACAACCCACACACAAAAATGGAAAATGCACTTAAAGAATATGAAACAAATAAACAATATCAGAGTTTTATTTTTAACATAACTTGAATTTTCTGATTAAGTAAATCTCATTTACTATAAAGTTTAAAGAATGTATTTGCACAAGGAACCAGAAATAGCTTCTCTGTGTTTGCTTTTTAATTGATAACAATTAACACCAGCTCTAGCTGATTTGGCTCAGTGGATAGAACATTGGCCTGTGTACCAAAGGCCCCCAGGTTCAATTCCAGTCAAGGGCACATGCTTGATATGTGGGCTCCATCTCCCATATGGGGCATGCAGAAGGCAGCTGATCAATGATTCCCTCTCATATTTGATGTTTCTGCCTCTCTATCCTTCTCCCTTTCTCTCTGAAATCAATAAAAATATATTAGAAAAAGAAAAGAAAGTTAACACCAAATACTTTTGTGTCAGATTTGGCTCAGAAACTCGCTGTTGATGCCATTGTGATGTCCCTTTGGCTTCTGGTGAGGAGAAATGGTAAAGAAACATCACTTTTAAATAGACTGTTCTTTCAATTTAATTCCAATGACATTCAAATATGGAGTTTTGTCCCAGTTATTAAATTCAACCTAGACTTATGAGTGTCACACCATAATTTTCCATCAATCTTACCCCCCATTTGGCTTTTTAGGCTTCACCTCTAACTGCAGGCAGTTTCTGGGATCAGATGCTTAATACAGAGGAACCTGGATGATTCCCATTAAAAGACAGTAATTTTGGCCCCACTTGAACTATCAAAATAGAAAATGCTTTCAAATGTCAGATCTCTTTATGACACATTGCTATCTTAGTGGTAAATTTTGGACAAACCTGATTATGTAATTATCATGTTGGTAGCTGACATTTTTCAGAGTTGAACAACTTTTCTTATAGTGGTCTGACTGAATAAGACAGGGAGATAGGACTTTTTTTGAAGGGGTGGAAGGGGGGAACAGGGCAGGGCCAGACAGTTAGTATTTTCAGCTTTGTGGGCCTCTTAGCCACAGGACTTCATTATGCCCTGATAGAGAGAAGCAACTATAGAGAATATGCAAATAGATGAGTATGGCTGTGTTCCAATAAAAGTATGTGTATTTACAAGAAAAGTTCTGGGCCCATTTGGCCAGATGGCTACAGTTTGGTGATCCCTGACTTCAGGAATCTGGCTTCAGATGACTCCAGTAGTAACACAATTCTATTTCAGAGATCTTTTAATATTAATAGGATAATCAACTTTACAACAAACAAAAAATTTAATAAGAAAAATAAAACTTGATTTAAAATGAACTCTGATGATGTCTTAAAAAGAAATAAAAGTTGTGTAGGAGATAATCCAGAAGCAATAAGAAAGGATGATGCTACTTATAAATAAACTGGGAAGAGATATCCAGAATTAGACAGGGCTTTAGAAAATGGATGCCCTCAACAAGTTCCAATCAAAAACGTTCAACCCAACCTAGGACAGGGACTGAAGTGGCTGACCAGTCTCAGGCACAACACCTATGACCTACACCTCATCTTTTCATGGTATTCATTCTCTAAGAGTCTGAGTCAGTCTAAAGACAGAGTTATTGACCTTGGACAATGCCTAGAGGTAACAAGCATCCTTAGAGCACTGCACACTGCCCCCATCCCAATGGGCAACCTTGGGGGCTGTGTTAGAGGTTGAGTCAGAGCAGCATCTAGAAGTGCTGTCTGTGTTGTAGTACAGGTGAACACAAATTTTTAGTTTTAACTTCAATTTTAGTTAGTAGGCTCCCATTAGTAGCATGTGCTGATTATTCTAAGTTAGAATATGCTCAGCTATTATACTTTCAGTAAATATAGCCTACATAACAGTGGCTAACATATATTGTGTATACATGGAGGTCCATGTAGTTCTGCAATACATTTTTCCAGTTCTCACAGCAACTTTATTAAGCATGGGGTGTTATTATTTACATTTTCCAAGCAAGGAACCAGAGAAACTAAAGATTTAGAAAACTACCCTGAGTTACATGCTGACTGTGGCCACTACACACCCAATTGTCTTGACTGTAAGGCTCCTAAACATAATGTTTTACTTTCTCCTTTCAGTTATGTAAGTGACAAGAGATCTTACTTTTTTCCTAGTACTTCAAGTAAGCAAGTCAACAAATGTGGAAAATAGCAAACTTCCTGTTAGAAATGTCTGGTCACCTTTAACATGGTCCATAAGAAACCTGAGCTGTAAAACCTCCCTGCACATATAGGAATGCTACTGTGGCTGCACTTCTGCTGCCTGGTCACTGGGCAAGATGCTACCTCCTGGATAAAAGCAAGTGTTCTTGGGGAGTGGAGGGAAGACCCTGGCGATTTAGGAAGATGGATTCCACAGGAGACAGTGATTCTGCTTGTCCCTCTGTAGGACCAATACTGTTCCTATTTCTTCTCAGTCTGGGCAATATCCTCTGGCTTCGCCTCATGCCATTAGACTCTCCCAGAGCTGTCTTTCTTCTACTTCTTAGAATCATCCTGATCTTCACTCCTTCCATCTGTTCCTTGGTGTCGATCCTTGGTTCTGTGATGGCTTGATCACAATAGAAGTATTAATTTTTCTTTAAACTGTAGTGACTTCTCTCCACATTTCAGAGGTTGATGTGAACATGGAGGTGGGAAACAACTGAATGAAGATGCAAAAAGATCTATTCCTCTATGTTTCGTGAGAACTTACCTCTCTGCAGTCCTGGTTCCCAGGCTCTGGGATTTTAGGAGTGACCAAAATATTAAAAAATTAGGTGTTATTACAGGTTGGCCAAGTTTTAAATGTTTTCCAATAAGGATACTTAAAAAACGCACACCAAAACACCAAAAAGATTACTATCATAACCAGTATTATTTCATAAAAGAAAAAACATTTTTAACACCAGAAGCAGGCCATACTCTTAAAAAAAGGAACAGTGCTTTCTTTAAATTGAATTCATTTTGTTTTATACAAAGCGCACTACATTGTCTTCAGATTTTTCATTTGTCCTCTGACAGCTTATAACTTAATTTTGAGCTGGCTCAGGTCCAAGGCCTGGTTGTCAGGGAAGTACTGGTGTAAAGGAATGAGCCTTATCTTTGGAGTCAGACAGATCTGGCTTCAAATCCTGGCTTCTCCACTTGACCTTGAGTAAAGCAGATGATGAGTCTGAAGCTCTTCTAATGGGAGGACTTGGGAGGCATCCAACACAGAGCTGTGTGTACACCTGGTGAGAGTCTGTTCCAGATTCATGTCCACTCTTTGTCTTTCTTTTCTCCTCTATATATCACAACCATTGAACAACAAGAAACAAGCACCCTTACATGAAAGCTATTTTTATTGGTTCAGTTTTCATTGATATAAACATGCCAGTTGGTAGAATTGTAGCCTTTCCATAAATTCACAAACACCAATTAGTAAAAATAAACTCAGGTGACTTCTGAATGTTTTGCACAGTTGGCCAATAAACAAACAAAATAAATAAATAAAGTAAACATGCAATGAATCTGGTTCATTTCTCAGACTCTAGGTTAACCTGATAGTTATTCTACTAATCTGGGAAGAAATTTCCTTTGCCCATTTAACTTGATCCAGTGCAATTTCTCTTTGACATGTTCCAAATCCACTCCCACTGTACAAGAGGATGTTGAAGGCCACATGAGGAATAAACCCATGAAAAGTTAACTTTATAAATTATTGTTATCATTAATTTTAGGGCTTAAGACCTATTTAAGGCATAAAGAATACTTTACCCATGAATGGTAGCAAAATATAGCACCCTAAAATATGACACTGGCAAAAGAATTGTTTTGAGCTAAAAGCAATTGAGAAGATATAACAAAAGTTCTTTGCCCTTCCCCTGCCCTTGTTTTCATGCCATAATCAGTTTTGCATGACATAAATGTATATCTCTTCTCTCTACCAAGAAGGACAAACGTTAATCACCAGAAACAATTCTAGATCCTACCTGGCTGAAGACAGCACAAGGGGGGTCTACATAACAAACCTAACTAACTAGCCTTTGTCTATTGCCTTCCTCCCATATATTTACCTTCCCACAGTTCCCCCAGCCTGAAAAGCCAGGAACTGTTTTCTCTCTGTACTGTCATTTCTCTACAAATTTATTGTCCTTGTTTTAATAATATGCAAATTGAAGTTTTAAGCCATCACTTTGTTACTGTTTTTTTCTTGGTATCTCTCATGTGTGTGTGCATGGGATATATCTATAATAAACTTCTGTTTGTTTTTCTCTTGTTAATCTCTTTTATTATAGGAGACTCAGCCAAGAACGCAGAAAGGTGGAGGGAGGGGAATTATTTTTTTTCTCCTACACTCCATATTTTTTTAGACTTTTGTAGTTACTGCTATAGCTCCAACACCTTGAAATAACTCTTGGCTTTGCTAGGTATTGAAACTACCTTTTTTTTTTGACTCAGTATTAAAATCTAAAATGTCTTGATGGGCTTAGACCAGTGGTCAGCAACAGAGAGGCAAACCATGGCTTTCGAGCTTCATGTGGCTCACAAGCCGCAGTTTGCTGACCACTGATTAGACCATCACTTGTTTTGAAGTCCTAGGGAACTTCTCAGGTTTGGCTCAGGGGAATGATTTTTTTTCTCACACAGCTCAGCTAAATACAGGGACAGATTATAGCAATCCCAAGAGACTCTCTAGTGTGAATCCCTCAATACAATCCTTTTTCAATTAGGATGAATAATTTTCCTTCTCTTGCTACTTCTTTCTCAGATCCTTGCCCTTTGAAGCCTGAAACTGATGTAAATGCTAATTTGAAATTAACATACAATTTCCTTGCTAACCTTCCCTGGCTCACTTCCAACTTCTTTATAAGGCCTCTCACACAAACCAGAGACACCAATTTGCTTCATTTTTAAAGAGGTCATAACTATTTTTGAGGTAAGGTTAAAATTTATTAAATTCTCTCTCTTGTATATGTGCATGTATGTGTGTGTATGGTAGGGAGTGTATATGTATGCAGATGTATGTAAAAAGCAAAGGAATTAGACTAATGTCCTATAACATCCTCTCTACCTCATGAACCCGTGGAGCAATTTAATCTGGAAGTAGTCACTTCTATTTATCCTGAAATTTCAGAAGTTTCCAACATTGCTTACTGAAAGACACTCACGCAGGTGACAGATCCCGTGGGGTGCTACCCCAAAGACCATCCCTTTTGCCTGGCATTCTCTAAGCCTAAATCCTTTTAATTTTGGAAATTTTTTCTGCTTTTTATATATTTTCTCTTAATTTTTTATACCTATATTGCACTGATGATGATTTGGCTTTCAGTGACCACTCTGGGGAACATTTGAGTTTAACATAATTGCTCATTTGAGAGATGTACTAGAAAAAAAAGGGAATAATATTCCCCAGGACCAACAGGCAACATTTTTCATTGGTATCAGAGGCTCCTAAACAAAATGCTCATCAAAAGTTGCTTCACTAAGAGATTTTTTTTGGCCAAAGGGCCTGGACAAATTTTTTAAATTTTTTTTTTATTGTTTAAAGTTTTACATATGTCTCCATCTCCCACCACCCCCCTCATCAGGGGGGCAGGGCCAAATGATAGGTCGGAAAGGGGAACCTTATCAGGTGTGCAGGGCCTCCTGATAGGACAGAAGTGGTCACCTTATCAGGGGCAGAGCCTCTGATGGCCAGAAGTTAGCGGCTGATCAGGAGAGTGAGGCCAGATAATATGCCTGAAGTGCGCATGTGATCAGGGGCAGGATCACATGATGGCTGGAAGTGGATACCCGATTAGGATGGAAGTGGGTAGCTGATCAGAGGGGCAGGGACACAGGATTGGCTGGAAGTGGTCACCTTATTAGGGGACGCAGCTTGTTGATAGCTCAAACTTGTTGTCCCATCTCATTGACCCACCCCCCACTATTCTTATCCACTAGGGCAGTGGTCAGCAAACTGCAGCTCGAGAGCCACATGTGGCTTGTGAGCCATAGTTTGCCGACCACTGCCCTAGGGCAGGGCAACCCCCTCACCCCCAGTGTCTGTGTCCATTAGTTATACTAATATGCATGCATACAAGTCCTTTGGTTGATATCTAATGACAAACTCATGCAATGGAAGATTAAACTCATTTCCAGCTAAAGACTCCTCCCCACACTATCATTGTTTGCCAGTCACCTCTCTATATCCAACTCTTCTTCTTTTTCCTTACCATTCTAATCTCTGCTCAGTACCTCTATTTATTCCTACCTTTCTTCCTCTTGTACAGATCACTTACTTTATCCCATCAATTTATGAATCTGAAATGCTTGTTTCATCCAATGTTTCAATCCTGCCATAAATCAAGTATGTAGGCAATGGTAGAATTTAAATTTTGGAACCAAGCTAAATTAACTTTAACTGAAGATTTTGCTAAACCCAGAAAATATAATCAAATATTCATAGAATTTAGAATTCTTTGGAGGTGCGTAAGACCTAGGGTTATCTTACTTATATTAGGTTGTACACATGTTGGTTGGAACCTCAGATGCTACGTTGGACTTTTGCTACAGTTGTCCCAAAACTGTTTTATTTTGTGTTTTCAATATGTGGCATATCAACTTTTATGTTAGTGACCAAAGCATACAACACACTATATGCGAAATAGTATAAAATAACTATGTAATGTGTAGCTCCTTTCTAAAAGCTAAACTGGCCTTACCACCTACAATCTTCTAGAAAAGTTAAAAGAACCAAAGACTTCCTTAACTTAAAAATTTTAAAAACCTTCAGAAATCCTTAAACTCCCTTGACCAAAGATACTCTTACTATTTTTGTGGTCACACGGTTCACTTCCTCAGGGACACACTGGTCACTGGAAACCTCATGCACTTAGTGATTTCACTGTTTATACAAAACCCTTCTCTGCTGCATCAGATAGAACAAAATATTGCAAGGGATTCATGTACTATACATATTCTTGTCATCAATGTCTCAGTGCCCCTCAGTAATCACTGCAAGAACCTCTGAGAGAAAGCTGCCCTTGAGTTCTGCCTGCTGCCAGATAGTCCAGTTTCTCTCCATATGCATCTGGGTGCCCAGAATCTTGCCCAGAACTGTAGTTCAGAGCAGTTGGGAGCCTTGTGTCTCCCTGCAGCTTGAAAAAGCCAGCCATGTCCTCAGTTGCCAGCCTTCTCCGCACGCACACCTCCATAACTCTGCCTTTTACTTCTGCACCTCATCTGAGTCTCAGTATGCTTTTCTCTTTCCTTTTAGTTGTAGAATTTCTACTCAGCTAGCCTTCCTGTGGTTGTGTTCTAGATGATGTTTGTTTTGTCTTTTAGTTATAGTTTTGAAGTGGTTATGGGAGGCAGGAAGTTCAGGTGTTTACTTATTCCACCATCTTGGTTTCTTCTCAATTTGGGCCCTTTAATTCATTTGGAACAATGTCTAAATAGCAAAACATACCTAAGTATTGTTGCTGATCAAGTTCATCCTATCATGTTGATGGCATATCCTAATGGAGATATCTTCTTTCAACAAGACAATGCGCCAGGCCACCATGCTCGTATTTTGCAGGAGTGGTTTCAAGAACATGAGGGAGACTTTACCTTGTTTAGGTGGCCCCAACAATCACCATATCTCAATCCAATTACACATCTGTGAGACAAAGTTAAAAGAGCCATCAGGCAGCTGGTTCCACAACCATCAAATCTCACAGAACTGGACAGTGCCATTCATCAGGCATGGTGTCAGATTCTTGGTATCACCTTTCAACGTCTCATGGAGTCAATGCCAAGAAGAATCACTGTAGTATTAAAGGCAAAAGGTGGCCCAACTAAGTACTGATGCGGTGGTCATAATAATCTGGCCACTGTGTGTGTGTGTGTGTGTGTGTGTGTGTGTGTGTGTGTGTGTGTATTCTGCTTCCACCACAAGATAAACCCGAAAGTCAAATATGCTCCCCAGATCAGTCATATCAGATGTACGACTTCTGTTTATCCCAGCTCTGTTTATTCCTCATGCCAATAACCTCTAGTCAGAGTACATCTGAAGCTTTCCATTTTAGGGAAGTGTACAGCTTTCCCCACTTTTCAGGCCTGAATTTGAGTTTCTACCAAACAAACAAACAAACAAATAGGTGTCCCCTGATACTGTTTGGCCTACATCTACACTACAGCCACCAAGATGCCTATGGCTATGCAATGCTGATGAAGCTTATAAAGAGTACTCCTTGCCAGGATCTGGTTGGTATCAGAGCATGAATGCATTTTGTGGTGAGGGAGGAGCTGTACAGTTATGATGTTGTGGGTTATGATTCTAGTTAGAAGAACCATTGACAGGGCCACAATGAAAGGAGAACCTTTTCAGGAAGAGGCTTTTCTGCAGACTTACTCTTCTGAGGTCTAATCCAGTAGTGAACATGTGGTTTTCCTACAATAGGGATTTTGTGATGCTTGGTATTATTAAAAATAATCTTGTATAGATCAGAAGAGAATGATACAGATTTGGCTTGTCATTCTTCCTAAAAATTGAAAATTTATGGAATAAACCCCTCCATCAGTCTGTGCCAAGTAAATGGCCTGTTTCTACCATTTGGGACTCATGATAGTTATTGCTCCTCCCTAGGTGCAAGAACAAACTAAGTGTACAAAATGAGATTTTCTGTAGCTGGGGAGTTTTCATTAATGTTTTGGCTGCCATGCAAAAAAAAGGCATGAAGGTTTGAATATAATTTTTTTTGATGGATGGAACACAAGGAGCCCTGGTAGTAGAATTTCAGTAGTAAAATTTTGCTGGTAGTAGAAGTTTAGCATCAATATCATCAGCATTGACATAGGATTTCTTTTTGTAAAGATGTTTAGTGATTTCAACCTATGCTGACATAATGTATCCATCTTCACCTTCTGAATGTGCCTGGTGTCTAAACAGTTAGGGCCTGGGCTGGACACACCCAGTAAAGACAAGGCTGGCTTGATGATGTCACTGTAGATATTGAAACTACCCGTTCTCTCCTTCCATGGTCAACTAGCTTCTTAAATATTGCAAACTATGTTTCCTTAGGTAAAACTGTATTTTTATTCTGATTATAGTTAAAATTTGTGGGCCTAGATATAAGTCTAAGATAAGTTTTTAAAAATTCTTTTCTAATCTTTTAAGCATGTTTTTCAACTCAGAGAAAATATTTATTTTATTTCACAGTTTAAAGAGATGCCCCTCCATCCTATGAACACTGTCAAGAACTCTTACTTTAAAAACAATCCCTTTATTTTTTCACTGATTGACCTGATTCTAAAATATCATATCTTATAATTATTCCTTGGTGTAAAAGATTATCACTGCAATAAAAAGTTTTTAAAAATTCACTCATATATTCTAGAGAAAATTCTTGATGTTTTACTCTTATTGGACATCATTTTATTTTATTTATCATATAAAAATTCACAGTGAGAGAGTAGAAAACGCTCTTGCCTTAAAGTCAGATTGTGTGGGTTTTTACAAAAATCACTTGATAATTATATAAATATGAAATGTTTAACATTTGTGAAAACATCAACCATCAGGTGAGTGTTAGTTTTGCTAATATGGGGAATTAATTTAAATTCCCTAGAGCTTCAGGGTTTCTAAAATCTGTAAATTAAAGATAACAATACCCAATCTGACAACTTCACAGAGTAGTTGTGAGAAAAATCTACTTTTCCAAAATACCTCATGAATAGTAAAGTGCCACATAGTCACACTATTTTATTAAAATTTGTTTTAATAATAATAATTATTAAAATTGTTAATTTTGTGTAGCACATATGCTTTGTGGTCCTTCCCAGAAACTTTCTCTAAGACTAGAGCACTTATCCCCAGCTGCTGGAAGGGCTGAGAGAAGATGACCCTTAGCCACCAGTCTTCCTTGGGAACCATCTCAGATGAAATCACACCTCACTCAAGGTAATACCTCTTTCCAGGGACAGCCCACATCCAATGACTAATTAATACAGTGATTTAAATGACTGACCCCTTCCCTTCAATTTGGAACAACTCTAAAGGACTATCTAAACTCTAGAACTCCCCTTGAGGTCAGCTAATGCCTTCATTGTTGGGACTGCATCACAGTTCAACCTCTCCTTGGGCCAATCCTATTTCCTTCTATTCCCTTTCACTGGTGTTGATCCCAAAACCTTTCCCTAATAAACTAATCTTCAAGTTTAAAATCTACATTCCAGAAGACTCAGAGTGCAATTTGAGTGCTAGTTTCAAGAAAAAATGTGCTAAGATGGGATTTTAGAGCTGGCTCAACTGTCTAGTTAAAATGTATAACTATTGGTACATGGAAAACAGAACTCCAAACTAACAATTCAATCAGTTAAATGTTCACTAGTAGTAAAGTGGGATTGGTATATTTATGAAAGGGAATTGCACTATTAGTTGGTGTCATGTATCAGCCATTTGAGAAATAGTAAGAATAGGGCAGTAGAGTTGGGCAGCTATTGATAAAATTGCACTCTGGAAAAGGATAATGAAAGCTGAGAGTGATTAATTGGCAATAAAAACCAAGCGTTAAAGCCAGAGGACTTATTTGGTAGCATATAAAGAGACTCTCATTTCCTTCAGTGGAAGGACAGAGAAAGCCAAAGTCCAGCTCCAGTACTTAATTGTAAAGAGATTGAGTTTTATAGGTTAAACTCTAAAAGCGGCTGGTCCACCATGCCAAGGTTATAGCCTTGATTAGAAGAGATTGGGACCCTGAATGGAAACATCTGAGTTGAATATATCTGTAAATCTTGTATCCCAGATTCCTCTAAGCTTGCAGAAATGAAAATCTAGCATTTCCCCTTTGTTTGAAGAGCATTCAGAGGCTGGTCTATTGCAAGACCACATATGCCCCCTCAGGATCTGCCCCTCCCAGGTCACTAAGGCAATAACTAGAGTCAAGGCTGTGATCTGCAAGACCTTCTAGGTGTGGAAAGAGACTATATGCCCTGAATAAACTGTAGGAACTAGACAACATGGACTGGCAGGCGCTGGAAAGTGCATGTGGGACTGTATTCGAAGGATGATACCAACAGGTGGCAGAACATAAATTTGGATGAAGAGAACTTATGAGAGTTCTCTTCCAGAATACATAATGTAATGTCCTGCAAGCACCTGAGAGATACTATGAATGTTCTGCTCATTTCATTCCCAGAAGCATGGAAAAGGCTGTAATCCACACCAAGTGGGGTTAAAAATGCCAGAATTTCCTTAGCAGACAGTGAAAGAAGGAATAACAAGTTTTAAAAATTGGGTTGTTAAAGAGGATGTAATTCTGGAAATTTCACAAGATAGCTATATTTCGTGGGAGTGCATAAGGATATGTCATTGCCATAGCAATGGAGGCAGCATCACTGAGAAGGTGAGGGCTAACAATGGCAGATCTGGGCTCTAAAATCACTGAAGCCAGCTACCAGTAATTAACCATTTAAAGCCAAGTAGACCCATTCAATTATCATAATAAGTAGCAAGGTTGGAGTGACCACCACTGAAGCCTGACCTAGAGTTATAAGATGGTTTAGAGAACAATGCACACTTCGGGGCAAAATGGATGGGCATCCAACAAGTGTACAGTAAGTCCTCACTTATCAACAGGCTTTGTGACTTTAAAAGAAATTATGTGTAAAAAAATTTCAGTTTTACCATAGGCTAATTGATATAAACAAGAATTAAGTTGTTATGGCATCTCATCAATATTATAATGAAATGACATTGAACAAAACAACAATATTTGAGGAGCTGCTGTACTTGAATTTTTAGAGTCAAAGGAAATTACTGAAGCCAATTCCAGCATGTCATAATTGCAAGAGTTTCATCAAAAGGTTGATGGAACTTGGGGATTCAACAAGGGTTGAGTCAAATATGTTATCACATGTTGGAATGGCTGAAAGGCATTTCCCTCAATCCTGAATAGGATTGTCTGCTGCCAGACAGTTCAGGGCATTTTATTGCCTCCTGTTGGCCAAACACCTGAACAGCTATTGGCTATTCCCCAATCTGACAATGCTTCTGTATGAAACCCTACCCTTTGAAGTGTATTATCTCCACCTTGCCTTAGGACAAATTGTGTTAATAAAAAGCAAGGGTCCTGTGACAAGAAAAACTTAGCTCCTTTAGCTAAAGCTCCTCTGACCCCCAAAGTCTTTTCAAAATTATCTTTCGTCTCTGGACTCTAACTTAATCTATGCACAGCCTTTCTCCAGATTGCTGAACCCTTCTTAATGCTGGAACAAGAACCCCAACAGAAAATCAAATTGGATGATCAGGAGACTAAGAGCAGCTGAGTCAATAAAATGTTGCAATCTCTTACTGGGATCTAGATTGGAGACAGTTTTCAGATCCAGGGCTCATTGACTGAAAGAAAGTCGAGGTCTCCAAGAAGACAGGCAATACAACAGTGTCCAAATGTACCTCATAATAATTTCAGCAGTGTTTTCCCCCAAGGTACTTAATGCTATCTGTGAGAGTAATTTTATACTGATGAAGAGGAATGTCTAAACATTTTGAGATCTGTCTATTGGAGACCCAAACATAATCATACCTCATACCTCCTTCCCTGTTATAGCGGGGGCTCTATGAAGACCTGTTTCAGCTTATATTGGTCCAGTGTGTCCTTAGAATAATCTGTTCCTATTTTTCTGGAGCTCAAATGTATAACTGGAATAGGTACACTTAGTAATTGGCACAACCCCTACCTAACCCAAAGGACCACATTAGGTTCTTGGTTTATGAGGCAAAAATTACTGTAGTAGGGATAGCTAGATAAAAGCCCCTAAAAGTTCTCCCTACTCCTTTTTATTGTAATAAATATGACCCAAAAATTATATAATGGGATAGATGGCAGAAATTAGTTCCATTCTTAAAGCATTAAAGAATTAAGTTGTGTAGAATCCACTATATCTTCATTTAATTTACTAATTGAAAATACCAGATGAGTTCTACAGGATGACAATGCAACCAAGTAAATGCAACCAAGTAAAAGTTCAGCTGCTAACATATTTGTTATCTTAACCAGCCCTCACTGCCAAGGAAAGGAAATCCAGTCTGGTAGTGAGTGGGAAGCTAAAATTACTGGGGCCATGCTTTTTCTCCTGTAAAATTCAACTTTGGAAAGTGGGACATTTAAGCTGAGTGGAGTCAAGATGAAAGGTCATATGGACTGTGTATTTGGTTTTAGGGGTAAAGCTAATGGAGTTAGCAACAAATAAATAAAGGGAAATGTGCATTATTTATGAGGAGAAACCATGAAGGAGAAAGAGAAGAAAGTGGGAGAGAGTCCCTGACCTGCCTACTTTCTATTTCCAGGGCTAGTTAATTAAGGCCCAACTGAGCCTCCTGATGTCAATGAATCCAAGACCCACTTCTGCAAAAAAAAAACCTCTAGAAATATGTAAATAAACAAACTGCTCTATCTGAGTTAGCTTGCTTAAATTGGTTACTCTCTCAGCAACCAAGAGTCTTGACTAGAACAATTATATAATCGTTAGGTTTCAAAATGATAATGACATGTGTCTTTGAATTATAAAATTAAGAATCTGAGCTAATGTTTTAGATGCACAGAATGGAAATGAATTGATATTTGTATTAGTCAGACAGCACCCTATAGAGAATATTCTAATACTGAGGTATATGACTTCTTAGCCTTAGTGAGTGAAACAAAACTAGGACAGAATTATCATTCACGTGGCTTTCCTTTCACACAAATGTCTTTGAAGCAAGAAGTCCATGAAAATGAAAAAGCTGCTCTGTTCTTTCCACTGAGACATTTTACTAAGAGGCAGAATTGGGAGTGAAAGAGAACAAGAGTGAAATCATACTAAGGTCATTTTGATAAGAGTAAAGTTATAATTAGAATTCCCATGAGTTTGTCACTTCTAATTTCAAAAATTAATCTTCACAGATAAAATAGTAGTCAGATTTGAGATAAAATGTTGTACCATTATCAAAATAAATATGGGATATTAGATGTCATACTAACAGACAGGAAGCAAGAGCACTCTGCGTGATTTTGGCATGTGTGGAAATGACCATATGGTTAGGGATGACCAGGAAGAAGGGAGCTTATTGATAGACCAGTGTTTTTCAGAGTAAGCTACCCAAAGCAGTAGCATCAGCATCACCTGGAAATTGGTTGGAAATGCCCACCTCCACATTTCTGGAGAATGCCCTGAATCTTAAATTACTGAAATTATTATTCTTATGAACAACGACCTTGGATATTAGTTGCTAAGATGATTTGGTTTTCATTTCCCAGACTGATGTAGCTTTTCTTCAGATCTTAGGAATAAATATTTTAAGAGTTCAGAGCCTGTGGATGCCGGGAAATGAGCCTCATTTCCTCATTGCAGGTGGTTTGTAGTTTGTGGTGACAGCTGAGGTTTACACCCCAAGAGCCAGATGGTAGAAGAAGGCAAAGGAGAAAAAGAGATGTGGAGGGAGTAAGAAATGTGAGTTAGAACCTTACTTTATACCCTTGCTCTTAGTTTCTCCCCGAATCCCCTTGAAACACAGTAAATTTTACTTGATGATTAATGGTAAAAGACCTTTCTGGAACAAATATTTTAATTACTTGATTACATAGTCTTTTAACTAAATTTTTTAAAAAATACTTCTCATTAGAGATTAACTTAATATAGACCTTGTACAAGGTGTCTACGTATATCTTCCTGACACTAAGTTGTCTGAATCCATTTTCTTCTACTCATTAGCCCAGCTACACTTAATCAGGGTCAAAAACAAAAATTCCCATTAAAAATTCAGTAGCAGGAAAGTAGCAGGACACAGGAGATGCATCTGTTTCTCCTCCTGTATTGTGGGATTTTGTTTCCTTTTTCAATTACAGTTGGCATGCAGTATTATCTTTCTCTCAGGTATATGACATAGTGCATTTACAGTATTATTAACTACATTCTACTTGGGGATTTTCTTAAGTTATTCTATCTATTCTATTGAATTATTATAAAATAAAAGGTATAACCATTAAATTTTCATTGACTCCCAAAGCACTAGTCTAGTTCATTAGTAATAAGATAACATGTTAATGAATCATCAAATTTATTGAACTTAAAAAACAAATCTGTTACTATAATCTTTTATTCCCAGAACTATTAAGCATCACCTGAGAAGGGAAAAATGGCTAATGAAATATAGTTAAAATATACCATTAAATACTTTACATTTCTCCCTTCTGTCTTTCATCCTTTTATGTTGTGTTTATTATACCAACCAAGCAAGATTCATTTTAAACTAAATTTGATTTCTCAGTTCCTAGAATTTGATTACAATTGGTTCTTTGAATAGATATATGGAATGTGCCAGCCTGATCAATCCTAACTGCTCCCCTGCCAGTCTGATCACCCTTAACCACCTCTGCCTGCTGACCTGATCACCCCTTAACTGCTCTCCCCTGCTGGCCTGATCTGCCCCTGTCAACATGGCTTTGTCTGGAAGGATGTCCATAAAATGTCTGATATAATTAGAATATTATCTTTTATTAGTATAAATTCTCAAGAATTCCAGTGATGTGTCAAGTAAATGGAAATTCCATCCATAAGTTGGCAGTAGACTATAAATGTGTTCTCAAATATTGGCGACATGCATTGTTTGCAGTCCTGATACTTCAATTTCTTATGATACTATATGTAATGCTTGAAGTCTGATTACTGGAATTTATGGCAGTTTCCCTCCATTCTCTAAGAGGATGTCATATCCTCATCTCAAAGACACATTTGCATCAAAGTAAGTGACTGTGGCTTTTAAAATGAGTCAGTGATGCTGATTTTTCAGGGCTCAACTGCAAAAATCTTATACTTTCTGAAGCTATGTGGTTGCATAGGAGTTACTATCTTAATGTTCATGGGCCCCTAGGGCTTCAGGGATCCCAGAAATCCTCTGATCTATTGGATACGTGTGCTCTTGTTGATTCTTTTATACAAAGAGACTAATCATTTTATCCAATTTACAACAAAGTTAAGAATTATATCCCTAAAGGGAGGCAGCATAGGAAAATTGCAGAGAGATGTTAGTGTGAAAACCTATGTTTAATTCACTGATATATGAGTTTTGGACAGTGGTGGCCCATAGGAAGCTGGGTGCCAGTGCCATTTACCAGAGGAAGCATACTATGGCCAAGTGTAGGAGGTGGGGGTCAGTGATGTTAACAATTCCATGCCATATCATGTCTCATTTTGTGAAAGCCTGTCAGCACCCAGATGTGACATTTCTTTTTAAATCGATTCATCCATGTCCAGGGCCTTAATCAAAGGTGGAGAGAGTAGGAGAAAAACCACTTATTTCTTCTTGAAAGTAAAAACCTCCAAGCCACCAAAGCCAGTTTGGAGAGAACATGCTGGGTTTAGCAATGGTTTCTGAAAAGAAACTGCTGCTGGTTTTGTTGTCTATGTTAATAAAAAGTTCATTGAAAAAATCTCCTATGTGCAGATGGTTATGATAATTAGAGAATCTAATCTTAAAGCAGAGGGGAGCAATGAAAGTTTTTTCTGGATATTAACTGTTTCCAAATTAGACTGGAAATAAAACCTCAGTGAAACCTTTCTGACTGCCTTCCTTGTTGATCTGGAATTTCCATATCTGTGCAATAGTAACAGTAAAAGTACCATCTTGCCTAGAGAAGGGAAGCAACCTAGTTTTTATAGAGTTTTTAACACTGGATTTTTTTTAAGGCTAAATAAAGTACTCTGTGCAGTCTACAATGACCTCTTCCTCCTTCTCCTCCTCCCCCTTCTCCTCCTCTTCTCCCTCTTCCTCCTTCTTTTCCTCCTCCCCTTTCCCTTCTTCTTCTTCTCTTTCTTCTTCTCATCTTCTTACACCTCTTTCTCCACCTCCTCCTCTTCCACCTCCTCCTTCTCTACCACTCGTTCCTCCTCCTCCTTTTCTCCTTTCTGTCTATGCAAAATGAAGAGAGTTCCTAAAAAGAATCCTGAATTTACCTAGTACAGTTATAGACTAGTTATTCAAACAAATAAGTTATTCAGTTCAAACTCCTGCCATGTATTAATTTATTCTAAAACATTTGAAGACATGATTGTTTGAAAGATTTGCTTAAACACCATCAAACAGACTGGAGTGTGTGTTTCAGCATGATGGCTATTGAGATTTAGAGGATGTTTCCTAGGTGTCATCTGTACAGGAGAATGGTGATGAGCCTGGGACATCAGACATAAAGTATCCTAGGCTGGGTAGATGAATATAGATTGGATAGTTCCGAGATTTGACCCATGTCCTCCAGATGCCCATGGAGCAAAGAGCTATCTGCTTGTCTATCTTCCTCGAATGAATATGCATTAGTCTCTGAAGGATGTTTGAGTGACCCTTTCACTGATACTTCCACAGGTGTCCTGAAATTAACCCCTGATATGACATAGGAGATCCCTCAATAAGTTTTCCTTCACATGATGACTCAGATAGCTGCTTCTTCCTACCATAATGGTAGTTTCCTCCTTAACAATTCTTATTATGTGCTGACTCCTCCCAGGCAACTCTCTTTAACCCTCTGTTACTTAACGTCTCCACATCCTCTCTCCAGACACACAAAATTGTTCGGCTCTTGATAAGTCCTAGGAGCCTTTTGTGTCTAGTCCTCGGGTATCTTGATTGGATGCCACTGGAGCTTCATCTGCTCTAACAGGTACTGTCTCCTTGTGGATGAAGAAGGCCTTTGATCCTAGAGAAGATAGGCTTGAGGTAAGGGAAGGAGCTTTAACTCTTGCTCTACCTCTGTCCCAAAACAGAGCTGTGGTGTAATTTTACCCTGAAGTTTTTGACACAAAGAGTATGGTAAACATAGAATTACTATCCTCGTCACAAAAGTCTTCCAAGTATGGTTTACATAAGAAATGTGTAATTATCCTTTTAACAAAATTAAGTCCACAGAGCATATTGGGAAGGCTAACAAAGGGTCAATCTTTGTATGAAAAGTAACAGCACAGTATTGTATTTGTGAGTAAAAAATATTCAGCATTGCATATGTATGTTATGAAATAAAGACTATCTTTGTAACTGTGTATAAAACCTATAGAAACATAGAATATGTTTTTTTTTTTGGTGAAGGTTTCAAAATGCACTTTTAAACAAATAATAAAGCAGGCGATTTTATATTTTTCCCCAATTTTCCCAATTTTCTATATACAATAAATATGTGTGATTAGCATGTTATCAATAAAATACCATACTTACTTGAAAACATTTCTGAATTAAAATTTCTTTCCTGTTTCTAAGAAATCTTAATTAAGGTGATAATAATATATTCTCACAAAGGATGAAATGATGAAGTATATTATGCATGTCACAATAAAATAATCAGAAGACCATTTCACTTCATAGAATGATACCCAGTGACAATACCTGTGACAATGAGCTAATAGCAGCTATGAGCATTCAGAGAGGAAAGTCTATGAATCATTGAAAAGATGATATTGCATTAATAATAAGCACTGGGGATAAACTAATAAGGCTTTCATCATATCTGCTGTTGCTCGCACTATAGATTTATTTTCAAAGTTATAATTGATGATTGCACAAGTAAGAACAGTACCCACAGAAATAACAAAGTGTGAGTTAATATATTACAGAAGCATTGAAAAACTGCCCTTCCTATTGGCTGAAATACAGAGCCCAGATATTTACATTTAGTGGATAACTGCTGAGATGATAAGGTATTATTTTCCAAACAGTGTTCTAAAGTTCTAACAATTCCTATACACCCTCTTTGGGGCCTGCCTTTGGTCAGGAGTGGGAGGTAGTAGGGGGATTGGGCACCTTCTCCCTCAGATTTTCTATTCAATCCTAAATTCTTTTGATGCATGTTTTAAGATCTTTCTTTTCCAACATGCTTTCATTGACTCCTTGACACCCTGTTCTCTCAATTCCAAAGCTTATTATTTGAACCTGCCTTTGGCGCTTAGTCACATACAATCTGACACCGATGGACCTCTCTAAGCAGATGATGTTTCTTGAGGTCAGAGGTTGTGCATTATATTTATTTTGTATTTTCTGGTTCGCAAGATATTATATACATGGCTAGAACACAATAAAAATTTGCTGAATTATATAAATATAACATTTTCGACCTTATGAAACATTCAGAAATCACTTCATTGAAGTCCCAGTTTTACAGTTGAGGAGAATGAAGCCAACAGAAGTTAAGTTCTTGCTCAAGGTCATATGATTAATGTATATTGTCAAATAATCCAAGCACTTTGTTTGCTTGGGAAGTGGATCTTTCATTCATATTCCTGCTTACCCTATTTATTTTTTTAATAGACGTCCCTTTTCATCAATAAGGCAAAATTGCACCTCACCCCTATTGCTGCTGGGATAAGTGAGAATTTGACATACTCACTGTTCTCTTTAGAGCTCTAATGCTGTGATTAATATGCACAAACATATTTGCTAATGCTTGCAAGCTTTCTTTTTCAACTTGATAGTTCTAGGCTTCCTTGTCAAATCTCTGTCTTTTGTTCCAATCAGAAATATTGAAGCTCTCTGCACACAAATTTGTTTCTGCTCCATTTAGTTGCTTACCACAATTAGATATGCATTGTGGTTTGATAAATAGATGTTTATCCCAGCTACTACTCTGAGGCTGTTTAAGGGTTTGGAAGAGTCACATAATGATCACGTTGACTTTTCCAAATCACCTAGCCCAGTGCTTTGAATACAGTAGATACTTCAAGATGCTGGAAAATTGTTTTGTCCAGTGTAATACAATCCTATCTAATAAGGAGGGGAATATGCAAATTGACCCTCACACCATCACAAAGATGGTGGCACCCACAGTCAATAAGGAGAGAATATGCTAATTGACTGCCCCACCCTCAAAGATGGCAACACCCACAGCCAATAAGAAGGGAATATGCTAATTGACTGCCTTGCCTTCAAAGATGGTGCTGCCCAAAGCCAATAAGGAGGGAATATGATAATTAACTGCCCAACCCTCAATATGGTGGTGCCCACAGCCACAATATGGTGGTGCAGGCAAGCCTCGATGGCAGCTGCCCAGCTGCCCAGGGCTGGCTAGAGGTGCAAGCAAGCCTGAGATGGCAGCTACCCAGCCATGCAGGGTCGCTCAAGGCTCAGGTAACTAGGACCGGCTGAGGCTTGTGCTTCTGGTAGTGGCAGTAGGAGTGACACCTTCCCTTGATTGCCAGGTCACCTTCCCCACTGAGGGCTTCTGGACTGTGAGAGGAGGCAGGCTGGGCTGAGGGAACCCCCCTTCCAGTGCATAAATTTTCATGCACCAGGCCTCTACTACACTGATAATTACAAGAGTTTCTTCCTTAAAATTAGGCCTTTGGCATGAAAATGACAACCAACTATATTCTATTGCCCATTATTTTAAAAGGAGAAAAAATATAATCCAATAGATTGCAAAACTACCAACCAATTTGTAACTAAATGTAATACATAACTAAAACCAGAAAATTTTTAGGCAGAAGTAACTACCATGTTAGGAAGTGAAAACTTAACCTTATCACCAAATATTTAGTAAGGCTAGTAGTAATGCTCAGCATGCAGTAACATGTACAGCTTCACTCTATGTCATAATACTATGTTTGTGATAAGATATAGAATAGATACGGAGCAATAAATATAGTAGTTGGGGGAAAATGCAAATAAAAATTGTAAGAAAATGTTCATTTCTTGCAATGAATTCTTTGTCATTTGCAGCCTGAGAAAAGCTGAGAAGGAAAATGGGCAGAAGGGTAGGAGCCATTGTTTGCAGAAGATTGAGGGAGGTGGTGTGAAGAGTTGGCATGAGTGGATGACAAAGGCTAATTTCAGGCAAACAATCAGAGATCAGAATCAGAGGAGCTGGTGGAGAGGTGCTGTATTTCTGAGGCTGTAAGAAAGTTCCTGAACCAGGGGCTGTAATCAATCTTCAAGGAGCTGGTGAAGGATTCCTACTAAATCCTCTGGATGAAAGGGGCCACATGCTGACCTGACAATCTCAGGGAATGCCTGTGTGGCAGTCTTGCAAACTCAGAGACCTAAAATAACCACAAAAGATAGTCTGAAAATTAAATATTTAATTACAAACAGGTTATGGTGGCTAGTCATGTCCTAGGCCAGTATTTTTCCTGATAAAGATCAACTTAGATCTTTACTGAGCTCATTTGTCTTTTTGCCTCTAAGATAACATATCTGTGAAATGTGTGAGTAACTTGTAACTTTCCCTTTTTTTTCCAGACCCCTTAGGGCACAACAAATGGCACCAGGGCATTGCATCATTGTTATTGTTATCAACTGTTAATTATGTTAAACTATCCTGTATCCGTCTATGTAAAAGAAGCATAAGTCCATCATGTCACTTTTTATCCTATCTCAGAGATTTCCTGCTTTGCATTATTCCACATCTCTAGTCTAACATGTAACCCACCTATGTCCTTTTCCTTTGATTGCAGTGTATAAATTTAAATGTAACCCGCCATTCTCTGGAGCATCATCTCAAATCATCGAGGTTCTGTTTCCCAGCATATGTTGACAGTTTTGGCTCAAATAAACTCATAAAAATTCTTTACAGGTTACAATGTTGTTGTTTTTTATGTTAACAATATGAAGTTTGTATCTAAGAGGAAGTTTGTATCTAAGAGGAAATATAGTGAGAAATTACCAATATGGGACATAGTCTGTAGAAGAGTATATAGTCTCAGATTGCTTTGTTCCACTTCAAGAGATAACTAATTCTTCCAAGGAAATAAAATTTATAAGTGATTCAATATATTTATCAAGTGCAAAGAATGTTTATAGTGTTGTTAAACATGTGGAGGAGATGTGGATGGATTAGGCAAGGATCCAGAGATAGGGCCTTTCCAGTGTCAGCTATGGTGCCTGGTAGGAAATGATCAGGTTTAAAAGCAACGTGTGGGAGTCCAGAGGAGTGGGGGTCCTCTGTCCCCAAGGGAACAGCTGCATCTGGGAGGACTTGGTGGCATCTCCCAGATAAAGGTAGAAATCAAGTCTGAGTATGAGCAAGCCTCCTCTCTTATTTAAAAGCAAATGTATTCTTTACAATGTAAAGTATTCCCACTGGGGTCAGGGGAAAGGGTGGTTATGTAAGTTTTCCAGGTGGGTTTTCAGTCGCAGGTGATGGCTTTTCCTCAAGATGGCTCTTTGAGAAGTGTAGGCATTCTAGGGATGGTGCTTCGTTTGTTGGAGGCTTTAGTGAACAGCAAACCCAATGTCCCCAGTTAAGAAGCCTCTGTCTTTAGTTCCTTGGAGGGGAGAAGGCAGAAATTGGTAAGTTAGGAACACATCATAACACTGTGGCTCTGTTCAGTGTGACATCGCAGTAACTGTAAGTTAATGTTGTTCAAACATTAATTTGTGGACTTTAATCCTTGCAAGAGACTCCACCGTAAGACAGCATGGACTGGTAAGTATAGATTTGTAGGCTATATTTAGCACCTGCCTCCTGTAGTGAATATAGGTTGTTTGCTGGCTAGTATTCACCCCCCTTCCTATATAGCCTTTGATCACCACCACCCCATTCTTAGTCCCTGAGGGTGTGTGTAGGTTTGACGTCACTGTTGTCTCCAGGGATGGGTTTTGTGTCTTGAATCTATCAGTGTGTCTCTTTCCCTCGCTCAAGGGACTAGATCAGGGATACTAGATCAGTGGATATAATTTGATGTGAGATGTTTACTGTGTGGCCACCAAGAAGGATCTAAAAGAAAGGAACTTCTCTCTCTCTCTTTCTTTTTTTGTTTTGAACATTTATTAAGGTCCAGAACTGATATTGTATCTTTTATTGTTCTTTGTCTTTCATTGTTGTTTTATTTTATTGTTGCTTGTTTTTACTTTGTTTTGATTTGTGTTTGGCTTCTGCAGCTGTAGGGAAAAACTTGGAGCTCTTGGAGGGTGAAGTGTGTTGTAGGGATAGGCTGGATAAAATAGATACCAAGGAAAGCTAGAGAGACAGAGAAACAGATCTATGGGGACAGTGTAAGGGCTACTGGATCAAGTTTTAACTAAAGCCAGTCCCTATGGGGCTAAGAAAAAAATACTCCTGATGCTGTCATATTATAAATCCTGTAGTATTGTTTGGACATGATTTTGTGTGTGTGTGTGTGTGTGTGTGTGTGTGTGTGTGCGCGCGAGGCGTGCATGCACATGCACACGTGTGTTCAATGTGGGGTTGGGCACCACAATGAGCAAACAACTTTCAATTAAGACGACTGTAAAAATGATCATGAAGTGGCTCAGAACAGAAGCGAGGCGAAGTCATCTTACCTGCCTTCAATGTCAGTATATCAGAAATCATCTTGGAAAATCCAAGTGAATTCAACTGAAAGATTTTAAATGAGTGAGAGTTCCAAAAAGCATCTGAATCAAGAGAAATGCACAGAATTTAATCTATATTCTAGCAGCAACTGCTAAATGAATAACATGGAGGGAGGGGGAATCCCATTTACAATGACATCCCAAACCCTTTAATTAATTATGAGCCAATATAAATGTGTAGGTTTCATATGAAGAAAATTATAAAAGCTTAAAGAAAGATGTGAAAAAAAGATTGGAGTACCTTTTGTAGTCGGACTCATCTTAAAAGTAATAAATTCTTCTTAAGTTAATGTTATAGCACTCTACTATTTAAGTTAGCTTTTATATATATAGTATATATATATATATATATATATATATATATATATACTAAAGATTTAAGAGGAATTTATAGGTGAGAATAGCTGTGTTAGATATTGTTGTTTTTGTCTAAATATCAAAAAGTTGTTTATTCTCCCTGCCAGGCACCAGATTAATTGAGTGGTTCTATGGGGCAGTAAATGAAAATGTCAGTCTGTAAGACAGACATCAGTTTGAAAGGTTTTTAACAAAGTTGTTTGCTTTTCTCCTCAGTAAAATATTAAGTTAAAAGAAAACTCTGCCCATATTGATTTCTCAGCACTCTGTTATTGGAAACTTTCCCCAAGAGCTTTATTAAATGTTCTAGAGGAACTGGGGAATTATTCCTTCCTCTCCCATGGGACTGTAGTCATGGAACCTGCCTCCCTCTTTAAGGATTAAAAAGTCATTTAGAGATGTCATCAAAAGCAACTTTCCTTTCTCCTTCGAGACACTGGAGGTAGGTTTCCTCAGTCCTCCAACAGAGATATGAAGTGAATAATTTCAACAATTTTTATGACAAAATGGAGCCAGTAAAACAGATTACACTATCCTTCCCTTTCTCTTACTGAGATTTATATAAGCCATCTCAGGAGAAGAGAATGAACAGTCTATGCCTGGCTGCACTCCACTCTCTGAGTGACGTATGGTCACAATAAAGAAAGCTCTTCCACATTCATATTCATGTTCGCGTTTCATACTCATTCAACAGACGCTTATAGTTCTGGTTATTAAAGATGTGCAGATTGAAACAAGGAGGTAACTTTTTTGCTCCATTTTATAAAGATAAGATAGATGTTCACTTGTAAAGCTGCTGATGGGGCAATAAAAAGTACACTCATGTAGTGATGGCAAGTGTGCAATTGGTGCAAAATTTCTGATAAGCAATTCAACAATATACATTTAGATATTTTTATATGTTCATTGTGTCTCACACAGTAATTTCACTTCTAATTATCTCTCCCATGGAATAAGATATGAGGCAAGAGATGCACAAGGGTGTATTTTTCTCAGATTAAAGTAGAAAAATATGTGAAAACAAACATTAAACATTTAACAAGGAATAAGTTAATAAAGGCTCACGATGAAAAAACATCCAACTCTTGAAGCATTTTTTCATTCCCTCATTTGTAATTTTTAAATTGAACTATCCTATCTAACAAAAGAGTAATTTACAGATTGACCATCACTCCAACACACAAGAGGGTTGCCTCCATGTGGTCAAAGATCCTGCCCCTATGTGGACACAAGATGGCTACCACAAGATGGCCAGCAGGGTAGGGCCATTTAGAGGTTCCAGGCCCTGCAAGGGAGGGCAGTTGTGGTCGATATGGCCAGCAGGGGAGGGAGGTTGGGAGGGACCAGGCCTGCAAAGGAGGGCAGTGGGGGTGATCAAGCCTGCAGGGGAGGGCAGTTAGGGGTGACCAGGCCAGCAGAGGAGGGAAGTTGGGGGCAAATAGGCTGGCAGGGGAGCAGTTAGACATAAATTAGGCTGACAGGGTAGTGGTCAGCAGGTGATTAGACTGGTAGGCAGAAGCGGTTAGGGGCAATCAGGGAGGCAAGCAGATGAGCAGTTTGGAGCCAGCAGTCATGGATTGTAAAAAGGATGTCCGACTGCCCGTTTAGGCCCGATCCTATCAGGATCGGGCCTAGACGGGCAGTCAGACATTCCTGGAGGGGTCCCACCCAGATTGGAGAGGATACAGGCTGGGCTGAGAGACATCCTCCACCTCCCGTGCATGAATTTCATGCACTGGGCATCTAGTAATATACATAAAATTCACCAATCTTAAATCTAAAATTCAAAAATGGTATGTATTTGTACAACTTCCTTCATAACCACCACCCTGAAGGAGAGAGGGCATTTCTGGCACAACAGAGGACTCCTCCATCCTGCCCAATATTATTCCCCAATGGTAGCCACTATTTTTATTTTTGTTGCCATTCATAAGAATTTGCCTGTTCTTTCACTTGTATAAATGAAAATGCTTAATGCACACTCTTTTCTGTCTGCCTTCTATGATGCTGAATGTAATTATAGTTTGTTTTCATTGATGAATACTTTTATCTTATGAAAATATAAAATTGATTAATCCATCCTGTTGATGAATGTTTGAGTCATTTCCAATTTGGAGTTATTGTGAATAAGGTCTATCTTTTTTTCAGATTATATGCTTGAAAGACAATGACATAAAATATTAAATATAAAGTGTAAATTTTTAAAACTTGGAAACTCAAGTCTGATGAAGTTTGCTACCAATTAAAAATAATTTACCAATACAAACATATGTAATTTTTATATTGATTACATATTAAAATCATCATTTAGGGATATATTGGTTAAATTTTTGTTAAATTCATTTTACCTGTGGGTTTTTTTTTAAACTATATGACTACTAGAGAATTTAAAATTACAGATATAGCTTACCTTATATTTCTACTGGACAGTTCTGTTCCAGCCAGAAGAGTTTGCAACGAAGAATAACAACTGGAATAAAAACCTAAGTTTACCTCTAAAAATCTACTTGTGCAGAAAAAAAAAGATTGGAAAGAAATACAAGAATAGACTGTGGTTTATACAGATGGTAGGATTCTAGATGGGAATGTGCATAGAATAGGACTTTCTATTTTAGTTTTGATAAAAGGACCTCAACATCTGAGTACATATGAATTCAGTCTTTAGGTACACTCACTGTGTTTTTACTATAAATGTATTGAGATGCCTTGAAAGGTTGAAATTAAGCAGAATTCTTATGGGCAGAGGTATGTCCTCCTGAATCAGGTTGAGGAGTGATTTTCCCCAAACCTCAAGCTTTGTAAGAGAGATTCATGAAGATCACGTGAAAAGTCTTACATTGTCACAACCATCTGATGTTCAACACAAGCTAAAGGAAGCTAAAGGTGAAAAGCTGTGGCCCAGGAGGGCAGAGTAGAGGTGGGATGGGGATGAGGTTGCATTGAGAGTTGGGTCCATGGGTTCCAATGGTGAAGCAAAGATGCTTCTGCATTTTGCTCAGTGGACTACAATGGGGAGATTAGTGGTGGCCTGAGGCCATTTACATCTTCCCCCTAGAAGTCTGTTTGGAGTTCCTAACTGGAGGAGGAGACTTCTGAATTCTCAGAAGCAAAAAAAGGAAAAGTTAGCAACCAGTTCAAGGAAAACACTATTGCCTGTATTATAAAAAGACTAGGCAAATGATCCTAGTGGGGCCTCCAAAGAACCCATGGGGGGTACCCTTACGAAGAAAAGTCAGCTTTCATCACCCACCAGGTTCGGAAGAAATCATCACCAAGTGCATTGGGATCACTCAGGGCAGGCTTCTCCTGATGCTCCCCTCTCCTCTGCCTCTCAAGGTACCACCAGACACCTCACTTGACCAGTTAAGAGAGGGGATGTGAAGGACTGGAAGCAAAAAGAAGAAATTGAACACCCTGTCGCATCACCTACTACTATAGGTCTCTATCTGCATCCAGGAGAGATTTATATATTTTAAAAGCTTAGGATTTTATTATTATGCAAATTATAATTAAATTGCTGCAGTGAGGTTATTATTATCACTAACAATGAGTAGGGTATTCTCTTTTATTTACAAATGGTAACACATTTCATAAAACCTGCCTTAAATTTCACTGAAGGAATTAAGAAGAAAGCAGTCACAAAGATGAACTTAAATAGGCAGAGGGGAGAAGAATAAAGTTATCTTTGGATAGCACTTTTTGGATTCATATAGCCCATTATGTATGCTTTCCAAGTTTTAGGCATTAAGAATTAGTTATTTTTAAAATGAACATCAGTTAAAAATAATTCTTAGAAAAAACCAAAAATGTACAGTATGGAAAAGAAGGAGTTAGAGGGTTAATTAAACATTGGTGTTGCCCTTAGCTCATTGTCTCCAAGCTGCTGGTCCAATGAAGATTCTATAAACTAACTAATGTCCTTTAATAAATAGTATTTCTGCTTAAGTTGCTAGAATAGATTTTTTGCAACTAGTGGAAGGAATGCTCTAGATAAAGTATTCCTCTCTCTTCTCTCTGTGGAAATGTATGTATTGAATTATCAGGGTTGATGCTATTAAAACTAACTCCGTTGCTCATGAGACAGCTTTATGATTATTGTTTATTTCTATTGGGAGAAAATGCACTGAAAATGCTGATGTGTTTTAGGCATTGAAACAGTTATGCTCCTCATTTTTAATGCATAAGTTATAATTCTGGTGTGTATAAGTCTCTTCCTTTGTTAGGAATTAGCCCTTTGTGTGCTGGCAAAGTCAGGTTGCTGAACTTAGAAGCTAGGTTTACAAACTGAGTCTTATTATTTTTTTAATTCGTTGACCTGTTATAAAATGACACCTTGATAGTTCCATGAGATTTTTCTTTCAAAATTTACAGTTATTCATTTCCTGTGTGAATTACCTCTGTGACCCTTTTGGACAGGTTGAATATATTAATAAAATATACTTTTTAAAAAAGATATAGCAGTTCACTTTTAACAGATTTTTTTCTACATAGTGCTTTAACGTTTTGATTTGATTTAAGTAGCTGCTCCTTCTTCATGGGCTCATCCACTCTAAATGAAAATGAAAGGATCAGACTTTTATTGGAGTTAAAATCAGGTTTAGAGCTTTACATGTAAAATGGGAAAGAGGAGCAATGGCAATAAGTCAATTTGGACACAGAGTAGATAATCTCTCTCAGATAATAGCACAGACCTTCATTGTTCAGGATTCTTTTTATAGGATATTTTAATATTTTTAAAATATCTTTTATTGATTTTTTTACAGAGAGAAAGGGAGAGGGCTAGAAAGTCAGAAACATTGATGAGAGAGAAACATCAGTTGCCTCTTGCACAACCCCTACTGGGGATGTGCCCACAACCAAGGTACATGCCCTTGACCGGAATCAAACCCGGGACCTTTCAGTCTGCAGGCCTACGCTCTATCCACTGAGCCAAATGGGTTTCGGCTCCCCATTAATATTTTTAAAATTTATATTTTGTGTAAGCGACTCTTTTTACCTAAACTACACAGTCTCTCATTTGGTCACTATATCACAATTGTTTCCATATTTTTTTTTCAAGTAATTGAATCAACATTAAAGAATTGACTTGATAACCAAATAAATAGAAAGCTCATTGAGAAATAGTGATTTAGATTTGATGACTGTGATTCAGTCTCAAGAGGTTCTTCTACGAAGAGTAAAAAGTGAAACTGTTCAAGGATACTTCAGGGAATTAACAGTAAAATGGAAAATGATTTTAGGGGGAGTAGAAAGTACCAGACCCGGATAAAGGACAAAAAGTCAGGCAGGAAGCGGTAAAAAGTAACTTCAGCTATCAGAGAGTGGATGGTATCTTTATGGCAAAGTTTTCTTATAATAGTCATTAAAATCAGGATATTTCAATCAATTGGTCTTCATTTAATTTGATGGATGAAAAAATAGTTGATGGAATAATTTTGGAACATATTAATAGATTGGCAAAGGAGTATCTGACACTCTCTTACATTGCTGGAAAGAGTGAAGAACATAGCAATCACATTTGGAAAACAATTTGGCAGTGTCTACTAAATTAACATATGGCTAACATATGACTAGAAATTTTATTCCTAGACATATACCCAAGAGAATGAATCAATGCAGCCACAAAAATATATGTGCAACAATGTTCACAGCACCTTTATTCTTAGTAGCCCAACTGAAACCAGTAACAAAAATTACCATCAGTAGAAATGAGTAAATAAATGATGGGATATATATATATCAAGGTCTAATACACAAAGTATCCCCTTGGGAGTTTGACCAGAAGAACAGGAATTTGATTGCTCCATATGTATGCTGACCACCAGGGAGTGGCACAAAACATGACAGGTGACCAGCTGCAGTGGCAGGGTGCTGAGGGAGTGAGGGAAGGAAGAGGCAGGGAACCTGATCAACCCTGATCACCAGCCAGGCCTAGGGACCCTACCCATGCATGAATTTCACGCACCAGACCTCTAGTCTTATCTAATAAAAGAGTAATATGCAAATTGACCATACCTCTGCTACACTACCAGCCAACCAGGAGCAAGGGGTGTGGCCAGCGGACAGGGGGCATGGCCAGCAGGCATAGCCAGTGGGCATGTCCAGCAGACATGGGGCATGGCCAGTGGACAGAAGGCGAGTCTGGCGAAGCCGGCGAGGCTGGTGGGGGCATGGCCACAGTGCTTTGGAAGTAAGCATGCTATAAGGTCTGCCCGCATGGTACTTAAGGACCAGCGAGATCCCTCCTTTCAGTTACTGTGACTGAGTCTCTTCCTTTCCCAGTGATCTCGAGGCAGTTAGGGGAATTTGATGCCATGGGATCCCCTCAAAAGGCTCGCATGTTGGTTGCTCTGATAATTAGGCTGTGACTGAGCTGTGGGGTTTACTTGTCATGTGGGACATACAAATGAGTGCCCAGGGCACCTTGGGTAATGAGTGCCAGACGCGAGGCGGGGCTGTGAGTTGTGATGGTTGCAAGCTCTGAAGCCAAGCAGCAGTTTGAGTCCATGTCCCCAGGCCCTGCGCCCATGACAGGGAGCTGGTTGCTGGGCTTTGGGGCATGAGAATACCCTGGTGGCCATTGCTGTGTGAGGCCCAGGGGTCCCTGCCTGCCCCCCAGCCCAGTGCTCATGATGAGGCTGGCTGCTGGCATCTGGGGGCCTTGGGAGACAGGGATGTTCCCGCCCTGCCCCCAACCGCTTGCATGTGCTCTGGCCCCAAGTGGCACTTCAGGCCCACGCCCCCAGCTCAGCACCCACAATGGGGGTGGGGAGGCTGGCTGCCAGTCTCTGGGGTGTGCAGAGACCCCAGTGTCCACCACCAGGTGGAGGAAGTTCACAGTGCTCTTGGTTCGTGCAGAGTGCGGAGAGCACCAAGAATGCTGGGAAATGTAGTTCTGGTGACAGACGCACTCCTAGACACTATATCAAAGTGAGTCTGGAAGAAGTTACTGTTGCAGGTGGGGGATGGAGGGAAAGCAATGGTTGGGGTCTCACACAATTCGCTCATGTGATTGCAAAGACAGACAAAAACTCCCAGATTGAAGAGGGGTCTCCTGAGGTTTCCCAGATTAGATAGAGGGTGCAGATCAGGCTGAGGGACCCATGGTGGCTGCTGCTGTGTGTGGTGAAGTTGCTAAAACCATTAAAAAGGCCCAACTTCTTATTATTGATGAATGCACCATGGCATCCAGTCATGCTATAAATGCCATAGACAGATTACTAAGAGAAATTATGAATTTGAATGTTGCATTTGGTGGAAAAGTTCTCCTCAGAGGGGATTTTCGACAATGTGTCAGTATTGTGCCACATGCTATGCAATCGGCCATAGTACAAACGAGTTTAAAGTACTGTGATGTTTGGAGATGTTTCGGAAAGTTGTCTCTTAAAACAAATATGAGATCAGAGGATTCTGCTTATAGAGAATGGTTAATAAAACCTCGAGATGGCAAGCTTGATAGCAGTTTTCATTTAGGAATGGATATTATTGAAATTCTCCATGAAATGATTTGTAATGGATCTATTATTGAAGCCACCTTTGGAAATAGTATATCCTCTATAGATAATATTAAAAATATATCTAAACATACAATTTTTGTCCAAAAAATGAGCATGTTCAAAAATTAAATGAAGAAATTTTGGATATACTTGATGGAGATTTTCATGCCTATTTGAGTGATGATTCCATTGACTCAACAGATGTTTCTAAAAAGAAAAAATTTCCCACTGAATTTCTTAATAGTATTACTCCTTCAGAAATGCAGTGTCATAAATTAAAATTGAAAGTGGGTGCAATCATCATGCAATTGAGAAATTTTAATAGTAAATGGGGTCTTTTTAATGGTACCAGATTTATTCTCAAAATATTACTACCTAACTTTATTGAAGCTGAAGTATTAATAAGATCTGCAGAGGGAGAGGTTGTTCTGATTCCAAGAATTGATTTGTTCCCATCTGACACTGGCCTTCCATTTAAATTAATTCGATGACAGTTTCCCATGATGCCAGCATTTGCAATGACTATTAATAAATCACAAGGACAAACTCTAGACAGAGTAAAAATATTCCTACCTGAACCCATTTTCACACATGGTCAGGTATTATGTTGCTTTCTTTCGAGTTCGAAGAGCATGTGATGTTAAAGTTGAAGTTGTAAATACTTTATCCCAAGGGAAATTAGTCAAGCACTCTGAAAATGTTTTCACTGTTAATGTGGTATACAGGGAGATATTAGAATAAGTTTAATCACTTTATCAGTCATTATTTGCATCAATGTTGTTTTTATATCATGAGTTTGTTATTATTGTTATATCATTTTGTTATTATTTATTTATTAATGAAATTATATATTATTTTCATATACATTGTACTCATTACCTTTTATCTGTCACACTTTTATTATAGAGAAAGGGCAAATAGCACTATTAAAATATTTCCTCTAATTAATACCCTTTTAATGTGCATGAATTTCGTGCACTGGGCCACTAGTGTTAATATAATAGAATACTAAAGAGGGAGAAAAAATCAAGAAGAATAAACTCCAAGTACACATAATAAGACATACAAATTTCATACACATAAAATAAGAGCAAAATAAGCTAGAAACAAAAGAGTACAAACTGTAGAAATTTTTTAAACGAAATTCAAGAACAGACAAAGCTAAGCTATGGATTTAGAGGTTAGAATAGTGACTACCTCTGAGTGAAGTACTGACTTGTAAGAACCATCTGGTAAATTTCTGGCATTCTGGGAATGTTCTCTACCTTGACACAATGATGGTTGTGGAAGAAACAAATGTAAAGAGTTCACTGAGCTCTATATGTACAATTAGTGTGCTTTATTATAGTTCATAACTGAATAAAATGGGTTTTTAAAACAATAAAGTCAGTATTTAGAGAAGAGTAATACTTGATTGTATCTTTCTTTTTTCCTCACTTCTTGACTAGATATTTTTTGCAAAGTGAAGAAATAATTATATTATCAGACATTATTAAATTCATCCAAATGCCAACTGGCTTTCTAGCCACAGCTCAGCTGTTGTATTGCTGCTAGTCTTTGTTGGGAAAATCCTTTGTAACCACTATCTTTCTCATTCCTTAAAAATAATGTCATCAAACACACACACACAATCACACGATACAATCATTAACTTCCAGAAAAATAAAATTAGATAAAAGAAAAGCGACTTAATTATTGTGTGCTATGTGGCCCAGCTGTGGAAAGTAATTACATGGTAATCCTAATATAAAAAGTCAGGGCTATCACAACCAAAATGACCAGATGGACGACAAGACACAGGCTGCATAGGGTGACAAGTCTGGCAGGGGAGTTAGTAAGGAATGACCAAATGACTGAACAGCAGGCTGCATGGTGTGACCAGGCCAGCAGGCAGATTAGTGAGGGACAACCAAACAACTGAAAAACAGGCTGTGTGGGGTGACTAGGCCAGCAGCGGGGAGCAGTTTAGGGTGACCAGGATGGCAGGAGGGGCAGTTAGGGGCAACCAGGCTGGCAGAGGGGGGCAGTTTGGAGAAACCAGGCCAGCAGAGGGGGAAGTTAGGGACAATCAGGCCGGGAGGCAGAGGTGGTTAGGGGTGATCAGGCTGGCAGGGGAGGGGGACAGTTAGGAGCCAGCAGTCCCAGATTGTGAGAGGGATGTCCCGGATTAGGGATGCTGCAGGCTGGGCTGAGGGTACCCCTCCCCCATGCATGAATTTCATACACTGGGCCTCAAGTAATATATAACTGTAAACATTGAATATTGAGAAGACAGAGGAGAGAAGTGTGGATGTGCAGGTTGGAGATGGGCCCCATCAATGCTTCCCATCCATTTACATGGCTACTATGTACTCTTGCCACTCTCCCATCCAGAGAAATAGTCTAATTCTCCTCTGGCCTTACAACCCACATTTTACCAACAGAAAGTAGTAGAAATGACAGCAAGTGACTTCCAAAACTATGTCAAAAAGGACCATTTAACAAATGTCTCTTGGAACTCCTGTTTTAGAGCCTTCATCTGCTGTGTAAGAAGTCTGCTTAGCATGAGACTACAATGCTGGAGAGACCATGGAGGAAGACAGAGCCCACAAAGACAGCCCAGGCAGCCTGCAGCCATGTGAGCCAGTGCAGGAAAAATGAGATATGTGAGCCCAGAAGATGACCCTATCAAGGTGAATCCAGCCTCAGCTGCCATATGACTGTAGGTATATGGAGGCCCCTGAGACAGATGGATGAACCCACCTAAACCTTGTAGAATCACAGAACTATAAAGTGATTTTAATTGATGGCTGTTTTAAACTTCAATGTGTAAGGATTAATCTTTGTAAAAAAATAGGCTAACAAAACAAGTGTTAAATTCTTATTTTTCACACAAGTCAAAGAACGGAATATAAAGTTAGCCAAGAAATAGAAGTATAGGTATATAGTTTAGAAACGTGATTGGAAGTTAACTAGAAGCAACCCCAAAAAATAAAAATAGTTGCTTTTTAGAGAATAAAGTAACAGGTAGAGATGGTGAGACAATGGACCACTATTCTTAGTTGTAAGTCTTATAGTGCTATTTCACATTTAAAGCTAAGTTTGATACATGTATTTATTTGATAAAAATAAAAATTTAATTTAAAATCAATGACAAAATGGGATATCTACCTTGCTAGAAATTACATTATGACTGCAAGGTTTGCTGAAGTATATGAAAATAAGAGCAATTTGAAACTCTATAATACCATCCATATGCTTCACTTGACCTGTTCTTTTTTCTAATTTTCCATTCTGCCTTCAGGCTTATTATTCAGCAAAAGCTTTAAAGAAATTCAGGTTACTTTATTTTGAAAATGTGGGTTCTAGTACCAGTTTTGTATTAAATGTACAAGCTGTTAACCAATTTGGGCCTCAATTTTTTTTACATATTGATAACAGAGTGGGAGTGGATATGACATTGAAGAAGTCATTTCCAAAATGTTATAACATTTAGCATCTCTTGAAACCTATCCTCAAGCTAATCATTACTCAGTTCTATGATGATAGAGAGTTAAAATAGTCTAGGATAGAAAATATCATTTTTTGTTCTTGTCAGTCTTTATACATTTTAAATCATCAAGTATCCCAAATACCTTTAGTTTATGTGAGCTATACCTTTTGATATTTACCTTATTAGAAATTAAAAATAAAACAAACTTATTTGGAAATGACAATATACCCATTACATATTAATATATTCCTTATGAAAATTATTGATTTCCTAAATGAAACAATTTAATGAGAAGAGCAGCATTATTTTACATTTTAGTATTATACCTGCCTCTACATTAAATCTTGCAATATCACACACTAAGTCACTTATGGAAACTACACTATACACTTATCTACAAAATAATTGTTAAAAAGGCAAATAATGCTTTGGTATTATTATAAAATAATTTTAAACTCACAGATCCCATGAAAAGATTTTAAGGATCTCTGGCCTAAAATATCCCAATGCATTGACCTTGAAGAACTTTAAAGATTGAACCTCTAAAAAGTCAATCAGTCTTTAGATAGATTTAGGTAATAAATTAGAGATGAACCATCTTTCTTTATTTAACAACTGGAGGCCCAGTGCATGAAAGTCGTGCATGCGTAGGGTCCATAGGCCTGGCTGCAGATCAGGATCGACCTGTGGGGTGACCAGTGAGGCAATTGGGGACCCCTGCTGGCATCCATTTTGGCCAACCTGGCACTGCCCACTCACCTACCGTGCCCCCTGCTGTCACTGCCAGTCACCTCTCTCTGTGGCATGCGACTGACAGGGTCATCAGGGGACAGTGCTGGACCCCTTGCCAGCTGCCCTGCCTCCTCATCACCCACCACCACTGTTAGTCACTTGCAGGGCAACTGGCAGGAGAGTCGGGGGGATGGGGCTCTGCTGGCACCCACCTTTGGTGGCCTGGGGTCCGCAGGCTTGGGGCAGCTCCTGTATTGAACATCTGCTTCCTGGTGGTCCGTGCACATTATAGTGACCAGTCATTCCACCAACCATTCTGCTGTTCTGTCAATTTGCATATTAGGCTTTTATTATAGACTAGAGGCCTGGTGCATGAAATTCACGCATGGGGGCATGGGAGAGTGTCCCTCAGCTCAGCCTGCACCCTCTCCAACCTGGGACCGCTCGAATGATGTCTGACTGCCCATTTAGGCCCGATCCCAAAAGGATCGGGCCTAAATGGGCAGTCGGTCATCCTTCTCACAATCCAGGACTGCTAGCACCAAACTGCTCACCTGCCTGCTTCCCTGATTGCTCCTAACAGCTTCTGCCTGCCAGCCTGATCACCTTCTAACCACTACCCTGCCAGTCTAATTGATGTCTACTGCTCCCTCGCCAGCCTGTTTGCCCCCAACTTTTCTCCTCTGCTGGCCTGGTCACCCCTAACTGCCCTCCCTTGCAGGCTTGAATGCCCCCAACTGCCCTCCCTTGTAGGCCAGGTCCCTCCCAACTGTCCTCCCCTGCTGGCCATTTTGTGGTGGCCATCTTGTGTCCACATGGGGGTAGGATCTTTGACCACAAAGGAGCAGCCCTCTTGTGTGTTGGAGTGATGGTCAATCTGTGTATTACATTTTTATTAGATAGGATAGAGGCCTGGTGCACGAAATTTGTGCATGGGGGGTGGGAGATGTCCCTCAGCTCAGCCTGCACCCTCTCCAATCTAGAACCCCTCGAGGGATGTCTGATTGCCTGTTTAGGCATGATTCTGGTAGGATTGGGCCTAAACGGGCAGTTGGACATCCTTCTCACAGTCCAGGACTGCTGGCTTCAAACTGTTCACCTGCCTGCTGCCCTGATTGCCCCTAACAGCTTCTGCCTGCCAGCCTGAGCACCTCCTAACCACTACCCTGCCAGCCTAATTGATGTCTACTGCTCCCTTGCCAGCATTTTTGCCCCCAACTTCCCTCCTCTGCTGGCCTGGTCACCCCTAACTGCCCTCCCTGCAGGCTTGATCACCCCCAACTGCCCTCTCTTGCAGGCCTGGAACCTCCCAACAGCCCACCCCTGCTGGTCCTCCCCTGTTGGCCATAGTGTGTTCACATGGGGGCAGGATCTTTGACCACATGGGGGCAGCCTTCTTGTGTGTTGGAGTGATGCAAATTACTCTTTTATTAGATAGGATAGAGGCCTGGTGCATGGGTGGAGGGCAGCTGGTTTGTCCTGAAGAGTGTCCCAGATCAAGGTCGGGGTTCCCTTGGGGTATGGGACAGCCTGGGTGAGGGGCCTATTGTGGTTTGCAGGCAGGCCACGCTCCCAGCAACCTAAGCAGAGGCCCTGGGATCTGGGATTAATTTATGTTCTGCAATTGAAACTTTGTAGCCTGGAGCAGAGCCAATCCTTCTGCTTTCTCCATAGCGATAGCCATTTCTGTTTGCATTTATTTAAATTCTATAATTGAAACTTTGTAGCCTAGAGTGGAGGCCTAGATGCTAGGGCCGCAGAAACTTGGTTTCCTCCATCACCCGGGCAACCCTAGCCTCTTCTCTCTCCAGCTCTGTGGCTGCCATCATTTCTGTTGGGATTATGTATCTTCTATAATTGAAACTTTGTAGCATTGAGTAGAGGTCTAGGCTGTCAAGGGCAGGCAAAAAACTTGGCTTACTCCATTACTAGGGTAACCCAAGCCTCCCTCCTGCTCTCAATGGCAGCAGCCATCTTGGTTGGGGTTTATTTGCATAATTTGCTCCTGATTAGCTGATGGGCGTGGCTGTGGGTGTGACTTAATCAGAGGTACAGTCAATTTGCATATTACTCTTTTATTGGATAGGACTAGATGCTCGGTGCACGAAATTTGTGCATGGGGTTGGAGGAATTGTTCCTCAGCCCAGCCTCTACCCTCTTCAGTCCGGGACCCCTTGAGGGATGTCCAACTGCCTGTTTATGCTCAATCCCACATCCTTCTCACAATCCAGGCCTGCTGGCACTGAACTGCTTCCCTGCCTGCCTTCCTAATTGCCCCTAACTGCTTCTGCCTGCCAGACTGATCACCCCCTAACCACTCCCCTGTCAGCCTGATTGTCCCTAACTACTCTCCCTTGCTGGCCTGGTCACCCCTAACTGCCCTCCCCTGAAGGCCTGGTCACTTCTAACTGCCTTCCCCTGCAGGTGTGGTCCCCCCCAAACTTCACTCCCCTGCAGGCCTGGGCCCCCTCGTAGTGCCCTTCTCTGCAGACCCAGTTGCCCCCAACTTCCCTTCTCTCCTGGCCTGATCACCCCTAACTGCCCTCCCTTGAAGGCCTAGTCCCTCCCAACTACTCTCCCCTACTGGCCATCTGTGGCAACCATCTTGTGCGCACATGGGGGCAGCCATCTTTGACCACATGGGGGCAATAATCTTGTGTGTTGGAGTGATTGTCAATTTGCATATTCCTCTTTTTTTAGGTAGGATATTCTTACCTGTGGGATGACTTGTCTTAAGTACCGGTAGTATTGTTGATGACTGTAAGTATCACCTGTCCTTTTGGATTTCCTTCACCTTTAGGTATCTGAAATGCTACTATTGAAACATTTTCTTCTCTTCCCTTTGGTGTTTTGATTTCTGTTTTCTGTGATGTTTTTTTCCAAAGCAACATATATGTGATTTAACATCATATAACATTTCTGAGTTAATTAATTCCCCTATGACCTCATGGGACAGAAGTGGGGAGAGAGACCATAAGATCTTATGTCTGAAGTTCTACCATATGGCAAGAATGCTAACCAGCTATGGGAACCTTTCTTCCTTGGATCCTGGGCATCATACTTTTGAGGCTGGTAGCTAGACATAGGCAGGGTATGGTGGCAACTAGGGGTCTGTTGATCAGTATCCACAAGTAGGTGAGGGTACCATTCAACTCAGTGTAAGACTGTTGTATATAGGTGAGGATAGGCATGGGTGGGACGGAGCAGGACCAGGCAGAGAACACTACAATTTAAAGTCTCCATTAATCCAGTATTTAGAGGATTATAAGCATGTCGATTTCAGCCCAGATTCATGAAATCGGATAGTGCAATGGTGACAGAACTAATACATTGAGTATCCTATGGAACTGGGTTCACATCCTATTTCCACCACTCAATGGAAGCCTGATTTTAGACTAGTTGTGTAACTATATCCCATATCAGTTTTCTTGCTTAGTTCTATTTTAAACCAGGACTAAATATTTTTAAGGCACTAGAGATTTTAAAATTAAGAGTGATCAATTTTGTAGTGTTCTGTGTTCAAATTTCAGGTCAGGCACTGATGAAATCTTAGGGCAGTCTCAGTTTTCCTCCTTAAAAGTAAGAAAAGTAATGCCTGGAAGGTTATAAGCAGAATAAGAGAATGCTTCCATCATACCTGATATAAAAGCTTAACAAATATAAATATTTTTATTACAGATTATATGAAGCATCAGCACATAGCAAGTATTTATCACACTAGCTCCCTTCCCCTTCAATAGATGGAGTAGTACCATTTAGTTGCCTTGGCCCTATCACAGTGTTCAATTGTTTAAAAGGTCAGATAAATAAGTTGTATGAAAATGCAAGTTCCTCCCTCCCTCCCTCCCTCCCTCCCTCCCTCCCTTCCTCCCTCCCTCCCTCCCTCCCTCCCTCCCTCCCTCCCTCCCTTCCTTCCTTCCTTCCTTCCTTCCTTCCTTCCTTCCTTCCTTCCTTCCTTCCTTCCTTCCTTCCTAGCTAACTAGAGCATTTGAAGCAAAGAAAAGGCTAATGGTTGTTTCACCAATGTTAAATAATAATGCCCTTCTTCCCATAAAACACATTGAAGTACTGTGCTGAAGAGGGTCAGCATCAGAAACTCTTGTTCCTGCTTTCTTGTGACTGATAAGTCACAACTCACCTCCACACTGGTGCCTGGGAAGAAACACATTGGAACTGAAAAAATACAGTTCAACTAAAAATAGAATGACATGCTTTTAATCTATAGTGAAAAAGTATGAGGCAGGGATAATGGGGCACTGGAGGAGGGAGGGTAGGAGAGGAGCTCAGGTCTCCTTTCAGGAGAGTACTGAAATTCAGGCATCTGATCTCTGGCTGGGAAGAGCCTCCTGAGGCATTGGAGCTCAGGTGGATTCTCATGCTTATCTAAGTCATAATAAACTATTCCTCCTTGAACCTGTGAGAAGCCAGAAAAAGAACTCTTTTCTATAGTTGAGGGGTGGAGGTGGGGGTGATGGGAGATCTGGTTTTCAGGATTAGAAAGAGTTGTACAGCAGCTTCTGATCAGCTTCAGTGGTTCTGATCCAGGTAAGACAGTTAAGAGGATCTCAGGAACACCTGTCAGCTGTTCAAGGGCTTGAGACTTGAATGTGGATAGCTGCTTTATGCTTTCGGACATAAATTTTATAGGCTTCCAAAAAAGTCTACCTCTGTTCTCAAATATGATTCTTATGAGTTTACTGCAAAGTCCTGAAAACAAAGGAGAATTGTCCAAATGTAATGTATTACAGCTATACTAAGACTCATATTCAGAAACAATTGGTATTTTAATCTATACAAGTTGCTATTACAAAAATACCACATACTAGGTGGCTTAAATAATAAACATTTATTTCTCACAGTTTTGGAGAACAGAAAGTCCAAGATGAAGACACGTGCAGATTTGGTGTGTGGTGAGAGCCTGCCTGGTTCTTGGCTCTCTGCTATATCTCCAGATTGTGGAAGAGGACAACTCTGGTCTCTTTAGCCCCTTATTAGGGCACTAATCCCTTTCATGAGGCCTCCACCCTTATGGCCTAATCACTTCTCAAAAGCCCCATCTCCTAATACTATCACATTGCATCAGGGGTTGGGATTCCAACATATGAATTTTGGGGAGGCACAAACATTCATTACATAACAGATAGGTTTATCCAATTTATCAGAAATGGGGCCATTATAAATGTTAAGATGGCCTCTGATAGAGATAAACAAGATTTGACAAATGAACAAACAAAATAAAACAAAGATTTAAAAAAACAGAGAACAAATTGATGTTTGCTGAAAGGAAGGGAGTGAGGGAATGGGTGAAAAAGCTAAAGGAGAATATAGTCAATAATATTATAATCTTGCCAGGTGCCAAATGGTTACTAGTCTTAGTGTGGTGATCATGCTGTTAAGGTATGATGTGGATCTTCATGTTGTACACCTGTGGATCATGTTGTACAAATATGGATCATCATGTTGTCCACCTGAAATTAATATAATATTGTATGCCAGTTATACGGAAATAAATTTTTTTTTAAAAAAAAAAACTTAGCAGCCGAAACCGGTTTGGCTCAGTGGATAGAGCATCGGACTGCAGACTGAAAGGTCCCGGGTTCGATTCCGGTTAAGAGCATGTACCTTGGCTGCAGGCACGTCCCCAGTAGGGGGCGTGCAAGAAGCAGCTGGTCGATGTTTCTCTCTCATCAATGTTTCTGACTTTCCCCCTCTCTCTCTCTTCCGCTCTGTAAAAAATCAATAAAATATATTTTTTTTTAAAAAAGAAAAAACCTTAGCAAAGGCCCAGTCTTTTGTTCAGATTGAGATAGTTGTGTGATTTTACTAATTCATCAAGCTTTGACTGCCAAACAAGACACAGGGGTCATTATCTGTTGTTTGTACTGACCACAGTAGGAGAAGACCTATACATTTGGGGAGAGTCATAGGTCTTTGTGCAGATAAATATGTGTCTGATAAGAGGTTATGCTGCCAATACTTTGGGGGTTAAATATTTATAACTAGAGAAAGCAAAATAAAATACATTGGCTCATCCAAAGAGTAAGACCTTTTCTGTGAGACCTCTTTTGATCCACAGAATGACTTTAAATAAGATATATTTGAAATCGTGGATTTTAAGATGTAAAAGTCTAGGATAAATTTTTAAAACATTTTTATTGATTTCAGAAAGAAAGGGAGAAGGAGAAAGAGAGAGATAGAAATATCAAAGATGAGAGAAAAATTATTGATTGGCTGCCTTCTGCATGCCCAATATCTGGCACATGCTATAGTAGATTCCCCATGGATCTTGGTTGAATTGACTTCAATGTAATAAAATTAGTGAATTGAGCGAGAAGTATCTCAAGATCAATTTTCAAGAAAACACTAAATACCACTACAATGTTCTTTCATCTTTTGAGCACCACATCAAATGAATTAGATGTAATCATGTCGTGTAAGGTTTAACAGCAGATGACATCTCCAAGTTTCAGTCTTCCTTTATTATAGAATAAATGTGTTCATCAAACTGGATGACAACCTGTGCCGACAAAGACTTTAAATCATTCCCATTGTATCCTTGCAATTATATAAAGGATTAGCCCTATTGCTGGGGTATGATGGAAGTCATCTATTAGGTAAATAATCTTAGGTACAATCTAGCCTTAACGGTCTTCATCTCTGAGAAATGTGACAGCAGATTTACTCCCAACAAAGGAATGGCCTGGGAACCAGGAGGCATCATATGTGTCACAGGACAGAGAAGATAGAATGCAAATGGATAAAGTTGAAAAGATCTCCAAGTAAATGCATGCTGGCTTATATGACACATTATTTTCAAAGTCGCTGAAATGATTGTTCAAAAGCTACCAAGATATGACCCATTGAGAAATCAATTTTTCTGGCCAGTTCATTTTCTTTACCCTAAAATCAGGAGCAGGGCAGCTACAATGACCGAAAAGAATGATGAAGGTCATGGGGATGCAGAATGGCACCTCCCAGGCCATTGTGTCACCAAGGAGTGCAGCAGCTATCCATCAAACACCCCCTTGGCTTTGCCTGTCAGTTGGTTCTGATAAGAATCTTTCTCTTGTTTCTGTTGCTTTCCTGGTTTGCTGTCAGATTGGGCAGGTCTTTTAAATGGAAAATTAGTGATTGAGCATCAGAGAACAAAAGTGAAGGAAATATGCAAACATGTTATAAGGTACCATGTTATAAGAAGAAAGTATCTTACAGGGACAGCCTGAGGCATAGAGTGGAGTGGCTGAAAATTGTCACTGGAATACTTGCTTTCTGCACCTGCTGTCATTCACCTAAAGTACTTGCCAACCCCCACAACATGTCACCTACACACACACACACACACACACACACACACACACACACGTGCAAAAACACCCTCCTGTAGCTATCCTGGGTCTTACTCCTACAGAGCCTTGATTTATCTACTGCTCAACAAAGCATTGGCCATTGGATTTCACTCTGTGCCCCCCGGGGCCTGAGCACGGTGACAGGGACACAGAGTGAAAGTGCTCAATAAATCTTCCATGAGTGACTGCAGCTTCAATAAGACGTTAGATAAAAGTGGCACAGCCATTTCTGGCCTTGGGAGTGTTGATGATTTAATAAGAGCTTCTTAAAGCTAGGATATCTGAGGACTGAGTTAATGGCAATGTGATCCACAGGGGCCCCAAATGTGCACAGCCAGCCCTGTCTGGCAGAGAGGAAGGTGTGCCCTGTTCTGACCATTTGTGGGCGGAAGGCAGTTCAGCATTTCTCAGAGTTCTGGGTTCTAACTTGATCAAGACCACCAAGTCACCAAGGCTGCCAGAGTTGGCACCTGTCTCTTCTCTACTCCAAAAGAAGCCAGCAAGGGAGGTGTCTCTCTTTCCAGCGCTCAGCGGGAAACCCAGATTCAGGTGGCCCCACTGTAGTCTGGGCCTTTGCAGATAACACTCTGGGTGTTCAGTCACCTTTCTACCCCACAATACTCTCTTCCATCAAGCTAGCTCAAGCTGTGTGATGCCAAGTGTATGTCTTTGTCCCACCCCACCCCCCTCATACTCTGGCAGTATATTTTGCAGATAAGTGTTGATACTTTTTGTTTGTTTGTTTGTTTGTTTCATTGGTTTCAACTTTCCTGCTAACATTATAAATCCTTGAACCTCTGGCTTCCTAAGAAAGCTATTTGTGAGTTGTCTAATGTCTTTTTTTTTTCTGGTTAAACATTGCTTAGGTAGGTTTTTGCTTTGAACATTCTCTAGTAACTTTTCAGTCCAAAGGGAAGTTTTTCCCAAACCCCTGTGCTAAGAACAGGTGATGGCATGCAGGAATGCTGACCCTCATTGCAGGCCAAGTCTATCCACATAGGGAACTGAGTAGCTCAAGGCCCCAGCCTGGTTACCTCTGGACAGAAGCTGTATCTCTGTTTAATGCAACTTGATGTTAAAATGTTATTATTTTTCTTGTATGCTGTCATGTGAGGGTAAAAGGTGGAAATTATTGTTATTATGATGTCCACAAACTTTTTCTGTAAAAGGCCAAGGATTGAATCGTTAGGTTTTAGAGACCATTTGCTCTCTGCAGCAACTAAACTCTCTCCCAAGTAGAATGAAAGCAACCTTCCCAAGACTGAACAATTAAGTGTGGCCATGTTCCAACAAAACTCTAAAAAAAAAAATAGGTGGCAGGAGGGAGGTATAACCTGAGGATCATGCTCGCCCATCTCTAATCTACAAGATGAAGTTTACTGTCCTTACTGCAGGTGATCTCCCATGGTCCTGCCCTTGTCTACTTCTCAGCTTCATCTCTTCTACTGGCTCCGATGTCTCACATCCTGAGGAGCAGTGCCCCCCCCCAACTTATCTCCAAGCAGTTATGTGACCCCCACAGCAACATATTCACACATATTCCTTCTTTGGTGTAATAATACATTCAAAGTTCTGTCATCAGACTGTACAATTCTCCAGGTTAGAGACTGTCACAGTTCCATCTGCACCCATTAGATACAGCACAGTGTCTGTCACACTGTTGTTTATTGTTTATTGCATGAAGAAGAAGGAATGATGAATGGAAAGATGGAAGAAAGGAAGAAGGAAATGAGAAATGAAGAAAGAGAGGAAGAAAATAAAGAAGGAATGAAGGAAGGAAGGGAGGAAGGAAGGGAGGGAGGAAGGAAGGTTGAACATTTTAAGTAAAGATTCATTGTCCTAAAAGAGTTTGGACATGGGTTAGGGTAAGTGTTGTTATTAAAGGAAGGTGAGTGAAGGTGGTGAAGTGTAGATATTTAGGGGAAAATTGGGGCTAAAGGCAGTCAGAAAGTATCTGATTTTTATTAACCTCACTGGCTGCTATTGAGTCTGTATTATGTCTCAATTACTTGGTGTTATCCCAGATAAAAGAGCATTGCAAAATCATATGCCTTAAGCAGTGCGATAAAAGGTTACTGTGGCAAAAAACAAATTCAGCATTGCATTTGTGGTACCTTTGGGGCTCTAAAATTCATGACAAGCAAATGAGCCAGAAGGAAATTAATCAGAAACAGTAACAAGAAACAACTCCACAGTACAATTTAGTTAATAATATACCTCAGTTACAAAGTACATTTAGAAACGTTATGATTTAATATCTTGTCTCTCTCTGTCATTCTTTCATATGAATTATTTTCAGATTTACCCTGTAGTATAATAATCAAATAATGGTCATGCATTTGAATTCATAGTATTAAGGCTACTTGCCTTTGTAGAGTGTTTACGACTTCTCTCAAGGGAATGATCACTCCTGATGTTGATTATAAGATCAACAGGAAGTTTTCAGATAAGAAATGAAGATAGGTCTTTGGTAGAGGGGAAAGTACACTATATTTGTTTCTCTGAATCTCATTCTCTTTAGTCTAAACAGAAGAGTATAAATGTCTGGCTCTAATGTTCCTGGGAGAGTTGGGAGACCTGATGTACCACTGTGTGTAGATGGACCCAGAAAATGGATGAATTAGATAATGTGAGGCCAGAAAAGCAAGTGATATCTGTTAAATAGAAATATTTATAGTTATGTTATTCTAGGAATGTATTTTTTTTACTTCTGTTATGGCTGAGGCTTTGAGAAAATCTTACTCAAAAGTTTTGCATCAGCTATACTTAAATGCACAAGATCCTCTGGAACTATGCTTCTGCTAGCTCTTTGAAGTCATGATAATCATCTGAGAACAGTGTGGAAACAGCAGCAGGAAATAATGAGAGTTTCCTATGAATAGGTGGGGCCTAGGATACACTTGGAACTCCACAGTCCAGTGACCAGCATGCTTGGATAGATATCCTTCTCCATGTTCTAACCTTAGTTCATTAAAAAACACACTGCTTGGGCCAGGTGGAGTTCTTCCAAAACCATATAGTCTACTCCTGGGCTCTACATAGGATTGAAGCCAATGTAAGCCCAGACCCACACAGAGGTGAAACAAAATATTGGTCTGTACCACTGCTTTTAGTCATTTTCAACTTATGTAGTAAAGCTCTGATAACACTAAGCATTAAATTCAAAAGCACACACAATCATAGTTTAAGTTATACTTTTAATAACATTGGTTTTTCTTCCCAGCTTGACTTCCTTTAGTTGTTATTGCTACTCAAAAACATACCAGTGGACAATATTTTCTTAAAGTCCTAAATGTATACAATGACCATGGAAGTAAAGCTGAACCATTACACCCATTACACGAATACAGAAACTTTCTCCTGGTTGTCCTGCATTGGTTAACAGGGACATTGCCAGCATTGCCGAAAGGGAAGAGTATTTTTGGCTTTCACTCATGCTTAACTTGTCATACCCACAATAAAACATTGCCTCTCATGTTTCTCAATAATTGGGAGACTACTTAAATTATTCATCACCAGGTAGAGTGCACATTAAGCTCAGCTTCTGGTAGAACGTTTTTTCCTGCTATCGTTTATGCCCCTAGGATACATTTGATTCATGCTGAGGCTATATTCAGGGGCACTTGGGTAATAAATTCCCCAAGTTCTCTGAAGAAGCAGTATTTCACTGGCCAGTATTTATTTGACCAGCAACCTAATGGAAGAAACTATTTTCAGCATCAGCATTTCCCTTGATCTAATATATGGTTTAAGGTTCTATGAACTTAAATGACTTTGAATGGCCTTATGCTCAAGAAACAAAAACATAACAAGATTCAGAAAAAAATTTGTTTCAGTGTTTTTCTTTTTAATGCCTATTTGGGAAATAAAAGAAATATAATTCCTATATTTTGAAGAAAGTATTCAGATCTCTCCAGTTATCCCTATAGCACATCAAGGGATATGTTTCATTAATTGTTAGAGTCTAATAGTTAACAGTTATTTAACATTTACTAGGTGGCACATTTTTAAAAAATGTTTTGAATCTTCATAACAAAGGCTCTGTGATCTAGACCCTTTAATTATTATCTCCCTCATGTTATAATTGATGAAATTGAGGCTCAGAGAGATTAAATAATTTGCTCAAGTTTAGAGGTCAAACTCAGAATTGTTCTAGAACCTGTCCTCTTAGCCTTCAGGCTAAGACCTCCCATAACAGTGAAGTTTCTATTATTACCTTCAGTTTTCTAGATGAGAAATGAGACTCACCATGACCAAAAACCTTGCCAGAGCTCACATGGCTCATAAACAGTAGACCCTGGATGTGAACTCTGATCTTCTGATGCGAACAAGCTTTATTCTTTCCATGACCAAACACTTTTATTCAGCTCAGTACTTTACAATATTTAAAGATTTTCTTGTGAACTATATGACTTATTTTGGAGAGAGGAATAATTTGAGAGCTCAGTCTAGAAGTTTCCAAAGAAAATTTGCAAAGGGCAATGCCTATTCACAGAGGAAATTTCAAATTAAATTGAGGATTAGGTTTCCAGGGTGCTTGTACCTGGGGATTGTAACTGAGAGACAGTCTGCAGTGGAGGTCAGGACTGGTTTTCCAAGGAAATCCTGGGATTTTAAAAGCGGGTGGTGAAATGTTAGGAATAGAAAGGATACCTCTGTACAGCACCTAGAATCAAGATTTGGGGTTAGTGAAGGTCCTGTGCCACTTTTAGGAAATCAACTGAAAGAAGGAGAAAAGCCATAAATACAACTGGATAAAAATTTTCCAAGTACATCCAACTATATTTGATTGTTGAATTAGGCTTTGGGATGGTGGGTTATAAAATCTACAAGTGGACCCCATTATTTTAATTTACAGTTGCCATTTAAGTAAAATATATTGTGGTATTGTTGAAATCTCCTAGAATAATTTCTTCTTTTCTAGAACAGAAAAAAATTCATTTAAGCTACTTTGGGGAATACGACAATTGTATAAGTGAAAACCAGGGGCTAGTGTATAAAAATAGACCATTATTCTACTTAGGGGTTCATTATTTATGTGGCTATTTTTTAAAAATCCATCTATAACTATTTTAAGGCATAAATATGAGAGCTAAAAAAGACAATTAGTTCAAATATTAAAAATATCTAATAGTAATGCTAAAAACAGCAGGATACGCCCACAATTAGATAACTGAAGCTTAAAAAAAAATAGCAGAGACTTTCCCAGCAAGATACTTCCATATATAAAGACACTGTGCTGTGAAAAGCAGAGAGGGAGCGGGCTGAATTAGACGTGGCAGATGCTAATAAGCCTCTGTAGAAGCAAGCTTTCCCTTTCCAACAGTGACTCACTTCTGGCTCTGTAGAGAGTGGCAGAAATTATCCACCTGCCTTTAGTCTGCTTTTCCTTTGGAATGAGGATAAGGATTTGCATACGTGCATTGTGTAACCCATAGTTGCAGAATCCAACTAGATGCCAGGAGCTATTCTAGGTGCTGATGATGTGACAGTGAGCAAAATGGCTGGTATACCTGCCCTCAGTGGCCAATTTTTCAGTGGGAGAAAGATGGTAAACAAGTGCATACCTGATAATAGATATTGGTAAGTGGTATAGAAAAATGAGGCAGGGGAAGGAGGACTAAGATAAAAATGGGGGCAGGAGCTGTTGAAATGATACTGGGGGGTGAGCAGTGATGCCCTTTCTTATCCGGTGACATGTGAACCCAGACTTATGTGAAAGATGAGGGGAAGTCAGGCTACCCAAGGAGCAGGCAGATATCTGAGAGAAGAACCTTCCAGGCAGAAGCAGCTCAGCCTTAAGGTGGGAAGACATTTCTTGTGTTCCGGAAACATCAAAGGGGACAGTATGAATAGAGTGCAGCAAGCAAGGGTCAGAGTAATGGAGATGAGGTCAGAGTGACCAGAGGGGTTAAATCATGGAGTACCTTAGCCTCCATGACAGGGACTAGACATTTTATTCTGAGTGAGGTGAAAATTACTGGAATATTTTGATTAGAGAAATGACTATTTTAAAAGGATCACTGGCCACTGTGAGAAGAGTATAGGAAGGAAGAGATAGAATCAGAGAGAGCCAAAAATCCAGGGGAAAGATGACAGTGATTAGTGTACTGAAAAGTGGAGGGACCCTGGAAACATACTGAAGAAAAAACCAAGGAATTTGCTGATGGATTGCCTCTGCAGCTGTGAGAGAAAGAGAGGGGTTAGGAAACTCACCCAGTCTACAGAGTTTCATACTTGAACGTTGTCCCACCAGCCAAGCTTCTTGATTGCAAGTGACAGCAGCCCAATTCAAACTGGCTTAAGCTGAAAACAAACAAACAAATGTGAAGCCAAACTGAAAATATCAGGAGCAGTGCCAGTTCCACTGGAGCCTTTTTTCTCAATGTCTCCCATCCATTTCTCTTTCTGGTCAGCTTCTTTCTCTCAGAATGATTATTCCATGCAGCAGGGACCTGCCTATGGGCATTTATGACCTATAATTTTTAACCACTTGTACTTGGAAATAAATTTCTTGGTTTTGCCTAGGTCAAAAGCATCCTTGAAGGAGATTCCTCTATTAACACAAAGGTATGACCTAAAACTTCCAGGCCAGTTTCTGTCCACCACCCTTAATCAAAAGCTACCTGAAGTGCCAGAAGATAGAGCACCTCTCTCCCAACCCCATTTATACCCCAAATAAGAACACAGACCAGTTCAGAAGCTAGAAACTTTCTGTCTGAGACTGAGTATTTAAGGCAGGAGAGGTATGGTGGATTTAAGCAATTTGTATAGGCCAAGAATCACAAGGATGGACAGCATTAGGTACCAGTATTGGGATGAGAGGTGGTAGTGGGGGATCTGGCAGGCAATCAGTAAGGCCTGGAAACTTAAAGCAACCTCACTGATATTGGTAATGCCCTTTCTTGTTTTCAAAATCCTTTCACAGTTTATTTGATCTCCATAATAATCCCTGAAATTGAGTAAGGTAGAAAACCAGATGCTACCTTCCTTTCACTCTCCTTCTCTTCTCTCCCCCTCTTCTATCATCTTCCTATCTAATAAAAGACTAATACACAGATTGACCATCACTCCAACACACAAGAGGGCTGCCCCCATGTGGTCAAAGATCCTGCCCCCATGTGGACACAAGATGGCCACCACAAGATGGCCAGCAGGGGAGGACAGTGGGAGGTACCAGGCCTGCAAGGAAGGGCAGTTGGGGGTGATCAAGCCTGCAGGGGAGGGCAGTTAGGGGTGACCAGGCTGGCAGAGAAGGGAAGTTGGGGGCAAACAGGCTGGCAGGGAAGCAGTTAGACATCAATTAGGCTGGCAGGGTAGTGGTTAGGGGGTGATCAGTCTGGCTGGCAGAAACCGTTAGGGGCAATTAGAGAAGCAGGCAGGCAAGCAGTTTGGAGCTAGCAGTCTCAGATTGTGAGAAGGATGTCCCAGATTGGAGAGGGTGCAGGCTGCACTGAGGGACATCCCCTCACCCACCCTCACCCCACTCCCCGTGCACAAATTTCGTGCACCGGGCCTCTAGTATATAATAAAGGGTAATATGCAAATTGACCCTAATGGCGGAACAACCCATCACTGTGATGCACAACGATGACCACCTCAATGCAGCTCAATGCAAGAGCTGCCCCCTGGTGGTCAGTGCACTTTCACAGTGGGAGCTTGGCTCAGGCACAAGCCCGGCTGATGGCTGCAAATGCAGCAGAGGTGGCAGGAGCCTCTCCCACCTCCTTGTCAGAGCTAAGGATGTCTACCTGCAGCTTAGGCTTGATCACTCTGGGAATGGGCCTAAGCTGGCAGATGGACATCCCCTGAGGGGTCCCAGATTGCGAGAGGGCACAGAATGGGCTGAGGGTCCCCGCCTTCCCCCCACCCCCTGAGTGAACAAATTTTCATGCACTGGGCCTCTTGTTTAAAATGAAGGAAATACTAAGTCCTCACTTAAGGCTGAAAGCCATTAGGTGGCAGCTTCAGGTATAGATTTCTCAATCTACTCAGTGCTGTTCCCAATTGCATAGAAAAGTATATTCGATCACCTGTGTGTTCTCTAAAGTAGAATGCTAATACCTCTGTGGTTTTTTAAAGAGGCTTCCCAGATTGTGTTGTTACTTTTATTGACAATAAAAATCAAGAAAGAAACAAAGAAAAAAATCAGACAACTCTCAGGCTGAGAAATGCAAATTGCTTCACAGAAATATCATGGGAGACTGTTATACAATATTTTGGACAAAAACACCAGCACTGTATCTGATGAGAAGCCAGGCTACCCAGGGAGCAAAAGGCTTTGTAAAACAAACAAGAACCTGAAATGAATGGGAATGTATGAGCAGGGTGGCTGATCATTATCTGAGCTGGGCAGTGCCCCATACAGAGCTTGGTGCCTGACTTCTCCTTCAAAAATCAAGGGCAGTGATCTGACTGGTGAGACAAGCTAGTCATGGGAACCAAATTTTTCATGATGAGAGTGTGAAAATTCTCATTCAGTTTTGCCCCAGGCACTTTCTGCACTGACAGCAATGATAGATACAGCTTTCTAAGCTTTGTTTTCTTCGTCTAGACACAATGAATGTATTTTTATATACCACATGCAATATCCCTGTTATGAATGATTGTACAGTCCACAGATTCTCAAAATGAAGTGCTGATATTTGTTAATATAAATGATTTTTCTCTAGCCATTAATCATGTATTAACTCAGCATTTACTTCTTCATTTACTTACCCATTCACTCCCTCCCTCTCACCTTCCTTAATGTCACTGAACATTTCATGAGTGCCTATTATGTGTAAGGCTCAAGGCTGTATAGGACAGGGTGTCATGAAATTCATAGTCCAATAGGTGTGAGTATTGTGGAGGAGTGGGGAATTCTGTGGCCCATGCTGTTGACCTGGTAAGTTATCAAAATAGAACCTTTGATGTGAGTTCCACTTTTAAACAACATATGGGCTATTTTGTTAATGAAGTCAGCCAGTCAGCTCACCCCTGGAGTCTGGCTCTCTCTTTGGGGCAGTCTTCTTTTTTTAGCAGCTCTCATTTCCTCTCCAATTATACGGACAATTAGCTTGGGGTGCAGCTTTATCCACTGCAAGCAATTCTAAATAGGCGTTGGTTTGTGTTTTTTTCCATTGGCTGCTGACAAAGTCTGCCTTTCAGGTTTAGGTGGCTTCTGATGCAGGTTTTGCAATTTCCTATTTATGTCTTTGAAGGAGATAGCCATTGTTCTCCATGATACTTTATATAACCACTAATGATGACTTTGCTTACACCTTACCTCATTTACTTTCCTAGAGCTTTCAGACTGATTTCCTAATCTCATTGCTCATCCCTATAAGTAAAAAAACAGTATCCACTGTTTGGAAGCTCTTTGAAGAAGAGAAGGGGGTTGAGGAGGCAAGGAGTCTTTTGCTCTTAGATTTTTTGATATATATACTAAAGTAGTAGGGAAGAAATCTTAAATGATGATATTCTATGGTTCTTTCTTGATTCCTACCCATGACCTGACTTGTTACATATATTTTTTTATAGAGCTGTATCCTACTACTCTGACATCTATGTTAACTTTGAGAAGCCACTTAATTTTTTGGCTCATTTGAATGATCTCTGAGCGCCCACCCCCAGCACAGCATTGTGTTTTATGTTTTACTAGAGGCCTGGTGCATGAAATTCATGCACGGGGAGATGTGTTACTCAGCCCAGCCTGCACCCTCTCCAGCCTGGGACCCCTTGAGGGATGTCCAACTGCCCATTTAGGCCCAATTAAGGACTGCTGACTCCCAACTGCTTGCCAGCCTGCTTTCCTGATTGCCCCTAACCACTTCTGCCTGCCAGCTTGATCACCCCTAACCAGTCCCCTGCCAGCCTGATTGATGCTTAACTGCTCTCCTGCCAGCCTGTTTGCTCCTAACGGCCCTCTCATGCAGGCCTGGTCCTTCCCAACTGTCCTCCCCTGCTGGCCATCTTGTGGCAGCCATCTTGTGTCCACATGGGGATAGCCATCTTTGACCACATGGGGGCAGCCATCTTGTGTGTTGGAGTGATGGTTATATACATATTACTCTTTTATTAGATAGGATTTCTCTCACCGTGTAACTAGCAGATGAAGAACAGTTTCTATGGCATCTTTTATCATTACTCTGACTATCTGATTAGATCCCTACAATAAGCACTTAGATTTTAGCTAGATAATTTCAGGGGATTAAAAAAATCCATAAACTTCATATTTAAGATAAAGAGTTATTTTCTTTCTCTTAAAAAGGAAGTAAATTGCCTTGAAGTGCTCTCATTATTCTAACCCAGCGAGAATACACATTGCTGACCACTTCTCCAGGATGGTGTTTCATCATCAGGATTACTGCTCATTCTACATTTAGAACAAACAGGAAACTGTGCAGTAGCACAACATCCTTGACATTATTTATCATTGTGATAGTTTAATGTTATGACTCTGGCCCCATTCGCCCATCTTGCAATCATACCACAGGACAAGTCAGAATTTGTCTTTCTGACATACTGGCTCAGTTGACATGTTTAAGCAACCTATCAATTTCAGCCTTATTAGACAGGCACAGAGCCTTTATTTCACACTCATTACATTTACAACCCCTCTGCCATTATTCCTTTATGATCCTCAATAACTATTTATCTTGACCTCCTGTATAATGTTTTGTAACCCTGCTCCAACTGCAAACTATAAGGAAAAGTAGTATCTACTAAAAACCCCTGGAATATTTTATACGTCAAATTTAGAACTAGAATACAGGGAGATCCATTCTCTGAGTCTCTCAGGTAAATGCCTTCTGCACAGGAGAACTGAGTTCAAATGAAGAACCTACACAGAGCCCCCTCACTTTTTACATCAGATGGAGCCTCGGGAACCAGAGACCTGTATTGATTTAATGCAGAGCACGAGTGAGGTCTGAGTCACCTGGGCAGTGGCCCCCTTCTCTAATAGGATGACTGGCATCCAAGAGCCCTCTGAATGCATTTCTCTTTTGTAGGCAGACACAGTGACATTTGGGGATTACTTTGAAGGACATCAGGAAAACTACTCTTTTCTTCTCAGAACTGTCTGCTCTCACACACTTTAAGTTTCATATTGAAGCCCCAACATCTAAACCGCTGTAGGATATCTGTCAGCAGATGGCAACAACACATGTTATGATGCTAGTCATCGCTGCATTCCCCTTGGTAATTCTCTATTGTCATCTGTGAATGTGTCAATCCAGGTTACAGGGCACCATACTTCTGAGAAGCAAAGAGGGACAGATGTGGGTCTTGAATCTGATTTATCTACTATTTTGTGGCATGTAATGTGACAAATTCTTCAAAACATTTTAAAATAGAGTTTTATTAACTAGTGGAAACTTTCATTTGAGGGATATGGTTCTGTGTGTTTTAGGTATACACATGTGCAATATATAAGATATATTCTTAAGGAAATTATTTAAGGCAATTTTTCCTTGTGTGCAGGAAGTCAAATGAAGAATTTGTGGATGCAGCAAAGCCTGACATAAAAATTGTAAAAAAAAAATATAGGGAAATATAGTCATGTGTGAATATCTAAATAATAGTGTTTTCTTTGTCTTTTTTTTCTTCTTCTTACATTCTTTCACCAAGTATCAAAGAAAAAAATCTATGAATACCTATTCTAAAAGGTTTCTATCTGACAGCCTATTTTGAAAAATGTCAAACCTACAGAAATTTTGCAAGAATAGTACAATCGACATCTATATGTCCTTTACTTATATTCACCAACTGTTAACATTGTGCCACATTTACTTTCTCTCATTCCTTTTTTAAAAATATATTTTATTGATATTTTATAGAGAGGAAGGGAGAAGGATAGAAAGTCGGAAACATCGATGAGAGAGACACATTGATCAGCCGCCTCCTGCACACCCTCTACTGGGGATGTGTCTGCAACCAACGTACATGCACTTGACCAGAATTGAACCTGGGACCCTTCAGTCTGCAGGCCAATGCTCTATCCACCAAACCAAACTGGTTTCAGCTCTCTCATTCTTTAGTAATGCATTTTTATGTCAGTTGTAGGTAATATGAACTTTCAGTCCTCTATATTTCAACAAGTATCCTTGAACGAAGACTTTTTCCTACAAAACTACAATAAAATTATCAACTTGGTAAATTTAACATTGATTTTATATTATTCTTTAATTTATAGTGCATGTTAATACTCTCATATTAATCTTAATTAATGTCCTTTATTTTTTAAATCCAAGATACAATTAAGGATCATTCATGTTTGATATATGAGTGAAGGCATTCAAAGAATACCATAGGCTTTGGAAACACTTCCACCTAATGGTACATTTTTTTATCTACTAAGGTAACACCATTCTTCCAAAGAAAGGCGGCTGGCTTTGCTTGTTCCCCACATGAGTAGTATCCCTTTCTGTGCTATTTGCTATGCTCTGTCGAGGTCTTTCTGATAGTTCTCCATCTCAACTTCATTAATTTTGGCATTATAGAAAAGGACATTTCTAAAAATAGGTTTTTGTTTATTTTTGAGAGGAAGGATGGGAGAGGGAGAGAGAGAAAAAAACATCAATGATGAGAGAGAATCACTGATAAGCTGCCTCTTGCATGGCCCTACTGGAGATATAGCCTGCAACCTGGGCACGTGCCCTGACTGGGAATCTAACAGTGACCTTCTGGTTCAGAGGTCAACACTCAACCACTGAGCCATTCTGGCTGGGCAGAAAATGATATATTTTAAGTTTTATTCTCATAGGACTCATTTTTCTCTTGAGATAAGGAAGATAATGCATAAGTCTAGGCCAGTGACTGACAAATTTGTTCTGTATAAAATCAGATCGCAAATATTTAGACTTCCTGGGCTTAGTGGTTCTCATTGCAACTACTCAGCTCTGCCACTGGGACTTGAATGTAGCCACAGATAAGTAAATGAGTGCCATAGTTGTTTCCAATAAAGCTTTGCTTATGAATACAGACCTTGGCTAGGACTTCGTCCATGAATGATAATTTGCCAACCCTTCATGTAGGCCAGTGATTTTCAGTGGGTGCACTGTGGCACACTGGTGTGTGCTGTAAGAATTTTTAAAGCTATTTAGTCAGGGGCACTGACCTATTTTCCCTTTGGTTGTCAAATAAAAAATGACACTAGCCAACACAACAATAGCTGTTTAGTGTGAATGAATAAAAATTATATCTATTTTTTTTGCCAGATATGCAAAAAATACACTTTTTTGGTGTGCAGCAGAGTTTTAGAAATTAGTTTATGTGTGCCATGAGATGAAAAAGCTATGAAATTGCTGATCTAGGCTGATATGATGATAAGCAGTAACAGTTAAGAAATGAGTCTTCATGAGCAACTTAATTTTACATTAGCTGCAGCATTCTGGAGATGATCCTTTTATTGATATATATATATATATATATATATTCTGGATTTTGGAGAATATGTATCCTGAACTCAAGAGATCAACAGATACCAGTATAAGAAATCATTAAACCTTGCTGAAACCGGCTTGGGTCAGTGAATAGAGCATCGGCCTGTGGACTGAAAGGTCCCAGGTTCAATTCTGGTCAAGGGCATGTACCTTGGCTGCGGGCACATCCCCAGTGGGAGGTGTGCAAAAGGCAGCTGATCAATGTTTCTCTCTCATCAGTGTTTCTGACTTTCTATTCCTCTGCCTTCCTCTCTGTAAAAAAATCAATAAAATATATTTTTAAAAAAATTATTAAACCTTGGTTTCTGAAAATATTTTTCAATGTGGGTTACCACTGCAAAATAAATAAATAAATTTAGGCTTTGTAATGATAGTTTTCAAAGATTTTCATAAAGTGCAGACAAAATTATAAAATTCTATTGGAAATCTCAGAGAGGCATTTAATATCTGTTATCTTAACCTGTTGTTATAAACTTTAGGGGCTATAGCTGATTTGAGGGAAATTTTACTGGGATGATTGGAGTGAGGGTTAATGAAACTCATAATGCCTTCAAACTGTTGCCTCACATTCTGTTAAATGAGAGAATGGTCTGGCTGGTCTGCTGGACTGCTCTCTCTCTCTACCTGCTCAGATACACATTGGTATAAACTTTGCAAAGATGGGCATGCCAGGTAATCAGGCCTAGAGCCTTCTGGTGCTCTCAGAAGCTGCATTATTTGCTGCCTTCATCCTTCTGAGCCTGGTTGTATGTACTTCTAAGTAGAAAAATAATACAAAACCATTTTCAAAAGCAGTTTTAAAAAATTGAAATTTAACATTTACATAGGGAATTTATCTAATAAATTGTAAAGTTTAAAGAGAGTGGGCATGTGGCTTTGGGGTCAAGATGTTCTTCTTTTCTAATATATGTATTTCAGAACTTAAAGTTTCCTCTAAGTATAGTGTTGGCTAAATCATATGGACTGTGTTGTGGCATATTTTTCATTATTAGTCAGTTGAAATCTTGTCTAATATGCATTCTTTCCCCCTACAAGAAAAGGGTAGTGCAGAGTTAGGCTGTCTCAGGTATCTTGACCCCTCAAGTCATTAATGCTTTTACCCTTGACCTTCTGTCAAAAGCTTGACCCACCTGCTAAGCCTGAGTGTTGCACTCTCTCTGGATCAGCAAATACCTAGAAGGAAAGGGGTGGAAAACCCCTGGCAACTCAGTGTGCCCTCCTTCTTCCCAGGATCTTTTACCTTCAAGTCCTACCTGCTTTACTTGCTTTCCCATTCTTTTTCAAACAGCTATTTTTTAAGTATTTTACTTGATTTTTATAGATCTTCTTAATGGGAAAGTAGTCTGGATCAAATATTCTGTCATAGCAGAAGGACATGTCACCTCAGCAAATAATCATGAAACTGGAGAAAACCAGAGAGAGTAAATGATCACGCTGGCCAAATGCTATGAACTACATAGTGGCAGGACCAGCACTAGAATCTGTAATTCCTAATTCATCAAAGAGCATGGGCACATGGCTTTGGGGTCACAGATACACACAGAGTAGCTGTAACTATGTATGCTTCTCCAAGCCCTCAATTTAGGGCAACCATTTTCTAGTCCTGTTGGATCGTTCAATTGCCCCAACTATGAGAATCATAATTTTGAATACAAGAAAAAATAGACCCTCAAATGATACTCCCAGATTGTCAACCTCTGTTGACAGCTGATACTTTATGAAATGTTGTACCTGCATTTACTCTCACTAGGAATTGCACTAGGACTGTGGGTGCAAATATGAAAAGCACATTTTTTCACCTCAAAGCAGCTCACAGTCAAGTACAGGGAAAAAAGAGCAAACAAACAATTTTTAAAAATTACTTGAATGGGATATAGACAATGTGCACGAGGAAAATTGCTGAAGTATCAAAGACATGCCTGGGGAGTCAGGAAAAGCTTCACTAAGGTGTGTTGCAATACATTTTTAGGCCCAAGATGGAGCCGCCCCTGCTCATGGTACTATGTCAGCAAACCGAAATTTAGATTCATTTCATGTTCCCGTAAATGTTCCACTTGACCAGATACCTAGTATAGCTAGTCAGCCAGTCCCCAAACACCAAACCAGTTCTTGCCTTTATACTTAATTATTTGCTCCTCATTTATTTTCTTTCCATTTCTTGTTACTTATTCTTTATTCTATAAAAATGCCCTGCCTTCTACCCCATTTCACATTTCTCTGGCCAAATTGGGAACAGGGATTGCCTGCTTTATGAAGTGTTAAATTGTGTTTGTATCAACCAAATTGTCTTCTTTAATCATTTTGAACGTGTCCTAACATATATACCCATATACACAAGTACTCAATCATATATATGTTAAGCCTGCTGAACTACACTCCCTCCCCGCCACACACACACACACAGATAAGCAGATCAACTCACATTTTTAACAAACTATGTATCCAACTTTTTGCATGCTCATATTCTTTTGTTCCAAATTATTCTCTTTTATTTAACCCATGCTGAGTATCTGCTCTGACCTCTTGGTAGTCCCCTGCCTCAGCTCTGCATTCACCCTTTAGATCTGCTGCTAGATATTAACTTCCTATTCCAGCTCCCTCATCAGACATAAGTCACAACTTATCACTATATACTGGCTTTCAGATCTGCAGTGGTGTTCATGTGATTCTGGATGATTTGCCCTGCAAATCTTGGAAATAAGTTAAACATACTCTGCCCTATTGAGGAGTCTCAATCTTGAAATTTTAGTAACCATCTAAAGTCCTTCCAACTCCCTACTTTGGTCATTCTTTCCTCTGAACCTTACAACATTTTTTTTTTGCATACCAAGGGAAAACAATGGGTAGCAAATAAATTTTGAATTTCATCCTACCCCATCTGTTACAAAGAAATAATCAAGGCATAGAGACTTCTCCCTTCCTCTATTCCACCCCCGTTCCATCCTTTCCCCTCTACAATGGGCAGAGCCAAGGGATTTTTCCTTTCCTACCACACAATTACAAGGTGAAATGCCATATACAGTGGGCCCTGGAAAAGCTCTTAAGTGTGATGTTTATTATGGGCTGCATCATTGGGTTTCCATTCCTTCCTGCTATAGTAACATACTTCTTAGAAATATAATGGAAACTAGAACAAAAATATTAAATGTGCATGTAAACATTTTTCTCTTAGCATTTACTACATTTATGCCGGGAAACTACTAAGGACTACCGAATCAAATATGCATTAAGAATATCACCTTCATTTAAAGAAACATGATACATAAACAGATAATTAAAATAAATATAACAATTATGGAACAATGAAAGACAGAATAATTATTTTGGGTGTCTGGAAGAAATAAAAACAAGAATTATATAGTATAAGAACTGTGCGTTGGTGGTATGATAGAAATTACATAAAATTTCATATATTTAACTAATATATAAAATGAGGTTTACCTGTTATTTCCTTCAACTTCAAAAATTTATATTATCTTTTAAAAATAGAAAAACCTTAAAGATTGAATTACTCCTGAGAATGGATTGAAAAGGAGGCTATAATAAGGATGGAAATAAATTCTTGTAACCAGCTAAGGCTCCAGGACTCACATTTGTTACATTAAAGAGGCTCATCTACTGTCCTTCATGGCAAAGTAAGAAATATTGACCAGAGAGATCTATTGCAGAGGACACTGGCCAAGGAGTTAGGTGGCATTCTAGTCTCAGCTCTACAACAAATGTGCTTCCTGACCTTGGGTAAATATCTGGGCTTTCTTTTGTTTTCAGAATCTCTCTGTTTCATCGACATATGGATTATTTTCTTCTTTATGGCTAGCCATTTCATGGCCTATCTTCAATGCACACTCATTTTCTAATGTAAATGACAAATACACAAATGTTTTTGCTCAGATTTGCATACCAAGATTAATAGGTTCTAAGTCCAAGGCTGTAAAATGTAAATAGTTGCACTACTCACAATGAGGAAGGCAGCCAGGATCGATTCCAAAGCTCCATGAAGAAACCTGTGGACACATCCATATTGGTAAATGATGAATTTGGATGTTTCTTATTGTAATAGAGACAGTTTTAAAAATGAACAAGCATTAGAGAAAAGGAAAAATGAACGGGCAGGTATTTAATATAGCAACAAAGATGGATATATGTAAAAACCAAATGGAATATTGGGTAGGGCAAAAAGTATGTTTACAGCTGTTATGTGGAAAATAATACAATAATTAGCACATAGTAATATAAGAATAAACTCTGTGTTTCCCATAGTTGCAACCTGCTTTTCTCCACCCTGAATGTAGGGGCCAACTCTGTGTACATGGAGCCAGATGGAGCAGAGGAAAATGTGGAGTTCTGATGCAGCCTCAACAATACCTTTAACTGACCACACAGGGTGTCCCAAAGAAAAAATAACCCATCAGAGTTGCCCCATGTTGAGGCTAAGTGTCCTGGACATATAAATATCCTTAGAGTATAAATGTAATTTACACCAGGCTATATTGGTTTGGTGCAAATATTTTTTGGCAGAGTTTGCACCATACACTGTCTACATATGTATATGGCCAATCTATCCTCATTCCTGATTTCCCTACAATTAGAGTAATATGTTAACAATCTGAGCAATAAACCTAGTTTCTTATGAATCTAAAGAAATGCTTGGGCTGCAAAAATTACATTTCTGTGCTGACATTTAGAGGACTACCTGGCACTATGGTGAAGAGGTTCTTATGGCCCTTGCTTGAGCAACATAGCAACCTTCTTCACCCTGACCGAGCCCCTAACTAGTGAGACAGGAGTAAATCTAAACTCTTTCTTTAGCCTTAACTATACTTAGGTCATACAGCCATATACCCACATCTGTACAGCTTTGGATCTAGATCTATAGTATCTATTCTTTCTGTCTGCCTAGCTACCTCCCTATCATCTTTCCAGAAACATTTGCATTTAAATTGATGGCAATTTCAACTTAGCTGCACAATCAAGACTACTTCTTATCTTAGAGCACGCCTTCTTTCTTAAAAAAACAAAAACCAGAGTCACCCAGAGTCATATGGTTATGGAGGAAACTGTTCACTTAGTAATGCTGGGGAAGCTGGGATATGAGTGAAGTGTTACAAAAGCAAGGACCTCAGTCTTACCATATAAAGAATTCTCAGAGTGAGAAGGGGGACTCAAGAGGATGAAATAGAGGTAAAGGTGACCAATTTCCTTCCATTAGATGCCTTTAAGAGTGAGAAGGGACCGTAAGCATGTCAAGTGTGCTCAGGAGTAACCGTAATTGTGGCAGGCATAGTTTTAAAGCTGCAGTTATTCTGTGTGAAGTCAGAACATGGACGGAATGATGAGAACATGAGAGGTCAGGAGCCTGGGCTCTGGAGATGGGAAAGCTGGTAGCAGGGATGCATGGCCACAGTGACAGATTTAGGGAATTCCCAGAACACTGAGGTCTTTTGTCTTGTGAGTACTTTCAAGGGACAAATTCTATAGATTTGCTTACTTTATTTTCCATCATACTTCTTTTACTCAGTTATGATTTGCTTTACTTTTAAAAACAATGTAGTCATTAATGGGATTCTTTGTGCTGTTCAGGTGCTAAGGGTGTTTCAGAGGGCCACTTGAATACTGAAGAGTTGGCAATAGCAGAAGAGAGCACTAGCACAGCACCCTCCAGAGAATAAATAATAACTACTAATCCCTCACATTGAACAGGCGAGGAGATAAGGCTAGAGGGTTAAATAGCTTGCCCTAGATCTCATTTCTGATGAGACAAATTCTGTCCTGCTTGCTTCTTAATCTCAGGCTTCGAACCACTAGGCTCAAAAATTGTTCAATGAATGTAGCACAAAGAAACTATGTTCCCAACATTGTTATGAAAATTTAGGGGCCCTCCAAGTCAGGAAGAGCCTCACAATCTTACCTTCAACATCTTTCCTATTCCCTATTTTCATGGGGTAAGGATAGAACAAAGGAATAAAATCTCTTAGAAACTGCCCAATATAAATGCCATTTTTCTTCTTTTACTATTTATAGTTCTTACTACTTGGAGAATCATTAATTAAAAACATAGCTTATAGCTATGTGGTTGCTTGCACCTTATAAAATGTTTCCAGACATTATCTCTTCTTTCATTTGATTATATTTCAATCCTATAGAATTTATCAGTTCATCTTTATCTACATGATTATAAGTATTAAGAAAATGTTTGGGGAAAGGAGAAAATGTAAAAATTGGTCATTCAACCTGACTGCATGCTCTGAATCCTAAAGACACAGTATCCAAATGGTTGATTGCTTTTCCCCATTTTTTAGGACATTTGTTAGATGCCTCCATCTAGCCTTTTAAAAAAAGGAAAAAAAAAACTTGAAAATATGTTCAATATTATTCACCTGGCAAGTTTCCCAGATATTTCAACCATCTTTTATTTACTAGCATCAGAAGTTAAAGTAGCCTATTTTGCAGTGTTATTTCAATCGCTTCTTTATTTAATATATTTTACCTGCCTTTTGAAAAATCCGTTTACCCATCCTTCCAGATACACACACACACACACACACATAGCATCAAAATACATAAAACAAAGTTTGGATTAGTGACATCCCATATAATTTATTGACAAATACTCATAGAAACCATGAGTTATAAATTATAGATCTCTAATCTATATACTCTTTGATTATTAGGAATAAATTTTATTTCAGCATTATGCGATTAAGCATATCTTGATTGTATTTGATTATCAGAATTGCAAAGTTAAGAAATAATAAGAAGGACATATAGTCTGTCCCTCAATTTTCAATAAGATTACTCTTAATCCCCGTGTTCTAAGTGGAGCTTCTCAAGAATTAGTTGATTCATATCTTAGAGAGCTATTCATAAAAGTCAGTAGTCCTTATTTAACTTGCCATGCATTAAAATACACTTAGAATTAAGAGTAAGAAGGACATGCATGTTTAATAAACTGTTAATATTTTTAGTTATTGTAGTTTGTCGTTAACATAATAGTTATGGCACTCGCTGTGTATCTTTTTTTGTTTTTTTCTATTAGTTCCCAGGAGAATAAGAGCTAAGTGTTGCCTTTATTAAGTACAACTGCTCTCTTTGATGCTCGCCATAAACTAGGTTCTTTGATTAAGTATTTTTTCTTAATGTATATTCTTTATTTTATAAAAGCAGCTGGTTAGAAATATTTTTAAAGATTCCATAATCTCAATTGATACTATCCCAATTAATACCTGATACTAAAGCAGGGCTTGTATTTCCACAGCAATTTCAAATTTCTTGCTCAATCATCTTTGCATATTTGAATACAAGATCTATCCATTCTAGGTGTTGTCCTCACTGGTGTGTCATGGCCACCATGGTGGCCATCACTAGAGTCATCGCAGTTGATCCCATTATGCAGCCGGTAACTATTCTCACAGAGGTTTTCTTGGAGACAAAGCACTTGCCTGAACACAAAAGTAATATCTGATGCTTTTGCAAGAAGACATTGTTTCAAGAAATGCTCATCTAAAAAAGATGGCTTAAATACTCACTGAAGAGTGAGTACTCAATGAGTATTTTCTTCAGGGTATTTATATGTATCCTGAAGTTCACCTCCGCATGTGCCAGCTGTTTGCCCACAAATGTGAAGCTACAGGGCTCTTCTGGGTTGTAGGTGAGTTCTGTTATTCACTATACCTGAATGGCAGCCCCAGAGAAGTGTCTTTTCCTCTCAGGTGCAGTGAAGTTGGGTGTTCCATCCCCAGAGATCTCCTTTGTTGTTTGCAGGTTGACTGAAGGTCTTGCTTGCCGCCCCCCAATTTCCCCATATCCAGCACGAAAAGCCATTGCTATATCATTACCTAAGACTTTCACAGGCAATAACAACATAAAGCCTACTCCAATGTAAGCCAAAGGCTAAGTAATCTCTTAAGGGAACCACCAAGCAAACCATGAATCTAAAAGTGAACACTGGGGAGGAAAGACCTCTTAATATCAATTCAGCCAAGAGAGATTGATTTAATTTAGACTACAGGGTCCCATCTTGGAAGTCTACTTAACAATTGATATTATCTGAAGGAATTAATATTTAAAAAAATAAGTCTGGTCATCTATTCTAGCAGGGAAACAGGAAGCCAAATTTCTAGTCTCATTTTATTTTTCCTTTTCAGATATTGCATTGTTACAGTTAGGCAAACTTATAGCTTCCCATTATTACAATATTGAAGATCAAGGCATTTGATGGTCTATAAGTAAATTACATTTTGAAAAGAAAAATAAGAAGATATACAACAGAAAACAAAAATTGTATTCCCCACAGAGATCTTAAAAAAAAAAAACCACAAGAAAGTAATTGATCTATGAAGATGCTTTGAAAGATGTCAAAGATTTTTATTTTTATTTTGAAAGTTAAGAACTGTATTGACAAAGATAACAAAATAAACAATACCTCCATGCCTACAATTCTGAAAAATTCAGAAGTCTGCCTTGACATAGTGCCAGTGCCAAGGGAAGAGTGTTCCTAATTTTTAAGAATTCCACTATACATCTGAGTTTATTAATTATTTCACTAGTCAACTACAGAAAACTAGCAATTAGGATGAGATTATACAATTAATGTAAGATTGTAAGATGGGAGAAAAGATTTTGAAATTTACATGATTATTCATAAAGTATATAGAACATGATGTATATATTTTGCTTATTGCAGAAGCTTAGTTTTAATACACCTACCACATTGGTTTTTTTTATATCCATTTCTCACATGCTAGTGTGTTTTGTGTGTGCCTCAGCCTATCAATAACTAATGTGGTCAGACCAGCCCTTAAGACTGCAAAATACCCTTCAGCAATAACCATCAGAAAACTTTGGAAACATAAACGTTTATTACTCACAAAACCTGAAATATACTTAGTACACCAGGGCCACACCAGGATGTGTGGGGCAATCTACCAATTTAGCTTCTGGGTTGTGAAACTTCTTATTTGATGTTTCAAAGGAGAGACTGATAAAAACAGAGCTTTCTGGGCTAAACATGCCTTTGGGATATTGATTATTTTAACTTGGTTATTGTTAAGAAACAAAAGACTCAGGAAGAACCTTTGACCTTTCCCCTACCTGCCCAAAAGAATTTAGATAGAGGGAGTAGTCCAGGAAAGGAGATACCATCCTAGATAACTAACTTAATATGAGCTAAGTTTGAAAGAAATAAACCTAGCAAAGCCCATTGGAACAAAGTCCTCTCTGTGTCCAACAAACATTTATTTACCAAACATTTGCTTTTCTATCAACATGTGAATTGCTTTTCTGCCCTTTCAAATCCCAAACCACTACCCCCTTCTCCATAGCTCAAGATAGCATATCAGCCTCAACTTGCCAATCTATGTCAGGTCCCATATTCTTATGGAAACTCCAGATAAATGAAATGATTTGGTCATTTTTTTCCTGTTAATCTATCCTATGTTAATTGGGTTATTAGTTGAGCTAGAAGAATTTAGAAAGATGGAGGAAATTTTTATTTTTTCTTCCCCACAGCAGTGAGATAATATATGTAAAGTACCCTGGAGAGCATAATACAGAATTGAAACTCAAGTGAAAATAAGTTAAGATCTCTTCCAATGTTCCCACCTTTAATTTAGTAGTTATTACTCTGTAATGTATTTCTTAGGCTTATACCTCCTCTAATAGATGATGAGTTCTTCAAGGACCCAGCACATAATCTGAAAGATGAAACAGATGGTGCAGAGAGACCAGGGTACCAGGATTCAGGCTTTATTGAAGAGAAGACCCTGCCGGCTCACTTCCCAAGGGCGAGAGAGAGAGAGAGAGAGAGAGAGAGAGAGAGAGAGAGAGAGAGCACGTGCTGGGTGAAGGTGTCTTTTAAGGGGTAGGGGAAGGGGCTTAGGGTACCCGGCACGCGCTGATTGGCAGCTTCATATAAGGCGCATGATTGGGTACCCCTGGACCCAGGAGTCAGGGGGCTTAAGGTATTCGGCTCCGCCCACCAGTTGGGGAGGGGTACCTATCATTCCAGGCTTCTGATAATATTAAAAAAAAATAATTGAGAGTCCAGGCAAGGTCTGGGGGCGAAGGTCCATCTTCCATAGCTACTTCCAGCTGAGAGGGGGCGTCGTTAGGGTCGTCTACCCGGAGTCTCAAGGATTCTGGTGTTAGGTTCTGAGTTCAGTGCCAGATAGATCTCTCCCACCTTCTGGTTGGCGAATGCCTGCATTCTGTTCTGCAAGAAACTAGTAAAACAACTCATGAGACATGGGCCAAAGAGCAAAATTAAGAGTATAGATGTCAGTGGGCCTAATAGTGGGAGGATCCATGGAGTAAGTGAGCCAAAAATGGCGTATCCCCCTTCTAGCTGGTTATGTAGTCTTTGGTCAATCCTGTCCCAGAGGGATTTGATGTGATCTTTGACAATTCCTGATTCATTTACAAAGTAGCAGCATTCCTCCCCAAGAAAAACACAGGTACCTCCTTTTTCTGCTGTCAGGAGATCTAAAGCACGCCGGTTCTGTAGGGCTACCCCTGCTAAGGAGTCTACTTGCCTTTGAAGGGATTCAAGGGAATTGCTAATGATGGAGATATCTTCAGAAAATTCTGCAGACAATTTGTGGTAGAAATGAACAGAGGAGGAAATGCCTCCCACTCCTGTCCCCACTGCAGTGAGGACTCCCGTACCCACTAAGAGGGGAACAAGGGCCGCCCTTTTGTGGCGGGGTCTGAGAAGACCAAGAGAGGATTCGAGTTCTCCCTCTGTTCTGATAGAAAGATTGGGGGTTAGGAAGACATAGAGACAGAGCAAGTGTGGCAGTTTTTGAGGGACGAAGGTGTAGGCTGTAGTCCCGCAGAGGAGAAAAATACCCAGTGGAGGGCAGGCTAAGGGAGGGGGTAAATTTATAGATTGTGCACAATAGAAAGGTGTAGGAGTAGTTGAGGTAGTAGTTTGTGAGGTATTTGTTAAACAGGTAGTGTTTTCTATATTGAAGAGAGAAACATTGTGTAAAGTGCGATGAGGTCTGGTATAGGTAAAAGTTAGGTTGCTGATCCAATAGGTTGGGGTTGGAGTGGCTATGATGAGGGTTCGAGTCAGTGACAGACAAATCCAGCAAGATGTAGAGAAGGAGGGATTGATATTAGAGAGTAGATGGAAAGTTGTATTGATGAGAGTGGGCAAAGGAGTAGGTTCTGGGTTTGTAGATCGAGAGAGAATGTCCTATAGTGAGGGAGGGATAGGTTGGGGATTAATATAAGTTTTAACAAAGGTAATTATACCCCCGGGGTCCCTACCTTTTCCATCTATTCTAATTCCTGCTGGCTGAGCTTGGCTCCAGAGTAGGTCTGCTGGGTTTGATATGGTAAAGCTGACAGGATTACACGTAAGGGGGCCACAGTCCGAGGGGTGTCTAAGATTTACCAGTGGACTGCGTAAAGTACCAGAGTGGTAGTAAGAGCACTGCCAATATGGACAGTAGAACTCACCTACACTGTCACAATCCCCTTTATGGCGATATTTCATGCATAGATATTTGTGGTTGGTGGCATAGGTCTGATACCACCCACCGCAGCTGGACCACCCAGGGGCCATGGCTGCACAAGCATCAAAATAGAGAGTGACACTAGAGGACTTTCCATCCCAGACAGTATAATTGATAACTCCCTCATCGTCCCAAGTCCGTTTTACCTGAAAAGACCAAAAACCCTCCTTGGTGCATTCACTGTTGGCTGCCTGTAGAAGAATTATGGTGAGGAGACAAGGCATATAAAAAGAAATTCGAAAACCTGAGCTTCTTCCGGAGTAAATAATTGGAGGGTCCCTTGCCAGGTAAGCTCCACTATCCATGAGTGTATGTCTTCTGAGGAAGCAGACTGTGGTTGCCACCAGGACCAGTCCTCCAAAATGCACTGCAGGAAATAGTAGAATGTAGCCTGTAAGGAATGACGGGCCATCAAGTCCTGGATGGTGTCATCAAGTCCTCTTCGGGGATGGCAGGGAGGCATTTGGTGAGTCTGAGGGAGGTTGGTCCTGTCAGTGTAGAAGTGTAAGAAGGTAGTGTTTTGTGTTGAGGATTGTATGGCTTAATGTGTGAGAGGTGATACCAGTGGTGGATTCCTTGTACCTTTGCTGCAGTAGGAGTGGATAATATGACTAGTAAGGGTCCCTCCCATGTGGGTGTTAAGGATGCCTTTCCTTTTTTCTTGACATAGACCAAGTCCCCAGGGAGGACTGAGAGATGAGTAGAAGTTGTAGGAAAGGGACGGGGGAGAAGATTATCAGCATGTTGTTGTAAGAGTGCTCTCATGTGGGCAAAAGCAGGAAAGTAGTCTCCCGGGGAGGGGGAATTGTCTTCCAGGGTTTGGAGGGCAAAAGGCCGTCCATACATGATCTCGAAGGGGCTTAGAAGTAGTGGTTGTCGTGGCATGGCCCTGAGTCTCATTAGTGCCAGGGGAAGAAGTTCAGTCCAAGGCATATGGAGTTCTAAAGATAGCTTGGTTAGATGTGTTTTTAGGAGATGATTGGCCTTTTCTACTTTACCCGAAGACTGAGGGTGGTGGGGATGTGGAGGTTCCATTTGATGTTTAGTGTTTGAGAAACCAGCTGCGTTATCTGAGAGACGAAAGCGGGGCCATTATCAGATTGAAGAGACATTGGAAAGCCAAAGCTGGGAATGATGTCGTGGGTGAGGGCTACCACTACTGTTTGAGCATTCTCCCTGCTGGTGGGATCGGCTTCTATCCATCCTGAAAATGTGTCAACCAGGGTGAGGAGATAACGGCATTTTTTGTGTGAGGGCATGTGTGCGAAGTCTATCTGCCAGTCCTGTCCTGGGAGGTCTCCTCTTATCTAGTGTGTTGGGAAAGAGTGAGGGCGGGCTCCACCCTGAGGAGAGCAGGGATTGCAGATGTCACAGGTGTCAGTTATCTTCTGTATTAAGGAGGATAAAGACGGAAAGGACAGAAAGCTAGTGGTGTACAGCAGGAGGGGTTTTTGTCCTACATGGAAAGTATTATGAATTCCCTGGAGTATCTCCATTGCTTGGGCCTGGGAAGATGAATTTTCCTGCCTGAGTGTACCATCCTTGCTTCTGGGGGTACCCTAGGTACTTGAGATGTTCTTCCTTTGAGTATTGTGGGGAGATTGTAGGTAGAGCCAGTAGTATTAAGTTAGTTTGGGTGGTGCCCGACTGGGCAACTCTTTTTGCTGTCCTATCTGCCAGGTTATTGCCAATAGCAATAGGGTCTGTAGAATTCTGGTGACCTTTGCAGTGTATGATGGCAGCTGCTTTTGGCAGCATGGCTGCCTCAAGTAGAGCCTTGATGTGAGTATGGTCGTATAGGGGATTGCCTTTGGTGGTTAGAAATCCCTGTTCATGCCATATGCCAGCACCAGAATGTATTATATGATATGTGTATTTGGAGTCAGTGTAGATGTTTATGGACTTGCCAGCTGAAATGGTTAGAGCTCGGGTAAGGGCTATGAGTTCTGCTTGCTGAGATGTTGTGTTTGGGGGAAGGGAACTTGCTTCTATTATGGATGAATTGCTAGATACTATAGCATAACCTGCTTTATATAGTCCCTCCTTTGTGCGGGTAGAGCTGCCATCGATGTAAAGGGTTTGTTCAGGTGCGGAGAGAGGAGTGGGTGAAATATGAGGAAAGGGAGATATGAACTGGGTAATTGTTTCAATGCAGGAGTGGAGAGAGGGTCCGTCCCAACAGGGAGGAGAGTAGCAGGATTCAAGGGAGAGCAAGGAATGAAAGAAAACTGGTGGTTTTCAGTGAAAATCAGATGGTATGCCTGAAGTCGTGAAGGTGAGAGATGTTGTATAGCCTTATGGGTCACAAAGTCCTGAAGGTGATGAGGGGATTTGATAGTAGTGTGCTGCCCAAAAGTAAGTTTGGAGCTTTCAAGGGCCAGAATAGCTGCTGCTGCTAAGGCTCTGAGACAAGGGGCCCAACCTCTACAGGTGGGGTCTAGTTGTTTTGATAGATATGCTACTGGGGCGAAAGAGGGACCCTTGTCTTGTCCTAGGACCCCAGAGCCAGGCCATGATTTTCATGAGTGTATAGTATGAATGACTGTGAGAGGTCTGGAAGGTGTAGGGCTGGGGCCTGGACAAGAGCCTGCTGTAAGGATTTAAAGGCTGATTCTATAGGTTTTGAGGGGTCTAGAGGCTCACTGGGGTCTCCTTTTGTCGCCTCATACAAGGATCTAGCTAGGTTACTATAATTAAGGATCCAGGAGCGGAGAAAGCCGGCCACTCCCAGGAAAGAAAGAAGGTCAGATTTGGTGGTAGGCGTAGGTAAGGAAAAGATAAGGCTTTTACGGTCAGCAGTGATCTCCTTCCTGTCTTGTGAAATTCTAATCCCAAGGTATGTTACTGCTGACTGGGAGAGCTGAGCCTTAGTTGCTGAGACCCGATAACCACGCTGGGCAAGAAAGTTAAGAAGTAGACACGTGTCCTCCTGGGAGGTTTGAAGATCAGAACTGCACAGTAAGAGATCATCTACGTATTGCAGGAGAGAGCTTCTGGGCAGTGCCAGATCCTGCAAGTCTTTTGCCAATGCCTGCCCAAAGAAGTGGGGGCTATCCCTAAACCCCTGGGGCAGAACCGTCCATGTGAGCTGCTGTGAATGTCTAGTTTCAGGGTCAGTCCAGGCGAATGCAAAGAGGTCCTGACATTGTGAATCTAGAGGGATAGTGAAAAAGGCATCCTTTAGATCAAGGACTGTGAAAAAGGAGGAGGAAGGTGGGATAGAAGACAGAATAGTATAGGGATTGGGCACAACAGGATCTATGGGAAGTACTGCTGAGTTGATGGCTCTGAGGTCTTTTTTTTTATTGTTCAGTTTATTAATTACATTGTTTCCCCTTTTTTATCCCCCTATATCTTCCCTCCACCCTGTACCTATCCCACCCTCCACCCTCACCTCCCCCTCCCCAATGTCCTCTCCCATTGTTGCAAGATTTTTGTCCAATCTCTTGCTGTACTTCCAACAACACTTTTCTCCCCAAGAATTGTCAGTCCATTCCCTCTCTATGTCCATGTTTCTGTTATAGTCACCAGTTTATCTTGTTCATCAGCCTATCAGTTCACTTGATTTTTATGTTCATTTGTTGATAGATGTGTATTTGTTGTTCATAATTTATATTTTTACCTTTTTCTTCTTCCTCTTCTTAAAGAATATCTTTCAGCATTTCATATAATACTGGTTTGGTGGTGATGAACTCCTTTAGCTTTTTCTTATCTGCGAAGCACTTTATCTGATCCTCAATTCTGAATGATAGCTTTGCTGGATAGAGTAATCTTGGTTGTAGATTCTTGCTCTTCATTATTTTGAATATTTCTTGCCACTCGCGTCTGGCCTGCATCGTTTCCTTTGAGAAATCCGCTGACAATCGTATGGGTGCTCCTCTGTAGGTAACCAACTGTTTGTCTCTTGCTGCTTTTAATATTCTCTCTTTATCTTTTGCTCTTGGCATTTTAATTATGATATGTCTTGGTGTGGTCCTCTTTAGATTCCTATATTTGGGGGTTCTGTGTACTTCTTGGGCTTTTAATTCAGTTTCTTTCACCAGGTCGGGGAAGTTTTCAGTCACTATTTCTTCAAGTAGGTTTTCATTAACTTGCTCTCTCTCTTTTTCTGGCACCCCAATAATTCGGATGTTGGCTTGCTTGAGGTTGTCCCAGAGGCCCCTTACGCTGTCTTCAATTATCTGAATTCTTTTTGTTTCTTGCTTTTCCAGCTGAGTGGATTTTGCTTCTTTGTATTTCAAATCTTGACTTGGTCTTGTGGCCCTCTGGACTGCTTTTAGGACTTTGTGTAATATTTTTTATTTCAGTCTGTGTATGCTTGATTTCTAGTTGGTCCTTTTTTTTTATCCGTGAGGGTCTGGTTCGTATCCTCAGAGGTCTTGTTCATTTCCTTGAGGGTCTCATTCATTTCCTTGAGGTTCTCATTCATTTCCTTGTAATTCTGATTCATTTCCTGGTTGGTCTTGTTTATTTCCTGGTAATTCTCATTAATTTGATCGGCCTTTTGTAGGAGCCTCTTGAAAAGCCTTATAACCGTGGTTTTGAACTCTATGTCTTGTCGTCTTTTCTCCTCCATTTCTTTCACACCTGATTTCTTTCCATGTCTCTGCATGGTGGCTGCTTTATGTGGTGGATATCCTCAAAGGGACAGTGGCTCAGTCTCCCCAGTTACCTGAGGTGGGTACTCTTACTGCAATCCTTTATGGGTTGTATTCAGTGTTTTTGAATTTAAACCCAGCTTTTTGTTGTTAGCCCTAGGAGGGTTTGACCTCCAGGCCAATTGGCTGTGAAGGGAGACTGTGTTCAGGTTGGATGGGCGGAGTCTCTAGGCTGCGCGGCAGCGGCAACGGCAGCTGGGTCCTATGCGGCGCTCGCGCGCGCGGGTCTCTGTTGGATGGGGATGGCTGCAGACACCTCCAAGAGAAAGCCGCTAGTCTCTTCCCCATGCCAGACAACTCTGCCTTTCCCCAAATGTGCCTGCACACCAAAAGTCTAGCCCAGGGCTGTAAAATAGATGGTTTCCGGAACCAGGAGACAAGTTTCCAGGGGTAAAGTCGCGGGTTTGCGCGACTCTTGGGACTAGGAGCCTCTGCCGCTCCCCGCTTCCAGGGTGCGTCCCCCGGACCTCGGACCTCGCCCAGTTCTGGGGAATCTGTGCAGGGGGACTTCTCGTACCCCGGATCTCGGACCTCGCCCGGCTCGGGAAATCTGGGCAGTGGGACGCCTCCGCCCTTCCCCGTCGGAGAAATCCGGCCGGTCCCTGCTCCAGCCCCAGCCCGCGCGTGCATGACCAGGGCAGCTCCTAACCTGTTTCTGTCTGAAAGGCTGCGCTCCCGCCTGTCCTGAGTCTGTGTCCCACCTTTGCTCCTATTAGTGGAGTTTACATTCAGCCAGCTTTCTGGCGATTCTGGGTGCTTGTCTGTTCTGCTGTTATGTTGTAGTTCTTAAATCGTTGCGCATGGCAGAACAATAGGTGTTTGCTTATGCCGCCATGTTGGTGTTCCCTCGGCTCTGAGGTCATGAACCAGGCGATAGGAGCCATTTGGTTTAATAACAGGAAGGATGGGAGTGTTGACGGGGGAGTTTGTGGGCCTCAAAAGACCTGAATTGAGAAGTTTGGAAATGGTGAGTTTGAGGCCGAGTAGATGTCTGGTTGGGACAGGGTATTGGGGAACAAAAGGGAAGGAGTCAGGATTTTTGTGGTGGATGAGGACGGAGTGTGGTGTTTGGCTATGGATGGATTGGAGGTGTCCCAGACTATAGGGTTGACTTTATCTGGAGGCAATGGGGGAAAGACCGAGGCCGAGTCTGAGTCAGCAGCAGATGCAAGAAAGATAGAGGCCGAGGGTATGTGGGCAGAGGGTGTCAATGAGACAGTTGCATGGAATTTAGATAAGATGTCTCTCCCCACTAAAGGGGTGGGACATTGGGGGATAACTAAGAAACAGTGTGTAAACTGTATTCCCTCAAAGGTGCAGAGGAGGGGTTGGGTTATTAAAGGGGTGGCCTTTGTTCCCGAGACTCCCACAATAGTGGTGGTGGATGGCATTAAGGGGCCCGAAAATTCGGGCAAGGTAGAGTAAGTGGCCCCAGTATCAACAAGGAAAGAGATTGGCTTACCTGCTACGCAAAGTTTTACCCTGGGCTCCTGATGCGTGATCACCACCGGGGCCAGAGACCCAGGGCCCCGTCAGTCCTCTGTTGCCAGTCCCAGCAGATCTGTTGTGGATCCGGATGTGGGGGTTTCCATTAGAGAGGAAGATCCAGCCCCCCTTCGGCGACTGGGACAATCAGCTTCCCAATGACCCTCCAATTGGCAGTGCGGACATGGGCCGGGAGGAGGCCTTGGGTTTGGGCAATGTCTTGCCCAGTGTCCCTGCTGCTTGCATTTGAAGTAGGCTCCCTGTGGGATTGATATAGACCTTCCCTTTGGCGTGGAGCCTTGGGTGCGGAGCCATGTAGGGCCTTCGCCAGCATAAGGTAATTTTCCTTGTCCCTTTTCTTAAGGTCCTCCTTTTCCTGTTCCTATTATGGAAGACCTTAAAGGCCACACTAATAAGTTCCTTCTGGGGAGTCTCGGGCCCCTCCTCAAGCTTCTTTAGTTTTTTTCTTATGCCTGGGGCTGACTGGGATATAAAATGTGAGTGTGGCAAGACCGTACCTGCTGGGGAAGTAGGATCAATACGGGTATATTTTTGAAGTGCCTGTGAAAGGTGATCAAGGAATTCCCCAGGGTTTTCCTGTGGGCGCTGGGTAATCTCCTTTATTTTATCATAATTTACTGCCTTATTAGCCAGCCTGTGAAGAGCTTGGATAATATTGTCAAGCATTCTATTCCGTACCTCTCTATTCAGGTGCCCTGTTTGGTAGTTCCAGTAGGGATCATTCCGGGGAACTGCAAGGGTGCCAATTGGATTGGAGTCATTGCAAGTGTGTGCCTCATCCACAATCTGCTGAGCTGTATCCCAGACTCTGTCTTTGTCTGATGGAGTAAGGAAGGAAGTGAGAATGATAAAAATGTCGAGCCAGGTAAGGTCATAAGATTGAGTGATGTATTCTTTGATGTAATTATCAGGGTCTGAGTAGAAAGAACCAAGGCGTTTTTCAATTTGAGAAAGATCAGAAAGGGAGAAGGGAATGGCCACTTTGAGTATGCCCTCCGTTCCGGCCACCTCACGCAAAGGAAACTGTCCGGCTGCATGAGAAATCTGTTGGCGGTCACGGTCACGGGGAGGGGGGGGCGGGGGCGGGGGGGGGGGCGAGATTCGGGGGAGATCCCGGAGGCACCACGCTGGCCCGGAGCGGTTTAGATGGTGGAGGCTGGGAGGGGGAACTCGCTCCTGTCTGGGAGGAATTCGCATCTGCCAGGGAGGGGGAACTCGAACAGGCTGCAGGTGGCGCCAGGAAGGGGGAACTCACGCAGGCTGTGGATGGCACTGGGGAAGGGGAGCTCGTGCAGGCCCCAAATGGCGCAGGGGAGCGCGCACTCGGAGGCAGGGCTGGCACTCTGACCTGGGATAGGGGATGAGGTGTGGGGGAAGGTGAGGGCTTTGAATCCTCAGGTGGTAGGTCTTGGGGTGCAGTTTTCAAGACAGGGTTGTAAGGAGGTGGTGAGAGTTAGACACGTGGAGAAGAGTGATCCGCTGGATCAAAAAAGCACTCAGAAGACAGAGAAAGGGGCTGTGAGCAGGTTTGAGAGGGAAAAGAGGACTTTGCAAGAAGGATCTGGTGCGTGGAACAAGAAGAGTGAAGTGAAGGTCGAGAGCGGAGGTAGAAGAAGGCCTGAACGTATGGAATCTCTGTTGCCTTTCCCGTCCAGTGGCAAAAATTATCCAGGTCTCGGAGAATATTGGAATCAAAAGTGCCATTTTCAGGCCACAAAGAGCCATTGTCAAGTTTATACTGTGGCCAGGCAGTGTTACAGAAAAAAAATGAGCTTTCTTGGTTTGATGTAGCGAGAAAGTCCAAGGGTTGAGAGATTGGCTACGAGGCACTCTAAAGGTGTGTGTCGGGGGGGTTTGGAGTAGTTGGTTCCCATGACCGCAGGAAGAAAAGGGCCACCAGAAAGTTGGGAAAGGAACAAGAAGCGTCCTTCTTTTCCTAGGCCAACCTGTAGAAAGAGGGACGGGAAAAGATCTATGGGTCGTCACCCAGAAATCTTTTCTGTGGAGTAGAACAGAGTTTCCCGGCCAGGTACCTGGGCTTTTGTAGAACGTAGAACGTAGACGTATAACGTGTAACGTATAACGTAACGTAGCCGGGTAGACGAGAAACTCTGGGCCCCAGCCTGACACTAGACCCCAGGTGAACCTACAGCCCCAGGGTCCTCAAACCAGTCTAGGAGGGGAAGTGCCTTGAGGGCAATCATCAGGTGGAAACTCAGCCCCACTCTTGAATGATCACGTGGCCACGTCCCCTAATCCATGCATTTCCCAGCCATCACCTGGCCAGACCCCTATTCAGGAGCTCACTTCCAGCCATCACGTTACTTCCAGATCAGATGCCCACTTCTGGCTATCACTTGGCCCTGCCCCCCAGATCAGGTGCCCAATTCTGACCTATCACAAGGCCCAGCCCTTCTGATAATGTGCCCGCTTCCTCATGGCCGTGCCCCCTTTTCCTCCTGCCCACTCAGGTGTGACCACCTGGCCCTTGAGACCCTAAGTGCTTCCCAGGTGCGATCTCTCTGGTTGGCAGTCTGCCGTGGCTTTCACATCTGTCAACAGTCCCTTTGCCAAAGTCCTCCCAAAGAATCCTTCATGTTTGCTCTCTCTTTCATGTGGGTCTCTGACAGGTGGGATTGGAAAGGAGACATGAGAGCAATGGCTTGTCCAGGGTCCATGAAGGAGGTGTAGAGGGTGCTGGAAAGTCCAAGGAGAGCTGGGGGAGGGAAGGGTGGTGAGGCCAGGGTGCTGTCTAGAAAGGGAAAGCCTTCAGGTCAACTGGTGTGTGTGGGGGAGGTATCCCCTTGTTCTCCTGCCCTCTCAGGTGTTACTACCTGGTCCCAAACTTTTGAAACCCTGCTTTTAGAGAATCAACCACTTTTCATCAATGGCCCAGCCCAGACTATAACCATTTGAAACCAAACCATTTTATTCCTTTTTTAAGAGATATTTATTGGCAATGGGACTGTTTTTAGATGTGAGAGCAGGGGCAGATTGCCAATCATATTCTGCTAATATCTTCAGTTAAATGAACCTATTGCTTACTTCATATATGACGTAATCCATGTCCTCAATATTATCTTTATATAGGTAAATTTTATTTTATTTTTGTTTTTTAATTAAATAATCATTTTATGTTAAAGGAAAATCTCACACACAGGCAACAGTACATACTCTGCTGCTTAAAATGGCTGAAATATCACATTATGCCCCCTTTCCCTCATGACAGACCCACTGGCACTTTGGTCAAAATGCTGATTTCTGAGGACAAAGTCCTCTTTCCCTGAGAAAATGCACAGAAGCAGATGGAGAAAATCCCAGAGGAAGGGGGTGAGGCTGGGGGCCCAGGTCCCAAGACTCAGAACTTCAGCAGATTGACAGGCCGGGGCTTGGGTTTCTTTTGGTCAAAGTGCTTGTTAAAGCTCAGATGCAAGGAGGCCTCCAGGCACAAGTGCTTCATCTCGGCATGGCAGCTCTAGGGAACTGAAATAAGACTCCACAGCCTTCCTATAAGCATTCTTCTGGCTTCACATCCAAGCCATTGCTTGACAGTAATGTTGCCAGTATCTTGCATATATTGGATGACAAGACCAAGGCATGGTGGTTTCCTATGATGCTGCCTTTGCTGCCAACTCTGTGAAAGTCCAAATGGGCACTGAAACTCGTGGGCTGGTTGCTTGCTGATCCTGGATGGTGAGATGCAGGGAGCTCTCTATTTAGGTAAATTTTAGATGGTAGTGCCTTCAGCATACTAAGTCCTCAATAAATCTTTATAAAACAAGTTAATGAACATATAAAAGTGAAATATCTGGTGAACATTTTACTAGGTCCATATTCTTTGTTCAAAAACATACAGTAAAATAAACAATTCACGAAGGGAAAAGAATTCCAGAATGAGGATGATATTTAAAAGTCAACCAACTAATCTGAAAATGTTCTATTTTCAAAACAGGCTCCCCTCTAGTTTCTTCACCCAGGGCCAATTATGGAATTGGTTTTGTATAAATTGACATTGCTCCCAAACCCACTTCCAAATTTTCTAGGACGTCTGAAAGGCTGCCATGGTCATTTAATAACACATGCACTCTCACTCCAGATGCCTGTACTGTTCCACAGTAGGGGATGCAATAACTTCAGCTTCTTAGCAATGAATGTGCATTATGCTCTGCCCTCAGTGCCAACTGGGTAAGTGGCCGAAGTGGCCAGACACACAAATATGTTCAGCCCAAGTTTGCATACATTTTGCTCTCAACCAGTGTTCCAAAGCTTCTTTGTTATTAATAATCAATCTTTATTATAACCTGAGAGATTTCATGAGAGTGAAAGAATTTCATTTACTAAAATGAGCTTGATTTCTTTGAATTTCTAAAATACTCTTGGTGGCATTTTTCCTCCCCTTGCTGTGGTTCTGGGGCTAAATTATTCCTGTGGTGCTTTTTATTTCTCTGGGGCCTGTTTCACTGATAAGCAGGCAAGCTTTAGCTCTGACATCCACAGTGTATATGTAAGCCACGGTGAAAATTATATCTAATTTATTCTTTGAAATGCAGAAAACAATATTGGAAAGAAGCTAGAAATCAAAAGATAATAAGATTTGAGGAAGAATTCTGCTATGGCTGTCAGAATGCTGATAAAAGACAGTCTCTCTTTCTTTTAATCAGCCATTGCAAACTCTGGAGAAGGACAAAGACAAGCAACCTGGTTCTTACTTTGCTTCCCCAGTGACTGAATGCAAAATCCAAGAGACAGATTGAGGCTCCAGAGCTGAGGGTGAGATACCCGTGTCATGTTATAAATCTCATGCCTGCATCTGAAGGATCGGTGTCCTTTTGAAGAAGTGAGCTTTGGCACACAACATCCATTCCTTCCCAGGGAGCAGCAGATTGACCTAGTACCCAAATGGCCTCCCTGGAAGGGAAAAAAAAGGATTCTCTTGAAGTAATTTCCTATGATGGACAGGATGCTTTGCACACTGGCTCTTTTGAGAGATCAACATTGCCCTAAAGAATTTTTATGAATTTGAAAAATGTCTATTTGTGCAGGAGTCAGCAGTAGCTTTCAATTTAACATTATTTTATTTATTTTACTTTTATGTTGATTTTATTTAAATTGTTTGTATGTTACTTATTTATGGTTGTTACTTAATAAATAAATATTTCTTAATATATTTCATATGAATCATAAGATACACATTGGGAAAGGAGAGTTATTTTACATTGGGTTCTTCAGAGTCCAAGCTAGAGACAGAATTTTATTCCAGCCTGACCCAATGGTTGAGCATCGACCCATGCACCAAGAGGTCACTGGTTCAATTTCCCGTTGAGGCACATGCCTGGGTTGCAGGTTCCATCCCCAGTGGGGGACATGCAGGAGACAGCCGATCAATGTTTTGCTATCATCAATGTTTCTAATCTCTCTTTTCCTCTCTTTATAAAATTAATAAAAACATTTTTTATAAATAATGTTATTTCAAGTTGTTTATTTGCAGAGGGAGCCTAGGAAGATCAGACAGAGGAGTGAGGGGCGGGCGGGGGGGCAGTAAAGTTGGGATGGAAAGGAAGCCCACACAGATGTATAAGGAACAGGATGGCTTTGGACATTCAGGGCTCTGTCCCTCAGGAGGTCTCTAATCCAATTTGTAAAGCATGGCTCAGAGTTCTCCCATCAAAAAGGTATTTATCCACCAACATTTATTCCATCATTGGTTGAGGGCTACTGCCAGGGACACCAAAGAACTTTGGGCTTGAGTTTTGTACAGACCGAACACATTCCTGGAACCTGCGAAAGTTCTCGAACAGATAATTAGATATATTGGCAGTAGAGAAGCTGTGGGTGGACTTGGAGAACTGAGCTCTGGGGAGAGATGAACAGGGTATCCATAGTATTAGCTACAATGCTCTGTGTTCACTCCTGTGTCTGGAGAATTATTTTGAAGACACTAATTGAGTCCAGGAAATAAAGGATGAGAATTTGCTCAAAGGATTCTGTAACCTGAAAAAATTGCTCCTCTTGTCTTTTGTCTTCACCAGTGATTTTTCAACAACTTTTTAAAAAGAAAGCAAAAAGTCTGAGAATTTCATGTAAATAAAAGAAACTCAAAAGCATTCTCCCCATGTATTCTTCAGACAACCTCTAGTACTGCTACTTTCCCAAACTGTTCTGGCCCTAGCTTGTAACAATCATCATTTATCGTTTTCTATCCTTTTACTTTCCAAATTGTTCTGACTCTTATTAAGTCATTTGACCTTGAGGGGACAAACAGGCCATTCTCATCTACATTTTCACAAGAAAAAGTTATAAGCACAGAGCTATTAAATGAATTATTCATCAATAGAGCCAGGGATGGAACCTAGGTCACAATAAACATTTATTGAGCATTATATTCCAGAAACTGTGCTCAGTTTTGGGGGTATAGAGACACAGCCCTCATCCTTGAGGAAGTCAGAGGCTACTGAGGAAACAGGTGTACAAAGGATGAAGTTGTGATACAGTGTGGTATTCACTAAAACAGATGTTAAGAAAAAAAATTGTAGGAATGCAGGAAGGTTAGCAGGTAAATCTTCCTGGAGAGCTGGTAAGATTATTGGTCAAGATGGGTAGGTTGTAGGACAAGTACAAACAGCTTCAAATGCTTAGGAACTTAACGCCATAGGGGGTTATTTCTCACACTAGTGGTCCAGTGCATGAAATTCATGCACTTGGGGGTGACCCTCAGTCTGGCCTGCACCCTCTTGCCGTCCGGGAGCCCAGGGGGCATGTTCAACTGATGGCTTAGTGGGCCTAAACTATCAGTCAGACATCCTTTCCATTGCCACGGAGGTGGGAGAGGCTCCCACCATTGCTGCTGTGCTTGCCAGCCGTGAACTCAGCTTCTGGCTGAGCGGTGCTCCCCTGTGGGAGCACACTGACCACCAGGGGCAGCTCCTGCATTGAGTGTCTGTCCCTTGGTGGGCAGCATGCATCATAGTGACCATTCATTCCACCATTCAGTCATTTGCATATTAGCCTTTTATTATGTAGGGTACACTGTAGATGAGGCCCCCTAGAACCATAAGAAATGCAAAAAACTCACTGTTAACTCCCTCAAATTGCCCCCATTTAAAATAAAATTGCCTCTCCCCCTGCCCTCCACCGTAAAGTGTGTGCTGTGCCTTGAGAACCACTGGGCTTGACACTTTTCCTCTCTGAGCTTCATTTCTGAATACATACACATATACCACAGGAACTGTAATCTCTTCTTCGCCTACCTCAATGGGTTTTCAGGAGGAGGTTCTGAGCTAATAAACCTAGAAATGTTCCATCAAGTAAGTGCTGTCTAAACAAGAAGGGACTGTTATTTTTAAACCCTAGGATACCCTCACAGGTAGCAGGTGCTGATTAGGGGAGGAGGGCATGATTGTTTCCCAGGACTGTAGCTATGGAAGCTTTGCAGAGGGTTCCACAAATCTGGGAGGTGCAGGCTCTGGCCAGCATCCCTGTAGCAGTGGTCCTCCCTGAAGGTGCTGGTGGGGGACAGGGCGTTAAGGGGGCGCTAGGAGGGTGGCAAGGCCAAAGGGGAGTAACTGTCAAACCTTCTGCTAGTTGTCATTCTTTAAATTGTATGTGGCTGTTTCACAGCTGTACCTGCTCAGGGCAGGGCTACAATCTCCTGGAGCGGGATGGAGGCTGGGCACCCCGCGGAGCTAGGTGGGCTAGGAGGGCAGTTTTAGCCTAGCTTGGTTCAGTGCACTTCCCCTTCGGAGACGACATTGCTGTTGTGCGGGGAAAGGATCTGACCCTGGGATGCCCGCTCAGACCTGCCTCCACCCCGGTCTGGATTTGTAGGGAGGAGAGGCGTGCCCTGCCCCGGCAGAGGGGGCCCAGCAGTAGTGGGCTGCGGGCCCCAGGTGCCCCGGGGGCGCTGATGGGTGTTTGCCAGCTTGCTATTGTTGTGGGAGCCCCTGGCGGGGGTGGCGGCCCGATGAGGGAGAGAAGAGATCAGGAGTCTGGTTCTCTGAGGCTGGGTCTTCTCCCCATTCAGTCAGCCTCCCCATCCCTTGGGGGTAGTGTAGGGGAATTGCAAGAGCTTCCCATGGCTGCTTCCTCTTCCTTCTGTGCAGTCCAGGCACCTGTCAGGCACCCTCCTCAGACCCCAGGAACTTGGTACCAGCCTCCTACTGGTCTGTCAATATGCAAATTTGTCAATCCTGGGACACTGTAAAGGACAATTAGCATATTACCTCTTTATATGTGTAGATAAAAATTTCTATTGTGGAATGGTCACTCACCTGGGTCACTTTTCTCTATGTGGTGACATAGAGGTCCAGGGCTATAGAAAAATTCACCAGCCCATAGCACCGTAATCTTCAACACTTGACCTCCTCAGTTGATCCAACATGGGAAGAGAAAATATGGAGAGTTTTGCAGACACTCATAAATGTTTCTATGCAGAAGCAACAAATGAACTCCTCACAATGCATTGGCCAAAGCAAACCATATGGTCACACCTTAGTGTAAGGGCATGGAAAGTGCAGTCTTGTATGTATCTGGAAAGTGAAAAGAATAAAAAATATAGGTGAGAAGCACAATAATACCTTTCCAAAAGAATGGTATATTTGAAGTAGGTCTAGAATAATGATGAAGGGAAAGGCATTCTTGGCAGTCAAAGACATCATGTTAATGGAGAACCACTGTATTGTTCCCCTTAGGAAACATTTCTAAGTCTAAGAGTGACTGCACAAGCAGAGTGAGAGTTTGAAGATGGGTGTAGCAGCAAACATCAGAGAGACTGGGTTAGGCTGTGTCATATGGACCCTGGCCTGGCCTAAATCCCCTTAATGTTTTGGGTCCATGAGCACTAAAACACATATGTGCCAAAGCATAGAAGCAAGACCCATTCTTCACCTGTGTCATCGAAAGGGTATAGGAGTGATATTTCAATGTGTGCCCTTGTTTGTGACTTTACCTGATAGTCATTCTTTTCCATTTTATGAGTCAAAGAATAAAATAGTAGATGTTTTTACTGTTGTCAGGCTTAAATAGGGCAAAGCAAACTTTTCATATAAAAGATGAAGAACAAAGATGGGAGGCAGGTCTTCTATAAATCAAAGGCTAAGTTTTAGATGTGAGCCAAAATAATGTTATTTGGAACTTTTGCCATTAGGACTGATTAGAAAGTGGTATGGTATCATATCATACTCTCACCTGTACCCTTTTCAAACACCCTAGAAAAAGATGTATTTTGTTGTGTGCTTAAGCTCATGATTCAGTGGTTAATTGGATACTGATGTGATAAGGAGAGCAATGGGCACACAGTAAATGATATGAACTAATTTAGTTATTTATGCTTCTTTTGCCACTACACTGTAAATTTCTCCAGATCAATGCCTATTTCTTATGGGTCTTTCTATTCCTAGTGCCTATCTCTGTGTCTGATTTATTAGTGCCCGGTGTTCAATAAATGTAGATTAAATGGAGCTGAATTGACCAAATAACTACTCCCAAGTGCTAATTGGTACTACACCAGCTTGAAAGAATTAACACAACATGCCAACAAGTGAATAAATTGCTCTACAGTATCTAATGAAGCCAGGTCAAAACAGACCATTTGCTTGGATTATGTACCTAAGGTAAGAGAGACAAATTCACAACTTGATCCATAGATACAGTCTTAAAGAATAAATATGCACAATCAGAGACGGGGGTGGGGGGTCGGAAGGTAAAAGCAATCTGCCGTGCTGTTCTTGGCCAGTTATATACATTATTCTAAGTCTGCTGCAAACAACAGCCAGCTAGCTCACTTTAGAAATAGCATATGGTTTGGTTAACAATCTTACTTAGGAGAAAAAGCCCAGAGGCGAGTTCTCAAGGGATACCATGGCACTCCAGGATTTCTAATTAAGCCCAGCCAAGGCCCTGCAGCTGTGCCTTTGTGGGATTGCTTTCTGGCTGGATAGTCAAGCCACTGCACTAGGTGTGGTATCATCCTCTTATGACATGAATGAACAGAAATAGCATTCTGCAAATTTAGTTAAAATATCCTTGGTGGCTCATGTGGTTGACTTCTGTTTTTTAGAATTTCAAGGGTCCTAGTATTTTTTAGTTCTATGCTCATTATATAACTAATCTTTAACACTTTCTTTTTCTCTATTCTACCAATCTTAATTGATTTTACTAAAAATTTATTTTAATGTGTCCTTTTTTCTGCCTCCACTATCACTGCCACATCCCTTCAATCATTCTTTTTCTTTCAGCTAGAATGTTTTAAACTTAAAATCTGGTTATATTATTTCTTTGCTTAAAACTTCCCATGGTTTCCAAAGCTGTGGAACCCTGCCATAAGACCTTTCATGTTCTCAGTACTGCCTAACTCTTCAGGTTCATCTTTACCACTTACCCTTCTACCTCTCACCCTTTATCTTTCATTCACCTCCTTCTTCCTCCAGGCCTAACATCTGCCCCTCTCCAGCACACACACTCTCCTTTTGGTCTAATTAACTCCTGTTCATCCTTGTACTGTCACCATGAACTCTATCTCCTTGGGAACTTCTTCCATACCCCGCCTTTCTCAGACTAATTTGCATTTTCTGTTTAATCTCAGACCATGCTGCACATTTTTCACATAGCGCTTAGAATTAGAATTTTGTGGTTCTGTGAAAGTAATAGGAGGATGTGAACCAGGTCCATTTTGCTCACCCCAGCATCAGATGTGGGGCCTGGCCTGTCGTGGATTTTCAATATATACTTGTACATGCTGAATGGAGGAACATGTCTCCTTGTTCATGAGGGTATGTGTGGAGTGCAAGAGGATGAGTGATCTGGGCTTATTCAGCAAGCCTGTCTTATATGCAAACCATTTCTACCAAGCTATGTTTGATATTTCAAGGATCCAAAATAGGCCTACATTAATTTTTCATTAAATATTGAATTTTGAGCTTCAGGCTAGAATATGAATTTGTTATTTATGATATTTAAATTAATTTTACATTTGCATTCCTAGTCATATTTTTAATTCAATTACTTCCTTTCAAAGTCAAATAAAAAAGAACTGTATGGTATATCAGTGTATCTCCTATTCCCCTATCCACACTTCAACCCATTACAATCTGACTTTAGATTTTATTTTTGCAATGCAACTGTTTTGTGTGTGTCTCAGCCTACCTGATAGTGATGGTGTCAGCCAAGAATGCCTGGGGGACACTCATGTGGGCCCTACAGCTTGTGGTATAGCCCGTAGACATTTCCCCCTGACTGGAGACAATATTGTGGCCAGACCAGCCCCTATGGTTCTTATCATGATTGCAAGAGTCTCCTCATCAACCACCATATAGGTATTAAAAAAAAACCACAATATCAATTAGTTACAAGTCCTGGATGGCACATGGCACACCCTGGGCCATACAGCAAGGCCAAGAGGGGGAAGAGAGAGAGAGAGAGAGGAAGAGAGAGAGAGAGAAGTGATTGGGGATTATTGCTGCCAGAAAAATATTTGGTTTTATTTTATAGGGGCAAACACTTCAGCTTATATATGTAGGTGATGTCAGCCCATATGAAAGTTCTCTAATTATTTATACATATGTTCTCCCCATTAGCAGCACTAATGGTGTGGTAGTAAAAGTTCTGCAAAAATTTCATTGACGTAATGTGTAATTTGCTTTTCCAGATGTATTATCCATGACAAAAATGTTGGAGATTAATTTTTCTTGTAAGTTTCAGCAATAAGAAGCCTGGATTTTATTCTTTGGAAGTTGCATAAAAGACATTATATAACCAGAATGCATTAGGGAAAATGATGCCTGCCTTTGAAAAAAAAACAACAAAAAAAAAAAAACTAGGTTTGAAGCAAGGAAGAAAAACACATTTTTTAAAGATTTCTTTCACAATTCCATATTTCTAGGATCAATTCCCAAGGGATGCCCAAAGCCAAAATCTTCCATTAATTGCAACAAAGACATTGAATTTAATATGTGGTAAGACTCAGAGTTAGGGCTTGTAGTGGCTATTAATTGTAGACCTCATAGTAGAGAATGATCTGAAATGGTATTTTCTCAATGCAGGATATTACATTCTCATTAAGCTCTTTTTAAATCATCAACTTTCCTCTTCTGGCAGGTTTGGTAGTTCTTGGGTCTGCTTGTCAAAGATAAGAATTCCATTAAGGGGTTTTCTATGCCAATGATATGGCTTTTCTTGTCATGTCAAATGCAAATAGTTTCATGTTTTCATTATTGAAACTTAGTCATTGGTGTCTGTGAGGTTGACTCTTTCTTGGCTCCAGATAGAGAAAAAATATATTTTATTTAATAAATTAGGACAATTTCTCTTAGGAACCACCAATCTTAGGAGATGCTCCTGATGTCTATTGACTAGAAGTTTGAGTTTCTCTGACATGAGCTCCTTTGTTTTCTTTCATATCCACTTGAAATTGCCTAGTTTTAAGATTAACAATAATGCAATGTGAAACCTCAATTGTATCCTGGAACAATAATATAAAAAGGGTATTAGTAACATCCAAATAAAATATGTAGTTTATTTAATAGTAATGTACTAATGTTGGTTTCTAGTTTGATAAATATACTATAATAATAAAAATGTTAATAGGAGAAATTGGGTGAGGGTGTATATAAATTTTCTGTAATATCTCTGAAACTTCTTTGTATATCTAAAGATATTCCAAAATAATTTTATTTTTAAAAATAGAGTAACTGCTAAAAGAATAGCAAATTGCATATTCAAACAAATGGGGGGGTGAATTAAAAGAGAGAAAACAATTCACAATTTATTTACAAGAAGTATGAAAAGAACATAAACATGTACACACAGAGATATATGCATATAATGCATACACATACACAGAAAAGTAAAAAAAATGAATTAATACCACAAAATTAAGTGGGAGAAATAAAATCAAACATACAATAATCATACTATCTAATAAAGATGAAATATGCAAATTGACCATTACTTTGTGACAAACATGGCAGTGCCTACAGCCAATAAGGAGGGAATATGCAAATTAACTTGGAGTAAAGGCGGGAGGCTGCGACCAGAGGGAAGGCTTGGGCCCTGGGTACCATACCAGAGGAAAATTGGTGCCGGAGGAAAACTGGTGCCAGCAGCCAGGGGAAGGAAGGCCTATTCTTACACAAATCTTCATGCATCAGGCCTCTAGTAATAAATATAAATAGCCTAAACTCTTTAGTTACAATGACAAAGAATGTTAAGTGATTATAAAAAATAACCAATAACAGTGCATTTTAAAATGTTTATCTAAATTACTAGCTCACAGCAATTTGGCAATAAAACATAAGAAAAAGATAAATATTAAGTAAATATGAGCCAGAGTAAGGTGGTAGAACTATATTAATATCAAGCCATATAGAAAGCAGATGTATTATTAATTATAGCAATACAAAAAATGAAATATTCAGTATAGTACATAAAAATAAAAATTTTATGGGAAAATATGGAAATTCCATATTTTATGTCTATTCTTGAAGCTGAAAAAAAGGCAAAGAAATGGATTCTTCCCAAGAGCCTTCAATAAGATCAAAGAAACACAGATCTTATTGATACCTTGACTTCACTATGAGACTCATTTCAAACTTCTGACCTCAAGAAGATAATAAAGTTATGTTTTTCTAAGCTACTACATGGGCATAATTTGTAGTGTAACAGCAACAAAAGTAAACTAAAACAGATATTTTCCTTTAAGTGGATACACTAATAGCTCATAACATATAAAATGATGTTCAAGCTCATTAATAAGATAACTTAAAATAAAATCATAATGAGATAACATTTTCAAACCATCAGGTTAGATAAAAATGAAAAACTGATAATTTCAGGTATATGAGAGATAAATTCTCACCCACTGCAGATAGTGTATATTTTGGAAAGCAATGAAGCATTACCTAATAACTATGAGTACACACATATCGTATTATCTAATCAGTCTATTTAAGGTATTTGTCTTGAAGAAATTCTTGCATGTGAGCCCCTGGAGACATGTACAAAATCTTCAGAGCAATATTATATGCAATAGCACAAACATAGAAATAATTCAAATGTTCATTAACAAGAGAATGGTTAAATAGTGTTGAGTTTCCCCCCATATAGCAAAACATTGTATGGCAGTAAAAATAAATTAATTAAAACTATATACATCAATCTCAGAAACATATTGTTAGTAAATGAAGCTCAGCAGACAGTATTACATACAATATGATTCCATTTATATAGAATCTAAATATGGAAAAAGTAAAACAACCTATTGCATGCAATAGTAGAATCATGAACAGAAGTAGTGGCATGACAAACAATATTTAGGATAATGATTACCTGAGGAAGAGGGGTTAAAGTGAGGAGAGAAGGGGCTTTAACGATATTGGTAATAGTCTTTTTATTAATCTTCGTGCTGCATTCATGTGTGTTCATTTTATTATATGCTTTAAACTACACATTCAGGTTTTGTAAACTTTTACTCAAATATGTTTTGCAATGTAAAGATTAAAAAATTTGATTTCAATGAATAATAAAGTAAGAAAGACTTGTTTTCAGGAAACTAATTAAAATATCCATGTTTCAATAGTTTGTGTAAATATATCTATTTAGATATTCTTAAATTTGTAATTTAGAAAAGTACCAACCTTAAAAAAAGACAACTTAAAATATTTATTCACTCATTCATCCTTTTAATGCATATTTATTGATACCTGTCTGTCAAATGCTTTGGTTGTTTTATTTAGATTACTATTTTATTAAAATATTTGTAATCTTTGTCTTAGATATCTAAGATGCAATATTTTAAAAAAGACAGCATGAATATATTGATCACGCTTAACTGAAAGGTAAAAATAAAATAGATAGTGAGAGAATGAATTGGGGAGAAGTTGAAAGACAGAAAAAAATTATAGAAGCAAATTATCTTACAATATATAATCAGCCAAGGACTATGTTGAAGAAACGGTAGTCTAAAGTTAAGAATTCACACCTGGCCAACATCCTCATTTTGTTGTAGCATTCTGCTATATATATTTCCATCCATCCCTGGGACTGGGTACTCCAATGCTTTCCAGTCCATCTCTGGTTTCTCATAATGTACAAGTAGCTCCTGAAAGTGTAGAGATCCCAGTCATGTTTCCAGCATTCCCCCAGTGCTTGTGAGGCTTCAGGGAGCTTCTCAGAACAAAGTTCCTTATGCCAGGGGGCAATTCTGGGTGCATTAGTTCCATCATCAAAGATTTGTGGAGGGTGACTGAGAAAAGCAGGGATGGCAGGGTTCCATCAGACAAGGTCAGCCCCTGAACAAGTGTCGCCCTCTGCCCTGCTTCAGATTTTAAGTCAAACAGGGAAACAGGAAATTTGGTGGTTGAGAATATCTAAGGCATGAACATGCTCTGGCTCTGCCTCACACAGTCCTTTCATGCAGTCAGTTACCATGGTAACATGCCTGTCTGGGGGATGTTAGGGGTCAAAGAACACTCAGTGCTCCACAAATTATGGGAGGCACTTATGACCCAGTTTCTGAAAAATTCCAAATTATTTATAAGAATTACAGAAAGAGCAAAGAAAGCAATTTAACATTTGCACATGTCTGTGTTATCATCCCAATGTTACGTTAGGGACTTTATATGCAGAGGTCTCACGGACAGGAATCTGATGGACAACCTGAGGCCATCAATGCTCAGAGAGATGCCAAACACTTTTGTTATTCACTGGCTGGCAACTTTTCCTTTTTGTTTTGTTTTTTCTTGTAATATTACCTGAATGTCTTTAGAAAATCACCTATCCTGTGTGATTTGAGCAACAGTCGCCCCATGCCGGCTCTTGAGATGGGCCTGGCTGGTTTCTGTTAAGCCAAGTATCCCCATGTTCTGGCATTTGCCATGGGATGGTCCAGTCATGTATTTTCTTCATGGCTAGGAAAGGCAGAAACTTGGCTCCTGCTTTTCCATGAGGACAGGGTGTCTGGAACTTGGACAAAGATTTTCTCTGTGATCAATAAATAGGCTCTTCTGAGCCTCACTAGGCCCCATCCTTGGGCATGTCCTCAGGATCCCAGTTTTAGTAAGATTCCTGCTAATTCAGTTTATCAAGAATCTGATACCTGATCACTCTCAACATCTAATCAAATTTCTTATCTCCTCTATCCCCCAGATAGTATCTGATCACCCTGGCCTGCCTTGAGCATGAATCCCATCAAGTATGTTTAGCCAGATGTTTCCTCTTAGTAATTTTCCATCCATGGACTCCTCATCCTGCTCTTTGGCTATGTAAAACCCCCACTTTTCTTTATTGGATTCAGACTAGAATCCAACATCTCTTCCCTACCACCAAATCCCCATTGGTATAGGAGCTATAACCATCTAATTGTTTTAACAAGTGTCAGAATATTTTTTAACAATTGCTATAACCACAGGTGCTACCTAGGAAAGCCAGCTTGAGAAAACTGGAGAAAAATAATGCAGACATTCTCATGACATGATGAACCTCTGGACAACCTGGCTTGGAAACAAATCTTTTTTTTATCATAGTACTTCAGATGAATTCTGTTACTTTGCTTTGATCTGAAACTTTCTGAACTAATATTATTAAGTAGGAAATTGGACATTTAACAATGGTTACCTTTGAAATCTATACTTATTGTTCACTACCCTGCTCTCCAAGTTTTAAGGATAATTAGAAAAAATAGTTTGCCTTACCTCAATCTACATAAAACAAAATCAAAATATAGATCGTATCCAATATTTTATTCCATTTTAAATATATATTTTATTGATTTCAGAGAGGAAGGGAAAGGGAGATAGAAACATGATGAGAGAGATTCAGTGATGGGTTGCAATTGGGGATTGAGCCCACCATCCAGGCCAGGAATCAAACTGTGACCTCCTAGTTCATAGGTCAATGCTCAACCACTGAACCACCTGGGCCTGGTGATCTTAACCACTATTTTATCCTGACAGTCCTGACCAATAATTAAAGAAAGAAAATACTGTTACATTTTAATATATATTTTAGTAGCAATTTTCATTTAGCTTGTTCATCTCTTCCTGGTAGAGAAGGGCAGAACAGGAATTAAAAGCTACTCAGGCTCAAAGAGGAAATGACTGTATAAAAACAGTAACAGTAGACCAAAATATTGTGATATTAGATTTTCTACTTCCACCATTTTGAAAAACCATGTTGTTACAGTGACCAAGAAAGCAGCACTTGAGGATTGGTTCTGCTGGTAAGAGAAACCCAAATTCCTTCATTTTAGAGAAGCATGTAAACTGCACTTCAAAGCCCCTGACTGTTACAGATAGCTGCTCTACTCTGCATATCAAGACAACATCCACACATCCATGGTAATTATCCATGTGGGCATTTAAATGACGTTATCATGGATTGTCTCTCTGAAAAAGGAAAATGTCTAATGCCTCAGCTGCCTTCACTAGACTGCTGAAATGATAGCTCTTACTGGTATTGATTTAATGCATAATTTCTAATGTATGACAGAATTCTATTTTATAAGCATTCATCATTTTTCATATTAACTTAGCAAAGAAAGAAGGCTTCTCAGATTTTGTAGACAGAAAGCAGAGGTGCAGAGAGAGAGAAAGTGTCCCTTAATAATAGCTGGCAAGACGAGCCATGGAGAAGAATGTGGCAGGAGAGACCCCTGAAGTGGACAGAACTATCCCTAGGCAGGAGTTTTCTTAGAAAATTATTGGAATCTATGGTCCATCCCACCTGGTTAAATAGTAAGAACCTTTCTGAAATGTGCAGTAGGTAAGGGATTGCTTCAGGAAATTACTTTTACTTGGTAAAACCTGATGCTTTGTGTCCTCAAGTCAGTGGTGTGTGAGTGTGTTTGTGTGTGTGAGTGTGTGTGTGTGTGTGTAGAAGTTTAACCTCAAGTTAGAACTAGCCCTTGGATATAGATAAGATTAGGGTGTGCATCTACACGCATTTCCATGGCAACAGGATTTTTTCCTCCTAATTTAAGCCCTAAATTTTAATTTGATGCTTTAACTCTAAATTTTAAAAATTTATCTTAGCTAATGCTAATTCCATTAATAGCTTTTCAAAATTCTAGCAGGCATAAATAACTTCAGACCTCACTCTAGTGGAGAAAAAAAAAACCATATTAGCTTTTTAGTCAAATTTTGAAGAGTAGCTGAAGATAAAAATGAAGAGCTGAAAGATACTTTTTCTTGTTTCTTTTTTCCCCCTTTCAAATCTGCTTTAGTTTTCCTCATTAGTATAAATGGGCATTTGAATTAAAAAAAATTATGGTAGAATATAAATGTGCCTGAAACAATACAACAGAGATATTTCTTGTGTGTTAGTTCTGAAGGGAAGCAGAGATTGCCACCCCAAAATATGTCTCTTAAGAGATATTGATTATGTTAAGTTGCTTATTTTTAAGAAACAAAAGACTCAGGAAGAACCTTGAACCTTCCCCCCGACTGTCAGAAAGAATTCAGATAGAAGAGTTGCTCCAGGAACGGAGGTATCAATAGAGCCAGCTAATTTTAATATAAACTAGTGGGTGATAGACAAGGAGGAAACTAGCAGGTCCAGTTGATCCTCTGTGCATTCTCAAATATGGCCCATGAAACATTTATTTACCAAGTATTTGTGCACTGGCTTCCTGTCCTTTGAAGCCCCAAACCACAAACTCCCACTCCTCCTTAGTTCATGATGGCATAAAAGCCTAAGTGTCCAATGTGACATTGGCCTCATATTTTAACTGAACCCTTGTATGTGCACAGGTAATAATTTTGGCTATTGTCTCCTGTTAATCTGTCTCATGTTAATGTGATTATTAGTCCAGCCAGCAGAACTCAGAAAGATAGAGGAAAAATTGTGTTTCCTTCCCCATGGGACTTTATCAGTTCTTGATGGCATTGGGTCCACTCACATGCTTTCCTGGGTTGGGTAATTTCTACCAAAAACCAAAATCTACTTCTGTGTTATATCAAGGACCTCTTAAAATCCCAAGTGTTCAAATAGCCTCCCTTAATTTAAAATCATACTTACATTATTTTTAAATGATCAAGTTCTGTCTGCAAACTGTACAGATAACTAGTGTTCAAAACAATCAGGGAATTTGGCTGTCATTTATATTTGATATTCAAAACTTTTAAAAATATTTTATTCTAAACTCCAAAAGAGGATGGTGGTAGGAGAGAGATCCTTTATATGTCTCGAGTCTCAGAGAAGAAGAATAGTCTTGAGAAGCTATACAGAAAGGACATGCCATCTTTAATTTTACAAATACCAAACTATCAAGGATGGAGCTATGTACAGTGTGTAGCTCTCCATGGGAATTTCTGTAAACAACTGAGAATGTTAGAATATTGAAGACTGGAGACCTGAAAACAGCCTGTAGCTGATACCATTGTAATGAGCTAGTTATTGATTATAGGAAGGGAACAAAGGGAAGGCCAGACATTGTAGGCATATCATTTGGACAGCTTCACCAGGAAGCTGCAACTTTGCACTCTCCAGGGAACCACCAGCCTATTCTCTGCAAAACACTGGGGACAGGGGTCCAGCAAAGGGAAGATAGATTCATGGCTGGTAAAGTTGGGATGACAAAGAAAAGGTTGTTTGTCAGTCACACCTGGGAACAGAAGTCATTGGCAAGAATGGGCATGGTCACTGCAAGCTGCTGAAAATTTGGCAATACAAAGTCTCCTAAACAAAGGAGTTTGCTCTCCTGGCAAGCTTGGCTCTCTCTTGGTTGCTCTTGTGCATTTATTGCTCTTGACACACTTGGCTCATGACCCTGTGACTCTTGGCTCTCTTACATTCATCCACATGGCCCAGTGCCATGTGGACCCCAGATGTAATGGACTAATGGACTGCAACAGGAAAACACAAGCTAAGCTAGTTGATGCTGCTGGCCTGGACCCTGCTTCAACATGGAGACTAGCTCTGATGGTGGTAAGAAAGTATCCTTTATATCTCTTGACTCTCAGAGAAGAATAATAGTCTTGAGAAGCAATACAGAGAGGATATGCCATCCTTAATTGTACAAATATCAAGCTACCCTTCTTTGATGACTGGACTAAGGGTAATGGGACTTTGAAAACCCAGTGGTTAAGTCCACAGAAATAAAGCTTTCTACTATATAGCATCCTCCTGTGAATCTCAGAAAATTCCTTTCCTTGGTATATTGCAAGAACTCTAACCCAGCAACAACTGGGGGAAATGAGGCCCTCTCCTATCTTGTAACATAGCTAATGGCTCCATTCAAAGGGATTGTCACTTCTCTCTTGTCCTTTTCATTAGTCACTTCTGTTTTGCCAGGTTGATTTTTTTTCTCCAGGCAAACATCCTATAAGGCATAAGGAAAGAGGGTGGGAGACTAATTAGTGTGTCAAGGAAACTAGAAGGTATGGTGAGAAATTCAGAATCTCATTTTCCTTTTCACCCTTAGAATTGATTTTGCTGTCACCATTTAAAAAATAACAAATGGATGTGTTTCTATTATTTGATGGAGATAAAGTACCCTCTCTACATATAATTTGCTACAAATTCTATTAACCAAATATGTATTTCAGAACTAAAATTATTAAAAATTCTGCATAAGTCTCAAATAGTTTAATTATTTATGGATGTTATATGGATTGATTTTGTATTTGTTTATATATGTAATTAGGGTAAATCCAGATAGAATTAATGTAAAAGACATATAATTAGATTAGAGTGCTTGCCAGAGAAGTAATGATTTTTTAAAAGCTATACATTAGGAGGAAATCTTTGTGATCTTCTATTGAAAGCACTCTATGTATATAATTTATTTAGTTGCAGATTGAATCAGAGATAAGGTTTGTGGTCGTTGTTGGTTTTTAATCTACCTCTAGACTCCTGTCCTGGTAGAAAGTCTTGTTTACAGTGGGGTCTGTGATTACTGACAAAGTTTTCACTGATAAACTTATTAGTACTGTGGACAAAAAGGGGGCACATACTAACCCTAACAAGCTCAGGAAAGGCCTGCATGGCGACCTTACTGAGTTTGTAAGTTCAGGACTTACAAACCTATGAAAGGTAACCACATAAGATGGTCTGAAACCAAAAGTTTTTAACTAAAAGCAGTTCACCCCAGTAAGTCACGCCCTAAAGTAGTATTTTTCCCTTACAAAAGTCAACCTTGACTTTAATGGAGCCTGTCTGTTGTCTTTGAATCTAGGATAACATACCCGATAAACATGCTTTTGCAATAACAAAGTAAGTAATTTTCTTTTCCTGGATCCCTCAAAACACAATTACAACCAAAAATTCCCTCATTATTATTATTATTGTGTTAATTGTTGACTGTTTCTATCCTGTACCCACCTATGTAGAAGTATGTGTCTATCATTTTACTTTTTATCTAATCCCAGAGGTTTCCTCACCTTGCTTTCTCCTGTCTCCCTAATCTATCATGAACAGATTTCATGTAACCCACTTACACCTCCTCTTTTGATTATAATGTATAAAATAAAGTGCAAAACTGCCACTTTTCAGAGCATTTTCTCAATTAATTGAGGCTTTCCTTCCCAGCAATTGTTGTCAGTTTGGCTCAAATAAACTTATAAAAATTCTTACAGGTTTGGATGTTTTTTACTTTGGCAGTGTCTTTTTTGTTTTCTTATTAAGGAAGCGGGTGGTCAGGCCTCAGCTCTTTCTGTGGATTACCTTTATTTAAAACTGAGAAGCAAGTGAAATTTGATCCTTTTCATTGTAGTCTTATTTTAATTGATATTCACATCCTATCTAATAAAAGAGCAATATGCAAATTGAATGTACCTCCACCACATCTACAAGCCATGCCCACAAGCCAATCAGGAGCAAGTATGAAAATTAACCCAAACCAAGATGGCTGCAGCCATGGAGAAAGCAGGAGGGAAGCTTGGGTTTCCCCAGTGATGGAGGAAGTCGAGCTTCCCGCCTGCCCTGGCGGCCCAGACCTCCACTCAATGCTAAAAAGTTTCAATTATGAAAGATAAATAAATCCCAACAAAAAAATGGCGGCAGCCATGGAGCTGGACAGAGCAGTAGGCTAGTGTTGCCCCCAGTGATGGAGAAAGCCAAGCTTTCTGCAGCCTGGCCTGCCTTGGCCTCCGCTTAAGGCTACAAAGTTTCAATTATAGAAGATAAATAAATTCCAACAGAAATGGCTGTGGCCACAGAGCAATCAGGAGGCTTGGTTCCACTCTAGGCTCAAAGTTTCAATTTATTTATCTAGGAGATAAATAAATCCTAGATACCAGAGCCTCTGCTTGGATCATCAGGGAACATGCCCAGCCTGCACACCACCACAGGCCCCTCACCCAGGCCACTCCACACACTAAGGAAACCCCCACCCTGATCTGTGACACACTTCAGGACAAACCAGCTGGCCCCAACCCATGCATCAGGCCTCTATCCTATCTAATAAAAGAGTAATATGCAGATTGACCATCACTCTAACACACAAGATGGCTGCTCCCATGTGATCAAAGATCCTGCCCCCACATGGACACAAGATGGCCACCACAAGATGGCCAGTAGAGGAGGGCAGTTGGGAGAGACCAAGCCTGCAGGGGAGGGCAGTTAGGGGTGACCAGGCCTGCAGGAGAGGACAGTTAGGGGCAAACAGGCTGGCAAAGGAGCAGTTAGGGATCAATTAGGCTGGCATAAGAGTGGTTAGGGGGTGATCAGGGTGGCAGGCAGAAGTGGTTAGGGGCAATCAGGAAGGCAGGCAGGCCAGCAGGTGGGAGCAAGCAGTCCTGGATTGTTAGAGGGATGTCCAACTGCCCATTTAGGCTTGATCCCAACTTGGGCCTAAAAGGGTATTTGGACATTCTTCAAGTAGTCCCAGATTGGAGAGGGTACAGGCTGGGCTGAGGGATACCCCACATCCCACATGCACAAATTTCGTGCACTGGGCCTCTAGTTCTTCAATAATAGGTAAAAGCTAGATTCTTTTGATAGGGCCTCATTAATTTGATAGCAAAGAATTCATAGACTTCCTTTTTTCCCCCTTCTTTCTTATGGAAAATTATTTTAACGATGATACAATGGTTAGTTAGCAGTAAACTTGCATTACATGCATCAGTGAAGGCATTCTATTCCCCTTTCTAATGAGGAAGGTAGTCCTTCCTTCCTTCCTTCCTTCCTTCCTTCCTTCCTTCCTTCCTTCCTTCCTTCCTCTCTTTCTCTCTCTCTCTCTCTCTTGTCCTCCCCATCTCTCTTTTCTTGGACTATTATATGCCACATTTAAACAGGCAATCAATGGGTCTGTGCTGCCTGTCACTACTTGAGCCAATTAAGTAGAGACAGGGTTGAATCATATGTGAGCATTTATTCCAATACTGTCAGCAGTATGGGAGGACAGCTGGTCATCCACAAAACTCTGCTCTGCACCCCACTATAAACCAGCTGCTTATATTGGATAGAAGGACAAAAATTACATGGGGAAGTGGGCAAAAGTTTATGCCAAATGGGCAGTTAATAGATAATGTAGCTGGAGAAATGCAAAGACTGGGGGGTCTTCAAAGGGCTGGTGGCTCTGGTTTCTGCAACAAGGTTGTTAATATTTCCATGGTAATAGGCAGCTCCCTGATGGGGAGGATGGGGTGCATTTCCAGATGAGCTCCCAGGATCCATGCATAACTCCCTGTTAGGTTAGAATATGCCTTCTTTAATCAGAACAAAACAATCACAGTTAACAGACCATGATTGATAGTTCTTACAATTATAGCTGGTCCCCAATATTCTATTTATACCCCTATCAACATTTCATGCTTTAATAATGTGACTGGAAAGAAAACAGAAGTTATTGAATTAGGAATCAGGGCCCAAACCTAAAAAATGCTAAATAGGCTAAAGTTAAGCATCAACCCTTTAAAAAATGGGTTTAATTTTCTCTAAGTCCCTTTGTTACCAGTGAGGATAGGTCCTCGTACCCACCTGTTGCTCATGGGAGTGGAATCCTTGCACTACCCCAAGAAAATATCTTCTCAGACTCACACAGGAGAATGAAGTTTTGTAGAAGGCTTTATATCTGAGGAATCAAACCTTAGTTTTCAAGTTCTCATGTCCCTTTGTCCCACCAATTCAGCAATAGGCTAGCTTAGTGTTCCCAGCTGCAGTCCATTAGTTCATTGTGTATTGAAATAAAATCATAAAAACATTTATCTAGTGTAAAACTGCTGTTTGAAACTTTAGCTGCAGTTCACCCCTGCTTGCTTAAAACAAAAGAATAATTAGTTTCCAGCTTGAGACCTTGAAGGCTGTAGAAAAAAAAAAAAAAACCTTTGAAGACCAGAATTTTGAGGAGTAACCAGTCGGTGCCAATTGTGAAGCTACACCACCTGTTTTTGCAAGATAAGACCACTTTCCCACATCTAGCAGAATATATAGTTAGAAGATAAGGAGTGAGCAATAGGGTCATTCATAGTCTATTGGCACCCCTTCCCTAGATGCGGCCTTGGGGGCTGTTTGCCAAACGTAGGGCAATAACATTTATGGTTCAGACCCCTTTAAAGGGAATGCCTGCACCTAGGGTGGGACGGCTGTGGGTGTTAGGTCTCTGAGCAGTGACCCCATGACTGTCCTGGCCAGTTTTCAATAATCCTTGCCTGCTTATTACCAACTTAACCACCTCTGTGGTCATTTGCAACTGGTCGTGGAAGTCGCCCCACATGTATGGGGTTCACATGGCCACATGGCTATGTGGCTATGGAGGGAACATGGGCAGGACCACAGCTAAAGGAACCAGAGAACTGAGAGAGCCAAGAGCCAAGACAGCATGAATTCCTTTGTTTGGGGAATTCTGTATTCCAAATTTTCACAGGCTTATAGAGGCCCTACCTATTGTGGACAATGATCTTTGTTCTCAGGTTTGATTGACAGCAAGCACCTTCACTAGTTACCCCAACTTCACTGTGCATGCATCTATCTCCCCTTCCCTCAGAGATCTGTGAGTAATAGGCTAGTGGTTCCCTGGGGAGTGCAAAGTTGCAGCTTCCTAGTGAAGCTACTCAAAAGTCTGGTCTATAATGTCTGGCCTTCCCTTTGCTCCTCCCCTATTATTAATAACTAGCTCATTATAATCATATCACCTCTGAGGCCTGGCTTCCATGATCACCTGTAGAAGGCTACACTAACACCAAGTCTTATTCTTTTTCCAGGGCTTTCAACAACTGGGTTTGAAAAATAACAGACTTTTATTAATTAAAACAATTGTCTGCCTTCTCCAAAAGGAGAAGTGAAAGTAAATGGTTAGGAGTTAGAAGTACTAAGTCAAGAATGAGGGCAAAGTGAGGAGGGGATCCAGGAGTCTGAGTCCTGATCGGGAAGCTAAGGGCCTAACCCTTGGATCGGTTTCTTCTGTTCGTCCCTCTGGCTGTGTTACTTTTGCCACCTTCCTTAAACTTTCTGACTTCCAGTGTCTTCATTTGTGAATGAGAAAACGATATGTACCTCCCAGGGTTTGGTGAGGATTAAAGATGATAACATTTACCCTGGACTGTGTTTCTTCAGGGCAGGGAACTGCTCTTTTGCTCCTTTCTATGCTTTAGAATCTACCACAAAGCCTGAAACGTAGTAGGTACTCAGTAAACATCAAGTAAAAGGGAGAAAAGGACAGGAAACTATAAAAGCAGACATTGAAGAAATGGGTCAGAAAGATAAGGAGGGAATATGCTAAATGACTGCAAAGGAGGAAAAATGGAAAGAAGAACACAGGATAGGTGACTTGGAGATCTGGTCAGAATGTCCAGGTTAAAACTGAAGTGTCCTGAAGCCACAGTTCCCCCTTCTCATGTCTCTTGGGGAAGGGCTCTTCTGTTCTTTTTATAAAGTCTGTCAAAGTCTAAATTGCAAACACAGGATAAAAGTACATAGTGTTAGTACACTGGGGGTAACCCACTTCTTCACCCTGTCAAACACTGGGAGTGGTTTATTTAAAATTCCCATCTCCACCTACAGATTCATGAGAATTGCAAGTTCAGTGTCACTGCTCATGTTAATCCACATGAAGCACCCATTCAAATTGTCCTCTCTTCCATTGCTTATTTAGGCTAATAAACACTGAGAAGTGCTGGGAGTTTTGTTTCTTGTTTTCTGAGGGATTTTTTGTTAATCTGCATTTGTAATCTCAAGAAATGTTTATGGGTTGTAGTTGGCCAGTTCAGAAAAGTCATCTAATGTCAGCTCAGTCCATGGAGCATTGTAAATGAATCCTGACTGCTGGGAAGTGGCATTTTGGGACTTTATTTATTACTAGAGGCCTGGTGCATGAAAATTCATGCACTGGAGGGAGGGTCCTTCAGCCCGGCCTGCCCCCACTCATAGTCCAGGTTCCCTCAGGGGCAGAAGGTGACCCAGCAATCAGAGGAAGGTGATGCCCCATCAGACTTCTGCTGCTGCCATTGCTAGCAGCACAAGCCTCAGCCTTTCCTGATTACCTGAGCCTCCTGCAGCCTTACACAGCTGGGCAGCTGCCATCCAAGACTTGCCTGTATCTCTGGCTGGTCCTGGGCAGCTGGGGGGCTGAGGGAACTGGGGAACTCCAGAGGCAGGTAAGCAAGATGGTCAGACCTGCCTGGGAGCAGGCCCAGCTGTGCCACACGCCCTGATGCTCCAGCAGGGCTGAGGGGCCTGGGTGCCACCATCTTGTGGCTGTGGGCATCGCCATCTTTGAGGGTGTGACAGTCAATTAGCATATTCCCTCCTTATTGGCTGTGGGTGCCGTCATCTTTGTGAGGACATGATGGTCAATTAACATGTTCCCTCTTTATTAGATAGGATGAGTTTTAAGTAGCTCTTTCATACTTTACCCTATAAAATTCATCATGTCTTGATGGATTTGGAGAATCACTTAAATCTGTTTACATAAAGATCAACAACTTGATACTATCATAGAATTTTCAAAGAAGACTTACTTTTGATGCTTATTATTTTCTCAAAACCCCAAAATATAAAATTTGAATATGCCAATCAAAAAGAATGCAATGGCAGTGGGAAGGCAGGGGAGGGTGGGGGCTGTAAGAGATCAACCGAAGGACTTGTATGCATGCATACAAGCATAACCACTGGATACAAGACACTGGGGCGGGGGTAGGGTGGGGGAGGGCACAGGTGAGGGCATGTGCTGAGAGGTAGGGAAGGCTAGGGGGCGTACAAGGGGGGGGGAGGAAACATATATACTATTATTTGTAATACTTTAAAGAATAATGTAAAAATAAAAAAGCCATTTGTGAGCAGTATATAGTAATGCTGCCACTCGCAACCTTAAAAAAAAAAAAAGAATGCAATGGGCCCAGCCATCTTGGCTTAGTGGTTGAGTGTCAACCCGTGAATCAGGAGTTCACTGTTTGATTTCCAGTCAGGGCATATGTGCGGGTTGCAAGCTTGATCCCCAATGTGGGACATGCAAGAAGCAGCCAATCAATCATTTTTTTTCATCCTTGATGTCTCTATCTCTCTCTTTTCCTCTCCCTCCTCTCTGAAATCAATAAAAGTATTTTTTTTTAAAGAAGGCAATAGTATAATGCTCAGGGTGAACATTTCATTAATCATCAATATGAGAAGGCACCTAATTAAAATACACCTAAACAAAAGAAAACAAACACCTAAAAATACAATCAAGGCATATATTTTTAAAACTCAATGTTTTCTATTAAATAAAAGACCTGGGCATCTGTTGGGAAAGGACTTCACATGTTGCCTAGAAGTACTTGCCTCCTCTGCTAGGAGTTGTCATCGCAGCAGGCCATCACTAAGCACTAGGTGTGATACTGAACTCAGGTTGGGCTGCCTGCAGCTCCAAAGCCCATAATCAATCAGGAGATCAGAGCTGATGGAAGGAAACTTCGGTTTATTCCAAAGCTGCAGGCAGCTTTAGAAGTTGGCAGACACTCATCACAAAGACCATCTTAGCATCTCAGTGAAGGTAGGAGCTTTTATGAGCAGGGAAGAGGAAGGAGAACAAAGAAACTGGAGAGGGTTGTGGGCTCTCCTTTGACAGCCACTGGGTGCTATGTGCGAGTCAGCATAGTCTGCTTGGATGATTATATGGGAGCCTGAGTGGTGGTCTGGTTTTCAGTCAGTTAAGGTGAGCAAGTCTCCTGGAGCAGAAATGCCTGAAGGCTGAGATGCTTCCTTTGAGGTTAGCTCCTAGAATCCTTTAAGCAAACAGGCTGTTTATTCGCAGCTATATGTAAATTTCCAAGTCATTTTTTATAGAAACAATGTTAAAAGAAGGGTGGTGTAGGTTGCAGATAGTCAGGGACTGTGACCTCTGGGCTCTGAGAAAGGATGACTATTTCCTGGTTCTCAGATCCATGGAGTGAGTGAGTGATCCACTTTGCAGCTCTTCTTTCTGTAACACAATGTTATATTAAAATCTATCAATATCAGGCCCCTTGAACATATTAAATTCTCAAAAGATTTCCAGTGTGTAAAAATGTCTTCATAGGAACAATGAAATATGATCATTTGGAATGAACATTCAATATAAGAAGAGTGTCAATAAGGGAAGTGTAAAACATTAGATTCAGTATCCTTGAGTTTTAATTGAACACCTGCTATATCCCAGCAATAAGCTTGCCAGGTGTTTTCAAATGAAGCAGGGAACATGGGAACTACAGAGGGTTGGCACATAGCTTTATATCCTGGTTATTGTCAAGATGATGGTAATGATGTAAGTCCTACAATAAATTATGTTGACATGGCACCTCAGACCCCGGATCTTTCTTACATGTTATTTTGTCATGTGTATTTTGTAGTCTCCTGAAAATGTCAATGTGAAGTTCCACTTGGTGGAATAATTCACTTACTCTAGTAGAGTGATATGTAGGATGCCTTTGCTAGAGCAGGGAGTGCCACTGAAAATAAAACTTCTTTGGATTACATCATTACTCATACACTTGTGATGCCTTGTTTCCTCTGCCTTATGAAATGAAATTTCCTTATGCTGTTATAGGGCTGAAAGGTCATATAGCCTTTGGTTTATTATTCAGAGCTTTCAGAAAAGGGTTAGCATTTTTTAACAGCACCCTTTCCCCTATTCCCCCCACACACAACTATATTAGAAGCATGCTGGACTAGAAGAAATCAAGCTAGGATGGACAAAGTAATTCCTTTACCTGTGACAGGCAGCACAGCTTCCAATACTACAAAGATTGAGAGACTTAGTTACAATACTTATTTATTGTGTTCTCAAATATCCTCCTATTTATCTTCATACCCGCTCTGAGAGGTTTTTGTTGTTGTTGGTTTGTTTTTTAAAGGAGAAAATATCACTGCCTCCTTCTATAGATGTGGCAACTAAAGCTCAAAAAGATAAAAAGTCTTACCAAAGTCATTCATGGTTTTATTTGTTTGCTTAATCTTACCTAATAATAGATAAACGTGTAAATTGATCATAACTCTGCTATGCCCATAGCCAATCAGAGTGAGTATGCAAATTAACCCAACAAAGATGGCAGTTAATTTGCATACGTAGGCACCCAGCGCCTGTGTCCAAGGAACACCCTGGCACCCAGGTTGCTGTTAGGTAAGCCATCAGAGCCCAGGGGACAGGGGCAGAGCCAGCGATCAGCCAATCGTAGGGCGCTTGAGGTCCCTGGCCAAGGCCCTCTGCCCAAGGATAAAAGCCTCGGCCACAGGCTTTCGTTCTTGGGAAGCCAGGGGTGAGCCTTCAGTAGGACATTCCCTGAGGGCCTCCAGTATGTGAGAGGGGGCAGGTTAGGCTGAGAAGCCACCCACCCCCAGTGCACGAATTTCGTGCATCAGGCCCCTAGTAATAATATAATTTGTTAGTCATAGAGTAATTGGAGAACTGGAAACACAATTTGATTTTCTAGCTCTCTGTTTTTCCACTAAATTGGGTTTCCACTACCTTTTAAATATCAGATTAAAATGTTAATTTGTGAAAACCTGGTTGTATAGAATCCTACACATAAAAATGTATAAAATGGAAGAGAATTTTCCATGATTCAGAACTTATCTTCCTATCATTGGCAGCCTAAGTCAAGTAGAAGTGGCCACTTCCTTTGGAAATCTATTTCAATACATTTCTGAAATGATATCTGTCACCTTTCACATATGGAAAATGACAACAAAAAGATTCACTTTGCTCTTCCCATTATTCTAACCCATTGTCTTCTAAATCTTAGCGATTTCCCAACCCCCATCCCCAGCTTTGTAGATGTATACTCATTACTGTGACATTTAGGGGTATGGCTGGATAATCTCAACCTGGATTTAACAGCAAAGAACTTCTTCTTGGAGGATGGCATCCTGGAAAAAAAGATCTGCTCCGTGAGTGCAAGTAGGGAGTACTGTGTTCAAGCAATGGAATGATGATAGCACACCAATCTGAAATCCTACTCTTGACTCCAGTGCAAGCACCTGTTTATCAAGTCTGTTCATTTCCCTTTACTTTTGGCAGTTAACATGGGGGATATGTAACAAAAGAACAACAGTGTATGTCTTTGAAGAGCACTCCTGTTAGGGACTGTTTGTAAAGTTGCTTGCTTGAAGGTTTCTATCACCTAGCTCTAGAGGGAACATTATTTTTATATCTATACCCTACTGCACACCCTAATGGATGCTTCTATTCTGTGTAGGCTGAGAAAGAGCCAGTAATGGGAACTGGGGAGAAAGGAGCTCAAAAGGAATTCAAACACTGAGTCTTCAAGCACTCAAGAAATATTTATCATCTTTCCTGACAAGTGGAAACTAACATGTGCATCGTGTTTTTTTCCATACAAAAGAGCATCTCATTTGAGAATAATATTATTCTAATATTATTCCCTTTTTACTGATTGTCCTAACTCACCCAGTAGATAACTAACTAGTAGGGAGAGAGTCCACATAGTTCTCTTTTCACAGCCACACTTTCCTCCTCTCTTCCATGTTCTTTTATTTGCCATAGAAGCTCCATTAGGGCAAGGGCTGTGTTTTCAATAGTGTGACCTTCCCTCCAGCATACCTGAGTCTTTGAACACAGTGGTGGGTGAGTGAATGCTGTCACCTGTCTCATGGGTAATAGAATTTTGTGCATGAGAACAATGGCACTTTTCCTTCTCAGCTGGTGTGACTGAGCGACCACATCTGCTATCTGCAGTGCTTGCTGTAATCATGCCACTAGCCTATGGCTAGAGGGCCAGATTTCGCTCAGAAAGCCATCTTTCCATCTCCCAGATACATGAGGCTTTGAGCAAAATTGCTGATTTTCAAACAGTTTAGAGGGAGATGAAATTTCATGTTTGTGAAAACAAGACAGCCACTGCTCCAGCAAGCAGACATGGGAACCCAGCTAAGTTTAATCTTTATGATGAGTCATCTAGAAACTGTTACTTCCTCTAGGTTGTTGGCTGTTTATTTTTAGAAAATCTGAATTTCAGTGAAATCCATTTGGTGGTACATAATTGCAGTGGATTCAGTTCAAACTAGGTAATTATAGGTCAGCTGGAGGCGATCATATCCATCCACAAGCTTGCCAAGGGTAAGAGGCTCTATGCAAGGCTTTTAAAGTAACAGTTTCTTTCCCAGGACCAATGGAGTATAAATGAAGCTCTTTAAGGCTTTTCTTGCATCATCTTAACTTAGTTTGTTATCTTTCTGCCTCTCCTTGGGGACAATAAGTCTTCTGATCACAATTCTATCTCAAATATTGAGGAAATAAAGGAATACAGTTGTGCTGAGCTGATACCAATAGATATATCTGCTGCAACCAGGCCACCTTCATTTTTGGCGTTCTTTTTAGGGATTATTTTACAAGATATTCCAGAATAACATCAAGCCATCCACCATGATCAAGAGTTCAGAGATACTTTTTCTCTTTTAATTTCCCACTCCTTAAAAAATGTTCTAAAGAAAAATCTATTAGTAACGTACTTTTTGTTATAGCATTTAACGGAAGAAGACAAATGCACCTATATGAAATGGGTTAAGTCTACTGGGCTGACTTGTGTCTCTAACAGGAGGGAGGATGTCTGGTGTGGCAAACAGAATTTCTTACCTCCCAGATGCTCCAGTTGTTTTATATTGTTAAGCAGTCAGCATCTCCCTCGTGTGTTTGACTCTTCATTGTTTCCTCTGCATTTGGCCTCACTGCTGTGAGTAAGGCCAAGATGTCCTAATAAATGTGTTATCAACATCATATGCTTTAGATCTTAGCAGGAAGAAAAAAAAATGCCTATCTAGACTGCTGAAATTAAGTCCACGTTTCCCCAGTAGTGCTTGTATGTTATTTCAGAAAACGTTGTGTGTTTTCTTTGAAACCCCTTTGATAACCAATGTAATCTCATTGCCTTCCGTCACTGATCATTGGCCACAGACAAAATTTCTGGTTTCGTGTTACCTGCAAATACAACTTCCATGACTTTTTTCTCTTTTGGACTCAATCCAAATTGTAATCAGTACAATATGTTCGTGCCACTGAAAACAACATGATAGAGTGAAAAGAAATCAATGTTAAGTTAGAAGAATAGGGGCCAACTGATGCCATAGTTATCCATTGATTAATCTAGGCATATTTATTTAATATTTTTGAGTCTAAGTTCTTTCATTTAAGCAATGTGATAATAATATGTACTCCATAGGATTGTAAATATCATCAGATATGGTTTATAAGACAATAAATATTCCAAAGCTAATAATTGTTAGCCTAGTACCAATTTATGCATCCATATGGTCTAATTTTTTCACATATATAAATGAAAAAATGGTATTTTACATTCACATGTGTCTAGGGTCTGTGAATACTATACATGTGACCACTTCTAATACTGACAGAGTGGCAGGTGCAGATAGAAATTTAGTTAATGCCATGAGAGCATGGAGTCTAGGAACTAATAATTGAGATAAAGAATCCTAAATAAAAACATACCCATAGAGTTATAAAGCCACAAGGCTGGAAAGCACCCTAAGATGATGGAAATTGTACCATTTCTGGGAAAGAAATGTCCATAGGCATTACTTGACCTGCTCAAGATCCCCTCAGCTAATTAGTCATACACCTAGGCCTAGCTACAAGTCTCCTATCTGGACCCCTCAGCCACCACTTCATTCTGCACACAGCCATGATAACATGGTCTTCTTAAATTCCACATGCAAACACATTAGCTAACTATGCAATGTTACAAATTAGAAGAGAATAATGACCTGGAACTTCCTGTATTTTTGCCTCATGAACAAAATATTACAATGGAATTGTACATGTCATTATTTCTGTTCTGTTCCAACAAGAGGGGCTGGCCTAGCTCATGTTGTTTCCTCTCAGTCTCTGTCTATGATCTTCTCACAGATCTCACACCCGTGATTCTGTGAGATCACAGGGAGCACTGGGATCTCTTCTCTTTCTCATCTGGTGGGGAATGTCCTGTGACATATACAACTGGATTTCTGATATTCATTTCTAAAGATCTTGAACTCTGGCTTTTATAATATATCCACAATGACATGATAAAACTAGGGAGGAGAATGAAATGAGAGGAAAATAAATTTCAAGATTAAAGTCAAACAGCTGACATATTTAGGAAGATTGATCCATCCTGTTGTAACCAAATAAATTTTCCTTTAAGGACACATTTCCCAAGATCTAAACCAGTTCCAAAAACTTATTTTAGGGAGAAAACAGCTATTGGAAAATATAATGACACCTGTTTTATCTGTCATTTTAAATTGATGGGCATCATTATTTTAAAAATCACCAGACTTCTCTATTAAAGAATTTGAATTAATAGTTTTCTGAAAATAATTTAAAAATGGAAATGTATTTTAATTAAGAAAACAGTAATGTTGTAGAATTATAGACTTATAGTATCTCAAAAGGAAACTGAAATTAGTCTTTTAAGATTATTGAGGGAAAAAAAGGTGAGATGTAATTACTTTGAATGAACTTTTCAAGTAGTCTGAAAAATTACAGAAATTGATTGCCATGTTCTTTCCTACAAGATTTCATCGTTCTGAAAAATGTCCATTCACATTTTAAAATACTTCCCTTTTCTATTTAAAATACTTTCTGCTCTATTACCAAACTCTTGAATTGTTGTTATGATTAATAAGGGTCCAAAAATTTTATTTCTTTATTTAAACTTATTTTTGAATCCTAATATATTACCCATATATTTATTCAATAAGCATTTATCTAGTGCTTATTGTTTTCTTATGTTATGAAGTTATAAACTTAAGTAATACCTAACTCTGTACTCAAAGAGCTCATTTCCATTTATCATCTGTCCTTGTCCAAGTCATTCTAGGGACACTTACCCAGCACATTCAGGGTGTTCCAAAAAGTCACAGATTCAAGTGCTAACTGTTGATTTTCTTTTGTCTTTATTGTTATGATCTTTGACTTTTCCTGGTGATATTTTGGTGCCATCGTTCTATTTACTTGGCTGAAAAGTAACTGATGAATTAGTCAGATTTATTTATTTTAATAAGCAAGGGGTACCAGTTCTCAGGGATATGACAAGCATATTTCTTCCAGAAGTAAGTCTCTGAACTCCTAAAAATTTTCTCCTCATTCTGCTTTTCATTCTTTGTATAACCTCCTCAATTCCTTCCACTGCAAAATTATATTAAAAAGTCTTCTGAGAGCTGTTTGATGATTTTCCAAAACTAAGCTCAGCCATAAAATTTTCAGCTTTTGCACAAAGTAGCACTACTAGGTTTGTTAGAGTAGAATGACTTTCATCCTCCTTCACATTGCCTGATGAAAGAATTTAACCAATTACTAATTCATTAGCAAATGCTGTGCAGGAAAAATCTCAACAGCTGATATTCTATTTTTTACATTGAGGATAAGCCTGATTTTTATTCAATAATATATATTTTCTATAACAAATTATTTATTTTCATTGTTGTATACAGGAATATTCTCCCTCAAGAAAAGACAAAATATGGCAAAGCTGTCCCCTCCCCTGCAACTCCCCTGGCACACTACACATACTCTATTAACAAGCATTTTATTTTACTTTTTAAAAAATAATCAGATTAGGTATTTTACATTTTTGCATGCAATTGTTTTCAAAGGCCTTTTCAGTAAGTTAGTCAAAAGGCTTAACTATTGAAATTAGCAAACTCATTTTAGCTGAGGACATGTGTTTAGGTGGAGCACACAGCTCCCCACCCTCAGGGGTCCTCACAGGCTTTGGTTTTGAATATTTAAGCAGTCATACTGGTTATGCCATTCCATCCCTTATTTGCCAGGCTACACTAATCACATCAAAGCCACTGGAGACATGATTTAATCAGTCCACCCACAGCAAATGTTCTATAAAGAGTGTGCAATCTCTCTAAAAAAGACTAGCCTTCTAGAATTAAATGATCTAGCCCAAACTATTTTTAAGAATTCTTTTAAAGATAATTTTGAAAGATGGTCATTCAGCCATTGCTTGAATATGTTAAGGACTGGGTAATTTCCTACTAATTTATGGGGCATTTTGTTCCAGTATTGGGTAGTGCAAAGTCCCTTTACAAATGTGCTAGCTATGGCCCTTGCAAAAGTAGAGCTCAAATCTTCCTTTTTCTCAGGCCCGTTTCTTAAATATTTTAAGAAAGGATTGCTTCTTCAATATTTGAAGGCAATATATGGGGTGGAATCAACTCTTGACCTACTGTTGTCTGCATTTAGACTTTTTCAATATTTAGACCAGCTATTCAGAAATCGTGGCTGAGGAAGATTAAACATCTTGAAGGTGACCAATCCAGTGTACAATGAGTTGAGGGCAAAGTGGAAGGAAAGTGCTTGGCAGACCTGGTTGGTCATTGTGATGCCCAGAAGCCAGGCAAGGGGAGAAAGGCACAAGCCTAGTAGAAGAAAAGATCTGGGAAGCAAAATATTTATAAAGAAAGGATGTCCTGGCAGTAGTTGATCCTCCATACAGCTCCCTGAATGGTTGTACTTGGATCTTGAATAAGCACTCCTGTGGAATTGATAGGTTCTACTAGAGAAAAAGAAGTTAAAGATACAATGTTGAAAAAACCTGTAATAAATAAAATGAAACAGTTTTCTTTATTGCAGGATTTGTCAGTCTTTAATATATTATGCTAGATTATCATTCTCTAGTGAAGGTATGAAACATCTTTCAACTTGACAATTATTTATTTACTTTGTTTGTTTGTTTAAGCAGCTTAGGTCTATTTGCTCATCTTCATTGTGAACAGCCAACTGCCATGAGCTTAGGGGTCCTTAATAATTTCCCAAATAATTGAAATAACCTCAGGTTCAAGGAGACAGTTATTCTATGCCAACTCAATGTGGAAAATAATTCATATGAATTACAATAGTTGTTATCAAAACTAGCTGTATATCAGAATCACCAAGGGAGAGTCTACAAAATACCGGGGCCCTATCTCAGAATAAGAATCTCACCTGGAGTCTAGATGTTTCATACGTGTCCAGGTGACTTCTGTTCAGCCATTCTGTCATCATCATGAGATCATTTGAACTATCTTTATGCAGTGAGCAGTGGAATAGGGTTAGGAGCTAGGCTTCTCCAAAGACCTAAATCATATGTTGCCTGCTACCTGCTCTTGGTCTTAGATAAACATTTTGACCTTACTAAATGTCAACTTCCTCATCTACCTAATAAAAACTTTCCTTAGAGTATTTTTTCTGAGGATAAAAATTCTTTTTGAAGTGAAGTACTTAATTTACTTCATGGCTCAGACTGAGTTCTTACACAATACTTGGGAGCTATTGTGATTATTATTTTCATAGGCATGTTAAAGTTAATTAATATAGCCAAAGAGAATAAATTGTTTAGTACAACTTCAAAGTGATTTTTGTTCAAATCAGGAGGGTCTTCTAAAAGCCAGGTATCTCCTCCCTCCTTCTGCAAAGGACACCTGCAACTCAAAACAGTTGGCTCAAGGCTCTGTTTCCTTTTTTATTTATTTTATTTTATTTTTTTAAGAAGTCAGGCTTTGACCCTGGCAATGGCACAGGTTCAATACAATTAGAAAAACTCCTGTACATTATGAGATGTGTCACTTAACAAAAACTGAAAATTGTATTCATGAAAGTGTTTTTAAGGATCCCACCCAAAGAGCCGCTTTGCCAGCTACCAACTAGAAGTTTTGATTCTGCCAAAGTCATTGTTCACTAGATTATTTCATGGTGCTAATGGTTGGGAGCTCACCAGCTTCTGAGGCAGTAAATCTTATTTCTGGAAACATCCACTCAAAGAAAAGTCTCTTAAGTCCTGGAAGAGTTTCTTTTCACCAAAACAGACTCAAATCTCTCTGAATTGGTAGGTAGTTTTCTTTAGCTCAAAGAAAGCTCTTCTATGTGCTGTGGTCATACTGGGTAGAACTAAAGTTGAATTCTGTTGATGGGATTCAGTCTCTTTAAAGGGATTGAGGTATGTGTTACATGCATTGGTTTTTGGAGGAGTTGATGATTTCTGTTATCTCTTTGAAGTGCTTTGATTGGACTATGAAGAAACAAAAACATTCACAAGTGACAGTAATTCAAAGACTGCATAGTTTACCAAGAACACAAAGGCAAACTTGTCTGAAATGTACTCAAAATTTGGTCAATTTGGCCTTTTTTATTCTCTTGGCTTAATTTATAGGTTTTCTTTTACAAAGATCAGTGTTTTCTATTTTGTATTTTCTACTTTTTAAATTTTTTTCCTGTCATTGGCCTTGCGACTATATCTTTTTAGTTTGTCATACAAAATACTCAACCAATTTTTTTTTTCCTGGAAAGCTTTCCTCCCACCAATGAAAATGTAACTGGGGGAAAAAAAAAGCACCTTGGAGATAAATTTGGTTAATTCAGCAGGTTGTTTTCCATTTTTAAAATAGGCAGGTGCATTTACTGCCATCTGGTGGAGCATTTTAGAGAAAAGAAAAGCTGCAGCTAGATTAGTTAAAACATTAAAAATACTTAAGGTACAATCACTTCATCGAATTAGAATACTATTTAACTGGAGCCAAGTATAACTAATCCAGGCTCACTTGGAAGTTAAATTAATCTGAACTGGAGACATAAGTAGCATTTAACCATACTCTTTTCTTCTAGTTGCTAATTTATTGTCCCAACATACAAGGCAATATTTATTCATATAAGTCAAATTTTGTTGCTTAGACATGGAGGTAAAAGCCAGGAGAATCTAAACTAAAAAGTTTCTGTTTTAGATTTCAAATTTTTTTAATTCTACATATTAATATTTGTAGTCTTTGGTGAATTAGCTTCCTTTTCATTTTCTTTTAAAAATTCTCACAGAAATTTTATAGGTTGGTCTATTTAACATCCCAACAAATACAAATTAGTTCCATTATACTTTGGTGTTTCCTTATCATAGATTCATTTTCATTCCAAGTATTTTTTATTATTCCTCTCCTTTGTTCACGAATAAATAGTGAAGAATTTGTTCCCAATGTTGTCATCTTCCTGCCAAACATCTCAGGCAAGCAACTGTACCGTTCATTTTCAGGTTATGCATCAGTGATGACAGGGATCTGCTTGTTTACCTAAAATGGCCTTTTATAATTCTGAGGCTCTGCGAACTTATGAACAAATTAAGTTAGTGTGAGCAGTTAAATCCAATAGAAGTGTTTGTGTTTTGCTCATAGTACTAAAAGGTAATAGAAGTGCCTAGACTTCAATACAGGCTGAACAATTAGCCTTCCCTTCAACCATACCACGTGGGAAATTGCCTGGCTTATTATTTATAATTTGTGCCACATTAATTTTTTTTCTATTTATCAACATAATGAGTGTGTGTTTGGTTTGGGGGACATAGTCATAAACAAATTAGTAAATACCATTGGGGAAAGAAAGAAAAGAATAAATATTATTACATATACGTCAGTGATTCATCAATTTTAATGTCTGTAAAAATCACGTAGGATTCTTGGATCCTCCTCCCTCATATTCTAATTCAATAGGCCTGGGGTAAAACCACAAACCTGTGTTTTCCAGAAGCATTTCAGGTGGTCCTGATGCAAAGTAGGGCACATTAGGAGAAAAGTTGAAATGGGGGATGAAAAGGGCATAACCAATGATAAAGATATATGAATGTTTAACTCAATTAGAAAAATTCAGAGAGACTGGTTAGAGGTAAAGCCAGGGAAGAATGAATCCAGAAAGAGGCTTAAAATTCCAAGAAATGAATGAAAATTTCAAATGAGAGAACTTGCCATTTTGAGGGAATAGCAAGTAGTTCAGTATTTCTGAAAGGCATAATTTAGGGATGAAAGTGACTACATATTTAGAGGTAAAGCAAGTGTCTGTACATTTCACAGAATTAGCCTAATTTGGACAAAGTGTTCTGATCACAATATAATTCATTCAGAAAACAGTAATTGAGAGAAAGCAAGATGGTGGTATAGGTGAACACCTAAAATGCTGCCTCACACAACAATTTCAAAACTACAACTAAAAGACAAAATGGACATCATCCAAAACCACAGGAAGGTTGGCTGAGTAGAAATTCTACAACTGGAAGGAAAGAGAAAAGCACACTGAGACTCAGGAGGAGCTGCAGGAGGCAGAGGTACAGAGATTTGCGCACAGAGAGAACTGGCAACTGAGTGCACGGCTGGTTTTCTCAAGCTGGAGGGAAACAAAAGCTCCTGACTGCACTGAACTCCAGTTTCAGGCGAGACTCTGGGGACCCAGACTCATTCAAGGAGAAACTTGAATGTCTGGTAGTGGGCAGAACTCAAGGGCGGCTTTCTCTCACAGGTGCTTGCAGCAGTTACCATGGGACACTGAGACACAGGGTTCTCATAGGGCAGGGCTGACGGGAAACCAATGCTGTCTGCTCTGCCCTGAGACTCTACCCCATCCAAGCTGAGCACAGAGGCTTTTGCAAGTCTTTGTCTCATAAGAGTGTCTCCAGCACAGAAATTCTCCCAGCATAGACACACCTGATCCTCATAGCCAATTGGCCTAGAGGCCAGTTCCTCCCAGTTATAACAACAACCAAGGCTTAACTACAATTAGACTGTGCACACAGCCCACAGAGAGGTGCAACAAGAGTGTCCACCTCAGCTAACTGGGGAGGCTGAGCCACTGGGCCCTATAGGACACCTAGCACACAAAGCCACTCTATCAACTCAGGGAAGCAGTGAAAATGCAGAGACAAAGAAACTGATCACAAATGAAAGAAATGGAGGAAAGCAAAAGACTGGATATAGAGTTCAAAACCACGGTTATTAGGTTTTTCAAGAATTTTCTAGAAAGCCCAATAAATTTAGTGAGACCCTCAAGGATATGAAAAAGGACCAACTAGAAATTAAGCATACACTGACTGAAATAAAAAATATTATTTAGAGATCTAACAGCAGACTAGAGGATCACAAGAATCAAGTCAAAGATTTGAAATACAAAGAAGCAAAAAAAAACAAAAACAAAAAAACACTCAACTAGAAAAGCTAAAAGAAAAAGAATCCAAAATATGAACATGATGTAAGGAGCCTCTGGGACAACTTCAAGCATACCAACATCAGAATTATGGGGGGTGCCAGAAGAAGAGAGAGAGCAAGGTAATGAAAACCTGTTTGAAGAAATAATGGTAGAAAACTTCCCCCACCTGGTGAAAGAAATAGACTTACGAGTCCAGGAAGTGCACAGAACCCCAAACAAAAGGAATCCAAAGAGGACCACACCAAGACACATCTTAATTAAAATGCCAAGAGCAAAAGACAAAGAGAGAATATTAAAAGCAGCAAGAGAAAAACAGTTAGGTACCTACAAGGGAGCACCCATATGACTGTCAAGGGATTTTTCAATAGAAACTATGCAGGCCAAATGGGAGTGGCAATAAATATTCAAAGTGATGAATAGCAAGAACCTTCAACCAAGATTATTCTACCCAGCAAAGCTATAATTCAGAATTGAAGGGCAGATAAAAACCTTAACAGATAAGAAAAAGCTAAAGGAGTTCATCACCAGTATCACCAAACCAGTATTACATGAAATGCTGAAAGGCATTTTTAAGAAGAGGAAGAAGAAAAAAAAGGTAAAGATAAAAATTATGAACAACAAATACATGTCTATCAACAAGTTAATCTAAAAATCAAGTGAATAAAAAAATCTGATGAACAGAATAAACTAGTGAATATAATAGAATCAGGGGCATAGAAAGGGAGCAGACTGACAATTCTCAGGGGGAAAGAGGTGTGGGGGGTGCAGGAAGAGACTGGACTAAAATCACACACCTATGTATGAGGACAGTGGAAGGAGGGTAAAAGCAGAGGGTGGTGTGGGAACCAGGTGGAAGGGAGCTATGGGGGAAAAAGAGGAACAATTGTAATAATCTGAACAATAAAGATTTATTAAATTTTTAAAAAGAATACAGTAATTTATTTTACAACTGCATATGTCAGGAAATCTAAAATGAAGGAGTTGAAATACTTCATAAGTCAAAGAAGAAATCATAAGAAAAACAGACAATGGCAAAACTGAACTCCAATGAAAATGCTAAGTAGTTGTGGGATAGTGGAAGCTTCTCTGAATCTAGTATAGAAGACTACATTTCTTTAGATTCTCCTAATCTTGACCTACAAAACATTAAAGAATAATATTTTCTTTTTTCCCCCAAACCACATAAATTAGGTTTCGCCTACAAAGATATATATATATCTGAATGTGCCTTCTCATAAAAACATTATAATTCATCAAAAAACTGCACAAACATTAATTATCTATTACTACTTTTTTTTTACAAGCATGTATATAGACTATGACATCCTGGAATGTTTATCAATGAGGAATTCTAATCTAGCATGATTTCTTACTTTGTCTCAAAATAGAAATAATTTAATTTGTCAGCCAATATCTTGTGAAGTAATTCATTTACTTTAAGGATGGTAAACATTTCCAAAAGCAACTGTGATTTTTGAGAAAAAACATAGATGCATTTAGAAACAATGGGGAATACGGAGCATTGCTGTCCAACGAATAAAGTTATGATAAAATAGAGGCTAGGAAATCTGGATTTTATTCTTTATTCCTCTACTCTGATTTTCTAAGACTTGCAGGAATTTACTTTGATTCTACATAATGTCAAAAACATCCAGATGCAAAATGAAAAAGGTTTTGCTATTCTTTAGACACAACTTTCATCTATCTGTACTTCAATTTTATCTACACTAAGAAAAGAAATGCCTGTTTCTTAGTTTCTTACTGACTGAGAAGAGATTTTCATTAGTTTGAATTCTTTAGCAAAATTGATCCCATTGCATGAACAATATACAACTTCACCATGGGAAAGAAGTTTTTATTGCCATCATTTTAGACCCCTTATCCTCCTGTTCAAATATAAAATCAACTTCCTACATGAGGTAAGTTTGAAGTAGTTGTAATAATAGATGCAACTAGGAACAACCTAAAAGAAAAACGAAGGAAAATAGAATTAATATTTATTGAGTTGTCCAAGTAACATGCTAGGCCTCTTTATGTATTTCATGCTGGGAATGCTGATTTGGGAGTCAGAAAACCTGGTTTCAAGACCAAGTTCTGTCATTCACTGGATTTGAGATGCTAAATAAACACATATCCATATCTGGGCCTCAGTTTATATTTATGGCAATGATCTGTATTCTTGAGAAATAATCTGACTGAGCTTCTCAAAGCAAGGTATCACTTGGGTTTACACTCAGCCATAGCTGAACTGAACTCTTTGATGGACATATCACACCTAAATCTTACAAAAAATCAATGAAGTCTTACTAGACTCAACTGTGAACCAGGCTTGAATAACTGACCCAACTAGAGACAATGGCTTTCCCAGTAGACTAATAATTATACTGTATATGCATTTGCATCACTTATACTTTTTTTTTTTGCTCGGTACTGCAATTGTCATTTATTATATCAAATTTTAGAACAAAACCTCAAAAGTAGGCATTACTAGCTTTACTAATGGAAACCATTTCTCACAAAGGTTAGGCAATTGTCCATGGCCAAGTGATTGTTAAAAGTCAGAGATGAGATTCAAATGCTGAAGTTCAAAGCCCAAGCTCTTTCTTTCATAGGTTCAAGCCTCCAAGAATTCTTAAGCTTGGCTGGTCATTTCTCAAGCACCAGCGCCTCTGGCAAAATTGGAATTCCATAGATTCGCCAAACTTTTGGAGAGTTCTAGAAGAGTATACTTTAAATTCACAAGTAGAAACTTGTTCGGAAAAAACAAAATGCTTCCTCAAATGGAATACTAGGCAGAGATATGACTGAGTTAACATTTCAGCTGGGCCTGAAGGAAAAGTAGGTTGACTGGCAGGATGAGAAGTAGAGGCAGATGGGAAAATTGGATATATTCAGAGGACACTGAGATGTACTTAACCACTGAAAAGAGGAGTTGTAGGCAATCATATTCAGGGAAAGGACCGTAAAGCAAGACTGAATATGTGTTATTATGTCCTGAGCCCTCTGTCATATTCTTTTTTAAAATATATATATATATTGTATTGACTTTTTTTTTTTTTTTACAGAGAGGAAGGGAGAGGGATAGAAAGTCAGAAACATCGATGAGAGAGAAACATCCATCAGCTGCCTCTTGCACACCCCCTACTGGGGATGTGCCCACAGCCAAGGTACATGCCGTTTACTGGAATCGAACCTGGGACCTTTCAGTCCGCAGGCCGACACTCTATCCACTGAGCCAAACCAGTTCTGGCTGTCATATTCTTTATAGCTATCATTTCAAGGTCCTTTGAATAAGGTGGGGATTGTCAAGACAAAAGGTGTGTTTGAATTAATTGATGATGAGGAACACTGAAGTCTTTTGAGCAGAATGTAACCAGATCAGTGCCAGGTTTTAAAGAGATTACTCCGTCAGTCCTCTGATAAAGATATCAATCATATAGGGAAAATTGAAAGTAGACCTGCTAAAACTACACAGAGTTCTAATCCATGGACACAGGTGAATACTTTTAATATTCAAGTCCTTTCTTCTATCTTACTTCCTAGGCAATAATGGACTTTTTTTTTAAGTTTTAGACTTATTTATTTATTTTTAATTTATGACAATAGTTTGAATAAATGACAGCTAATATTTTCTGAGCACTTATTTATGCACTAGAGCCTATTCTAAGCACCTTTTATATATTTTCTTAATGTATATAAAAGTAGGCAGTAGTCTTACTTGATAGAAATGGAAACTGAAGTTTATTCAGATTGAGACAGGTGCCCAAGACCGCAAAGCTAGTAAGTGCAGGTGATGCCTTTTGTACTCAGCTGTGAATCGGAGACTTTGTTCCTAACTACGGCGGTACAAGGGAACAGGCCAACTGAAGACCTGCCATTTTGAGAAAAACTTTACTTCTTTTTAATGAAGTGGAAACGTTGGCTTTTGAGACCTGGATAGTAAATGAACTAACATAATGTTAAGAGCATCCTTGAGGTCAGTCAGACAGCTACACATAACTCTTTAGTAAAGAGCCAATAAAATGGCCCCACTAAGAAGAAAGAAAACTTCAAAACTCTATTCAAGGAGATCCAGGAAGAGTTGCTTTGAAAATAGGAAGTAGGGCCAAATGTATCATCGAAGCACATCAAATACCCATTGTGCTTCCAAAAAATCAAGACCAAGCTGAAATTGCTGAGGAGAATTGCGGAGGAATCTCTGTGCCAGCATCTGGGATAGCAATGTGGCACGATATCAGGTAAGAATGTGCTGGCAGGACTCACTCATTCTGTGCCCCAGTGCAGCTGTTCTGAGCTTAAAGATAAGGTTGAATCATTAAACTCAATTTGCTGCTAAGGTGACTTGTTGAGAGCTGAGAATAATTGCCACTGAATCTCAAGTCTCAGTGTTAAATCATCTCTAAAGTGGTGTTATCTGCACTGTCTGTGGCTTCGTGGATAGTCGAGGAGGCCAAAGTGTTCTCATTGTACTTCTCATAACTACGAAAGATCATACGGTTGTTTCAGGTGGCCATATGGAGTGTCAGCATTTTGGTGAATTCACCATTTGTCCAATTTCCGGGTATAGAATGCTGAAGACCAGTTTATCATTAGAATATGTTGCATGTGGATCTTTATTCATGCTACTCAAATGCACAGGAGGCTGATTTATAAGTTAGAATTCAGTTATTAATTTAAAAACATCAAATCCTTTTTTGAATGATTTAGAAGATAAATGGGAGGTGGTTGGCCATATGGAGATAGTCTAGATTTAGAAAAAACTGTTTCTGAGGACCTAATTTAGGTGGATGACCTTGAACAGCATCTTAACAGCTTTGGGTCACAGTTCCATCTGAGAAATGGAGGTGATATTATGTCATAAGATTAGTTTGACTTTGGACTACTCTGCCCAAGAACAAAGGGCACTGGTTGACTCTGGACTACTCTGACCGAGGACAAGGGTTGCTAAGACTAGTCCCAGCAATCACAGTGGGGTTATTTAATAAACAGGGTCCTGAGAGAAGTAGCTGTTCAGGTATGGGCATTTCCAGGTTTCTCAATCTGATGGCTGAACCATAGCAGTTTCAAAGGACCTCTCCTATACTATCACATTTTTCACCCTAAACTACAAAACTGTCAGCATCCTATCTAATAAAAGAGTAATTTGCAAATTGACCACACCTCCACTATATCCACAAGCTACACCCACAAGCTATGCCCACAGGCCAATCAGGAGCAAATATGCAAATAAACCAAACCAAGATGGCTGTGGCCACAGAGAGTAGGAGGGAGGCTTGGGTTTCCCCAGCAATGTAGGAAGCCAAGCTTTCCACCTGCCTTTGCCAGATCAGGCCTCCACTTAAGGCTACAAAGTTTCAAATATAAAATCCCAACAGAAATGGCAGCAGCCATGGAGTGAGCAGAAGGCTTGGCTCCATTCCAGGCTACAAAGTTTCAATTGTAGAAGATATATAAATCACAGTTACTAGGGTCTCTGCTTGGGTTGCTGGGGTGTGTGGCCAGCCTGCAAAACACCACAGGCCCCTCAAGCAGGCTGCTCCATGTCCCAAGGGAACCCCCACTCTGATCCAGGACACCCTTCAGAACAAACCAGCCGACCCCACCTATGCACCATGCCTCTGTTCTATCTAATAAAAGAGTAATATGCAGATTGACCATCACTCCAACACATAATATGGCTGCCCCCATGTGGTCAAAGATTCTGCCCCCATATGGACACAAGATGGCCACCACCAAACGGCCAGCGGGGGTGAGGGGGAGTTGGGAGGGACCAGCCCTACAAAGGAGGGCAGTTGGGGGTGATCAAGCCTGCAGGGGAGGGCAGTTAGGGGTGACCAGGCCAGCAGAGGAGGGAAATTGGAGGTGACCAGGCCTGCAGGAAAGGGCAGTTGGGGGGGGACTCAGGCCTGCAGGGGAGAGCAGTTGGGTGGTATAAGGCCTACAGGTGAGGGCAGTTAGGGGTGATGAGGCCTGCAGGGGAGGGAAGTTAGGGGCAAACAGGCTGGCAGAGGAGCAGTTAGACATCAATCAGGCTGACAGGGGAGTGGTTAAGGGTGATCAGGCTGGCAGGCAGAAGCAGTTAGGGGCAATAAGGAAGGCAGGCAGGTGAGCAGTTTGGAGCCAGCAGCCTTAAATTGTGAGAGAGATGTCTGCCTGCCCGTTTAGGCCCAATCCCACCAAGATCGGGCCTAAATGGGCAGGTGGACATCCCTCAAGGGGTCCAGATTGGAGAAGGTTCAGACAGGGCTGAGAGACTACCTCCCCCTGTGCATGAGTTTTATGCACCGGGCCTCTATTATTAAATAAGGATATCGGGTTCAGGGTCTGGCCTCAGGGATAGAAGAGTGGAAACACAAGGCAGAATAGCCAGGGCAATTTCATAGTTTTATTTTATTTTTTTTTAATATATTTTATTGATTTTTTACAGAGCAGAAAGGAAAGGGATAGAAAGTCAGAACCATCGATGAGAGAGAAACATCAATCAGCTGCCTCCTGCACGCCCCCTACTGGGGATGTGCCCGCAGCCAAGGTACATGCCCTTGACCGGAATTGAACCCGGGACCCTTCAGTCCACAGTCCGACACTCTATCCACTGAGCCAAACCGGTTTTGGCAACCAGGGCAATTTCAAATGGGATGCTGTGCACTGAACCACTTATCATCAATCATCATCATCATCATCATCATCATCATCATCATCATCACTGGAGAGGAGTCTCTGGTGCTTCTGATCCAAGCCCTAACAGTTGACTGTAATCCCTGCTGTGTGAAGAAACAATGTTTTATCCCTCCTATGTCTGAATGGCTAACTTTGGGCAACTGTCAGAGATCAAGTCAAGGATGCAAGGCAGGGTCTATCAGCATTAGAGTAAAACATAGTAATGAGGCTCGAGGGGAATTTTGAAAAGTATCCCAGCCTTGCAAAGAGAATTTTTACTATTGCCAAGTAAGGTATCAGCCGTCTGTTTAATTCTAAATAGTGTTGGCCCTGTGCCCTCTCTCAATTTCTCAGCCTATGGAAGTTATGTGCCAAGAATTCTCTGAACTTATTCCTCTTTTTAACTTCAAGAGGTCCTTTTCCTTCTTTCCTTCATTCTTTTATTTGACATAGGGAACCTCTGGTAGGTACCATGATGGTAGTGTAACACCTACTCACCCACACAAAAAATCAACCTCAAACAAAGTGATCAGACCCTGGTAGAATTCATTAATGATTTTTGGAAATGTGTGAAAGGAGAGGTTCACATATTAGCAATTTGAGAAAATAAGTATAACAAACACTTATCTCATTCCTGGATAGTTCTTTATTTATTTCTTCCTCCATTCTTCTCTTTCCAATTTGGGGTGGGAATACAAACCCCACAAATTACTCTTTTGCTCAGTCAAAATAGTTATCTTCCATATCAATTATAAAGTCATTTGCTGGTGTTCACATCTTCTGCTAAGTTATCATAAGAGAACATAAGGCAGTTTTTGAGGAACATTTTCTCCCTAAAAGAAATTCTTATGTGACCAGTAAAGACAGTAAAACAAATTTGATTTTATGGGCTAGTGACCAGGATACTGGTGCTTAAATGATTCAGAATCTCTCTTGAACAATGCTAAGTAAATACTTAATAGGTTCTTTTAAAAAGCCAATTCTTTTCTTAATTCTAGCAAATGTCTTTACTAGTCTAATATTATCTAATGACAGTCAAGTGGTCAAGTTTAGCTTTCCTTGCATTCATTGTATTTCAGGTGGATGTCTTAGCATGAAGATTTTAGAAGATGCACTGTTCTCATCAGCAATACTTTCAATATATCTATTATAGTAAGGTCCACTCTCGAATGAATTCCAAGAGAACAGCATTTCTTTTATCCTGTTCTCTGTTTGGTTCCGTTTCTGAGAATGACTTTTAACCTTCTCCTTTGATTCTGAGAATGGCCCTTACTGTAGAATTGGTGACTCCCTGTGCCCTGGCCATTGTTTCCAGGAAGTATTTTGACAGTAACTTTTGGTCAAACTAATTGTTTCTGTCAGTCTCAATAGAAGCCCAGTTGACAGGAATTCAGAAATGTCACTTTTGATTTTGTTGCGCAAAAAACAGTGAATAGAGTAACCAAAATTCCTGGTGTGACTCTGCCAAAAAAAGTCTGTCCCATGTAGCAATACAGTTCACTTTTGATATGCCTCATCACGATGGTGGCCAAGAGTATTTTTAATAAAAGTTATCTTATTTGACCACATTAAAAATAAAAATATTTTATAACTGAATTAGTATCCTGGTATTGAAAGCAGGAAAAAGGAAGGTATGGAATAAGTAAAGCAGCCAGTAGGTTAGAACAAAAGTTAAGTATACATATTGTACATTAAAGTTTAAGCATAAAACTGAACTTTTGTAGAAGTTTTCTTCTGGCTTATACCTATAAATCTTTTGGGTGGTTTCAAGTAATTTGTATATATTTTACCTTAGTAGTCCCTGGAGTTGGGAAATATCTGTGAAGAGAGTTGTTGTAACATCACAAAAGGAAATATGAATATAATGCAAAAAACTGCTCAAGAATGTCCAACAATTTGCTGCTGTCAATGAACCAGGGTGAAAGCAATCCTTTCTTGTCATCACCGCAGTTTGAACGGTGCATTCGCTGGCCAAAACTTTATGGGTATACTGATGTTTTCTTGGGGTGGGGAGAGATTTAAATAGAAAAAACTTATTGGTGGTAGATTATCCCATTGTTGGATTCATGAATACTAATGGCTGTTCTGCATTATGGGCTATTCTCTAGGGGAGAAATGAGTAGGACAGGACCAGGCTGTGTGCTAGGGAAGGATGAAAAAACCTGGCTGAGACAGCAAGACTACTTCCTTCCTTCCTTCTTGGAAAGGAACCAGGAGACCAAGTCATTGAGTGAGTGGGAATCTGAAATTCCTTCCCTGCTGTTATGACCCTAGGATAGTGGTCATCAAACTCATTAGTCAACAGAGCCAAATATCAACAATACAAAGATTAAAATTTCTTTTGAGAGCCAAATTTTTTAAACTTAAACTTCTTCTAATGCCACTTATTCAAAATAGACTCACCCAGGCCATGGTATTTTGTGGAAGAGCCACACTCAAGGGGCCAAAGAGCCACCATGAGGCTCACAAGCTACAGTTTGCCGACCACGGCCCTCGGAGATGGATATGGCATAGCTATCCTTTTGAAAGAGTTTTTCTCAGGGACAGGGGGTACCTGCTGGGTTTTTAAGAAGGAAGCATGGCACAAACTGATACCAAAAGTTCTTGTTGAGATGGGTAGAAAGAAGAAGGACACCAAAGCCTCAGCTCCCCTAGCTAGCTAGCTGCTTAGGGCTGGTTTCTTACCTTGCAGAGAGCTAGATAGTCACAGAAAAGCAAAGATCTTAGTATATGGGACATTGAGGCTGGTTCTTTGTATGAAATCGAGTAGATAGGTAGTTCTAACTTGATGGTCATAAACTAAAATTCCTTTCTGAATCCCCGGGAATATTTCTAGACCCATGTCACACAGAAGACCTCCTAATATACCAAGGGCCTGAATTCCAGGGGTTCAGTTCCTGGGAGATATTCATGCAAGCATAGATCTAAGTTGTAATTACCAGAGAACTACAATTAAAAAAATATCCTATCTAATAAAGAGGAAATATGCTAATTGGCCATCAAGCCATCACAAAGATGGTGGCACCTGCAGCCAATATGGAGAGAATATGCTAATTGACTGTCCCACCCTCAAAGATGGTGGCACCCATAGCCAATAATGAGGAAATATGCTAATTGACTGTTATGCCCTCAAAGATGACGGCGCCCACAGCCACAAGATGGTGGTGCCCAGTCCCTGCCAGGGTGCCTGTCTCCAGAGTCCCCCAGTTCCCTCAGTCCCCCAGCTGCCCAGGGTTGGCCCAAGGTGCAGGCAAGCCTTGGATGCTGGCTGCGCAGGGCTACCAGAGGCTCAGGTAACCAGGAGTGACTGATGCTTGCACTGCCTACAGTGGCAGCAGCAGAGGTATTATGGAGTGTCATTTTCCCCTGTTTTCTGGGTCACCTCCCACCCCTGAGGGCTCTCAGACTATAAGAAGGGGCAGGTTGGCCTGAGGGACCTCCCCTCCAGTGCATGAATTTCATGCACTGGGCCTCTAGTGTATATATGTGTATATACATATACACATATGTGTGTGTGTGTGTATTTCTAGTACATATATATATACATACATATTATATGTTATAATATATATATTAATATAATATTAATATATCTATAAAAGGGAGAGAAACTTTAATGATGAGAGGGAATTATTGATTGGTTGTCTCCTGTACTTCCCCTACAGCCCAGGCATATGCCCTGACCGGGAATTGAACCGTGATCACCTGATTCATAGGTTTATGCTCATTTCCTGAGCTACAGTGGACAGGCCAGAAAAACTACAGTTTTGATACAGATTATCATGGATTGATTTTAATGTATTGCAAATTAAATTATATACCTCTGCATAAAAATTAAATGGTGAATTATTAGAATTAGCTCAGATTGCAATCTTTATATGGACTTTTTGTTCTTTTCCTTTTTGATCCTAAAGAAAAGTAAAGAACACACTCTCTTCTTGTCCCTGGGTTGAATTTCTTATGACCCAGGTGTACAGCTTGTTATGTAGGAAGGAATATATTATTGTAACCATATACATCCTGCTTTATTGCCTGGGATACCAAATAAGATCATATTCTTTTTCATATTCAAATTAGAAGATGCTGAGTCCCTATACCACCTGTTGTAGGACTATCCATTTTTTTTGTCTGGGATCTCTCTTTTGAGATGACTGCAACAACCTGAGGGGTATGTTTTTAGCCCAAGTTAATACAAGGGTCAGGCCTGATTACTTTTGTTTGATTTTTTACTGTATCTCCATCTTCTATCTCCAAGCACACTTCAAGAGTCATGGGAAACTGGACAAAGATGAAAGTGTGCAGAGAAATTTTCCAGAAGCTGGGTGAGATCCTGGAGAGGCTGAGGATGTAGTCTTCCCTATTGACTAGGTCAACCACTTGATACAAGTACTTGGCTCTCATTTTAAGCTCCTGCAGCAGTAAGAGTGAGATTAAAGAATTATGTTGGCATTTTGAAATTGTCTCTTTTAAATTCTCTAAGTCCAATTTAAAGTTTTCTTCAGATAAATTGCTTCATTAGCATCCATCCATGTAAACAATGTTTTTCAGACTTTAAAAATAAAAGATGTCAATGTTGAGGTAATTTATCTCAATGGGAGATTATCTTGCCCCTGAACTACAAATCCAAAGAAAACAACAAAAAAGAGAGTAGTTAAGCAGAGGGACATGTTATGTTACTTCGGGGAGTGTCCTCGGTCACGAGACCTGGAGGAAAATATTTTCTTATGCTTCACAAAGATGAGAGAGTATGGAGAACTTTGATCAGTTTGATTCAACTTTAAGATGTTAGGACTTCTGAGTTCCATATTTTTCTGTGGTCATCTAGAATTCCTTGTACATAAAAGTTTTCATCAAAGGCAGCTGAATCTGGAATTAGTATAATTCACCCTCCTATCTGATGGGATGGCTCTAGAGGAGATATAGATATAGACAGGGACAAAGAAATAAGTTGAGAAGTACTTTAATAACATAAATAACTCTAATATTTATATGTAATTGAAAATAAAGTTACATAAGAACAAAACCCTGTCCTTTTCATTTCTGAATTGTCCCTCAGTGACCAATTAATCTCTAACTAGTGTGGTTTTGAATGTCCATATATTTCCATATTTGCTTTTGAATTATTTCCCAAAAAATTTCTTTACACTCTGTTTGCAAATAAAATCCTCACTTTCATTATATAGGAATCAACTCCTCTAAAAGGTAAATTTTGGGCAATTTGCTTTATTAAAACAGAATTCTCAGTTTGTGTGTCCATGCAGCAAAGGAAACAATGCCTCTCTTCCTCCTCCCACTTCCCTCCCACCCCTCCCCCTTTTTTCTTCCTTTCTGCCATTGAGTGGAAATTATAAGAAGACTGATTCAGAAAAACACAGCATTTTAATATTTTGACTTTCAAAATATATGTGAAACCTCCAGGGGCCAGGCCAGACTTGAAAAGGGTCGGTAAGAATCCCCTGGCTATGAAGCCCGGCTCTTCCTGTTTCCCACCCTCATTCAGTCTTTCTAGGACAAAGATGCTTTTCTATTCATTTCTAAATTTTCCTTTTATTTACTTTCATAAGTCCTTTATTTTGCATAGAGATGTGGAGGTGTTTTACTGTTCATATCACTGTCACTTGCCAGGGAACTTGATTTATCATATGTGACACTAGAAAAAATAAAACACTAATTTATATTCATGAAGTTCTTGTTTGTGCTTTCTAAACGGATATAATACAATCAGTCTATCTAGGACATTCCTGATGCCTGTCATTTGTGGCATCTTATTTCAAACATTAATAGGAAAAATAGTATATGAAAGGTAAAAATACTACAAAGAAATTTGGATTAAATAATTTTCAGAAAAATAAAAATTAGAAGGATTACTAAGTGGTGTTTTAGTTTCTAAACTTAATTCTGTAATATCTCAGTAGATAGAACAGAAAACATTGGCCTGAAATATGAGGATTATCACAATATGTTTCTCAGGCGCCAGTGAATATTTGTATTGAAAAAAAAAAAAAGCAAACAGAAATCAAAAAATACTTGCCAGTAGTAATTAGGCTCATTCAACTAAAGAAATCTGAAAGAAAGAAAAGCTTCACCTAGGAACTTACAACACACCAAATCTCTCTTGTTTTTACATGTGCTGTACATTTTTACCATATCACACATCTCAACTAAACCAAAAAACAACATCCATCCTTTTAAGTTTTCATTCTTTAAATCAATGCCATAATATTCAAGATCTGCTTGTGAAGCCATATGGTACCAAGTAGTTTCCACATTCCTTAGAATAAGCTCCCCAGCTTCTAGATTTGGCTAAGCATGCTCCCTTAGCATGTTCTTCTGAAGCACTCTGTCCTTCCCCATCATAGACTTTGTACAATCACAATGTAGGCAAATATTTCCTGGCTGCTCACCATTAACCCAAGACCCATGGTGGAGATGCTGCATGGTTCTGTTCCCACTGTATACCCAGGGCTGACCACAAGTCCTCCCCATATAGATACTGTACCTACTCAAAAAATAGGTTGACTAAGGAATTGTGGTCTTCATAATCATCTTTAATGTACTTAAAGCATTTAAAGTTTCCATAAGTACAGAGGGATTGCTTCCTCTGAAGAGACTTGGCTTTGGGGTAAATCTACTAAGCTGGTTCAGGGTGTCACACCATTGGATTTTGTCAGGGTTGAATGCACCTTTGTATTTACAATTAAAACCTGGAATTAAAAATGGTGAGTAATGTGTAGGTAGAGTATTTATATAACAAGACCACAACTGTATTTATTCTGTGACAGTTTTTTAACTTACAACAGACGCTAAAAGCTGAGGGAAATAACAATGCCATCTACCATGGAGATGAGAGCAGCAATTACCGGGAGCTGAGCAGTCATAGGAAGCTTCATTCAGAGTTGGAATCTAATACTAAATTTCCTATCTCGGCAGGGCAGAACCACATAAACTGAAATGGGGTAAAAAACCCTTTTGAAGAGTGAGGTTGGAAAACAGCCTGTTGGTAAAAATGCCAACTAAGTGGCTGAGAAGTCTGTTTTTCTGGAGTGTTGAATGCTGGCTTCCTTAAAATCTTTCTTAATTATAGACAAACATGTAAATTGACTGCACCTCCACTATGCCCATAGCCAATCAGAGTGAGTATGCAAATTAACCCAGTAAAGATGGTGGTTAATTTGCACACATAGGCACCCAGCACTTGGGTCCCAGGAACATCCTGGTACCCAGGTCACTCTCAGTGAAGCCCTGTGTGGGCCCTGAGCAGCTTGGGAAGGACCTGAGCAGGGGGCTCCTGGGCAGGGCCAAGCTTGTGATCAGAGCTGAGGGGGCAGAGGTGGAGCCAACAATTGGAGGCAGCTGGGGGGCCCCTGCCCAAGCCTAAAGCCTCAGCCAGAAGCTTTAGGCCTGAGCAGGGGAAGAGCTGGCAATCACAGGGAGCTGGAGTCCCCTGCCCAGGCTGACAGCTTCAGCCAGAGGCTTTAGGCTTGGCCAGGCCTGGGCAAGGGCCGAGCCGGCAATTGGAGAAAGCTGGGGGGTTCCCTGTCCAGGCTTAAAGCCTCAGCCAGAGGCCTTCGGCCTGGGCAGGCTTAGGCAGGGGTGAAGCCAGTGATCAGAGGGAGCTGGGGGTCCCCTGCCCAGGCCTAAAGCTTCGACCAGAGGCTTTAGGCCTGGGCAGGGCCCAGCTGGCGATTGGTGTGAACTAGTAAACACCTTTTCTGACTGCTCATTGGCTAAGTTTCCTGTATGCCTCGGGTTTATTCTTAGTAACTTGGGTAATAAGAATCCAAAAAGGTGATCTAGGGTTTTTCCACCACACTTCTGGAGAGAAAAAAAAAATGAACGTCCGGTGCTGGAGGGTTAAGAAATGTCATATCCTGCCCTAGCCAGTTTGGCTCAGTGGATAATTCCTCGGCCTGCTGACTGCAAGGTCCGGGTTAGATTCTGATCAAGGGCATGTACTAAGTTGCAGGCTCCTCCCTGGTCAGGGCCCAGGTCAGGGCTTATGCAGGAGGCAACCAATCAAAGTGTTCCTCTCACTTTATATTTTTCTCTGTCTTTCCCTGTCTCTTCCACATTCTCTAAAAGTCAATGGAAACATACTCTCAGGTGAGAGAAAGAAAGAAAGAAAGAAAGAAAGAAAGAAAGAAAGAAAGAAAGAAAGAAAGAAAGAAAGAAAGAAAGGAAGGAAGGAAGGAAGGAAGGAAGGAAGGAAGGAAGGAAGGAAGGAAGGAAGGAAGGAAGGAAGGAAGGAAGAAAGAGAGAGAAAGGGAGGGAGGGAGAGAGGGAAGGAGGGAGGGAGGGAGGGAGGGAGGAGGGAGGAAGGGAGGGATGGAGGGAAGGAGGGAGGGAGGGAGGGAGAAGGGAGGGAGGGAGGGGGAGGGAGGGAGGGAGTTGGAGGGAGGGAGGGAGGAAGGAAGGAAGGAAGGAAGAAAGGCAGAAAGGAAGAAAGAAAGGTTACACCCTATGAAAGACACATCTTGAAAATACTTAAAGAAAGTTGTCATTTTTTTATGGTGAAGGGACTGGAGTCTGGGTTGTTGGAAACACCTTGGTGACTGTGGTGACTGGCAGTGGCTGCAGCAGTGGGGTGATAGGACTGGTGCCTTCCCCTGATCAGCCTGGTCACCTCCCACAAAGGAAGGCCTAAGCCATCAGTAAGGCATTCCCTGAGGGCTCCCAGTATGTGAGAGGGGTCAGGAACTCCCCACCCCCAGTATATGAATTTTGTGCACCAGGCTCCTAGTATCACTATAAAAAGCCTGATGGTCCAGCAAATCTGAAATTATTATTCACAAAGTCAAGGAGAAGGGAGGGAAAAGTCAGTATAATTTAGAGGCTTTAAAGTCTGGTTTAAAGGTTAAAATTAGGACAAAATCATGATATAATTAAAATTAATGCTGTACTCATCATGGGAGTACAGATATCCAGGGTATTGAAACAAGTTAATTGTCTGTCAATTGATGAATTTATAAAAAATATGATATTTAAATAAAATGAAATATTATTCAATGTTTAAAAGAAGGAAAATCCTGCCATTTGTGACAACATGGCTGGACCTTAAGGGCATTGTGTTAAGATAATCCAGACAAAGAAAGACAAATACCACATGGTGTCTCTTATATGTGGAATCTAAAAAAGAGATTTTAAAAAGCCAACCTCATAAAAACAGATAGTTGAAAAGTAGTTGCCAAGGGTTGAGGGAGTGAGAGAAAAATGTGAGAGTGCTGGGTTCTTGTCCCAGCATTACAAAGGGGTTCAGCAATCAGGAGAAAGGAGCTTATGCATAGATTCAATAAGGAGTCCAAGGAAGAAAGATAGTTTTGAAAGGTGGGCCAGCACTGGGGGCCAGAGGAGCTTCAGCTAAAGGAGATAAAAACTATCCCTTGACTCAGAGCCCCATGCTATTTATTAACACAATTTGTCCTAAGGCAAAGTGGAGATAATACACTTCAAAAGGTAGTGTTTCAGGTTGGGGAATAGTCTATAGCTGTTCAAGTGTTTGGCCAACAGGAAGCAATAACATGCAGATGAAGATGCTCTGAGCTGTCTGGCAGCAGACAATAAAGTTTGGGGGAAATGCCATTTTGCTGCTCCAACAGGTAATTACATATGTGGCTCAGTTCTTGTTGAGCTCCCAAGCTTCACCAACCTTTTGATGAAACTCTTGTAATTATTACATGTTAGAATTGGTCCCCGGCAGGAGAGGCTGGTAAAGGGTATACATTTTAGGACCTACTGTGTAACATGGTAATTATAGTTAATCACACTGTATTGTAAAATTGAAATTTGCTAAAAGAGTAGAACTTAAATATTCTCGCCAAAAAGGAAGGAGTAACTATGTGAGGTTAATGAACTTTATAGGGGAATTCTTTGACCATATATACATATATCAAATCATCTTATTGTATACTTTAAACACAACATTACTTTCCCATTATACTTCAATAAAGCTGAAAGAAATAAAATCGGTGGGTACAGCAAGGCGAGGGTTCTATTGTAATGTTTTTAAGAGTCTTAAAGAGTAAATAGTCACTAGATGCTATCTACTGAAAAGCTGGACAGTCTGATACTAGGTGAAATGGGATTTTGGATGAGTTTCCAAGATGAACAATGACATTACCTGCAACTTTGATCTTCATGGGCCATGATTTCCTGCAATAGTGAAGTGCTATTGACAAAGACAGTGGGATAGTTAATTCCTATTAAAAGTGAACAATGACCTGCATAGGTGTCAATATTTGCAGGTCTCTGCTCTTCTTGATCCATGACACTGTTCTTTTTTTAGCAAAAGGTACCCCTTGCAGGAGCATTGGGGAAATATTGGCTATGTCAGCACAAAATTGTTACAGTCAGCAGTGGGAATGGGTGTGATATCTATCTACTGCATCATGAGCAAGATTCATTCCTTATTCTCTATTTCAGCGTGAACATTAGAGCTCATGACTTTAAATCCCCTCATTCCAAAATTTCTAACAAAATAAATATAGAGTAATGAACAAGTACTAAAGCAGAAAAGGAGGGGGAAATGGCAGATGCTATGTGTTTAATTCATGTACTTAGGGACTTCCAGAAATATTTTGGGGTGTGTGTGAAATAATTTATAATGTGAACAGATAACATATATTTATGAGTTTAGTTATTAATGCATTATGCATGGTATAATACTACATGCCATATGATATTTCTGATAGGTATAGAAAGAAATGCTATTAAGTGGACCAGCTATAATTTGTTTTGTCTTATTATGTGCTTGGTTAAAAATATTCATTCTCATAATCAAATGAATACTAGATGAAGGGAATATTGTGATTCAATTCTAAGATATAACAAATGTTTCTAATAAAATGCAGATTTAATTTTTGGAAAACATATGGCAACTTAGAAAAACGCATTAAAATGCTAAGCAGAATTCTAAAGAGAAAGTTTGTACGCCAAGGCCCTTCCATGGAATGGAAGACTAGCAAATCCTCCTGACCTGCTAGAGATAGGAAAGATGTGTTACAACTCTAATAGTTATAAAACTGTGTGAACACATGCCTGACCAATGGGATTGATTGTAGCACCTGCATCATCATTATTTTAAGCGATTTAGAAGGAACTAAACTGACTGGGATATTGGTGCAGTAGTGTGCTTTCTTGGCCCTTGCAGGACTCTTCTTCCCCCAAATGCTTCCTTCTGTGATGAAGGTGATGAATCTATGTAGAGCAGGCTCACAAATCAAATGTCCCAGTGAAACTCAATATAAGACAGTGAAGTGGACCCCAGTAAGATTATGAGGAGCACTAAGGACTGTGGGTAACTGATGATAGGAGCAGCAACAACAGAGATCTGGTTGTTTGTCACCTTGTAGGAATATAAGCCATATGTGCCACAGGTTTTGTTACCAGGAAATCCTTGGGTGGGGTTGGGCTTCCTGTCACAAAGACAGGGTTGAATCATTTTAGGTGTTTATTGGGAAGCCTAGCCAACCAAGAAGACAGGACACCTATAAGCATTCAAATCCTGTCCTCCAGCCAGGTTCAGCAGACAGGGTTATAAAGGGGAAGGGGCAGGGGTGAGGCAGCCCTGGAGGTCCACAGATATCAGCTATTGTCCTTTAGTCATCAGGTGATGAGATGATATTTAGAATCTTTGTGGGTCAGTCTTACTCTATCAGTTCTGCTTGCTAGATTCACAGCTGAATCACCTCTTTAATTGCTTCCCACAGATCTTGAAAAGGAAACAAAAAAAACTTAACCCACTATTCACATAAGAATATGGGTTCTAAGATCTACACTAATAAAAAAGAAAGATGCAAATTGACCACACCTTCACAACACCCACCAACCATTCAGGAGTGAATATGCAAATTAACCCAACAAAGATGGTAGGTTAATTTGTATATGTAGGAACTGAGCTGCCAAGGACAGGGAAGGATGCAGTTGTGCCACACTGCCATAGCAACTCTGGGCCTCTGGGCAGTTGTGGGAAGGCAGAAAGGTGGCTCTGGGCTGGAGCGAAGATGGTGCCAGCAGCCAGTGGAAGGAAGGCCAATTCTTACATGAATCTTTGTACATCGGGCCTCTAGTTTAAAATAATATGGTTATTTTTTCAGATTAATTCAGGTGCTTTATATATCATACTAGAAGCCTGGTGCATGAAATTTGTGCACGGGGGGCGGGAGGATGTCCCTTAGCCCAACCTGCACCTTCTCTAATCTGGGACCCCTCGAGGGATGTCTGACATCCTTCTCACAATCCAGGACTGCTAGCTCCAAACTGCTCACCTGCCTGCCTCCCTGATTGCTCCTACATGCCTCTTTGACCACATGGGGGCAGCTCTCTTGTTTGTTGGAGTGATGGTCAATCTGCAAATTACTCTTTTACCAGATAGGATTATAAGTCTCCTCTATTGGTTTTGATGCTTCAAGAAATCCTGACAAATTAGATTTTTAACTATTAGTTTCCTATTTTAATTGGCAAAAAATCTACAGATTGAACTTTGCCTGTGGGCCTTATCTTTTTTTAAATAGCTAAATTCTAAAGATATAATAACCAATATAATATCCATTTTGTCCCTTGTCCCTCTCATCATGTCAGATAGCAGACCATGAAAACCTTTTAATTTAAAGAAGAAAGTCCCACACTGGCCTAGAGCATCCTTTACTGCCTAAGGCATTATGTGAATTTCCATTATTAGTTGTACATTATTTTTTTTTTTAGGACAGAGGGACCTTTAGTTTCCTGCTAAACATTAGAGTATATCTGATTATCACCTTAGTGAGATAATGAAGAAAATCTAATTCGATAAAACTGACTAATGGATTATGGGAGAAAGCAAAGCTTCTGGGAAATGGTTCTACTATGTAAAAAAAAGTCACTTGTTTAAAATGCAGATCTCCTGGCTGCAACCCTGAAGATTCAGATATTTTAAATCTGGAGAGGAGGCCCAACTGCACGTCTAAAGAGCACTCCTGGGTGATTCTCAAGCAGGTAGTTTTTAAAAGTAAACAAAACTTAAATTTTAGTGTGCATGAGGTCACCCAGAGGGCTAATTATAAAACAAATTGCTAAGCCCCATGCCAGAGCTTCTGATTCAGTGGTTCTGGGGTGGGGCCTGAGGATGTGCATTTCTAGCAAATTCCCCTTTAATGCTGCTGCTGCTGCTACTGCTGGACCAGGCATCAATCACACTGCATGCAGGCAGGTTACTAGAGTAGCCCATGGAGGCCCTAGCAAGAGTATTCAGGAGCTGAAAGAGGATGGGAGAGGCTGAAATAACCTCATCTGCTTCCTAATGTTGCCATGGATCTGGTGCTGGAGCCTGAACTTAATTGCAATGTACACTTTGCAGGTTCATTCACTCTTCAAATACTTATTGACACTTGCAATGTGCCAGATACTATGCTAGATAGGCATAAGTCCATACATTATTTACTTATTAAATCACTAATTAATTAATTCAACAAATACCTATTGAGCATCTACCATTATCCAGGCCATGGGCTAATTGCTTGTAAAAAGTAGGAGCCAGCAACTCTTGGCTTCACTGCTATGATCCGTATTCAGAAGGTGGCTTGAAGAAAAGGTTGGTCCTCAGCCCAGCTGGCGTGGCTTCAGTGGTTGAGTATTGACCAATGAACCAAGAGGGCACGTACCTGGGTTGCGGGCTCAATTCCCAGTAGAGGGCATGCAGGAGGCAGCCTACCAATGATTCTCTTTCATCGCTGATGTTTCTTTGTCTCCCTCTCTCTTCCTCCCTGAAATCAATAAACATTTATTTTTAAAAAGAAAATGTTGGTTCTTTCTGGGCAGAATAGAATGATAGAGCTGGTTTATTGTGCTATCCTGTGGGAATGATGTTTTGCACAGGTCCCTGGAGCTCAGAAGGAGAGACACTGTCTGAACAACACTGACAGCTCTGGTCCTGAGGGCCCAGAGAGGACACAGAGCAGGTTCCTGTTATAAGCGTCCAGGCTTCCCACCATCAGCTCTGTGCTGGGCAGCAGGACCCCAGACACTTTTTGTAGAAATAGTGCCTTGCCTGTGAAGACAAATACACAAGACAGGCTGTCAAGGGCTGCTCCCATGCAGCAGTCCTGCATGGTTTCCTGGAAAACAGCCATAGGCCCCACAAGAGACCTGTCTTTTACTGTGTGCAGACAGTGGGTGAAAGGGCAGGCAGAGGGCAGGAGGGAGGGGGCGGTCAGAGCACAGATATCTCTAAAGTTGTAGAGGCAGCTGTGAGGGTCCCTCCCATGTGCCATGTGGTTCAGGGTTCAGGTTCAGGATTTGGTTCTAGTTCTGGAGGAGCCCGCGCACAAATGAAAGAGACTAGATAAGAAAATAAAACTTGGGAGTTAGGGGCCAGGCAGGAGCCCCACTCAAGAGGAAGAACTTCTATTTGCTCTGGCTTTGCTATTCCTTTTATTCAGGTTTTGGGATATACCCATAGCCCTTGGGCAAGCAATTCCAATAACAGCCAATCAGTAAGAATTTACATAAAACTAAAAGGTGGAAGTTGCCATTGTCTCCACTAAACCTTGGGTGCAGAGCTCTGACCTTTCAAAGCTCAAGGTTTCCAGCCTTCTGGGTTCCTGGTCAACACCTCTCTGCTAGTGGAGACAATAGGTGGCTTCCAACAGGCAACTCTATATGACGCCCATTGACAAGTAATTGCTTTTTAATGTAAAAGCTAGGCCTGGAGGAGAACTGGGAGTCTCCTGGTAGTTGTCTCGGATTCAGACCTTTTTTTTACAAACATGGTACATTGATGTTGAAAACAAAAAGGGGCTCCAATCTAGTCTGGCTCTTTCTCTTTTTCTTTCTTTCTCAGTTTCCTGAGTCTATCCATTTTTACAGAGCCTAAATAGTAAATTATTATTGAGGGAACACATATTGAGAGTTTTCAATATGGTAAACAAATTGGTTACATTGGCTTCAAAATATAGATCATTTCCTTGAGACATCATTGTGGTTTTCTAATATTATACAAATTTTTTTAAATCACAACTATTTAACTTACAATTCTTAAACTGAAAACTCCTTGGTAAATGAAACTGGATAATTCAGCCCTATATCTCTCCAATACTTACACATGGTGGACACTCAATGTATGTTTTGTTGACTACATGATAGGAGAGAATGAATGAACATTGCGAGTATGGAGGTGTTGTAGTGTAGCCCCCATCTTACAAAGGACACCTCAAGAAGTTGAATTATGAAGTCATTTGTTAAAGGCCGGCGGCATATGAGGTATGGAGCAAAAGTGCTCCAAATCTCGCAGCCCCGTACAGCTAGCTTGACACATCTGGCTTATACTGGCAGAATATCACATAGGTATGGATTACATCTTTGGGTCTGGAATGAGGAAACTGTTTTGAAAAAATTGAGCAAGTTAGTTACCTAAAGTATTTAAGAATCACTGAATCAACAGAAACACATTATCTGGGACCACCTGGGCAATTTAGAATGATTGTGCTGTCCAGATTCTGGGATCACTAAGTCAATAGGAATGCACCATCTGTAGCTATTGAGGCAATTTAGGGTAATTGTCCTGTCCTGGTTCCCAGAGAAATGCTTTTCGATGACCAGGGAAATCACAATCAATGGGATATTCAAACCATCATCAATGGAGTATTCAATCAGACATAAGTTCAGAAAATTAAAATAACTTTCTACTTTTTAGCAAACAAATAAGTACAGAATCCAAACTGCAGTTTCTACCTGAGATGATTGCTGCCATACTTCAGAGGAAACAGGCTCAGGGAAGTGTGGGGATGTCTCAAGGTCTTGCAGCAAAAGTGGGTGAGAAGCTGTCTGTTGCCTGCCAGGGCAGCGTTCACCTACTGCCTCTGCCAGAACCCCACTGACTCTCACTGGTAAGTACAGATGCTTACTCTCAGTTACTAAAGTTGAGATTTGAAGAGATCGGGGGAAAAGTGAGCTGTATCCAGAATAATACATATTTTAATGTAAGTTGAAATTAAAAAACAATTTATTTGGGAGATAGTTTTTATTTTCCTCTAGGGGACAGATGTAAGAGGAAAATTGGACAGAAGATTTAATTTATAATCCAAGACTTAGGTAAGGATTTTCATAAAAACTCTAAATCCTATTAAAACTGCTTTAGGGAAACATATGCACACCTTTTACTACAGATCTTTTAATTGACTTGATGAATTGAGTTCACCAGGAGGTGCTGTAATTTCTGTAAGGCTGGAAGAAGAAATATTTAATTTCCATATCTACTCAAGAAACTATTTAAACTCGGAATACTTATCCTTATGGCTGGAAAACAAGGATAATGTGACACTAGTGGATATAAAAACTCAAGCAATTCTAATAATTCTCTGTTTATCTCCTCTGTGCTGTATCTCATTTAGCAGACCGCTCCGGTCTCAAGCTGCCATGGCACCATCTAGTTCTGCCAACTGTGTCTCTGAAATACCTCCCAACCCCATTCCTCTTTTCCATTACCTTTGGCCAGATTTACATGCCTACCATCTCCCTCCTTATTCTCCTTCACACTATCCTTAGCTCTCGTTTGAAACACAAGACACATTAAGCCATTTCCTAACACCCTAATACAGCACTTCACCACACAGTGGGAAGTCCCAATCCATAGACAAGTGTTCAGGGCCTCCTGCAGCTCTGCTCCAATTACTCTTTCCTCTCCACAAACTCCATTCCAGCCAGGCTCAACTACTCATGGTCCTTCTTCAAATTGTAAAACGAGAAAGATAGTAGTGTGTAGCTGTTAAGAGCAGGAGCTCTAGGGGCATGCTGCCTGTGTTCGAAAGCCCGTTCTGCCATGAACTTGGTGACCTTGAGTATTTGTCACTTCTCTGAGTCTCAATTTTTTCTCATCTGTGAAACAAATAATGATAGGACCTCCCTGGGGAGGTTAACAGGAGTTTAACCAGAGATGACACGTATAATATGTTTGGAACAGAGCACATTAGTCACCACTGTCATCTTTCCAGTTGTTGCTCATGATCCCCTCTTGGTACCCATGAGACCACACTCACCGTGTGGCGAATTGTTTACTTACCATTTTGGAAATCAACCAATGAACCAATTATTTTTCTGGATTCCTGCAGCACTTTGGTTGCCCTTGCTTTTTTGTGCCTTGAGTTCTAATGAGTACTTGGCTGTCTTCATACCCTCCCCTGATGATGAACTCCTGGGAAGCAGAAACACTGTGGTCATTTCCCAGCTGTTGTGCCAGCCAGGGCTTAGCACCTGGGAAATGCTCATCAAATATTTGGTGAATCAGAAAAAACTTAGCTGTGAGACCTTCAAAGCACTTTATGCACATCAAAAAAGACAATCTAATTAGAGACTACTACTCATTCACCCTATACAAAAGCTAATTTCACTCATTCAACAACTATTTATGGTCAAAAGGTGCCACATGCTAACCTGACAAGCTCCGAGGAGGCCTGTGTGGCAGTCTTGCAAACTCAGAGACCTGAAAATACCACAAAAGATGGTTTGAAAATTAAATATTTAACTACAAACAGGTTATAGGGGGTAGTCATGTCTTAGGCCGATATTTTCCCTGACAAAGATCAACTTAGATCTTTCCTGAGCCCATTTACCTTTTTTGCTTCTAAGATAACATATCTGAGATGTCTGGGTAACTTGTAATTTCCCTTTTTTCTGGAGCCCCAGGGGCACAACCAAATGTGGGGGGACAGATACAACAAATTTCTTCATTATCATGTTAATTGTTCCCTCACTCACCTAAGTATGTGTATGTTGTGGGGCAACTTCCACGACCAGTTGCAAATGACCACAGGGGCAGTTAAGTTGGTAATAAACAAGCAAGGATTTATTAAAATGGCCAGGATGGTCATAGGGCAGGATGGTCGGAGGGCACTACAAGCGTGGAGACCTAACACTAACAGCCATGCCATCCCAGGTGTAGGTAGTCCTTTTATAGGGTCTGGACCATAAATTTTCATTGTTTTAAATTCCACGAACAAGCTGCAGGGTCTTATCTGAGGTAGGGAAGTGCCAGTAGACTATGACTGACCCTGTTGCCTGCTTCTTATCTCTAACCATACATCTTGATGGACATGGGAATGTAGTCCTATCTCATAAAACCGAAGGTACAATTCAACTTCTGGTGCCACTGAGTCAACAAGAATTACTTTTTTATGGTTCTGGTCCTCCAAATAGGTTTATGTGAGTTTTTAGGTCTCAATCTGGAAGCTAAAGTAACTACCCTTTTGCTTTAAGCAAGCAAGTGTGAATAGCAGCTAGAATAGCAGGGTCAAGTTTCACATTGCAGTTTTACCTGAGATAAATACTACCATATTTCAGTGCTCATCATTTTACTTTTTATCCAATCCCAGGTGTTTCCCACCACTTTGCTTTATCCCACCTCCTTAATCCATCACCAATGAATTTCATGTAACCCACCTATGTCCCTCCTTTGATTGGAAAGTGTAAATACAAATGTAACCCACCATTCTCCAGAGCATTATCTCAATTCATTGAGGTTCTGCTTCCCGGCATATGTCAACAGTTTGGCTCAAATAAACTCACAATTCTTTACAGGTTTCAATGGTGTTTTTATGTTAACATATTTACTGAATGTCTACGATTGCCAATCACTGTTCTTAGCACTGGGATACAAATTTTTTTTTTAAATGGGCAAATTTTCTACCCTCAAAGAGCTTCTATTTTAGCAGATGGAAACAGTGAATAAACAACTTTAAGAAGCTAATAGTGCTATGGGTAAAAAGAAAGCAGGAAGAAAGGTAGATGAAAAGTTGCTATTTTATAAATGGGTGGTCCAGGTAGACCTCATTGAGAGTGTGACATCTAAGCAGAGACATGGGAGAAACTTGCAGCATTGAAGGGGGGAGGGAAGGTACTCAAAGCAGAGGGAATGGCCAATGCCAAGTCTATGAGGAAGGGCTTGCCTGGAGAGTTTAAGGACCAGCAATGCAGATGTGTGGCTGCAATGGTGTAACCCTACGAGGGAGGGGTGAATGTGAGGTGAGGTGATTGGAGCTGGACCTTATAGAACCTCTGGGATTCACCGTGTTTGAATGTATTTCTCAATTCCCTATCCTCACCCCATCAAAGGCTACCCTTAACATGAGTCTTTTCATTTCCATTAGAGAAAACTTTAGGATCCAGTTCATAGTCTGCTTCCTTTCCATCTTTTGAACATTAGTTCTGTATGTTTTCAACACCCACGCAGACAAAACATCCAATGATGTAACACAACTGGCCCCCTTTCCTAAAAATTACTCTCCTCTGTTAAATGCTGAAAATCTGCCTTCTTCATTATTCATGGCAGAATGCCTCAATGTGGCTGAAAGAAATGTGCATACCTGACCATGCCTAATGAAGCTGCTTCAAACTGGTACCCAACATGAGTGGATTACTGAATCTGCCCATTGACTTTTTATTTATCCTTTTTTTAAAATGTTGTTTTCCTTTCCCTCAGTTGAGGATGGCCTGCAATCAAAACAGGAAGGCTATTCTGCTTTCAATACTTATTTTAATTTTTAAAAAGTTATTTTCATATCATTATATGTACAATATCAAAATTCAAAAGGTTAAAACAGAATGTAAAGAGTGAAAGGTGAGTTTATGGAGCTGTCCCTGCAATATCCAGTTCCCATTTTAGAAGACAATCTTTTTTTTTTTTTTTTGAAAAAATTTTTTTATTTTTTTTTAATCTTTATTGTTCAGTTTATTAATTACATTGTTTCCCCTTTTTATCCCCCTATAGCTCCCCTCCACCCTGTACCTATCCCACCCTCCACCCTCACCTCCCCCTCCCCACTTTCCTCTCCCATTGTTGCTAGATTTTTGTCCAGTCTCTTGCTGCACTTCCCACAACCCTTTTCTCCCCAAGAATTGTCAGTCCATTCCCTCTCTATGTCCATGTCTCTGTTATATTCACCAGTTTATCCTGTTCAACATCTTATCAGTTCACTTGATTTTTATGTTCATTTGTTGATAGATGTGTATTTGATGTTCATAATTTTCATCTTTACCTTTTTCTTCTTCCTCTTCTTAAAGAATATCTTTCAGCATTTCATATAATGTTGGTTTGGTGGTGATGAACTCCTTTAGCTTTTTCTTATCTGCGAAGCACTTCATCTGACCTTCAATTCTGAATGATATCTTTGCTGGATAGAGTAACCTTGGTTGTAGATTCTTGCTGTTCATCACTTTGAATATTTCTTGCCACTCCCGTCTGGCCTGCATCGTTTCTGTTGAGAAATCCGCTGACAGTCGTATGGGTGCTCCCTTATAGGTAACCCACTGTTTCTCTCTTGCTGCTTTTAATATTCTCTCTTTGTCTTTTGCTCTTGGAATTTTAATTATGATGTGCCTCGGTGTGGTCCTCTTAGGGTTCCTATATATTGGGGTTCGGTGCACTTCTTGGACTCCTTAGTCAATTTCTTTCACCAGGTGTGGGAAGTTTTCAGTCACTATTTCTTCAAATAGGTTTTCATTGTCTTGGCCTCTCGCTTTTTCTGGCACCCCTATAATTCGGATGTTGGTATGCTTGAGGTTGTCCCAGAGGCCCCTTACACTATCTTCAATTTTTTGGATTCTTTTGATTTCTTGCTTTGTCAGCTGAGTGGATTTTACCTCTTTGTATTTCAAATCTTTAACTTGGTTCTTGGGGTGCTCCAGGGCACTTTTAGGTCTTTGTATAATATTTTTTTGTTTCAGTCAGTGTATGCTTAATTTCTGGTTGGTTCTTTTTCATATCCTTGAGAGTCTGCTTTATATCCTTGAGGGTTTCTTTCATTTCCTTGTAGGACTCATTCATTTCCACGTTGGTCTTGATCATTTCTTTGCAGCTCTTGTTTATATCCTGGAGGGTGTTGTTCATTTTCTTGTAGGCCTCATTCATTTCCTTTGTGGTCTTGCTTATTTCCTTATAGGCCTCGATCTTTTGTTGGAGCCTCTTAAAAAACCCTATAACCGTGGTTCTGAATTCCATGTCCAGTCGTTTTTTTCACATCTGAATTCCATGTCCATTTCTTTCACATCTGATTTCTTTCCATGTTGCTGCATGGTGGCTGCTTCCCTGAGTTGGTCAATTAGCTTTGTGTGGTAGACTTCCTACTAGGGATAGTGGCTCAGCCTCCCCGGTTACCTGAGGTGGATATGGGCTGCACAGTCTTGCTGAAGTTAAGCTCAGTTAATCGTTGTAAGCACTTGGAGGGTTGGCCTCCAGGCCAATTGTCTGTGAAGCTCAGCTGTGCTCAGGTTGGATGGGCGGAGTCTCCGGGCCAAGCAGACAGCGTTAGCTCCGCCCTGTGCTGCCCCAGGGACTCTGTTCTGGGGGCAATGGCCGCCAGCACCTCTGAGAGAGAGTCACTGCGGAGTTCCACAGGCTGCCGGTTGCCAGGGAATTCAGACTTTCCCAAAATGAGTCTGCATGCGCAATGTCTCCCCCAGGGTCGTAAAACAAAGCAGTCTGATGGTTTTCCGAATGAGAGGCAAGTTGCGGTGTGCTCTCTGCGCCGTCACGCAGCCGAGCTGTTCGCGCAAGCTGCCTTCTCCACAAGCCGGGAGACCCGGCAGCACCCGAGCTTCGGCGTGCCCTCCCACTGTCCAGTTTTCACCCCATGTGATAGTGGGTTCTCTGGACTTCGCCCAGAGCTGGAGAATCAGTCCAGTGGGATGTCTTTGTCTCCCCGTTCGAGAAAACTGGCCGGTTTTCAGCCGCCCGCCCTCTGTGCGGCGCGCACTCCAAACCTCTCTCCGAGTCTTTCAACGCTGTTCGCCGCCGCTCCTCCGAGTCACAGTGTCTTATCTTCACTTTTATTTGTGGAATTTTCACTCGGTGAGCTTTCTGGTGATTCTGGAAGGTGTTTGTTCTTTCGTTAAGTTGTAATATTAAAATTGCTGATTATGACGGCAAGATAGGTGTTCTACCTTTGCCGCCATCTTAGTTCTCCCTAGAAGACAATCTTTTTTTCAAATTTCTTATGTCTATGTGGAGTTATGCTCTAAAGCACAAGTAAAAGCACTTGTGTGTGTGCCTATAAATACAGCTTGTAAACATGTGTGCTTGTGTGTATGCACACATTTTGAATAACATTATATACACTATCTTGCATCTTGAAACTTACACATAACAGGTCTGTCTCATTACTTTCAATGAAATGGGAATCTCAGAGTTAAACAAAACACTGGACCAGGGTAATATTTTCAATTCTCTTAATTAATTTTCTTATTGTAAAATGGAGATGATTATAACAATCACCTACCATGATTTTTGTGAGGATTAAATGAGATAATACTTTGTGAAGCACTTGGCATAGTGCCTGACATAGCAATTGCTCACTAAATATTACAATATAATATTGTAATCAGCTCTATTACTTCTAGTAATGCTGCTGGTTAAGCACCATCAGGAGAGCAATATGTGAAATCTATTCTTTTTATTCACCACTATTATTAGCTTTAATAGTAAAAAAATGGCTTTAAGGTGACTAATTTTCTCAATAAGTAAGCTCAAAGATCATGCTGGCTTTATTATGTTTTTAATTAAAAAGGTATTTTACTTTACCAGTACTTTCCCATTTGTAAAGCAGGGATTGGAAGGAACATCCAAAAATTGCTTAGAGCTCCCTCACCCAAATATAACCATTGTTGCCATATGTGTTTCTTCCTGGGAGCCTTTTGTATACTCACATTGTTGGGGAGTATAGCGCCGGCCTATGAACAGAGAGGACCCGGTGGGGAACATGCAGGGGGCAGCCAATCAATGATTCTCTCTCATCATAGATGTTTCTATCTCTCTCTCCCTCTCCTTTCCTCTCTGAAATCAATAAAAATAATTTTTAAAAAATTTTAGGTCCCTGTTTTCCATCTATTGAGTTTCTATCCATTCCATTCCATTGCCCTTTTTAAGCCAAGAAAGAATTATCTAATGCCTATTTTCCCTTATCTAATAATTCATTTTGGGTTTGGTCTTTATGAGTGCATATTCTTCTTCTCCCAGTAGATTAGGCTAGAGACCCTGCCCAAACCAGTGATCAGTAGCACTGGGCACAGAGGTAATTTCAGCTGGTCTGTTGAGTTTGTGTAATTATAATCCAGCAAAGCGAAGAAAATCTTGACTGGCAAAATTATGAAGGTTTCAAGTAACAAAAGGAAAAATGAAAGTAGAGTCCATGACCACAGAAAATTAAGGAAACCTATAGAAAGAGCTTGGAGCATAGAGGAGAGAATGCCATTATATCATCCATAAAGTGATGGATAATTTAGAGACCACTTGTGATTATGTCTACAATTCCAAGCTGTGTGGTGAACTCAGTGGTGAATTAAAACAAACTGATTATTTGGATTTCCAATTAATTAATTAATTCAATGTATATTTATTTAGTGTTTATTATTGTCTCAGATTATATATGGGTAAAATATACATAATGAGAACCTTAATCTTAGAAGATTAAATATTGTTATGGTGTTTGATCAAATTACATCTGCCAGTGACTTTAATATAGTAAATTTAGTCATAGATCTCTTACATTGTATTTTTCTATATTAAATATTATGGCATTTAAATAAACTGGTTATATAAATACTAGATGCCTGGTGCACAAAATTTGTGAATGGGGGAGGGAGGGTGTCCCTTGTCCAGAGGTTCCTCTCCTTCTCCTGCACAGCCTCTGGGGAGATCCTTGTCCTGGGGCATCCTCAGGACCCTGGCACACAAAGACCTGTTGGATACTTGGGGACTTGGGCTTTCAGGTCTGGCTTCTCTGCCTGGCATAGTGCAAATTTGCTGCCCCAGGCCTGTTCTCTCCCTCCAGGCAGCGGTAAAATATACATAATGAGACAGCCTGCCCTCTCCCACCATGCCGGCCAGGGGTGCTGAGGGCCTCCCTCTCCTGCTGCAGGCCCACCCTCTCCCACTGTTCACAGCCCGCCCTCTCCCACCTTGCGGTGGGATATGGCAGGCCGCCTGGTCGGCCGGGGGCGCAGACAGCCCACCTTCTCCTGCCAAAGGCCCGCCCTCTCCTGCTGCAGCCCTGCCTTCCACCTCACGCCTGCCCTCCGCTCCTGATTGGCTGGCCCCTGGGTGCTCCCTGCCGCCTCCACCACCACCGCTGCTGCTGCTGCTGCTTCCCCTCACAGCACCCAGGTGTAGGGTGCAGGGTGCTGGCTGCTGTCGCCATCTCATCTCCACCCATGGGGCCCAGCACTTGGGCCACTTGACCCTGCCCCTCGGCCCTGCCCCCTGCTCCTGATTGGCTGGTAGCATAGCCAATCAGGAGCCAAAGTAGGTCACATTTGCATGTTACTCTTTTATTAGATAGGATATGTGTTTCTGTATTATGCATCAAATTAATCAATAAGACTTTCAGTTGTCAAACATAATGAAATATGTGCCTTTATAAACAATAGAAAAATATTATTTTCTAAACATTTTATTTAAATATTAGTTTCATTGGGACTTTTTCTAAGAGTCTTTAGGAATTTTTATGGAGCAATGCAATTATATAACTTACGAAATACAAATAATTTGTCCCCAAGACCTTTTGTGGAAAAGAGATCAGAAGAATTTATGGGTCATATTATAGTTATTTTCAAATCCAGTTTTAAGATAATTTTTAAAGCATGTCTATCTTTTCACTTTCCAAACTGTTTTCTCTATCTTCATATAAAGTTTTCTTTCAACATTTTTAAAGGTAAGCACTTTAAGAGGAAAGTAATTGGTAGTAAACACACAATACAACATATGAATGATATATTGTAGAATTGTATACCTGAAACCTATGTAATTTTATTAACCAATGTCACCCCAACAAATTCAATAAAAATAAATAAAATAATTTTGAAAAATTAAGTTTCAGTAGAATAATTTATAAAATGGTATATTAACATGAATATTTTTATATTTCACTTCTTGGGTTCTTTATCCCAAATTGCCTAGATTTTCCTTTTAATAAGCAAAATTTGCAGTTGTATAATCACTTGATTTAGATTCTGCATTAATAGGTTTATAAAGTCCTTTATTATATGAGCTAAGGTATTTATCTAAGGTATTTAAACTTATCTTCAACCCAGTGGCGCAAGTTCCAAAAGATGCCTGTAAGTAGATGTAATTACATATCAAATTAATCCAATGGTGGCCTATCAGGTTACAATTACTCCTGGGATCCTCCTGGCACCTTTTCCACATTCTCTTTCTTTTTTTTTCTTTTTTTTTTTAATATTTTTATATATATTTTATTGACTTTTTACAGAAAGGAAGGGTGAGGGATAGAAAGTCAGAAACATCGATGAGAGAGAGACATCGATCAGCTGCCTCTTGCACGCCCCCTACTGGGGATGTGCCCGCAGCCAAGGTACATGCCCTTGCCAGAATCGAACCCAGGACCCTTCAGTCCGCAGTCCGACGCTCTATCCACTGAGCCAAACTGGTCTCGGCTCCACATTCTCTTTCAATCTGCCATTTTAGAGCCTCCTCATGATCACCAGCAAGAAAATGTTTCTAAATTACACCCCATTTCTAAAACTGCCTAGGAACCAGCTCCCCCGAGAGTCTGCAATCAACTGTGACAGTAGGCGCAACAATGTTACAATGTTCATTTTTCCCTGAGGAGATCTCTACTTTCCAACTTTAAATCTCTGTTTAAAAATCCCTCCCAAGCCAACACTGGTTTGACTCAGTGGATAGAGCATCGGCCTGTGGGCTGAGATGTCCCGGGTTTGATTCAGGTCAAGGGCATGTACCTTGATTATGGGCACATCCCCAGTAGGGAGTGTGCAGGAGGCAGCTGGTCGATGTTTCTCTCTCATCGATGTTTCTGACTTCCTATCCCTCTCCTTTCCTCGCTGTAAAAAATCAATAAAATATATATATTTTAAAAAATCCCTCCCAAAAGATAGCTGCAGCACACCTGACAATTTTCTCTCTAGGAGTTGCCTCTGCTTTTGTATTTGCTTTATAATTTGGTGTCCATGATACAATTTTTTCATATATTTTGCAGTTCCTTGGAGTGTAACACTCAAAATAACAATATGGTTTCTCGTGGATGTCAAAGGCATGAAAAAGAGTTAGCCTTTTTTTTTTCAGGATTTGCTTAAGTAATAAAAGGTGAGGGCTCTGGTGGAGTGTGGGATCCAGGCAGAGGTCAGGAGGCAAATGTCTCCTGGAGATTAGTTTCCCTTCATTCTTCACTGGAGGATCTGGAATTATTCAGGCCTTCTCCTAGTTATCATTTTCTGCCTTCTTTAATTTGCACATTTTGCTTTTTGCTTCTGTTTTCCAACATTGCAGTTCTTTCCTTGTGGATTATTTGGAGTTGCTCAAATGAACCATTTAATAAACTATAAATAGCAGCTCATTTGTTAACTAATTAGTATCAAATTTACAATCCTCTTACACTTCCTCCCTCCCCTGATTATTAAGTCAGTGGTCGGTAAACTCATTAGTCAACAGAGCCAAATATCAACAGCACAACGATAGAAATTTCTTTTGAGAGCCAATTTTTTTAAACTTAAACTTCTTCTAATGCCACTTCTTCAAAATAGACTCACACAGGCTGTGGTGTTTTGTTGAAGAGCCACACTCAAGGGGCTAAAGAGCCGCATGTGGTTCCTGAGCTGTTTATTGCCAACCACTGCACAAAGTTTCCTTAGCTCTCCTGAGCAGACTCAGTTTGGTGGCTTCCCAGAGCTCACTGAAGGATGGGCACACACATGCTGTTGCCATGGAAACAAGGTAATTGCTGAGGATTCATCCTGCATGGGCAATATTGAGCTAGCTGCTGTAAAGTTTCTCTTTTATTACAAAACATTTACAAGAAAAATGTGATGTGTTTCACAATGTTAAAGTGCTTGCTTTTTTTCAAGAAGCTAAGTAAAATTTTATTAGAATAAATACTAAACAGGATGGAAACTCTTCAATAAGAACTGAGTTTAAAATAGGCAAAGGTAACTGATGACAAAAAAAATGATTGAAAGGCCATAGGCCTTGACTGAGTAGAGGATGTGAACATTTCTCTTCTTTGGGGCTCACCTGTTCACATCTGCTGAATTTTACAGTGGTTGTCACTAGACCTGCCTCACACAATAACACAGGGCTAGAGTATACATTCTCCATTGTGGGTTTGGATGCCATTTCATACTGTCTGCTCTCTGACTTCCTCCTTTGTACCTAAAGACCTGATTGACTTTTTCTATCCTAACTTCCTTTCCCTTAGTCTGATTTCCCATGTTCTCTCCCACACTAACTTTTCTTTAGAAAGGAAGGCAATATTTTCCTCTCCTTGGATAGAATAGATTTTACCACATATTTGAATTCTAATATTAGATCTCTACCTTGTATGTAGTAGGAGCTCAGTAAGCTTTCACTTGGAAATATCTTCTGATAAGACATGTTTTCACCTTTGGCTCCACCATTATCCATAAAACACATACTGATCAGTATTTCTCAACTTCTTGTCCTCAATTCACAAGGGGCTTTCTAGACAGCATGCCTTCTGCTAAGAGTACTTTGATTTTCTAGTTCTTGTGTAATTCCATCCCTGTTCTCTAGCTTAAGAAAGTGCACATCCCTTATCACACGCTTCTCGCTCTTCTCTATTGAAACTTGTGGGACAGAATAAGATGACCTCCAGATTCATGTTCTATTCTCATACACTGCAGTTCTGTGACACTCTCCTTCAGTCACCTCATTGAGAAACCTTGTCTGACCAAGCTGGCTTACCACAGGAACTCCCAAACAGCTGATGGACACCTTTATTGTTCCCCTCACCACATTTTATTGATGTTAACTCTTTAGCTACCTGTCTTCCTCCAGTAAACCTGAACTCCTGGAGGTTAAGTCTGTCTCTTATTTATCATTGTTGGCACATTGCCTAGCACAGTGGGTAACAATGGACCTTCAATAAATATTCCATAAACCAAACAGTTGGTTGATTATTTATGTTGATGTACTTAGGTCATCCAAATTAAAGTTGTGCCAGTGCATTTAAACAGATCCCAAGTCGGAAGACTTTGCAAACCCTTTACTTATGTGGCTGTCACAGCTCCTAATACGTGTTTCAGATCTACTATGAAATGTTAAGAGACTGATGAGGGGTTAATTGAAAGCGACTAAGCTTGAAGAACACCTTTGGGAATTTGTGTTCTTATTTGCTTGGCATTCTCCCCATGCCAAGTCTGAGTGGTTTGCTTAAGTGATGTAGTATTGACATTCATGCTGAACAAATGTTTAACCAATCATTTATTCACAGTGTTGGTAATTGGATGGCTAATTTGTTGCCCAGTTTTTAAAGACCACAGGATAGAGCCAAGTCATACCTCCAGTTCCTCCTGAGGAGTTTACAGAATTGGATTTTAATTTCACAAAAATAAATAAAAATAAACTATATTCTCTTAATATGAAATCTCAGCTAAAATCAATAGCAACCTACTTCTTTGTGGAGTGTGAACTGGACCCAGTCAATTAGCAGGCAGCTTGTTAAAACGCATAGGACACAGGTTGTTAGATGCTTTATCATAATTTTATTAGCCCTGAGCATTTGAATAAATGAGGTGCAATGTTGCCTCAGGTCTCTGAATCTTTGATAGATAATTTCTGGACCTCCTGCTGAAATGCTGTGGGCTAATTTTCTGCAATAAATTTTCTCAGTGATTATTGCAGCCTGTAGCAATGAATGACTTTTTCTCCCACATATCGCCAAGCCTGAGAGCAGAGAGATGACACATAAGCTGGGTATATGTCTGAAAGAATGCAGCTGTGTGTGCATTTTTTATAGAGAAATAGCTTTCTCTAGAGTTCTTGCTGAAAATCCCATTCTTCCTTCCAAATAGCAGGCACTCAATAAATATTCATTGAGTTGTGTTCCATTTTGTGTTATGTGCTGGTATTCCCCACATCTGCAGAATTGGGGAGCATAGTGGAAGGGGTGATGAAAATGAGAAGAAAAGTCTAGTGTGATACTGCAAGGGCATAGTCATAAGGAGAGGTCCAAATTGACAATTAGACTCACTCACAAGGTGCAAATAAGCTTTAGGCTATATGTGTTAGCTTTGTAAAAGAATACAGGGCAGGCACTCCTGCAATTACAGCAGCTACTCAAGTACACAGCTCCCTTCATCTTCTCTCCCACTCGCGCCATATGCTGCTGTCTCAGACAGGAACCTAGTTGCCCACTTATTTTTGTTTTTTATCTTTATTGTTGAAAGTATTACAGATGTCCCCCATCTCCCTCCCCACCCCATTTACCCTTTCCACAATTCTTGTCCCCTGTACATATCTTTTATGATGTTCTCATCCATAGGTCCAAGGCCTGCCAGCTTTCAGCCCCACAGCCCATGTGCAGCCCTACAGATCAGGCGTAAACACAGCAAAACAGATACCACAGTCCCAGTTTATCTCAACGGAGCAGTTTCCAAGGAAGCAGTACTGTGGGAACACACTCTGCCCTGCATCAGCTGAGGCCTAGTGGAAAACCTAAATACAGGTATTCATTTCCATATCACTTGAATTGCAAAATAAATGCAAGCGGTGATTTTAAAAGAGAAAAATTTTATTTTCCACTGACTTTTATTGTCCAATTGGAGAGGTGTCCATAGAGAAATCACTCTATTACGGTGAAATGAACATGTCAACCATTCAGGACTTTAGCATCTGGTCGGTACCATAGAAAAATGAATGTCTGTGCACCCAGCTTACCAGACCTATTGGATGTTTGACTTAAAAATCCAAGAAGTGCTGTCTTTTTAGTGCTTTTCAACTCTTTCTTTTGGTTCTGGATACCTCAGTATCTCTCTCAGTCAGAGCAATTTCTCCCCTACCTAGGAACCCATGTCTCTTAATATTTTGAACATAATCTCACTTAAAAGAGCATCAGATCTATAGACATCAACCTACAACTGGCTTGAAAATTCCTTAAGTGTAAGGCTTTATTCAAAAACAGTGTCCTTTGCTATACAAATTCAAAATTCATAGTTTAATTTATCCCAGTTGGTTGTGATTAAAAGTCTCTTATTTATTTGGAAAGATAAATATCCTATAAATACAATAACCCCAAACCCAAGTCTTACTTTTCTGCAAAAAAAAAAATGCATAATAATCAAGTTCAAAAATATTTTCAGAACTGAAAATTCTCTATCATTCACATCTTGATAATAAGAGCAAATGTTAATCCCAAAGATGAGTCTGAATCATGCTTTCCTTCAGCAAAGGACAAAATTATACATTATATCTTAAATGAAGATATCTGATTTGAAAGTAAAGCATAAGTCAATTCCTACTTGACTTCCTATTTACCTTGTTGCTCATTATTCTATTGAAGAAGAACTTAGGTAAAGCCATATTTGTGAAGAAATCATATTGGAAAATATACACATCAAGTGTGATTGCTGAGAAATATGAACAAAAATGTAATGCTTATATGTGTCAAAGTTTTAAGCAAAAAAGAATAGATAAAATGAAATTGTTTTAAAATATATGATTTCATCATTATGCTTGAATTTATATTGTTCACATTTTTACATATCCTATATAATAAAAGCCTAATATGCAAATTGTCCCCTCAACCGGGAGTTTGACCAGGAGGTGGGGCCAGCTGGCTAACCATGGGAAGGGATGCCCTGTCTGGCAGTTGCATCCACTAGGGACCCTAATCATGCACAAATTGTGCATTAGGTCTCTAGTACTTTATATAGAGACTAGAGATCCAGTGCACAAAATTTGTGCTCTCGGTTGGTGAGGGGTGGGATCCCTCAGCCCAGCCTGCTCCCACTCACAGACTGGGAGCCCTCTGGAGATGTCCAACTGATGGCTAAGCCAGCAATTGGACAATCTTAGTGCTGCCACAGAGGCAGAAGAGGATCCAGCCACGGCCGCCACAACCCCAGCTTCTGGCTAAGCAGTGCACTGACCACAAGAGGGAAGTTCCGACATTGAGCATCTGCCCCCTGGTGGTCATTGCATGTAATAGCGACTAGACTGGTCATTCTGTTGTTTGATTGATTTGCATATTAGCCTTTTATTATATAGGATGTCCCTAGTGAACTTCTGTAATTGATATGATTGATTAACTTTCAATAGAAACCTTAATTGAGGTACATTACTGACATAGGACAAATTGTTTGAAGTTAGGTACTCAGGGAAAGTCACTAAAATATTGTGGCTAGTGGAAACATAAAATTATAAGGATTAATTTATGTGATGTTACTAACATATTTTATTGTATAAAATTTAGCATGTAATACCAAAAACCATTGGTTAAAAATACTAAGGAATATGGATTATCATAACCCTTACATGTCTGCTTTTGGTTAATACATGCAAAGTGCCATTTGCAATTTCTTCTTATTTAATGCTTTATTTAATTCACTATAATTCCATTTTTAAGTTTAATAATAATACTATTATTTTTTCAATTTCTCCACCTGAATACTATTTGTACTTTATACACAATTTAGATTAACACAGGGCTCCTGTGTCCAGGGCTTCATTTCATAAAATTATTCTTTAAATCTAATGATTTGATAAATTTGCACTGACACCTTTTTTGTTAGTTTTTTAATTAACTGATTGTCTTGTTTGGCACATATAGCCAAATTAAAAAATCTTAAATTCACCAAACTTGCTGTGAGGGGAAGAAAGGACAGTGCATTTTTGAGGTCATAGGAGTATAAAGATTAGTAAGAGAAAGATTAGTCTTCAGTGAGGACCATCTAGCCAAATATTTGCCATCCCCTCTCCCAATTATCTTCCAGTCCAATGAAGAAAAATAGATATAGACTACCTCCTGGTAGATCCTGCCTGCTGTGCTAATTCAATAAAATACTTGATACTACAGATATGCTCTCTGCTTTGATACCTACCCTGTCATCACTATCAGAGACTCAATCAGGAAGTTCCTTGTGAGTTCTCATTTTGGTTGACTTAGAGAAGAGAGATCCATGCCAATTATTATAACCCCATTTCAACCCAGGAGATGGATGGGAATAAAAACTGTATCTCAGAAGTCATTGCCTTCAAGCATACATTACATATTCATAAATGTTTCTTCTTTAACCTGAAAATAACAATTTATTTCCTGTCTCTTGAATTGATCCTTATCCCTTGATAGGCTCTGACTCAGCAAGCTCTAGGAGAATAAATACAATTCTAAGATGCCAAAATATGTTACAGCTAATTTGTTAATACTATGCCCTCAAGCCATAAGATGAGTTATGTGATCACACAGCAATTTCCAGTAGATCATTTATGAGAAGGTGAGATTTGGAGTAGGAAAAGACAGCTTTGAAAAAAAAATCACAAATAATAAAATTTTATATCTTTTAGTGACTTTAAAGTAAAATTGTGATTATTTTGCACACCACATAGAATTTGAAAACCTGAGCATCTACTTTACCTACACCCTCATGAATATTTATTAACTTTTTAGACCACTTTATTATGGCACACTATGTTTCTATACACAAAATTACCATGGCCTAATAGTATTCTTTAAAGTAGGACACTAAAATAGAAAATTATATTCAACACACTCTTGAACTTGGATTATATTGTATCAAAGGGAAATGGTTGTTGTTCAATATGTATAGAGACTATACATTTTTAGTCATTTTAAAGAATTCTGAACTGAAATAAAAATAGATTGTGATAATGTATACATTAAATACAAGGCATGCTCATATATATAGTAAGTCCTCACTTAATGTCAATAGGTCCTTCAACTTTAAACAAAATGATGTTCAAGTGTGGGGCAAAAGTAGGTTAACAGCTGTGAGTATGGAAAACATAGTTTATTATTGTAATTTTATTTATTTATTATGGTATTATGTTCCATACAAACAACTGTAAACCTAATTTTGCCTCACCCTGTATAACAAAAACCAATCTTAACGAGGACTAGTTGATATAAACAAGAGATCCTAAGAATCTCATCAATATTATAATGAAAAAACCTTAAATGAAACTATATCATTCGAAGATCAGTTGTACACATTTATAATAAAGCCATTGGAAATCTTATGGTAGTAAGAGTTTTGAAACATTATGGGTTAATTCATATTTCTCAAATGATAAATAGTGTATGTTTCTAAGTACTACTTTGGAAATGTAGAAAATGAGTGTAATTGCTCTGTGGCATTGTTTTATAATAACTTGTTCATGTTTATGGATAATTTACTATATAATTTTATATTTGGTGAAGGTCCAATGAAAGTAAATTTACTTATTTAGAAACCCTCATGTTGTAAATGAAAATAAAATACAGGAGATCTTTCACTGACTTTATGTCCTTCAAGTCAGTAGACACTAAGACTCATAATAAAGTTATGACATTATCCATTAAAAAGTTAAGGAATAAGCCAAGACCGGTTTGGCTCAGTGGATAGAGCGTCGGACTGCGGACTGAAAGGTCCCGGGTTTGATTCCGGTCAAGGGCATGTACCTTGGCTGCAGGGCACGTCCCCAGTAGGGGCGTGCAAGAGGCAGCTGATCAATGTTTCTCTCTCATCGATGTTTCTGACTTTCTACCCCTCTCCCTTTCGCTCTGTAAAAAATCAATAAAATATATTTATATATATATAAAAAAGTTAAGGAATAAGCCAAACACCAGCTCCATGGCATGCAGATATAGTAGCAAAGGCCAAGAAAACTTGTCTTAAAAATACATCTCTAACAAAACCACAGCAGAGAGAAAAATGATTATTTAAAGAGAAAAAATTAAAAATTTAAGTCAGAACCAATATCTAAAATGTGTTTCAATTACTCATTAAGTGAGTAGTGTGAATTCATCTTCAAGACCTCTTGCTTGTAATAAATCTTATGTACTAATAGTTTATCTTTAACTTCATGTAAGTTTATAATTGCATGAAGTAAGTGTCTGCAGTTTACCCTATTTTGTTGCCCTTAAGAAGGCAATGTAACAGTCATCAACATTGCAATTGCAAATATGATTTTTTAATTCACATTTCATTTTCTGAGTCTTTGCAGACTATAGAATTGGGAATGGCAGATCCCCACAGGGTACACAAAGAATCCATTTTCATCATATGCACACATTTATTATATGGACTAGAGGTCTGGTGCATGAAATTTGTGTATGGGAGGGTGTGTCCACCAGCCCAGCCTGCACCCTCTCCAATCTACTACTGCTCACCTGCCTGTCTTCCTGATTGCCCCTAACCACTTCTGCATACCAGCCTGATCACCCCCTAACCACTCCCCTGCCAATCTGATTGATGCCTAACTGCTCCCATGCCAGCCTGATTGCCCCTAACCACTCTCCCCTGCTGGCCTGATCACCAATTGTCCTCTGGCCTGATACAATTGTCCTCTCTTGCAGGCCTGGTCCCTCCCAACTGCCCTTCCCTGCAGGCCCAGGTGCCCCCAACTTTCCTCCTCTGCCAGCCTGGTCACCCTTAAGTGCCCTCCTCTGCAGGCTTGATCACCCCCAACTGCCCTCCCTTGTAGGCCTGGTCCCTCCCAACTACCCTCCTCTGCTGGCCATCTTGTGGTGGCCATCATGTATCCACATGGGGGCAGCCATCTTGTGTGTTGGAGTGATGGTGAATTTGCACATTACTCTTTTATTAGATAGGATAGAGGCCTGGTGCATGGGTGGGGGATGGCTGGTTTGCCCTGAAGTGTGTCCTGGATCAGGATGAGGATTCTCTTGGGGCATGAGGCAGCCTGGGTGAGAGGCCTGTGGTGATTTGCAGGCTGGCCATGCCCTCCCTGCCCCCGCAACCCAAGAGGAGACCCTAATATCTGGGATTTATTTATCTTCTATAATTGAAACTTTGTAGCCTTGAGCAGAGGCCAGAGAAGCCCAGGAAGCTTGGCTTCCTTTATTGCCAGGAAAATCCAAGCATCCTGCTTGCTATGTGGCCACCACCATTTTTTATGAGATTTATTTATCTTCTGTAATTAAAACTTTGCGGCCTTGCACAGAGGCCTGGGCTGGCCAGGAAGCTTGGCTTCCTCCATTGCCAGGAAAACCTAATCCTCCTGCTTGCTCCATGGCCACAGCCATCTTGGTTGGGTTAATTTGCATACTTGCTCCTGATTGATTAGTGGGCGTGGCTTGTGGGAATTGCAGAGGTATGGTCAATTTGCATGTATCTCTTTTCTTAGTGTAGATTCCTCTTTGTCTTGCTCTGATTACCAGTCCTGATAGTCATGCATCTCCAATCACAATAGTTTATTTTTCAATCAAATTTTGCTAATAAATTTGGAGACACCATCAACAGATACAGAATAGCCATAGTGGACCCATAATATATGCTGGCACTGAGCTTGACCTTGCCAAGAAAGGAGCTGAGATAGGAAGTAGACTGAGAGCTGAATATTTCCCATATCCATAGACAGGCATGGCTATTCCCCCTAGATTACTAGTGGCAGGGAATTTCAGCACAATTTCTGCCCTTTTTATTCAGTGAATTCTACTACGCTGGCTGAATTTTTACATTTCACTGAATTTCCATGAGAAATGTGTTTAGAATAGTATTTCAGACCTGAAATACTATTAAATTTAGAATCATTGAATTTTAGATCTGAGCGCTAAGAGAACATTTACTCCTACCCATCATTTAACAGATAAAGACTCTGAAATCCAAAAGGTTAAGTGGCTTTTCTGAATATATGTAGTGTTTTTATGAGAGAGCCAAGCTATTCTTAACATTGGTCCTGAGCTCTTTCCTGTCCACTTTAGAATAATTCTTCCTTAAGTAGTTTAGAGCATAAAATCTGTGTTTAAAAGGCTATGTCTTTCTACATAGATGTTTAAAAAAGTTTTAGCTATTATAAGTTTTATGTCTTATTTATGTATATTATCCAGCAAAAGATACACTATAGAAAGGGAATTCAGATAGATGAGTGCATTTGCCATTTCAGAGCTCAAGTGTCAGTAACAGAAAACACCTGTTAATATTTCAGAGAGGTTGTAAACTCAAAGAGAGCAGGAACCGCAGTTAATGAATCTCCAGATTCCTGGTGCCTAGTACTTAATCTGACCTATGGTAGACACTATATGCTTTCTGAATGACTAAAGAAAATATTTTGGTGGTGAGGAGTTAGAAGGTATCAAAACACGCTTTAATGTGCGTTTGAAAAATAGCCCTGCGACATAAACTTTCAATGACAGGCCCCACAAAGTTCACAAACCTTAAGGACACATCATCAAAGATACGCTGAGAAAGGTGACAAAGTTGGCAACTGCATCAGTTAGGTTCTAGCTTTTAGGAAAAAAATGAAACTATGGATATAACTGCTCCACAAATGTGCTGAGAACAAAAATAAGCCCAGAGGACTTAGGTAAAGAGATTCTGAAGTAAAAGAGAAAATGGTTGAAACAAAGAAAGGGTAAGGAGGACTGGTAACCTTCAGAGTAGCAACAAGATGTCATGACACTTGGCTAGACCTTAATGAAGTTTAGAAAAGACACTGTGGTTTTGTTTTGGTTCCAAAGCTGACAACTCTGAGAAATATAAATGACTAACAAAGCATAAATGACTAACGAACTCTTGGGAGAGAGTCGGGACCAGGAGGGGTAATAAATCCTTCCACTAGAAGATCTTTGCTGTGCCCATTCTTTATTTTTACTTCCTTTCTTATTGAGCAACTTAGCAAAATAGTTCTTTCCATCACATTCACAGCAATATGTTTTTCTGGAAAATGAAACTAGACCCAAAGTTACATACAAAGTAATGAGGTCAAAAATGAGAGAGACCTTTTTCAGAGGGATTTCACATTAGGAATGAGATTAAGCATCTATTTGAAATGGAGACAAGGTATTTTTTTTATTTCAAAATTAAAGCTATATTATGCACGTATATTGTGGTAAGAAAGGTAAGGGCACAACAACAAATGTAAATAGTTAGGTGTTCCTAAAGCATGAAGAATGAAACAGGAAGTTCTTGATAAGTCCTGACTACCTTGAGAAAAAAACAAATCCCCATCCTCTTACTAGTTTCTAGACTTTGTCTTAATAAGAAAGAAAATGAATAAAGTAAGTTTTCCCAGCCAATGTGGTTGAGTGGTTGAGCATAGACCCATGAACTAAAAGGTCATGGGTTTGATTACCGGTCAGGGCACTTGCCGGGGTGGTGGGCTCCACCCCTCATAGGAGGCACGCAGGAGACAGCTGATCAATGTTTCACTCTCACATCAATGTTTCTCTTTATATTTCCCTCCCCCTTCCTCACCCTCTGAAATCAATAAAAACATTTATTTAAATAAAAGAAAAGAAAATTAGTGTAAGGAGTTGTGTCAAAGATTTTGGAGGTGTGGGGGTAGCATATATGTGAGAAGCTCAACTCTGAAGCTCTGACCTTATGTGGACCCTCCAAATGAAGTGAAGTCTCTTTCATGCAGTCAATGGTTTAGGGCAGTGGTCGGCAAACTCATGAGTCAACAGAGCCAAATAACAACAGTACAACGATTGAAATTTCTTTTGAGAGCCGAAAACCGACTTCTGCACATGGGCCAGGAAGATTCAGTCGCACTGTATGTGTACGCCTCTATGGGGTATTTTGTGGAAGAGCCTCATTCAAAGGGCCAAAGAGCTGCATGCGGCTCGCAAGACACAGTTTGCCAACCACTGGTTCAGGGGATATTAAAATGGGTTTTCTTAGTGCATGCTGCTAACATGTCTTTTAGAAATTAAATAAACCTATATTTGGCCTCAATTTATATTACTTACCCAGAATCGTGTTGATATACCAAATTTCCTGAAAAAATTATCTCCAAGTGAAATATGCTAAGGCTATCTGAGGTCTCTGAAGCTAAAGCTTTCATTACACTTAGGTGCTATGTGTAAAAAATAAGCTAAGGGATCAAGATCTTCATGAAATGTAACCTCAGACAGCTGTGAAATGCTCTAGAAGTTTTTGAGACTAACCATAAGATAAAACGCTAAAAATATGTTGGAACTAAATTGAAAGGAAGGTCAGGACACAACAATGTCTGAATGGAAGATATAAAGCACAGTGAATATAAATTGATAATGCTGAGGCGAGAGATCATTTATTGCTCCTCCATTTTTCTTTTAGGGAACAAGCAATAAAATTGAAATGAATGAGCCAATTTTAGAGCTAATTTTCATACAGCATCATTTCTCCTGAAGGTTCAGCAAAGATAGAAATCAAAGAGAAAAATAAGAAGAAAACCAACTTACTTCATTTTCAACTCATCTTTTTCAGGGGAGGCTCAATATTTTGCCTGAGGAATGCTTTTTAAAATACGAATTTTGAAGTAAAAAATCTGAAGCACAAATTCTATTCTTGTAGGCATATGTTCTTAACTTGTATATTAATGCTCATTATCCAAACACACACATGAAAGTACATACATACACATATACTCACCAATACACACTCTATTCTTTCTCTGTCTCTCTTTTTCATCTGTTATCTATTTTTATCTATTTAGCTATCTATCATCCATGATATTCACTTGTAATTCACTTAAAATATGGTTTGGATTCTGTGCTTGATAGTTTGTTTTTCTCTCACGCTTGCATCTGTCTTCTCATAAACATATTAAAGGCCCGGTGGATGAAATGCGTGCATGGGTAAGGTCCCTAGGCCAGGCTGAGATTAGGGCGGATCAGGGCCTTCCTTCCCCTGGCTGCTGGCTGCAGGCTGCGGCCTTCTTTTGTTCTGTGCCACTCCCTGGTGGTCAGCACACATCATAGTGAGCAGTCTAGCTCCTGGTTGGTCGAACTCCTGAGGGGACAATTTGCATATTAATCTTTTATTATATAGGATATGCCTGCCTTGTCTTCTAAGGCACTAAAAGGTGTTGCTTAAAGGAGATTATATAAAGATCCTATGTGATTCTCTCTTTGGAAGTCAGAGACTCTCAAGAGCTCTGAAAGGTTTGAATGTTACCCTACTTACCACCTTAAAAGGTAGCTTGCAACAGTTTCGTGAATACTAGCAGAAGACAGGAATCTCTTGTATCAGAGTCAAAGAACTTTATTACCCATGGCACAGCAGGTCTTATGGACCTTATATTCACATTGATTCTCCTTCCCCCACAGTCCCAAGGGCATAATGCAGGGAAGCCTAGGTCAATGCAGTACAATCAGTGGTCTTGTGTCCCTGGTGATGAAGCTGATTAGAGAAAATGCATTCTTTTAAAGGGGCTGTCAGCAAACATGCTCAACTTTTGCCCCAGAGAGAGAGGCACATTTTCTTTATTATCCTGACAGAAGAAAAAAAAAGTCTGCTGTCAGCCCATGAGGAAGACAGTCTTTGTATTTTTCAAAGATGTTTGCTTAAAAAAAAAAAGATCCTTGGAAAAGATAGTCCAGGGGAAAAATCTATAGTGACTTTCAACAGAAACATGAGAGACCTATTGAGAATTGTCCGCCAATACAGACTTGCTTCTATAGTTCTGAACACATGTGTTCATATTATCAGTAATCCAGGAAGTAAATACTTAGTTTGCCTATCAGTTTCCACAAAGTTCTCTTATCAGAGAAAAAACTGTAATTCCTTATTAATTTTTTAGTTAGTCCTGGTACAGAAGCATTAATCTCTTGCTCTATTTTGTCCTGAACACCCTGAGCAGTTTTGCAAACATATACCACATTTGGACAATCCCTTTCCATCTTTTCCTCTTTTTTAAGCTGAAGTTCTAACTACTTGGCTAAACATCCTACCTATAGTTTTTATTTGTGGTCAAACTCTGCTGCAATTGATGAGTCAAATTGTCTGTGTTTTTAGAAGATTTTAATAGGTGAAGATTCTAACAGAATCTGATTGATTTACCTTTGAACATTCATATTTTAGGCAGTGCTCTTCCTACTTTTTCAAAATCCCTCTGAGTGTATATGCCCTCTTTGCTCACATCTGTTTCACTTGGACAAAGATGATACCTTAGGAAAACAATGCTCCCAGTACCTGTGTAACTTATACAGGCTCATGCCCAGTGCTCTCTTTCTGAATGCATAAATCTGGGAAATGCTTGTTTGTTTGCTTTTTATACTATAGGAAAGAAATACTACTCTTAAGATAATGAAAAGGATAGCAAGCATAGCCTCACTTTTGCTTTGATAGGAGTTTGAGACTGTTCAAAATAAGCTTCTTGGAAATCATAGGCTTAACCCAATTTTTCTGTCTTTGCTCAGAATATTTTTGGAAATCTTTTCAGAATCTAATATACATTTTTGGATTTTCTGCTGCTTTAGCCAATCTTTATCCTTTAGTACTAAATTTTATTTTTGGAGTTAGCCACAAGTTATGTAAAACCCAATAAAAAGTAGATAAACAAGCTGGGTTTAAAAATATGTGAATATGTGCAATAAAACAATATCCTTATATGATTGATAAATTGGCTCTGAACACAATTCCAGCAGAGAACTTCCAAGTATCTCAGGTTTTTAAATGCTGGAGGATAAGAGTGGGGAACCTTTATTCTGCCAAGGGCCATTTGGATATTTATAGCATCATTCATGGGCCATATAACATCATTTGTAGGCCGTACAAAATTATCAACTTAAGAATTAGCCTGATATATTTGGTCAAACATTTATTTAACTCATCCTTAATACCCTGGCAGGGCCAGATCAAATGATTTTTAGAGCCTTATATGGCCTGTGGGCCAGGTGTTCCCCACCCCTGCTGTTGGGAAAATTAAAAGTCTTCTTCCCTGAAGGACTGAGGACTTCTTCACTAGAAGTATGAATGACAAAGAATTGTTAAAATGTACCCTTTTCTCTTAATCACTTGAAAGCTAAAGAGATTACATCAGGATGGAGGCATTGGTTGGTGGATGCCCTCTGATTATTGCCAGAGCCAATGAAATCACTTATAGAGTTGTCTACATTACCAATAAAATGATACTGTTTATTTCCCTTTCTTTCATACATTTTCAATCCTTCTTTGCCTTATCTAGCTTTTGAGAGATCATGTGTTTGGTCAGAAATCATGGGTATTGGTGAGCAAATTCTATAACTTATATGGCTTTGAGTTAAATTCAGGCATCTTACCATTTAGACTTACTCAAATATAAAAATGGGAATGTTTACACCTGGTTTGCAGTATGATTTTTAGATTAATGAGCTAGCATATTTGAAGATGAAGGGCAACATTGAAAGGGAATTGATGATCAATAATTCTCTTTTCACCTGCCCTTTATTTGACTGCATGCCTATTTTAAATATCAAATTAGTATTTCCCCTTGGATAGAAGAAATGGATTGAAATCTCTAAGTTCATGATGTCTTGGCTTCCAGCTTCAAATTTATTCTCAAGATGCATGAAAACTTTAAGACAAAGAGGCAAGGCTGAGGAAGGGCCTATTCCTGCAAGCACCTCCTCTATTTAGAATTGGATGAGTAATTATAACATGCTGGGACTATAAACTGACCCACTCCAAACTATTGGGCTGGGCTTCAGTCCTATGTTAGGCACAGAAACTGTTCTGCAACAATTCCTCGACATGGAACCCGTTCAGTGGGGAAATCATCAGGGAAACTGTAAGACCACTCTTCAATGGGGTAATTGTAGGTAATGATAGCAGTGGGGCAGAAAAATAAAATTGAGTTCTATTTCCACATATGCACCCTCTTGTTTTTCCACCTGGTGGCAACAGGAGGTGCTGCACTGAGGGGAGAGGTTCATTAGCTCAGCAAGTGTTGGCCAGTTGGGGGGTGTGGAATGTGGGAGAGAGTGAAGTACTAAGGGAAAGAAAGTTTTGAAGTGTTGCTTATTCTACTGTCTACTCTTTTCGGGCTATAAAAAATATTGTGAGATTTTTGTGGAGTAGCAAATGCCTAGCACACATGTGTCCCTTTGATGGGTTTTGCCTGATCGATCGCTATAGAATCCAAGAGCAATAGCTGGATGGATCTGAGCTCAGTAGATGCCAGGAAAGTCACATCTTCAGAATATAAAATCCCAAATATGGTCCTTCCTTAGTGGTTCTCAGCTTCTATTTTGGAACTTCTGGACTTATTTCAGCTGTTAGAGTGGTAGTGGGAAGTTTGAATACTAACTTACATGAGCATTTCTCCATGGATTTTTGAAGCTCTTGGGGAGGAAAAGATACACCTTGGGCTGTTTTGGTTTGTCCTTCCTGTTCTTGCCTTGTTCTTGCTTCAGTGGAAACCCTGGAGAATCTGTTGACCCAGCATGTTGGAATTGCAGGCCATCTCAGCACAGGAACAACTATGACATGAGGACCAAAAGCTGTTGGAATAAAGAAATGAAGTCAATGTCAATACAGTAATGAGTCAATTAGTCTTAAATTGTATCTGTTTATGGCCCAAGCAAGTAAGGGGCTAAGCTGGGATTTGCAACAAAGCTCATCTGATTCCAAAGATTTATCATACTTTCTCTGTAAATGCATCATCAATGCCAAATAAGAATGTGCCAGATCTGCATCTACAGCCAGATATGGACCTGACAACGATCCCTGAGAAAAACAAGAAGAAATTATAAAAGTAAGTAGCAAGTTATTGTTCTCAAATATTTGAGAGGACCATTTACTGTTCAGCCTAATCATAACTGCAGTGATATTTGTTAACATTAACTCAAATTACCCATGAAAATTTTTTCCTATTCCTTTTCCCTCTCAAACACCAAGCACTCATTAGCTATTATAGAGTAAATACTGTTACTAAATAAAACATCAGTATTACATCCCAACCACCTGATTTTTGGCAATAAAGCACCACTAAAATTGAGAATAGTCCAGTTAAATAAAATGCAAGCTCTGTGTGATGCCACAGAGTTGGCTCTGATTTAATTTTTACTACCCAGTGTTCCATGTTAGTCACTGTTCATTTGAATGATAGTATTTTTATTCTATGATTGTATCTTCTAGATTGGCATTTGATCAAAATAATTGGACAGTGGTGCAATAGTTTTGAAGTTTTATTTTTCCTTTTCCTCACTAAAGCATTCTCACTGGGAAAAGTATCTGAGGGATGTTTCTGGGAGAAGCAGGCTCTTTCATTGGTCTTCAAGTTCCAATATTCTGGCCACAAGTAGGCCTGTCACACATCCAAGTACCCCAGGGCCTCTGGCTGCAAAGAGGCCCACATCCTGGCTGGAGAGCTGCCAAAGTCAGGTACCATTTTGACTCTGGAGCTGGAAATAGAGGTCAAAAGAACACAGTGTGTTCAGCATTCTTGACATGCCGGGAGCTTTATTTCATGACAGTAGATAATAAACATGAAAAAACGATGTGCCTTCGGGGAAGTAGAACTGCAAATATCTGTTTTTATTGATGAACCTGGCCTAGCAAAATTCAACTATTCTTTCTCATCTCTCCCTTCAAGGAGTTAACCTTCAAAGATTGGTATAGCTGGTAAAATGCTTGACAACTGTCTCAGCAAAAAATAAAAGGAGTGCCTTCCAAATATGTTTAATTACACAAGATGGATATAGAAAATATACATACTTTTTCCAAATGTAATGGTATCTTTTGGTAAACTAATTTGGATTTTTCTGGTTGCAAGTAATATAGAGACACAATTGGAACCAGCTGAACAAAAATAAAAAGGATAATACCAGACAGACATCCCCAAGTGTGAATGGATGCTGAAGTGTATCTGGGGACCCAAAGACATGATGTCCACTGGGCTTCAGAAATGGGCCAGAGGATGGGGCTCTTGTGGAACACTTGAGAATTTTTCCTTCTATGTCTTTTATCTTGGCTTTCTCCATGAGCGTATATTTTTCTTACCCTGTGCTTGCTCCTAAGTGCATGTAGAGGAACATAACTTTCTTTTTTTGTTGTTGATTAAGGTATTACAAATGTGTCCTTATCCTCCCATTGACCCCCTTAATCCTCCACTCATACCCTCATCTTCCTGGTGTCTGTGTCCATTGGTTAGACTAATATGTATGCATACAAGACCTTTGGTTGATCTCTCCTCATTATCCCCACCATCCCCTGCCCTCCCTCTGAGGTTTGACAGTCTGATCAATGTTTCTCTGGCTCTGATTCTGTTTTTGTTCATCAGTTTATATTGTTCCTTATATCCCACAAATGAGTGAGATCATGTGATATTTATCTTTCTCTGACTGGCTTATTTCACTTAGCAAAATGCTCTCTGGTCCCATCCATGCTGTTGCAAATGGTAACAATTCTTTCTTTTTTTACTGCAGCATAGTATTCCATTGTGTAGATGTGCCACAGTTTTTTAATCCACTCATCTGCTGATGGGCACTTAGACTGTTTCCAAATATTAGCTATTGTAAATTGTGCTGCTATGAACATAGGGGAGCATTATCCTTTCTGATTGGTGTTACTAGCTTCTTGGGAAATATTCCTAGAAGAGGGATCACTGAATCAAATGGGAGTTCCATCTTTAGTTTTTTTGAGGAAACTCCATACTGTATCCACAGTTACTGCACCAGTCTGCATTCCCATCAGCAGTGCACAAGGGTTCCTTTTTCTCTGCATCCTCACCAGTACTTGTCATTTGTTGGTTTGTTGATTGTAGCCATTCTGACAAGTGTGAGATGGTACCGCACTGTCATTTTGATTTGCATCTCTCAGATGATAAGTGATTTTGAGAATGTTTTCATATGTCTCTTGGTCTCCCTTTTTCGAAAAGTACCTATTTAGGTCCATTGCCCTTTTTTTGATTGGGAAGAACAAAGTAGAAGGGATATCAATAGCTATATTACAAACCCACTGTCTCAAAACTGCCTGAAACTGACACAAGAACAGACATTTAGAACAACAGAATAGAATAGATAACTCAGAAATCAATACAAACCACTCAATATTTGACAAAGGAGGCAAGAGCATACAATGGAGTCAAGACAGTCTCTTCAATAAATGGTATTGGGAAAATTGAACAGATACATGCAGAAAAATGAAACTAGACCACCAATTTACACCATACACAAAAATAAACTCAAAATAGATAAAGGACTTAAACACAAGATGGGAAACCATAAAAATATTAGAGGAATCCACAGGCAGTGAAATCTCAGACATATGCTGAAACGATATCTTTACCGATACAGGTTCTAGGGCAATGGAAACTAAAGAGAAAATAAACAAATGCAACTACATCAAAATAAAAAACTTCTGCACAGCAAAAGAAACCATGAACAAAACAGTAAGAATGCATGGGAGAACATATTTGTCAATGTTATCACCGATAAGGGTTTAGTCTCCAACACTTACAACTTAACAAGAGGAGCACAACTTTCAAAAAGTATCACTTTTAAAGGTCACAGATGAGACAGCTAGAGATAATCTCAGTTCCCAATTCCCAAGGCAGGGATCATTTGTCTAAGACTAAGCCATGCACTCATTCAGAATAAACTGTGACCAGGGTGACTGGGTCATGCTACAAAATTACCACTTCAGTTTTAGGTCTACATAGTGGAGAGGCTGAGGCAGGGCTCAAACATTTTGAGGTATTTGCCTTGAAAAGCTTTGTGGGATGGGGTAGTTTGGGGCAAACTCAAAATATTGTTATCTTGCAATTTCAACTTTTCAAATGGTGAATACTAAGTTCTAAAGTTTTCAACAGAGTAATGGAGATAATAGAATGAATTAATGGAAGAATTAAATATGTAGCACATTGCCACTAAATTAAAATGCTACTGGCCCTAACTAGTTTGGCTCAGTGGATCGAGCATTGGCCTGTGGACTAAAAGGTCCCAGGTTTGATTCCGGTCAAGGGCATGTACCTTGGTTGCGGGCATATCCCCGGTGGGAGGTGTTCAGGAGGCAGCTGATCGATGTTTCTCTCTCATTGACGTTTCTAACTCTCTATCCCTTTCCCTTCCTCTCTTCAAAAAAAATCAATAAAATATATTTAAAATATATAAAAATAAAATAAAATGCTACTGGGATTTAATTAAGAAGCAGCTAATATAACAGACCCATAGGAGAAAAGTTAAATGTTGACTCTGACAATTTTTTTGGCCTAAATTTGAAATCTGGCTCCACTATTGACTGCTGTTAGAACTTCTCTAATGCAAATTATCTTATCTGTATAAAGGGAGTAATAGCATTGTCAATTTTGATGGGTCATTAAGAGATTATAATGAATTAGCATACATGTAAAGTGCTTTTTAAGAGTGCCTGATATATAGGAACATTCAGAAAGGATAATTTCTCTTACTTTTTTTCTTTTGAATTTTCAGCATGAGAAATCAATTCCACTTTATTTTTCATCCCACCCAGTAACTGTGGAATAATAAAAGACCCAATTTTTGCTGCATAAACTTGGACTCAGCTCTTTATGTAGCTAATACTGACATTGGTTGTCTTTGGTGGGAACTTAGAAAATCACTCAGTCATACACTCCTTAATAAAACAAATAGCAAAGAACTGAACAATATCCAAAAGTCAAATTAGGTCTTGAATTCAATTTTAACTTACATCTACATAAATCTATATGATATTGGGTCCCTTCTCTTTCACTAGTCATATAAGGAGACAGATCTAGGTGGAAACTATTACATTCAAAATTGTGGTTATTTTATACACACATAAAATCAAGAGACCTGTTGGTTAGGAAATAATAATATACCATTGTTTTCAGCGGGGTTCTGGTTGTTGTGAGTGAAAATGATAGGCTCAGCTTCAGATGTGAAGTCTTTGAGAGGTTGTCAGAATCACCACTATAACTGGCTATTCGCTGTTCTGGTCTGAATCTAAATAGAAAAATTTGGGCTGAAGGCGAATAAATGTGGATATTGTTTAGGTAGAAATTATGGTTAATGTAATCACTACAGTGAGATGAGAAAGGGCCCAGGAATAGAATTGGGGTACTCAGTTTGCCTATAGTCTAAAGGGGGCTCAATAACCTTGTTCCATTCAGTTTGCCTCAGTTAGCCCTCCACTTGGTGACTCCTCATTTTCAACTGAGGACAAGAATGGATATAACATCATTCTGTCATGGATAGCTTCTGCGTGCATGTGTGTATGGATGTGTATTTGGGTGTCTGTGTATGTACGAGAAGATAGGGGAGCAATAAGATACCCTGAGAAGAAAACGGTTAAAATTTATCAAGTAAGTATAAGTAACAATAAGAACCAGAAAAGTAAAGTGTTGGTGGCAGTCATGGCAGCTCGGTGCGTGAGGTTGGTTCGGCACAGCCTCCCGGCTTTGGCGTTATCTCTTAGGCCCACTCCTCAGCTGCTGTGCACAGCTGCAAAGCAGCAGAACAGTGGAAGAGGACGTGGGTCAGACAGACCAGAAGACGGACCCTCCCTGGGCAGAGAAGACGCTCCTGAAGGAGAAGGCCAAGTTAGAGGAGCAGCTGAAGGACACTACGGAAAAAAACATAAGTGAGCTTTGGCAGATACTGACAACTTGCAGCAGAGGACCCAAAAATTGGTGGAGGAGGCAAAATTATATGGCATCCAGGCCTTCTGCAAGGACCTGCTAGAGGTGGCGGACATCGTGGAGAAGGCCATCCAGAGCGTGCCCAAGGAGGAGGTCACGGAGCACAACAGCACCTGAAGAGCCTCTACGAGGGGCTGGTCATGACCGAGGTCCAGATCCAGAAGGTGTTCACGAAGCACGGCCTGCTCAGGCTGCACCCGTGGGTGCCAAGTTCGACCCCTACAAGCACGAGGCCCTGTTCCACGCACCGGTGGAGGGGAAGGAGCCGGGCACAGTGGCGCTGGTGGACAAAGTGGGCTGCAAGCTGCACGGGCGCACCCTGCGGCCCGCCCTGGTCTGGGTGGTGAAGGAAGCGTAGCTTCTCCCAGGCTCAGTGGGTTGTGGGTAATCACTGGCTGTACCTCGTAAAGGGCTGGTTCGTCTGTGAATACTCCCAACCTTGTTGGAAAGCTTTGGTAACCAGCGGCTACACAGGAAACTGGGCCCATTGCTCAGCTGTTACCGGACTCTAATTTGGGAACCTGTGTATTGATTTTCAATACACGCTCAATAGTTCACATGCTTACAGAGCAGGACACCACTGGGCCTTCAGGTATCGTGAATAATGCTTCATCTGCTCGAAGTCTGATGACATTAAAGTATTTAAGATGAATAAAAGGTCTCCGGGAATTGTGCTGTTTGGCTAGGGGACCACGCCACCTGCCCTGGGCACCTCTGCTTCTCACTGTCTGTGTGAGCTCAGCATCCTCTGCCCTCCGTAACTCATTTGGGGGAGGAAGGCAGTTTAACTTGGTTCTTGCTCAGAAAATGTGTATGTGCTTGGTGAGCACAGGGAGTCCACCTGTAATCACCGTCTAGCTGAGTGACCAACTGCTGGCTTTTCTTTGGCGGTAGGTACCTTAACAGTTCTCTCCACCCTGAATAAGACGGATTTGACGAAATCAATTACTCTGGTCCTGTTTTGTTCAAGTATGAGTAGAAATGTTTATCCTATCTAATAAAAGAGTAATACACAGATTGACCATCACTCTAACACACAAGAGGGCTGCCCCCATGTGGTCAAAAATCCTGCCCCCATGTGAACACAAGATGGCCACCACAAGATGACCAGCAAGGGAGGTTCCAGGCCTGCAGGGGAGGGCAGTTAGGGGTGACCAGGCTGGCAGAGGAGGGAAGTAGGGGCAAACAGGCTGGCAAGGGAGCAATTAGACATCAATTAGGCTAGAAGGGTAGTGGTTAGGGGGTGATCAAGCTGGCAGGCAGAAGCAGTTAGGGGCAATCAGGGAGGCAGGCAGGCGAGCAGTTTGGAGCTAGCAGTCCTAGATTGTAAGAAGGATGTCTGACTGCCCGTTTAGGGTCAGGCCTAAATGGGCAGTTGGACATCCCTCGAGGAGTCCCAGGTTGGAGAGGGTGCAGGCTGGGCTGAGGGACACCCCCCATGCACAGAATTTGTGCACCAGGCCTCTAGTCTCTTATATCCAGCTAGGTAGTAATGACCCGAAGGTATGTCCCTAGTAAGATGGTCTTTCTCAAAACCCGCAGGCTGCATGCTTGGTAAATTTAAAAAGTTTAGTTTTTAAATTTCATTTGAGGATTAAAGCCCGATGTTTATTTTCCGACTTTCTCATAAGTCTGTTGTGTACCTAGGTGGCGAGCCTTACTAAGGAGAGCGTGACTGGGCTGTGTACCTGACACACACATGCAGGCACGTGTTTGCACTCATCAGTGCACTGCAGGCTGGCGCGGGGCTGGCCTGCTCCGGGTGGTGCAGGACCATGACAGGACCATACACAGGACCCATAGCAGGACAGTCTGCAGAAGCTGGCCCGGGACTTGCCACAGGACCTGCCTATCTGTTAGGAGCAGAAACAGCCGCCACTGCCTTGGCCTATGGGGTGCAGAGAAAATACTGGGCAATTTTACTTGGCTGGTAATTTTGAAGATGTACTATCCCATAATTAAAATTTCAGTATATACAATTTCAAAAAAAGAAAAAAAGAAGAAAAGTAAAGTGTTGTCACTGACATCAAGGGTAAAGAAAATTTCAAAAGGAGAGTCATCAGTGATATCAGACAGTTTAAAGAAGAAGGTAAGAATGTGAAAAAGCAATTGAATAATTAGTTTATTGAAGTCACTCTAAAACGAAAGATATTGCAGAACATTAGGGGAAGATCCACTTTCCAAGGCCTGGAAAGTAAACCAAAGTGGGGGATGGAGGGTGTTTTAAGTTTCTGAGCATAGCTTGTTATTTTTAGAAGTTCTCTTTAAAGGAAAAAGATTGGACAGTAGCTTAATGCAAAGGCAGAATCAAGAGAGGGATTTGTTGTAGGACAGAGAATATAGAAACATGTTTCTAATCAGAAGAGAAGAAACTGAAGGATCATTCGAAGGTGAAGGAAAAGGGATGATTGATGGAGTGAAGTTTTAGAGGACGGAAGGATGAAAGGCATCAAGATAAATGGGATAATTATTTTACAAAAAGACAAAGTAAATCTCCCTCTGAGGTGAGGGAGAAGATAATTAAATACCTGTTTTCATGATTCTTATGGAAATGGACCCACAGTTTGGTCATGTTTCACCTCAAACTGTGGGTTTGTTGTGAATTATAATTACTCTAAGACAGCATAAAACTGTAAGACAACAGTTTGGATACTTAGTGAGGTCTAGCGACCAGGTCCAGTTCTGAGCCTTGGAAAACTATTTCCAAGGGTCAGCAAAGGAGCAATCGTCCCTCATCTGTACCTGCATTTCAAGGCCCAGCACTTTCTCAATTATGGCAGATGTCCATGCACTTTCCAGGAGCAGTTCTGACCACAATCTTCCAAGGCAACTGTTGCTCTTCTTAAAAGATAGCAGCAACATTTGAACACTTTTCAGAGGCTGTTGGGATAAGTTAGTGTACAGCCTGAGAGGATACCTGAAGATGCAAAACAAAAATAAAATGCAACTGGAACAGGTGAATTTGAAATTAACTTATACTTTAATGGTAAAGTTGAGGAAGATCAAGAATTGTGTACTATTTGATAAATACTAGGTAACTATGAATAAATTAGAATTTCATATTTGTATCAGAAATCAGAAAAGACTGTCAAAGTAAATTATGAGAAGCCCATACTAATAAATACATTTTTACATTTGTTTTTTTATTTTTACCCTTTTACATTATGCAACAACTAATCATCCTGATAGTTTACATTTAATTCTTGGATTAAGTCAGATCCCCTGGAATCTGTATCTTACTCCCACAAATCACTTTTACTGGACTATGATTTGGTATTTTGCATTAAGACACCATGGAGAGATCACACAAAATGCTCTCTTTTCATATTATAGGAATATTGCTAAAGGTATTTCTCACCATTGAAAGCAGTGTCTCCTTTATGTGGGCCTAGAGGAGTAATTTTTCTTTGGCCTTAGGATGTAAGTTGAATTTTTTTCTGAGCAACTGGAACATTTTGATTCTATGGGCATTGAGGATATTATAATTGGTGGTTGTGATTCATTTTTTGCTTTGGCTGTGTACCAACTGAGGCTGCTTTTAGCCACAATTACTTACAGTAACTTTAGTAGGTTTTCTTTTTCTTTTTACATAGCAAGAAGCTTGAAGGTAAGTGTTGCTGGGATTGGTTCAGCTTCTCATCTGGGAATCATGTCTATGAATTTCCTTCAGACATAGGATAGTTGCTGCAACTCTAGCTGTAGTTGACATTCATGTGCATTAGAATTACCTGGAAGCTTGCAAGGCAGACAGAGGCTCAGGCTCCTTGAAGAACAGAGCCCGGGCCTTTTATATATTCACTAAGTTCCTCAGTTGATTCTAATATCGACCAGAACGTGAGAATCACTGCTCTGATGCCTACCACTTGAAAACAGACAGAAGAAATAGAATAAAAGTCTTCCCTTCCTCAAGCTCTGTCTTCTTAGCAGAGGGAAAGCAATTTTCAGTCAATCCAGACTATTGCCTCTTATTCCTTTTCTATGGACGATGGGGGAGGACCTACCTCTTCAGAGATTAAATAACTTGCTACCAAACCCAAACATTGGTTTTAATGAATAAGCAGGTTGTTGAATGAATAAAGGATAGTCATTTGGGTCCAAAATTGCTTCTACTTGTTATACAGGAACTGATTTTACATTTCTTCATATAGTTACTTTATTCTGAATTACTTTGGCTTGCTCGTGTTTCTCTAAATTTTCTATTAAAAATTAGTTGTCTTGTATGAATTTATATAACCAACCTTCAACCATTTGAGAAATATGTGAGTATGGTGCTTATGATAAAGTTCTTGCTCCCTGTGTTTAAAGGTTGGCAATTCCTCGTTATTAACAAAGGAGTCTAGGGATGGTACTATTCTGCTCTCTAAGCTGCCTTGGGCCCCATTTCTACTTGTTCATTCCTGTGCCACGAAGCAGGCTGTCCAGGTGGCTCAGGGAATCAAAATTAAGCTGAGACTCCACCTTGATTAGATACAATTTGGGACTGGTCTCTTCTGGCAATTTTCTTTTAGCCGAAGTATGAATCCTGGCTATTTCCTGACCTGTCATGGGTTCAGCTTGTTAGATCATCAGAACTGTCACTGTGCATCAGGATCTCCTGAAGATACCAGTGTCCTGTACATCTTGATTGGAGTTGGGGCCCCAACATTGAGGTTTTCACTTCAAGTAAACTGCTTAACAAACTTGTTTTGTGTGACTTCTGCCTGTCAATCATCAGATGCCAGCTACCTGGGGGAAGCTTGTGGCCTTGAGTGAGGTGGCTCTCCACAGTTGGAAGAGATTATGAAAAAGCTGACAGCTCGGGGCTGTTTACTGACCACATTCCTGGGCTTTGTGGCAAGTTCTCTCATGATGGAACTTGCCTGCACCTGCCACAGTTATTCTAACACCCCTCTGGTTTACAGGTGGGAAGGGCCCAGGTCTGATGTGTGACTGGCTAAGGCCAGGTGGTTATTCCTCCCACTGCCTATTTTTAGAAATAATGCACTCTGTGGGATTCTTTATCAATGAATCTGTGGACAAATAAGACATTTTGGAAGACTGAAGACATGCATAAATTTAAGTTATTCAATTCTTGGGCTAAAGCTTAAATTTGTTGTTGTTTTCTAAATCACCAATGAGAAGAGAGAAATAAAATAAGTAAAAATAAAACGGGACAAGAGTGATTCCCAATGGGTATCAATCCTCAGGCCCTTTGTCTGAGGTATGTCTAGAGATTCTGCTAATGGCCTATCAGCAAACAACAGCATCTATGCACAGAGCTCTCAGGAATTTAGTTCCCAAAATTACCTCTTCATAATTTATAAAAGAATTCATTTCAATAGCCTGCAAGAAATTTTAAAAGTGAAACCTATGGCCCTAACCAGTTTGGCTCAGTGGATAGAGCATTGGCCTGTGGACTGAAAGGTCCCAGGTTCAATTCCAGTCAAGGGCATGTACCTTGGTTGCGGGCACATCCCCAGTAGGAGGTGTACAGGAGGCAGCCAATCGATATTTCTCTCTCATTGACATTTCTAACTCTCTATCACTCTCCTTTCCTCTCTGTAAAACACAATAAAAATTTATTTTTTTAAAAAAGTGAAACCTATGGAGAGTATTATGCTAAGTGAAATAAGCCAGTCAGAGAAAGATAAGTATCACATGATCTTACTCATATGTGGAATCTAATGAACCAAATAAACTGATGAGCAAAAACAGACCCAGAGACATAGAAGCATGAACAGGCTGTTGAACATCAGAGAGAAGGCAGGGGAGGGTGGATGGGAAGAGGTCAACCAATGAACTTATATGCATATATGCATAACCCAAGGACACAGACAATGGGATGGTGAGGGTCTGCGGGGGATGGGGGAAGAGATTGGAAAGAACAGGAAGAGGTTAATGGGGGGAGGGGAAGGAAGACACCTATGTAATACTTTCAACAATAAATATTAAAAAATAAATAAAAGTGAAACCTAATTGTTGATTTACTGCTTATTTTCCAAAATAACTAAAATTTAATTCTAATTTTCCTAAAAATGTTTGTCTTAGTTCTACTTAACATTTAAATTTCTCAGCTGCTGTGGTCTTTGTCTTCCTTCCTTACTCTAAGCTCAGCACAACCTGGGTGAATTCCTAAAGAAACATAAACGAAAAAGGATTTCCAGTAGGTTTGGGTGAATGTTTTACAAATGCCTTTGACCAAGTGGTCATAAATATACAGCATAATCAGACCTCTGTGGAGCCTCATGGGTGGGGGACGGTAGGCCATTGGACTTTGGACAGTCTACACAAGGACTACTGCCCCTGTGATTCTCCATGAAAGCTCCTGATGCCTTCTTAAATCATTCCAGTCAAGCAGGAAATGCAGTATTGTTGAGTGAATTCTGTCTACAATCCTCTGAAGCATGGAATTAGATTTGTATCTACTCAAACACAGTGTAGCCTAGCAGTGAAGAGTACAAGTTTTATTGTCACAGAAAACTGAGTTTGAATCATATCACTGAAAGAATGGCTATAGGACTTGAGGCAAATAGCTTGGTTTCTCTAAGCATTACTGTCCTTATATGAAAAATGGGGATAATAATTCCTAATTACTGTATTAGGTTTCAATATCTATTATAGTGCTGAGCACACTAAATATTCAACAAATGGCAAGTGACCTCAACATCATCCTCGTCATCCTTTTTTGTTTTTTTCACCCTTTTATTGTTCAAGATGAGAATCATATTTTTCTTAAATGCACATCATGCTTTGACACGTACTGGATTTGTTTGTTTTTTCCTTTTCCTTTTCCATTTTTTTGAAAGTCACATATTGGTTATTCCCAGTGCATTTTCCTGGTTTTTAGTGATGGGGAGTTGTATGTGTGGATAAAAGGTTTGGGCTATGCAGTTCTCAGTGACTTTTAAGTAATGTCATTACTGTCAAAGATTAATTTGGTGACTATGTTAGGCCAAGTCAAATTTTGGGGGGAATAGCTTTGGTTTCTGTATTGGAAAGCTGTTTTTCTAAGTTCCCAGTGGCCACAATGTGAACCATTTGAAATTAAGGAAACTCTACTTGTCTTAGGAGACATTAACTTCACTTTGAATGGAATCAATTCCCTGTGGGCTTTCTATGAAAAAAAAAAGTCCAAATATTTATATGGTAGAAGCATTTTCTAGGTTAAATTTGGGTTGAAACCAACATTAATTCCTTTTAGCATCTTATCTGTACTTCTATAATTCTCCAAATTCCCTATCCTTGGCAATTGTTCTTCTTATGAATATTTTGGGTTAAAGCAGGATAGAAATATTAATGACTATGGGGTAAACACTTGTAACCCATATGGTGACAAGAAATGGGCCATACAAATGTGTCAGCTATAGACATCAGTTTCAAAGATTGTCTCCTGGTCCTGGTGGTTCAGCCTCCACTCTCTGAGTCCCTCATCACTGCCTATACTAGTATCTCTGTATTCACTGCTTATCTGTTAATATTATTCCAGTTCAGAATAGTTTTAAGATGACATGTTCTAGAATCTGACTGGCTGGGGTCAAATTCTTTTAAAGTTTTTGCAGCTTATAAAGTTTTAACTTCTTATGACTCAGTTTACTCTTCTCTCAAATAGGGACAAATAGCTATCTCAGTAGGTTAGAAGGACCAGGTGAGATCATATATATAACATATTTAGGATAGTGTCTAGGAAAATACATATTGGCTTTTAACCTTTTATTATTATTATTATTATTATCATCATCATCATCATCATCATCGTCATCATCATGCAACCGCCTGAATTCATGAGTGTTTTCATAGTCAAGTTCCATGGAGACCTGGTGTCTTTGGGTCACCACCAGCTTATGGAGCAATCCTTTCTCATGGAGTAGGATTTGAGCAAATGAATTGGAGGGGGGCACAAACATTCAGTCTATAACACCACCTTACCAAGCTCCCTGACTGTATCACCTGATGTAGACCTCCCATTCCTCCCCTATCTTCCCTATCAGTCGATCTCAATACAACAATAGCTCCAGGGGTGAAGCCCTCAGTAGAGGGCATAATAAAGTATTAGTTAAAGGGAATTAGCAGAATGTACAAAAGTTTCCTTTTCAGTGACTCGATTTGGAACAGTTTCTGGGATCATTATTGATTTGCTACACTAGCAAATGAGCAATACAGGTGTTCTAGAACACAAATAAGGTGATCTTATTTGACATACAGATTTCTAAAAGTTAGAGACTTGAGGGAGAATAAATCTGTGAGTATAAATTAATAGAAAGGGAAAGCTCTAACACCACTGATGCATTAATTGGACACTGACGAATTAGCCGTATCCTTCCCACATTAGTCTATATTAAAAACAAAAAGGTTGTGAGAGGGAAGTGAGTCCAAATGGCTATAAATGTAAATATACATCTTACCACAATTGCCAAGATACTTAGGAGCAAAGGACTTGTAATATGAGTTAAGTGCAGTCTGTGACATTTTATGGTGTTTAAGATTGATTTCCCTTGCAGTTTTAGGCATTGCAATCTATTATAATGTCAATGCTGAGCTTTAGCTGTCATGGCCAGTACCAGAAACCACATCATTGTCTCTATTATTGATCAGATTATCCTCCAAGTCCCCCTTTTCAAACCTAAAGTGATTAAAATGTGCTCCTACTCCTAAATTCAAAACATTCTTAATCCATCTCTTGGAGGTTTGCACAGAGACACATGACAGTGCAAGATAAAATAGAACTCTCTCCTCTCCCCCGACAAAAAAACCCAAAAAAAACACCCAGAAAACAAAATGACCACTACTCTGGAAGACATGCACAATTAAACATGACTGTCCACTATGCAGTGCACATGTGTATTAAGTAAACAAATCCTTTAGAAATGCAGTGAAAGTATTCTGGATGAAAGAAAGAGGATCCCATCTTAATGAGATTTGAAAAGATTAGGAACTAAAACTAATATACCATGGAGCTTATAATAATAACTTCTAATAAAGTATGATGAATCTACATTAACTTCAAACCCTCGTATTTTGATTTTTTGCATTTCTTGTTAGTGAACAAACAAATGTGAATTCATTATTCCATGAATTATAGGAATAAAACCCTACGTATCTTTAGTAAAAAAAACCTGAACAATAAAATGTGAAATACAGTACTCTATAAACATAAATGTGATGCCTAAAGGCATGAATATTTTCCCCTGGTTTATTTTTGCTTTTCTAGACAACAATTCAGCTCTGAATTTCTATCACTCCAGCTAATAATTACCTTATTTTGGGGTAGTGTAATCTGTGAAGTGACAGCATGCAGCTGCTAACAATACCTCAGGAAGGAATGATAATGACATCTCCCAGATGTTTGTCTAAAGAGAAAATAAGAATATGGTAAGGTGGAAGTAGATCTGATAGGCATTAAATGGCAGTGTGTGCTTGAAGGTGCGTGCCTGGACCACTGTCCCCTTGCAACATCAGAATTCACAATGACCAACCCTGCATCATTAGCCTTTCAGGAGCTATTTTAAAAGAGATGTGTCCATTTTTCTCTAACATTGTAACTAAGACATATTTAAAATATTGTGTTGTCCATAATTCACAGAGTCTTGAAGGAGAATTCATAGAGACTTTATTGACGGCGGGAACCTCTTCAATAAAGGGATATGCCATAAAGAAGGCATCTGTATCCCTAAAGACTATTTGCTCTATGATGGGTTAGAAACTTCCTGGGAAATAATGTGCTCTGTGCTCTGCATTTGCCCAGTGTCCTATTTCAAAACCCTTTTTCTGGCCTCTATACAGGGCTATTTGTTCAAGAAACCCTAACAGTAAGGACTGAAAAGTATGCTCCAGAGGCAACCAGGCCTTTATTACTTTTTCATTCTTGATACTATCATTTTCTGTCAGGGGTTAAATTGTTGAAGGTATAACCCCAGGTCCTTCTGACTATGACCTCATTCGGAAACAGTTGTCACAGATGTCATCATAAGGGAACTTGGGAGGGCTGTAATTCAGCATGACTGGAATTATAGGCAGAGAAGATAAAATCCACATCCAGACACACAGGGATAGCAGCCTATGATGATGGAGGCAGGGGTTGGAGTGATGCTCTTTGAGAATTCCAAACCTTGTCAGCAACACCAGAAGTTAAGAGCAAAGCCTAGAGCCCAGCTGGTGTTGCTCAGTGGTTTAGCATTGATTCATGAACCAGAAGATCACGGTTCAATTCCCAGTCAGGGCACATGCCTAGGTTGCCGGCTTGTTCCCCAGTGTGGGGTGTGCAGGAGGCAGCTGGTCAATGATGATTCTCTCTCCCTCTCTCTTCCTCTCTGAAATCAATAATAAAAATATATTTTAAAAGGAGAGAGAAGAAAAAAAAAAAGCCTGGAATAGATTTTCCCATAGCATCTTCAGAGAGACAATGACCCTGCCCACACCTTGATTTTAGATTTCTTACCTCTAGACTGTGAAAGAGTACATTTGTGTTGTTTAAAGCCACCAATTTGTGGTATTTTGTAACAACAGCCCTAGGAAACTAATACACTGTGTTGATTTTGATCTCCAGAGTGAGGGGCAATGAGCTAGCAGCATACCAAGTCAGACTAGTAGTACATGACACAGACATTCACCAGGGTGCAAATGTTTCTCCACATCCATTCAGGAAGGAACATGTTGCAGTGTGGGTTGGTCTGCTTGGTTTTGGTTTGTCCAGGCCATCCCCATCTCCACTTACTTTCTGGGCCTAATAACTAATAGGCCCCTTTGCACTTTCCAAATATCTGATCCCAGTTTGGATGATAAATTGTGGCCACTCTGTCTATGTGGGCACACTTAATCACTTAGCAAAGGAATAAATTTCTACCACTCATGTTCAGTATTCTTGATTAAAAAATTATTTCTAGTGTCTAGTGTCTGGGTCACTTTAGGCTTAATTTACTGCAGATCTACAAATTTATATCTCTTACCTGGGTCTGCTTAGAAAATAATGTTTCAACTTGTTCAGAATAGTTGTAATAAACACAGCTAATCAAACCCTTAGGGATTAGAGAGAGGAAGGGGAGGAAAAGAATAGCAAATAAACTCAAGAGTGGCAGAAGGAATATTCTGAATGCTTCAATCCATTTCCATCATTGCAAGGAGGTTAAGGCCAGCAGTGTGGTCTGAAAGGGTGAGAGATGTGCCTCTATTCCTCACTTTCTCATAAATCCTTCACGACTGTGAATAAATCTGTCTTTGCTCTCAGTCTTCCTACTTGAGTGGTGAGGGATTTAGTGATGGGTTTTTATTTTTTTAATGCTTGTCAACTAATCAGGGAATGCTGGTGGAATGCCTTCAACAATCTGAAAAATATTCTGTTCTAGTATGTTCCACACCTTGATGATGGACCTATGCAGAATTTACTGCTCAGTGTTGGAAGGAAAAATTAATTCCTGTTTCTTGTCAGTTCTATGCTTGCTGTATTATTAAGCATACTACTGGTGAAGTGAATGGTATATGAAAAATGACTTGACACAATGTCTACAAATCTTTGTTCACTCTTTGTTAGCCTCCCCTCTATACTGTGTTCAATTTAACACAAACCAGTTGAAATAAGCCAAACAAAGACGAGTACCATATGAGTTGACTTATATGAGGAATCTAATGAACAAAATAAACTGAAAACAAAATAGAAACAGGCCCATAGACACAGAGAACAGACTGACAGTTGTCATAGGGGAAGGGAGTTAGGGAACTGGGTAAAAAAGGTGAAGGGATTAAGCATATAAAAATAACTTCATAGACACAGACAAAAGTATGGTGATTACCAGAAGGAAAGGGGAGCTGAGGGAGATAGAAAATGGTAAAAGGGGGATTAATGGTGATGGAAGGAGACTTGACTTTGGGTGGTAAACACAAAATACAATATGCAGATGATGTATTATATGTATTATAGAATTTTACACATGTAACCTATATAATTTTATTAACTACTGTCACTTCAATAAATCAATAAAATTTTACAAAAATAAAGTGGTTGTCATCATTTTCTTCTAGTGGCTGCTTTAACTTCATCTCTGGCTTCTAAAGAAAAGATGGAGTTCACTGTTTATTTCTATTCTTATGCCTATCAGCCTGCCACCATTGGAAGACATAGGGAATGTAGCGACTGCAAAGAGCAGATTGGAAGTTGCCTGTATTGAGGGGATGTTTCCCAGGATATTTGTTCATGTAAATGTGAGCAAAGTGGTCTAGTGCAACTGTTAACATCAGTCCCCTCCGTATTTGCACAATGCCCTATGAATAGTGATACCATTGCAATGAGAGAGTTATGTTTCTAGTTTTCCTTCTTTCATTGGATAATGAGTTCCTAAAATTTGGAACACATCTTATTCATATTTTTATTTCCATTATTTCCCAAATGTTTGAAAATAGATGGCACTCAATGCACATTTGTTGAAAAAGTGAACAGGAGCCTTTTAAAGAAGAACCATTGGCTGATTATATAATCAGTGGACTGGTATAGGGATTTTGTAACATGTTAACTTGGCTAGGCTGAACTATGTATTTAAGATTTTATTTTTCTAATTTTTTTAGGATAGCAATGAGAGACATTTTTGCATAAGATTTGGAGAATGGAAATGAGGCAGCAACTGTCTTATTTTTAATGCTCAAAGGTTGATACTATAAGGTCATCAAATATTTTGTATCACACATTGTTGCTTATTGCTGTATAAGATCAAATCCCTGTACCAAACACCTTTACACACACACACACACACACACACACACCTGTGTGTATATGTTATGTATGTGTGTGTGTATGTAAGTGCTTCTGGGGTTGTGCTTCTCTGACTAAACCCAGATTGAGGTAGTCTTGAGACCTTGAGACTTTGGGAATAAATTGCATAAAAGTGCTTATGTTTCTGTGTGTGTGTGTGTATGTGTGTGTGTGTGTGTGTGTGTGTGTGTGTGTGTGCGTATTTGTGTGTGTAAGCATACATAAATATGACTGACCTAAAGGCACTATTGATTAGAATAATGGTAGCTATTGGACCTAACATATCCATAAAACAAAAGTGAACAATTTAACACAATAAATATTTTTCCCTCCATAAAAGTCTAGTGTATATTCCTGCTTGGTAGAAAAAGAACATAATCTTTTTTTTTGTATTCACTTAGATACCCACCCTGAAGAGATTTTACTGCTCTAAAAAAAAGTGGCTATTATGGTCTCCCTGCACAAAAAATTCAGCCAGAAGATTGGAGAAGAGATTGGATAGAATATGCTTCCTGCCACCTCGGTTAGAAGTGACACTCATCATTCTGCTTATACTCCATTGGTGAGAACTAGTCCCATGGAACCACTTAGAAGCAAGTGGCAGTGCTGGGAAATGGAATTGCTGATTGGTAGTCCCTTCCCAGCTACCACTGCAGTGGGGAAGGGGAGCACAGATCCTCAGGGGAATAGTGGCTATCACTCCCACACAGAATCTTATATAAAAATGCTGATTCAACCATATTTCTTTGTTATTACATTTCAGCTGGATCCCTGGTCTCTTTGGAAGGAAAAATATAGGAGTCAGTCTATAGGGAGCTAGAAAAGAGGATCTGGCCAGCTTTGGTATGGCTTGTTCTATTGTATCCTGAGGCAGCACAACTTACAGCCACATAGAATTAAAATTAAAATATCCACTTGAAAATCCTATACTAACTGCCAATACCATTAATGTCCAAGTTCTATCTGCATTTGTCTTGAAGGTAGCTTGCCAATGGTATAGTTTGGAGTGGGGTAAATAGAAATAAACTGTTTTAAGTTTCTAAGCATTGCTTCAGGGATGGTATCTATATTCTATCTGATAAAAGAGTAATATGCAGATTGACCATCACTCCAACACACAAGATGGCTGCTCCGATGTGATCAAAGATCCTGCCCCCATGTGGACACAAGATGGCCACCACAAGATGGCCAGCAGGGGAGGGCTGTTGGGAGGTTCTAGGCCTGCAAGGGAGGGCAGTTGAACTTTTTTGTTCAATATTATGTTCTTCATATTTATCCATGTTTTTACAGGCAGTTGAAATGTATTCCTTTCTCCTGATATATAGTAATCTATCATGATTATTCCAAATTTTCCCTATCTACTATGAATAAACATTTGTATATGCTGAAGTGTTTTTCTCTCTTTGTAGTTAGTAGTAGAAGAGCCGAGTTGTGGTCACTGCACAAATCAACTTTACCAGATAATGCTAAATTGTTTTCTGAAATGAGTATAGACTACCATCAGTGTATAAGTATACTTGTTACTCCATATCCTTGACAACACTTAATCTTTGCTAATCTGTTAGAAAGAAATGAGATGTGGTTAATTAATTTCCATTAATTAATTAACTGCTTCTCAAGGAAATTAAGCATCTTTTCATGTTTATTTAGATACTACAGAAGCTTTCATAAGGAAATGTTCTTCAAGACTTTTGTCAAGCCTTAGCCAGTTTTACTCAGTGGGTAGAGGGTCCGCCTGTACATCAAAGGGTCCCGGGTTCCATTCTGGTCAAGGGCACATATTCAGGTTGCAGGCTTGATTCCCAATAGAGGATCAGTGATTGTCTCTCATCATTGATGCTCCTATCTCTCTCTCTCCTTTCCTCTCTGAAATCAACAAAAATATTTTTTTTCAAAAGACTTTTGCCAATATTTTGTGTTATTTTCTTATTGATTTATATGAGATTTTTCTTAAATTTATTTTTTAAATACATTTAAATTCTATATTTTAAATCAAATTACATGTCCTACCTCTTTTTGTTCATATATTGAATACGATGATCAACCAGCAAACTTGCTCAATTCTTATTATTTCTAACATTTTATGTGTACAGTTTTTGGTTTTTCTATTCTTATATCATCTGTGAATAGTAATTTTTTTCCTTCATTAGCTTTACAACTTATTTGTTTTTCAAATTTTACTGTGTCTGCTAGTACCTTCAGCATATTGAGTTTTATCATATCTCCAATTCAGGTATGGATGACGAGAAGGAAACACTTTAAATTGTGGTGTGCCAAGGTCAGTTTAAAAGGGTTGTGATGTCACCTACATCTTAATCTTCATCAGCATCCCTAAATCACTCAAATGAACATCCTATCTAAGCCTATGTGTTTGCTAAACAGCTACAATTTACAATGACCCCAGTCCCAGTGCCACTTCCAACAAACTGCCTTTCCAAATCCTTCCCGATACAGGATGATGTGTGTAACAATACATTTACAAGAGCAAAAGGAGTCTCAGGAAGATCTCAGTGGAAATTACCTCTGAACATGATTTTAAAAGACCAAGAAGGAAATGAGTAACAAGTAGAAAGACTACCTGTGCTTTAGTATAAAATGAAGAGATGGGGAGAGAATTTGCAAGGCTTGGAGACCAGTGGAGCCAGGAGAGGGTTATTATCTGGAGATAGAGGTTTCAGAACACAGAGGTCACTGCCCTATGCTAAAAATCTTGGCTTCAACCGTAAATAGGAAGGAAACACCTAGGGGTTTAATGAACTAAAATCTAAGAAATTCCCCCATGGAAATTGTACTGGAAGGGAGACATTAGAGGAGTGGGCCAAACCAAGGCAAGTGAGTAGGAGACATGCTCAGTTTATTTATATTATGTTACTTAGTTCTCTAGTTTACACTCACCTTAAATGCTCCACGGCATTTTTAGCATATGATACAGGCCATTCTGCCTTGCCAGATTCTTTTCATTATACTGTTTATTTTAGTGCTGTTTGTACCCTGCAGTAATAGTTATTGGTGTGGCTTCATCATAAAGCTATTTTGCAGAAATCTTAAAGTTTTCCTGGTCATTGCCAAATTGGCAAAAGCAAATTCTGAGGCCATCTTGCTGGAATGGTTTTTAAGTCAGTGTGATTATTTCATGAGAGGAAGTAGATCTTGTGATTTTTTTTAATGCATCATAAAAACAACCACTCATTTAATAAGATAATGCACCAAGAGCTGTGGGTGCTTCAGTGGTTAATGAATGTAGCGGGATTCTTTCCAAATCAGCAACTCTGAGCAGGATACAAACAGTGGTATTTAAACAACGAAGAATTCTGAATAAGGAATTAATGGGGTGGAGAATTGCTACTTTTAAGATGAAAGGAGCTCATAACCACCTCCACAGTCAAACAATTTCTATTCAAAATGAGTTTTCTGGTTTTTAAAAGAGAGGCATTCTTGCATATAGCTAGGTCTCTCTCTCTCTCTCTCTCTCTCTCTCTCTCTCTCTCTCTCTCTCTCTCTCTCTCTCCCCCACACACACACCACACAAATGGAACCTCACGTAAGCCACTTTCCAAAGAATAAAGATATAGCGTGCTTTCTAGAATTATTGACCACAGGAAACCTATTGTATTTTCTGTATTTAAGGTTCAGCCCTGGCTGCACCTTTGTGACATCTTCTCCTTATGCAGTTACTTCTTTCAGGACCTTGAAGAATGATGTAAACAACTCCTCAGCAGGGTAGTTTTTACTGAGACTGTACTTAAACATTTTAGCACTGATTGCTCTCAGTAAACGTGTGTACATTGGAGTCTTTTGTTTCCTAATAGCCTGTAATTGTAGTTCCTAAAAATTTAAAAGACAAAGTGAAGAGCTAACAGTGGTTTAAACCTCGAATGTACAAATCAAATATTAGAAAAAGGAAATCACAAAGCTTCTGCCCTAACCAGTTTGGCTCAGTGGAGAAAGTGTAGGTTTCCAGATTGAAAGGTCCCAGGTTCAATTCCTGTCAAAGGTATGTACTTTGGTTGCGGGCACATCCCCAATAGGAGTGTACAGGAGGCAAGTGATCGATGTTTCTAACTCTCTATCCCTCTCCCTTCCTCTCTGTAAAAAATCAATATATATATATATATATATATATATATATATATATATATATATTAAAAGAAATCACAAAGCTACTTATAAACAGGTGAATGGAAGTTTTAGGTAACTAGAGTGCTTCAAAAGGTTAGTCAAGGAAGGAAAAAGAAGAAAAAAGCTGGCTCAGTATTTTATAAACTGTTTAAAGACTTAAATGTACAATTCTACTGAGGTCTGAATTCATCAATATTGCTCATTCTTTCCCATTTGAAAGCAATGATACATGCACAGTTATTCCAAACACCTTAATGGTAGACTTGCTAAAACATCAAATTCCTTGCCATCTGTCAATTTGTTCTATTTAATAAAGGGTATGTCACCCCTAAATTGAATATTTTATCCCCAACAACAGCATTAAATTATTTTAGTAATTTCATTCTCAGCTGTCTGGTAATGGTCATATTTTAGAAAAGTATTTTCACATATCAAAAGTGGTGACTGATTTTCAAATTACCTCCATGATTCTTATCCACACACTATGACAAGTTTACATATTTAAAGAGTTATTATTATCACGTGTAAGAGTGACACCAAAGCATACAGTCATGAGGGTTATACAATGTGCAACTCTGAGTGCCATTCACTTAGACTGCTATAGGACCAGTGCCCCTGAAATCCTAAATAAGATGGAATAGTGAAAGAATGAACTTCCACTATGTACTTGCCACCTTGTAGAAACTCAGTCTGCATATGAGAGTTGTCAGCATAAAAATGTACTGTGCCTGTGAATAGGAGGGAGCAGAAATAAAGGTTGAGAACTGGTGATGCTGAGTAGCCAATTTGAGCCTACATTCCTCAGATAATAGTATATTTATCTCAGTGTTAGATTGTTCTTAAGAATCTGTTTGAAATATTTATTTTCTTCCTTTTAACTATATTGGATAGCTAAGTTTGCAAACCTTACTTTCTGAACCCAATATGCAGTGTAATAGCCAAGAGCTTGGTTCAACTAAAATGATGCTTATTATTAATCATTGAGTGACTACTAATGGGATCCCCTTGACCATGAAGCCCTTTTCAAATAGAAGGCTTCTTGTTCTTGGTGGTACAGAAGCATAGAATATAAGGAGGCTTTGTGGGAAATGAGCTAGAGCTCCACAGATGAAATTTCCCTTGAAGAGATTTATCATATTTCAGAGGCAGGTCCTCAAACTTTATGGGCTCAGAATCTTAATTTTTCTGAGTTCTTTTATCTCTTGGGGATAGATTTACATGAACAAATATCATATATGCTGTCTGCTGGGTGATAATTAGAATATTACCACTATTTTAACCACAAATTAACATTCCAATTAAGTCATAAAAAGATTATACATTCCGTTGGTTCTAAGGCCGCAGTCAACTTTCTGTTATCTTAAGAGTATATAAATAAGAGGAGAGAACCAAGATGGCGGCATAGGTAAACACCTATTGTTCTGCCCCGCACAATGATTTAAGAACTACAACATAACAACAGAACAAACATCACCCAGAATTGCCAGAAAGCTGGCTGAGTGAAAACTCCACAAATAAGAGTAAAGGTGGGACACTGAGACTCAGAGGAGCGGCGGGAGCAAAGCCTTTCAGACGGAAACAGGTTAGGAGCCGTCCTGATCAGCTTGAGCAGCAACCCCAGCTAGATTTCGCCAATGGGGAGGGTGGAGACGTCCCACTACACGGAGTCCCCAACGCCAGGCGAGGTCCGAGATCCGGGGTATGTGGAGACGTCCCACTGCACAGATTCCCCAATGCCAGGCGAGGTCCGAGGTCCGGGGGACGTACCCTGGAAGTGGGGTGCGGCAGAGGTCTCCTAGTCTGCAGAGAAATCAGGAGGCTGGGAAAAGAAGTTTGTGCACAAGTGTCACACAAACCCGCGACTTGCCCCCTGGAAACTTGTCTCCTGGTCCCAGAAACCATCTATTTTACAACCCTGGGCTAGACTTTGGGTGTGCAGACTCATTTGGGGAGTGGCAGAGTTGTCTGGCAAGGGGAAGAGACTAGCGGCTTTCTCTTGGAGGTGCCTGCAGCCATCCACATCCAACAGAGACCACCCCCCCCCGCGAGCGCCGCATAGGACTCAGCTGACACTGAGGCTGCCTGCGCAGCTCAGAAACTTCGCCCATCCAACCTGAACACAGTCTCCCTTCACAGCCAATTGGCCTGGAGGTCAAACCCTCCTAGGGCTAACAACAACAAGCTGGGTTTAAATTCAAAAATACTGTACAACCCATAAAGGATTGCAGTAAGAGTACCAATCTCAAATAACTGGGGAGGCTGTGCCACTGACCCTTAGAGGATATCTACCACATGAAGCAGCCACCGTGCAGAGATATGGAAAGAAATCAGGTGTGAAAGAAATGGAGGAGAAAAGATGACAAGACATAGAGTTCAAAACCATGGTTATGGGAGGAACTAAGATGGCGGAGAAGACAAAACACCTATCTTACCGTCATAATCAGCAATTTTAATACTGCAACTTAACGAGAGAACAAACACCTTCCAGAATCACCAGAAAGCTCGCCGAGTGAAAATTCCACAAATAAAAGTGAAGATAAGACACTGGGACTCGGAGGAGTGGCAGTGGACGGCGTTGAAAGATTCGCACGGAGAGAGGTTTGGAGTGCACGCCGCGGAGAGGGCGGGCAGCTGGAAACTGGCCAGTTTTCTCGAACGGGGAGACAAAGGCGTCCCACTGACTGATTCTCCAGCTCTGGGCGAAGTCCAGAGAACCCACTATCACATGGGGTGAAAACTGGACAGTGGGAGAGCACGCCGAAGCTCAGGTGCTGCCGGGTCTCCCGGCTTGTGGAGAAGGCAGCTCGCGCGAACAGCTCGGCTGCGTGACGGTGCAGAGAGTGCACCGCGACTTGCCTCTCATTCGGAAAACCATCAGTCTGCTTTGTTTTACGACCCTGGGTGAGAAATTTTGCATGCAGACTCATTTTGGAAAAGTCTGAATTCCCTGGCAACCGGCAGCCAGTGGAACTCCGCAGCGACTCTCTCTCAGAGGTGCTGGTGGCCATTGCTCCTGGCACAGAGTCCCTGGGGCCGCATAGGGCCGAGCTAACGCTGTCTGCTTGGTCCGGAGACTCCGCCCACCCAACCTGAGCACAGCTGAGCTTCACAGACAATTGGCCTGGAGGCCAACCCTCCAAGTGCTAACAACGATTAACTGAGCTTAACTTCAGCAAGACTGTGCAGCCCATATTCACCTCAGGTAACCGGGGAGGCTGAGCCACTATCCCTAGTAGGAAGTCTACCACACAAAGCTAATTGACCAACTCAGGGAAGCAGCCACCATGCAGCAACATGGAAAGAAATCAGATGTGAAAGAAATGGAGGAAAAAAAACGACTGGACATGGAATTTAGAACCACTGTTATAGGGTTTTTTAAGAGGCTCCAACAAAAGATCGAGGTCTGTAAGAAATTAAGTAAGACCACAAAGGAAATGAGTGAGTCCTACAAGAAAATGAACAACACCCTCCAGGATATAAACCAGAGCTGCAAAGAAATGATCAAGACCAACGTGGAAATGAATGAGTCCTACAAGGAAATGAAAGAAACCCTCAAGGATATAAAGCAGACTCTCAAGGATATGAAAAAGGACCAACCAGAAATTAAGCATACACTGACTGAAACAAAAAATATTATACAAAGACCTGGAAGTGCCCTGGAGCACCCCAAGAACCAAGTTAAAGATTTGAAATACAAAGAGGTAAAATCCACTCAGCTGAAAAAGCAAGAAAACAAAAGAATCTAAAAAATTGAAGATAGTGTAAGGGGCCTCTGGGACAACCTCAAGCATACCAACATCCTAATTATAGGGGTGCCAGAAAAAGCGAGAGGCCAAGACAATGAAAACCTATTTGAAGAAATAGTGACTGAAAACTTCCCACACCTGGTGAAAGAAATTGACTTAGGAGTCCAAGAAGTGCACCGAACCCCAATATATAGGAACCCTAAGAGGACCACACCAAGGCACATCATAATTAAAATGCCAAGAGCAAAAGACAAAGAGAGAATATTAAAAGCAGCAAGAGAGAAACAGTTGGTTACCTATAAGGGAGCACCCATACGACTGTCAGCGGATTTCTCAACAGAAACGATGCAGGCCAGATGGGAGTGGCAAGAAATATTCAAAGTGATGAACAGCAAGAATCTACAACCAAGATTACTCTATCCAGCAAAGCTATCATTCAGAATTGAAGGTCAGATGAAGTGCTTCGCAGATAAGAAAAAGCTAAAGGAGTTTATCACTGCCAAACCAATATTGTATGAAATGCTGAAAGGTATGCTTTAAGAAGAGGAAGAAGAAAAAGGTAAAGATGAAAATTATGAACAACAAATACACATCTATCAACAAATGAACATAAAAATCAAGTGAATTGATAGGCTGTTGAACAGGATAGACTGGTGAATATAACAGAGACATGGACATAGAGAGGGAATGGACTGACAATTCTTGGGGAGAAAAGGGTTGTGGGAAGTGCAGCAAGAGACTGGACAAAAATCTAGCAACAATGGGAGAGGAAAGTGGGGAGGGGGAGGTGAGGGTGGAGGGTGGGATAGGTACAGGGTGGAGGGAAGCTATAGGGGGATAAAAAGGGGAAACAATGTAATTAATAAACTGAACAATAAAGATAAAAAAAACATGGTTATAAGGCTTTTCAAGAGGCTCTTAGAAAAGGCCGATGAACTTATTGAGAATTACGAGGAAATAAACAAGACCAACCAGGAAATGAATGAGAATTACAAGGAAATGAATGAGAACCTCAAGGAAATGAACAAGACCTCTGAGAACATGAACCAGACCCTCACAGATATGAAAAAGGACCAACTAGAAATCAAGCATACACAGACTGAAATAAAAAATATTACACAAAGTCCTAAAAGCAGTCCAGAGGACCACAAGAACCAAGCCAAAGATTTGAAATACAAAGAAGCAAAATCCACTCAGCTGGAAAAGCAAGGAACAAAAAAAATTCAGATAATTGAAGATGGTGTAAGGGGCCTATGGGACAACCTCAAGTATGCCAACATCCAAATTATTGGGGTGCCAGAAAAAGAGAGAGAGCAAGTTAATGAAAACCTACTTGAAGAAATAGTGACTGAAAACTTCCCCCACCTGGTGAAAGAAACTGACTTAAAAGCCCAAGAAGTACACAGAACCCCAAAATATAGGAATCTAAAGAGGACCACACCAAGACATATCATAATTAAAATGCCAAGAGCAAAAGCTAAAGAGAGAATATTAAAAGCAGCAAGAGACAAACAGTTGGTTACCTACAGGGGAGCACCCATACGATTGTCAGCAGATTTCTCAACAGAAACGATGCAGGCCAGACGCAAGTGGCAAGAAATATTCAAAATAATGAATAGCAGGAATATACAACCAAGATTGCTCTATCCAGCAAAAGCTATCATTCAGAATTGAGGATCAGATAAAGTGCTTTGCAGATAAGAAAAAGCTGAAGGAGTTCATCACCACCAAACCAATATTATATGAAATGCTGAAAGATATTCTTTAAGAAGAGGAAGAAGAAAAAGGTAAAAATATAAATTATGAACAACAAATACACATCTATCAAGAAATGAACATAAAAATCAAGTGAATTGATAGGCTGATGAACGGGATAAACTGGTGAATATAACAAAATCATGGACATAGAGAGGGAATGGACTGACAATTCTTGGGGAGAAAAGGGTTGTGGGAAGTACAGCAAGAGACTGGACAAAAATCTTGCAACAATGGAAGAGGACAGTTGGGAGGGGGAGGTGAGGGGGGGAGGGTGGGATAGGTACAGGGTAGAGGGGAGATATAGGGGGATAAAAAAAGGGAAACAATGTAATTAATAAACTGAACAATAAAGATAAAAAAAGAACCACATTCTAAAAAAAAGAGTATGTAAATAAGACCCTGCAGTATTCTTTCCTAACTATCCTCTTTTTTTACAACTTAAAAAAGGTTGCTTCAAAAAGGGATTGCCCTGTGCCAGCCTTAAAAGTCCACAGGTGACCGTGATAAAACTATAGATTCAGAGAGATAATGCCGAAATGGGAGAGCAAACCTTGGGAAGCAACTCTCCCTCAGGCCGGTCCCTTCTCTTCACTCCCGGAGAGATTGATTGCCCACATGCCTCTTCCTGGTCTCTTTGTCCTGTTTTTCATTCTCCTCTTTGATGAAAGCCCTGGCCTGCATTGAGAAGGGAAAATGGGTTTTGAGGACTGGAGAAAGTCCCTCATCTTCTTGAGATGCTGGCACTTGAATAAATCTCTTTCCTTTTATCAGCACCTATTTCACGACTTTGGCTTTTATTTTGTTTTCACCTTCTAGAAATACCTCTATTCACAGAGCACAATATGATTGATAAGTCTTCCATTTACAACCCTGCCCTGGTTTTCTGATGCATTGCATCAGCCATGGAAGGATGTCCTCTGGTTCCCCACAAAGAGCCTGCCAGCCCCTTCTGGGGCATTCCTGACACATAATGGGTCAGGTTTGTGTGTTTTCCTGTTCTGTTGGATATAGTTGATTAGGACAAGGTTAAATGGTAAAGAGAAAAGTAAACATAGTCAGTAGTGGCAGGAACAGAAGAAGCAGAAATATGGCCTTATAGATCCACTGCAATGTCAAAATTTGATAATGAAACAATGGGGGATGAGAGAATTCTGTTGGCTCCTGCTGACTCCCGAGCCACCTTTCAGGGTCTACAACCTCTGGTCATGAGGCTCCTGACAGGGTCTCCTGTCTCCTTTCCTCCCCTGTAATTCTTTATATTATTTGGCCATTACTTGAGGTAATTTGAGTGAGTTTTTTTCTTTTCACCACCTTAAAAGAGTCTGATTACATTTATTGAAGTTTTGCAGTCACTTACGGATAATCTCAGGATAAGAGTCTGCTAGTGATAATTTCCCATCGCTACCATTGTCATAGAAACAAATAATAAAACCAGCAATACCAGGGCTCTAACAAACTCCCCAACAGATTTCAGCAGAGAAGGGCAATATTATTAAATCTTGCTTAAGCCCAAGTTTCCTTCTGTGTGTGTACTTCTAAGTTATGAGCATCAATTTGTGAAAACTGGTAATACATGAAGAGGATCTCTTACTGGCCTTTATTAAGACCATATGTGTATGTTCCTTGTCAAACTGTCGAAAGTGAATTTTATGTCCAGAAACTTAGGTAATATCAAAATGCTGCCCTGATATACTGATTACTTTGTAGACAAACCAGCACACAATACTGTGTGGATTCCCTTTCAAACTCTTAGTGTTGCTTATAAGCTGAATTGCCAAATCCCAGAGTATTTCTACCATCGCCTTAATTAGTAGGACTGCAATCTTGTTCTTTAAAGTACTGTGCAAGGCAGTGTCCTATTACTCGAGGCCATAACTTTAAGTGACCTGCACTTAGAGTAATATAATCTCGCTGTAGTCATTAGTCATTTGCAGCCCATTTAAGCAGAGACTAATTATGCCTGCAGTCTTCTAACCATGATGTAGCTAGGTAGCAGGTTGTTTAACCTTTACGTTTAGGGGATCATTGCCAAATTATTCATGCATACAATTTTATAGCAACAAAATGGCACTTAAGCATCATCAAACTTAACAATGTGAGTGACATGAGAAAGTCTCTGTAGCCTGACCTTCGTAATATCTAAAGCAGTGTCCAACTCCCAAAGAGTAAAACAAAATGCACAGTGATGAAGCGTGTGAGAGAGCCATAAAATATTTTGTAATCAGATGGGTCAATGAGATGAGTCATGATTTTAGTTGGTCTAATTTTTCATCATTCTAGAAAACAGAACAAAGTAAGATTACGTCTGTCATCTACCATTAACACACATTCCCTCTCTTCTCTGTGTCATGGTTTTAGCAGAGTTTCAAGTTGAAATCTGAAATTCGAGGGCTGCAATGATATTGCTCAATCAAAATACTTTAAAAGCTCAGTGGAAAAGCAAGAATCATCCCTAGGGAGAAGGACAAAAAGATACCACAGGCTATAGGTAGAATTTGGGCAGCAAGAGCTCAGAGCTGCAGAATTTCTTGCCCAAAGTTACCTTTCCAGCCAGAAGTTTGGAACGTTATATGTCCTCTTCCTCCAGTGGCAGTGACTCTGAGCTTTCCCAGGTTGCAGGCTATCTCTGAATAAGAGCTCTCTATTCTCCCTTGCATCAGAGAAGGTGCCACTCATGGGCATTATCCGGTGTGTGTCCTGGTGCTAGGACTTGATTTTAAAAATAGGGAACAGATATTTATTTGCCCAGACATTGACCCTACTTCACCTAAGTGTAGGGAAAACAGGGCATCATTCACTGGCATTTTCCTTGTTAAATGGAACACATTTCTGTGTAAGCAGATGAATAGACAAATTCATTAGTCCACACATGAGTCAATGAATTAACTATTCCATTAAGCAAGAAATATTTGTGGATTTAGAAATACAGAAACACTGCAATAATGTTTTGCAGGTACATATATCATAAATTTGATATTATACTCCTATCATAAGCTGCATTTCCAAATAAAAACAGTATCTGGCCAGGATGATTTGACTTCCATGGTCTTATTTTATTTACAGCTGTAAATGAAATCAGAGCTCTGAGCCCCCCAGAGCCTATCATTTTCTAACGGTCTTTGTTCTTTCTGCTCTCACAGATAATAATAGAAAGTCTCAGAAAGGATTCCTTATTGTGACATATTCCAGAGAAGTCTATATCCTGTAGGGATTTCTGCCTTTGCTTATGCATCTGAATGACAGTCAGTATTTATTGTGATGATAATTTATTTTCCTAGAGTTTTAAATGACAATTTTAAGCTGCTTTCTCTTCTGGCCCCAAGCCCTGTCTGACTGGAGGATAAGAGTCTTTGCTAGTGATAATTTCCCATCGCTACCATTGTCATAGAAACAAATAATAAAACCAGCAACACCAGGGCTCTAACAAACTCCCCAACAGATCTCAGCAGAGAAGGGCAATATTATTAAATCTTGCTTAAGCCCAAGTTTCCTTCTGTGTGTGTATTTCTAAGTTATGAGCATCAATTTGTGAAAACTGGTAATACATGAACAGGATCTCTTACTGGGATGAAAAAAAAATTGCAACAATCTAATATGTCTTTAATGATTTGCATACAGATTGTATAATATTATATTTTACATATAAATAGTAAGCTAGTTCGGTCCAGGAAAATGTGTCTCACATGTGTAGCCAAAACAACCAGTTTGGAGATAAACTGGAGGAAAGAAATGTCATCCGGGTGCGAGAGATGTAGACGAGGAGTGGAGTTAGCAAATTTGGGGAAAGGGTCTGGAGTAAAACCTCCCCTTTCTGCTATAGGGAACCTGCCTTTGCTCCACCATCCTCCTCCTGACTCCTCCTCCCCATCAAGGCCTATGGCATGGAGGTGCTGGTTAAACCAGCTCTGTGTCTGCAGTGACTGCTGATTGCTTATGTTGGGTATCTGGCAGTGAGCACGGCTGCTCATTCCCAGGACACTCAGGCTATCGCTGCTCCTATTATATTCTTCAGGAAGGAAAGAAAACAGATACCTGGTTGGTTGGCTCATTAGTGGCTTAGATAATAGACTCTCTCTTTCTAGAATAAGTGAATCAGTAGAAGTTTCTTTACGGTAGGGTTTCAATCCTCATAAAATTGTTTATGTATCTCTTGAATGGTGATATTGGGGGTCATTCAAAACAGCTAAGTACATCATGACTGTTTTCAGCTCCAAGTCATAATAGTTGTAAACTTCTGTTGAAGAAGTGACCCAAACAGTCTGATGTTGGAACCCAGAAACTATGAATTTGTACAAGTTTTCAAAAATAATTCCTGCAGGTTCCTATTATTTCTTAAACATACACCTACTTTCTACATACATGCCCAGCTAATCTTGCATCAATCCCTTTCAAACAATGTGAACTCTACTTTCTGTTGAACTTGTTACTACCACCCCCTCCCTGCCTCCTGATTCTGCTTCATCAAGCCCCAATTTCTTGGGTGAAAAGAGCCCTTCGTGAAGAAAGAGGCCAAGAAAGGCTTGAGCAGAGAGAGGCCATCTTAGTTGTCCATTGAGAGGGAACCCCAAGAATAGTCACATGTTTATGATTGTCCCCTCTCATGTTTCACAATTACACTATTTTATTAACACCAGGCACTAACAGAATACAATTTGTTGGGGCTAAAGAAAGAGATAGAGGAGGAAGAAATAATCTTAGCAACATGTACTGTAGAAAAAAAGGACTCATGTGATCATCTGTCTTCATGTATACAAACCCCAAAAGGTATAAGAGTGAATACTGTAAAAAATCCCTTTCTGTCCCCAGTCACAGTCTTCCCTCTTGTGGAGGCAACCAACGTTATCGGTGTCTAGTGTTTAGAGATCAGTTATGTAGATACAAATAAACACCTGTGCTTTCTTCCACTCTCTTTACCCAAACGGTAGCATTCTGCACAGGCTGTTCTGCACCTTGCTCTTTTCTTCCATTGATTTAACTTGAAGACAATCCCCAACAATATGCACTGAGAAAGATTTCTCAGTTTTGTGAGTGGATGGGATCCCAACGTGTGCTGTACAAGACATAGTAAATGACACCTGTGCTTTTTAAATTGACTGAGAACACAAAGTACAAAGCAGATGAAGATCAAGATATATATGTTCCTGATAAAGCTGATATTGGAGAATGCAGCTCAGATGCACAGCAATGATCTCCTAACACTGAACCGCCAGGCTTCTCCGCAGGGATGGCTGCCCTGAAAGTCTTAGGGCCTAAAAGAACAGGTGTGAATGTGGAGCAGAGATGCCAAAAGGAGAGATGGACAAGGAGCACAGCTATAAGGGCCCAATTTCTCACTCAAACTCACTAACTAGCCCAGTCAGTGCGGGTCAGTGGTTGAGCATCAACCCACACACCAAAAGGTCATCAGTTCGATTCTTGGTTAGGGCACATGCCCATGTTGCAGGCTGAACCCCTGTTAGGATCAGGAGGCAGATGATAGATGTTTCTATCTTTCTTTCCCTCTCCTTTCCTTTCTCTCTAAAATGCAATAAAAACATATTTTTAAAAAACACACAACTCACTAACTAGGCAAATCATTTCAGTAAGTGGTGAGGAAAAAAGTTAAGAATGCTTAGGAAAAACCCTTCATGTGAAAACCAAAACCACAACCCCAACATTATGATTGAACCCTAATTTAGTTAACTACTCTCTTATTGGCACCGAAGGTGCTTCCAATCTTTAGCTATTACAAAATGTAATCTATATAAATTTTCAATCTTTGCTTTTGCATAAAAAGTAATAAATATGAATACTTGAAAATGAATAGCATCCTATATAATAAAGGAGTAATATGCAAATTGGCCTTAAATGGTGGAACAACCGGTCTCTATGACGTGAACTAACCACCAGGGGACAGACACTCAATGCAGGAGCTGCCCCATGGTGGTCAGTGCACTCTCACAGGAGAGCTCTGCTCAGCTACTAGCCTGGCTGATGGCTAGGAGCCCAGCAGCGGTGGCTGGAGCCTCTCTTGCCTCCTGGGCAGTGGCAGTGCTAAGAATGTCTGAGGGTTCCAGGGCTGCCAGAGGGATATAAAACATCCCAGGAAAGGATGTAGATAATGGGGGATGCTATGTATATGTCCACCTGCCGGCCCCAGGAAGCAGGTCTAAGCTGGCAGGTGGACATGTACATAGCATCCCCCATTATCTACATATTTTCCTGCGATGTTTTTATATTAATCTGCAGACATTCTTTATATCTTTGGAAAATTCTAATTATGATAAAATTGAAAATTTTTTCTAGGTGATGGTGTTTTTTGAAAATTGCTTTTGGTGGTTTTGCCATTTATTTTTGGAATAATTTAATTATCATATTTTTCTATTATATCTTCTGAGTTTTCTGTTATTCTTAGGAAAGCCTTTCCTCTTCTAAGATTATTAATTGCCCCCATGTTCCTTCAAATACTTTTATGGTTTCATTTAGGGTTTATATTAAAATCTTTGAGCAATTTGAATGCAACAGGTAAGAATCTAATTTGTCTTTTTTTTTTTTAAGATGGCTACCCAGCATCATTAATGAATACCTTTCTTCACTACTTTGAATTTCTAACAATTATTGTTTCCAAATTAAGGAGTTACATAAATGAGTGAGTTGCAAAATACAGTTAAAGACCTCCCCTAATCAGAAGTCACCTATTTAAAAATGTTTTCATGTTTGTCCCTCCCCTTAACATCCTTAAAGATAAATACATTTATCTATATTCAAATTTATCTGCTTCGTAGTTGCACAGCCCTAGGAAAGCAAACTTTTCTGTAAATATGCCTTTGGCTTTCTTATGAGGATTATATGAGAGAATATGTAAAGTTTGGTAAAATATAGCAGTCAATGTTAACTTACTCTTTAATTCTTATGTGTTGCTCTAGTCCCTTCTTTCCCTCTCTCCCCTGTAATGACTTCTAGTTATGAGTAGCAAAACCACCATTCCTCTTGTGCTTATGAAACCCCAAAGGAGTGGCCAAAATGCTTCAGCAACCTTGTCTGTGGAAATACTGAGGCAGAAGTTGGACCCCTCCAGATTTCTGTAGGACATATTTACATAGTTCACATGACTGCGCTTAGCTATAGCTTAGCACAAACTATGTTAACACTCTAATTCAAGACATAAACTCAGAAATAGAGTCCCAAATTTTATAGAAGTAAATAAAAAGTTGTTTTTGGTTTCTTATTACATACTAGTGGCCCAGTGCATGAAATTTGTGCACATTAGAAGGGAATTAATTAGAAGAAAAATTTTAATATTGCTATTTGCCCTTTTCTCTAAAATAAAAGTATCAGATATGAAAAAAAAATAGTAAAATGTATATGAAAATCTCCCTCCTGTCAGAGTCTGGACATGCTGCAGGACTCAGAGTCAATTCCCTGCCCTACCTGCATGCACCCTGAAATTACATGAGACCCAGATCCAGCTGGCCCCACCCCCATCAAGCCTTCAGAGTTGGGAGCACAGCCTCAGGTTCCCAGCCTGGCGCTGGGGCAGGGGATGGGCTTGGTCTCAGGTCCTCTGGTCTGGCCTTTGGTCCCCTGGCCTGGCCTCAGGTCCCCTGGCCTCAGTGCAAGGGCACAAGGTCTTGAGGGCACGATGACCATTTGCATAGTAGCTCTTTATTGATAGGATACCAAGGTATTTTGGAAGTAGAGCCTAGTGGTATTGGAAGACTTAGAACAGAACAGGTGAGGTATTGGTGTATTAACTACTATTTCTCAGAGAGGCCTAGAAGGAAACCGAATTCTCAGTCTCATTTTCAAGAGGCCCTTCAACTCAACCACTCAATTATATCAGCCATATTCTCTAATATATCCAGAACAACAGATTTATTAATTTTTCTTGGTATCAAATTCTAGAAAATAACAATAATCAGAATTTTTGTTTGTAACCACAACCTTTCTTGCTCCTGCTTTAGTCCTTCTTTGCCTTTGTGGAATGAAAAATAGCTGATCACTACCTGTTCCTTCATATTCCAGAAAGTAATGTATTGATTGTCTCTCAGACTTTTCTTATATTATAAAAATACCATTTCTTAAATGTTTCCCCAAATGGTCATTGAAGATTATTCAGCCAGGAGAGGATGAGGGAATTAAAACCAATTATGATAATAAGGCAAGAGGTAAGCTAATCATAATGAATAATCATTGGTGATTGATGAGTGCACTTTTTAAAGAATTCAATAATCAGAATTTATAGTTACTCTTATACACTTATTTTTGGCAAAATATAGCATTTTTTTATAATACCAGTAATGTGGCATAGTAATTATATAATATAATTTGGTGTACTCTGAATTTGAGAGTTTGCAGATATATATTAATGATAAAAGCACAAATATGTGTTTTACTATTTTGATGCAAATATCTGTTTAAATAAATTCAGTGTTAATAGAAGAATAATTCAGGTAGAACCACAAAATCACCGAATTTTAAGACTAGAGACATATAGGTCCTCCTATTCCAGCTGCCTGGCTTTACAGATGAGCAAACTAAAACTCAAAGATGGAGTCAAATTTTCCCAAGTCATCCAGCATGCTGATGGCCCAGTGGCCCAAGCACCCAGCACTGACTGTGAGACTAGCATTTATTTCATATCCTTTACTTTTTAATGCAAACACTTATTTGAATGACAGTGGTATTGCATACATACATTTTGCACTAATTTATTTCTTTTAACTTATGACAACTGATTTTATAGTATTTTCTGGCCTACAGTGTGGATATGCAAGGATTATATCACTCCATATTTTTCCAGACAGTTCCATTTTCAAATCCTCTGTTTTACTCGTGTCCAAGTGAAGATTGGATACAAATTCAGCCTTTCCACTACCTTATGCATAGTATATAACCTGTAAATGTCTCTTGACTGATGTCATAGCATTGCTGATTGGGTCAGGCAACCCACTTTCCTCATGATAAAGCAGACATGGAAATGACCCAGGCATATGTTCAATTTATCATCCCTATAAAAAACAAACAGCAACAAAAAACCACGACCCTAAGCCCCATTTGAAAAATGTGCTCTGTAAATAGCAAACTTCATTCTGAATGTGTACTTGAAACCTTGGTTCCTAAAACAAATCTTTAAACTACATCCCACGTGTCAAGTGGGGATTGACTTTTGACAATGATTACAGGCTACTGTTTCAGAAAGGAGCAAAGAAAAAGAGACGGGTTGGAGGCAAGCTTGCATGCTAAAGTAATAGAGACAAACTAGGGTGCTGCTTTTTCCAGAGTTTCAGCACACTTCATTTTTCTGTGTCTGAAGACTTCAGTGTTTCCAGGCCTGACGCAAGCGGTAAGATATCATGGAAGGTAATACATATATTTTTAGCAAATTGGGTAGGAATTATCTGGTGGATTTGAGCAGCAGATATTGATGTTGATTAATGACCTGTTCACAACAGTCCCCTTGCATTACGGATTCCTGTCCTTCCCCCGCAGACACCAGGACTTTTGCAGAGGTCTCACTGGAAGGAATGAACATAGAAGGACTTATCGCTGTCTGGCCACTCCTGTGCCGACAGTCCATAAGAGACTGCACCTGATCCCCAGTGACTGCGGTAATTTGGTTATAAATGAGTCCACTCTCTGTGGCGCTGCTCCCTGGGAATGACTCCTCAGGAATGCGTCTGTCTCCACCACCTGCTTCAGGTGCAGGCTTGTGAATGGCAGCACAGAGGGGGTGGCGTTCTCACCCCTACCCTCTTTCAAAGTATGCTGTGTTTCAGAAATACATTTACTGTTGAGTTGCTGGAAACTGAAAGTATCTGGTAATACAAGGCCTCTGTAATGTTTCAGCATAGACTCAAGAAAGGTATAATTTATATTCCCCTAGCAGGGCTTTAATCTGAGTCAATGATAATTAGGACTCTGGCTCTAGGATCTGCCTGCCTTAGTCTCTGTGTTTCTATTGCTGGGAGTCATAATACTGTATTCTAGGGTCAGACTGTAAGTGCTAAAGACACTGGTATATTTCTGTCTCCAGAATGCACACAGGAAATGTTGCCTTTCACCCTTATTCTTATTTCCCTTGTACTTTCTTTCACACACTCGCACACACACACAAACCTACATACAGATGAAGAAGGCAGTGTAAAATTGTACTTTTCAGGCATAATATGTAAAACAACAGATGTAATTTTTTAAAATGATTAACTTGTATAACATTTTATGCCTATAAATTCAAATTACATTTTATAAACATTGTGCAGACATCTTTTCTAGAAAATAAAATCATATGAAATAGAATGATTGATGAAAATGCATGATCTGGTATTTTTGAGAATCCAAGCAGCCTCTTTATGTATAAGAAGCAATTTCATTGACTTTTATATCCTTCCCTTCACTCACCTTAATGGGGAAGAACTCAAGGTATTCCGGTGAGTAATTTTATCATAACCATTTTGTGTAATATATAGAAAAAGCATTCTTACTTTTCTCCTCCTGACCCATTAATCTCACTGGGGGACTTGCTTTCAGAGTGATCTATTTATAAATTCAAGGAAAGGGAGAAAATAAAAGAGAATTTTTTTTCAACAAGATGATATGGACTCAAACTTTAGGTCTAAGAATTAATGTTATGTGGGGGAAATATTTTTGTTTAAAATGCTAAGCTCCAGACCCACAGTGACTAGAGGAAAATTCCATTTATCAAACAGCAGGAAGACCCATTTCCCTCCCACCTCTCTGGACAGCTTGAATGGCTGATTAAAAGCCAAGGACAAATATTGTCCCCAAAAGATTTTTCCAAGAAATGGGTAAAATCTCTCTCTCACTGAAGAATACCTCCAAATGGCCAGAAATATGCAAACAACCTTTCAGGAAAGATGTTGCTGTGTGGTACTAGGAAAGGAGTTACCAGAGTTTAGCAGAGTAAAGAAGGCTGCAAAGTCCAGCTTCAGGTAAGTCTGTCTGACCATGGGATGGGCCTATGGATAGTCCAGTGGGCTGGATGACTTTCCTCATACTGCACAATAACAGTGTTCAAAACCCAGCAAGCCTTTGCAAGTGTACAGTGTGGAGGGTGCTGTTGGTAAATGTTTTCTGGCCAATGTGCACACCCCCGCAAAGGCTACACCATGTTAGACAAACAAATATACACACTCCTTGTACCATGTGTAGCATAAATATATCAAGATGCATCACACAAAGACTGTGGGTTTGGACTTTAGAAACTGAATGATCATGCTTCTTCCCATGTCTCTTTTCTCAGTTGAGATGAAGCACAAATGGAAGAAGTTGCTCCTCCAAGGTGACTTTTCCTATGAGGTGGCCAGAGCTGTGGGAGAGAAGCCGGAAGTGCCAATCACACACCTCTCAAAGGCTCCTCTCTTCTGTCTGCCACCCAACTCCTTGGAGGCTGATAGATGCAGCTCACATACAGTCTGAATTTCTCTTTTCAATTTCAGTGATTTTGCTAGCATGACAAGGTGTACAAGTGTTGCCAAAATCAATATATAAGACACCATGTGTCTTAGAACAAGGAGCATTGGGGGTCTGTTTCCATAATGTCTTGTTTCTGTGACGGGAACAATGCTGACTGCTTATAAGTCTGTTCTGCTTCTTCATTATTTTAGCCAAGAAATGTGCAGGTCTACACTTTTCACTTGTTGAACAAGATCAATTTTCTACCTTTTATAGTTGGGAGAAAATGCAATTCTAATTTGTATGGGCAGGCCAGATGGGGAGCCTCAACTCTAGGGACCAGCAATGTCATGGTCAGAGGGCTCCAAGGTCAGCCTGTGTTCAAAGCCAGGCTCTGCCACTTGATAGGAGGCAAGTTGCTCCACTTCTCTAAGTTTCTGTTTTCAGACTATAACTTTTGTACTTTTTAAGCATAGTTTACTTCTTCAGAAAGAAATAAAAATATTTTTAACAATAATGAAACTGAACAAGTGTGCTATCTATGCAGGAGGCACCAGAAGAGGGAAATTGTACAGATGACATCATAGCTATCGGGGCAGAGATAAAGAGAGCCTCCACTTGGGAGTGAGCAGGGAGGATGGACCAGAAAACGCAGCCCAGGCTGTGAGGACTGAATGAGAGAGGGGATGAGGTCACAGCTGCTAGAGGACTGCTTCAGGAAGGAGGTCTGAGACTCACCTACTCTCACTGTCCCTCCTCCATTCTTCGTTTTCTCCTCCTCCTCCTCCTCCTTTTTTTTTCTTTCTTTCCACTCACCCTGAGGTTTCTTTGATGAGTTCCAAATCAGAACTCATCTCCTCTCTTCCTGATCTTTATTTTCTCCATCTCACTAGAGAATTCTGAATGTAGAAAAACACATTTCAAAGGTTTTTGTTTTTGTTTTTGTTTTTGTTTTTTTGCCATAGCTCTTCCCTTCTGCTACAGTGGAGCCTATCCCTCTATCAGTTCTAGCTTCAGAAAAAATGGCAAATGATTTGCACAGATGATGGTGGTAATAGTTCTTGGTTCAGTCCCGGGTGTGGTGAGCACATCTCAGTGACTGCACCTCTTCCATTGAGAATTGGAATCTACTTCTTCACCTTTGATCCTGGGCTGGTCTTGTAAACATGGGCCAGTCTCCGGTCCCACTGTTTGGAATGCTGATCTGAGTTCACCAGGTCAATGCAGCCACCCCTCCTGTGTCTCATACAAGTTGCTGGAAATGTGCGGAGCCATTGGAGACCATTGTTGAACAGACAGATAACTGCAACATCCTGACAACCCTGGCAAGGCCAGCCCAATTTGCTGAACCACAGAAACACAAACAAATCATCAGTGCTCCTTTAAACAACTAAGTTTGGGGCAGTATATTGGGCAGCCTCCGAAAACTGTGGCAAGGATTCTGATTAAATGTGGTGTACAAACACAACCTCTTGCTTGCTGTTAGGTGTAGCTGTGAATTCACACACTGGCAGCTGGTAGTCACCTTAAGGAAGGAAATAGCAGATGAGCAGATAGAAACCCTGGGCCTATCCCCGCTAGAGCACATTGCTCAGCACGTTGCTATTCCTTCCCAGAAATAGCAACCTAATTCCCAGGAGCAGTTTTCCTATGGAATGTTTAATTTTTCAAATATTGAGGAAATCTACACAACAGAGGTCAGAAAATTGTATACCCATTGTTTATTGGAGATAATATCAAGACTTGTGTCCATGATTCTCCCCAATTTCTATATATGCCTTTTCCTGTGAGGAAGATAGGTACCATAGGCAATGTTTTGTCAGCTGAAGTCTGGACATGCCATCTTGAATTAGAAGTAAAGGAAGGTGAGTTAATGTAATAATTGGTAGAAGCAAAAGGCACATAGAAAAGGAAAGAGGGGAAATAGGAGTATACATGCACTGAGCTGGTGTTCCACCAAAGACCCCTAAAGTCTAAAACTGAACACAACTCTCAGGAATTATACTTGGGGTTACTGAAGCACATGGCACAGAAATGCAAACATCCACAAGGGTGAGACTTAGTAACATACATCAGTGCTGTTCTAGGGTGAACAATGAAAAGTGAACACAGAGCAAATGCAGTATGTGAAGGGGATAGTCACCACTCTGCCCTGTTGGTTTTGGAGGAATAAAAGCCTAATGATACTAGGATCTCCAATTTTTCAGGGGGAGCTGAACATTTGCTTTCTTACATGAAGTCACTGAGGTTTTAAATGCTACTTGAAATATTTTAGAAGAATGTAAATTCCTGGTAGGGCTACACAAATTATGCCTATAGGACACTAGTTTGTGACCTCTGATAACCATAGTTAGAAATGACATTTACTAATATTTAACAGCTGGTAGGTTTACCATGTTTACCAGTTGGTGTGTCAGCAATAGCCATAGAGCTCAGCCCTGCTTTTATTGCCTGATTATTAGAAATTGTGGAAATTAGTGGGACAGAAATTGGGTAGCTGGGGCCATGGAATGACTGTTTTGCAACCAGTATGGAATTATTTCAATATCTTAACAAAGGGTATGTGCCAGATGGTTATTAGCTCTGTAACAAAAATAGTGATTTCACAGCAGCTAATTTTGGAGTGTTTTATTTTCAGTTTGATTATTGAAAGATTAATTAAAGTATTGCTGTTGAATGTTATAGCAGTCCTTGCTTTTATTCCCAGTGGCTTCTCTAGTGTCAGCATTTGTCTCCACAGCAACTACTTATGTTTTTATAAAGCTTGGGTTGTGATGCAGTGGGGAGAAAGCAATATCTTTGCAAGCCAAGATTTTCTTTTAAACATAAAAATGTTTTGAATAAAATTTCAGATCCTTTGCTTTCCAATTTATAGAAATATCAAGTATCTGAGTGCTGTTTATAACCTACACAGCTGAAATTTATAGCTCAATCAGTCAAAGATTTACTGAATATCTATTGTGTACTGAGCACTTTGCTAGGGTATTTCAGGGATTCAAAAGAACACTAACCTGTACAAGACCATCACAATTCCATGAGAAAACAAAGAGATACCACAGCAAGAGTTGAATCAGAATACAAAGTGGAGACTGGATTGATCAGAGTGGAGGTGTCTGTTGAGGAATGATAACAGGAGGCTGGGGAAGGTAAAGAAACAGTAATTCTGAACTAACACATCTTATCTTCTAAATACATGGAACAGACTGAAACATATCAGAGGTGAGGAAGGTGGGGGGACTGGATGAAAGAAGGTGAAGAGATTAGCCAAAGAGCAGAAACCAGTTTGGCTCAGTGGATAGAGCATTGGCCTGTGGACTGAAAGGACCTGGGTTCAATTCTGGTCAAGGGCATGTACCTTGGTTTTGGGCACATCCCCAGGAGGGGGTGTGCAGGAGGCAGCTGATTGATGCTTCTCTCTTATCGATGTTTCTAACTCTCTATCCCTCTCCCTTCCTCTCTGTAAAAAAATCAATAAAATATATATTTTTAAAAAAGAGATTAGCCAAAGAACATGTATGCATAGCCCCTGGACACAGAAAACTGTAATAAAGGCCAGGAGGAGGAGATCTGGAGCTGAGTGGTGATGGTCAGAGGGAGGCATTGGGAATGCAGGACATCTATAAAAATATCACCAACAAAATTAGATAGATAGATAGATAGATAGATAGATAGATAGATAGATAGATAGATGTTTGGTTTAAAACCAATGCCTCTTTTTCTATAACAAGGCCACAACTAGTTCCATCATGCCCCATGGTTCTTGTTAGAAGCCCAAGTTTCTGAGATACTTCTTCATTGTTCCCATATATAAACTGTTGAGTATATTACCTAACTTGCCTGGATTTCTATTACACACTGCCTGCCCACACTCTTGGATTGGGGTCAACAACAGCTGCCTCTAACAAGCCTGTCTCTTTTCTGGACATTGCCTTCCTCATCTAGATATAACTGAATGGAGCTGCCCCTGAGGACACTACTGCCCTTGGAGAACCATCAAATAAACATCACCACCACACCAGCCCTGCCAAGTGCCAGGAACAGCAGATTTTTATGTCTTCTGTGCTTCTCATTCACTTTTTAAAATCTTTTCTCTTCCTTGTTTATTAAAACAAAACAAAAACAAATAAATCAAAACACAGGTATTTTGAAAATCAGATTCTATCACATTGCCCCTCCTTGTTGCTCTTAGCAAAAACTTCTAGACTATAGTTATGTAATACCTTAATCAATAAAGAAAATAAACTTTAAAAAACTTGTAGACTATACTCATGAATATATCAAAACTGGACCTCTGTTTTCCCCATGGTTATTTCTGTTACTATTTTGTTCAGTTTTAAATTTCGAGGAGAGAATGTAACTAATATTGTGACTTTGTAGTTTTGTGACTGCCTCAACAGCAATGATCTCTTTCTACATATCTCAACCACTCACTCCATGAATCTATTACAGATTTTATCACCACCCAAAATCTTGCACATGTGAAACTCAATTTCAGAAATCTGACTTAACAATTGTTAGAATGGGTATTTAGGTTGTTTGCATGTCTTGGTTATTGTGAATAATCTTGCAATAAACATAGACGTGTAGATATCTTTTTGAGTCTTTGAAATAGAGATTTCATTTCCTTTGAGTATATACCCAGAAGTGGGATTGCTGTATCATATAATAGTTATAGTTTTAATTTTTTGAGGAAATTACACCCTGTTTTCCATAGTGGCAGTAGCTGTGGGGGGCACACCCAGGCAAGACACCTTGAGCATTCTTTAAATCTTTGTCAGGCTGAATCCAAGGTGCCTGGCAAAACCACATCTTGGAAAAACATATTCACCAAGGAGGCTGAATATGTTATCAACTTGGCCTTAATTTTGCCTTAGGGCCTTGAAATGTAAATGCAGTCTTGCCCCAGGAACGGGGAAATGAATAGGGCCTAGGTCCACTGAAACTCCTTTGATCCTAATGTTGGAGAAACCCCTTTGTATTGTGGTAGATAAATTACCTTGTCTGTTTGGGTTTGGAGTTGCTGTCTCTTCATCAGAGAGAACAGACATCCCACCTGGCCCCAGCTTTTTATCTCTATTTCTGCGTCTTCTCTTCTATTCTTCATATTTCTTAATTCCCAGCTTCTCTACTCAGAAACTGGACCCAATCTCTCTCTCCACACTGGACATGGAAAAGAGAGAAAAACACCTATGGTAGCAATATACATCCCCACAAGGATTCTTTCTTTTCAGAACTTTGCCAATACATGCTGTCTCTTATACTTTTTATAATGGCCATCCTAATAGGTGTAAGGTGACAGCTCATCACTGTTTTTATCTAATTTTCCTCATAATTAGTGATGGCAAGCATCTTTTCATGTACCTGTTAGCCACTCGTCTGTCTTCCTTGGAAAAATGTGTACTCAAGTCCTCAGCTTGTGCAGAGATGCTGGGTAGACTCTGGGCGGTGTCTACAGGCAGGCTTGCTGCTGGAGTCCTTGGGTGAATGGATCTGGTTCCAGGGTCAGCATGGGCAGATCTGCTGCTTGGGTATAGGGGTATCAGCCTGGTGGCTAGGTCTATAGGGCAGGACTGAATCCTCGGTCACTGTAATAGTAGACAGCAAGGTACTGAGGACTACAGGGTGTTCCTAGCATCTGGGTCTATGGGAGCCAGTACCATACTGTTCCAGGCTGGAAGCCTGATTTTACAGAAGCCAGCTGGAGCTCAGGCTATGGGAATCTGCCTGTAATTTTGACCTTGGGTGCTGGCTTTAAAGTTGGGTCTATGGGAGGAGGGCGGAAATCTGGCACTGGAACAGGCCTTGAGCTTGAGATCCTGACAGCTGTCCTGGCACTGGGAATGGCTAGAAGCCTGGGTTTTATTTCCTAACTGGAGCTGTGTTTATGTGGGCTTGATAGATTCTGAGGCCAGAGGAGCTGCCCAGAGCCACTGGAGTCAGGGTTCATGGGATTCTGCTGGGAGTCCATGGAAGCCAGCAAGCACCAGGATAGACCTGGAACCTTGGTTTACAGATGCTGCCTGGGATTACCAGAGCCCCCTCAGGCTGGGGTGGGCTGGGAGCTTATGCTTGATGGCATCACAACTGCCATCTTGTGCCATGAGTAGCACGGGGGGGGGGGGGGGGGGAGATGGGGCAGCCAGGGGCCTGGATTCATGGGAGCCCATGTGGAGAATGATGCCATGGAAGTCTCCTGGGGCCATAGGAGCCGGCACATACCAGAGTAACCTGGGATCCTAGGTTCTGGGAGTCCACCTGTAGCCACATGGGGCTGCAGGAGTTAGCCCAGTGCTATGGTGGGCCAGCAGGGGGTCTGTGGAAAAGTCAGGCACTCACTTCCCTCTTTTTCTCCCATGGGCAGGCTGTCTCTCTCTGTGCTGGGCTGAAGGGCTTAGGGGAGAGGTGATAAGGAAATATGAATCTAGCATTCCTATCCTCTTGAGTGCAACTCTTGCTTCTGTGCTTTACCTAGGTGTTATAATTTCTCACTTGGAATCTTTAGCTTTCATGAAGATATTTTCCAGCTGTTCAAATTTATGTTTCTGGGACGGGACAGAAATTCCTATACCACCATTTTATTGTTTCTCTCTATATTTCCATTCTCATCTCTAGAGTTGCAATGTTCATCCAAAATGAAAAGCTGAAAGGCTGATGTTTCATACAAGACTTTCTTTTTTTTCTTTTTTATCTTTTTCTTTTAGACTTTTCTTTTTTTTTTTTGGAAGTATAGAACTTCCAATTTTCTTTTCACATTACTGATAGAAAGGTAATGTGGAGTAGATAAACAACCAGAGCGAGGTTTGTGGGAAGGAGCGTGGAGTTTCTATGCACTCTGGGTACTTTCACTTCTAGCCCCGCCTTGTGTCCACCACCAGGACTCTCCATGTTTTCTTTGTGAATATGTCATTTATCATTATGATGTTTCCCTCTATATTTTTAAGGATAAAGGCCTTTAACAACATGCCTCTTCAATCTAATATTGCTGTATCACCTTTATATTTTTTATTTTACTAATGGTTATTCCTAAACTAGTAATAGCCATACCTTACAAACTCTAAAATGTATCAGCATCTTTGTTTCTTCCTGACCACATTCTTTAATATCTTGTGTTTCAATTTATTGCTATGGCCTCTAGTTAGATTCATTACTTATTCCCTACAGAGCAGACATTATTATCATTGTTTTCTCCATCAAATGTTAGTTTAGGTGCACCTGTGTTTCTCAGTATCTTTCCTTGCCATTGATTTCCATACCTCAGACTTCTCCCTGGAGTCACTTCCTTTGTTTTGAAATATATTTGTTCAATTTTCCTTTAGTGACAATCCCTTGTTTGCAAACTCCCTCAGTTTTTAATTTTCTGAAAATGTCTCTATTTTCATTTTATTTTGAAAGATGGTTTACTGGGTGAATAGAATTCTATGTGACAGTTATTTTAACTCAGCATTTAAAAATACTGTCTTACTTCTGACATCATCATTAAACTTAAAAATTAGCTTAATTGTCATTTCTCTGTGAATAATTTCTTTTTTCTCCGGCTGTTTTCATGATATTCACTATGGTTCTTTGATATTTTAAACCAAGAGCTTACTTTAGGTTAGCTGAATATTGTAAATCTGGAGATACACACACATATATGTAAATATATTAACTCTGGAACATTCTCAGCCACTGTCTTAGAATATTGCCTCTCCCTATTTCTCTTGTTAATTCCTTTAGTTTCTTTCTGATGCTCTTATATATAACATAAGCTTTCTCATTTGTAATAAATGTTACTCTAATGATTCTTGGTGTCCCAAGATCATTTCCTCCCACATGGGAGGAAGTATGACTTCCTTTGCCTAAGAAGATATTAGCAAATGCGACACAAAAAAAGCTTGATAGAACACTTGTACATTGAGTGTGCTTGGAGCACTGTGCCACCATATGAGGCAGCTGGTCTCACCTCCTTGAGGATGGAGATCTTATAAAGAGAGAGGTCCAGCTAGCCCAGCTGTCCAACTGAGCCTAACCGACACGTGAATTAGATGCAGGTTCTTGACTATGAGTCCAAGTAGAAGTAGCAGCAGAACTGCTCAGAAAACTCACAGAAGGAGCAATACGTCATTGTCATAAGCCACGATGGTTTCAGGTGGTTTTTTATGCAGCAATAGATAACTGATACATGGGTTCAATCTTCTATGTCTTCTAGGCTCTCTTTCATAGTTTCAATTCTATTGTCTATCCTTAGCAGTGATTTCTTCAGCTCTGTATTCTGATTTACTTTTTTTTTTTTTTGTCTTCTGGGTTTAACATGCTCATCACAGAATTTTAAATTTCAATTATTATATATTTAATATCTAAATTTCTATGTGGTGCTTTGCTCAAATCTAGCTAGTATTTTTGTTAGAATTGAGTTCCTCATGTTTTTGATTCAGCATTTTATTTCTTTAAACCTTTTAATACTATTTCTCTAAAGTTAAAAATATCAAATAAAATAAATTGTGAAATCAGCTCTCAGTATCTGGGAGTCCTAAGACTCTAACTCTATTCTCTCTGTGGCTCGGCTGTGGTTGTTTGTTTCCTATTGTGTTGATAACCTTATATTTTATGGTCCTGTTTGATTAGAAATTTAATGATTTCTGGGTTGAGGGTACATTATGAGATTTTCTTTTTACTTATTGATTTGAGGGGAAGGAGGAGAGAGAGAGAGAGAGAGAGAGAGAGAGAGAGAGAGAGAGAGAGAGAGAGATTGCTCCATTTATTTGTGCATTCATTGTTTGATTCTCATGTGTTCTGACTGGGGAGCAAACCCACAAATTTGGCAACTGAGCTACCCGGCCAGGGCCCAGATGAGATTTTCTTTGTCCCCATGCTTGGACTAAGATCATTTTTATTAATTTCTTTGTTTGGAATTTGCTGCCCTAGACAGACAGTGTGAATTCAAATCCCAATCTCCATGAACAGAATTGTAGTTAAAATTTTCCAGGAGTTTTTTTGTTGTTGTTTGATTTTTAATCAAGATCCCAGGTCAAGTTTGACAAATTTTCCTGTCATCTTGCTTTCTAGAAAGCAAATGTTTTCATAAATCACACTTAAGGCAGGTTTAGAAGCATGTCTCAGTACCACAATCTCACGGTCATTAACAACTCCATCTCAGATGGGCAAATACTTCCAGGCCAGACCTTCAGCAGCTGCTTCGCCCTCTGTTTTCAGCCTCTGTGGGCTTTGGAACTGAGGATTTCTATTATTTTTTTGTGGAGCTCTGCTGCATAGTTGAGAGGATGTTTGCTCTATTTCATCTCACATTTCAAGTTCTCTTTTTAAGCTGTGAGGTTTTCAGATTATCGAGAACACCATACTGCCAGAAATAGAACTCCCAGTTCCTCTTTACCAATTTTACTTAGACTTTTCTGTCCCTTCCCGCTCCCCCTCTACCCCAATTCCTCTTCACCAAAAGCAACGGTTAATTCTCTGTTTGATTTGCATTTAATGCGTTTGGTGACTTATCTCTTACAAAAATATTTTTCTACTTTGGATTCTGAGGCACCACATCTTCCTGTTTATCTCCCTAACTCGCTAAATACCCCTCTTCTGTCTATACTGTGTGTTAATTTCATGCATTTTTCCATCTTCATTGAGATATGATTGGCATATAACATGTGCAAGTTTAAAGGAGTACAACGTGATGATTTGATGCCATTCTGTATTGTGAAATGAGCAACCACTGTCGTGTTAAACAACACCTGCATCATGTCACAAAGTACCATTCTTTTGATGAGAACATTTAAGGTCTACTCTCTTAGCAATTCATTTTCCTATGCATTTCTATAATTTTTAAAACAACACCTGTTACTTTCCATATACTTTTGAAAAAAAATTTTAGAAAAAATTTTCATATTTTTTAATCCACTATCACTCTTTTTTAAGTTTTTTATTTATTGATTTCAAAGAGGGGGCAGGGAAAGAGAGAAAAAATTTTGATTTGTTGTTTTACTTATTTATGCATTCATTGATTAATTCTTGTATTTGCCCTGACTGGGGAGGGAACCCAGAACCTTGGCATATTGGGTCAACACTGTAACTAATCGAGCTAACCGGCCATTATCACTCTTAGCATTTAGAGACAGCTACTATTTTATGTTGGCATGCTTCCTTCTAGATATTTTATTTATACAGTTAAGATTATACTGTTCCTCTGTGTGCTTCCAAGGACCAATTCTGAAGGATAGTCATGGAATGAAATTGGTGACTTCCTATTTAAGTAATTTAATCTTTGTTTTCAAAAGCTTTTGCAAACCCTGGCACACTTCACCCAGTGCATAGGCAGTCACTATGATCTCATCATTATTTTGCCTCCTTTCAGAGATTTTCATCAAAAAATACATGAGAGAACAATAGGCACTAGCACTTGGAGTGCCCAAGAATTCAGGTGTAAATAGACCTTTGGTGTTGCCCTATGTCATCTGATCCTGAAATCACAATGACCACCCTCTCGTATTTGTGATTATGAAGGAAGCATGTAAAATAAAAGGTTGTATTTTATATTTTATAATAATGTTTTGTGAGAAGAAGCTATTCCGTAAGAAATCATGTCACTTATAATATTTCTACCAGAGAAATCTAGGTCTGCTGTTTATTTCAGAAATATTAGATCTATTGTTAAAAGCAAAAGTGTAGGACAGGTTCAAATTCTGCCTCTGCTAGTTACTAGCAGAGGGACAGCAGGCAATTGATTAATCAATTTATGCCCCAATTTCTTTATTTATAAAATGGGCATAATTATTAAACTAAATTCCTAGAGCTACTGGAAGATTCAATTAGTTAAAATATGTACAGTTACTTAGAAGAGTATCTGACCTGCAGTAAGTATGCTTAGCTTGGCTATTTATTACTGAAATAACAACATTACATGTGTGGAGGAAAAGCTAGAATTACTTTTTCTTTTGTTCCTTGTGTAGGTTGAAATGAAGCCACTTTTTGAGATGAAAATATTCATGAAATCTATGGCAGTGCTGGCTCAATATGATGCATATACTGAATCCATTTAGAAAGTTTTCAAATTCCAGCACTGTGCCATTGAGGAAAGCTTTGGATGTTACTTCTACTCTTTTTCTAAGGACTTGAGTTAAATTGGCTTTCTTTTTTTATCTCTCCAGAATCTTCAGGAAAAAATATCCCTTTTAAGCACGCTAAGCACTGCTCTCCCCTTCCTCCCTTATGGCTAATTTTCATTTTAATTGTGTCCTGTAGGACAGAGTCAGAAAGACAGCATGGCCCAGAGCCACCTTTCTGTCTTAGTGACAGTGTGATGCATATGTGAGCTCAAACCTGCTCCTCAATTTTTTTGAGACAAAAGATTTCTTAGCTCTGAGGTGAGTTCACTAATAATTATTCTCTAACTTAGAGATATTGTGGGTATCAGATGAGAGCATGTGAAAGCTATAAAAACAGGGCACCAATATATATTCATAGCAATATTGCTACCATTCCCCTCATTCTCCTACCCACATATATTTATAATTGCAGAAGGCCCACTGGTTTATGGATAGAGTGCCATAAGGCTCTAATAGCTATTGGACAACAGATGGATTCATTGCCCTTGTCAATCGTGCCCATAGTCAACTCTTCCCCTCTGATGGAGCAGCAAGAACACCCCTCCTTACTGAACAGGAAGAAAAGACTTATGGATATAAAGGATGTTTTTCAAGGACTATTACGGGGAGAAATCTGGAAAGATAAAGACAAATGTGCCTCTCCCACTTAGCTTTCATTGTTGTCATAAATACCAGCTGAATTCGATTAAATATATAAATATCTCTGTGGTGAAAAAGAGTGATAAAGAGGGTACAGAACAAATTATTTTCTAGAAAATTGGCCTCCTTATTGCTATCCTCTGTATCCTGTGTCCAGGCAGCAGACTGCCAGTAAATTGGGTTGTTTCAGTCAGTAATGCTGTTAGGTGACAGGAGCTTTGGAGACCCGAAAATTTGGTGTCTCTTTCCCAGGATATAATTTCTCCCTGAAAAAAATTATAGCTTTGTGTGAATTTTGAAATCTGTTACTAGAATTTTGGATCTCTCTGAAATAGTCAAATGGTCTACTTGAATTCATTGATTGATGGCATACATATTGTAAGCACGCTTAGATGTAAGCATAGAGAGAGGTATTTGCAATGCACCATAACCCTGCAGCCTTTGCTCTTAGGGCATGTAAACTTAAGTAGTTTCATCTAGAATATTTGGTGTTCTCATTTCTAACATCGGCAGGACCTGGGCCAGGATTACCAATGAAAACCCACTTGACATCATCTGAATATTTGTATGTTACAACTCAAGCTCACAAAATATGTTCTGTTCTCCTGTTTTGACAAGTATATTTTCATAATTCTCTAGAAGTACAGAATCTCAATTAAAATTATTGGACCCCTTAGGATCCTGTGCTGGAACAGAGGTGAAAGCAAAGCAGATCCCAATGTTGCACCCCTAGCTGGGTTATCTCTCTTCCCATCTTTGGCTTCATTACAAATCAAGAGGTACCCTATAGGCATGCATGTCCAAATTGTCCATACACCTGTGTACAGCCTACCTTTGACTAGCTCATGTATGGTGTGGTCCGTCCTTAGGAGAATAGAAGCTAAAAGACTTTCATTGAGCCTTAGAAGCAAGCTCAGGGCCACTTGGCACGGAATTCAAGCAAAATCTAGAAGTAAAGGGGTTTGGCTCCAGTGGCCATGTGGCATTAATACTATGAAGTTTACACTCTAGGGGATAAGGCATAGCCAGAAGAAGACCAATAGAGGTAGAGAGGTCTTCTGTATTGGCGGGGGGGGGGGGGTGGAGGGGGAGGAGGCGGGGCATGGAGGCAAGGGTGAGAGGTATTTGTTACCTAAGTCTAAGTAGTAACTACTGCATGTAAATAGAATCTAACCATCCCAACAATCCTCACATACAATATGGGCCACCTACCTGTAGTTCACTCTCTGGATCCACCTATAATGACCTACTGCAAACATAAAGAAGACTAACTGGCTTTATGACCCAATGATTACACTTTGGGGACTTATCTGAAACACAAAACACGAATTTTTTGTTGCTATTGTTAATCCTCACCCTAGAATATTTTTCCATTGATTTTTTCAATTTTTTTTTTTAAATAGAGAGTGGAAGGGAGGGAGGAGAGACAGAGAGAAACATGGATGTGATAGAAACACATTGATTAGTTGCCTCCCATGCATGCTCTGACCAAGGTTAGAGATTGAGCCTGTATCCTAGGTATGTGCCCTTGACTGAAATCAAACCTGAAACCCTTTGGTGTGAGTGCTAATGTTCTAACTCCTGAGCACACCAGCCATAGCAATTATTCTTTCTTTACATCTGTATTGGCTTATTTTTAATCACATTAGAAAACGTTTTATAAAAAGAATTCAAGCACTAAAGTATCCACTAAGCCAAACTGGCTAGGGCATAAAACACTAATTTGAAAGAATATATATACCACTATATTCATTACAGCCTTATATGCAATAACCAAGCTATGACAGCAACTCAAGAGCCTATTAACATATGAGTGGATAAAAAGCTGTGGTATATATATATTAAATGGAATATTCCTTGGTCATAAAAAAGAACAAAATCATACCAATTGCATTAGCATGCATGCTCAGTGAAATAAGTCAGTCAGAGAAAGACAATACCATATGATTTCTCTTATATGTGGAATCTAAAAAACAATATATATTTTTAAAAAGCAGACTTATAGATACAGAGAATAAACTAATGGTTGCTAAAGGAGAGGGAGGTTGGAAGCCTAGGTGAAAATGGTGAGAGAATTAAGAAGTACAGATTGGTAGTTACAAAGTAGTCATAGGATGTAAAGTACATCATAGGAAATATACCCAATAATATTGTAATAACTATGTATGGTGCCAAGTGGATACTGGAAATATTAGGAGGAACACATTGTAAACCATATTATGTCTAACCACTCTGTTGAAACTAATACAAAATAACATTGAATATAAACTATAATTGAAAAATAAAATCATTACTTTAAAAAACAAACAAAAATAAATAAATAAAAATAAAATCCTACTTTTATTTTTAAAAAGAATAACTGGAACTTTCTGGAGTATACAAAAGGATCCCACCCAACTCATACTCTTCAATGAAGATACTCTTACCTATTGTGCAAGTGCTGGCTTCCTCTCTAAACAACCTAGCCCCAACCCCCTAACAAGGAAAGGACTAATGTTCAAAGGCAAGAGTTATAACTTGCATTCCCTCAGGGCTCCTTATATTGTTCAGTCTCCTCCATTTATTTATAAATGTCCACAAGTAGTAAAGGATATGTGCTTTTATATTTTCAAAGGTAACTTTCTGATCTTCTAAAGAGAGTATCTCTTAGATACAGTTCAAAAAACTTATGGTTAGGAGATGATTTTCAATTGATTTTTAATACTAAAATTTTTTGAAGAATAGTCTCTCAAGTTCATATGTGACTATTTCTCATTTTCCTTACACTCTTTAATCTTTTTTTCTGGCACCACAAAAAGTTTTATAAACTAAGTTGGAATCATAGCACTTCCTGAGCATGGTTTAATAATAATTAATAATGATGCTTACTTTGCAATTTCTTGTGAGAGTAGAAAATGTATATGTAAATAGAAACTAGCATAATATCTGTTAAATAACTGGCACTATTAAAAGATTGATGTTACTATTCTTTAATATTATTTTAACTCTTTAGTATGAAATAACAAGAAACCCTAGACAGATAAGAAAAATTCATGTTAACAAACCATAGAATTTCCAGCTTAAACAGTAAGTAATCTTTGGAACTCCATTTATAATTGATGTTAATTCAAAAATAATTTTACAATTACATTATGATTATACTACTTAATTCTATTTGGTGTCTAGATTTTTTTTTTGTATGCTCTCTAAATCAGTCCTTTTGGACTATGAACTAGCAAAGCCTACAAAATAAAGTGACAGGTTAATTAAATTACACAAGGAAAATGGTTTTCAATTCCATACCCCAACAGAGAGGAGAGGGACATTGAAAATTTATGATTACATCAACTCTTCATTGCATTTTCTATCATTGCCTAATAATAACTCCAGGCCTGGTGACAGAGCAATTACTCTAAACTTCTGAGGATATGAAAATCATCAAATTTGACCTGGTTAAGTCATATAAGCTCTATCAATGAAAATATTACTACCCCAAACTTCCCAGTGAAAAGTCTTATGTCAGGAAGTATTTTCATAAGGTTTTTATCTCGCTAGAGATGTCATTTTCTTAATTTGTACCACACAACCCCTTATAGAGCAATGTTGGCAGATGAGTAGTTATATATATTCACACCTACCTGGGACACATTCTTTGGAAACAACCTATATTTGTAGTGTTTTGTTTTGTTTTGTTTACTATTTTTCTCTTCTATTACTTTTTTGTTAAAAATACAATGTCCTCTGTAAGAAGAACTAGGGTAATCAAATTATAGCAACAGATGTAATAATCATCTTATCCAAACATATTTTAGTGTGCATTTCAGAATCCCCAGAATATTATTTGGAAACAAAGACAAAATCGAGGATGGATGAATATAATTATTGAAATAAAGCAGTCATGAAAATAACCACTGGCTTATGAGCCCCAGAAATAATTTAATGCCTAATGGGAATCCATTAAGTGCATGAGGTATGTTGTATGTTCCTTTACTCTCACACTACTAACATACAACCTCTCAACACTAGTGTGTGGGTTTTCCACACCAAGAAATTCTGATACCAAAAGATTGAAGGTAGTGGCAGACTCTACAGGTTAAGGGCTCAGTCTTCCCAAAATAGCCCGCTACTTCAGACTCCACTCATAAGTGGTAGGTTACCCATATCTTCTGTCTGACTTGGCTACAAATCAGAAGTTCCCATAACCCTCTTCTTGGATTCAATCATTTTCTGCATAGTTCACAGAACTCAAGGAAACACTTATGTGTGCTGGTTATTTATGTAATATGGAATATGACAAAGAATACAAATGCACAGTCTGATGAAGAGATACTAGAGAGTCTCAATATGCATGCACACACACACACACACACACACACACACACACACACACAATTAAATTTAAAATAATATTCCTTATTACTTAAATACTATGAAATGCCTACTTATTTTAGCTAAGTTTTGGTATTAAATTACTTTTATCTTGTTTCCAGAAGCAGTTGGGGCTAGTAGAATGAGAGGAATGATGATTAAAGATTTAGGTATAGTAGCAGCATGGAGATAGTATCTTTGAGTTTGTGGTGTTGAAGTGCAGAGTGCACAGATTTGTAGTTACAAAATAGTCATGGGGATGTTAAGTACAGCATAGGAAATATAGTCAATAATATTGTAATAACTATGTATGGTGCCAAACTTCTTGGTATGGTGTGGTCCAGGGTTCCAGGGTCAGGGTTCAGGTTCTGTGAAGGCCACACACAAAAGACTAGAAAAGCATTAATTTGGGAATATTGGGGGCCAGGCAGGAGCCTACCTCTAGGTGGAGGACTACCACCAGCTCTGGCCTTGTTATCTCCTTTTATTAAGACTATGTGATACACCCATATACTTTAGGCAGGAAAGTCCAATAATAGTCAATCAGCAAGAATTTACATAAGACTAACAAGCAGAGGCTGCTTCAACTACCAATGTCCCAACTAAACAATGAATGATTAGCTCTGACCATAAGGTTAACCAGTCTTCAGGAATCCCTGTCCATATCTCTCCATTAGTGAGGAAATGATTGGTTTCTGGCATCATAGTATATAATGCCTTCTGTAACCTGATCCTCATTCATTTCCAACCCTATTTCCTGTCATTCTCATATATACAGATTTTCCAGACACACTGAGTCTCCTATACAGTTTTATAATACATGATGCTTTCTTTCTCTTACCTCCACACACTGGTAATTAATGTGTTCTCCATGAGTAGAAATGTAATCTTCAAAACAAAGCTTACATATCATGTGCTCAGGGAAGACTTCCCTGATCTTACATTTTTTATTGCATGTACATATATGCATGAGTATATAAGATTCACATATATAGGGCATCCCAAAAATGTATACACATGTTGAATAATTATTAATTCCATTGGGTTAAATTTGAAAATAAATAAATATCAGAGGAGTAGCCAAGATGGCAGCATAGGTAAACACCTATCTTGCTGCCCCACACAGCAATTTCAAAACTACAACTTAATGACAGAACAAACATACAGAATCACCAGAAAGCTGGCTGAGTGAAAATTCCACAAATAAAAGTAAAGATAGGACACTGTGACTCAGAGGAGCGGTGGAGGGCAGCGTTGAAGATACGCATGGAGTCAAAGGTTTGAAGCCCTGCGCATGCGCACGACCGAGTGGAGAGGGCGGGTGGCTGGAAAGACAAAGGCATCCCACTGCACTGATTCCCCAGTTCCGAGGTCTGGGGAACCCACAGTCATACGGGGTGAAATTGGATAGTAGGGAAGCACGTTGAAACTCGGGCGCTGCAAAGGTCTGTGAGCTTGTGGAGAGGGCGAGTTTGTGGAGAGTGCATGTAAACTAGGGAATAGCAGAAGGTGTGCAAAAGCGTAGGGAGGACTTGTGACTTGCTCTCTTGTTTGGGAAACCACTGAACTGCATTGTTTTACAACCCTGGGTGAGACTTTGGGTGTGCAGACTCATTTGGGGAGAGACTAAATTATCCGGCAGTGGGTAGAGCTAGGCAGCAGCTTTCTCTCAGAGGTGCTTGCAGCCATTACCACCTGGCACAGAGACCCAGGTGCTGCATAGGGCAGAGATAACACTGCCTGCTCAGCCTGGAGACTCCGCCCATACAACCTTAGCACAGCTGACCCTGAGAGCCAATTGGCCTGGAGGTCGAACCCTCCTAGTGCTAACAACAATAACCTAGGCTTAAATTCAACAAGACTGTGGAACCCATAAAGGGCTGCAGCAAGAGTATCCACCTCAGGTAACTGGGGAGGCTGAGCCACTGTCCCTTAGAGGACATCTACCTCACAAAGCTAATCGACCAACTCAGGAAAGGAGCCACCATGCAGAGACGTGGAAAGAAATCAGATGTGAAAGAAATGGAGGGGAAAAAACAACTGGACATAGAGTTCAAAACCACAGTTAAAAGGTTTTTTAAGAGGCTCTTAGAAAAGGCTGATGAACTTAATGAGACCTATAAGAAAATGAACAAAACCTACGAGGAAATGAATGAGACCTACAAGGATATGAATGAGACTCTTGAGGATATAAACGAGACCCTCAAGATATGAAAAAGGACCAACTAGAAATTAAGCATACACTGACTGAAATAAAAAATATTATACAAAGACCTAAAAATAATCTAGAGGACTGCAAGAACTTAGCCAAAGATTTGAAATACAAAGAGGGAAAATCCACTCAGCCAGCAAAGCAAGAAGCCAAAAAAAATCCAAAAAAATGAAGATAGTATAAGAGGACTCTGGGACAATTCAAGCATACCAACATCTGAATTATGGGGGTGCCAGAAAAAGAGAGAGAGCAAGATAATGAAAACCTATTTGAAGAAATAGTGACCAAAAACTTTCCACACCTGGTGAAAGAAATTGACTTGAAAGTTCAAGAAGCACACAGAACCCCAAACTATAGGAATCCAAAGAGGACCACACCAAGACACATCATAATTAAAATGCCAAGAGCAAAATATAAAGAGAGAAGATTAAAAGCAGCAAGAGAAAAACAGTTAGTTACCTATAAGGGAGCACTGATACGATTGTCAGCGGATTTTTCAACAGAAACTATGCAGGCTAGATGAACAGCAAGAATCTACAACCAAGATTACTCTATCCAGCAAAGCTATCGTGCAGAATTGAAGGTCAGATTAAGTGCTTCACAGATAAGAAAAAGCTAAAGGAGTTCATCACTGCCAAACCAATATTATATGAAATGCTGAAAGATATTCTTTAAGAAGAGGAAGAAGAAAAAGTGAAAATAAAAATTATGGACAACAAATACACATCTATCAACAAATGAATATAAAAATCAAGTGAATTAAAAATTTGATGAACAGGATAAACTGGTGAATATAACAGAATCACGGACATAGAGAGGGAATGGACTGACAATTCTTGGAGAGAAAAGGGGTGTGGGAGGTACAGCAAGAGACTGGAAAAAAATCATATACCTATGGGAGAGGACAATAGCGGGGAGGTGAGGGCAGAGGGTGGGATGGGTACCAGGTGGAGGGGAGCTATAGGGGAAAAAAAGGGGAACAATGTAATTAATAAACTGAATAATACATGTTAAATTTTTTTAAAAGAAATATCGGCTGAACTATCAGCTGTAAATTGTGTATACATTTTTGGGACAGTGTATATATGAATAAAAAAAATTAAGGATGCTTTAGTTCATATTTAAGCCAAGACAACAAGCAAAACAAATAAAATTGCTCCTAATTCTCATAAAGAAGTTTTCATAACTATTTTAATAGTTCATATTATTCTATTAAGCTGCCAGACATAAGTTGACATTTGCATTGACATGCACATTTTAAAATTCAGTTGACGGAGTAATTTTAAATGACCCTGATTATCTACATCAAATCAGGTCTAGATGATCACTCATAATCCACGGGACATAGCACATGCAGAAAATGCACTTGTCAGATTAAATAGTAAAAAAATTCATCTATCTCAGTTATTAAACTTAGACTTATCTATTTTGAGTTTGGCTAAAATTACCAAACAGTAAGAGTCACAGGAAAGAGTTTCTTCTTTAAAAACATGGTCATCTACATGTCACTTGCTAAAATCTTTCTCCCCCCCCCCCTTTTTTCCTCTCTTACTTCTTTCTAAGCAGCATAACAAAGCCCTCTTTATGTCTAGTGCACAACATTTAGCAATTGTTATTTGAAGGTTGAGATGTGTGGAAGTTGCTTACCTTTATTTATCTATCAAAGTGTTTCTCCCAAAATAGCTCTTACTAGAAGGACTTGAATATAAATTTGCCTAGCTTGTTATATTACTGCCTAAACTCTTCTTCATCCAGATTACACTATCGCAAAATCAAGATAAGTAGAGTTTAGGTGTGTGTGTATAGACATATGCCTGTGGGTTAAGTTGAAGGGGAAAATATTTCTAACTGCTTGACATTTTACTGAGTACTTGAGTCTAAGCTATGCTGCATCACTGACTAGTAAACAAATCACCAGGAACCCTTGACTTGCACTTTCTGTTTATGAAACTAATAGAGTATTCAATTTTTCATGCATACAAATTGGCAAATGCATAGATGGAAGGTGACAGTTGGTTTTTTACTTTATTTAATAACATCACTCACAGTATAAAACTTTATTTGGTTTAGTCCTACTACCCACAACTGATTGTGAGATGTAGTTACATGTCTTCAGATATGCCTACCTTGGATGACAAAGTGATCCTAATCAACAAATCTGACAGAGATGATAACAGAAGAATTGGCACAGATCTTAAGAGAAACAGCACAGATCCTAAAAGACTACCTTTCAATTAGGTTGATACACTGTCGTTTTACAGAGCACACAGTGCTGCATTCCTTTAAGCAAAGACAACATGAGTCCATGAGCTTGGTTTAATTTAACAACCAAAATGGAAAAGGATCTGTGGTTGAACGGAGTTAAAGACTTGCCAGAATAGAACAATATCGGGCCCTGCAGAAATAATAATAAGAAGAAGAAGAAGATTTAAAGGAGCACTTGTGGAAGAGCTGACATTGGACATTACCCTGCCCAGACTGTGCTTTAAACTCTGCAGTGTCTGAGGTATACTTCGCCATCACTTCTTTCCTGTTGGTTTTGGTTAAACACAAATACTTCACTTTGAACTGGTTTGCTTTTTAACTAAAAACAGTTTATCATGGATAGTCTGTCCTATCCTAGATTCTTCCCTGACAAATGTCAATCTTGACCTTAATTGAGCCTGTCTGTTATCTTTTTGCATCTATGATAGCATACCCTTGGAATATCCAGGCAACTTCCTTTTTTCCAGACCACTCAAAGCACAGGCACAACATCAGAGTGGAGACAATAAACCCCTTCATTGTCATTGAGTTGTTGACTATTAACTATCCTGTAACCACTTATGTAAGAGTAGTATGTTTCTATTCTTTTACTTTTTTATCCAATTCCAGAGGTTTCTCACTTTGCTTTCTCCCATACCCCTAATCTAATTTCATGTAACCCACTTGTGTCTTCTCTTTTGATTATATACTATATAAAACAGAGTGCAAAACTGCCATTTTCCAGATCATTTTCTCAATCCATTGAGTTTTTGCTTCCCAGCAATTGTCATCAATTTGGCTCAAATAAAGGTTCTCTATAGGTTTGAACATTTCCTACATTGACACTAATATTCTAATGACGTCATTTACTTAGAACATTTAGTTAGAGAGTGAAGTCCTGAGGAGAGTGAAAAGCATGTGCCTATCTGAATGTAAATATAGCATCACACCTCGGGGATGTTGATGTTCCTCTGGGTGACAGAAAGAATAAATGCAAATCCACTCCAATTAACTACACATTTATGAACAGGAAAAGTCTGAGACAGACATAGACACATTTAAAATTTTAGGGCTTTAAGAAGGAAATAGCAGTGTTATATAAAACCCAAACCAGCTTCCGAATGTGACTTCTCAAGAGGTATGGCTATTTTTGTTTCTTTAACATTTTTAGGAATGCTAACAAGTCTTGTCAGAGGCTAATAAATTGGGAAACCCTGGACATGACCACATAATGTAGGGATAGAGCTCACCCAAGTCCAAAATAAGCATGACAGATAGATGACCTTGTATAGTACCATTTACACTGCACTGTTAAATTTCACAGGCTACAACAGGGCAGGAGCTTGTCCTCAATCTGAGTGGAAGAAGGATACTGAATGGGGGTTGGGGTTGAGAAAAAAGGTGGAAACCACATAGCTATTGTACCTCCACTAACTGGCACAACTAAATTGATGGGTAGATAGATGGATAGATAGAGATATAGATGGGTGTGTGGATGGGTGGATGGATTTGATAGATGATGATAGATAGATGATAGATAGATAGATAGATAGATAGATAGATAGATAGACAGATAGATGATAGGTAGATTGTAATAGATGATGATAGATGATGATAGATGATAGATAGATAGATAGATAGATAGATAGATAGATAGATAGATAGATAGATGAAAATAGATGGTAGATGACAGATAGATAAATTGAAGTTCATATATAATTGCCCCTTGGTTAGCAGCAATAATCATGTCTCCAATGCTCCAAACCCATTTTAAACTACATGCTGCTATTTTATGAAACCCCATCCCCTGACTTCTGTTTCCTTCAAGATTGTCCTTGATATTTACCTTTACTGAATTTCACTTGCACAGAAATGTGAGCAATGGTAAGGAGAGTATTTAACTCTATTTTCACAAAGCAACTTCTCCCATTCTATTTTTTTAACTCCAATTAACAAACATACCTTCTTCCAACATAGATGCCACCAAAACATGAGCTTTCTAGTGAACAGAGTAGAGGACAATATTCGCCATCCAGCAAAACCAAGAACTGTGAAGGGTCTTTTTCTATTTACAAGTTAACAAGTAAGTTTGCTAGCTTCATAGATGCTGTCAGAGCATGAGATTTCTCATTAGATTAAAAGGCCTTCATTGCTCATGGCACAGCAAGCAGCAGAAATATTGGTATATTTGTTTCTTTTCCCCATAAATCCCAAGGAAGCAATGTGGACAGACCCAGATAACACCTGCATACTCTGTGGGTTGCATTACAGGAGAGGAATCCTGAGTTTAAGGAACCCAACATTTTTTATAATAGGAAGCTTCCCAAGAGAGATCTTATCTTTATTATACTGGACAATAAACCCTTTGTTCTACAGGGAGAAATCTCTGTCTTCCAAAGAACTTTACTGCACATACACCCTTGAAAATATGGTCTAGAGAAAAAGGTACTCAATGTCTCTACTTGCAAGAACACATGGTACCCTATGGAGAATCCTCCCAATAGATTACCTGACTGTTTCTCACTACCTTCATCATGACCTGCTCTATCCTCACTGTCTGCCACATTACGCTCTCACTATGCCTGGTGCCCATCTTCTCACTCTCCTGATCACTTTACACTGTACCTGCTTGCTTAGACATGTGCCTCCTCAATTTGACTGTGAACTTCTGGGATGAGACTATTATTCCTTCATAGCATTACAGTCTAGCACAGTGTTTGACCCTCCAGGGGAACTCAATAAATGTTGAAATAATGAATGACAACACTTAGTTCCTTGATGGCAGGGGCTACATTCTATACATCTTTGCATTATAAACTGTACCTCATGAATGAATTTATTTCATATAACAGACATTATTAATGAAATATAATTAAATAATTAGCAATAAATTTCCTAAGCAAGCTAACAAAGTCTAATCATCTAGACCTGGAGTCTCCAGGTGAAAAACAAACTAGACTTAAATCATAGCTGCATTTCATGGCAGCATCAGTATGAAAAGCAAGCTATTTTAAATATTGCTCTTTTAACTTTTAAATCAATGATGTTTTCTATATATTTTATAGTTTTTATCTCATTTATTTTTCATGGTATTTTGCTTTTTTCTCTTTTATCACAAACATTATTTTTCATGAAACTCAGAAATAGCATTCATTCTAGCATCAAAATATGTTCACACCAAATTCTCTTGAAACACACCCTCTTTGTTTTCCCACTTTGAATAGGGAAATGACAGTATGAGTGGCTTTACTTGTCCTTTGACTCTGCTCTAAGAAAAACAGCCGTGAGAGACAGTAGGAAGCAATGGCCCTTGGCCTCAGCAATTGGACTTTCCCAAGCCAATCCTATTCCAGGGCTCTCAACCTGCTGTCTCTGAAATTGCCCAGAATAGAAAAAAGAGGGGTGCCTAGTGGGGGTTAAAGACCAAACTGGTAACAACAAATAAATGATCACATCTACAATGCATGCAAACAGCAAAGAAAAGCATCCTATGGTGCATAGAATACATGGAGCGCATTCAACAATTAGATCTGGACCCCATCCTAAACATGCTTCTAGTCTATGAGCAAAATATCATGGGAAAGCCAGGAGCACTTTTATGTACCGAGTTATTTTAAGTCTTGGAATCTTTTAAGTGACTTTCCTGGATGTACCTTTTGCATAACACATTCTGGAGTCTTTCAGAAAATTTATAAAAAGAACTTGTTCTGGGGTTCTTGTTACAGCATTAAGAAGGTTTCAGCAATCTGGAGAAAGGCTGTATGTAACTGAAGTAAGAATCCAGAGATGAAAGATAATTTTGAAAGGCATTAGGAGTCAGAGGAGCCTGGCTGAAGTTCTCCTTGTCTCAGGACCCCTCGCTTTTTATTAACACAATTTGTCCTAAGGCAAGGTGGAGATTTACACTTCAAAAGGGTAGTGTTTCATCTACAGAGTCCATTGTCAGAATGGGGAATAGACTTCAGCTGTTCAGGTGATTGGCCTTATGATGCCCTAAACTGTCTGGCAGTAAACAATCAATTTTTTTCAGGTTTGGGGAAATGCTTTCAGTCATTCCCAACAGGTGACAACATATGTGACAGCCCTTGTTGAGTCCCCAAGTCCCATCAGCCTTTTGATGAAACTTTTGCAATTATAACATGCTGGAATTGGTTTCCAGCAAATTTGGACTGATTTCATGGGAAGCAAAGAAGAAGCAAAATAGCAGCCCAGGAGGTACACAGGCATAACTGCATCCCACACAAGTGTGTCTTCCCCAGGATCAAAACATCCTTGGGAAGAACAAATATTGACACTCCATTGGAAGATACGAAGCAATAGTTCAGTGGAGTCCTGAAAAGCTAGCTCTGCCTCAAGGTGAGTGGACCTTTGCAGAGAAGCACCACAGGTGGGACACTTGATGTTTCTCAGAGTTGCTTTCCAGCTCCACATACTGAGCTCAGATGAGGACCTTCAACATTTCAGTGCGTGGCCCGAAGGTTAAGAAAGGAGTCTTTAAAATCACATACATTTAGTTCAAATTCTGCCTCATTTACTTATTAGTTGAGTGGCTTTTACCAAATGCATTTATATTTCCAAACTTTATAAACATCTATAATATTAAAATAATAGTTATAAGTTCCACTTGAATTTTATAGACTATGACAAGATACAACTACAAGTCCTGGAGTAGAACCCAAGGCAGAGAAGGAATGGGGGTGCATGGAGAGTGTGGACTGCAAAGAATCAGTGATCTTTGGCTGGAGAAGTGGGGCAGAGGCAAGATCGTGGGGCAGCTGAAGAGAAACTTCCAATGTGGCATCTCATGTGAAGTTTGAGTAGAGGAAGGCCTGGCACATTGGACAATGGAGAAAAGAGAGCACAGAAAAAAGATTTGATGGAATTATGGCTCACTGCATGCACTTGCCATTATTACCTAAACTCTGGTGGTAAAGAAAATGAGTATATTTTTCTTTTCACTTTTCCACACCCTTGGTATGAAACTGGCAAAAAATCTACTAAAACGTATAGAAAAATTGCAGCTTGAAATTATCACAATGAGTTTATGTAACATGGACTGTGATATAGATCCTTAATTTCTTTGAGGCAGGAAATATAACATAGCCTTTAGGCTGCTTTGGCATCTCAGGTTTGTTTTTATTTTAAGAAACTTTAGCAAACAAAACCGTGGGTGTTTTATAATAAAATAAATGAAGCCTTTGTTTCTTACACTGGCTTTGCAACTAGCTCTCTTGAATAGGACAATTGATCACCCTGTGCTTCATGGTTGCTATGGAAAATGGGGATTAATGTCTGCATCTGCTTTCTCCATGAAAATTATGTGTAAGTAAAGCTGATACATGAAGCATTTAGCACCAAGAATAAAATGTGTAGTAGATATTTTAGGTTGCATTTATTAAAAACATGATTGATTTTGCAGAAATTAAGTACCCATTTTAAAATATATTTCTATTGATGTGAGAGAGGAAGGGAGAGGGAGGGAGAGAGAGAGAGAAACATCAATAATGACAGAGAATCTTTGATCAGCTGCCTCCTGTATGCTACATTGGGGATCAAGTCCACAACCTAGGCATGTGCCCTTGGCTGGAATCAAACCTGACACCCTTCAGTCCACAGGCCGATGCTCTAACCATTGAGCCAAAACAGCTAGGGTTTAAGCACGCTTTTTAATTGGGTCTGTGAGAGAGATTGCTGTCCCCATTGCTCTCTCTCAAAAAACAAAAAACAAAAACAAAACAAAAAAAACAACATAATATAGTACTTTTTTCATAATGTTTCAGAAAATTGGCAAAGATAATTAAAGAGTAAGTCTTTTCTGAAACTTCTATTATTATGGATATTAGCCAGTCCAGAAATAAAGATCTCATTTCAATAATGTTAATGTTGGTAAATGAACCATTTCATGTAGCTTTTTATAAGTTATTAATACACTGTTTTTAAAAGGCTCTCAAAAGCACATTTTGTTGTATACCTATTAGACCATCATTTCTTAATCCAAAAGATTAAAGTAAGTGGCATTAAGGTTACCCATGATTGAGGCTAAATAATTCACTGTGAATATATATGTAAATATATATCGCCTTCAAGAAAAGAGCTTGAAATCTAGAATAAATAAATACATAAATACTAGGGGCCCAGTGCACAGATTCATGCACCAGTGGGGTCCCTCAGCCTGGCCTGTGCCTTCTCGCATTCTGGGATCTCTTAGGGAATTTAGAGAGCCAGTTTTGGCCTGATTCCCATAGGCCAGGCTGAGGGACCCCACCAGTGCACAAATCTGTGCACCAGGCCTCTAATACGTATATAAGGTCTTTGGTTAATCTCTTCCTACTCTCCCCCCTTCCCTCTGAGATTCATCAGTTTGTTCCATATTTTTATGCCTGTGTGTTGAGCATTTGCTCCCTGGTAGTCAATGCACATCATAGCTACTGGCCAATAAGCCAGTCAGCCCATCTGCTGGTTGCTTAGGCTTTTATTTTTATGGATTAAACAGTAGTAAATCTATCAGAATGTTTCCAGCATTAAGAAACAAAGCAGGAAGATTTAAAATCAGACTCCAGAATAGTGTTAAGGAAGAAAACAATTTTAATATCTATAAACTCATAATCTATATTTAATGTAGCTACAGAGTTTCTATTATTAAAATGGCAAGTGTTTGATCATTTAAAGTGATTTTATACCATCCATTCTTTCCACAAATATAGACATGGAATTTATGGTAGATAATTGGGCCAAGTATTTTTAATTGGAAGGACTCTGAAGGCCCTCCACTAAAATATAAGTAGATACTGAATATAATAAACTTTTCATTAAATTTTAGATTCTTGGGAAATAAAGAAAAATTTCTAAATATTTCCTCTCTCTTCTGAAAAAAAAAAAAAAAGGCAGCTGAATCCAGAGCTAGAAACAGTGAACACAAAAGAAATTGAAAAGACTGAGTTGTTCTAAATCAAATGTTCACAGCATTATGTTAATCATAATAAGGAAAATTTGATTTAAAACTACATTTTTAACATTCATATTGGTAAGTATCTAAAAGTGAAGTAATGCTCTCTCATTGAGTCTATGAACATTCACATATTTGTGAGTTCAAATTTGTCCAATCTTTTAGGTGGTAATCTCAGTTCTAATAATAAATCATCTTTGGAATTTACTAAATTTTCTGTTATTCTCAACCCTTTATGCCATTAGAATTACCCAGAGAACATCTTCAACCTACAGATGTTAGGCAGGCCCATCCCCAAAGGTTCTGGTTCTTTGACCCGGGGCAAGACCCAGGAATCTGCATTTAATAAAAAATGTCCAGGTGACACTAGTCAGATCTAAGGATTGGTACACCCATAGATATGTATATGGGGCTAAATTTAACATGTACACAGTAATTATTAAGATGTAGACAGGACAAATTATTGAGTTTCTAGACAGGATAAAATAGGAAGGTAGTTTAGAAATACACCAAAAGCTAAAATTTAATAATTATCAGACTTCCTTACTTTGAAAAATGGCTCATGGGAAAAGAAATTCAGCTTGAAACTGCTTGACCTGTTTATGTTAAATCAGCTTTCCAAGACTGTCAATAATGAAAGCAATTTGTCCATCAAATCTTTCACCAGAAGTTCAATTACTTCCTAGGATCTGCAATGAATAAGCACTGGTTTCATCTCTTAAATCAGTTTCACACTTCTAAATAAGTGCTCATGACTTCTGCTATTCAGCTATTTGTAAGTTAGAGCCATAAAAATCAAACCTCATCAGGTCAAAAGTAAATTTGTGTTTGGGAATTCAAAGCGGAGTATTCTATGTCAATGAAACACAGAGTTGCTTGCTTACCTTATGAAATTGAACATTTGACTTGGGAAATAAATTTTAAAAGAATTAGAAAACCACTCTGCATTGGATAAGTATGCTTGTACTAAATTTTAAAAAAAAAGCAAATAAGTGGATCCTAATTATCATTTTCCATTTAACTAAAAATAAACACATCGACTGGCCTTGAAAATTTAACCACATAGCCCATTAGACATTCTCTTAAAAGAAAATGGTATTTGCTATGCATTTGTATGTCTCCAACTTTTAATAATCAGTCTCATTTGTTGACATTCACATAAGTATGACAACCCATGCCCTGTAGAAGAGGCCTGACTCTACACATAAACTCCTTGGGAGTCTTGCTCCAGGCTCATTATCCTAGATGTAATATCCTATATTATTCCACAATACATTCATTCTATCTTCTGAGCAGACAGACCTTTACCTGGAGATGCAGTATATGCCCTCTGTGCCCTTTGGATGAATCTTTTGAACTATTTCCTTTGTCCCTTACTCTCCCTCTGCCTCTGGGTAGTTTTCTCTTTGCTCTTTTCCAGCACTGAAAGGCTAAACTTGCCTCACTTATGTGCCTGCCATCAGCTCCTGGTATCAGGATATAAGGCACCCTGCTCAATTTGATATATAGGGTGTCCCCCCCCCCCAAAAAAATGTACACACATACATTTTTAATAGCTCAATTGATGTTTCTTTCTTTTCAGAATTAACCCATTTAAATTAATAATTATCCAAAATGTGAATACATTTTAGGAGGAGCGCCTGGTATATTGAGTATACATCAAACTTCCCAACTGTGTGGGCAAAGGAGTCTACATTCTTACACACACACACACACACACACACACACACACACACACACACACAATCAGTGAAAATATTCTGATATAGTAAGTTCTTAAAATCTAACTTTCTTTCCAAGACATCCATAACCTCCCCTTTTACACTAGCTTTGTCCCTCTCTTCTCCTGCAGGATCTTATTCCATCAATTAGCTGTTTTCTCTTCTATATAAAATTTGTTCTTCTTTACTTCCCCTTTCAATTTTCTCATAGTGAATTCATGTTCACTTCAAATTAAAGCTTCTAGACTGTTATTTCAGTTTTTAGTTTTGTCTTAATAATCTACACTGAAAAAAAACCACTAAAATTTGTTTTTAAATTAAGATTTGACTTCTCCATTATACTAGTAGGTACCAATTGATGTAAAGTCTAAATCTAAAATACTATTCACATTTTTATTTCTCTTCCATTTCCACCTATACTTATTATCAGGTTACTGGCAATACAGTTGATGATCCTGAAGAGATCACTGCTCTGCTGGACACAACTGGCCTTAGAAAGTGAGTGTCACACAGGAGCAAACACCATTCCCTTCCATTCTGTGTCACCCTATGGGTAGGCCAGGCTTTTCTTTGTTACTAACTACACAGCTGAGATCAGCAGTGACTTTTGATGGGCTTCAGTGAGAGGTCAGAATAATGAAAACAAGGTCTTTTCACCCACTGGACCCTGTGTTTTCAGTTCTGCTAGACATGTTTGAGATGTGAATGTGGGGAAGGAAGAAACTTTCATTTACCCTTCAAGGTTCTTTCTACTGGTCTAATAATGAAATCTCCATGAAGCAGAGTAACAAAAGAAAATAATCAAATTTCATTACATACATACATGTGGAAACACCAATACATGAGAGAGTCAGAGACCCTGAAGACACCAAAGTTTTGCCACCCTGAAACTGCCTTTCTGTGATATTAATTTAAGACTTATATCCTATCTAATAAAAGAGTAATATGCAAATTGACTGTACCTCTGATCAAGCCATGCCCACAAGCCATGCCTATCAGCCAATCAGGAGCAAATAAACCCCAACCACGATGGCTGTGGCCACTGAGAGCAGGAGGGAGGCTTTGGGTTTCCCCAGCAATGGAGGAAGCCAAGCTTTCCACCTGTCCTTGCCAGCCTAGCACTCCATTCAATGCTACAAAGTTTCAATTATAGAAGATATATCTCAACAGAAATGGCTGCTGCCATGGAGCCAGCAGAAGGCAAGGCTCCATTCCAGGCTACAAAGTTTCAATTGTATAACATAAATTAATCCCAGACCCCAAGGCCTCCACTTGGGTCGCTGGGGGATGTGGCTGGCCTGTAAACCACCACAGGCACCTCAACCAGGCTGTCCAATGCCCTAAGGGAACCCCAATCCTGATCTGGGATACCCTTCAGGGCAAACCACCTGACCCCCACCCATGCACCAGGCCTCTATCCTATCTAATAAAAGAGTAATATGCCTATTGACCATCACTCCAACACACAAGATGGCTGCCCCCATGTGGTCAAAGATCCTGCCCCCATGTGGACACAACATGGCCACCACAAGATGGCCAGCAGGAGAGGGCAATTGTGGGTGATCAGGCCTGCAAGGGAGGGCAGTTGGGGGTGATCAAGCCTGCAAAAGAAGGCAGTTAGGGATAACCAGGCTGGCAGAGGAGGGAAGTTGGGGGCAAACAGGCTAGCAAGAGAGCAGTTAGGCATCAGTCAGGCCGGCAGGGGAGTGGTTAAGGGTGATCAGGCTGGCAGGCAGAAGTGGTTAGGGGCAATCAGGAAGGCAGGCAGGTGAGCAGTTGGGAGCCAACAGTCCTGGATTGTGAGAAGGATGTCCAACTGCCCATTTAGTCAGATATCTCTCAAGGATCCTAGATTGGAGAGGATATGGGCTGGGCTGAGTGAAAACACCCCCAACCCAGTGCACAAATTTTGTGTACCAGGCCTCTAGTTAAGAAATAAGAGTCAAAGGGAAGCTGTGACCTTCCCCCCTTTCCCCACTTTCCTGCCCAAGAGATTCAGACAGAAACCTGCTTTAGGAAGGAGATTTTAAATTAAGTGTAATAAATTAGAGGGCTTCAGGCAGGTACTTGTTAGCTAGATACCCAGTATCCCATAGTTTGAGTTGTCTAGCAAGAATTGTCCTGCCATGTATGTTTTCCCCTTCCTCAGCCATCTTTGCAAATTGCCCAATCTTGTCTTCAGCAGGGCAATAAAGGCTACTGCCCATAGTCTTTGCTCCATATTAAAGTACAGTTCAGTACAGCATCTGGCTAGTTTAGTTTGTGTTCCCAACTGCAGACCACTGCATGTAGGTTTTGCATGGTTTTAAGCCATGTGGCTGCCGGGAAACAAAAATGTTGGTGTTTTGAGTCTGAATTTGTTGACCCTTGAAAATGAAAAATGAAGTCATGGATGAAAATAGTTAGTGGAATCAAAGTTTATTGGGAGAAACCACTCCTGGAAAAGGTGCAGCTAGGGTTCCAGGAACAGCCCAGTGTCCAGAGCTTCCTTTCCATGTTGCAGTCAGGAGTAGTTCAGCATCCAAGCTAATAAAAGGTTATTAGTCCATGTGTGGAGACCCACATGGCCATAAGTCACACTGACGAAGGGAAATGTGCTCCCTCCTGCCTCCCCTACAGTAATGTCAGGTATCCATTGTGCACTACTCCTGGGGAGAGCAAGGAGGAAGTGCACATGCTTTTATATATATAGTAGGAGCCCGGTGCATAAAATACATGCACATTAAAAGGGAATTAATTAGAGGAAATATTTTAATATTGCTATTTGCCCTTTCGCTATAATAGAAGTGTCAGAGATGAAAGGAAATTAGTAAAATGTATATGAAAATAATATGTAATTTATTAATAAATAAACAATAACGAAATGATATAACAACAACAAAGACATGATATAAAAATGACAAGAACATGATATGAAAGCAACAAAAACATGATATTAAAACAACAAAAACATGACATAAAACCAACAGTGATACAAACAATTACTGATAAGGTGATTAAACTTATTTTAATATCTCCCTGTATACCACATTAAGAATGAAAATACTTTCAGAGTACTTTACTAATTTCCCTTGTGATAAAGTATTTACAACTTTAACTGTAACATCACACACTCTAAAGAAAGCAACATATAACTAACCATTTCCAAAAACGGGTTCAGGTAGGAATATTTCTACTCTGTCTAGAGTTTGTCCTTGTGATTTATTAATAGTCATTTCAAATGCTGGCATCATGGGAAACCATCGACGGATTAATTTAAATGGGAGGCCAGTGTCAGATGGGGACAAATCAATTCTTGAAATCAGAACAACCTCTCCCTCTGCAGATCCTGTTAATACTTCAACTTTGAAAATGTTAGGTGGTAATCTTTTGATAATAAATCTAGTACCATTACAGAGACCCCACTTACTATTAAGTTTTCTCAGTAGCATGATGATTTCACAGACTTTCAATTTTAATTTATGACAGGGCATTTCCGAAGGAGTAATACTATTAAAAAATTCAATGGGAAAATTTTCCTTTTCAGCATCATCTGTTGAATCAATGGAATCATCACTCAAGTATGTGTGAAAATCTCCATTGATTATATCCAAAATTTCTTCATTTAATTTTTGAACATGCTCATTTTTTGGACAAAGAATTTCATGTTTAGATATATTTTAATATTATGTATAGATATACTATTTCCAAAGATAGCTTTAATAATAGATCCATTATAAGTTATTTCACAGGGAATTTTAATAATATCCAATTCTAAGTGAAAACTGCTATCAAGTTTGTCATCTTCAAGTTTTACTAACAATTAACTATAAGCAAAATGCTCTGATCTTATATTTGTTTTACGAGACAACTTTCTGAAACATCCCCAAACATTACAGTACTTTAAACTCATTTGTACTATGGCTGATCACATAGCATGTGGTACAATACTGAGACATTGTCAAAAATTCACTCTGAGGAGAACTTTCCCAACAAATGCAACATTCAAATTCATAATTTTTCTTAGTAATGTGTCTATAGCATTTATAACATGACTGGATGCCACGGTACATTCATAAATAATGAGAAGTTTGGCCTTTTTATGGTTTTAGCAACTTCATTCTTTATCAGGTCTAGAAATTGAAATTTCATTTAATAGAATTGGTAATTTATATTGGGAATGAAAGTTTCTTCCACTGAGAAGTAAATTTGTAGCAATTCCTGTAGATGCTGTGGGTGAAACAGTACCACCACAACCTCTAATATAATGTATTAAAACTTTATAAACATATGATTTTCCACTACTACCTGGACCATCCAAGAAAAAGCATTTGGGGTGGACAGTATGATCTTCGATAGCTGAAGTTATAGTCTGAAAGGCAGCATCACCTCAGCACTGAGCAGGGACACAGGCAGGCACCATCACCACAGTGCTGGGCGGACACACATGCAGGCAGCATGACATTACCACTGGGCAGGCCTGCTCAATCCTCTGCTGAGGGCGGAAGTCCCCACCCACCATCTCCAGGCGACTGGGACACCTTTAGGACTAATTAGCATATTACCTCTCTCTCTCTCTCTCTCTCTCTCTCTCTCTCTCTCTCTCTCTCTCTCTCTCTCTCTCTCTCATATATATATATATATGCTTGCTTGTTAGTTCCTGATTGGTCCTTTCAAAGAATTTTGCCTTAGCCACATCCTTAGGATTGGTTCTATGACTCACTGGCTTGTGACTGTTATCTGCAAGCTGTCTGTCTTAGCAATATGCATACATTTGAAAATTCATGCCTCTCAAGCACACCCTTCCTTCCAGTTGGAGTGTCTGGGTAACTTCACCTAGATTGGTTCTTGGATTTTACTTTCCATTCCCATAGTCCCACCCCTACATACCTAGCTTTTTTCTGTCTCCTCAAGACCAAATGCTACAGAGAGAAAACAGATGAGCACATGGAATGAGTGCAGATTACAACAGAGTAATGAGTGCAAGACAAACAACAGAGAAAGAGCACCCTTTGCTGGGGATTTTAACTCTTCCATATTTTGCATGCTTCCGATGGGGACACCCACTAGCCAATCGACCGTTTTCCAAGCTAGATTGATAGGCAAGCACTTTCCCTATGTCATGCCCACTTCACTGTGCAAGCGTCCATTTTCCCCTTTGTTCCATCCCTTCCCCCAGTGATCTGCAGAGGATGGAACAGTGTTTCCCTGGGGAGCATGAAGCTGTAGCTTCCTAGTCAAACTGCATAGGTGACCATGCTTATAAGGTCTGGCCTTCCCTTTATTTTCTTCCTATTATTAATGTTAATAACTAGGTAAGTACAATGATAACAACTTAACTGTGGTTTCCACCTTCACCTGAAATGTAACCTTAATCAACCAATCTGGAATTTTCTGGTCATCGCCAGTAAGGTAATCTGTCACATGGGCTCTCTCCATCTTCCATAGAAAGAAGAGGCAATCTGCATGATAAAACCCTTGCCTTTTCCTCCCCTCATAATCCTTTACTCCCAAAATGTCTTGGTAAAAAAAATAATCCTTTTTTTCCTTTTGTTATTAACTCTTCTGACACACCCTTCTTTCCATAAAAACCTTCCGTTTGGTACAATCCCCAGAACCACCCTTCTAGTTGCTAGATGGAATGCTGCCCAATCCATGACTTGCTTAATAAAGCCAGTTAGATCTTCAAAGTTACTCCGTTGACTTTTGTTCTATCGTGACCTTTGAAAAGTTTTCAGACTTTGCTCTTTTGGCTTTGTTGAAAAGACTCTGGACATTTGCAAAGGAAGAGAAAGTGCCCTGACATCATTATTATACCAAATATAAAAATACTCTGTCAAAGGAAAACTTTTAAGCAATTCTCCTTCATAGATGCCCTCAGCAGATTAAAAGGTTAAATTAAACTCCATTAAATTTGTGCCCTCAGACCTAATGTTCCCCTGAAGGCACTTCTGCCCCGTTCACTGACGGATAAAACTGACTGGAGATTTTTAGCATCATCACAACCCAGAAAGTTAGACTAATCTTCCCCAGCAATGCTAGAAAGTTTCACAGATTACTTACTGAAAACTGCCTTAAAATGTGACCAACAAGAACACCCGGAGGCAATTTTCTTTCTACAAGTCTCCGAGCTTTTATTATAATGGAGATTCAGAGCAACCACCTGAGGTCACACTGCTGTGTAGGGGTTCCTCCGAAGAGCCCTTTGGAGCCATTTCTAAAAGGAAAAATAAATTCAGGAAATGCCTAAGGGCAAATACTACTTGTCAAGTCTTATTGTAACCATAGTCACAGTCCTGAGACACAATTTTAGAATTTTGCTCTATAATTGAAACCCTTGTCTTTCAACTGAATCTAAGATATTTCAGGCTACATGATAATAAGTCAGTGAAACATCCTTTTATCCTAAAGTGTCTTCCAGTTTTTATCAAATATGTCTACTACACAGTTGGATTTGGATACTGGTGATTAAGAAATTAGTTTTTTAATATAGTTATATATTCTAGTACTTACATTTTTAAATAGTTGTGATTATATCATCAATTAAAATGCCCTATTCATTTTTTTTACTTATAGGCATTTTCTCATATTTTGAACATTTTAAAACTTAATCTTAATGGTGGTATATTTCATTATATGACCATGCCAAATTAATTTCACTAATATTGAATATTTAAGATATTTTTATATTTAAATTACATAACAATTATTTTTAAAATTAAGATTTTATGCATACATTTTCAAATATCCTTCTGATTATTTCCTTCTAAAAGTCTTAGATGTGTGAAACAGATTACATATGTTCTTAAGATTCTTGATGCTTATTTATAAATTATTTTCTAAAGAATTGCACCAATAGATGAGAATGCCTATTTCACTCTATCTGGAGACCACTGAATACTGCTTTAAAAATTGTACAAATGCAATTAATAAATCATGAAATAAATGGTTTAAATTTTCATTTCATTGATTACTATTTAGATAAAAATGAGAATATTAAAATAGGCCCAGATTATATTGAATGCTATCAATCATTTAAGAAAGAAATAATACCAGTGCTACATAAACTCTTCCAAAAACAGAAAACAATAGACAACATCTCCCAACTTGATTTATGAGGCCAATATACTAAGACTACAATAACCACCACCTGACAGAAATAACAAGAAAACAAAATCCTTCATGATCACTGACTTAACAAATATTAGGTAATCAAATAAAATAATATTTAAGCAAGATCAAGTGGCTTTTATGCCAAGATTGCAAGGATTGTTTTATATCTGAAAATCATTCAGTCATTATCAGAATAAATGATGGGTGGGGTGGAGAATTACATCATCATAGATGCAAAAAATGCCTTGGACAAAAACCAACATCCATTTGAATACTGATTTTATATTAAAAACCCTCAGATTACTTGTAAATGAAGAGAGTTTCCCCATTTTGATAAATTGCATCTACCAAGGAACTACAGTTAATATTACACTTGCTGATAAAACATTAAACATTTTCTCCTGAAACTGGTAAAAAGGCAAGGATGTTCAGACTCGTCGCTTCTTCTCAAAATTTATTGGAGGTCTTTTTGATACCATTGTAAATAACCTGGTTATTAATAAGGGTAAAGGAGCAAAGATGGACAATAGATGCATGTCCTGTGAGGTCTGGGTTATATTACTTGTCTGTTAGTCACACCTGGGAACAGATCATTGGCCAGCGTAGGCATGGCCATTGCAGGAAAGTGAGATATTTAAATCCTCTAAACAAAGGAGCTTTCTCTTGTGAGCTGGGCTCCTGGTTCTCTCCTTGCAGGGCCTCACTCCCCTGTATTCACCTGCATGGCTCATGACCATGTGTACCCCACACAATAGACAACAGACTGGGACTAGCCTGATACTATGCCAGACCCAGCTCCACCATGGAAAGGAAACTATGAACACTGGCTTTGCTTCTACCTCTGCTGAATCAATCTCCAGTTGCACCTCTTCCAGGGTGGGTTTAAGGAAAATGTGACTGCAAATTCAGGGATGTCATTCCATGCAAATAAAGCTTTCTACCACATCTCATCCTTCTGTGGAGGCTTCTGGACTGCTTATTATTCCAAGAACCACATTCCCACTAACAACAGAGAAATCCTAGCCATGCATTTCTCTAATAACATTATTACATTATTATTATAAAGTAGGAAATCCGACTTTATAAATCTAGCAAAAAATGACTCTTTACAACTAAAATATAAAAAAATTAAAGCACCAAATGCTGACAAGGATATGAAGCAACTGAGACTCACCCATTGCTGGTAGTAACATAAAATGCAACTTATTTAATGAGTTATTTGAAAGTTCTTAAAAAATTGCTTATATATCTACCTTATAGTCCAACAATTCCACTCCCAGATGTTGACCCAAGAGAAGCAAAAACATATGTTTGCATATAGACTTGTACACAAATGTTCACCGCAATTTTATTCACAAAAGCCAAAACCAGCCAAAATGTCCATCAAAAGGTTAGGTAAGCAAATTATGGCGCATTCATGTAACACAACACTATTCAGCAATGTAAAATAATGAACTAATTGAAGCAGAATTTTTGGACAGGGCAGGATGTCCCGGATTCTTTGTCCACCGGAGTAGAAGAATGAATCAACAGACAGAAGGTGGTATAGCAAAGGTGATTTATTAAAGAAAGGTATGGACTCCCACATGGGAAGGGGGAAGGGACCCATTGAGTTCCTTTTACCTATGGCTTATAAAGGCCACAGATCTTTGTGCCTTGATATTGTTTCTGATTGGTCATTATTCCCTTAGACTGGTCAAAAGTGGAACCCACATGGAAGATGTGAGGTACTCCTTTCCTCCTTCCTCATTGTTTTCTTATTCCCTTTGGGGTTTTTTTCTTTTCCTGGATGAAGAGCTTTCTTGCCTTTATTTTGTAAATATAGACCTTTTGCTGTTCCCAGCTCTCTCTTTCTATGGAAGTGTACTTGTAGCTTTTCAGCTCCTATAGTCTATGGACATATACCTTATGCTGCTCTGCAGCCCTGTGCTTCTTTCATCATCCTCTTAATTTCTAAAATTTCCTAAACCTGTCCTTTTCACCTTTAAAAATTCGTGTTTTATAACATTTTGAAATAAAGACAGTGAACACAAAAGAGTAAATAACTCCGTTTATATAATGTCTTTAATAAAGTAAAACTTACCTATGGATATGGAAGTCAAGAAGTGGTGGCTCTGTTGAGTGAAATAAATTTTTCGGATATTTGCAATATTCTGAATCATATTTTGGTTTGCTTGTGACACAGGTACAAGCAATTGCCAGAACTCATTGATTATGTGCATTTTACTGTATATAAATTACATTCCAATAAAACTGTTGATACCAAATCCATTATCAAAGAGAAATTTTTTTTGTACTGAGTCCATCTACAAATATCTACATCTATTAGAATTTTCAATACTTTTTGTTCTGTTGAATCATGTTCATTGGAATTGTGCCCAAATAACACACAACAGTTCAGAAGAGTACACCCTGATAAAGTACATGGGTGTATAAAATATGAAATGACATTTTCCTTCATTTACAAAATAGTTTCTAAATAAGCTGGCAAATTGCTCTGCTTATTGGTTTTTATGTCACCTGGAGAGATTTTATCTGGGCACATCATATCTGATAGTTTTCTCCATTTATAAAATGTTTTCTGCTAGATGATGTTACTGTTATCAAATTGAATGAGAATACCACATAGATATTTCATAAGAAAAAAATTCCTTTCCTTGCAAAATAGTCACCAAATTAGTTTTTAATAATTGTTTTATGGTACATAACATATAGAATGATGATATGAGACTTAATTAAGTAGCAGTTATGTATTACAGAGAAGAGTCAACTAAATAGATAAATCATATTCCTTGCTTTGTGTCTGCCCCAGTGGTTACTTATTCTGGATTAAAAACTGCTCAAGTTGGAACTTAACAGAAGATGAAAATGCAAAGAAATATATTTTTCTTTGATACAATATAGAGGTTACTTTTTCTAAATTCACCTAAAAGGCTACTTTTTTTTTAGAATAAATATTTGACTAGAGCTTGAATTCAAAAGCTATCTGCCAAGAGCACTAGTTTTCTTTGTCAAGACAGTGTATCTTAGAACTCCCTTCAGGGGAACACCATTGGGAAATAGATGTGTATGCATGATCCTTTTACAAATTTAGTTAAAAACAAAGCTGTCTCTAGACATTCCCACATACAACATATTTCTATGAGTTATTTGTCGATAACAATAGGGAAAATGGAACTTGAGGTTAAAGAAATCGTAGGATGACAAAATTCAAGAGTTTTTGAACTGCTGTTTTAAAATTAACAAAGGAAGTTGAAGTACAGTGGACCTTGGCACTTCATTCTGATTCTTCTGTATGGTTAAAAGCAGGAACCAATAAAGCCATGTAGGGAGTGTATTGCTTTATTCTGATGTACTCAGGCATAAAATCATAAGAAAAAATACTGCAATATAACATTAGGTGCTGCTTCAGAAATAGGGTTATGTGCATTTATCTCAGTGTGGTGAATAAGAATTACAGTTGGAAAATTATATTTTTAGCCATCCCCAAAATAGCATATAAAGCAAATGCTACTGAAAGCTACTTTTTCTTTTAAGATGTCATAATGATTTTTTAACTTAAAAGTAAGACATTTATTATAATTAGTGCAACAATGCAAAAAAAATGTGTTAATAATAATTGGTAACACGTGTCCCTTATCCTCCTGAAGTAACCCACCTTAAACTGGTATCCAGTTCTCCCAGAAGCAAATCCTGAGACAATTCAGGGTCAGTGATATATTAAGGATTTAAGTCCAGGAGAAACCAGTACAGGAATGGGGGAAGTGGGATAGAAATAGAGAAGTTCCCAGACAAGGGTGTAATTTCAGAAGAAATCTAAAGCTCCACCTTCTCACTCAGAAAGCTCTGGAGTGTAAATTATACCTTGAGAGTTTGTCTGCCTACAGGCCAGGCTTTCTACTCCACCCAGTACAAAGGCCCATGGGGGATATAACTGCCAAGTAGCTCCAGTTCTCTTAAAAGTGATTTAGCTCCAGTGCTCAAAGCTGTTTTCTCAATGTCACAAGTGAGTCTTAGCAAAGTATGAGGAAGCTGGGAAGGGGGCATAGAGCTGAGGAAAGGATCTAGATCATGTAAGTGGAGTAGAGACATTGCCTGCTATACCTGGGATCTATTCTTCCACATTTTTCTCTATGCTCATACAAATATGTATATATACATGCATGCATATATACACACATGCTTCCACACATTTATATGAGTACATACTTTTGTATTTTAATATTTTATACTTGTGTTTTTAAAGTATGTATATATACTATGTGAATACATGCACAAACATATACACACACACTTGTGCTTTTGTTATTGAGAAATGAATTACAATATTCACTATTCCTTAACCTGCTTTTCTCACTGGATAGTTTATCATGAAGAGATATATTTATCCAGTTCAGAAAAATAGCACTAATTTGTTATTCTTAATAGCTGCATATTTCATAATTTGGTCCACTAAAATTAATTCAACTATTTCCACAACTAATGAGCCTTTAGTATAGTTATTTTGCCACTATAGGAAACTCAGGGTACAAAATAAAACTTTATGTCCATAGGAATCCATTTCAAAAGTGAAATTGCTGAACCAAAGGTATGTATGTGCCTTAATAATTTTCACAAATATGTCAGATTTCTGTTTTACATGGTGTGAGCCATTCACCTGCCTAGTAATAGTGAGTGAGGATGCCTGCTTCTCTGTACTCTATCCAGCAGCCCACTGTCACTCTAAAATGCTTTTCAGTATGACAGATAGGAATGGGAGTATACCATTCATTATTCATGTACTGGACTGATGCAGGGAGGAAGCCTGAAATATTAGCATGGCCACTTTGCAGCTTCTTTCAATAGTATCACTCCTCAGATTAAAAAAAAATTATCAGACTTTCCTATTCCATGATTCTAAATTATGCAGTAAAATAAATTCAATAATATTCTCAATCCTGAAAATCCAGTAGAATAATTCCATTCTAATTCTATTCTTTGCTACCTACAATATATGTTTAAATAAGGCTCCTAGCAGTTTACAATTTTTTTTAAGTATATGTCCCTTCTCTGGACACCTTTATGAACAATTACTACAAAAAATGATTTAAGCATTGTGAGTTGATTTTTGCAGATTTAAAGGGATGTAAGAAAGCCAGCAGTATTGATTTGAAATACAAACCCATTGATCTTTATCTTTCCTAAAAGGTGTAAGTATCCTATATAATAAAGAGCTAATATACTAATTAGACCAAACAGCAGAACAATCGTGTGGGTGACCTTCTGGGTGAATCCAGGGCTACGAGGGCCAAGCCCCTTGCACGAATTTTGTGCATTGGGCCTCTCATAATTTATAAAACTAGATGTCTAAAAACTGAATAAAGATTTACAGAGAACAGTAATGAACATCATCAACACGGTACTTGTAAATTAAATATGACGTTACTGAGAACATTTAATGCAGTTCAGCTTTGCTCTGATGGCCATTTTAATTGGACTACGGCTGCTGTGAATAAAAAAGCTGCTGACAACATTAGAAAAACTGGGTTTACACTGAAATACTACCTAAGAAGATGTTGGATTTTAATTTGCATGTATAATTAGTGAAGTTGACTCATCATATCCCTCTTTCATAAGTGCAATTGGATTCAGTGGTTGGACAAACACAGAATGGCTCATTGTCAACTCTATGGCTGATGTCTGATGACTATAGTCTTTTTCCTGAACCAAACTCCTTATCTGCTTGCCTGCTGTGGCTTCTGATTACATCATGTAATTACCATACAGTCTTTCTTTCTTTTTTTTTTTAATTCTTTTATTATTTTTTTTAATATATTTTATTGATTTTTCACAGGGAGAGGGATAGAAAGTCAGAAACAGCAATGAGAGAGACATCGATCAGCTGCCTCTTTCACGCCCCCTACCAGGGATGTGCCTGCAGTCAAGGTACATGCCCTTGCCGGAATCGAACCCAGGACCCTTCAGTCCGCAGTCCGATGCTCTATCCACTGAGCCAAACCGGTCTCAGCACCATACAGTCTTTCATCCTAAGGCGAGGCTTTCCATAGGTGACTGTGAGTATTAAACTAGACACATCTGTACATATAAAAGCCTAATCAACTGTTGCATCCAAAACAACCAAACGGATAACTGAATAGGCTGCATGGGGCAACCAGGCCAGCAGGGGAAGGGAGGGGCAGTGAGTAGTGACCAGGCCAGCGGGGAGGGCGGCAGTTAGGGGTGATCAGGCAGGCAGGCAGGTGAGAAGTCAGGAGCCAGTGGTTCCAGATTGTGAGAGAGATGTCCAACTGCCAGTTTAGACCCAAGAGGGATGTCTGACTGCCAGATTAGGCCCAATCCAAAGGACATCCCCCAAGGGGTCCCAAATTAGAAAGGATGCAGGGTGGGCTAAAGGGGACCCACCCCCATGCATGAGTTTCATGCACCGGGCCTCTAGTGTTAAATATAAAATTTAAAAAGGATAAATTTCATGCCAGAAGTAGAAAGGACTAAGGTAAGGTTCCCTGGATAAAACACTGACTTATGTAGACCATTATTTTTCATCAGTCAAAAACAACTTACCTTCAATTGTATATAAAAACTTTACACTTTTACTTCTCCTTATCATTTTATGCAACTGATGGCACACTACATCTTTTTATATTGTGCATCCATTAAGAAATTATTATAGTTGTGACTATTTCAATGTGTTTTAACTTTTATACTGGTGATTAAAGTGATTTATCTACCACCATTGCAGTATTGGAGTATTCTGAATTTGACTATATATTTCACCAGTTTTATACTGTTATGTATTTTTGTGCTGTTATTTAGCTCCTTTCATTTCAACTTGAAAAATTCATTAGTGTTTCTTGTAAGGCAGGTGTTATAGTAATGAATTGCCTTAACTTCTATTATCTTTATGTCTCCTTTATTGCTGAAGGACAGTTTTCCTGGGTATAATATTCCTGGTTGGCCTTTTTATTTTCTTTCAGCTCTCCATCCTGGTCTGTAAGGTTTCTGCAGAGAAATTCACTGGGAACTTTATGAGGTCTCTTGTATGTGATGAGTCATTTTTCTCTTGCTGCTTTTAGAAGCCTCTGTCAATGGGTTGAACATCATCCCATACACTGGCAGATTGGATTCCCAGGCAGGGCACATATCCAGGTTTAGTAGGTTCAATACCCAGTTGGGGCATGCACAGGAGGCAACCAATCAATGTTTATCTATCTATCTATCTATCTATCTATCTATCTATCATCTATCTAAAATCAATAAAAAACATATCCTCAGTTGAGCATTGGAAACTAATTTTCAATCCTCTGCTTGTCTCTGACTTTCAACATTTTGATTATAATGTTTGGGAACAATCTTTTTTAGGTTGATATTGCTTGAGTCTTGAGCTTCCTGAACTTGGATGTTTATAACTGTCCTAAGATTTGGGAAGTTTTCATTTGTTATTTCTTTAAATCATATTTCCCCTTTTTTTCTCTCTATTTTTCTTAGACCCCTTTGATTGATGGTGTCCCATAGTTCATGTAGGCTCTCTTCATTCTTTTTCATTCTTTTTCTTTTTGTTCCTCTAATAGCTAATAGTCTGTCTTCAAGTTTGCTGCTTCTTTTTTTCTGAATGATCAAATCTATTACTAAAGTTCTTTTCAATAGTTTATATTTATTTTTTAAACTTATCATTTTGTTCATTCATTATTTTCCAAATTTCACTTAATTGTCTATCTGTGTTCTCTTATATTTTATTCAGTTACTTTAAGATGATTATTTTATTTTATTTTATTTTTTTAATATATTTTATTGATTTTTTACAGAGCAGAAGGGAGAGAGATAGAAAGTCAGAAACATCGATGAGAGAGAGACATCAATCAGCTGCCTCTTGCACGCCCCCTACTGGGGATGTGCCCGCAGCCATGGTACATGCCCTTGCCGGAATCGAACCCGGGACCCTTTAGTCCACAGTCCGACGCTCTATCCACTGAGCCAAACCGGTCTCGGCAAGATGATTATTTTAAACTCTTTTTTAAGCAAATCCTAGGTCTCCATTGCTTTGCATTGATAACTGGTGGTGTCATTTTTCTTGGTCTTTTTATGATCTATGTAGTCTTTCATTTGTGTCTGTGCACATGAAAGTGCCATTTTCCCTTCCAGGCTTTCCTGACTGCTGTCAGCAGGTACAGAACTTCTCCTGTTCTTGAGCTGGTGGGATTACCTCTGGAATGCAGTTATACTGAGTTGGTGCTGATTATGAGGTTGTCTCTGAGTAGACAGTGAGGTGAATATTTGATGAGTTTATTGCCAGTGATTTGGGTGGGCATGAATCCTGTCTGGTCTTTGGGTAGATGGGCTTACCTCCAATATCTTGTTCAGGATAGTGGCTGGAATGTGGGGTCTAATTTGGGGGCCATGGTTAGGTCTTCAGACAACAAAGCTATTACCAAGTGTATGGAATGTGTGGCACCTGCCAGGTGACTGGGAAAGCTGCTATCTGGTCACTGGATGGGTCTCTGTGTGAGTCAGATTGTCCCAGGACCATCACTGACAGTGTTTGGAACTGAGCTTTAGGGCTATTTGAGGTTCCACAGCCAAGACTGAGGTTCTCAGACCTGGCTCTGGAGCTATAGATGGGTATACATTCTGACAGGTCCTTGAGTGTCAGGACTGGTCCCAGACCATGGCTAAAGGAGTTAGATTTGAATATATGGCATTTTCAGGATTTTCTAAGGTGCAGATATGTCTCCCACCTACAGACCATTCTATCAATCATTTAAAAACTTCTTTATACAACTTAAAAAATGAACTACCAGAAGTATGCAAAAATCCTTCTTTAGTTCAAAAGAACTAGATCAAGACTATTGTTTCATTTAGATTTCCTCTGAAAAAAATTAACGTCAACTTATAAACTTGACACCATAACCAAATGGGAGAACTACTAGATTAGAAAAATCTCCCAGTCAGAAATAGTCATTCTAGAAACTGTTAAAATGCTGTCGTCTAGTATGCCACCATTTTTGTGATTATTTAATTTTATCGTAAGCTGCCCAAGTTTGTAACTTTCAATCTAATTATTCATTCAGTATCATTTAAAATTAACTATTGTTGAATATTAATTACTTGTTAAAAACTGTTTGGGGAAACATTCAAAAATATAGGTATTCCTATACACATATACATGCACTATATATATATATATAAACTGTGTTTATATTTCTTTAATATCATAAAAATATGCAAATGATTTTCTTTCTTTGTTTTAAAATTATTAATGTAGGTCTCTTCTGTGTTGAAACATCCATAGCCAGAAGCCAAAGGCTTCTGCTGTCAAAGGCTGCTAGTTTTTATACAGCCAAAGGACTTTCAAAAATTTGATTAGTTTAAACATGAACTAAAGTCACTATTTTTCATCTTCATTTACAACAGGAAGGTAGACATAGCAAGGTAAACACTTAACTTTCTAAATTGTCTAGTCTAATGCACAAGAAACATTAAATAATCCTTCCCCATAAAAATTAATATAATGCTAGATCTGATTATTTGCTTTAAAATAAGAGTACTGCTACTCGAATTGCATCATCCATTACCAATTAATTTGCCTCCTTAAGGAGCAACCATTACATATGAAAATGGTAGAAAGAATGATGTCTGATAAATGATTTATCAGATACACACTTACATAAGAATTGCCTTTTATCTGACTGAAATATCTTCTTTTAATGGCAGCTACTAAGGTGTCAGATAAGATGGAAGAGCTAGGCATGTGGTGGGAATGGAATATAAACAATGATGCTGACTCAGAGACAGTGATTTTTCTAGGAAAAAAGGATATTGCAGAAATATGAGGAGTGACAATTCCCTGTGGCCAGTGTTGGCTAAGGCCTGGTAAACTTCTCAAGGACGGGTGATAGTAATGTTTCCCAGAGTGAGAACCCCTCACCAACAGCATTAACATCACTTGGCAAATTATGAAAAATGTAAACTCTCGGACCACACTTCAGATTTACTGAATCAGAACCTCTAGAGTGTTGATGTGCTTTAGCAATCTCTTCGGGTGATGCTGCTGCACTCTCAAATTTGAAAACCATGAAGCATCAGTCTTTTGCCAAAAGAAGAAATTGAGACCTGGCTCGAAGCTCTATTGGGAAGGAGTTGGGTAAGTGCTGGGAAAAGCTGAATCATGCCCAGTGGCAATGCAAAATGTGCAAATTCTGACAGCATGATCTGTGGCTGATGCCAGGGTTGTATTTTACTAGTCCCTGTCTTAAGCAGCAAAGTTCCCTAAATCTGAAAAAGAAAAACTTCCATGAAGATGATAAGGGCCTTTTGAGCACTGTTTCTAATGAAACTATATTAACAAACCTGGCCATGGTACATTAAGAAAATTGACATGTCTTAAAATTATTTCAAACAATTGCTTTAATTTGGGAAATCTTGTGCATTTACACTAAATTAAGCAAAGTACCTGTCTAGGTAAAATATGATCCCTGAGCATGCAACTAAGAGACTCCTATCAGGGACTGTATAATTCTGGAAGAGTCTCTGATATCAGTTACATAATTTAGGAATATTGTATAAACTTATCAAATCACATTGACATAATAACAAATAAAAAAGACGATGACATAAACGCATATTTACTGTATTTCTACACCTCTACAATATATTAGAAAATTACCAGCTCTTCTTAACTGTGGAGGATTATCATAATTTAAAACTATAGAGGCACCACATGAATTAAACTAAAATGGCCTTTAGCAGATTTTTCCAAGTCATGAGACTGAACATTATTTTCTATTAGTAGCATTAAATAAATTGTATAGTTCAAATAGAAAAGTTGTCTTAGAGTTATGGTGATTACTAAAATATGAACCTTTATTCATATCAGGCATGGACAAATACTCATAAAATTATTCTTTTAAAATTGTCATCAGCAAGAATGCTGTCAGTTTGGTTGAAGCTTGTTCCTGGAGAGATCACATGTTAATACAGCTACCAGTAAGTAGCTATGAAGTTGCATCTTACCAGTTTACATGGCAGTGATGCTAAGATTGTTATGTATTTAATATTCCCTTTGGAATTTGGAGCACTTTTTCATTATTAAAAAATGATACTGGTTTCCTCATCTTCATACTATTTGAGGGCATAATTCCTTATTTTTTCTTTTATCTTGAACTGAGATCCTGCCCAATATGAGGCATAATGTCTAGTTAACCCTTGAAATATATCTCTGCTTCTATTGTATACCATTGGAGTTATTCTCTCATTATAACTAACACTACACTTTCTGATGGAGATTTTCCATGGCCTACCCTCTGTTAATTCTCGGCTTTGCTCCATTGTTCTGTGCCCCATGAAGCTGACTGGTATAAACTGTAACACCCTAGCTTCCTCAATCTCTCGGGTTTGCATTCAGCCACTGTGAGGCAGGGCAGCAGAGCACAGTGTACAAGGAGGAGAAAGTCCAAGAACCAAGTCCCCAAGACCCCTCCCTGCTAGGCTGAGACCAAGTGGCCTCATTCTCTACCAAAGGCCACAGATGTTGGCAGGCCTTCTCCTGAAATCATATTACTCTCTCTGTGTTCCATTAGTTGTTGTCTCTTCTTTCCTCTTTTGTTTCCCTGAACTCTGTTCAAATCACTTCAATTACCCATCTCTTCCCTTCAGAGACTTTGACTGATGCAATTTTTGGTAGACATCTGCTGAGCATAACACAGCAAAAGAACAATGCAATACCAAAGCCACAAAGTTTATTTCTTTTGCCATTTATGTGATTTTCAGAAAACTGGACATATTTGTATCATAGTACCATTTATGAGCCTAGTCGTTGCAAAGCAAATGAAATACCAGAATTAAAGTATTAAAATATCCCTTTCATGCATTCAGTGAAAAAATAAATTGATGCAAACCATAATGCCTTATGTCTATAGAGTAGTTTATAGCTTATTAAATGCTCTTACACCACATATCTCACTTAAAATAAGTTAGGGAGATGATGATAAAAGAAAGAAAAAAATTGACTGCATTACTTCACAGCTTGGGTACAGTGTTTTATGTCTTTAGAGAACATCTTGTTCTATATCTACATATATAGCCATTCTGGTGTATATATAAAGCTAATGCATATGTAAAACTCCTTAGTAGGCATTCAATAAATGATGGTTCCTTCCTGTAATTCCAAATGCAATATTTAATTTTGCTATAGTGCTGAATAGTATCTAAATAATTGCCTGGATTTTAAAAATTTCAAACAAATGTTCTATGCTGGAGTTTGCAATGCAGTTGGCAGGTAAGTTATATGTTTCTATTTGTTATTTAAAGCATCACTTCCAAACTTAATGACTTAAGAAATAACAATCATTTACTATCTGTCCAAACTTCTGTGAGTCAGGAGTTTGGAAGAGGCTTGCTTTAAAAGTTCTGGCTCAGCCTGCTCATAAGATTGTTCCTCGCATCTATGGGTGGGGGATTCACTTCTCAGGAGGCTCACTCCCATGGCTGGCAAGCTAAGGTGGGTAAATTGGTTCCTATCTATGTGGGCCTCTCTAGGGAGCTTCCCAATTGTCTTTATGGCATGTCTCCCAAGTTAGTGACCCAAGAGAGCAAGGTTGAAGTTCCAACACTTTTCATGTCCTAGTTCTGGCAGTCACACACCATCTTTCTGCCATACTCTGTTGGTCACAAAGTCCAGCCCCGGTTAAATGTGGAAGGTGAATGCACACAGGTATAAATATTGAGAGCTATCTTAGATCCTTGCTATCACATATACCTAAGAAATAAAATAATAATGTAATTAGATATCCAAATGAGGACTATTGAGAGGTATTGTCATAGCAAGTTGAAAGAGGGGAGATCAAGGAGGCTAATAAATGTAAAGAAGTCTCAGATTATGAAGTGGTACTGGAGTTGAAATGATAGGGTGAGCAAATGTGTGGAGAGAAGAAAACATGGAAGAATGATAGCTTTCCTGGACAATGTAACAAAGTAAGGATGACCAAGCTTAGAGCATCTGAGTATTCCCAAAGGTAAGCAGTAATGATGTTGGAAAGTAAAGAGGCACCCAATTGGGATTTATCAGTTAACCCTTGCTGGCAATAGAAAAACATGCAGCTGTCATAATGAAATTAATCCTGTTTGATTGAGCTGGCCTTGAAGAACTTATTGGAGTAGGAGAATAAGGAAGCTATTTGGTTTATTTATATATGAAGGGATGAAGATCTAAACTAAGTTATTGCTGGCAGTTGGAAGTTATTGGGGGGGGGAGTAAAGCTGTCAGGGCACTTGGGAAGAAGAATTAACAAGGACTGATTGTCAACAATGCATGAATAGAGCCAATATTGATCCTCTGTCTTCAAATACAAATAACCTAGAGAATGAGCTGCCAATGGAGAGAAGAGAGACTCTAGTTTGGGGGCTTGAACAGGTGATAAGCTAATAAGATGATAAACGGCTGATAAGCTTGAAAAAGTTGAGTCTAAGATGGGATCACAAAGTAAGTTAGAAAGGATATGTTAAAATTGTGTTTTAATTTGTAGCACCTGTGATTATTTGTGACTTTCACCAGCCCCACTCCTAGTTTTTTAGAAAGAACTTGGTCCACTAAAAATAATTCCTGTTATGAATAGTATATTTCACACAGCTTCAACAAACACTGAGCAGTTCTCTCTAATGCCCTCACAATTTAAGTGAAATAGTCAGATAAGACAGCAGCCCAGAAAGCAAATAAGAAATATGAGGGGGAGAAAGCTATTAAGGGGGAGAAATGTAGAATTTCTAATCTAGTTCATGAACTACAGAGGCTCTGATAATTGTTTACATTTCTTCTATGAAAACCTGTGCTATATAGAATCACCAATGTAGATACTAGTGATTGTTAATTCTGTAACTGAGACCAAAGGGGCTACTGTGATCTGATCAATATTATTTACCAGTTAGTGATAAGTACTCATGTCTTATGAGTATAACAGATCCAATCTCTTTCTATGATGACAGCATATACCTCTTAATAAGTTCATTTTTGAATATAGGAAATGAATAAATATAACAAGTTTTCCTTGGCATGGCTCCTTGGCATGATGACTTGATTGGTTTAAATATAAAAACGATCACTGTCAACGCTTATTTACTAAATATCTAATTATACAAGATCTGAGCCATAAATACTTGGAACAGCTCAAACACACTCACAGGTAAAATATCAGTTGTATATTATAAAACAGTTGGTGATTATAATGAGATCATTAAGGAATTTAAGTTTGGAAGGGAAAAGAGATGGAGGTGTGAGGGTGCTTGAAACATGTTAGAACATATAATATTGCATATGGCAGGAATTTAAAAAACATTTTACTTTGAAAATTTCAAACATAAACAAGAGTACAATGAAGCCCTGGTCCCATCACTCAGCCAAAAAACAGTCCCACCTATGCCAAGCATTTTATTAAATGTGTCACTTTATGTTAATATTCAAAGAGGATAAAAACTTTTCCCAAGAATATGCAATTAGTAGGTAGTGAAGCTGGAGTGTGAATTCATGTGTGTATGACTTAACCATTCTGGATCTTTCTATGATAGTGGAAATATAACAAGAAGAAGATGTAGTCTCCAAAAAAACCTTCCCAGATACAGTGTTGGCCTGATAAGTGATTTTATGCTAACCTGGCAATGCTGGAACACATACATTACTTAGATTATACATAGAGCAGGCATCGTTTTGAATTAATACATAATTGGAAAAGAAATTAAAGTATACATAACACACCATTCCTGATAAATTTCTCCAAAAGGTGGATATGAAAAATCATAGGCATCTTCCAAAAGCTTCTTGAATCAATTGCAAGTACATTCAAGGAAGGGGAAAAAGAGTAGGTAAATAACATATCAGGCATGTCAACCAATTCTGTGGATAAAAGCTGAATTGATTGTTCCCCTTTACAGAATTCTGATAACGCTTAGCATTGATTTTAAATAGTGGTTTTGATCTTGACCCCTTAATTAGATTATAATATTTTTAAATAAATGGGATCATGTCTGACTTCTAGTTTGCTTCTGTCCTAGAGCCCAGAATTAAACTCAAGACATAATGAGGGAGGAACACCAAGATGGCGGCATAGGTAAACACCTATTGTTCTGCCCCGCGCAACGATTTCAGAACTACAACATAACAGCAGAACAGACAGCACCCAGAATCGCCAGAAAGCTGGCTGAATGAAAACTCCACTAATAAGAGTAAAGGTGGGACGCTGAGACTCAGGAGCGGTGGGAGCGCAGCCTTGAAGACGGAAACAGGTTAGGAGCTGTGCTGGTCACACGCGCGCTCGGGCTGGGGCTGGAGCAGCAACCCCGGCCAGATTTCTCCTACGAGGAGGGCGGAGGCATCCCACTGCACAGATTCCCCAGAGCCAGTCGAGGTCCGAGGTCCGGAGGACGCACCCTGGAAGCAGGGCGCGGCAGAGGCTCCTAGTCTGCGAAAAGAAGTTTCCGCGCAAGGGCCATGCAAATCCGCGACTTGCCCCCTGGAAACTTGTCTCCTGGTTCCGGAAACCATCTATTTTACAACCCTGGGCTAGACTTTTGGTGTGCAGTCACATTTGGGGAAAGGCAGAGTTGACTGGCAAGGGGAAGAGACTAGCGGCTTTCTCTTGCAGGTGTTTGCAGCCATCCCCATCCAATAGAGACCCGCGCGCGCAAGCGCCGCATAGGACGCAGCTGACACTGAGGCTGCTGCGAAGCTCAGAGACTCCGCCCATCCAACCTGAACACAGTCTCCCTTCACAGCCAATTGGCCTGGAGGTCAAACCCTCCTAGGGCTAACAACAACAAGCTGGGCTTAAATTTAAAAATACTGAATACAACCCATAAAGTATTGCAGTAAGAGTACCCACCTCAGGTAACTGGGGAGGCTGAGCCACGGTCCCTTTGAGGACATCTACCACATAAAGCAGCCACCATGCAGAGACACAGAAAGAAATCAGGTGTGAAAGAAATGGAGGAGAAAAGACGACTAGACATAGAGTTCAAAACCACAGTTATAAGGCTTTTCAAGAGGCTCCTAGAAAAGGCCGATGAACTTAAGGAAATGAACTACGAGGAAATGAACAAGACTTACGAGGAAATGAATGAGACCTACAAGGAAATGAATGAGACTTACAAGGAAATGACTGAGACCCTCAAGGAAATGAACAAGACCTCTAAGGATACAAACCAGACCCTCACGGATAAAAAAAAGGACCAACTAGAAATCAAGCTTACACAGACTGAAATAAAAAATATTACACAAAGTCCTAAAAGCAGTCCAGAGGGCAACAAGAACCAAGTCAAAGATTTGAAATACAAAGAAGCAAAATCCACTCAGCTGGAAAAGCAAGAAACAAAAAGAATCCAGATAACTGAAGATAGCGTAAGGGGCCTCTGGGACAACCTCAAGCATACCAACATCCAAATTATTGGGGTGCCAGTAAAACAGAGAGAGCAAGGTAATGAAAACCTACTTGAAGAAATAGTGACTGAAAACTTCCCCCACCTGGTGAAAGAAACTGACTTAAAAGCCCAAGAAGTACACAGAACCCCAAAATATAGGAATCTAAAGAGGACCACACCAAGACATATCATAATTAAAATGCCAAGAGCAAAAGATAAATAGAGAATATTAAAACAGCAAGAGAAAAACAGTTGGTTACATATAGGGGATCACCCATATGATTGTCAGCGGATTTCTCAACAGAAACGATGCAGGCCAGATGCGAGTGGCAAGAAATATTCAAAATAATGAATAGCAAGAATCTACAACCAAGATTACTCTATCCAGCAAAGCTATCATTCAGAATTCAAGATCAGATAAAGTGCTTTGCAGATAAGAAAAAGCTAAAGGAGTTCATCACCACCAAACCAGTATTATATGAAATGCTGAAAGATATTCCTTAAGAAGAGGAAGAAGAAAGGTAAAAATATAAATTATGAACAACAAATACACATCTATCAACAAATGAACATAAAAATCAAGTGAATTGATAGGCTGATGAACAAGACAAACTGGTGACTATAACAGAAACATGGACATAGAGAGGGAATGGACTGACAATTCTTGGGGAGAAAAGGGTTGTGGGAAGTACAGCAAGAGATGGACAAAAATCCTGCAACAATGGGAGAGGACATTGGGGAGGGGGAGGTGAGGGCGGAGGGTGGGATAGGTACAGGGTGGAGGGGAGATATAGGGGGATAAAAAAAGGGGAAACAATGTAATTAATAAACTGAACAATAAAGAAAAAAAATAAAATTTAAAAAAGACATAATGAGAACTCAGAATATATTTCCTGAGGAATTGTGTGAGGTGGCTGAAACTTGGATTCTTGTTTCTCATCCCTTTCACTGCCTATATCAATAGGGAGAAACGTATGACTTCTGTCAAAGTTGTCATGTTATAGATATAAGCATTCTGTTGTACATGTCATAGTTACAGGTTGCAGGGAAATGTGTTTTCACAATAGCCCCTGAGATTTGCCTGTGACTGTTGCTAAGGCAACAGAAGGAAGAAAAGGTATCAAAGGGTCCTGTTCTGCCTGGCTCCTCTGGGGTGATTTTCAGAGTCCTTACCTTTACCAGTTGCTTCTACCTCTGCAGACTTATAGGATCCTATGATAATCTAAATATGGTGGCAAATGCCAGGGTTTCCTCTTTATGTGTTATTAATTTTCTGTTGTTACTAATATTAGTGAGATCAACGGTGACTGTAAAGTAGGAATAGAATAATAACAATGCATTGCACCAGAGATAAACCATTTTCATTTTAAAGGTCATTACACAAGATGAGTTTCAATGAAATGATGCTGTAAATGCAGACAAGAAACCTTGGAAGTTAAGGAGAGAACTTGGTTAAGACTTAGCCACCTGGCTGTGTTTCAAAGGATGTTTCCCAAACAAGAGCAAAGACTAAGCCAAATTATTCTCAAAAGCATTCACGAGGGCCATTAAAAGTTTATGCCAGCTTTGTATTACAAGACAATTTTTTATTATGCACTTTAAAATTACCACCATGGAATGCAACCAAGATGGCAGCATAGGTAAATACTTATTGTGCTGCCCCGTGCAACAATTCAAAAAGTACAACATAACAACAAAACAATCATCATCCAGAAACACTGGAAAGCTGGCTGAGTGAAAACTCCACAACTAAAAGTAAAGGTGGGACACTGAGACTCAGAAGAGCCGTGGAGCACAACCTTGAAGATAGGCGCGGAATCAGAGGTTAGGAGCCATGGCAACGCATGCGGGCTGTAGGGCTGGCAGCAGCAATCCTGGCTGGATTTCTCCAATGGGGAGGGCGGAGACGTCCCACTGCACAGATTCCCCAGTGCCAGGCGAGATCAAAGTCCAGGGAACACACCCTAAAAGCCGGGCGTGGCAGAGGTCTCCTAGTCTGAGGAGAATCTGGGTAGCTTGGAACAGCAGTTTGCACGTGTAAAGTGTGCGACAGCACAGATACACAACTTGCTCCCTGGTGACTTGCCCCCTGGTCCTGAAGACCACCGGACTGCTTTGTTTTACAACTCTGGGTGAGACTTTGGGTGTGCAAACTCATTTGGGGAGAGGCAGAGTTGTCTGGTAAGGGGTAGAGACTAGTGACTTTCTCTTGGAGGTGCCTGCAACCATTACCACCCAACAGACAGAGACCTGCGTGCCACATAGGATGTAGCTGATGCTGATGCTGCCTGCTCAGCTCAGAGACTCCACCCATCCAACCTGAATACAGTCTCCCTTCACAGTCAATTGGTTTGGAGGTCAACCCTCCTAGGGCTAACAACAACAGGCTGGGCTTAAATTTAAAAATACTGTACAACCCAGAAAGGATTGCAGTAAGAGTACCCACCTCAGGTAACTGGGGAGGTTGAGCCACGGTCCCTTTGAGGACATCTACCACATAAAGCAGCCACCATGCAGAGACACAGAAAGAAATCAGGTGTGAAAGAAATGGAGAAAAAAAGACGACTAGACATAGAGTTCAAAACCACGGTTATAAGGCTTTTCAAGAGGCTCCTACAAAAGGCCGATGAACTTAATGAGAACTACGATGAAATGAACAAGACTTACAAGGAAATGAATGAGACCTACAAGGAAATGAATGAAACTTACAAGGAAATGAATGAGACCTACAAAGAAATGAACAAGACCTCTGAGGATATGAATGAGACCCTCACAGATATGAAAAAGGACCAACTAGAAATCAAGCATACACTGACTGAAATAAAAAATGTTACACAAAGTCCTAAAAGCAGTCCAGATGGCCACAAGAACCAAGTTAAAGATTTGAAATACAAAGAAGCAAAATCCACTGAGCTGGAAAAGCAAGGAACAAAAAGAATCCAGATAACTGAAGATAGTGTAAGGGGCCTCTGGGACAACCTCAAGCATGCCAACATCCAAATTATTGGGGTGCCAGTAAAACAGAGAGAGCAAGGTAATGAAAACCTACTTGAAGAAATAGTGACTGAAAACTTCCCCCACCTGGTGAAAGAAACTGACTTAAAAGCCCAAGAAGTACACAGAACCCCAAAATATAGGAATCTAAAGAGGACCACACCAAGACATATCATAATTAAAATGCCAAGAGCAAAAGATAAAGAGAGAATATTAAAAGCAGCAAGAGAAAAACAGTTGGTTACTTACAGGGGAGAACCCATACGATTGTCAGCAGATTTATCAACAGAAAAGATGCAGGCCAGACGCAAGTGGCAAGAAATATTCAAAATAATGGATAGCAAGAATCTACAACCAAGATTACTCTACCCAGCAAAGCTATCATTCAGAATTGAAGGTCAGATAAAGTGCTTCGCAGATAAGAAAAAGCTAAAGGAGTTCATCACCACCAAACCAATATTATATGAAATGCTGAAAGATATTCTTTAAGAAGAGGAAGAAGAAAAGGGTAAAAATAAAAATTATGAACAAATACACATCTATCAACAAATGAATATAAAAATCAAGTGAATTAATAATCTGATGAACAGGATAAACTGGTGAATATAACAGAATCATGGACATAGGGAACGGACTGACAATTCTTGTGGAGAAAAGGGGTGTGGGAAGTACAGCAAGAAACTGGACAAAAATCATGTACCTATGGGAGAGGACAGTGGGGGGGGAGGTGAGGGTGAAGGGTGGGATGGGTACAGAGTGAAGGGGAGCTATAGGGGGATAAAAAAAGGGGGAGACAATGTAATTAATAAACTGAACAATAAAAATTAATAAAAGTAAAAAAATAGAAAATAAAAATAAAAAATAATAAAATAAAATTACCACCATGACCTATGGAGTTAAATCCAGCACTTGAAGGAAAGCAGGAACAACTTTTTATGAATTCCACTCATGGAATTTTAATAGTAAACCAATTATAAAGACCTCACAGACAGTGGTCCCACTTAAACCCCATGCTTGCTTCATCTCTAGAGGATCTACCCCAATAGCTCTCCTCAGCACTCAGTGTGATCCTGCAAACATTCTGGAAATATGTCCTTCCCATGATGCTAAGGAAGTCAGTGAAGGTCAGTGAAATCTGATTGTGATACTTTGCTAAGAACAACATATAAGATTATATTATTATGCCATGAGAAAGGAGGAGATCCTGACATTTGTGACAACATGGATGAACCTTTGAGCACATTATGTCAAGGGAGATAAGTCAGACAGAGAAAGATAATTACTATATAGTATCATTTATGTGTGAAATCTAATAGAAATCAAACGCCTAAACACAGGGAGCAAAATGGTAGTTACCAGGGGATGCAGGCAGGGACATAAGATGATGCTGATTACAAACTAGTAAATAATCCATAAAGATCTAATGCACAGTGTAACAAATATAGAAAACAAAATTGTGTTATAATCATGAAACTCACTCAGAGACTAAAACTTAATTATCCCATTATCTAAAAAGAAAGAACAGTTATGTATTATCATAGAGGTGCTAAATATCACTACAACAACAATCATGTTACAGTAAGTAAACATATCAAATTAACATGTTGTACACCTAAATTAATTCATGTTATATGTCAAATATATTAAATTAAAATGTGTCCTTCCGTATATTGAGATAAAATATTGTCCCTGTAACTTCAATCCATTGGCCATAATTGTAAGGCCTTTGGGCTGTTTAAAAACACATACATATGTTTTTAGATGGAAAACATGTCACTGTTACTACACTGAATTATTTACTTCTTTCCCCTTGGTCTATGGTGGGGAAAGTGATGGGAATGGCATGTTGCTTAGGCAGTGTTGTCTCTATTTCCCATCCTTGTACTTTTTCTCCTTCTCCTTAGAATAGGACTGGGGAGGATAAATGACCATTAAAACCAGGACAGGTTTACTTGATGGGGACTGTCATGATATGGTGCTGGTGCTCTCTGGGCTTGACATGCTGAAGTCCTATAACCCTCCGGGTAAGCCCTTTGGGTGGAAACAAAATGACGCCATTCCAGCTCCCTCCACATTGGCACCTTCAGCATACAGCCTCTCCCAGAGCAGCCTTTTTTGCTCCGCTGTCCTGTGTAGCTGGCCAGCCACAATCTTTTGCCTTTTGGCTTTTATAGATGTGAGTCTGATACTAGTCTGTATGTCACAAACACTAGATGTCCAAGTTAAGCTTCCCAAGTGGCTTTCTTGATGTCCATCAATCTCTGCTTGATGTGGAGAAGGAGCACAGAGCATTCCATCCCTGCTCATATGGGGATGGGTGGCAAAGAATGTCGTAGCCTCAATTGGCTGCTTGAAATTAGCCCCAAACCATTCTGCCCTCTGTAAATTCAACCTCCTAAATATCCCTAGATTTCTTTGCATGTCTCTTTTTACTCTTAAAATTCCTGCAGAGAAGGTTTATCATCATACTTTGAAATATCAAAGGGGTATTTGACACACCTGATTTACCCTCCTTCTGAGGCAGAGAGAGGCCTGCTTTAGCATCCAATCACAAATATCATCCTTCACTTTCTTGCTGGATTCTAACCTTTCACCTGCAAGTCAAATTTGGATGTCAAGTTCCTTTGGGACAGCACATTCCTCCTCAACTTCCACTGCATCTATAATTTCTCCTTGCTAGATTTCCTACCTTTGAAAATATCCCAACTTTTTGTGGTCTACTGTCCCCTTTATTTTCCAGCCTATTGTTTTTTCTTTAGCATCTTATTCTAGAAAGTTATATTATGAATTTTTACAAACTTAAAAAATATTATTTTAAGACTATTTCAAAAGGTCTCATTTAGTTTACTTTTTTGTATCCTAGTTTGTCTCTTGTTTCCTATCACTCTGCCCATCCACTCTACCCAGGCCATCTCTGCGTACACTGTCATTTCAGCTGTAACCACCAATTGCTCACTAAATTCCTACAGAGTATTTAACATTTGCTTTCTTGGCAGCGTGCAAGATCAGGGAAATTTAGGGTCTGACCTCAGAGAGTTTCACTTTCAATGTCAGGACAGAATACATCAAAAGGAATGGGAGAACATTCAATGTTAAAATATGTGACCTGACAATGTGCAGGTATTCATTTGGACCATAAAGTTGGCTTTGATAAAGGCTAAAGAGATTATTAAGTCTCTTCTGATCTGTGAAATCTTCCCCCTGTGTTCAGAGAAGAACTACCTGTTTTTCTCTGATAATTTTGGACATGTTTGATCAACAGATGTTTCGGCCTTAGCCTTTGTAAATCTCATGTACAAAATTTTCCCTGCACTTGTACATGAGATACATTTTTAATTTAGATTTTGAATATATCAGTGGAATCATTTTACTTCCAGTTATAGCTGTGCCTGATATTTAGCATCTAAATTGTTGGGTAAAAAAAAATCAGGCTCTTATCATTTCTTTTCATTCTTTTTCAGTGTATAGATTTATTGGATATTCACAGCTTTTGTGATGCTGATAATCATGTTAGTGACAATAACGACACCTCCATTTGTGTTACACTTTATAAAGTACTGTCGTGTACATTGTCTTGATTCTAAAAATGCAGCTGTCATGATTATGACTACTTTGTTCATGACTGAACCTCTCAGAACCCATAATAGCTCCTCTGCCTCCCACAGCTCTGCTGCAGACACTCCATGGAGAGCTCCCGGGTGCTATTACTCAGGTAACTCTAGGCTCCCAAGCCCATCTGCTCATGCTTCTCTGACCCCAATTACAAAGCTGGTTCCTATTCTTTCTCTTCACTCTCTCCCTCAGATTTCATAAGATCCCTTGCTTCTTGGTCCTGCCTTCCTCCAGAACTCTGGCTTTGGTTCCACTTTGTTCTGTGCTTTGTAGCCAAGGGTCTCACTACCTACTCCTGGCTGCAAATCTCACGGTCACAACCCTCCTGCCCACTCAGGGAGGGAAGTCATCAATATAACTGCCAACAAAGGGGGTCACCTAAAACCCACAGCTGAGAGACCCTATGGGAGTAGCCATTTTCTTCCCTCGTAGAAGAATGATTTAGAGATAGGTTTCCCTCAGTGAGGTCGTCTCTTCATTCCGAAGTCCTGCAGTTGTTTTTAAGGTAGACTTTTAAAAATATTTTTTTATTGATTTCAGAGAGAAAGGGAGAGGGAGAGAAAGAAACATCAATGATGAGAGCCGATCATTGATCAGCTCCTTCCTGCATACCCCCTACTGTGGATCAGGCCTATAACCTGGGCATGTGCCCTGACCAGGAATCAAACCCTGAATTCCTGATTCATAGGTTGACACTCAATCGCTGAGCAACAGTAGCCAAGCTAACGTAGTTTTGATGTTGGCAAAAAATGAAGTCTTTTTTCCAACATTTGTGATTATATTAAAAAATGACCATCCTCAACCCCACCACTTGGGGTTCTCACTCTACTTTTTCTCATGAAAATTTGACCACTTTCACCCCAGCTTCTTTACAAAAGATTATAAAAAGAGCTCCAGTTGTCATTAATTCTTCCTATAATGCAGAAGTAGGACATATTGAGCCATGAGAGTGCCAGTGACTTGCAGGAATTAAGAACTGAACAGATAAATACAGGGATGGTAGAAAGCCGAAGGATGAGGATCATGTCAGGAGATGTTAAACAGCTGCGTGCATGCCTTTAGCCGAGGCGACCGTATTTCTATTTTAGAGTAAGCTGTCCCTTATTTCCTGGGGTAAAACAGTTTCATATGCTCTTATTGATAGTTTAGAGCGTTACAGGATGTGCTTTTATTCTTGTTATTAAAAAGAGGTGATTTGTTGCAAAATAAGCAAAGTAACAACAGTATGAATGTGATTTATGTATAGGGATTGTAAAAAATATAAATTGATTTCATTTTTATTGCCATCCTATTCCCAGAGTAAGCATATTTTGTGAAAAGAAAGGTAGAACAATAAAAAGAGTTTGTTCAGGATGTTTAAATGACAGAAAATTCCCCCTTTCAATGAATTAAACCTCCTCCTCCCCTGATGACTGAACTCACTCTCCTGGCAAAGTGGCTGTGTGCTATCAGCCAAGGTCATGTCAAGACTGGGTTGGAGTTTCTGAGGAAGCTTGTCAGAGTGGGTGTGCAGCCTGGAGTTTAGATATGATTGCCCAGAGGTTTTAGTTGCTCTTCAATGATTTCCATTTGGCTTTCTCCTTAGCTGGCTTCTACTTAACATTTCAAGCTTGGATAACCATCCTGGTTTTCAATAGCACCAAATCCTAAAGTACTCTATAAAGAGCTGTCAGTAAACTTCACCTAGGAAAACAGGCTGTTGCATCTCATGCCATTGAGTATGGCTCTAAAAATCAGCAGACTCATAAGGGCCTTGACCATTTAGCATTTCATGTGGTTGGTCTGTTACTTTTCTTCCATTTTGTAGCTTTTATAAAACAGAGTGCTGCTATTCAAACTTGGGGGCGAAAATGCTCTTCAGTAGGTGTGATTTTTCATGGCACAGATCATTCATATATGCAGGTAGACCCACCCATAAAATAACCAAATGATGGATTTGCTAGCTAGAGCTTCAATGTAATTTGATTCTTAGTGCAACTCAAGGCAATAACTTAATCAGTTCTTCTCACTCAGTTTTATATTCATATTTTTCTGATGTTTTCTTAAACCTGAGGGAGTGATTTTTTTTTTCAATTTAGCCTCTGCTCCTGTCCTACCCACCTTGTGACCTTTTCGCCTCAGCCACACACCCAGGCTCCATGCCCAAATCCTGAACATGTGAAAGTCTGACCTGTTCAGACTTTCCTGTGGCCTCCCCAGCTGTCTCCCACACCAAGAAAGCATTTTTTTTCTTTTTCACAGGACAGCTTTAGGCCTCTGGGCCTTGCCCTGCCCCAGCTTCCTTCAGCTCCTTTTGTTATCTTCCACCTGGATCCCATAATCAAAATGTAATCTGCGTTGTCACCACAATCCCTGATAGCTCACTACTTACTTGGTCCCCAACCAGCCACTTCCAGATTCTATTCCCTTCCTCCAGGCTCCTGAGAAGAAGAGCAGAGTTAGGAAATTATTGTTTAGTCTCCAGCCCTGCCCTTACACTTGTCTGATTTTCATCTGGGTGGGACAGGCTATTGGTCAACCTTGAAATCACCTCTGATTTGCTGCACACTAGCTCCTACTCCCCCACACCCTCTCAGTTAATACTCTAAATGGGAAAACAGAAAAGGACTGGTACAAATTCCCACAAGTTCTTCCCTTCCATTGCTAAGTGTTTTCTGTTCACTTTTGTTCATTTTTTCTTTATTCCTTTTTGTAAAGTTTCTTTCCAGGAATGCCACCTCTACTATGTGTTCTTCCATCTGTCGAGCTGAGGGATGATTCAAGTGGGAGAATGCCATGAGTGGGGAAGCAATCTCTGCTCGTGACCACTGCACAGGCATCTAGGAATTATGCCATGAATGACTGTCACACATACACACAACACACACACACACACACACACACACACACACACACAGAAAGGAGGGAGAGAGGGAGGGAGGGGGAGAGAGAGAGAGAGAGGATACAGGAAAATATAGGTTTGAAGGCTCTGCTGGAATGAGACTTCTCAAGAAGGAAGGGAAGATGTTAATCTGAGGGCCCACTACCAGTTCTTACCAGTTCTTCTTGCCTTGGGGAACAACATCCTAGTGTTTCTTCAGGAAATCAACCCTTCTTCAGTCAGTCTGGGTGGGACTCCTCACCAAGGCACCCCACTCCTTGGTTGACTGAATTGGACTCCTGAGAAGATTGGCATGTGAACTGTTGATCTGATTCATGCTATCAGTGAAAGAAGGTCGCCTCATTCCTGGAGGCCAGTGCCCACAGCTGCTCTGGAACCCGGGTTTTCCTTTCCCTTTCAACTCCATGAGCTATTCCATGTACTTCAAAATGTTCTTTCTTAATTAAATTACCAGTTTATATTGGTTGCAAACAAAGAAATCTAAATTTTATGGGACTCTAGTGAGTGAAGGTAACATGATATTGAAGAAGAGGCACTGAATGAGAAGTCAGAAAACCTTGGCTTTCATTCTAGTTCTGGTACTGACAGCTACAATTTATTTGTTCCTTGTTGTTTTATCTACCTGATGAAGAGTCTCAACTCAGGGTGCATAACTCCTGGGTGGCTTTAGAAAACCATACACACTCATTTCTCATGAAAATTCTGTCAAAAGTCTCTCCTTTCCCGTTGGCCCCCCTACACATTGCTTCATCAAGGAAAAGTTCAGTCCAGGGAGCCTCCATTCTAGTAGAAGTATGTTATATCACAGAGTGTGTTGGGTAGAAAAATAACCTACTGGACTAGAATACAGGAGTGGGCAAAAGTAGGTTAATAATTGTAATAAATTATGCAATAATTAATGCTATTTAATAAAGATTTAATATGCAAATGATAGTTACACTGTGAAGCATAATGACCAACCACATAACAACCAGATCACGGATCAACAGGAGGGTGGGGCAGCAAGCTAGAAGCGGGCGTTGTAGAGCTACAGGAGGGGGCAGGGCAGCAAGCTATGAGGGGTGTAGTGGGGGAGGGGGGAAGGGTATGGGGAGAGCTACAGGAGGGCAAGGCAATGGGTGTAGAGATACTGGAGAGAGGCAGCAAGCTACTGGTGAGCTACTGGCGCATGGATTCGTGCTCAGGGCTACTAGTAAATAATTACACAAGAATAAACTGTATTACATCCTCACAACTGTAAACCTAACTTTGCCCACTGTATTTCCAAAGGTCCTTCTTGGTCTAACATCCTTTGAGTTTATGAGATACTTCTTAAAAAATACAACAACTTTAGACAGGTTATGAAAATTTTTAAAGCAGATGGAGATCTAGGAATAGAAACATAATCAAATCTCAAACATTGGAGGAATGATTGCAAAAGACTTTGATGTGAGCTGCCTTAAGTACAATGATAAAACTTGTAGCAAATATACAGACAGTCCCTGACTGATGATAGTTCGACTTAGAATTTTTTGACTTTACCCTGGTGCAGAAGTGATATGAATTCAGATAAACCCTACTTTCATCTCTGAATTTCAATCTTTTCCAGGCTAGGAACTTGTGGTTTTATGTTATGGTATGCTGGTCAGTGGCAGCAAGCCGAGCTGACTGAGAGTTACTTCAGGAGGTAATAACCAGTGTGCTGCAATGCACTGTGTCCCCAGTATTTTAGGACATTGGATTTTGTGTTTTCACATCCCACCATGTCCACAAAATGCCTGTCAGTGTCTCTTGCTTCTGGTGAAAAGAGGGAGGCAATTACTCTTGAGATGAAACTCAAGATAACCTCCTAGCTGTGGCTAATATAACTGTTCTGAGCACATTTAAGGAAGGATAGGCTAAGCTATGATCTTAGTAGTTTAAGTTTATTGAATGCATTTTCAATTTATTATATTTGCAATTTAAAATGGGATTACTGGGATGTAATCCCATCATAACTTGAGGAGTATCTGTATGCCTTAGGACTTGTAAGACTCCTCAAATTTTAATTATTTAGCACAGGGGGCTTCATTTTTTTTTAAAAGACCACCAAAAACAACAACAAAAAGACAAATCACACAACACCAAAGAAAACAACAACAAGAAAAATCCTTAATGCTTTAACATACTCTGTGTTTAGAAAAATGTCATTGCTTGAACTATTAGGGCTGTCAACATGGCCATAGAATAACTAGCATTCAGTGTTAAAAGAAAGGTTTTTGAGAAGTTGAACCAAACACTACTAATCTAAAGTAACTTGGTAATCACTTTTCTGAATAATTTGTTTTTAATTAAGGAAATATATAACAAATATGAATAATACAAAAAGTAGTTCAAAACATCAGATATACACTAGTAGGCTAAAAGGAAAGATGAATTAAAGATAGAATAGTTAAGATATTAAAGAACTAAAAAATGGAAATATATTATAATGAGTCATCATTTCTGTTCTGTTACTGGCTTCTTTTCATGCAATAATGTTAAGAATACTAAAATAAAATCCAGTTTTTAACTGCCATTCATTTTTGGCATGATCAACTCCTAAGAGTTTTATGAAATATTTATGATGAATATATTTTATTTTAATTAAGTTATCAGTTATTTTTATAATCTCTTTTTTATTTTACATACTCATACACCTATATACCACCACCACTACCAAAGCATTCAGGCCAAAAATATTTAATATTGGTTAATTTTGACACTTAAAAGAGCATATTCTTTGATATGATATTCTCTGTCCCTAAAATTTAGATAGTATGAAATAGGCCCATATACTTATGATGTTCAGCAATTTCTGCAAACTGTTCACCATCTGTTCCTACTAGAACTTTTAAAATGATGTCTTCTCCTTACTGCATCGATGATTTCAGGGACTGGTGCCTGCATATAATTATGGATGTAACTTCATCCTCTCCAGTGCTTTTGTATACAATTTAGAAGTTCTTTTTGTATAACAGGTAAGAAACATTTGTTCAAAGAAATGAAGTAATTAAAATTTTAAAGCTTACCACGAATTTAACTAGTTTTTTACCATGACAGTGAACTTACAAAACTTCTAATTATTTCAACAATAATTACATTGGCAGGACAATGGAATATATAATTTATGATAATAATTATGCAACTTAACTATTTGTATCTTACTAAGCAAATTCTTTGTGAGAATTGCTTTGGTAAAACTCTGGCTTATTTCACAGTTGTACCACACAATCTGTTTTACAAGTTTCATTCACTATTTCATCAATACAAGATAAAATACAATATATGCTGTACATGGATAGGAAAGAACCAAACAAGAAGTATGAAACTTTGCGTCTAACAGTGAGAACATTATATTATACTAGAGGCCGAGTGCACGAAATTTGTGCATGGGAGGCAGGGGATGTCCCTCAGCCCAGCCTGCATCCTCTCCAATCTGGGACCCGTGGAGGGATGTCTGACTCCGTTTAGGCTTAAACAGGCAGTCGGACATCCTTCTCACAATCCAGGACTGCTGGCTCCAAACTGCTTACCTCCCTGCCTCCCTGATTGCCCCTAACCACTTCTGCCTGTCATTCTGATCACTCCTTAACCACTACCCTGCCAGCCTAATTGATGTCTAACTGCTCTCCTGCCAGCCTGTTTGCCCCCAACTTTCCTCTTCTGCCAGCCTGGTCACTCCTAACTGCCCTCCCTTGCAGACTTGATTGCCTACAACTGTCCTCCCTTGCAGGCCTGGAACCTCCCAACTTCCCTTCTCTGCTGGCCATCTTGTGTGGCCATCTTGTATCCACATGGGGCCAGGATCTTTGACCACATGGGGGAAGCCCTCTTGTGTGTTGGAGTGATGGTCAATCTGCATAGTACTCTTTTATTAGATAGGAAAGAGGCCTGGTGCATGGGTGAGTGCCAGCTAGTCTGCCCTGAAGAGTGTCCTGGATCAGGGTGGGGGTTCCCTTGGGGCATGGGGCAGTATGGGCAAGGGCCCTGTGGTGGTTTGCAGGCCAGCCATGCCCCCCAGCAACCCAAGCAGAGGCCCTTGGATGTGGGATTAATTTATGTTCTACAATTGAATCTTTGTAGCCTGGAGCAGAGCCAAGCCTTCTGTTCACTCTGTGGCAACAGCCATTTCTGTTTGGGTTTATTTAAATTCTATAATTGAAACTCTGTAGCCTAGAGTGGAGGCCTAGGCACTAGGGCTGCAGAAGCTTGACTTCCTCCATCACCCGGGCAATCCTGGCCTCTGCTCTTTCCAGCTTCGTGGCTGCCACCATTTCTGTTGGGATATATCTTCTATAATTGAAATGTTGTAGCATTGAGTGGAGGCCTACTCCAGCAAGGGCAGGAGGAAAGCTTGGCTTCCTCCATTGCCAGGGAAATGCAAGCCTCCCTCCTGCTCTCAGTGGCCACAGCCATCTTGGTTGGGGTTTATTTGCTCCTGATCAGCTGGTGGGTGTGGCTTGACCAGAGGTACAGTCAATTTGCATATTATTCTCTTATTATATAGGACCAGAGGCCCAGCACACAAAATTCGTGCAAGAGTAAGCATTTTTTCCTCTGGCTGCCAGCACCAGCTTCCCTCTGGCCCCCAGGACTCAGGCTTGCTTCCCTCTAGCCACTGGCAGGCACCCGGGACCTGGGCTGGCTTCCCTCTGGCCACCCACAGGCACTTAGAATGATGGCTGAAAGGACATCCAGTCTAATTAGCATATTACTCTTTTATTATTATAGATAATGTCACTCATTAGGCATTCAAATTTTTAGTCTCACTTTTTTTAATATTGAATAACAAATATTTTTTCTGTGTTGTTGCATAGTTCTAGGGAAGTGATAAAAGGTGTTTCCTACTGTCATATTTATGCATAGGTATAATTTTAAAGAAATCTAGAGGAATAGGATGTTTTAGGGAAATTTTAATCTTCTAGGTACATTATGAGGAAAATTACAGAAACATATACAAATTGAAGAATAATCATTAAAAATAATCTTTAGAAAGCTTTCACATTTCAATAGGAGTTAAGAAAAGTAGGAGTGAATAAAAAGGTAAACAGAAAACTTAAATAAGATAATATAAATAGTGACAATAACAAATTTTAAAAATGAATTAGGTTTTAAAGGTAGATAGTATTAGTCTAGGATTAAAAATAAAAGATGTATGTGCTATGTATGAGAAATGTATTTAAAGAAAAAAGACCAGTTTGAAATAAGATAATTGGAAAAGATAGAGGTAACAAATACTAAACAACATAACATTACTATCAGATAAAATAGTAATTTAGAAAACAAATACTATAGCATGGAGGGACGTAGGGAGTATTATGCTAAGCTAAATAAACCAATCAGAGAAAGATAAATATCACATGATCTTGCTTATATCTGTAATCTAATAAAAAAAAAACTTAATGAATAAAATAGAAACAGTGGCATGGAAACATGGAACAGACTGAGGAATATCAGAGAGAAAGGGGCATGAGGCAGAAGAGATTAACAAAAAAAATTATATGCATATATGCACTGCCCATGGACATAGACAATAGGGTAGTGAAGGACTGGGGCCAGGTGGAGGGGGACAATGGGGATAGAAAGGAGACATCTGCACTGCTCTCATCAAAAAGATTTTTTTAAATGAGAAAAGAAAAAAATTCATTAAAACTTAAACAAGTGTCTAAATTTGTTATGAGAAAAATTCTGTGAAATATGTGACATTTGGCACAATCCTGAATATGGAAACCCTAAAAAACTTTATTTATGAACTTGGTGTCTACTAATTATGCATTTCAAATAAACTGAAATAAAAACAATACAAAAGGGCGCTAGCCGGCTTTGATTCCAGGCAAAGGCCTGAACCTTGGCTGCAGGCTCCTCCCTGGCCCAGGGCCTGGTGGGGCTCATGCAGAAGGCAATCAATTGATGTGTTTCTCTTACATCAATGTTTCTCTCTGTCTTTCCCTCTCTCTCCCACTCTGCCTAAAAATCAATGGAAAAGTATCCTCGGATGAAAATTAACAAAAAAATAATAAATAAATAAATAATAACAAAACAAAAGAAACAAATCCTATCTAATAAAAGAGTAATATGCAAATTGACTGCACGTCTGCTACACCCACCAGCCATACCCACAAGCTATGCCCACCAGCCAATCAGAGAGAGTATGTAAATTAACCCAATCAAGTTGGCAGTTAATTTGCATATTGACTGGCACAGAAGATGGTGTAGGAGGAAGCCAAGCACTGCAGAAGGGCCCAAAGCTATGGAGAAGCAAGCAAGTAGGGAAGGGGAGAAGGGAGGAAAGCAGGCAGGCAGGGGAGAAGGGAGAGAGCAAGGCAGCAGAGAAGGAAGCAAGACAGCAGAGAGGGGAGCAAGGCAGCGAAGACAGGAGGGAGCTTTGCTCAGGCTGCAGGAAGCCCTATTCTTGGAGGAATCTTCCTGCAATGGGTCTCTAGTTCTAAAATAAAAGGAGATGATTGACTATAATTTTTTTTAAAGATACAACTACATCTTACAAATATATAAAGTGAAAACTTAATAGAATCACAAAGACTTAAAATCTACAGTGGTATAGCCGAAACTGGTTTGGCTCAGTGGATAAAGCGTCAGCCTGTGGACTGAAAGGTCCCAGGTCCGATTCCGGTCAAGGCATGTACCTTGGCTGAGGGCACATCCCCAGTGGGGGGTGTGCAAGAGGCAGCTGATCTATGTTTCTCTCTCATCAATGTTTCTGACTTTCTATCCCTCTCCCTTCCTCTCTGTAATAAATCAATAAAATATATATATTTTTTAAATCTACAGTGGTATACATTTTATTCATCTGTTAAAAAACAGTAAGTTGTACAGAATATATATATATATATATATACATGCATATATAGCAATGTATACATTCTATTTAGCCCATTATTTTTAACAGGCAAATTAAAATCTACAGTTTTGTAGATTAGATAAGTAGATAATTTCATCTATATTCATATTGATAAAACATATAAAAAATATTTCTGTAATATACAAAAATATATTTGTTATCTATATTTATTGAAGATTATTTGAGATTAGTTTAAAAGAACTAAAGATACCAATTTTGTTCCTTTCTTAATTGGGACATTTCTTTTCTATATTTCTAATTCTTTTTTTTAATAATCTCTATTTCTAATTCTTTTTTTAACAATGGATTTCCCTATTTATATGTCACATAATTCAGTCATCTTTTGTGCCAAAGATTTAAAAATGGTTTATCATGTCACTGGAAACTGAACACGTTACTCAAACTGTATTCTAGTCCATGTAACTTAAACTGGGGCCAAGTTATCTTCCTCAGGAAGCTGTTGATGTTAGAAAAATTGATGACATCTAGGTAAGGGGTCAAAGGACTGAATATATAGAGGAAAAATAATGTGAAAACAAATATAGCTACATATTATTGAAATAATTAAGAAGGATAATATATATACATGTATTCACAGTCTGGGGTTTTGTTTTTCAAGTATACTATGTAAAAGATTCAAGATCAAGTTATTTTACTTTGGCATTTCTTAAGCATAAAATTGCAAAACTTAGAAGGTGCCAAAAATTAAAATGAAATTTCATTTTTAAAATATTTTAATTATTTTGCATGTTAGATTTCAATTTTTTTAATATGTGTTTTTTAAATTGATTTTTAGAGAGATAAGAAGGGAGAGAAATAAGAGATAGAAACATCAATGAAAGAGAAACATCATGGCCTGGCTGCCTGATGCAATCCCTCTTCTGGGGATCCAGCCCACAACCCAGACATGTGCCCTAACTGGGAATCAAACTGTAATCTCCTGGTTCCTGATTCAATGCTCAACCACTGAACCACATCAGCTGGGCAGATTTTTTAAGCTTTAAGTTTATTGAAGTGACATTGGTTAATAAGATTGTTTCAAGTGTGCATATCTATGATATATATCAGTATATTGCATTGTGTTCCTACCACCCAAAGCCAAATCATCTTCCATCACCATCTATATGTCCCCCTTTACCTTTACTCTGATAATTACCATACTGCTGTCTTAACTACCCAGCACTATGTCCACACCCATGGTTGCTCACTGTTAGCTAATATAATATCATTTTTATAAAATCAGTGAATAAGAATCAAGGGAAAGGAACTCAGACTTGGGGAGTTTGGGGTGAGGGGGAGATGATTTAAAAAGAGTGACAAATTCTGAAGAAGGTGAAGGAATTAGTCATGTGGAATTCTGGAGACAGAGTGCAACAGGCAGAGGGAACAGATGGTGGAAAGGATACAATTATCCGTATCACACGGAATTATATAATTCTTTCTGATTAGAACTTATGCACATTCAAATACTGGGTCATGCAAAGTTGGGCTTAATTTGAGAAGAAGAGTTTTTCTCTTCCTCCCTGTGGCAGATGGTTTCACATGGTATTTTGTAAGTATGGTAAGGAAGACAAAATACTTTGGAAGACCTTAACAGTTGTATGCAACACAGATACCTATCGTCTCCTTGCACATTAAGACTCAAAAACCATTTGGAAGATGCAGAGGCAGACACCGTGTTTTCTTTGCTTGAGCACTTCCTTTCATTAAACTAAAGAGTTACCCAGCTGTCAGTGCTACAATGTTATCCTTTGGGAAGTACTTCTTTCCAAAGGAGGGAGATTTCCATGAAACCACATCCCCAGGCTGCTCTTTAGTACGGGAGGGTTCATAACCAAAAGAATTGAGTTTTCTATTTTCAAATCATTCAGTCAATGAAGTATTTTGCATCAGTATATTTTCAAAATATTCTCAAATATTATTCACACAAATGCTAACACCTTGTAAATTGGTATTAATCTTTTTTAAAAGGCCAATACTTTACCAAAAAAAAATAGACTCTCTTTACATGCAACCTTTTGCTGCCAATACTATCTTTCAGTTTTCATTAGGCTTTTTCCATTTCCTAAAATGGCCTTTGCTATACCCATCCAATCTAACTGGCCATTAGTTATTCCATTACACCTTATTTTAGTTCTTAAATAAAATGTTTACCACAGTCTGATATATTTTAGTTTATCTGTCCATGAAACTATTTGTCTCTCTAATCTCTAATCTCTAATCTCTTGAGAGCAAGGGCCTTTTCTACATTATTTAATTCCATGCTTCATGTATTTAGAACAATGCCTGGCATATAGCACAGGAACTTAATATACATTTCTCAAGAAATAGATTATATCATAATAGTCTGAAATAATGCATAGACTTTAATTTTATCATTAAAAATCTATTAAAAATTTATCAGCCCATATCCTAGATTTTATAACACTTTACCAAACATTTACAGAACTCAGAATTATTCCTTCCTCTTAGTCATTTTTAAGATGGAAAAAAGTAAAATTTAAAATTTTAATTTATTAAAATTTATTATAAGAAATGATTCATGCACATCATTATGGAAAAAATGGTCTCCTATAGAAATTATTGATAAAACACACAAAAGAATATGTTTTTAACCTTTTCTTATAACAGTTAATGAGGAGATTCTTTTTAAAGTAAAAAGCATAAATGATTGTGATGACTTAGCTGAAAGTGCTCAGCCCCACAGATGACCCTGAGGAGGGGCAGTGATGGATTAAAGAAGTCAGACAAGAGAATACAGTTGGGCAGGTAGGAGGGAGAGGAGAGGGGACACTGTTCTTGGATGGAGAGACAATGCCATAGCCTGTAAGCCGAGTCTTTATTTTATAGTACGATCCCACAAGGCAAAGTAAGGGCGTGGTCAAGATATTTACAATGTTCTCATGGGTTTTGAATCTACTCAATTACATGCACCTGAGAACTCTATCAAGCCTAGTTTTGGCAGACTTGCTGTACCTCTCGCAGCCCACATCACTCAGCCAGCCACCTGTGACCACAGGTTGGGACTATAAGATCAAGCTTACAACCATAGCCTTTGGCTATATTCGTGCTGGGAGTGCTTTACCCTCCAAGCTGGGACCTGCACATGGCTTTGCCATGAGAGGACCGTGCCCTCTCATTAGTCTGAGGCTTGAACCTGTCCACATGCTGTAGCTGCTCTCCACATGAAATTCTTCTAAAAATTCTGTTACAAATAGAATTTCTCTATGCAGGTTAAAAAGACATTTCAGGGAAAACAAATAAACACACACACACACAAATAATTCCCAAAGATTAGAAGTGGCATTTGTCTCAACATCTTTCAGCGGGGATACTGGAGGTTGAAAATAAATTACTGATATCACATAAAACAAAACTTAGCCATGGAATAAATAGAAATGGAATTAAATTTCTTCTTTCCCATCTCCATCTGTCTAATACCTGAGATTAGATTTTCAAAAAGCATCAAATTGTTTATCTTCAATTAAAGAGGAATATAAAAAATGAACTACCACAACCTCAGACAGAATTTTCTTGCCAAAATATAAAGTTATCATGCAAAACTAAAATAATGATTTATACAATCTGAGAATCTTCAAAGTGTGCCCTTATGAGAAAACTACTAAAGAATGGGTTTATCCAGTAAGAAGATTGAAGAAAATTCAACTAAAAATCTGTGTTAAAATTTATTATACCTCATCCTAGATAATAAAAGCCTAATATGCTGAGTGTCTGGTCGTCCAATCAAAGCATAATATGTTAATTACATGCTAAGGCTGCTCAACTGCTCACTATGACATGCACTGACCACTAAGGGAAAGATGCTCCAACCCATAGGTTAGCTTGCTGCTGGGTCTGGCTGATCAGGACTAAGTGAGATAGGCCAAATATCTCTGGAATCCTCCCTCTGTCCCTCCCTGGCTGGCCAACTTCCCACATCCCTCCCTAGCCCCAATCATGCACCAGTGGGGTCAATCAGTCTGGCCTGCACCCTCTTGCAATCCAGGACCCCTTAGGGGATGTCGGAGAGCCAGTTATAGCTCGATCCCGCAAGCAAGGCCAAGGGACCCCACTGGTGCACAAATGCACCAGTCCTCTAGTTTTAAATATAATAGATAAACATGCAGAAATAATGTGTAAACCACGAAACAAGAAAATAAAAGAAAAAATGGGAAGAAATAGAAATTATTTGATTGTCTCTGAGATACTAAATAAGACCCAAAGTATATTACATAAGAATAAAAAATCAAACCATAAATGACTAAGAAAAAATTAAAACTAAGTACATTATACACAGATATGAGTATATAAAAAAAAACTATTACAAGAAGATCAATACAAGTCTTCCTTAAAAGCAAAAGAGATATAAAGACAACAAGAGAACACACAATGAAAGACATGCAGTAATTATAGCAATGCATACAGATAATATAATTTTAATTATTTGTCAGATTCAAGGGAAAAAATTGAGTAGTTCATACGGAAAATAATACAATAATTAATAAATAATGATATAAAGATAAACTCTAAGTTTCACCTATTTATAACTGTAAATCTACTTTTGCCCCACCTCATGTTTTTGAAGTTAAGGAAAATAGGAAGTTAAGAAACTAACAGGCTTGTTCTCCTAATGATTCTTTCACCCAGGTCCACAGAGAAACTTGCTTTACGGACTTTAAATATCTTCTTTAATCAATATATTTAAACTTCTCCTATGCCACCAACAAGGCACCAACTTCTATTAATTTCATATTTTTATTACCTTTCCAATATGTCCTTCTCTTTTCATCCTTGCTATCTCAGTTTGAGTCTCATCATCCCTTACCTGGTTATTACATAAGTAGTAACTTCTATTTTTATCCTACTTTTTGTTTTCCTTCCCCGCATTCTACCTTTTCCTTACATAATACTTTCAGTATTTTTCTCAAACAAAAATCTTATTATATTTTAGTAGTTTAAAATGTTTAAAAATGCAGTGTCTGAATACCGTCTACAAGAATAAAGGCCAAAATTTTAGTTTCATGAAATACAAGGAACTTCAAACATATCTTACCATGACAAGCAATAACTTTTAATAAATGTCAAGTTCATCATAATGTTCAACCCAAAGTGTCCAAAAATCTAAGACCATAATGATGTTCTCATGATTTTATGTATAACTTTAAATTGTCAAAAATGACTCACAGAAAGGATATTTAGACTAAATATATTAAGTATTAGGCTGTAGAACAGAGTGGGATGTAAACAGAATACATAAACATATGCTTTTGTTGGTTAGCAAGCAAAGTTTATATTTATACTAGAGGCCCGGTGAACGAAATTTGGGCACAGGGGGTAGGGGGAGCAAGGAATATCCCTCAGCCCAGCCTGCACCCTCTCCAATCTGGGATTCCTCGAGGGATGTCTGACTGCCCAGGCCTACTGCGATCTAGCCTAAATGGGCAGTTGGACATCCTTCTCACAATCCAGGATTGCTGGCTCCAAACTGCTCACCTGCCTGCCTACTTGATTGCCCCTAACCACTTCTGCCTGCCAACCTGATAATCCCCTAACCACTACCCTGCCAGCCTGATTGATGTATAACTGCTCTCCTGCCAGCCTGTTTGCCCCCAACTTCTCTCTTCTGCCAGCCTGGTCATCCCTAACTGCCCTCCCCTGCAGGCTTGATTGCCCCCAATTGCCTTCCCTTGAAGGCCTGCTCTCTTTCAACTTCCCTCCCCTGCTAGCCTGATTGCCCACAACTGCCCTCCCTTGCAGGCCTGAAATCTCCCAATGGCCCTCCCCTGCTGGCCATCTTGTGGTGGCCATCTTGTGTCCACATGGGGGCAGGATCTTTGGCCACATGGGGGCAGCCCTCTTGTGTGTTGGAGTGATGGTCAATGTGCATATTATTCTTTTATTAGATAGGATAGAGGCCTGGTGCATGTGACCAGCTGGTTTGCCTTAAAGGGTGTCCAGGATCAGGGTAGGGGTTCCCTTGGGTCATGGGGTGGCCTGGGTTAGGGGCCTATGGCAGTTTGCAGGCTGGCCACACCCCCCAGGGACCCAAGCAGAGGCCCTGGGATCTGGGATTAATTTATGTTCTACAATTGAAACTTTGTAGCCTGGAGCAGAGTCAAATCTTCTGCTTGCTCTGTGAAGACAGCCATTTCTGTTTGGGTTTGTTTAAATTCTATAATTGGAAGTTTGTACCCTAGAGTGGAGGCCTGGGTGCTAGGGCTGCGGAAGCTTGGCTTCCTCCATCGCTCTGGCAACCCTAGCCTCTGCTCTCTCCAGCTCTGTGGCTGCCGCCATTTCTGTTGGATTTATGTAACTTCTATAATTGAAACTTTGTAGCATTGAGTAGAGGCCTAGGCTGGCAATGGCAGGTGGAAAGTTTGGTTTCCTCCATTTCCAGGGAAACCCAAGCCTTCCTCCTGCTTTCAGTAGCTGCAGTTATCCTGGTTGGGGTTTATTTGCTCCTGATTGGCTGGTAGGTGTGGCCTGTGGGCCTGGCTTGATCGGAGGTATGGTAAATTTGCATATTACTCTTTTATTAGATAGGATATACTTTTTAAAAATTCTGTAGTCTTAAATGAAACTTATAGTTGAAATATTGGATTTAAAGAGAGAAAATAATGGTTTTATTTCTTGAATGCTCACTAAATGCCTGCTCTGTATCAGTGGTTGTATAATTCCTCAGGTGACAAATATATCTTATCTAATAAAAGAGAATTATGCAAATTGACCATATCACCACTACGCACACAAGCCACGCCTACTGGCCAATCAGGAGTGAGTATGCAAATTAACCCATATGGTGGTGGCCACAGAGCTGGAGCCAGCTGGAGGCTTGGGTTGGCCATGTAATGGAGGAAGCCAAGTTTCCTGTCTATCCTGGTCATCCCTGGCCTCCACTCAAAGCTACAAAGTTTCAATTATAGAAGATAAATCCCAACAAAAATGATGGCAGCCATGAAGCTGGAGCCAGCCAGAGGCTTGGGTTGCTCCCAGCAATGAAGGAAGCCAAGATTCCTGCACACCCTGGCCTCTACTCAAGGCTACAAAGTTTCAATTATAAAAGATAAATAAGTCCTAGATACCAGGGCCTCCACTTGGGTCAGGAGGGGGCATGGTCAGCCTGCAAACCACCACAAGACCCTCACCTGGGCCTCCTTTTGCCCCCAGGGAACCCCCATCCTGATCTGGGACACCCTTCAGGGCAAACCAGCCTGTTCCCAACCATGCATCAGGCCTCTATCCTATTTAATAAAAGAGTAATATGCAAATTGACCATCACTCCAACACACAAGATGGCTGCCACCATGTGGTCAAAGATGGCTGTCCCCATGTGAATACAAGATGGCCAGCAGGGAAGGGCAGTTGGGGGGACCCAGTCCTTCAGGGGAGAGCAGATGGTGGGACCAGGAATGCAGGTATGAGGGAGGAGGGAACCAGTCTTGCAGGAAAGGGCAGTTAGGGGTGACCAGGCCTGCAGGGGAGGACAGTTAGGTGGAATCAGGCTGGCAGGAGAGTGGTTAGGGGGTGATCAGGCTAGCAGGCAGAAGTAGTTAGGGGCAATCAGGAAGGCAGGTAGGTGAGCAGTTGGGAGCCAGCAGTCCTGGATTGTGAGAGCGGTGTTTGACTGCCCTTGAGGGGTCCTAGATTGAAGAGGGTGCAAGCTGGGCTGAGGTATACACACACCATGCATGAATTTCATGCACCGGGCCTTTAGTATGATATAGTTGTGTGTGTATTTTTTTTACTCTCCAAAGGACACAGGACTAGTAATTCCATATAATTGGTTAATTGAACTAAATGCAGTCTTGTGATTATTTTCCATTTCTTTTTTTTAATTTAAAAAATTATTTAAATATGAGCAAAAGGTTTAAGATCACTTCTGAAGTATTCTTAATCTATCACTAGCTTCTACACTTGATTGTATAATTAGCACTTTCTGTCATTAGCCAAACTTATAGGAAAGCATAGTATAAATCAAATTTTCCTGGAGACTATAATGGGGGGAAAGACAAGAGAGTTTGGGAAACAACTGCTTTGAAAAGCAGGGTAGAAGTAAGAGACCAGCAAAATAGACATAAAAAAGTGAGAGTATTCAAGAAGGTAAAGGGAAAGTATATGAATTTTTTAAGCCTCAGTTTCTGTATCTGAAAAGTAGAAATACATTTAACTTGTATAATCATTTGGTAGAAAGGAGGTTTAATGTTAGCATGATACTTGGTGTTTAATAAACACTCATAGATGTTATTTTTGACATAAAATAATAATAATTTGGTGCTCAAGAAACAAAATCTATTGATATAACATAAGCTAATTTCTTTATCAGCAACTGTACCTGAGATACCTGCTCTTTAAGTCACTGCTTATATTCTTTACTTAAATACAAAAATGAAAACACAGAGATGAAACACAGGCTAAACATGTGAAACCTAACAGATGACTTGTCTCTTTGTATTTTTACTGAAGAGACGTACTCCAGACAGAGTCTCTTCTAGTTTTTCAAAAAATTCCTTTAATTGATGAACTCATGAGTTATCATGATATTCTCTACAAAGAAATATAATGGGAAGCACCATGAAAAAATTTGGGTCTCCTTAAAATGCATAGTACAAAATATCAGAAGTGGGAGTGTCAGGGTCAGGGAGCTATTTCATAGCTATTACTTTGTGATATTTTGGTTTATGTGGGAGGTTTCACAAGCTTTGCTTTTACCTAAGGGGTGATGGAGAATGTTTAAAGATACCCATTCACATCTTTGTCAAGGCTTCTGTGACTTACAGATTCTTTATGTTAATTGGTATTATGCTGCTGGCATATTTAGACTCTCACTGCATTCTTTTTTTAACATTTAAAACAAGTGATTTAAGAGAAGCCAACCATAAGACTTCAGGTAGTAGAGGTATTTCAGGAATGACAGCATCAAATTAAAAATAATTAGCAAACACTTTCAAGATAACTGATTTTCACTAGGCCATGTGCAGTCTATTTTTATACCACCAGATGCCTCCTTCAATGTGGACTTGTTTTTATTTACATAGCAAAGCTATTTGTAAAGTTGACAGAGACCTGTCAATTTGTGCTAATTTTGTTGAAAGAAAATTTACCAGTAAGCACGTGATAGCATCAGCAATCTCATTTATCCAAGCAGCTCACTTTATGAGGTGAGTTGATCTAACATCAAAGTTGGAAATACGTAGCAAACCTTCACATTAAGAGGAAGGCTTTGCTATTCAGCTCATTTTGAGATCTTGTCATTACACACCAGCTAATTAAATCTGGAGCAGACTTGCCCTAGCCAATTTGGCTCAATGGATAGAGGATTGGCCTGCACACCTAAGAGTCCAGGGTTTGATTCTGGTCAAGGGCATGTACTTGGGTTGCAGGCTTCTCCCCGGCCCAGGCCCTGGAATCAATGTGTTTCTCTCTCACTCTCTCTAAAAATCAGTGGAAAAATATCCTTGAATGAGGATTAAAAAAAAAAAAACCAAGAGCAGACTTAATCCAGTTTGATAAAGTATTTCTAGTTAGAGCAATCAATAAAGCTTTCCCAAAGATATTTACTAAATAGTGTTTTTTCCTAAATTTCAGACTTTTGCTGAATTACTCTCAGTATAGCCGAACAACTTTAACAAAAAATTTCCTCTAAGCTTTGATGTTTGAGGATATTATTTCTAAGAGAAAAAAACACCCTATTAGTTCTATAAAGTAAGAAATTGGTTTTTATCACAAAGTTATTTTAATGATTAGTTGTACTGTAATGGGTATATGAAACAGCCAATGAACATATAAAAAGGAATTCGATTCTCTAGCAATCAGGAAAATGCAAATTAAAATCAAATGAGATGATATTATACACCCACTAGAATGACTAAAATAAAAATGATAGATGACACAAGCATTAAAGAGGATGTAGAAAAACTGGAACTGTCATCAGGGTGCCAGTTTGGCGCATTTATTAAAGGTGAACATACACATATTCTCTCCATCCACACTTACATTCCTAGACATATACCCAACAGAAATGTATATGCATACACACCCAAAGACACTTACAAGAATGATCACAGCACTATTAACTTCTAATCATTTGGGGTAATGCTCTCCCTGTGCGTGGGTACATTTTGTTATATACACATTTGATCAGTAAGCAGTTGAATATTCTTGGGGGACTCACTGCAGATCTCCAGGCTTCTTTGTGCAGTTCTCTCCTTTCCTGTATTCTGTCCTATTAACTCTAGTCACCTTGCTCTGCCCGAACTCTCAGCTCCATCTCCTCCATTTGGGGAACGTGACAGGCTGTCTTGGTTCCCACTCCCTGCACCATGACCTGGAATTCCCTAAGTACTTAAGCTGGAGCAGTTGCAGAGGACCATCATTTCTTGTCTATCTCTCATAGAGCATGTTCCAATGTTTTGGAAACTGTTGTTTCATATACTTTGCCCATTTTTCTTTAATTTGACAGTTGGATGGATCCAGTCTCTATCACACCTTATTGTTTAGGAGCTAACATCCTTAAGGAATAACATTTTTATCTGAAAAAACAAGGGCCAATCTCTGGGTCTTCAGAAATGGATGTTTGGCAGACATTTTCTCTAGAATCAACAAAGTGATCCTGTAACTTCAAGAAAAATAACTGATAACATTTGTTATCAATGATAAAATTTGAGCTTTCAATCAAAATTTAGAACTTTGGAAAATGTGTATCTGCCATCATTAACTTGACAGAGTTTTAGTACATAAATACTTCTCTAAGTATATCACCGATGATATTACCACTGTGGTTTCTGATTATTATATAATGAAGTGTGTCAGCATGAGAAAGGCTGCAATACGTACACTAATATTTTCCAAATAATGAATGCCTGATGTTACAAAATCATGCATGGGTAGAACGTCAAATTTTAAGCATAAGATAGACCAATAAATTTTAATGTAACATCATTGAAAAAGTTTCAGATTCTGAGCTGCAACTAAGTTTTAAGAAACTACTTGAATTTTGGTGTAGTATCAAAGATGAGTATACACAATTATGTGAAAATGTATTCTAATATTCTCTCTTGTAGAAATAAAAATCTTTGTTTAACCAGATATTCTTCAATGAAAAATATGTGTGATGGACTGAATTCAGAAATAGATAAGAGAATCCCAGTATATTCTATCAGATAATAAATCAATTTTCAAAATGTAAAGCAATGTTCATCTTCTCACTTTATATTTTTGTTTTAGAAAATATAGCAGTTCCTCATAAAACTTATTTATGGTAATTTGGGTTATTATTGTTTTTAAATGAGGTAATTTTTTAAGTTTTCTTAATTTTAATTTCTATTATGATAAAATATCAATATATATCAACACATAAATAAAAGCCTTTTGAGATCTCCAATAATTTGTAAGCATCTAAAGAGTTCCTGAGACCAAAAGGTTGTGGAACCTGTTATAGAAAACCACAGGCCAGAAGTCCACTTTCTAACTCCCCTTCCTATTGTTTCTCATTAGAAATTCTCTTCCAAGTCTTATGCTTCAGCCCTTAGTTCTTCTTTAGTCTGTCCCTCTCCTTAACACCCTGGCTCTGCTAAGAGGGTCCTGCTCTAATGCCACTTACGGTTGAACACTTATATCTATATCTCAGTCTCCAAATCCAGGCATCAGCCACTGATGCCAGAACTATTCATGCAACTTTGGGCCTATTTGATTTCTTCCCATTGGTCCCTAACAGGCATACCTTGACTCCATAGCCTCGTGTTCCATCTGTTTCCTTGCTATGTGACTACTTAACCAGGGTATCTCCAAGGGCCTCCTCAGTTTTGTGTTCTTATCCATACTGCCTGCTGTGAATCTGTGTGACTCCTTCTGAATTTCAGATGCTATTCTCTACTTTGACAACAAAGATGAACTCCAAATTTTGATAGCTAAAAATAACTATATACTGCCAAGGAGTGTTTGAATTTAAAAGTATTTCTGCAGAGCCATTGCACTTCATTAGTGGGACTTCAGTAGCCAAATATGTTTTCCAGTAGGGCTTAGTGTGTGCAGATTGGGGATAGGGAGCTGACTGGGTATATGGGAAATTTTCTGTGCCCTGTAAACCAAAACAACTGTCTACTCTGCTTCTGAGAAACTCCTTGCCTCCTCCATCGCAATGACTTGGAGCTTTGTTGAACTTTTTACCTACTCAGATACTCAGATACTCACACATTTTGTATATTGCAACAAGGAGCTGGAAGACCATCATCTTTTATGTGTTTAAATTATTTCCCAGTCTTTTACTTGTAAAGTGTTGTTTCTGAAACTGTCCATGTCATTTTCTTGTACAACAGACTCCCAATCTCTCCCTGCAATTAATCCAGTTCACACACAATTTGTTACCCCGAAGAGTATAATGTTATTGCGCTGAAGTTACTTTCTATCACTTAGAAAATATACTCTATGACATCAGTTCATGAGGTTGGCAAAGGGAGTGGGAGCTGGTGAGGAATAAAGTCATTGTCATTTGGCTGGATGTTTTCCCCTTTCCCTACCCAACAGATAAAATGCCATGAGGTTAAAAAATTAAGTGGGGGAGGTCCTATTTCTCTAACTTGTAGCTGGTGCTCCTTGATTGACAGTTTCTCAAAGATTGAATAAGCAAGATTAGGATTTCCCAAGAAAACGACTTCCCTTTTCACTTAGTCACTGTTAATGTTTACCTTCTCATTTGAAAACTGGCAATCTAGGAGTAGCAGGTCAGAAAGTGTTAATTCATGAGTACTTTGTGCTTGGCATAAGCCCTATGGTTACTGGTTAAAAACACAAAGTAAAATACTGATGGACCAAGTTCAGCATCATGTGTTACTCTTGCTGCTGCCATTTTCAGGTCAAAAGCTCTCAGAATTGCAGCTTGCAGCAAATAGTTGTGCTTCCTTAACTTAAAGATTATTTTTTCAACTTTTGATGAAATTATCTTCAATAAATTTCTTCTCAATTTTACTTTGTATTATGCTATCTTTTTTAAAAAAAAAATTAGAAAGCAGGGGTGAGGGCTTATGAACCTCTTATAGGTATTTTGTCCTTTAATTCTACTTTGAAGAGAATGAACCCCCCATCTGTTTTTGACACTTGTGAAATTGATAGCTTCCATGGTTATATAATAACACGCCTACCCTACCAAAAAAAAAATTTGTGTTTCGTGAAATGCTCCCACAATTCAGCAGGTCACTTCTTTCTTAAGAAGATATTCAGGTGCTCCTGTTTCCAATAACATGGCAGATTAGTCATACAGAACAATCATCCAAGTGCTGGATAACCTGGAAGAAAAAGCTGGGAAACATTTGAAGATATGTAAACACCTTTCTAAATGGACTTCTGTAAGTCAGTAAATCCCCAAAGCCCCAAATGAATGAAATCTTAGCAGGTTGGCAAGCTCCAAAGCTCCTTTTCGTTGGAGGATGACTGCTCACCTGTAGTTATCTTGAGCTCCCATAGTGTTATGAGGTGTGAGAGAGAAGAGATAAAACTCACAATGCTTCCAAGGTCAGAAATCTAATAAGAGATCAGAACTCACAGAGCATGGACCATGAGAGGGCTGCCCTCACAGTAAAAGTGAGAATTGAAGTTAGGGAAAAATAAAGTTTGTCATGAAAAGGGGATTCTGAAAATTTTTTCTATTTCAGAGCCAAGTTGAAGGGGAGAAAATCCTTCTTTGAATTTTTATAATACCAAACTGACCCTAGCAAATGCATTTGAGATATGAATTCACAGTACCTGTAGGGTTCAAAAACTGCTCATGGAGTTTAATTTAAAGGGGTAGCAGGCAATGGACAGAATCAAACACAAATCCCTGTAGGATTCAACCTCAGCCCAGGTCTCAGAGAAAGGTGAGCAGCTCACCGCCAAAACTCATTCAACAGAAAAGGAAGTAAAGAAGTATGGTTTGGATTAGCAATAAGGCAGTGAACAAAGAAAAAACTTTCAAAGTTAAGTTAAGGATTGAAAATATCAGACAGGTAATATGCAATAGATTCTGTTCAGTAAAAGGTAAACTTGTAAATGTAATCAGGGAATATGTACATTCATAAAGGTGCTCAATAAAGCTTCTAGAAATGAAACAGCAAATATTAAAATAAAACATTAAATAGAAAATTAAACAGCCAATTAAGTATACTAAAAGAGAATCACTGACCTGAAAAATAAATACAAATAAAATATCTAGAACATAATTGACAAAGACAAGGAGATAAAAATATTAAAAGACATACAAAATGCAATGAACAGTATTAACATATTCAATCTGTATTGCAGAGGGAAATAATACAGATCATAAGATACACATAATATTAAAAGATATAATAATCAAATCTGAAAATTAAAAAAATTCTAAGAGCACAAAAAAAATCTGTTTATACTCTCACCATAAACAAACTGCAGGAAAACAAAGATAAAGAGATTTTAAAAGCAGTCAGAAAGAAAAGACATGTTTCTAAAGGAATAAGACAAATAGCTCAATTTTCAACAACAATAATGAATCCAGAAATAAAGAAATATATACTTATTCAGTGAGTTGAAGGAAAAATAGTTTTGAATCTAGAATTGTAAACCCAGTGAAGCTATCTTACAACCATGTGGATAAAAACATTTTTAGATAAACAAAAACTGAGAGAGTGAACTAACAAATCCTTTCATGAAAGGAAAGTGTAGGGATTTGTGTGCTTTTTTAAATAAGAGAAAGACAGACTAAATGAGACTAGTGGAGATGATATAGGTGAGGGGAATGGCAAAGATACTGGTTAAGAAAAGGGTTACTCTAATAAATTCTCACTGTAAACGCATCGATAGTTAATGACCTATTTTGGGGGCAAGTAGGTTGAACCAAATTATTGGGCAAAAAGCAGCATATAGGTTGGAGGTGAATGACTGGCACAACAGATTTCTAAACTGCTTTTTAATGTGTGGGAGAACTGGAAAAAAAAAGTAAGTTATACTTTTTTAAATTAGCTAGGCTAGCAAATAAGGCATAGAATATCTTATATCAAACCAGTTGAGAGGAAAAAAGTTAAATGAGAATAGGGAGAAAGGAATCCAAAAGAAGTTTTACAAAGAGGAGGAAGAAAGAAAAGAAAAAATGAAAAAAAAAAAATAACCTGCTGGGGTTCTTGTCCCAGCATTAAGAAGGGTTCAGCAATCTGGAGAAAGGCTGGGTGTAGCTTAAGTAAGAGTTCAGAGACCGAAGATAATTTTGAAAGGCATTCGGAGTCAAAAGAGCCTAGCTAAAGGAGCTAAATTCTCCTTGTCTCAGGACCCCTTGCTTTTTATTAACACAAATTGTCCTAAGGCAAGATTAGGATATACACTTCAAAGGGTAGGGTTTCCTACAGAAGCTTGTCCGATTGGGGAATAGCCTATAGCTGTTCAGGTGTTTGGCCAGTAGGAAGCAATAACATTTAGATTAAGATGCTCTGAGCTATCTGGCAGCAATCAATTTAATCCTTTTCCGGTTTGAGGAAATGCCTTTAGCCATTCCCAACAGGTGATAATTTATGTGACTCAGCCCTTGTTGAGTCTCCAAGTTCCATCAACTTTTTTATGAAATTCTTGCAATTATGACATGCTAGAATTGGCTTCCACCAAAAAACTAAAAGCTTGATGGTAAAAATAAATAAATCCAAAGATAAAAAAAAACAAAACACTCCAAACATTACATTTGAAAATTAAAAATTCCTAACTAGATTAAGGGAATGGCCAGTTATATACTATCTATGAGCAAAATATAAAGTATAAGGTCACAAAATTTTGAAAAGCAAATGATGAAAAATATATATTAAGCAAATACTAACCAAAAGAAAGCTAAGCGGTTTCCATAGTGTAGTGGTTATCACTTTCGCCTCACAAAAGAAAGCTAATATGAGGCAAAAGTGCTTTCACACTAAAACAAGCAAACAAAACAAAACAAAAACATTTTTGAAGTATAGTTTATTATAACTATATTATGATAAAGATTCAATTTGCCAGAAAGGTATAATAGCCTTAATTATATAAGTAAAAATACAGTCAATGAAATAGTCTTAAGCTATAATTAAGGAAAGATTAACAAATCTACATGGAGAATCCATCCTATCTAATAAAGAGGGAATATGCTAATTGACCATCACTCTATCACAAAGATGGCTGCACCACAGCTGAGGCCAAGTTCCCATAAGGAGCTTCAACAAGCAATCAGTAGGGACCTTGAGGCTATGCCCTCCCCCACCATCATATGGTTTGACAGGGGACCTCAGGATGAACCCCCTACCTGGCAGGTTTGACAGGGGAACTCAAGGTGTACTGACTGTCTTGGTGTTGGGCTAGGAGACCTAGGCTGCTTCCCCTGCCCCAGTGCCAGGCCAGGGCACTTCAGGCCATGCCCCCCACCAGGTGGGGCTGGACACGGGACTTCTGGCCACGCCCCCACCCGGCAGGGCTTGACAGGGAACCTCAAGGTGTATTTCCCATCCTTGTGCTGGGCTAGGGGACCTCAGTCTGTGCCACCCACCAGATGGGGCTTGACAGGGGATCTCAGGCCATGCCCCCCACCCAAGCACTGGACCAGGGGACCTGAGGTTGCAATCCCCTGCCTGGCTGGCTTGACAGGGGACCTCAGGCCATGTCCCTCACCCAGTGAGGTTTGACAGGGCACCTCAAGGTACACTCCCAGTGCTGGGTTGGGGAAACTCAAGCCATACCCCTGCCCAGTGGGGCTTGATGGGGGACCTGAGGCTGTACCCGCTACCGGTGAGGCTTGATAGGGGATCTCAGGCCATGTACCCTACCTGGAGGGGCTTGATGGAGGACCTTAAGGCATACCCTCCTCCCTGGTATGGGCTGGGGGACCTCAGGCCATGCTCCCTGTCCTGACATCAGGCCAGGGGACCTGAGGCTATGCCCCCTGCCTGGGAGTGCTTGACAACTGTGGGAATGGCTGAGTTTGGATCTAGCCCAATGATGGGGGGCCAGCCAGATCTGGGTCTCATGGGATTTTGAGGTGCATGTGTGTGGGTGGGGATTTGACTCTGGGTCCCATGGTGAGCCCCAGACTCTGACAAGAGGAAGATTTTCATATATATTTTACTAATTTTATTTCATTTCTGAAACTTCTATTATAGAGAAAGAGCAAATAGCATTATTAAATTATTTCCTCTAATTAATCCCCTTTTAATATGCATGAATTTCATACACTGGGTCACTAGTGTGTGTGTGTGTGTGTGTGTGTGTGTGTGTGTGTGTGGTGTGTATATATGGTCAGGGTGCACACAGGAAGAAATCAATATCTCTCTCTCACATTGATATTCCTCTCTCTCTCTCTGGCTCTCCCCATCCCTTTTACTCTCTCTAAAAAAATCAATGGAAAAAAATATCCTTGGGTAAGATTTTATATATATATATATTGCTAATCTGCTAAGTGTCCCTCTGACCTCTGACTGTTCAACTGGTAGCTATGACATGGACTGACCATCAAGGGGAAGACACTCATTGCAGGAGCTGCCATGACAAGCACTGGTCATTTACAAAGAAACGGCACTGCAGATCTGGCACCAACAAACCAATACTAAGCTTCCCCAAGTGGGACACAGGCCTCACCACCATCCTGGAGCAACAGCCCACCAAATCACAGCCAATGCTTTCAAGACTCCATGGCACAAAATGTGGCCACACCCCAGCCCAGCCTAGACATGGTCTCTGTGGGCACTGGGTAATGATGTCACAAAACAACACTTGGCTTCCTCTCCCTAGTGACTAGCCTCCTTGGACTTTCTTCAGCCCAGGAACACAACTTGTTTTATCGCCAAGTGCAAACATTTTACACTTTAGCCAGTCTGTGAAGCATTTTCCTGTGCCTCATCTCATTTGATCCTGACAGAAATCCTAGAGTAGGTAGATAGGAGACTTGGTGGAATCCTATTTTCTTTTCATTAGCTGGAAAATGAAGATTTAGAAAGTTTAGAAACTTAACCTGACTGAAAATAAGTAAGAAATGGTGGACCTTGAAAATGACTTCAGTTTTCTCACTGCACAAAATATAGTCAAATACTGCTGCAGTTAAATATTTTACCCTTTGTTCTCCCTGCATGATCTACAATAATAATCTGCTTCATGTTGATATTTACTGCTATGTTGCTGACAATTACCTGAAAGAGAAGTTGGACTGGAAAAAGTTTAGCTACATCAGAAAGCAGGTCTAGTTAAGCAAGTTTATTATATATATATATATATATATATATATATATATATATATATATATGGCTAAGTTGATTCGTACATGTGCAGTACACATAAAGCTCTCACTGGTGCCAATCACATTCATGTGTTTCCATCTGTCATTGTGATTGTGAATTTGGTCGACACTTTTATCATGGAGAAAGGACAAATAGCAATTTAAAAATATTTATTCTAATTAATTCCTTTCAATGTGCACCAATCTGTACACTGGGTCACTAATATTATTATAGTAGGAAACTTCAACATATTTTTCTCATTAATGTAGAGATAAGTTAGATAAGGCTATACAAAATTTGAAACGCACAATGAAGAATATTAATCTAATGAACATATATAAAACTTCATACACATTAATGGTAGAATGAATTTTAAAAAAAAAACATATGGCCCTATATGGTTTGTCTCAGTGGATAGAGCTTCGACCCATGGACTGAAGGATCCTGGGTTCAATTCCAGTCAAGGGCATGTACCTCGATTGCAGGCTTAATCCCCAGCCCTGGTCAGGGTGCACACAGGAGGAAATCAATATCTCTCTCTCACATTGAAATTTCTCTCTCTCTCACTCTCTCTCTCTGGCTCTCCCCATCCCTTTTACTCTCTCTAAAAAATCAATGGAAAAAAATATCCTTGAGTAAGGTTTCACAACAACAGCCAAAATCATATGGAACATACAATACTCATGAAAATTGACCTCATGCTATCCCCTTAAGTTTAAACTCAACAAATTATAAAAGGTGAAAAAAGTAAAGAGACTAAATGAAACACAAACAACAACAATAAAAAACCTCATAGCCACAGACGAAAGTATGGTTATTACCAGAGGGAAAGGGGCACAGAGGTATGGGGAGTGGAGGTGGAGGTAGAAGAGTGTATAGAGGGATAAATGGTGACAGGAGACTTGATTTGGGGTGGTGAAGACACATTGCAATATACAGATGATGTATTATAGAATTGTACACCTGAAATCTATATAATTTTATTAACCAAAATTAACCCCCAAAATTCAATACAAATTTTAAAAACAGGTCAGTATATAACTCACTTCCTTTGACCTTAACAAATTTGAAATAACAAAGAATAAGTAGAAAAATAATTATGTTTGGGAATTTCACATTTTTGTGCAAAAAAATTTGTATGTGTATGTATATGTATACATACATGGATATACATGTGTATAGAGCAACATATCTATGATTGTATATACATTTATTTATTTCAATTGTTGAAACAATATAATAACATATAGGAATATGATATCCAAATAAGTGGGCATAAGGGATTACTTTAAATTGTGTAATGGTAACAAACAAAATTAGTAAAATGTATACGTATCATTTAGATGTATTTTCCTTCAGGTCAATATATATCAAATTTTGATATTAAATATGTATGTGCATGCATTTATAAATGAATGAATATTTTTTTCAAATATAATGTGAAAGAAGATACAATTATATACTTATATGATATTAAGAATTAGTTTTAAAGATATAGTTAAAATTATTTCACTACATATGATCACCTTATTTTACTTATGTCTTCTTACAGAGCTTTCCAGATAGTTTAATTTTGGCCAAAAATTTGTTAGGAAATTAGCTGCCTCATATTCTGAAAATTTGTTAGTAATTTTTTCATAAGAGATATAGACTTCTCCAAGGTTTCTGAAAATGTTATGTATTACAACACATATATAAGAATATACATGTATAAGCTCTATGAGTGATTATTGGGGCCACCTGAAGACTCATTTTCAGTAAGTAAAAATACATGCCTCTTATAATCATGCAGAATGAGTTTATAGATTTCCCTCGGTAGTTTTTGGAGAATGTAAATTTTATTTACATTTGTAATTATTGTGGGATATTGGTGTTACTTGGCAAATTACTTTATCCTTTTTTAAAAATGAAAACCCTATAGAGTATGCTTTCTAATTGTATGTAAATGTGTACTCCAAAGTGGATTAAGGCGGTGCTAAGGAAATTTCCCTAGAAGAGAGATATTTAAGTAAGTTACCTGTGACATGCATCACTGTTAGAAGGTGATTTGGAAGTTAGAAGACCAGAAAGCAAATTTGCAATTATGATAGCATTGACCTGCTTATTGCAGATAAATATAGAAAATAACATGTAGTATTGATAGTGGGAGAGGACACATAATAAAGAACACAGCCACTGTTGTTTAAAAATTATTCACCTTACTAACTATAGATAAGACGTTTTCTTACAGACCCTGGGAAACTGGAGGATGAAACAGGCTGTAAAAAGATAAGCTGCCTCAATGGGTCCATTACTCAGGAAAGAAATACATTTTGAGAACAGACTAAGGACAGGACATGCTTTGATTTGCTGCTGTGCCCAGACCCTGACCCTCTCCAGGAGTTTTTCTCAGGAACACTGACCATTCTCTGATCCCAGGAATGGGCTGAGCTCTTTATACCATCATAGAAGATTAGCCACCTTGTTATCCAACTTTGAGTCCTGGAGGCCAGACTGCAGACCCTCTCCTCCCCTTTCCATGTTCCACTTGCAGCTCACAGCTGCACGTAGCTATCTTCTCCCTTGTGTGTATGTAATCAGACAACTGGCAAAAGGAGTGAGAGCAGAATTTCCAGTGTGACCAACTGCTCTCCCATGCTGCCAGCATTATTGGAAGAAAAACTAATATATGATTCTACCCTGTCTCTGCTTAATTTGGTTCAAGTAGTGATAGGCCGCCTCAAATCCATTGTATTCAGTTTCAGTATGGCAGAAATTACCTATTCCCACCTCATGGGGGTTACTGTAAGTCATTAAACTCAGTACGCAACCTGTAGTAGTTGTTGAATCAATCCTTAGATAAACAAACAAATATGTGCTCTGTGCAAAGAAAGTACTCTAGGTTGGGCCATTTGCAACCCCTCAAAATCTCTAACCAAATGTATACTCATGGGTAGTTTCTTAATCATTCTGATTATAGTCTTGTCTATGAAATAAGTGGGAAGAGATAATCTCCTAGGTCCTTTAGATTGAAAATGTTGGCTTTATCTCACATGAAATTGGATGTGGTAGATAAATGAGCAGGTATAAAGTCAGCAGCTCACACTGGGCTGGTGCACGGTAAAGCCTTAAAATAAAATCAACCCACTTTCTCCATTCCCTCCTTACTTGTTCTTTCTTATTTCCTTCTTACCTCATTTATTCCCACTTTCTTTCCCTTTTCCTTCCTTCAGCTGTGAGATAGAAGATGAGGACTTGAGGATTTAGAGGGAGAATGGGTGGGCAATTAAGCATTACAGAGCAGACTGCTACTACAGTCTGTAGACTATTTGCTTGATGGGAGTTTTAGCATATGCTATTTATATACTAAGGGAAAACTGATAGGTATCCCCCCCCTCCCCAACTGGTGGGCGGAGTTATGATGTAATTGACAGAGACATTGAGCCACCAATCAATCACATACCAGAGTGCCCTGGGCCCAACCTCTGCCTTTAAAATGTGCCTCAGTGCGCCACGTGGGACCTTTTTCTCCCAGACTGTCCTCCCAGGCAGTCCGGGAGGAGGTCCAGCTGGGTTTCCCCTTCTTTTTCCCTTTCCCCTGGCCCTAGCCACATGGCGCGGGTTCTCTGGCTCCATTCCCCCCCCCCCCCCCCCCGAGCCTGTGAACCCGCCTGGAGACCCCCAATAAAGCCTGATTAATTCGTTCACTTATTCGGACTCCTGCTTGCAGTTTCTCTCACGGCGGCGTAGAACCTTACAAAAACTATACAAAATAAGTTTTTAAAAATGTTTAACCATCTAATAGAATGAATATTCTTATTAAGAAGTCACCAATGTAATTAGTTTTATAGCTTTAACTTTTAAGAGTCAAATCCAGACATGTTCTCTAAAGAATACCCTTGAACTTTGTATAGGATGAGGTATATCAAATGTCCAAAATGAGCATGTCAACTTAAAATATTAATGTAAAACTGGTAATTAGTAGCTTTTATTCCCCATTGGGTGGCCTTTCTAATTAAGGATCAAACATTTTGACTGCAGTATGCCCTCCTTTTCATGTGCCATCTCATTCATTAGCCTAAGAGAGTGTGCATTTAAATCGAATTTTGGCTCCCAACTTTTATCAGCTATGCTCTTTTAAAGTGATATCTAAGTCAACTTGGAAAACTGTCTATCCTGAAGAAACACTCCTACCTAATTTGAGAAGTTGAGCAAAAAAGCATAAGCAATGAATCTGTTTTTGTGTAGAAAGCAGAGTCACTTAAGTTTGATTGAAGTGGGTGACATGTTTGGCTTTGCTTTGAATGCACTAAGGTCAGCAATCAGGATTGGAGGATGCATATGAATATGAGGCAGCTGGAATGTTTCCCATTCAGGGAGAACTTTAAATGGCAATGCCACAGTTGTGTATAACAAAGTACAAGCAGCCTAGGAGAAAAACAGTGAGTCTAATAGAGCTGAGATTAAAGAAGAGACATGGCCAGTTATCCTGCACCAGATTAGGCTCCATTTGTAGGTACCTTCACAGTAAAGTTTAATGACAGCAACAACCAGAAGCCCAATGCCATATGTTGTGTGAGGCGGCAAAGGAAAAAGTGTCTGTTAATTGTCTGAAGAGAAAAGTTCTCCTGAGGAGACTGGAAGAAACTCTCTGGAGGAAAGGAAAGAGAGATCTCTGAAACAGAGAATTAAAAAAAAGAAAGGAAGGAAGGAAGGAAGGAAGGAAGGAAGGAAGGAAGGAAGGAAGGAAGGAAGGAAGGAAGGAAGGAAGGGAGATAGTGGGTGTAAGAAAAATAAATTGGTTTATCTTACTTCCAACAAAATATTTTAGTTTGGGTGATGGGAAGTCCTAGCTTTGATTAAGCACACCAGGTGTTTCAGGAGCTGGGGCATTTCAGAGGGACCCATGGAGGGAGAGAATCATCAAGGAAAACTGGAAGCTCAAGGTATAGCAAACCTACCTTTGAAGACCCTGCATCACCATAAAACCAGGATATGGGTGCATGAAGAAGCCAAGACTTGACATTCCATAGATCACAGTACTCAAAAGCATAGGCTTTGGAGCCAGACTGGCTGGGTTCAAATCCTAACTCTTCCATTTACCAGCTATGAAGCCATCGGCGAGTTCCTTAATTTCTTGTTACTGTAACTACAGAAATTTTATTTCTTCAATATGACTTCCTCCTTTCTTTCTTTTTGATCCAAGCTTACTGTATCCAGTACCCTAACTCACCTGCCTCCTTTTCCCTTGCACGTCTACTTTCTTAATCATTACGTCCTCAAAACAATGAGGTTCTGATCAGCATCAAATAATCTTAGAAACAAAGCCTCCTCGGGTCTGTTGACCACAGAGACAAAGTTTTAGATAACATCTAGAAGTCATTTGTGGTTCAGCACTAGAACCACCTCACCTACCACATCACTGTGAAACCAGATGAAGCGATACTATGGCTGATGTCAGGATCAGATGCAATGATCAACTACTCACTATCCTAGTGCCAGCCAATCAGTAGAGACTACAAACCTGGCCAGCCAAACAGTAGGAATTACAACCCTGACCAAAACCCTAAGTCCCTCAATTTCCTATATAACCCATCCTCTAGAAGCCATTGGGGAGCCAGGTCTTTGAGCCACAGCTCACATCTGACTCCAGTTATAGTACCACTTCCTCAACTAACAAGCCCTGACTTTCTCTGCTGCAAGCTCCTGTTCATGTCTGATTGGGCTTTGATGTGCACAGGCAAATGGACTCCTTTAGTTCATTAACATTTCCTCTTGGAAGAGCACTTGGCATTAGTATGTACAAATTATATGTTAACTATTAGTAAATTACCAACAAACATATTGTTTTATTATTTTATAAATGGTTATGTTATTAATAAAATATGACCACTCTGCAAGAGTTCTTATCTTATATTTTTGAACATTTTCAGGAAAATCAAATAGGAGAAAGTAAAATATTCCAGGTTGTGTGTGGTACTTGAACTACCCTGGGAAATTTATGTAATTGTGCTTGGTTGGGTAAGGGGAATGGGGGATTGATCCCTGAGCAACAAATATAAATATGTCATTCCCTCTTTACATGAAGTCATTGCTTACAAAATTTTATACTTAAGTATATTTTTTCTAGGAGAAGAACTTAAATTTCATCAGTTCTCAAAAGGTTAGGTATCTAGCTTACCCATGCAAAAGCACTTTTATAGAATATTTATCACACACCTATCTTTAGCAACTAGTTAAAAACAATTAATGTTACTCATAACTTTAAATATAGCTTAGTGTTCAGCTCAGCTCTGACCCTGCAGATGTCTGCTGAAGTTTTTATTGAGGTGGGATTGACTGTCAGTACAGCCAGAACTCAGTAACTCTGTGCATGGAGACTGTCTTGTACTGGCTACCCTACAAGCATGTATACAGACAGCATCAGTCCATCTCTCTAGAGCCCAGGGCAAGAAATGTCTTTATCCAGCATTTTACTACCATCAACAACTCATTTAACACTTTTTAACTTGAGTTAAGAGAAATCCTGCTTTTGCTTCAAATACAAATCGGGCAGGTAAATTGAGTTATGCTCTGGTTAATTCAATGCCAAAATTTCTATCCAGATATTATAATGTCACATTCTCTTACTTACATTTTCAGTTACTCTTTCCTTTTTTCATTCTCACCTATGGATATTTTTTCCATTGATTTTTTAAAAGAGAGTGTGGGAGGCAGTAAGAGAGAAAAAGAGAGAGAGAGACAGAGAGAGACAGACATTGTTGTGAGAGAGACATATCAATTGGTTGCCTCCCACAAATGCCTTGAGGAGCACTGGGGATCAAACCTGCAACCCGGGTGCATGCCCTTGACCAGGAATCAAAGCAGCCAACTTTTGGTGTGTGGGCCAGTCCTCTGATTACTTAGTACACCAGCCAGAGAGTTACTCTTTCTTTATATTTGTTTTGGTTTATTTTTAATCACATAAGAAAACATTTTATAAAAAACAATTCACACACAGAAGTATTGCACTGTCAGAACAAATATCCAATGTTACTTCTTGTCCACAGAAATAAATCTCACCCCTCTCTTCTGTAAGCAGGGTTACCTGAAAATTATTTTTCTCTCAAATTACCTTTTGCGCAATACATAAGGTACATATGTATGTATATATACACGTATATATGTACATGTAATTTGTTTTTAAACAATCTACTGCCTAAATGACACAATCCTATACTTAATATCAGCAATGAACTTTTCCCACTTCCTAATATGTACTGGAATCTTTCCATGTTGGTATACAGAATTATGTAATAATTACATAGAACTATGTGATTATTTCACAGTACAGAGGTACTAGATTTCAACCAGTCCATGACCAATCGATGGGTAGGTTGATTCAGTTTTTCTTTGCCACAAAAATCCTTATATTTTCATCATTGTGCAAATGGAAGTTATTTTCTTTAAAAAAAACATTTTTATTTATCTTTTATTTATTATGACTTCCTGTTGTGACCTTTTGCAGTGAGAGTTCAGGATCTGAAGAAGAGGTCATGCACAAATGAAAATACTAGACAAGAAATATGAATTTAGAAGGCATGGGAGCTAGGTGGAAACCTCTCTCTAAGTGGAGAAGTTCTCTGAAACCCCGGTCTTGTTACTTTTATTCACTTGAATACACATTTGTCCTCAGGACTGCATACAGGCATATCAAAGGTAAAGTTTGGTAAACAGTGAAAGGATTGTCAGGTTAGGGAATTGCCTTCAGCCACTGAGCCCACAGCAGGGCAATATTATGTTGATTTTTCAGCCCTGCTGAATATCAAAGTCCATTGGCCTTCCAATGGGTCTTTTTGCATTAATGCTGACCCTGTTGGTTTTAGCCTCCAGCAACTTTTATCATTTTAAAGTTTGTAATTCTTATGTAGGCAAATAAGACAGCTTTCTCCTTTATGATTTCTCAATTTAGAGACTTTCTCAGGAAATCCTTTAAGACCCTAAATTATAAATAAAAAGTCTCTTTTATTTTCCCAACATAATTCTGTTATTTATGTACAAATATTTGATAGATTTTAAAACAATTTTGTGAGGGTGAAGTAGGGCAAAACTTTATTGTTTCTCCAAATTGTCAGTTAATTGTCCTATGACTTTTAGATAGCTCATTCCTTCCTGACTAATTTCCTCACAAGGTATGGCATTGCTTTTGTCACATATTAATTTCCCTAGGTAGCCGGATCCGATTTTGCACTCTCCTTGTCTGTGCAACCAAATTGGCCATTCTTGAACAAATACTTTACATAGGTTTAGCTACTATAGATTTACACTATGTATTTTTAACATGACTGAGCAAATATTACTTTCTGACCTTTGGGCTCTTATATTTTTATCTTCAATTAAATTTAAACTAAACTGGTCATGCTCCCAAATAGTTCTTTTAGGATTTTATATGGGATTACATTAAATTTACAGATTAATTTGGGAAGAATTGACATCTTTTAAATGTTAACTATTCTCTTCCAGGAACATGACATGCCCCTGCATTTATTGAGCTGGGTTTACATGTCCTTTGGGAAGTGTTAAATTGTTCTTCATAATGGTCTCTGAATCTCGTTAGGTTTAAATTCACACTGTGTTTGGTTTCTGTAGGTGTGATGATTTGGAATTTTTTCTATGATGTGTCCTAATTTTGTTATTTTCCTATATGCAAAATTTATTATGTTTAGTTGTCTCCCATTCTTCTTGGTTTTACTTCCCACATTTTCAATGACCCAGGATCTAAAAATATTAAATAGAACATTCCAGAAGTAAACAATTTATAAATTTAAATTGCACATTCTTCTGAGTAGCATGATGAAATCTCTCACCATGCTGTCCAGGACATGCATTCCTTTGTCCAGCCTCTCCATGCTGTTTAAGCTACCTGCCCATTAGTCATTTAGTAGCCAGTTACCAGATCAACTGTTGAGATAGCTCAGTGCTTGTATCCGGGTCTCCCTTATTTACTGGGAGGGCCCCAAAGCACAAGAGTAGTGATACTGAATAGTGGCCCCAAAGCACAAGAGTAGTGATACTGACCATTTGTACATGCCAAGGAGAAGGTGAAAATTTTCTAATTAATAAGGAAAGAAAAAAAAAGTCATATGCTGAGCTTGCTAAGATCGATGGTAAGAACAAATCAGTAAAATTGTGAAAGGAAAAAAAAGTCATGTTAATTTTGCTATCACACCTCAAACTACATAAGTTATAGGTATGGTGCGTGATAAGTTCTTAGTTAATATGGAAAAGGCATTACATTTGTATGTGGAAGGCATGAGCACAAAACATATTCCGACTGAAGGCAACATGTTGCACCAGAAAGCACTGAATCTAAATGAAGACTCTAGCAAGGGATCCCTGGAAACAGTGACACCAAAACATTTACTACAAGTAAGGGAGGGTTACACAGATTCAGAAACATGTTTTTATATAAATTTATATAAAAATTATATTTAAAATAGAAAATTAATTAAAGTATATTGGTATAATTGTTATATTTTATTATTAGTTGTTGTTAATCTCTTACTATGCCTAATTTATAAATTAAACTTTATCCTAACTGTGTTTCTATAGGAAAAACAATATATATGTGATTTGGCACTATTCATGGTTTCAGGCATCCACTGGGGGTCTTGGAACACATTCTCCATGTATAAGGGGACTATTATGCACAGAACCTTGTTCATTTTAATGGTGTTCTTCATTGATTCTTTAAAATTGTCCAGGTAGAGGATTATTTTGTGTACAAATAATAGTTTTATTCTTTCTAACTAATGTGCACAAATGTGTGTGCTGTTTATATTAGTTTTTATAAAATTTTGAATAGTAAAATTGAGAAGAGATATTATCATGTTTTTCCTGATTTCATAATGGTCATTCACAAATAAGTAAGACATAATGTTCCAAAGCTTCATGTTTCTTGTCACCTGTTTTATTCAGGGAACATTTGCATATCTATAGCTGCAAAAATAACCACAAATATATAATACTGTGCATAATCAACATATTTCAAATCATTTCTATTGTTGCACATTGTTCCTCATAATAGCCACCAAGACTAAAATAAATAAATTTTTAAACTTACCAACTGAAACTACTGTAATAACATAATTCTGGCATAAACATCTGTTGTGTTTTATTTCATATAATAATATTTTATATTATATTAGTAGATATATGTAACAGATATAGAAATATTAATCATAACAAAATCATTATAAAACCATATTCAACTTAGAAGCCTCTATGTTCTGAGATTTACATACACAAATTCACGTGGTATATAGTTGCCATTCTAGTTATTGTAGCTTATAAGATTCATCTGTGTTGTTGCATATTATTGTAGTTTATTTATGTATACTGCTATTTAATATTCTATTATGTAAATATTCAACAATTTACTTTCATTTTAAAGACACTGGGTTGTTTCTAGTTTTTTGCATTACTACTAATAATGCTTTAGATATGACTGCACACATCTTTTGACATGTATGTTCAATATTTTTTCTAGGACATTTCTAAGAAATAAAATTTATATTACATAAAAGTTATGAATGTACAAATTTTCATAATACTTGGTAAAGTTTTACTGGAGACACACTTTATAGGAATAGTTGTTGATTGGACTAAATGCTTTTCCTAGAGGGAGGCAAGAAAGTGGAGAGAGAAAGAGTGGGCTCCTGGCATTGGCTATCAGGAAGGAAGGGATAGGGCTGTCAGGGGACATTTCAGAAAGAAGAATGAATGGATTATAAACCACTGGGAAGGAAGTGGGCTGAGGTGGAAATGTAGATAGAAGATGAGAGTATACTGTTGGTCCTCGAGCACAGAAATAGGGAAGAGATCCAGAGCACAGAACACCAGTAAGTAAAGGGATGTTTGGGCTTCTGATGTTAGAAAAAGGGTGGGACTTTCAGAAATAGAAAAGTTCACAGTTGGGGGGCCAAGAAGTCAAGAAATCTCATGCTTATGAGCCAAGGGTGGGTTCAGAGTTTCTAAGTGGCTACTAATACATGGAGCAGGACAGCCCCTGCAGCAGGTGCTTAGATTTCTAAACAGGGTTTTACTAAGGAGTTGCCTCAGAGACAAAGCTGGTCTGAAAGTTCTAGAAGGTTGGGGCAGGAGGTGTTCCCAAAAAGAACTCTCCCCAGGTACTTGAGGTGGAAGATGCTAAGGATACTCGTAACCTCTAAACCTGATCTTCTAAATTTCTGTAAAATCTGAACACTTCTCTCTTTTCCACTGACAAAACCTCATTCAAAACCCAATCTCCCCTTCCACAGACAACTGACGACGGCAGAATGCCTGCTAGCTGTTGTTATTCACTTTTGACCCGTCCTGCTGATTGTTCACTCTATAGCCAGACATTTTTATAAATACAAATATGATTATGAGTCTTTTCACATAAAGTATGCAATGTTCTCACATTGCTCTTAGAGTGAAGGAAGAAAATGAACACGACATGCAAAGCTGTTCTCAACCTGACACCTTGCCTCTGTCTCCTTTCTCATCAACCCTCACGCCTCCTCCCTCTCTGAGTTCCTGACAAGTTGATCTTTCTCAGGATCACAAAGTTTATCATGTTTTCTTCCAGCTCACATATTTTCTTTAGCTACTCTACCCTAGGTAAACCCTATGCATTATTCAGACTCATTCCAAAATTCACCTCTTAAAGGGATCCTTCATAATACTTCTCCTATATATTCTTTAATTCCCATTCAAGTAATAAGTTTATCATGGCTTGTAATTATTAATTTTATTATCAGTTAATCAGTCTGTCTCCTCAATTAGACTATGAGTTGTTGAGGGCAATGTTCAGGTATGTTTTTAGTCGTCAATCTGTAAAAGCACAAACACAGTGCCTGGCACAAATAACCAGATATAGTTATTTCATGTATGCATTCATGCATGGATGAATGAATGGGTAAATAAACGGATGAATGTTAGCTCAGTGGCTTTGAGAGATGAGAATGGATGACTACAGTTTCTCCTTTAGCTCTTTCATTACTGCGTTTTGAAGATCAGACAAAACTCTGCAGTGAAAAATCTTTTTATATATTATTGTTTTTATCACAGTTGTGGAGGAGATGCAGATAGAAGTGTGTATATTGGGAAAAGGAATTAATTTAATCAGGATACAGAGATCTGTTAGGGGATTGAGCCAAGGCTTGTGATGTGCTCTCCCTTCTGGGTCTTTTTCCTCTGTTCTTTGGCGCATGAAGGCAAAGGAATCTGATTGATGACTGCCTTTCTGCTCACATCCTGACAGCATAAAATGTTCCTTAGCAACATCAAAAGATTTTTTCCCCCAGCCACTGGCATACAAACAGAAAAATTTGAATTCCCAAGTGAAGTAGATTCTGGTGTAAGAGACATCTGTTTATATAACAATTTATATAATTAGAGTTGGGTAAAATAACTTGTGAGCGGGTCTGACAGAATTCCCTTTAAAGCTGTAGAACAATCACTTACACGGAAGTTCCAACTGTTTAGAAAGAGTCATCAAAACATCCCTCATTAAAGCCCTTTGAGTGAAGTATATAAAACAAGAGCCACAAAGTCTTAATATCAGAACATGTAAATTTCACTCTGATTTTCTGTGGCTTGCATTTTGATGTTAAAGTCCCAGCAAGATGGAGGGAGCCACTTAGAAGTTATGCCTTTAGCTATACAATCTGAGCAGTCAGGTGGCTGATGATCTATCTGAATATCTAATAACTGCTCTCAGCCACTCAGATATGTGGTACAGTCATCCACCAGCAAGGACACAGAGGGTTAGTAACCAACCCCTGTCCTGGTCTACCCCGGGCACAGTAGTGGTTATCAGCTAGCCAGTAGACATAAAGGAAATGAAGAGAGTACAGCTGTTTTGCTGGTAGTTCTTGTGGATGCTACTTCAAATTTGCTAAAGTAGACATTTGGCTGCTGAGATTCACAACTTTCTATATTTTATCTATATATAAAGCTCTCTCTTGGCTCCTACAGGCTCACATTCTTACATTCCAAGGCTGAACAGAGTTCATATATTTCAGTTTGGCATGGGAGAATATGACCTTAAACTATAATTGAGTCAAGGGTAGATGTGGAAATCACTTGCTCACATGGTTTATCTTGCTCTCTTTCTTTTAGCAGGTATCCTCAACTCTAATTAGGCTGAGGAACACAGAAAGTATCCATACCCACCCCTCCATCATTTTGTAAAATCAACACAAGGGAAATAGGAGAAGCAGTACCCTCGCTTTACGGAAAGCTCTAATAGTATAGAATTATCACTTGGTGCTGTCAGATTTCCATGTAGCCCAAGATCAGCGGGCCACCACTGATGATTGGCACTGGGACAGATTTAGTTTTCAGGAAATGTCAAGTAGGTTAGATATATATATTCAACTTTATGTAATTCTATAAGTAAAGGTGCTAGAGTAATTTGAATAGGTTCACCCAGCATTTAGAAGGGCCATATTTCTTACGTGGCAGTATTCAATCATGTATATGGCATCTGTAATAATAAATACTAACATTTTCTGAGTACCCATAATGTATTTGTCACTTAACTTAAAAATCAGATGATGAAAAGATTCAGACTTCTGTTTCTACTACTGAGGTATTATAGTAACTGCAGAAGTCCTAATATTCAAATGAATTTTGAACAAAACTAATACACAGAAAAAGCTTTGACAATTAATTCCTTTGTATTCCAATTATGCATCTGGAAATATTCCCAGGGACACCATAAAAGGTTGTGGAATACACAACTTTTGTAGCCCTGAATTTCGTGACTATAATTTCAGTAGTCTTCAGCATTTTCTATACTCTTATCCTTTTTGTTGTCTCAATTAATTATTCTATTCCCTAAATCTTTCCTGTCTATAGTATTTTGTGGCCATGTGGTGGAACTCAGTACTATTGCCTCTGGTCCCAATGGTATATAAAATTGAGGTAATTGGTAGAACCATCTGTCCCAAGCACAAAACTAAACTTCACTCCAGAAACTGGAGGAATAACTTTCCATGTCACTGCAATTATTTAGAGAATGACTATTAGTACATAGTGGGTAGTGGAGGGCAAGGCAGGAGACTGTGCAGAAGATTTGTTTTATTAGCTAGGAATGCATCTATATGATGCTTATGTAAGTTTTCTTCTCTATATGAATTTAGACCAGTCATTATCTATCTACTGTCTTCTGGAAATTTAAGATTAGTCAAATCTCCTAATTGTTTGTATCTTAGTTTCTTTGTCTTACTTTGTTTTGTTAATCCTCACCAAGGAATATTTTCCCATTGATTTTGAGAGTGGACAGGATGGAGAGAGAGAGAGAAGCATCCATTGAGCCTGCAACCAAGGTACATGCCCTTGACTGGAATCAAACCTGAGACCCTCCATGGGCCAATTTTCTACCCTCAGAGCCAGACCTGCTAGGGCAGAGGTCAGCAAACTGCAGCTCGAGAGCCACATGCATGATTTGCTGCTCTGTTGACTAATGAGTTTGCTGACCACTGCTGTAAGGCATTACCCTTACCCAGAAGTTTTGACCTCAGGTTAAAGACATTAGTACATTATCAAAATGTTTTTTAAGTGTTTTTCCCTAAGGCAATGGTTGGCAATCTCATTAGTCAACAGAGCGGCAAACCGCGGCTAGCGAGCCGGCAGTTTACCGACCACTGGGCTAGGGTATATCTGTTTCTTTTAAGTAATCAGAATTCCAAGAGCAAGGTCTTAAAGAGAATAGGCAGAGGTAGAAGTAATAGTTGTTGTTATTCTTATTTTAGAGATGTGAAGGCATGGGCTAAAAGAGTTTAAATATTTGTCCAAGATTTTAGAGATGGAGAAGAAGAAAAAGTCTGGAATTGAATCCTGAAACGCTGAACTCTAAAGCTTTTGCCCTTGAATAGTAGGAGAAAGAGGAAGATGTTGTCGCTTTACTGAGTACTGAGGGAGACCCCTCAAGCAAGACAAAGGCATGAATGCAGATACAGGTAGAGTGTGAAACTGGTAGAAAGCACATAGGTAAACCTTCGGGAATTGGTGAAAGGAAAGGCAGTTGTGAAGTACGGTTATTCAGGGGAAACCCTTTGGAGTAAGTAAGTGTCCAGCAGGACAAGGGTGGCCATGAGAGAGAAAGTGGGGGGGGGGGTTCCTCTGATGTCTGAGCATCTTGGCCAGGGTTGCCAGTCAAGCTGAGCACGGCTATGCCTCTTACCTCCCATGGCTGCCATCTGCCATATAGCTCCAGCCAAGGCAAACCTCAGCCTGCATCCTTTCCAGACTTTTGTTTTTACAAAGTCATCCTGAGGTGAGGCACAGAAAAATGTCCTCTAAATGACTGCACAGCCCCACATAAATGACTTTCCTGGAGAAGAAATGACAGCTGAGGAAGTCACTTAAGGAAGGAGGTACACAGTTGCTCACCTGTGCTCTCTTCCTACATCCCCAAGCATCGCATGTCACCCTCCCTCTCCTCCCCATCTGGAAGGAAGATGGGAGGGGGGGCAGCCTTATTAAGAGTGGGCACAGTGCCAGCTTTGACGAAGCTGTCTTTATTAGCCAGTCTTGGGAAAGCACCTGGAAAAGAAAGCGACCTTCTCCTGTCATGTATGTAGCACTTGGCAGATGGAAGTGCCTAATAAAAGACAACAGACCCCACATTAACCATGACTATTAATATATATGTTTGATACAAATTGAATATGCAAATCAATAAGAAAATTAACATCTTGGGATTTTCAGGCTTTCATTGAATAATCATTATATTAAATTAACAATGATTTTAATGGAGATTCATGGTCATATTTATTACAAAATATTCATTAAAATGACTGCAAATGCACAATTAGTTTGTGGGGCACTGGTGCTAAATGAAAGGACAATTAATTTTAGCTTTAGCGTTGTCACATCCCATTTAAATGTTTTTGTACTGATGCTCTCAGAACCATGAGACCACATAATTTATAAATTAAAAACCCTAATCTGCAGACTATCATCTGTGCTTTCTATTAAAAGTATTAAATAAATCTTGGTATCAAAATTATACAAAAGAGTGAGTAGAGGAAAACTTTCACATAGCAGAGTTTCTTTTCTGATTCATTTTTAACTTGCCTTTGTCATTTTTACTTTGAAATAATTTTACATTTATAGAAATTTGCAAGAATCACACAAGAAAAGCCCTGTATAGCCTGCACTCAGATTCTCCAACCGTTAACATTTTACAATATGTACTTTATCTCACATAAAATATTTATGTGCCTGCACATATAAATACATACATATATACACATAAATATTATATATGTACAAATTATTGTTTTTCTAACCCACACAAAAGTAAGTTACAGCAGTGATGCTCCCTTACCCCTTAATAACCACTATAATTACCAAAATCAGGATATTTATACAATATCATTTAATACTATTATTGAATCTTCAGACTTTAGTTATATTTGATCAGTTGTCCCAATTAGTTTTGTAAAGCAGAAGATACTAATCCCTACCATCACTTTATAAAAATTAAGTCTTATTACCCTTACCCTTATTTTATAAAAATTAAGATGCATGTTATATCTAACTATCTAAAACTAATATATGGGAGAACTAAGATGGCGGCAAAGGTAAAACACTTATCTTGCCGTCATAATCAGCAATTTTAATACTACAACTTAACGAAAGAACAAACACCTTCCAGAATCACCAGAAAGCTCTCCGAGTGAAAATTCCACAAATAAAAGTGAAGATAAGACACGGTGACTCAGAGGAGCGGCAGCGAACAGCGTTGAAAGATTCGCACTGAGAGAGAGGTTTGGAGTGCGAGCCGCGGAGAGGGCGGGCGGCTGAAAACCGGCCAGTTTTCTCGAACGGGAAGACAAAGGCGTCCCCCTGGACTGATTCTCCAGCTCTGGGCGAAGTCCAGAGAACCCACTATCACATGGAGTGAAAACTGGACAGTGGGAGGACACGCCGAAGCTCGGGTGCTGCCAGGCCTCCCGGCTTGTGGAGAAGGCGGCTTGCGCGAACAGCTCGGCTGCGTGAGGGTGCAGAGAGCACACCGCGACTTGCCTCTCATTCGGAAAACCGTCAGACTGCTTTGTTTTACAACCCTGGGTGAGACATTGCGCATGCAGACTCATTTTGGGAAAGTGGAGCTCCGCAGTGGCTCTCTCTCAGAGGTGCTGGCAGCCGTTGCCCCGGGCACAGAGTCCCTGGGGCCGCATAGGGCGGAGCTAACGCTGTCTGCTTGGCCCGGAGACTCCACCCACTCAACCTGAGCACAGCTGAGCTTCACAGACAATTGGCCTAGAGGTCAACCTTCCAAGAGCTAACAAGGATTAACTGAGCTTAACTTCAGCAAGACTGTGCAGCCCATATCCACCTCAGGTAACCGGTGAGGCTGAGCCACTATCCCTAGTAGGAAGTCTACCACACAAAGCTAATTGACCAATTCAGGGAAGCAGCCACCATGCAGCAACATGGAAAGAAATCAGATGTGAAAGAAATGAAGGAAAAAAAACGACTGGACATGGAATTCAAAACCACGATTATAGGGTTTTTTAAGAGGCTCCAACAAAAGATCGAGGCCTATAAGGAAATAAGCAAGCCCACAAAGGAAATGAATGAGTCCTACAAGGAAATGAAAGAAACCCTCAAGGATATAAAGCAGACTCTTAAGGATATGAAAAAGGACCAACCAGAAATTAAGCATACACTGACTGAAACAAAAAATATTAGACAAAGACCTAAAAGTGCTCTGGAGCACCCCAAGAACCAAGTTAAAGATTTGAAATACAAAGAGGTAAAATCCACTCAGCTGAAAAAGCAAGAAACCAAAAGAATCCAAAAAATTGAAGATAGTGTAAGGGGCCTCTGGGACAACCTCAAGCATACCAACATCTGAATTATAGGGGTGCCAGAAAAAGCGAGAGGCCAAGACAATGAAAACCTATTTGAAGAAATAGTGACTGAAAACTTCCCACACCTGGTGAAAGAAATTGACTTAGGAGTCCAAGAAGTGCACCGAACCCCAATATATAGGAACCCTAAGAGGACCACACCGAGGCACATCATAATTAAAATGCCAAGAGCAAAAGACAAAGAGAGAATATTAAAAGCAGCAAGAGAGAAACAGTTGGTTACCTATAAGGGAGCACCCATACGACTGTCAGCGGATTTCTCAACAGAAACAATGCAGGCCAGACGCGAGTGGCAAGAAATATTCAAAGTGATGAACAGCAAGAATCTGCAACCAAGATTACTCTATCCAGCAAAGCTATCATTCAGAATTGAAGGTCAGATGAAGTGCTTCGCAGATAAGAAAAAGCTAAAGGAGTTCATCACCACCAAACCAACATTATATGAAATGCTGAAAGATATTCTTTAAGAAGAGGAAGAAGAAAAAGGTAAAGATGAAAATTATGAGCAACAAATACACATCTATCAACAAATGAACATAAAAATCAAGTGAATTGATAGGCTGTTGAACAGGATAGACTGGTGAATATAACAGAGACATGGACATAGAGAGGGAATGGACTGACAGTTCTTGGGGAGAAAAGGGTTGTGGGAAGTGCAGCAAGAGACTGGACAAAAATCTAGCAACAATGGGAGAGGACAGTGGGGAGGGGGAGGTGAGGGTGGAGGGTGGGATAGGTACAGGGTGGAGGGGAGCTATAGGGGGATAAAAAGGGGAAACAATGTAATTAATAAACTGAACAATAAAGATTATTAAAAAATAAAAATAAAAAAAATAAAAATAAAAAAAATAAAACTAATATATGAATTAATATAAAATGGGATTCAACCAGGTATCATTGTAGGACAACATATGTGATAGAAAGATAAATCAATTTGTTTTATTTCCTTAATAAATTTCCTTGTGATTATTTCCTTAATGAAAACCACAAAACATGTCATAACTGAGTCTCTTTCCCATTAATATGTATGATTGTAATAAATAAATGAATAAGAAAGTGATAAAGTTTAATACTGCTACCTTAAACATTTTTAATTTTTTCTAGTCTTTCAAACAGTTGATCTGAATACACATATGCACATATACATAAATGAAAGTAATTTTAATCTAAAACTATAATGCACAAATATCTTATATGTAATTTCTTATATTGAAGTTTGTATTTAATAAAAATATGCATTGTTCCCACTGTCCTTTGTATCATATAAAATTGAACATTTAAATATACTTACACTAACAACATTTTACTTTTATTTGATTTATATAATTGGCATTCTACATTGGATTTTATTATGGAGAAGAGTCATACCACTAAGAATGAGAAGCATGGCTCAGCTGGTGTGGCTCAGTGGTTGAGCATAGACCTATGAACCAGAATGTCAAGGTGTTGTTTTTTCATATATATAGTTTTTTCCTATTGATTTCAGAGAGGGAGAGGAAAAGGTAGAAACATCCATGATGAGAGAGAATCATGGATCAGCTGACTCCTGCATGCCCCACAATGGGGATCCAGCCTGCAACCCAGACATGAGCCATTGACCAGAATAGAGCCTGGGACCCTTCATTCTACAGGCCAACACTCTATCTGTTGAGCCAAACCAGTGAGGATGTCAAGGTTTTGATTCTCAGTCAGGGCATATGTCTCAGTTGCAGGCTCAATCCCCAGAGTGAGGCATGCAGGAGGCAGCCTATCAATGATTCTCTCTCATCATTGATGTTTCTATCTCTCTCGCCCTCTTCCTTCCTCTCTAAAATTAATAAAAATATATTTTAAAAAATAAAATACAAAAGAATGGGAAGCACCTGTACACTGAGCTTCATTCATGGCAGAATAGTCTACATAGGCCTCAGTGGCTGGCTCTTGTCAATTTAACTTCCCACATCATTCTCCAAAAATTCTGAATTGAATGTAGTTTCCCAGGGCATCATGCTATTTCCTCTTCTTAGACCAATATTCTCTTTTCCCACCCCACTTTACCCTCCAAATTCCTCTGTGTTCAGGTACCTTCCTGTATATAATACATGCAGAATTTGTATGTATAAATTTTCCCCTACATCCTTTCTGTAAGTTTCTTAGGATCATCTTTGTGCCTTAAATGTAGCTTTGAGCTGGCCCATAATACTCTCTCAATATGTTGCTGTTTTTTAATCCTCACCGGAGGGTATTTTTTCATTGATTTTTAGAGAGAGTGGAAGGGAGAGGGAAAGACAGAGAGAAATATCTGTGTGAGAGAAACACATCAATTGGTTGCCTCCTACACAAGCCCCAATCAGGACCCTGCAGGGAGAACACTGCAACCGAGGTATGTGCCCTTGACCAGAATTGAACCCGGGACCCTTCAGTTTGCAGGCCAACACTCTATCCACTGAGCCAAACCAGCTAGGGCACTCAGTATGTATTTTTGAAATGCTGAAATGCACATTGACTTATTCAGTCATTCAATAAAAGTGAGTGAACACAGTATATTCCAGGCACTGTTCATAGCTCTATAAACTTAGAGTTGAATAAGGCAAGTCCATTTTCCTGGAGAAGTACCTAGCATAAGATGGCTACAATTCTAGGCCTCAGACATCCTCTATATAAATTATTTTCATGATGTACAGCAAGTATTTAATATCTAAAACTTTCTCATTCCAATAAGATGTGACAGTGGCCTCTAAACTAACAGAAGTAGGAAAGTAAATGACAGGTATTCAGAGTAAGTTCAGCACAGAAATTACAAAGAACCTATCTAACTGTCTGTCTGTCTATCTATCTTTCTATCTATCTATCTATCTATCTATCTATCTATCTATCTATCATCTACTATATCTATCTACCTACCTATTTAAAGATAGAGACAGAGACAGGGAGAGAGAGAGGAGAGAGAGAGAGAGAGAGAGAGAGAGAGAGAGAGAGAGAGAGAGAGAATCTCTGTAGGACTCTATTAGCTCTATTAGGAAAAGATGTGGTCAGAGAAGAAAAAATAGGCAATTGACCTTGGATCCCAAAGACCTGAACTTCAGATAGCCTTAGGCCCCCAGGCAAAGAAATAAAAAGGTTGCCTCAGGCAAGTGGCAATGCATACCTACATAAGGGAACCCTGTGCTTGGGGGTTCCCAGGGAGCACCTCCTATTATTACAAATAGAGTTGCCCAAATGTGACTTTCCCAAAGAACTTAATTATTTTCAAATAACCCATTATCACATGCAGAAGAGCTTCAAATGGCATAAAGAACTACCTAAATGACAATCAATAAATTATTTATGTCATTGTAAAAAAAAAAACTACCTAATTTATATGATTGGTAGGCAATATCTTTAATTTGTGGACGTGAGACAATGAAGCACTAAGTAAATGTGTTTTATTTCCAGGGGGCAGGCAGGCACTTAAAGATACCCTTAAAAAAAAATTCAGATCCCAGACATTCTTCCAGAAAGGACATATAGGTGGCCAATAAACATGGTTATGGTCACTACTTATCAGAGAAATGTAAATTAAAACTACAATGAGATATCACCTCACACCTATCAGAATGGCTATTAACAATAAATCCACAAACAATAAGTGTTGTCAAAGATGTGGAGAAAAGGGAACCCTCTTGCACTGTTGGTGACAATGCAAATTGGTGCAGCCACTGTGGAAAACAGTATGGTGTTTCCTTAAAAACTTAAATATAGAACTACCTAATGACCCAGTAATTCCACTTGTAGATGTAAATATCCAAAGAAATTTAAAAAAAACAAATTGGAAAAGATATATCCACCCCTATGTTCATTGCAGTGTTATTTACAATAGCCAACATATGGAAGCAATCCAAGTGTCTATCAATAGATGTTTGGGAGAACCAAGATGGTGGCATAGGTAAAACATCTATCTTGCTGTCATACACAACAATTTTAAAACTACAACTTAACAAAAGAACAAACACCGTCCAGAATCACCAGAAAGCTGGCAGAGTGAAAATTCCACAAATAAAAGTGAAGATAAGACACTGTGACTAGGAGGAGCGGCGGAGGACAGCGTTGAAGATTCACGAGGAGAGAGGTTTGGAGCACGCGCCAGTGGATAGGGCAGGTGGCTGAAAACCGGCCAGTTTTCTCGAACGGGGGAGACAAAGACATCCCACTGGACTGATTCTCCAGCTCTGGGCGAAGTCCAGGGAACCCACTATCACATGGGGTAAAAACTAGACAGTGGGAGGGCACGCCAAAGCTCGGGTGCTATAGGGGTCTCCCGGCTTGTGGAGAAGGCAAGCTTGCACGTGAACTTGGGAACAGCGCAGCCGCCTGACCTAGTAGAGAGAGCTCGCGACTTGCTCTCTCATTCAGAAAACCATCAAACTGCTTTGTTTTACAACCCTGGGTGAGACGTTGGGTGTGCAGACTCATTTGAGGAGAGTCTGAATTCCCTAGCAGCCGGGGGAGCTCAGCAGCAGCTCTCTCTCATAGGTGCTGGCAGCCATTGCCCCCAGCACAGAGTCCCTGGGGCCGCATAGGGTGGAGCTAATGCTGTCTTCTTAGCCCAGAGATTTCGCCCATCCAATCTGAGCACAGCTGATCCTCACAGCCAATTGGCCTGGAAGTCAACCCCTCCAAGTGCTAACAACGATTAACCTGAGCTTAACTTCAGCAAGACTGTACAACCCATATCCACGTCAGGTAACTGGGGAGGCTGAGCCACTGTCCCTAGTAGGACATCTACCACAAAAAGCTAATTGATCAACTCAGGGAAGCAGCCACCATGCAGAGACATGGAAAGAAATCAGATGTGAAAGAAATGGAGGAAAAAAAACGACTGGACATGGAATTCAAAACCACGGTTATAGGGCTTCTCAAGAGGCTCCTACAAAAGGTCGAGACTTATAAGGAAATAAGCAAGACCGACAAGGAAATGAATGAGTCCTACAAGGAAATGAACGAGACCCTCAAGGATATAAAGGAGACTCTCAAGGATATGAAAAATGACCAACCAGAAATTAAGCATACACTGACTGAAATAAAAATTATCATACAAAGACCTGAAAGTGCTCTGGAACACCCCAAGAACCAAGTTAAAGATTTGAAATACAAAGAGGTAAAATCCACTCAGCTGGAAAAGCAAGAAACCAAAAGAATCCAAAAAATTGAAGATAGTGTAAGGGGCCTCTGGGACAACCTCAAGCATACCAACGTCCGAATTATAGGGGTGCCAGAAAAAGAGAGAGAGCAAGACAATGAAAACCTATTTGAAGAAATAGTGACCGAAAACTTCCCACACCTGGTGAAAGAAATTGACTTAGGAGTCCAAGAAGGGCACCGAACCCCAATATATGGGAACCCTAAGAGAACCACACCAAGGCACATCATAATTAAAATGCCAAGAGCAAAAGACAAAGAGAGAATATTAAAAGCAGCAAGAGAAAAACAGTTAATTACCTATAAGGGAGCACCCTTACGATTGTCAGCAGATTTCTCAACAGAAAAGATGCAGGCCAGATGGGAGTGTCAAGAAATATTCAAAGTGATAAATAGCAAGAATCTACAACCAAGATTACTCTATCCAGCAAAGCTATCATTCAGAATTGAAGGTCAGATAAAGTGCTTCGCAGATAAGAAAAAGCTAAAGAAGTTCATCACCACCAAACCAATATTATATGAAATGCTGAAAGATATTCTTTAAGAAGAGGAAGAAGAAAAAGATAAAAGTGTAAATTATGAACAACAAATACACATCTATACAACAAATGAATCTAAAAATCAAGTGAATTAATAAGCTGATGAACAGGATAAACTGGTGAATGTGACAGAATCATGGACATAGAGAGGGAATGGACTGACAATTCTTGTGGAGAAAGGGGGTGTGGGAAGTGCAGCAAGAGACTGGACAAAAATCATGCAACTATGGGAGAGGACAGTGGAGGGGGGTGAGGGCGGAGGGTGGGATTGGTACCAGGTGGAGGGGAGCTATAGGGGGAAAAAAGGGAACAATGTAATTAATAAAATGAACAATAAAGATTTAAAAATAGATGTTTGGATAAAGGAACTACAGTACAAGGACTTGTATGCATGAATATAAGCCTAACCAATGAACATGTACACCAGGGGGGTGAGAGCATGAGTGAGGGGGGTCTTGAGGGGGGTTAATAGAGAGATAAGCACACAAATGTAATACCTTAATCAATAAAGAAATTTGGGGGAAAAACTTTTTAAGGAAGTGCCCCTAGAACTGTTTAAGTTTTAGTCTTAATAATGGGCTTGTTCCTTATCAATTGTTTCTCTTTAGTAACTCCAAAGGTATGGTCTACCCTAGCAGGAGCCAAAGGTTAGACTTCACTATTTGTCGAAGAGACAGTTCTGACCCCATTTTGTTTTCAATCTTTTGGCTTATTATGCACTCTCTCTAAAGTTTACGTCATTATAAATTACAAACTGAGAAAAAAAAGAAACTATAGTACATATATACAATGGAATATTACTTGGCCATAAAAAAGAATGAAATCTTACTATTTGAGACAGCATAGATGGACTTAGAGGATATTATGCTAAGTAAAATAAATCAGAGAAAGACAAATACCACCTGATTTCACTTATATGTGGAATCTAAAAAACAAAATAAATGAACAAACAAAACAGAAACAGACTCATAGATACAGAGAACAAACTGAGGGCTGCCAAATGGGAGAATCTGGATGTCAAAAATTGGGTTTTCTAGGATAATGGTGGACTATCATAAACTCAGTTAGGTAGTATCTCCAATAATATCATGTTCTATACTACCATGGCTAGACCTTTATCTCTGGATCTACAAGACACATAAAATAAAACTCTGAACACCTGATTTAGAGAAAAAGTCATTTTAGTCTTTAGTAGGGAGATCCTTAAGGCAACGCAGCTGAAAAACTACTGAAAAGATATGCCTCCTGTTATCATCATATAAACAGGAAGCTCTTAAACCATAATAGTAACTCAATGTTTCTCCAAACTCTTGAAGGACTTGGTAAATTGCCGGAAACTCACAGCTTCTGGAGAGTTACCTAAGCGTGAAGGTGAATATGGTTACAGTTCTACATATAATGAACCATATATTATTTTTTCAATATTCCAATTCATTTGAAGTTTTGTGTTTTTTCCCCTAAGATAAAAATCAGTGTCTGTGTTCTCAGCAAGAAAACATCAGCTGATTCCAGAGAAGTGAAGAAATGTATTTTTTAATGGGGTGATTTATTTTTGGCACCTTAATTTTTATCTTTCATTCCCAAAAATAGACCCATCTTGTCATTTAATAGCATCCTACTGTTCAAGCTGCTCAACCAATTCTGAGAAAACGACTAACCCATTTCGGCATCAGCAGCAAGATGGACACTCTGGTGGAGCAGATGTGCGTTCTTCTCTGTAATTACTTTCAGCTCTTGCTTTGCCCTTTACTGTCTGTTTGAAATTTAACCTTAATGGAATCAGAATGGCATTTACCCAGGGATCAGATCCAGATTGTGTGAAACTCACAAAAATAAAGGTTATGACATAGTAAGTCCCTAATCATGTTTTGTGACTGGAATTGGCTAACAGTTATCTCTGAATAGAAGATAATTAAGAATGCCACATTTATACCTGAGGTGAGAGAAATGAGTCATTTCTCTTCTCTTTTTTCCCCCTGCCATCAACCACTGTATTAGCTTATGCTATCATCCTAGAGTAACAATCGAGAATTCCAACATAGTGTAGCATGGAGAATGGCCCATGCTATTGAAACATAAGTGATGTAGCTGTAAGATGCTAACCGGACATCCAGAAGTAAGACTAAACTGCCAGCTGAAAGGCAGGGCTGGAGAGTGGGAGAAAGATTAAGGGTTGAGTGTCCAAACATGAAAAATTTGGGGTAAAAAAGTACTCCAAATCTTCCACACTCTTCTACCAGAGCCATACTTGGATGGGAACTGAATGATCATGTTCCTTTTAACAATAGTTAGATTTGCTTACTCAAGTACAAATGTCAGAGGATTTTATTTTATTTTATTTTTTTAAATATATTTTATTGATTTTTTACAGAGCGGAAGGGAGAGGGATAGAAAGTCAGAAACATCGATGAGAGAGAGACATCGATCAGCTGCCTCTTGCACGCCCCTACTGGGGATGTGCCCGCAGCCAAGGTACATGCCCCTGCCGGAATCGAACCCGGGACCCCCCAGTCCGCAGTCCCACGCTCTATCCACTGAGCCAAACTGGTCTCGGCTGTCAGAGGATTTTAATAGTTGGCTCCTGAATTTCTCTTAGAAGAACCTACTAGGGCTCTGTTTTTTGCATGTCTTCCTGGCTCAGAGAAGAGAGAAAGTTTCTCTGTGTGATCCACCATGGAGATCTGACTCCTGAAAGTAAATGGTAGAGAGAAGGGATAAGGGGAAGTGAGAAGTACCAACATGAAGTGAGACTCAGACACGATGAAACACAAAAGAGAAAGTGTAAGAATTGACTATTCCTTCCAGGACTATTGAAATTGCTGATCTAATCCCCTCTCCACTTCCCTCTTCTCCCTAGCAATTCTCCACAAAGTCATTAAATTATTATTTTTAACTGTATTTTGCTTTTTTTAAGTTTTTTAAATTCATTTATTTATTTTTTTAAATATATTTTATTGATTTTTTACAGAGCAGAAGGGAGAGGGATAGAAAGTCAGAAACATCGATGAGAGAGAGACATCGATCAGCTGCCTCTTGCACGCCCCCTACGGGGGATGTGCCCACAGCCAAGGTACATGCCCTTGCCGGAATCGAACCTGGGACCCTTCAGTCCGCAGTCCGACACTCTATCCACTGAGCCAAACCGGTCTCGGCTTTAAATTTATTTTGAAGAAGGCTTAGAAAGAAAAGAGGTCCTCATCAGAAGTAGTTGAGTGCAGAAGTAGTTGAGAGGCGGCTAAGGCTAAGTAACACACAGAAGAGGGGAGCCAAGTGAACCCAGAATGTGAGTCCCAGGAGACCACAGAGGATGGTAAAAAGCTTCAAACTTTCACAGACTGAAACACTAGCAAAGCTTTAAGCCACTTTTCCCTAGATATTGAGGCACAAGCACCTCAGATTTACACGTAGGTAATGAAGCCAACGTATTCAATCTTCATATCTCTATGAAAAAGATTCTATTGCTAGCTGTCTTCTGAAACTGAGAAAATTCAGACCCAGAGTCATTCCCAATATCACACATCTAAATTGCTGAGCTGAATTACAATACTGATTCTAACTACTCTGGACATTATCTCAATCCATATAATATAATCTTTTTACTCAAATTGTGAAATTGAATCCTAGCATAGCCAAATTCTACCCATCCTTTAAGATTAGTTTCCCTTCTCCAAACTACATTAATCTCTCCAAGTCTGAAATTCCACATCTCTTACTCTTTAAAATTCCTTGCCTCCAACACAAAAACATGATCAGATATCTTACATAACAAAGCAGTTTCTTTAACTATGTCATCCTAATTCATTTTTTTCATAATCAAATGTCTTGCAATGGCATCTGTATTTCCTCTCCACTCTCTCTCTCTCCCTCTCACTTTTCAACCTGCTGCATCTGCCTACTGTCTCCACCTGGGTAAATGATGACCTCTGAATCCCAACACTCAACAGACACCTTCAGCCTTCACCTCATTTGCTTCTCTGGAACATTTCCTCTACATCAACAAATGGAATATATTATCTCAAATAGAATACGAGAGCAATCAAACTGCAGGCTTTTTGGGTTTATTACTATAGCATTGTTTTACTTACTTCATCATTATTAAGTTTCGGTCACTTTGTGCCTGATATAGAACTATACAAAGCAGGCACTTGGATTCATAGCAGAAAACAGTGAAAAAGAACTGTCACAAGAGAAAGTGTGTGGCCTAGAAGCAGACAGTTCTGAGCCTGAATCCTAACTCTGCCTCCAGCTCGCCACTGAAATTATTGTATGTCAATTGCTCAACCTTTTTGAGCTTAAATCCCTTCATCTATTTTTTTCCCTTCATCTATTAAATAGAGAAGATTATGTCTCCCATAAAGGGCCCTTGTGAAGAGCAAATGAGATCACACCTAATAAAGGGCTTGACATAGTTGACAGTTAATGAAGGATATCTTTTCTCCCAAGGAGTTTGCAATTCACTGAGACATAGAAATTTACATAATTTATCATAGTAAAATGCTATAAATATTATTAAGCATACCTTATTTGCTATTTGACACTAACATTGACCAATTTACCTGCATAACCATAAATAAACATGCTCTGGTAACTCTGTTATAAAGTATAATTAATACACCTTCCCTTGACCTCACACCCCACCAGTTAATTGCTCATTTCTCTCTCCCCTTCATAGCAAAACTTATAGAAACATTTACTGCCTCTACATCCTTTTTAATTTCAACCCACTTTGGTCTGACCCATGTCCTTTCCACTACAATGACTAGTTGCTGACCTATTGGCCACGCTTCTCTGGCTTTAACCTGTCCCCTCCTCCTCTGCCAGAGCCTCATCTTCTTTCACTACCTTCTCCGTTTCAGATGATATCATCTAACCCCTTAAATTTAAATCCAATTCTTTTCTGATGATTCCCAGATTTAAGTCTTCAGTCCCAATCTCCCTCTTAGAACCAAACAGGTACATCCAACTGGTGATTGGATATGACAACATTGATTGACTTCCCAAACTTAACAGGTCTAACAGTTATTGATTCCACCGAATTTTCTCCATAACACAAACCAAACATAAATTACTGCTTCAGTTCTTATTCTTTCTTGTCTTGTAAATATCCATACCATGGTCACTTTTGATTGCTGCTGTCCATTCAGCCCCTGTTTCTGATCAATTATCAAGTCCAATGGACTCTACCTCTTTGTTCATTTCCCTCTGTCTCCACTATAATCACCATTGTCCAAGCCATCTTGCACCTTCCAATTTGCATCACTACTCTCTCTCTAAAATCTCCACAACTCTTCTGGTCTTCACAAAGTAGTTAAACTGATATGTCCACGTGGGTTCATCAATTGTAACAAATGCACCACTGGTGCAGGATGCTGTTAAGGCATGTGTGAAGGCAGAGGTATATGAGAAATGTGCACCTTCCACTCAATTTTGCTGTAAACTTCAAACTGCTCTGAAATGTAAAGACTTTTAAAATATTAACTATAATATTCTTTATGGTTTCATTTATCTATGTCCATATCCCACTAGGAAATGTAATTGAGAATGTGCTGAATGATGAGAGCTGTGGTAATGTTGGAGAAATTTTACTCACAATCTTTGTGCTCTTGCAAGAATAGTCATCAGCTAATGGTAAGCAATAAGGGTACAGTTCAGGCTTCTGGGGAACTTTCTCCAGCTCTCAAGGAATCACACCAAAATAGCATCTTTAGGACACTTATTTACCTTAAGAAGAATAAGAAGGCTAATAATCTGAAACATTTTCCTCTATATCAATGAGAGGTCTAAGAACAATGAGACTATTTTATATCCTTTCAAATGCTAAAGAAAGCCATACCCATCTAACAGGAAAAGTAGCTCAGGCAGCTAAAAGGGGTGGGAGAAATTAATAGAGAATCAAAAGCAGTCATTTCTGCAAAAACATATTCAAAGCAAACCAGGTACACACAGCCCTTTCTAAGTTATGCACTCCTTGGGAGGTCTCACATTCTGTTTCCAGGTGCACCTGCGCAGGGGAAGTTCCTGTCAACAGAAGCCTCTAGGCCAGACCTTGTTTTGCTGCAGGAGAGGCCTGGTGAAGGAGCCACCACTCTGGCTTTCCTCCCTAACTGCCCAGGCACTGAAGGTTTTAACAATCTAGTTACACAATTCTGATTTGCTCTGTTCTGAAAGAGATGGTACTTCATTTGTGATAGTGTGAATTCTAAAAACCTAAATCCCTCCTATCGAGTCCCTTGGTGATATTTCTGCATAAAATCTTAAATGAAGAGGTGCAAAATTACAGATTCTATGCCTCTAAATCAGTTTCCTAAAGCTTTCTCCAATTCATTAGTACAAAGATTTCCCCACTCCTTTAACTCCTGTGTCCTTTGGGTGGTCACTGGCAATGGTGAAAATACGTTGTACTTTCTAACTGAGCAGGCAGGTGATACTGTTACAGAAAACCGGAGGAAAACCAAGCAATACTAATAGAGATGTAGTTACATTTATTACGCGCAAGTCCAGAGGAAAATGCCTCTCAAATCCTGGGCCCCAACATGGAGGAACTTTTCCTACTTATATGTTTTTACCTTCTTTGTCTCCCAAATATGGGGTGTTTCTGGCCCCCTTTGCAAGTTCTTAAACAGCCCCTATGTGCTGGGGTCTTGAGACCTCAACCAAGGCCTGGCCTAGTGCCAGCACTGATAATTTCATCTAGGGAAGGAATAATGGCCTCTCTGAAGTTGGAGTAGTCTTCTTTTCCTTATTATTTAAGCAGGGTCAAAATTTCAAAGAGCAGTTTTTATATAAGATGGATGCTTCAATTCTGCATCATCATTGACCATTCAACCAACTTAGCATGTGATCCCTCTCCATCGTTTGGCCTCCTCTCCCAAAAAATGTTCAAATTGAAGAGGGAAACCACAGAAGGAATAGATGAATCTGTCTTCCATTGTCTTATTACTCCTGGTCTGGTGCTCTTCCCCAACCACTGCCCTTGGATCCTGAGACACACAGTACTGAGCAAGTCAGACAAGTTCCAGAGATTCCATCTGTAATATGGGCATTACCGTTGCTTTACAATGGACAAGGATAAAGTGGTTTTACTAAATTTTCACATCCCTAAAACAAAGTAAATGCAATTCAAGGTGACATTTACTGTCCACGAAATCCTGCTTCTTCTAGGAGAGTGTTTTTTCAATGTTCTGTGCACGTTAGAATCACCTGGGGAGCTATTTTTAGAAATACAAAGAGGTTATAATTTAACTTGTCTGAAGTGGGATGGTCCTAATGACCTGGCACAACTAAAAACCACCAGTCTAAGAGGATAAGTATGAGCCTCCAGTTTCATAAAGTGAGGGCTCCTAGCATTTCAGCAATGACCTTTGTAGCTAGCAGTTTGCAAATAAAAAACAATATAGTAAATGAAGAAATATAATCAGTGAAGTTAGAAAGATCTATCCCACTGTTAATTCTTAATCATGACTATGTCGTTCTACAATTACTTTTTGCAAGTGAAATTGAGTGAAAATGCTCTGTCATTAGTAGCTCCTATTGGCTTTGTTTGGTAACTTCAATTCCCTTTGGGAGTTTACCTTTCCCCAACTGAGTTGCATAGGAGTGAAACTCCCTGAGTTATCCCTTTACCTGAAGACCAGCTTTGATGTGTTTGAGGCAGAGGGGAAATCCTTTTAAACAAATTTCAAAGCTATGCCAAAAGCAGTTTAAATGGTAGAAAAATATTGTCATAAAATTGCTAAAGTCAGTAATGTTTTTAAATGTCACAGTGCACATTGAACAGTTGAAAGTACTATTCAGTTTGTGTTTTGGGGTGCTTTGAACCTATTGGTTTTTTCATCTTAATTCCCTTGAGTCCTGGGAGGACTGTTCTGTTGTTTTTGCCATTTTTACACCAGTCCCTGAGTTCTTTGCTAATATAAAAAGTTTGGTTACCCATACACACTCAGATCTCTATGTTCACCCCCTCACACACAAACCCACTGGACTGTTCATTCATGACACAGATGCCATTGGCAGTTATTTCATCCTCCCCTGGTGGTGGGGAAGGATTTGTATGAATCATTCATTCTGAGCCATCTTATCCTTCTTAGAACTGTGGAAATAACCAATCACATGAGGAAAGCAAAGAATATTTATTCCGAACTTGCCATAGCAAGGGAGTCAGCCATCACCACTTGCGTTGTGGTAGACTCAAATTCAGGAACAGGAGTGGGGATGGTTTATAGTGCAAAGAAGGGAAGGTTTCCAGTGTGCCCTGAATGGAGACTGTTGGTCGAAGGGAAGCTGTAGGTAGGCTAACTAGAAGTGCTCTGTGATTGTTTAGGAATGCATATTTGACTTTCTTTGGTTGATCTTAAGTTGCACATAGGAGCAAAAATTAGTGAGGCTGTCTGTTATTAATCAGGCCCTGGGCATTTGGGGCCAATTGCTGCAGAAGTTACTGCTTAGCTTCCTAGACTGTTTACTGCAGATAAAGGGTTGGTTTGCTGGGCACGTGGTTGCAGGTAGCAGTTCAAAGTTTATTTTTATATATGTTGTGGCCATTGTTCATTTTTATATTCAGTTTCTCAGAACCAAGGCTTATGGGGGCTATTCCATCCTCTGCTTCCCAGCCTGTCCCACATCCTGACTGCACTGATGAGCCACAAACACACTGGTAATTTTACTTGTTAGCATAACTTATTTTTATATTACAGAATAACTATGGAAAGGTTGGAAAGCATGCTCTTATGTACATTTTTATTATGATTCTAGAGGCCCAGTGCATGAAATTCTTGCAGGGAGGGGGTGTCCCTCTGGGATCCCTCTCACAATCTGGGATTGCTGGCTCCCAACTTCTCACCTGCCTGCCTTCCTGATTGCCCCTAACCACTTCTGCCTGCCAGCCTTATCACCCTCTAGTCACTCCCCAGGCAGCCTGATTGATGCCTAACTGCTCCCCTGCAGGTCTGGTCACCCCTAACTGCCCTCCCCTGAAGGGCTGGTCCACCCCACCCCCACTTCTCTCCCCTGCAGGCCTGGGTCCCTCCAGCAACTGCCCTTCCCTGCAGGCCTGGTCCCCCCCAACTGCCCTTTCTTACAGGCATGGTCCCTCCCAACCATCCTCCCCTAACGGCCATCTTGTGACAGCCATCTTGTATCCATATAGGGGCAGCCAACTTGTGTGTTGAAGTGATGGTTAATTTGCATATTACTCTTTTATTAGATAGGATAAAGGACTGGTGCACAGGTAGGGGCTGGCTGGTTTTCCCTGAGGGGTGTCTCGGATCAGGGTGAGGGTTCCCTTGAGGTGTGGGGTGGCCTGGGTGAGGGGCCTGTCGTGCTTTTCAGGCTGGCCACACACATCCCAGTGACCCAAGCAGAAGCCCTGGTATCTGGGATTTATTTATCTTCTATAATTGAAACTTTGTAGCCTTAAGTGGAGGCCAAGGCCAGCCAAGGCTGTGGAAAGCTTGGCTCCCTCCATCGTTGGGGGCAACTCAAACCTCCTGCTGTCTTCAGTTCTGTGGCTGCTGCCATTTTTGTTGGGATTTATTTATCTTCTATTATTGAAACTTTATAGCTTTTAGTGGAGGCCTGGACCTGCCAGGGTGTACAGAAAGCTTGTCTTCCTCCATTGTCAGGGGAAAACCAAGCCTTTTGCTTGCTCTACGGCCACAGCCATCTTGGTTGGATTAATTTGCATAATCTCTCATGATTGGCATGGCTTGTGGGTATAGCAGAGTTATGGTTAATTTGCATATTACTCTTTTATTAGATAGGATTATATTTCTGGGTAAGCCTAGGCTTTGGGTTAAAAGATAAAGAAAAGCCTGAAAGTAGTCGCTGTCCTCTGACAGGCCTTTCTTTACTTGCTTTGTCCAGTACACGGGAGCTTAACATGTGTTTAATAATAATTTAGAAATAAGAAGAAAGTAGCTACGGCAAAATCATATGCCTGAGCAGTAAATTCCAGATTTCTCTGAATGCAAATCAGACAGTACTCTGGCAGCAATTTCTCAAGAGCTCTTAATGGCCCCACTCTACATTCTCTCCACCCACCCTCTCCCACCTCTGGCTTCTTGAAGCAGCATTAATCAGATGGTGATGATACCTGGACAACACTCAGCCTTGGCTACATCAGGAAGAGTATCTGATCCCCTATGACTTGATTACCTTCCAGTTCAACTGAAAAGTTGTAGCTGACAAGGACACGGCCAATAAAATTTTGAAATATAAATCTCTGCCCAACTTCTTTTGTCTTTAGAATGTCTGAATGTTGTAACAAATAACTCACCAGTCAATTAGTTTCAGACACATATTAGTGTTTATTATGCTGACATCTATGTTAAAATTGTACTTACATTTAATTTAGCTCGAGAATGATAACCACCAACAGTACTAAACTTGGGGCTAAACACTTTTAAATACATTATTTGGAGTAAGTCACACCATCATGGATACAAGCATTATTCCCATTTCACAGATGAAAAGATTATGAGGTAGGCCCAAGGGGACACAGACAACAAAATTACACAACTTTTATTCCGTATTCCAGAAATCCTTGCTCCTAGTTACTCACGTTGTACTAGTCAGGGTTCTCCAGAGAAACAGAACCATCAGGGACCCGAGAAAGCTGGTGGAGTCATTCAATCTGAGTCCAAAGACCCATGAACCAGGAGCACCAGAGGATGAATGTCCAGGCTCAGAGAGCCAATTCGCCCCTCCCCTGCCTTTTGGGTTTCTCTAGTCTCTCCAAGGAGTGGATGATGCCTATTTATATGGTAAAAGTCATCCGTACTCAGTCTACCAATCAAATGATGAATCTCTTCTAGAAATAACCTCATGGACATTCCCAGATTCCATGTTTTACTAGCTATCTGAATGTCCTACAGCCCAGTCACACTGACCCATTAAATGAACCATCACTCATGTCCTATGAAGGCAGATAAAAATAATCATGGACTGTTTCTGTTTTTTACTTGGCCCAGAATATCCAAAATATCATACAGAATTACAGAGACAACTGTAAACCAGGCAGGGTTTGTATACCCAGCCTCCCTTTCCCATGTTATCTTGCAAACCATTCTTGCCCCCTCTCCCTCCCCCAGGTTGATAACACAAATTGCATCATGATAATACAAGCACATACAATAAATTCCTTCTCCATAAGCTCACAGGTCACATCCTGCCTCAGGGAGCAAAGTCACAGTGTGTTTATCAATGTGCTGCCCAAACAGTCCCTTAGGATTTAGTAGTGCCATGTGGCCCACCGTCACTTCAACTTTATGGTTAATTTAAAATCACTTTTTGCTCTTGTTATTTTCACTTCTCCTCATCATCTTATCAGTATGATGTTTATATATGTTTATGATGTGATCAGCATGAGATATCAACTAAGAAATTTTTATTTTCTTAGCAGTTGACAGAAGCATTTATCATAAGGAAGAGAGACCCACCAATGCTCAGAAATTTACTTAAAACCCCTGGTGGACAATGGACACAGACAACAGGAGGGTGAGGGCATGAGTAGTGGGGGGAGGATAATGGTGGAATAAGGACACATATGTAATACCTTAATCAATAAAGAAATTAAAACCCCTGGTGGAGTAGAAGCTAATACTTCAGAGGGCCTCAATGTAAGGATTTAATTTGACAGAAGCTAGGAAGGGAAACTGTTGGTTGCAATAAAGAGGAAAGGCTTAGAAAAAGTCAGTAAAAGAGAAATTCCACAATTGTTTATAATTTTTCCTCTCATACTTTAAGGCTAATAAAATTCTTATGGAAATTAAATTGATGTTATAGGTCCATAATGGCAAAAGCCAAGATAGTGGGTGAGACCTAGTTCTATTAACTATAACTTTTTGTTTTCTTGTGTTCTGAGATCTGGGGTCTTCCTGACCCTCCCAGAGTGAGCCACTTTTCAAATGCAAACCAACCAACCTAGAGCCCACACCCCCAGCCACCTCCTTTTCTAAACTCTCACACTGCACCACCATTCACCCATTCTAATTACCCAGAGCTAGTTACCAGATAGCTAGGAACAGCTCCTACACCCCAGAACCTCTGGAATTGTTCAAGCTAGCCGATTCTAAGTGCTTACCTGGCCTCACCAGGTTTCCTGCAGAAACCACAATAAAGGCCTTATGACTGACTCTGGTGCTTCCCTTGGGCCCCTCAACCTCAAAGCTGGGCATGCCTGGTCCTCCTGAGAATCATAACTATTGTTCAGTGGCAATCATCTTCTGATCTGTTGACCTTACTGTAACTCAACATTTCTATTAATACTTTATATTTTAAAACAGTAACTGCAAAGTTTAATGGAAACCACCAGAAAGAAATGTCAGAAGTTACTGATATGGTGAGAAGGGCTCTGAATTCTCAGTCCCTATGGCTGAGTGGGGTTGAGCCCAATTTGCTTTTGTGTCTATGGGGCAGGAAGGCTCACCCTTGCTTCAGGGTGATAATTCTTTACCTGAGCATTCCACTCCTCCCTTCTCCTTTTACCATAAATGGGCCCCTAACAATTCTTTCATGACACCAGGGATACTCATGCATAAGTGAGAATCATATTGTAGGGAGAGGCTATCACATGCATATTTTCAGCGCTGAACCAAAGCAAGGATCTGTAATCCTATATACCTGCTCAAGTTTGATCTGAACCAAGTGGGAGAAAAAGAATAAAACATTTCTCCCATAGGGAAGTTTGTCTTTTAGGTAATAAGAACTCACTGTATAAAATAACTTCCCACATGGGCATCCCAAAGCTTTAAAAATATACAAATTAAGATTAAAGTGTATGTGTATGATTCATCCAGCGTCTTATAATCACAGGTAAATATACATAACTTAGAAGACAGGTGCATATGATAGAAATTATTTTCAATTTTCATTTTAAAATGTATTTAAATTTAGAATAACTGCAATTATGAAGAATCGGTTCTTATTTCTGATCCACTACAAAATAAAAATAAGCAATTCAAATATAAATTTTGGCCTATCAAAAGTCAGAGCTAGCAGCCACTGGGACTGCATGTAAGCTGGGACTCGGGGGCCTTCCCTCTGATGGTTGCCTTCCGTTTTTGCTGGCATACAGCTGAAGCCACACATAAAACATTATAAGCAATTCCAGGGGCCTCAGTTAGGTGTAGCTGCGGTGAGTTCTCACAGCCGCTGCCACCACCGCCACCGCCCCCACAGCCGCCGCTCCTGCCACAGATCCCGCTGCCTCGTTCTCTGTACCCCCGGGCCTCAGACTCAGCTGTGGTGAGTTCTGGCCGCCTTCACTGCCAACGCTTTGTCTCTGCACCCCGGCGGGTGCTTGATGCCTTCACCACTTCATCTCCACTCCTAGGGCCTGGAGCTCACACCTCTCGACCCCACCCCTTGCTCTGATTGGCTGGTAGCATAGCCAGTCAGGAGCCAAGGTACCGTCACATTTGCATGTTACTCTTTTATTAGATAGGACTAGAGGCCCAGTGCACAAAATTTGTGCACGGGGGGGAGGGATGGGGCTGGGGTGTCCCTTAGCCCAGCCTGCACCCTCTCCAATCTGGGACCCCTTGAGGGATGTCCGACTGCCCGTTTAGGCCCGATCCTTCTCATAATCCAGGACTGCTGGCTCCAAACTGCTTGCCTGCCTGTCTTCCTGATTGCTCTTAACTGCTTCTGCCTAACAGCCTGTTCACCCCCTAAACACTCCCCTGCCAGCATAATTGATGTCTAACTGCTCCCCTGCCACCCAGTTTGCCCCCAACTTCCCTCCTCTGCCAGCCTGGTCAGCCTTAAATGCCCTTCCCTGCAGGCTTGATCGCCCACAACTGCCCTCCCTTGCAGGCCTGGAACCTCCCAATGGCTCTCCCCTGCTGTCCATTTTGTGGTGGCCATCTTGAGTCCACATGGGGGCAGGATCTTTGTCCACATGAGGGCACCCATCTTGTGTGTTGGAGTGATGTTCAATATGTATAGTACTCTTTTGTTAGATAGGATGAACTGAAATTAATCTTCTTAATTTTCCTGTCAAAAAGTAAAGTGGTAAATCTCATATTGGCTGACCTCTCTTGAAAGTAGATGGACAAACCATTAAGCTTGCAGTTAAATCTAGCAGAGACCAATTCAGCAGGCAGAACCCAGAAAAGAGGACCAAACAAGCCTGATGTATGAGTCAGTCACAAGTGCTTATAATTCCTCAGCTTCCATCAGAAAGGCCGCAGCAAGCTTGCTGCTTAAAGACCATTACAGATATCACAACCCCTCCGGCTCTGGAGAGAGAACAACATCAGTAACAGAATGAGTCAAACTCTGCTTGAATCAGTGAATTTTCTGGTTTTCACAACCCCATTTTCTCAATAACTGGAGTGCCAGACACTTTTTCTCATTTTGTTAATGAAAATCATGATGCTTCCAGCTCACTAATGTTGAACAGAAAATAGTTCATTGTTTTCTTTGGGGGGGAGTGGGGGGATAAGTGGCTATTAGAATTACCCAGCACAAAGCAGGGAGATATGTAAGAAAAGGCCAGGCTTCAAAACTGTGGACCCAAGTTCAGCAAAAGGCCAGGCAAGCATCTTGCACAAAAATGTAATAAATTGGAGTTTTCTACTGCCTAATAAAAGTGATGGATTTAGTGCTTCTCAACATCAGAAGCTGGCATGCTTGTGACAACCCTAAAGCCACACAGGACATTAGGTATCAATCCCATAAAAGGAAGTGCTTTCATTTGGGCGAGCCCATGGAAACTGGTCCTAGGGGAAGGACAGTAAAACCCAGCAGCCTGGTTCCTCCCCCATGGACTCCCAGCAAGGGAACTTTGTTTCTTCATTTTTTTTTCAACAAAATAATGAACTCTATAATCACAAATAAACTGACATACATCACTTGAAAGCTCTGGGCATATGGAATTGCCTTTATGACAATAAAGTGGAACAATATTGTACAAATCTGTGGTTGAAATATCATCTTGGGCATTTTCCATTACTTGAGCATTTAGTCAGTCATCCATATTACTAATTCTAAAGCCTATCTCTAGAATCTATTCCATTTTTTTCTATCATTTCTTCACTGTCATTATTTTAGTCCAATCCACCATTATATCTTACTTAGACCATTAATTTGTCTTCTTGCTTTCATTATTATACCCTCCTGTATGAGTTAGCAAAAACTACAATGAACTCTAAGTGGCTTACAGCAGAGATCATTTATTTTCACTCATTTGAGGTATGAAGGCTGGCTTACTGCTTTAAGGCTATCAGTGTGGGACCAGTGGCTGAATGAGCAGGTTTTGCTCATGACTGATGCTCAGGCATGTGGCCAACACAGACCACGCCAGCCCATCTAAAGCCTCTGCACCTAGCATAGCCTAACCTTCCATTGGCTGAAGCACATCACATGGTCAAGCCCAATATCAAGCAGGTGAGGAAATGCCCCCCTCCCAATCAAGTAGGAGAGTTATAAAGTCACAGGGTACCGAGCAAGGCTCTATTATTCTATAACAGGGAATAGAGTGAATGTGGAATCAGAAACCATAATGCAATTCACATTATTGTTATCTATCATTATCATTTATTCTCCACATCAAGCCAGAGAGGTCTTTTAAGAAACAAATTTAATAAAATTGTCACTCTCTTTCCCAGACTTTAATGGCTTTGTTGCCATTATAATAGATGTGCCTCATGGGATCCTGGGAACTGAACCCAGCCTGGTGCTCCAGCCTCTGCTCTGCCCATCTTCCTCTTCCATGTCTATGCTCTAACCAAACCCAACTCCCTTTATGCTGGTCTCTCTCCTGCCTCAGAGATGTGCTTTACACATTCACTCTGCCTAAAATAACTCTCTCTCCATTTTCCTTCATTTAAACTTATATCTGAAGGTTGTGATGTCTTCAGAGACATTTTCCTTGACCAATTAAGATAGGGTCAGTTTCACTTATTAAATACTAATTCCTTCAAATTCTCCGTCTTTACATTTATCCCAATTATAATTAATTGATACTTAAGTAGTTTAATGATTGTTTCTATTGCTAAAATGTAAACAAACATGATTGTAGAAACATTGTTTAGTGTAGGGAGTGTTTATTTTCTTAGCATCAGTGTTCTGTTGCAATAAACTCTCAAAACACATACACACATATACAGCACACACATGTACATGCACACATCCATATGAAAGTTGTATATGTCAACCTTAAGCAGAACTTGACTATGTATTCTTGGATAAAAAAAGGGAGCACATTTTAAACCTGACAAACTCAGGAGATGCCTGCATAGTAAGCTTTACAAACTCAGAGACTAAAAGTAACCACATAGGATGGTCTGAAATTAAAACTTCCTAACTATAGGCAAGTCATGGCAGGTTGGCATGTCCTAGACCTGTAGATTCCTTTACAAAGGTCAATATTTACCTTAACTGAACTTGTCTATTGTCTTTTTGCATCTACAATAACGCACCCTTGGAATGTCAAGGTAATATCCTTTTTTCCAGACCCCTCAGGACACAATCTTCTACTAGAGCAGAGACCACAGAACCCCTCATTGTTATCTTGTTCCATTCCCCTATACCATCTCTATGTGCTGTAAATGTTAATTGTGAACTATCCTATACCCACCACTGTGAAAGAAGTATTTGTCTCTTCATTTTACTCTTAAGCCATTCTCAGAGATTTCCCTGCTTTGCTTTCTCCCTAATCTACCACCAATGAATTTCAGATAATTCTCCTTATGTCTCGTCCTTTGATTACAATCCTATATAATAAAAGGCTAATATGCAAATCAACCAAAAGGTGAAATGACCAGTCAATATGATGAGCACTGACCACCAGGGGGCAGACATTCAATGTAGGCACTGCCCTGGTGGTCAGTGTGCTCCCACAGGGGGAGCGCCGCTCAGCCAGAGGCTGGGCTCACAGCTATTGAGCACAGCAACAGTGGTGGGAGCCTCTCCTGCCTCCATGGCAGCCTTAAGGACGTCCAATGGATCAGTCGGACATTCCCCAAAGGCTCCCAAACTGCGAGAGGGTGCAAGCAGAGCTGAGGGAGCCCCCCTGAGTGCATGAATTTCATGCACCAGGCCTCTAGTGTGTAAAATAAACGGTAAAACCACCATTCTCCGGAGCATTTTCTCAATCCTTTGAGATTTTGATTCAGGCCTTTGTCAGTTTGACTCAAATACATTCATAAAACTTGTTTCTAGGTTTGGACATTTCTTGTGTTGACAATTCCATCACCAAAAAGGATTTGTGAAAAAGAAAGGTTTGCAATTTATATATGCAGCCACAGCAAACCACATTCATGAAGCTAAACAGGAAGCAGGAAGCCCTTTTTGAAGAGAGGAGAAGGAAGTAACAGGGAGGGACTATGACAACTACCAAGCCGTAGTAACTATGGAATTCTCCCAGCAGGGATTTTTGCTACCCACACAGGGCAGGAGTGCTCCTCTCTCAGGACCTCCTAAGTACTGTCTAGGTGAATGTCTTTGTTAGGAATTTTGACATATACTTTTTTCCTTTAATGATGTCCCTAGTCATTCAACCCCTTCAAAACTTTTTTGCTTAGCAAAACAGGAGGAGTTTGGAATTTGCCTCTTCTGTTTAAATCTCAGCTCTACCGGTTAGTAGCTGAGTGGGTTCATTGTTTAATCTTGCTGAGTCTTTTCTTATCTCTAAAACGGGAATGATCACTCTTACTTTTGGAGGACTTTAAATGTTCCATGCATGAACAAATTCTCATTCTCTTCTCACTTCCAGTCCTAGCATAGTTCCATGCCTGAATATTCCAGTTTCTGCTGGACATTTTCACCCAACCTGCTAATAGCCATTCACACTTCAGATCAAACCTATCAACCTTCTATCAAAACTAGCAACTCATCCTAATTCTCTATTCTGTTAGCTTTTCAACAGGTCTGGATTCAAAATCTAGAAATCATTTTGCACTGCCCCAGTCTCTCCCAAGGTGCAGCATACCCCCAGCTCGCTCTAGTTTTTTCCAGTTTCTCTGTACTGACCTGACTTATCCTCTCCTGAAACCTCACCTGGACTTTGCCAGGATCCAGATTCTGGTCACCACAGTCCAGCACCTCACTGCATCCACCATCACTCATTCCTAGTAGGTCTCCAATAAACTCTTCAATGATAAGAACAATGCAGCAGCTGACAAAGCAGTCTGTGCATCCCAATGACATATTTACCCTTTAAAACCTGTATCTGTACACAAAAACAAATTCTGAAAAGAATATTACAAATCATATGTGGTAAGATTTTGAAGATGTCTGTATTCTTTTTTTATGCTTTTTCTATATTATTTAATTTAATATGACATGAATGCATTATTTTTAGAAGTACTAAAAGAAACATTTTATAAATCCAAATTATCACCCTAAGACATATTCTATGACTTGTTTGTTTCTAACAAGAAACAACTAAAAAAAATCATGCCATTCAAGGTTTTTAATACTTTGGCTCCAGATTATTTTCCCAGCCTCGTCTCTTACTGCTTTCCTTCATATTTCCCCATCGGCTCTTCATCTCTATCGCCATGTGGAGCTGAGATGGCCCTCTGTCCCTGTGTCTCTTGGGCAAGTGTCCTCAGATTCCCCATAGCCATGCTAACTTTATTCTGTCATGTGCCCTCTGTAATATTTCAATGAACTCCCAATTAAGAACTAGGTTTATTTTCATTTTAAGCCCTCATGAGAAAATATAGCCACAAGCATCTGCTCTCTGACTTCTATTTTCTCTGAATAAGAAAAGTATTACCATTCCTTGTCACCACATCCATTTGGAACCAAGGTGTGACCAGGTTTCTGTGAACAGCCCCTGTAACAGCCTTGAAGCAGGACATTGGCAAGTGGATATTTTACCAAATACGTTGTGAAAAAGTGGGAAAGAAGATTCACATGGTACCAACAACCTCCCAAATCCCACTGTGATGGCCATTATCTCTAGTCTTCTTCCCCTAAAAGCCTCCCCTCTAGAGATACCCATCGGCTTTCACCTGTTGCCCCCGAAGGCCTTTAAAGAGCCTCTTTATTTTCCTAAGAGTTAAATTCAGTTCATACTCACTTTGCTTACTGTACTCAGTAAATTTTTTAAAAAACATAACTGGTGCATAACCCTGCACATCTCTAGTCTCAGGTCCTTACCCAAAAGAGAGAATTATCAGTTTCCTTCAAACTAGAGGCAGATTATACTGCTGAGAAAATATGGTTTCTCTCCATTAGAAGTCATCCTTCAAAGACCAATTTCAATGCCACATCCTTCAGGAAGCCTATCTTGATTCATCCAAATGGATAGAATTATTCCTCATCCAATTCCCTGTGTAGTGGATTGAATAATGTACTCTGTAAAATTATATTCAGAATTTTTCCATATAAGCTACATTGAGGCCTAGAGACACCTTTATCTGATTTGGCACCTCCCTTAATATTACTCTTAGTGTTCTACTACTATTGTAATGAACACTCTTCAAAAACAACATAAGAAAATTCTAGCTCAGAACCAAGATGGCGGCATAGGCAAAACACCTATCTTGCCGTCATACACAGCAATTTTAATATTACAACTTAACCCTAAGAGGACCACACCAAGGCACATCAGAATTACAACTTACACCGTCCAGAATCACCAGAAAGCTCGCCGAGTGAAAATTCCACAAATGAAAGTGAAGATAAGACACTGTAACTCAAAGGAGCAGCAGTGAACAGCGTTGAAACATTCGCGTGCAGAGGTTTGGAGTGCGCGCGCCGCGGAGAGGGCGGGCGGCTGAAAAACAGCCAGTTTTCTCGAACGGGGAGACAAAGATGTCCCACTGGACTGATTCTCCAGCTCTGGGCGAATTCCAGGGAACTCACTATCATATGGGGTGAAAACTGGACAGTGGGAGGGCACACCGAAGCTCGGGTGCTGCCGGGTCTCCAGGCTTGTGGAGAAGGCAGCTTGCGTGAACAGCTCAGCTGCGTGACGGCACAGAGAGCGCTCTGCGACTCGCTCTCTCATTCGGAAAACCGTCAGACTGCTTTGTTTTACAACCCTGGGTGAGACATTGCGCATGCAAAGTCATTTGGGGAGAGTCTGAATTCCCCCGGCAGCAGTGGAGCTCGGCAGCAGCTCTCTCTCAGAGGTGCTGGCAGCCATTGCCACCAGCACAGAGTCCCCAGGGCCGCATAGGGCGGAGCTAACGCTGTCTGCTTGGCCTTGAGACTCCGCCCATCCAACCTGAGCACAGCTGAGCTTCACAGACAATTGGCCTGGAGGTCAACCCCTCCAAGTGCTAACAACGATTTACCTGAGCTTAACTTTAGCAAGACTGTGCAACCCATATCCACCTCAGGTAACCGGGGAGGCTGAGCCACTGTCCCTAGTAGGAAGTCTACCACACAAAGCTAATTGAACAACTCAGGGAAGCAGCCACCATGAAGCGACATGGAAAGAAATCAGATGTGAAAGAAATGGAGGGAAAAAAACGACTGGACATGGAATTCAAAACCACGGTTATAGGGTTTTTCAAGAGGCTCCAACAAAAGATCGAGGCCCATAAGGAAATAAGCAAGACCGCAAAGGAAATGATCAAGAACAACGTGGAAATGAATGAGTCCTACAAGGAAATGAAGGAGATCCTCAAGGATATAAAGGAGACTCTCAAGGATATGAAAAAGGACCAACCAGAAATTAAGCATACACTGACTGAAATAAAAAATATTATACAAAGATCTAAAAGTGCTCTGGAGCACCCCAAGAACCAAGTTAAAGATTTGAAATACAAAGAGGTAAAATCCACTCAGCTGAAAAAGCAAGAAACCAAAAGAATCCAACAAATTGAAGATAATATAAGGGGCCTCTGGGACAACCTCAAGCATACCAACATCCGAATTATAGGGGTGCCAGAAAAAGAGAGAGACCAAGACAATGAAAACCTATTTGAAGAAATAGTGACCGAAAACTTCCCACACCTGGTGAAAGAAATTGACTTAGGAGTCCAAGAAGTGCACCGAACCCCAATATATAGGAACCCTAAGAGGACCACACCAAGGCACATCATAATTAAAATGCCAAGAGCAAAAGACAAAGAGAGAATATTAAAAGCAGCAAGAGAGAAACAGTTGGTTACCTATAAGGGAGCACCCATACGATTGTCAGCAGATTTCTCAACAGAAACGATGCAGGCCAGACGGGAGTGGCAAGAAATATTCAAAATAATGAATAGCAAGAATCTACAACCAAGATTACTCTATCCAGCAAAGCTATCATTCAGAATTGAAGGTCAGATGAAGTGCTTCGCAGATAAGAAAAAGCTAAAGGAGTTCATCACCACCAAACCAACATTATATGAAATGCTGAAGGATATTCTTTAAGAAGAGGAAGAAGAAAAAGGTAAAAATATAAATTATGAACAACAAACACACATCCATCAACAAATGAACATATAAATCAAGTGAATTGATAGGCTGATGAACAGGATAGACTGGTGAATATAACAGAGACATGGACATAGAGAGGGAATGGAATGACAATTCTTGGGGAGAAAAGGGTTGTGGGAAGTGCAGCAAGAGACTGGACAAAAATCTTGCAACAATGGGAGAGGACAGTGGGGAGGGGGAGGTGAGGGTGGAGGGTGGGATAGGTACAGGGTGGAGGGGAGCTATAGGGGGATAAAAAGGGGAAACAATGTAATTAATAAACTGAACAATAAAGATAAAAATAAAAAATAAAAAATAAATATAAAATTAAAATTAAAAATATACAATCTCAAAAAAGAAAAAAGAAAATTCTAGACTAAGTTACACAGGTGGTCATGGCTCTAAGAAACAATGAAAGTACACATGTCATGAGCCAAAGACACTAAGACTCCCCCCCCCAACACACATACACACTCAATTCTTTAAAAGTTATCTATTAGATTTTAAAAAGACAAAAGCAATTTTATTTCAAATGCTATTCTTATTTTTGGTTTAAAATTTGCAAGCCTGCTTGTCATTGCAAAATAGTATAAAGCAAAATAACAATATTCTGGAGAATTAGAATCCTAAATTTTTTTTATGACTTAAGGAAAGTATTTTATCTGCAGTGGTATAACTCCATGTCAGAATTTCACTTACATACAGACTCAAGACAGTGGAATAGAGGATTCATGAGCAGAACTGAGCTAAGAGCTCAAGCAAGGGAATATTTTATTCTTCAAATTCATTGACAATTAATTGTCAACTTCTTGGTTCCTTGCCAAGAAATAAAAATCCTAACACTGTGAACACTGATAATACAAAATATTCCCAAGGAACAGATGATAGAAATTATCCATTATGGTAACAGATCCAAACATAGAGAAATTGCACCTGGATAAGTTGTTCCAGGTGGGCCCTCATCATGAGCAGCCTGCCCTTCCTAGCAGAGATATATGAGGACAGGGTCCTTCAGCCCAGAAAGAGCGCATGTGTGTGCCATAACGGTGTCAGGAAGCTTTACAAAACCCAAGCAAATGCCCTTACTTTTCTCTGCTTCCATCTCATGTACCAAGCACATTAATATTCTTCACTTGCCCTGACATGACCTATAATATGCAGGTATAAACTCATAGGAGTCCAAATGAACACAGGAGGCTTCTGACCAGAATGAATGCGAATTCCTCTTTATTCACACATGATAGGGTCCAGTACAAAAGAAAGCTATCTTCCGATTTCTCTGCCAGTACTCCAGTCTGCTCCTCTAAACCAACCTTTCCCAACAGCAAGCCTCACTAACTCTCAAAATCGCTGAAATATAGTCTTGTATCGCTTAACTCAGAGCAGGGGACAAAATGGCGCTTGTGCTGCCCACTCTGCATCTTTTGCCCAGGGTGGGACCATAGCACTCTCTGGTGAAGAGCCAATTGTAATCGCAGTCTCCTCAAGTGCTCTAACAGCCACCGTCAATCAATAAAGCTTCCATTTGACATCAAATCTGTCCGCCTTTCACAGCTTAAAGGCTGCTGACTTTATCCTATGTGAAAACGAGATGATTGCTACTTTTTTCTTCAGCTGTTACAGAAAGATATACAATTTCCTTTTTTGTCTTAGATATACTCCTTCACCCCTGGTTGCTGGCAAAAGATAAAAATTACATTAAGTAATAAAAATTTTTGATTTAAAAGTTCACACTGGCTTGGGTACACACAACCTCACTTTTTAAATCCATACCACCTGTATTTTCTTATAAGTAATTTACAAGAATTACTTGTTTGCCACATACAGTAAGGTCTCATATTTGTATAGTGCTTTACAGTTACCAAAGCACATTATCAAAAATCTTTTGTGATAAATTCAAAAGTAAATATTTATTGAATACCTACATGTAACAGGCACTGTGCTGGATGCTGGGGATACAAAAGCTCTTCCCTCTTGAGCCTGTAGCGCAGTAGGGAAAACAAACACATGAACAAATAATGAGAGCACAGGATGACATTTTCTATAATGAAAAATATGGGAGAAGAATGACATAGTGGTTAAAAATATTAACTTTGCAAACAGAAATACCAGAATTCCTGTCCTTGCTCTATAATTTATCAGCTCTCTGACTAACTAAGGTCCTCTATTAATTAGGGTTCTCCAGAGAAATAGAACCAATAGAAGATAGATTATAGATAGATAGATAGATAGATAGATAGATAGATAGATAGATAGATAGATAAAATTCATTACTCTTTGAAGGACTTTTCTCTTAAGTCCTTCAATTGATTGGATGAGCCCATCCACACTATTTTATATAATAAAAGAGAAACATGCAAATTTGGCCATACCTTCACTCCTGATTGGCTATGCTACCAGCCAATCAGGAGTGGGGTCGGGGCCAAGTGGTGTGAGTACTGGGCCTGGGGGTGGAGATGAAATGGCAGTGGCAGTGAGCGCCCAGCCCCCGGGTGCTGTGAGGGGAAGTAGCAGCAGCAGCAGCAGCAGTGGTGGCTGCAGCAGGGAGTGCCCGGTGCTATGAGCAGAAGTGGCGGCAAGTGCCCATCCCCTGGAGCCAGATGGCTGCAGGCAGCTGGGCTAAGTTGAACAGGGTAATGGCTGGGTGCCCAAGGCCTAAAGCCTCACCAAGGTGAGCTATCAGTTGTACATTCCCTGAGGGCTCCTAGTATGTGAGAAAGGGGCAGGTTGGGTTGAGGGACCACCCACTCCCAGTACACGAATTTCAGGCACCAGGCCCCTAGTGGTATAATATGCTTTACACAAAGTCTAATAGTTTATATAGTAATCACATCAATTTAGCATTGTAGCCTCATCCAGTAGACACATGAAATTAAACATCACAGGCCCATTTCTTTATCAGTAAAATAACAATAATAAAAATAATACTGGCATTGCCCTTGGCATCTCAGATCTGTCTTTGTGTCAGCAATGTTTGCACGGGGCAGACCCAAGGACGCCACTTCTTCCAGACTCTGGCTTACCCATTAGCGTCTCATCCAGTCACCACCTTCAGAACCAACTCTGGGACCAGCCCAGACACTGGTTGTTTTCTGCCTTCACTCCTAATTGCCAAACAACCAGGAGCTCCAAAATTCATCAGAATTATTCCACCCAGGTGGAGGTATGGTCACCCACCTGGCCAGGCTGCATCTGTAGGTCTCCCACACCTACCTTTCTCTGAGCTTCTGTTTCCACCGGGAGGATGTGGCTCTCAGGGGCAGGGCCACTTCTTCCCTGAGTTGGCAGAGAAGAAGCCGAGGGTGCTGAGCATCTCTTAAAGAGGAGTGGTGGCCACATTCTCCCAGGATGTGCTGAAGCCTCCCCAAGATGAGTGGCCATGCCCTGGGTTCTACCCTCATCTCTCTGGAGAACCACTTCCGAGGTGAGGAGGTGAAACTCATCGAGAAGATGGGAGACACCTGACTCACTGCAGGCTGCTGGCCCCCAGGTTGGGCTGGGTGAGTATCTCTTCAAAAGGCTCATCCTCAACAAGGACTAGGAACCTTTGGAGTCCAGAGGCTTTTTAGGGGCCTGTCTGCATCCCCCTAGTGTCTGGCTTTTACTTGAGCCTCTTCCTGAAACCACTAGCCATTATTGTAACCACCCAGAAGCCCTCTCCCATGCATTGGACCAGATGAAACAATAAAGCTTTTTGCAGCAAAAAAATAAATAAATAAAATAATAATAATAGTAATACCTGCTTCATAGGATCCTTGTGAGGTTGTACTGAGGTCTGTTGTGCCTGGCACAGAATCTGGAAGAAGGCCCATGCCTAGATATTGCCATGTTAGTTTCACCCAATTTAGCCATTTCTGCTTCTCTCCCTGTAAACTACCAGCCACAGGAGAGAGGTCCCTGTGGAGCCCCACCTTTCCTCTCCTCCAGCTTTGCACATGTGGCTTCCTCTGCCTTAAACACTCAAACGTGTCTTTGTGCATGAACTAGCTAACTCCAAATGCAGGATGGACCATAAAATAAGCTAAACCAGGAACAATCAGAAATATTTGACATACAAAAATCAGCAATTTCACATAGTTCAGCTAAATATAAACTAAGCTACTGTGTAATACTATCAATATAGTTTAAAAAGAAAGCCATACTGATATCCAAAAACAATTGAAAGTAAAATTAAATTTTTAATCTAAATATGAAGTCCTTTTCTGTCTCTCAACAGACACACATACACACATGTGCATGCACATACACACCCACACAGATAAATAGTAGTATTGTGCATATATATATATATATATACACAGATAAATAGAAGTATTGTGCATATATATATATATATATATATATATGAAATATATATATGGGATGCCGGGCCAGTACCTCAGTCTGCTCCTCTAAACTAATCTTGGTTTAGCTCTCTCATCTTGTTTGTTTCTTCTCAACTTCTGAATTTATTCTTTTGTCTTCCCATAAGTAGTGCCTTGACCTTTCTGGTGTAAACAACTTAAACTTATGCTCACCTAACAACTGCACGGTCTAGCAAAGCCAGAGGCTCTGTAATGGAAAAAATTAATTAGTTTACACATTGACCTTTTAGTTTCCACAGTCATAACAGTTCACCCATATTATCTTTTATTTTCAAATTCCAGTATTTTTTCATCTGCTTGTACTTTGTGTTCTACAATTAAAATCACTGTATTAAAAAATTTTTACTTAAATTTTTGCAAATTAAGTTTGTGTCTCAAGGCTATATGTTTAACAAATAACGCTTGCTGTGAATAGAACATATGAAAGCTGCCAAGATTCCCCAGGCCTCAAAGGGTGCACTTACTTGTGGAGGTATCTTTCTGACAAATTAAAAAACACTCTCTTCCAATTTCTTTCAAATGTGGGAAAGAGTTGACTACTACTGATATATTTTCATTTTTTCTCATTTCCTGTACAAAGTCAGAAGTTTCACATTTGTTTCTGATGAGCAGAGATGTAAAATTTACTTGACCCTGATATGAAAGAATTTTCTGAGCTCAGAAGATGAATAGCATCTCCAAATATTCCTGCTGGCCTTCCCATGGTGTTGAGGTTAATAAGAGAGCATTTAGAAGGCAGAAAGTATTTAGAGCTCTGGGACATGTGGTACCAAAGGGAGGGGAGATGCTCTTAAAAATACAAGGTAAAATGTGACTGGAGGAAAGAGGTCCCAGTTGCTAGTGGAAGTGGAATTCTTGCGATATCCCAAGAAAAAGAATTTTCTGAGTCTCGCATGGGAGAATGAGTAATTTTATTGGTGAGGCATTACATCCCTGAGTTTCCAAGATTTCATCTCCCTCCCCACCCCTCACTCCAACCCTCACCCCCTGCAGTCTGCCAAGGTAGAAGTCCTGTTTTGCCTTTTAACTGGCTGAAATCAGAGCCAGTGTCCAGAATTTTCTTCCCATGTCTGCACAGTCAAATCCAGCATCAGACTAGCTTAATTTATGTTTCCCCACTGCAGTCCATTAGTCCATTGCATATGGGATCCAAAGGTCCACATGGCTGTGGAGAAAACACAGGAGAATGCAAGAAAGCCAAGGGCACAGGAGCAACAAGAGAGAGAATTCCTTTGTTTAGGGAATTATGCATCCTCAAATTTTCCTGCCTTACAGTGGCCATACCCATTCTGGCAAATGATCTTTGTTCCAAGATATGAATGACAGGCAACTCCCTTTCCCACATCACTACAACTTTACTGGGCATGTATCTATCTTCCCTTTGCTAGACCCCTTTCCCCAGTGTTTTTGCAAGGACTAGGCCTGTGGTTCCCTGGGGAGTGCAAAGTTGCAGCTTCCTGGTGAAGCAGCCCAAATGACATACCTACAATGTCTGGTATTCCCCTTGTTCCTTTCCTATAATTAATAACTAGCTCATTACAATGATATCCAGTGCTGGACAGGAAATGAGAGTCAGCCCATTTGGTTACGGCAGAGCAGCCTTTGGCATCGAGCTCCTGGAAACTCTGAGAAGCAGGCCAATTTGAAGGGGTCAGCTCATTTTATCAGGTAGTTTTCTCCTTGGAATGGCTGCCACTTGTTTGCTGAAGAAAGCTGACTTTTCCTCTCCTTAAAAATATATGCTAAGTGAAACAAGTCAGACAACAATGTTAAGAACCACATGATTTCACTCATGTGGAATATAAAACTGGGAGCAACAGATGAACAAACAAGAAAAACAAACAAAAACTCAGATTCAGAAAACAGTATGATGGTTACTGAGGTAAGGGGTCAGAGGTATAGTAAAGGATAAAGCAGGTCAAATATATGATGACAGAACAAGATTTGAATTTGAGTTGTAGGCACACAATGCAATATGCAGATGATGCATCATAGAAATATACACTTGAAACCTCTATAATTTTATTTAACAAGGTCACCCCAATAAATTTAATTTAAAAAGAAAAATATATATGCAACCATATATGTCTGATATTCACTCCCTCTTAATATATTTGAAGTGTTTATAATAATTTTTACTTAATTTTTGTGTTTATAGTAATCACTCAAGAAAGTCTGGAGGTATATATTTGCAAATATTGTACATAGTCATGTAAAAAGGCAAGAAAGAAGACCTTTGACTCTTAGCAAATCAGATATGCTTAGGATCTATTCTCTCTCCAGTGACACACTGCATTCACTTGAAAATAGGAAATAATAGTATAACAAGTTTAACAGCTTATCTATGCAGATTTCACTACATAATAAAAAATGCACACATATTTTCATTACATCTTTTCATATTTTCTAAACATGCAAGTATCATATCATTACATCAGCATTTTACAGAATCTTTAGATTCAGAAATGATACATTTTCAAAGTAACCACTTAGTCCATTTCCTGGCAGGAGTTCCATAAAACCCCCAATTCACCATCTCTGGTGATAAGAAATTCACCATCTCTTGACACAAGAAGGTGCCTTTCCCCTGGGGGATTTATCTCCTGGTTTCAGAGAAGAAGGGTAATGTGGAGGAAGGTCAGACTGACCTTTCTGCTTCCACTGTTTTCTCAAACTTCTTCAGCTTTATGATATTCAAAATATCAACGTGCCATATTTGGGGAGAACATCTCCCAAACTCCATCAGAAACATTGGCTGACCTATAAGCACAAATGCATGGCTGCAGAAAGAAAAAAGATAAAATTTCAAGATGGAAGGATCACCATACCTTCTTGCTTTGCCAAAATTGTGATCCCAAATGTCACTGGGAAAAAAAATAGCCTGTAAGACTAGATTATGGAATTTAGATTAAAATGAGATGAAACTTAATAAAGTTCTCACATGCTAATGTTGTCGACATGGTAGCAGTCTAGAATGAACTCTTTTCTAACATAATAAGACTTATGCAGAAGCAAAGTCCTGCTATTACAGTTTCTAGGCTTCCAGGCCCCCTCACCTGCATCCTGATGTACAATACATTAGTAACACCAATGAGCTGGTACCTAGTTGCTCCTCTAAAAACAGAATGTCACTGAGGGAAGATATACATGGCCATCATTGTCCAGTATACATGCCTGTGAGCCAGAAGGTACCTGAGGGCATGGATGTTGTCTTCATTTTTATAATCCAGGTGCAAGCTAAATATGTGGTAGAAAGAGTTCATCAATAACTCATTGTAGAATATGTAAATAAGTAACTCATAGCAATCCTGGTGTAAATTAATTATCATTTCTGACAATCAGCAATCTATCTTGGAGTTGGTTGTGATGGGAAATAGAGAGGGGAGATGGATAGTCAATGCCTGGAGCCTAGGGACTTATCAAAAAGACCAAAATTTAGTAGCTGCTTGCAGGAAGCCAGTAGACAATAGAGGCAGAGGATTTGGGGAAAAAAATCAATAAAGCCAGGATTTATCCCAATTTCCATTTCTTGACTATACAATTTGCTATAAAAATATAGAGTTGTGAAACTTAAAGATGGCATAAATCTATATGCAGCTAATAAATAATGGATAGAGACTGGATTATAAATGCTTTACAATAATTATCCTAATTTTCTCCAATAGAATTAATGTCAATAAAAAAATAATCACCTCCAAGATAAAGGGTTTTTTTATATCCCTTAATTTAATTTAATTTTTAAAAATATTTTAGTCTTTATTGTTCAGTTTATTAATTATATTGTTCCCTTCCTCGCCCCCTGTAGCTCCCCTCCACCTGGTATCCATCCCACCCTCTGCCCTTACCTCGCCCTCCACTGTCCTTTCCCATAGTTGCATGATTTTTGTCCAGTCTCTTGCTACACCTCCCACACCCCTTTTCTCCCCAAGAATTGTCAGTCCATTCCCTCTCTATGTCCATGATTGTGTTATATTCACCAGTTTATCCTATTCATCAGATTATTAATTCACTTGATTTTTATATTCATTTGTTTTTATCTTTATTGTTCAGTTTATTAATTATATTTTAATTAATTACATTATTAATTAATTCCCTTTTTTTCACCCTATAGTTCCCCTCCACCTGGTACCCATCCCACCCTCCGCTCTCACCCACCTCCACTGTCCTTTCCCATAGTTGCATGATTTTTGTCCAGTCTCTTGCTACACCTCCCACACCCCTTTTCTCCCCAAGAATTGTCAGTCCATTCCCTCTCTATGTCCATGATTGTGTTATATTCACCAGTTTATCCTGTTCATCAGCTTATTAATTCACTTGATTTTTATATTCATTTGTTGATAGATGTGTATTTGTTGTTCCTAATTTACACTTTTATCTTTTTCTTCTTAAAGAATATCTTTCAGCATTTCATATAATATTGGTTTGGTGGTGATGAACTCCTTTAGCTTTTTCTTATCTGTGAAGCACTTTATCTGACCTTCAACTCTGAATGATAGCTTTGCTGGGTAGAGTAATCTTGGTTGTAGATTCTTGCTGTTCATCACTTTGAATATTTCTTGCCACTCCCATCTGGCCTGCATAGTTTCTGTTGAGAAATCCACTGACAATCGTATGGGTGCTTCCTTATAGGTAACTAACTGTTTCTCTCTTGCTGCTTGTAATATTCTCTCTTTGTCTTTTGCTCTTGGCATTTTAATTATGATGTGCCTTGGTGTGGTCCTCTTAGGGTTCCTATATATTGGAGTTCGGTGCACTTCTTGGACTCCTAAGTCAATTTCTTTCACCAGGTGTGGGAAGTTTTTGGTCACTATTTCTTCAAATGGGTTTTCATTATCTTACTCTCTCACTTTTTCTGGCACCCCTATAATTCTGGTGTTGGTATGCTTGAGGTTGTCCCAGAGGCCCCATACACTATCTTCAATTTTTGGGATTCTTTTTGCTTCTTGTTTTCTGATTGAGTGGATTTTTCTTCTTTGTATTTCAAATCTTTGACTTGGTTCTTGCAGTCCTCTGGACTGCTTTTAGGACTTTGTGTAATATTTTTTATTTCAGTCAGTGTATGCTTGATTTCTAGTTGGTCCTTTTTCATATCCTCAAGAGTCTCGTTCATATCCTTGAGGGTCTCATTCATATCCATTGTAGGTCTCATTCATTTCCTTGTAGGTCTTATTCATTTCCTCGAAGGTCTCATTAAGTTCATTGGCCTTTTCTAGGAGCCTCTTAAAAAACATTATAACCGTGATTTTGAACTCTAAGTCCAGTTGTTGTTTTTCCTCCGTTTCTTTCATATCTGATTTCTTTCCATGTCTCTGCATTGTGGCCGCTTCCCTGAGTTGGTCAATTAGCTTTGTGTGGTAGATGTCCTCTAAAGGGACAGTGGCTCAGCCTCCCCAGTAACCTGAGGTGGATACTCTTGGTGCAGCCCTTCATGGGTGGCACAGTCTTGTTGAAGTTAAGCCTAGATTATTGTTGTTAGCACTAGGAGGGTTTGACCTCTAGGCCAATTGGCTGTGAGGATCAGCTGTGCTCAAGTTGGATGGATGGAGTCTCAGGCTAAGCAGGCAGCCTTGATTTCCTTTCAGATATGCCCTATTCAGCACCTGGGACTCTGTGTCTGGTGGTAATGGCTGCCCGTACCTCTGAGAGAAAGCTGCTGCTGAGCTCTACCCACTGCAGGACAATTCAGCCTCTCCCCAAATGAGTCTGCACATGCAAAGTGTCACCCAGGGTTGTAAAACAATGCAGTCTGGTGATTTCCCAAATGAGAGAGCAAGTCACAAGTCCTCTCTGCCCGCTCACATGCTTCTGCTATTCCCAAGTTTATGCACACTCTCCACAATCTTGCAGACCTCTGTATTGCCCGAGTTTCAGCGTGCTTCCTTACTGTCCAGTTTCACCCCATATGAGTATGGGTTCCTCGGACCTCACCCAGAACTGGGGAATCAGTGCAGTGGGACGCCTTTGTCTACCTCTGCATTCGAGAAAACCAGCTGGGTTTGCAGCTGCCCACCTTATCCACTCGCGTGCACACACGGCTCCAAACCTCTGACTTCACGCATATCCTCAGCTCTACCCTCTGCCGCTCCTCTGAGTCACGGTGTCCTATCTTTACTTTTATTTGTGGAATTTTCACTCAGCCAGCTTTCCAGTGATTCTGGATGGTGTTTGTTCTGTCGTTAATTTGTAGTTTTGAAATTGTTGTGTGGGTTAGCAAGATAGGGATTTACCTATGCCACCATCTTGGTTCCTCCTCTAGAAAAAGGTTTTAAAAACAATGGTAGAAGGGAGACAAGGATAAATTTACTCCTTCATAATGTCTGTGTATGACCATAACACTTTCATGCTAAAAAAGAAAATGCTCTTTTAACAAGTAAACACCAAATCAATAAGGTACATTCATTAATCTCAACTTCCTGAAAAGCAAATCCCTTCACCCCAGTTAATCTGAGACCAATTTACACAATAATTATATTAAGATGACATTAGCCACTCTAGATTCTGTGGTCACATAACCCAAACTCTCCAGATGTACAATTCATAAAGCAAGGATTATCTTTGCAATCTAAGTAGCCCTACCAAAAGTAGAGGAGAAGGAGAAGAAGGGGGAGGAGGAGGAACTAGTTATAGCAGTAGGCTTGATTCAGTTGTTACAATGAGAGGTTATATGTCCCAGTCCTGAGCAACAGAAGACCCTGGTGCTGGAAAGCAATAGGAAGGCCACTTCTAGAGCATTAAAATTTATTCACAGGTGCTATCCATATCAGGTACTTAGACAAATAGGTGCAAGATGCCATGGATATGCCTTGGAAATCAGCCCAGAAGGCAACAGTGAGGTCAGCAGTAAAACTCATCTCCAGTTCACAATTTGCCTCCATTGTACCTCTGCTCTCAGTAAATCATTTCTATTCAGAATGTATTCTCCAAATAAGAATCTTCTGATGCAGTTCACCCTTTCTAGAAACTGAAATCATCAGAGATGTCTCAAAAAGCATGAGTCAGAGTACTCATTCTATATAATAAAAGGCTAATATGCAAAGTGACCAAATGGCAGGATGACCAGTTGATATGCTGCACACTGACCACCAGGGGGCAGATGCTCAAAGCAGGAGCTGCCCCTCAATGATTAGTGTGCTTCCACAGGAGAAGCACCACTCAGCCAGAACCCAGGCTCATGGCTGGTGAGTGCATTGGTGGTGGCGGGAGCTTCTCCTGCCTTCATAGCAGTGCTAAGGTTGACTGCCATCAGTCGGACATTCCCCAAGGGCTCCTGACTGTGAAGAGGGTGCAGGCCAGGCTGAAGGACCCCCCCACCCCAGCCAAGTTCACAAATTTCATGCACCAGGACTCCAGTCATATAATAAACTGAGTCTTATTTTCCCAGTTATTCAGAGGACATTCAAATCAATGTTCTAAATCAGCAGTAGGCAAACTTTTTCTGTAAAGGACCAGATAACAAATAGTTTAGGCTGTGTGAGTCACATAACCTATGTAAGAACCACAGACAATACGTGAGTGAAAGAACATAGCTGTGTGTTTACGAAAACAGTTGGAGAGTAGGATTTGTGGGTCACAGGCAATAGTTGACCAACCCTTACACAGTCCACATCAGCATCTAAATCCTGCCATACAATTAAATGCCCACTTAACAGTCTCTCTAGTTGAAAATGTTATTGAACAGTTACGGTATATGATTTTCACCAGTTTTGTGTAACAAATAAATTAGAGCTAAGACTGTACATAATATATGCTCATAGTAGATGATTGATAACTGTTCGTTGAGTGAATAAAAGAACTTATCAAAAAGTAGCCCTTCATCATGCTTTATCGCAAGATGCTACAAATTCTTTAAACTCTCTGAGGCATACCTGCTACTGTTGTGCTGAGATTTTCTTTATTACTTGAGTTTGTTTTTTCAGTTTTGTTTGTCACTATGAAACTGACTTGTTTAAGAAAGTGTTCAAGGTACATAATTGCATATCCAAAAACCTAGGACAGATGTTTTTGAAAATTTGGAACATTTGATATGTTACCAAGTTGACATAGTACATACCATGTATTGTATGTCCTTGCATCCTTCAAAGTCTAGGGTAGCTCCTGCCATCAAACATTGTATTTCTCCAGTGAAACATACAAATAATTATATTAAGTGGGAGGAATAAATCCTATATAATAAAAGAGAAACATGCAAATCTGACCATACCATCACTGCACTACCAGCCCATCAGGAGTGGAGGCATGGCCACGGATGCCAGGACAGGAGGTATGGCGCATGGGACAGGAGGCCAGCGAGGAGCTGAGCGCAAAACATAGAACACCTTATGAATTTGTGAACATCCTTGTGCAGGGGCCATGTTAATCTTCTCTGTATCATTCCACTTTTAGTATATGTCCTGCCAAAGCAAGCACACTATAAGCTTTACCCGCACAGTGTTTAAAGACATCATTCCACTTTTAGTATATGTACTGCCAAAGCAAGCACACTGTAAGTTCTACCCGCACAGTATTTAAAGACAGGTGAGATCTCTCCTTTTCATTTATGGTGACTGAGTCATGTCCTTTTGCAGTGACCTCAGGACGGTTAGGGGAATTTGTTGCCATGGGATCCCCTCACGAGGTTCACATGTTGGTTACTCTGATATTTGGGCTGTGACTGAGCTGCAGGGATTACCTGTCTCGTGGGACATGCAAATGAGCACCCAGGGCACCTGGGATAATGAGCGTGAGTCATTAGGCCCAGGAGCTGAGTTGGCGGAGCAGGCAGGCGGCAGCGAGCACAGATCACGCCTCTGTGCACGGTGCTTTTGAGGGCCTACCGAGCGGGAGAGGCTCGGTCCTTGAGGTGTCCGTCATGCGAGGAAGGCTGGGCCAAGACAACGCCATACTTTCAAAGCAAGTTGTTTCCCACTTAAATATCCTCTGATGAGTGTCTTTAAAAAGGAAGTAAATATTCAGCCATTGTCACACCTGGAAAAGTTAAGGTAATTTCTTAATATCATCTAATGTCCACTGTGCGTTCAAATGTCTTTGTTTCAAAGATGCCTTTTACTGTTTGTTTGCCAAAGATCCAAGCGAAGTCCTGTTGACCATGTTGTATTTGGTTACTTGCTCTGTAGGTCTCTCTTATTCTCTATCATCACCCCTTCCCATTTCTCTTGCAGCCATAGTGGTGAAACTGGATATTTGCCCTGTGGGGCATCACAGTTCTTGCCTTTGGTCCATTTCTTACTGATAATGTCATTTAACTTCTCTGTCTTACATGTTTCTTGGGAAGTCATAGATCCAGATGGCCGGTAAACCTGTAGTCATTGCATCCCAGCATGACATTGGTGGGGCCCTGCTAAACCACTGGGCTCCAGGGGGTCACTCGCTGGACCCTCCATTATAAAGTCTGGAGCAACAACCCTGAGCAACCTCAATAACTTTCAATTTCAAGAGGGAAAGAGAGAGCTGGAAAAGTACAGGCACTGCACTTTGGCAGAAGCATGGGAAGAGGTGTCTAAGGGGTCACAGGTCTGTGGCAGAGCATCTCTGGGTATGGCAGGGAAGGCGGGAGAATGGGAGCTGGGGAGCTGGGTAGGCGTTGCGTGTGTAGCAGGACCCTCCAAAGGGCAGCCTTCGCAGGGAGAGGCAGACAATGCGGCCCGAAAGTCCAGAAGGCAAGAGACCCTCACACGCTCCTCCCAAGTCCTGCCAATCTCCGAGATCAAGGTTGGGCACACCTGGTTCTGGCGGGCCGAGCGCTCTGCATCCAGCGTCCATGCCCCCAGTGGTGGGGGGCAGTTGAGGCCAAGCAGGCTGGCAGAGGGGACCAGTTAGGGCAATCAGGCCAGCAAGCAGAGTGGTTAGGAGTGATCAAGCAGCCAGGCAGGTGAGGGGTTAGGAGCGGATTGCAAGGGGGTTGTCCAAGTGCAAGTAGGCCTGATCCCGCAGGGGAGATGATGCAGGCCAGACTGAGAGACAACCCTCTCACCCCCCGCGTGCACAAATTTCATGCACCAGGTCACTAGTATTATAATAATTTGCTGTGCTACAAGCATTATTTAGGTATTCCTGGGAATTTCCAAAACTTTTTCAGGGTCTCCATAAAATCAAAATTTTCTTTCACAAAAATATTAAGACATTTACCTTTTCATTCTCATTCTCTTATGAGTATAAGAGAGGTCAGGTGCAAGAAATTCATGCACAGGTAGGGTCCTTAGGCCTGGCTGGCAATCAGAGCTGATTGGGGCCTTTTAACTGCTGGCTGGAGCCTTCCTTACTTCCGTGCTGCCCCCTGGTGGTCAGTGGACGTCATCATGAGCAATCGAACTCCAGGTTTCCCAGTAAAACTCCCAGCAGGACACTTTGTATTTTAACTTTATATATATATATATGGATAGTGAAGATTTCAAGGGGCTGCAGGGCAGGTTATATTCCAGTAAGCTGAAGGTAGCAGCAGATATTAGATTCTGGTTGTCTTCTGTTAAGCAAGACTATAAAGAGATTTGCAAGACTATAAAACAATGCCACTCATCTTATTAGAATTTTGGTTTGAAAAAATACAATTATTTTGATAAAATATCACTTATGTTAACATATAATGGACTTGGGTTTTTTTAATAAGAAAATAATTTTTAATTTTCCATTTTAATCTAATGTGATAACTATGGGTCAATACAACTCACATAAGCAGAAGACCACTAGGGTCAACATAATCTTTAAGCATAAAGGAGTACAAAGACTAAAATATTTGATAACTGCTATAAACGGTTAACATGTGTTGAGGTCAAATTGAACAGATAAGAGAGTCCCGCAAAAACTTTGGTTTTGACAACATTTGGACACCACAATTAGAGATGAAGGAGTTGGCTTTTCAAGTGACTTGATGTTTATTCTAAAGGAAAGTCCCAAATCTTGGTGTCTCAGGCTCAATGGGCTTTCCTAGGTTGTCAATTCAAATGTCTGCAGTGCCCAGCTAATAAATGAATTGTGTCACATAAGGCAGGTGAGAATGTGATACGTGGCTGAAGAAATGCCACACAAGGAAAGTGACCTCAGGTTTATCAAACCTTTGGAATTAAAAAGAAATTAGAATTCTAGGTTTGTTTAATGTAAAATTTCCTCGTTGCCTTTCTTACTTTAAGCATTTAAAAAAGTGCACTTGGCAAATCAAATCAGATACATCTACTGTTCTTGTCCACCTGATGCTCAGACACTTATGTGGACTCAGGTATGCATAAGGCTGCTGCCCGACTTTGAGAGATGCTGACTAAAAGTTAATTTCCCTTCTCTCAAGACCTGGGCAGACGGGAGTGTTGGCCAAGTTTGGGGAGTGAAAGGCATTGGGTAGTTCCCCCACTGACTCTACTATCAATGCTTACCCAGCTCCATACCCATATTATTTAAAAAACAGTTTCATCAAAAATTTTAGTTGACTATGTTTCATTTTTAAATAATCACTTTTAATTCTGCTATATATAAGCTACAAAGATATAAGCAAATTGCTATATCTTCTGAACATTAATGTGATCAGTAAAACTGATTTAACTAAAATTGATTTTAGTAATACAACTCAGAAAATGTTCACTAAAAATAACCTGAAAAACTTAGGTCTTGGGAAGACAATCACTGAATGTGTACTGTTGGTGTGGTTGTTCTTTTCCATGCTAAGTGGATGGGGACAAATACTTTGTGAACTCTGTAAAGAAAGTATTGGTCAAAAAGAATGCATTTGGGAGAGAAACCAAGATGGCGGCACAAGGTATACAACTGTACATGCTGCCTCTCACAACTACACCAAAATTACAACTAAAAGACAAAACATCTAGCACCCAGAACCACCAGAAAGCTGGCTGAGTAGAAGTTCTACAACTAGAAGGAAAGAGAAAAGAGCATTGAGACGTACACAAGCGTGGAAAAGCTGAGGTATGCAGGCACGAGAATCGGGCTGGCAGCTGGTGACCCGAAGGGAGACACAAACTCCCAATTATGCTGAACTCCAGTTTCCAGTGAGATTCTAGGGACCCAGACACCTATGGGGAGAAGCTTGACTGTCTTCCATCAGGTCGGAAAGTGAGGGTAGCTTTCTTGCAGAGGTGTGTGCAGGCATCATTGTTTACTGCACTAGGGTGTGGGACGGGGTTATGCAGAAACTTGGAGATGTAGATGCCTGACTATCAGCCATTTCTGTTTGCTGCTCCCTAGCCTAGTGATTTCCTGAGACCCCGCCCCACACAATTTACAAACGCACCCAAGCTCTATGCAGCAGTTTTTGCATATAAATGGTCTACCTTATTGCAGCTTAACCTAACAAACTGCAGCTCTGGCCAGACAGCTCCAAAACCTCCAAACCCCAAGCAAAGAGGAGAAATCTGCAGACCTCGCTGTAGCTTCTGCTGGGTGGCCTTAGACAGTAACTGACCTGCACCCCATTGGACATTCAGAAGCCAGTGTACCTAGTTATCAGTGTGAGACGATACCAGATTTCAACTCCTCACATCCATAAGTGACACATTCAAGAGGCAGATCCAGTGAACATGAAAACTCCACTGAAACAAGTCCTGCCCCATAGGGTGTCTCCAGCACAGCAGTTCTTCCATTATAGACACAGTGGGTCCTCACAGCCAATTGGCCTGGAAGTCAATTCCTCCCAGTGTACCAATAGCAATCAAGGCTTAACTACAACAAGACTTTGTACTCATCCCACAAAGGGGTGCACCAAGAGTGTCCACCTCAGGTAATTAGGGAGACTGAGCCATTGGGCCCTTTAGAACACCTAGCACACAAATCTACTCTACCAACTCAGGGAAGCAGCCAAAATGCAGAGACAGAGAAACATGTCACAAATGAAAGAAATAGAGGAAAACAAACTACTATACATAGAGTTCAAAACCACATTTATAAGGTTACTCAAGAATCTTCTAAAAACCTCTGAGGATCTTAGTGAGACCTTTAAGGATCTAAAAGAGAATGCCAAAATATAGAAAAGGACCAATCAGAAATTAAGCATACACTGTCTGAAATAAAAAAAATATACAGAAATTCAACAGTACACCAAAGGATCCCAAGAATCAAATTTGAAATATGAGGAAACAAAAAACACCCAACTAGAAAAACAAACAAACAAATAATAATAATCCAAAAATATGAAGATAGCCTAAGGAGTCTCTGGGACAACTTTAAGCATACCAACATCTGAATTTTTGGGGTGACAGAAGAAGAGAGAGAGCAAAATATTGAAAACCTATTTGAAGAAATAATAACAGAAAACTTTCCCTATCTATGCTGAAGAGTGTTCTTTAAGAAGATGAAGAAGAAGAAAAAGGTAAAGATAAAAATTATGAACAACAAAATGACAACAAATACAGGCCTATCAACAAGTGAATCTAAAATCAAGTAAATAAAAACTCTGATGAACAGAATATAATAGAATCAGGGGCATAGAAAGCAAGTGGACTGACAGTTCTCGGAAGAGAAGGGGATATGAGAGGTGCAGGAAGAGATTGGACAAAAATCTTACACCTATGGATGAAGACAGTGGCAGGTGGTAAGAGCATGTGGTGGGGTGGGGAATCAGGTGGAGCAGAGCTATGGGGAGAAAAAAAGAAACATCTCTAATAATCTGAACAATAAAGATTTATTTTAAAACAATAAAAGTAAATAAAGCCATATTTGCTCAAAGGCAAAAAAAAAGAAAGCATTTTAACTTTCCACTTGCCTTTTACAAAATTGAACAATTTATTATTTTTTCCAATTATTAAAAAAATGCATTGCATTGTGGAAATTTTAGAAAATATTGAAAACTATAAACAATACAATAAAAGTTATCAGCAAGCTCACCATCTGGAGATAACCAAGATTAATGTTTATAGATATAGATACAGGTACAGATAGATATATTTACATGCATATCCATAAAAACATGTGTATGTGTTCTCTAATATACATACATATACATACAAACAATAACCTTATAAGTAATATGCTATATTCAATTTTGCCTCCTGCCTTATTTTATTATGAGCACTTTTGTAGATTTAGTTTTGATGTGGAGATTTTCATTTTACTAACATACAGCACTACAACAAAGCAAGTGGAAATGGTCGCAGAGTCCTGCCCTAGTGAGGAGACACAGCCATAGCTTTAATTATAAATGATAGCCAGGAGTCAGGCAAGCCCTAACAACTGAACTATCTGCTTGTGCTCCCACTCTGGAACTCCCATATCTTCTCTCATTTCTATAATAACTGTTCAGTTACTGAATGCACAAAATGACTTCCCTGCATTTGTAAGGGCAATGATGGCCAAGAGACTAATTAAAGTTTCTATTCTAGACAGTGTCCCTAGTTTTCCTGTGCACAGAAACCTGGCTGTTATTTACACACAGAAATTCTACTGGAGTCTGATATTACACAGTTTCTGCAGGAGCTAGGATGATACCATACAAATACAAAAGAAGGAATATCAGTAACAAGTATTATGCTAATTTAATGAGGTAAGTAAGCCAGTAGAGTAGCAAACTCATTTGTGAGAAATGGCCATATTTTTCTTTGCTAGATCAGCCCAATTCTGGCCTACATTGAAAGGGCATTCAACTTGACTCAATGCCAAGGTCTTCCCTCCCGAGTTGATGCAGTGTCCAGGTCTGAGAAGGCCACCAAACACCTACGTGTCTACGTTAGCTATTTTGAGACAGGATTTTTCAGTTCGCATGATCCCTTCAAAACCAAGCACTCTGCCACTTTGGAGGTCTGCTTAGGGCTTGACAGTGTTGGGAGAGGCTGAGTTCTGCTACCCAGGATGCCGTCTTCATTGGCACAGCCTTTGGCTCTCCCCTGTGAGTTTGCCCCAACCCTGGGTGTTGCCTTGGAATTGCTGCCCAGTCTCCGTTCTTGGTGAGCCTTGTAGTTCTCTTACCTGCCTCACTGCAGAGGACAATTTTCACTCTCCAGTTTCCTCTTAGAGACTCCCCTCCTCTCTCCTACCGCTCCAAGGTACATTATAATCAACTAAATGGAATAACTTTTTTGCAAAATGTAAGAAAAACTATTAACTTCAGGCTTCTCTAACTTCCTCCCTTGGCCAAATTCCTGAGGGTCTGAGTACTTAGAATGAAAAAAAAAAAAAAAGGAGGAAAGTATAAGGAGCGAATCATGCCAGCAAATATTTCTGCAGGAGTTTAGAACTGGGAGTAATTGCTGAACTTTGAAGTTATTAAGCAGGGTTCATGGAAGAAATGGTCCTGAATCTGAGACTGGATGGATGGATGGACTGATCTCAAACAAGTAGAGAAGAAGCAGGGCTTCCCACCTAAGTGGAATTGCAATGAGTAAGAAAGTAAAGAGGGACTAGTCATATCCTAGATAAGAACTGTAAAAACTAATGAGTTGGGAGCTCACAGACATGTTTGGAGATGCAGTGTACAGTTTGTAGAAAGCATTGAAGGCCAAATTACTGCTATTTTTTATTATTTTGAAGACAACGAGAAGCATTAAAGACTTTTTCAAGAAGTATGACATAGGACATGTGATGCAAGTAAGAATTATGGGCAAAGCCATCTTAAGATGAGTGCTGAAGAAGACCTCTCGGAGGCGATATCTCTTGGGATGGCACCACCGAGGATGAGACCAAACCCACCACACAAAACTGGTTTTATGTGGAGACTGATGACGTTACACAGGCACTAAGAGTGTATGAGGAGTTTTATTACTCACATAATGGAGTTCTTCAGAGAGAGCAAGGCAGGTACCCAAGCCAGTTCAAATGGCTTGAGCAAAGGGAGGAGCATGTGGCTATGTTAATTCCTGTGGTTAGGGGGTGAAGTTTCTGTGTGTGGATTGTGGCATTGCATGGTTTGAAGTTCTCACTTGTCCCTGTGCCAAGGGAGTGAATGTATCAGCTTTCTCACTGGCAGAGCTTTAAGCATCATAAATGGAGACAAACTCTATTACAAGGTAATGTTTCTGCTGAGACCAAGGGATGGGAGAGTCACAGAAGAGCTAGAGGAAGAGCACCTCAGATAGAGGGGACACATGAAAAAGCTCCAACTTGTGACAGGCCTTCAGCATTTGCAAAACAGAAAGAGACCAGTCTGCTTAAACCATGACAAATAAAGGAAAATGAGGTTAAAGAGGCCATGCCAGTCCATGCTGGCCTCACTAAGCCATGGCTGTGAGTGTGAATGCGATAGCAAAAGCAATGATAAATCATTCAAGGTTCATAGCATAGAGAAATGAAATCAGCATTTACTGCGAGCTTGATAAAACATATCTGGATATGGTGAAATAGGGAAAAAACAAATCAATGGAGCAACTCTAACATTATTTTATTCATTTAGATGTTGTGTGCCCAAGTAAACCTAACCCTCTTACACCAAGGGGTTTGGCCTAAGGTTTAGGACAGTCTTTGAATTCCTGCAAAAATTCCCCCTACCACCCATTAACATGATGAGCACAACACTCTATGAGTGCTGAATAAATAATTAAGCATGAGTAGAGAAAATCAATTTTAGAATAGGTGATATAGAAAAGTAACAAATGCTGAATCATACTTTAATATTGATGAAAGATATACAGTGAGTTTCACTACTGCTTCATCTGTGATTCGACCCTCTCCTCCCCCCTCTGTGGCTGCATTCCTTAGCTCCAGTCCACCATGTGCCCCTTGGAGAAGAATGACTGGAAGTCAAAAGAACATTTCTGAAGCTGGGAGATCATTAGCATGCACCTGCTAAAGGACATCATGTACCACTGCTTCTTTAATAGAAAAGCCTGTCTCAAAACCCAATCTCTTATTTTTAGCTGATAGCCTATACTGATAGATTTGAAAAAATTGCCCATTTGTTTTCAAAATCAATCGTTGTTCAAAACCACTATTCCTGTAATAAGAATATAATGTAATGTTTTCCTGTTCATTTAACTTCCTATTTGGATAAAACATTTGTGACCAGAATGATTTCTTTTAGAACATTCAGAATGATTGCATTGCATATTCCTTATTATCACAATATTGCTTTGCACCTATGACTTAGGCAAGGTGATAGAAAGTAACTGAACATCAGATTTACAGTCATCCTTCCTATCTGGAAATGGGCAGACATTGGATATAATAATAACCATACCGATCAATGTGTATCCCTAGGGAATCTTGTAAATTTTGCATTTGATGGCTCCAGTCCACCATGTGCCCCTTGGAGAAGAATGGCTAATCAGAAACTCACTGTATATCTTTTCTATTCGAAAAACATACCTGTGTCTTTGACTTAAAAACTTTATTTTTCCTGATTATGTCTCATTTTATATCTTAGTCATCCCTAATACCATACTATTTCAGAATTTCTATTCTACAAAAATAAAACCACGTCAGTGCCATTACAGTAGCATCAATTTATGCTCAACTCCCTTTTGTTGTTATGACCAAAAATGTTTTTAGCTATGTTTCAAAATTGTTACTCATTAAGAAATGCCTTAACAAACTGGCATGTCTATGTCACTTTTTATATTTTGACTTAGCAAACAAATTTAAGACCTACTGTGTCCCAATGTAATATTCTGGGCAAGCAGAAATTATGGAATGTGGTTTGGGAGGGGCCAAAAAGTCTCCCTCTTCTTGCTGGTCACAGTGCTCTGCATTGCCACCATCTAGCAGTCGGGGGTGAACTGGGGTGTGGTAAAAGTGGTCCCCAAGGCACAAAGTCAAAGGATTTTCTCACTTGCAGAGTTGTGCTAGCTCCTCCTTAAGTTGTGTAGACTGGGCAGCTCATTTCCTTCTCTGGGCTGTGGCAACCCATTGGGATAAAGCTCAGAAAGAAGGACCCGGTTCACATGTAAATACATTCTCTAAATAGTAGAACACAGTATGTCATCAGCAACCACCAAATGAACCAGCTTATTGGATTAGAACCATCCCCACCAAAGGGTGCTTAGGAAATGGGACACTGAACAGGTAAGTTTCGAGGAAGAGAAGGAATTTAAAGTGTTTTAATGAAGTCTCTGGCCCTGCTCAAGGCACATGTATTGGTGAGGGATCATGGTGAACAAGAGGCAGGCAGCCTAGGGAAGGAGGAAATCAGCCTGAGGAGACTCAAGGATCCTTGGAGAACTTGTGTGTGTGTGTGTGTGTATAACTACGACTAATGATATATATATATATATATATATAACTACTCATCTGTAATATATAATAACTGATGTTTTGTTATTACTCAGACATAAAAACTAAAAAATATAATACAGATATACGCTTGCTTGTATATACACATACATATATGTATACACATATACACAGGGTGTGTGTGTGCATTTGTGTGTGTTTGTATGTGTATATGTTGAATATATATGAGGGTTGGAGGTGGGAAGTCTTGTAGTGGACACTGAGGTCAGCAACCACATCAGAGTCAGGGCTTACACGCATATGGAAGGTGACTGGCTAATCAGTAGCCCTTTACGTTTGCCTGTCACTCATTTCTGTTTTTCTGTGGAGTGCAGTTCTGATACCACCATTGCTACTGTAATGTGAGCTGGGGCAGCTTTCGCCTATCTTCTCTCAGTGGACAGGTATGCCCTAAGGGAGGGCTCCCCAATGAAGCAGCATTAGAATGCCTCACCTGGGCAACTTACAGAAGACTCAGGCTCAGGCTCTTCTCCCACTGGTCTGAACTTTGATTTCTCTGTTTGTTCTCAAGCTTCCCATCTGCCTCAGCTTCATCTTCCAGCCTCGGCCCTCCAGCACATCTGACTCATAGACTGTCTCATATATATACGTGGCATCCTCACTGGCCACTTTTCTTAGTGGGTTGCCTGTTGTTTGATCCCATGGTTTTTTAATTTAACTACTTTTTGGCTCTGCCCCCAAAATGTCAAGTTCCTAGCATATAGCACTACCAACTGGTGCTCCTGACGATGTGACTTTATGTGGCACTATATGCAAATGAGAGCTCGGGCGGGGCCCTAGCAGTTGTACCTCCTCTGTGGGCTCAGATGAGATGGCTATTTATGAGGCAGTGGGGAGGAGGTGATTAGACAAGAAAAAACTCAATAGCAACTGAATTTTAGATTCTTGGAAAGCTGTGATCTTAAAACACGCTCACCTGCCTTCACAACTCCAAGCTCCTTCCCAAGCAGGGAGGATGCCCAAAGACATTTGCTCTCTGAGCCTGCCAGAAGCCCACAGACCTGGAAGCACTGCTTTTCCTGGAACACAGTCAGTTCTCTGAAATCCTCATACTAATTCCGTAACTTGAAGCTATCTTTTCGTAGGTGGCTGAGTTTTACCAAAAATTACCTGCATAATACATCTCCAAATAATGCATTAGTGGAATAATTCCAAATGCTGTGATTAAAAATTGGGAGGCTTGAGTGTTAATCCTAAATCTCAAGCCTCCATGACATTGGGCAAACTCCTGAAAATTGGGGGATTTGAACTAGAAACTCTAAGCTTCTTCTATCACTAACATTGCATTATATTCTCTTCTGAACTTAGTTTAAAATAAAAATATTAAACACACCTCTGGATAGTTTCTGGATTATTGGTGGCCAGTTATCCTATTCAGGTACTAGAGGCTCCCTGCATAAATTCATGCATGGGTATGGTCCCTGTGCTAGGTCTGATCAAATAATTGAATCAATACCCCTCCCTCTGGAACTGGCTTTTCAAGCCATTTCACCATGGATATTCCCTTTGCCGAGACCACATTTCACTTGCTGCAACTACATTCCATTACCTCCCCTCCAAATATGCATAAAGAAGTCTCCGCCCAGAAAAAGCCTGCCAAAAGTCCTTTAAATGTTGCCAACTTCCATCACTGGGTGCTAGAGCCATCCAGGCTCAGCCACGTGCTGTGCAGATAATCGAATAAATTTGTAATTCCTAACCATCCTGGTCTTGTGTGTTCCTCCTTCTGCCACCTAACAACCTTGGGGTGGCCTGAAGGGATTGGGCCAAAACCCACACTCCAATAATGCCTGCAGCTCTTACCTGCCAATCCCTCTTGTCCTGGCCCCACTGTGCCTGCCACTGGCTGGCGTCCAATCAATCCCAATAGCGAGAGACTCGTGTTTGCAAGCCAGCGCTCGCCATCCATGAGCCTTGTGTCTGGTGCCCTCCCAAGGGGAGTGGCCTGCAGGATTAGGACAAAACCTGGCTCTCCAACATCCCCCGAGGGGTCCCAGATTGTGAGAGGGCACAGGCCAGGCCAAGGGCCCAGGAAAGGACTATGAGAGGATCCCACGGTATGTCTTGCTCAGTCTTGCTCAGCTGAACCCCAGCAGCAAGCTAACCTACCAGAGCATCTGCTCTCTGATGGTTAGTGCATCTCATAGCGAGCGAGTAGTTGAGCAGCCTTAGCATTCATTAACATACTATGCTTTGATTGATTGAACAGTTGACTGGTCAACAGATGACCAGACACTTAACATATTAGGCTGTTACTATATAGGATATGTTTGCACATGACTTGTTGAGTTTCCTCTGCCTCCTTGTGCAGTTCCCAGCTTGATCTCACCCACACAATGTCCCCAGCACCTGTGCAGATAACAGCTGGAGCCTCCATTGTCTGCTGAGTGGTGATCACCTTTTCTAGGCATTAACCAATGAAGGTTACTGAGGGTGAGCTGCTTTTATGTGACCAAGAGGAAGAGAGCAAAAACCCATTCCCAACACCTTCAACAGCAAAGAACATTCTAAAGGTCCGGCAGGTCACTTTTCAAAATGCTAGTTAATCTTTTCCTTTTCACTGGGGTCACAAGAAACTACTAAAACTTTTCCCTTTTAAAAGATGAGCTTCTCTGAAGTGTTTTAGACCAACAGCGTTAGGGTGTTGCCTGGCAACAATCCTAAAGGCAAAAGTAGCCTCAGGCCTGAATAAATCATGTTCTGGGATTGTGTCCGGTGCCCGTGAAAGTCATTCTGGTTTAGTAGTCCTATCAAAGGACAGTGAAAACCCTATAAACCAAGCACAGACTCTTTTCTTCTTCAGAAATCACAAAGGTGAAACATGCTTGGTACACTTTCCATACACCCATCGTTTATGAGTTAACCCTGTAGTGCATGGGTGTAGCCTCCCACAGACGCCAGCTCAGCCAGTCTCCCAGTCCTCAGGGGTGGAGGTGCAGCCAGAAAATCCTAGCAGCTGCATAGCCTCATCTCTTGCACGCAAGCTGTTCTTAAACGCTGCTGACTCAGCAGAGCTCATCCTCTCGTTGGATGGGTCAATATTTTTTTTCTTGACCACTATTTTTGAAATGTTCTCTTAGAATACTCTTCGTTAAGAACTGAAGTTGTTTCTGGATCACTTTCAAATACTAGTCCTCACTCTCCCATATCTTTTACCCTGTTTTAAGTGTGTGTCAATTAACACTAGTTATAGCAACAGATAAGCCCTCAACTTTGGGCGACTTAAAACAACGAAGGTTTATTTTTTGGTCAGGTAAAGGCCAAGGCAGGTTGGGGAGCCAGCTCAGTCTGGGAGCTACACTATCTGAAACGTGTTGACAACACAAGTTAAAGGAAATGTGGTGGCGGCAGACTGGCTCTAACCATCTTAGTCTGTAAGTGGCACCGATGGATCCGCTCCTCGCTCACTGCTCAAAATTAGCCACAAGGCCCTGACCTAGCTGCACATGGAACGTAGGGGGCGCTAAGCATGTCTGCCTCGTCCTTTGTTTTCCCAAACCAAGAACACTGGAAAGTTGAGGCAGGTACTGTGATTTGCTCCATCATACTGATGCCAAATCCTGAAGCCAGCTGTGCCAAGAAACAGCCGGCACTTCTCTGATAGTGCAGGGAGTCAGTGGTCACTCCCGCAGAGTCTAACATCTGGCCCTCCTCTGTTGTGCCGGGCCTGGATCAAGTCACTTCCCCCAGTGCAGGCTGGGTATTTCCATGGCCTGTGCATGCTGTCCAGGCATGCACCCTGTTTTTGATAGAAGTATTTCATACTTGTATCTCCAGACACAGAAATCAAGAATTTCACAGCATGAAGGAAGGATGCCATATAATTAATGTCATTTTATGTTAATTGAGATCATATTAATTAAACTTGTTACTATAGCTCTATAATAAACTTACCTGTTCTGCATTTCAAATATTCCCAAGGGGCTGAGAGTGAGATGACACCTAGGGGATGAACCTAAGGCTTCTCCAACAAGCTGAAATTCTTGTCTGCTTACTCTCCAACAAGAAACTGAGACTCACAATGCCGAGTGACTTATCTGAGTTTACATGGCCTATAAATGGCAAAGCCAGAATAAGAGCCCAGGACCTGTGACTTCAAATCTAGTACAAAGTGCTCTGTGAAGGGCAAGCCAACAACTAGATTTTAATCTCCTTCACGCTTTCTCTTTTCAAGTGCCAGATACCAACCTGACTCTGCAGGGTGGAGAAAGATAGATGCCAGGCCCTCTCTGATAACAGCTCCTGTGGTGCAAACACCAGGCAAATAACAAGCAGTGGCAAATGCATATTTAAATCTGCAGAAATCAGAGGTAGGATGAGGACAATAAGAGGCCTCTGATGGAATAATTACTTCCCTGTGGAGTGTTCAAGCTGGTGCCCAGACCCAAAATGAGCTGGCACTGGAGATGTCACCACTGCTGATACAATGGAACTGAAGGGGGAGGAGGCAGCCACAGGCATGGAGGTTTCAAAACCAAATGATATATGAATTGCTGAAATGCTGTTCAGAAAAATGTACACCCCTTAAAAGCTTTATAATTTGAGAAAGAGAAGGCCAAATGGCATAGCAGCATAGACTCCGTCCTGACTCCTATAAGGTTGGTGTAGTCAACATTTACTTTTGTAATAACAGCCTAGACAGGTATTTAAAAAAAAAAACCTCCTGTGAATTTTGCAAATGTGTTACTTTTCACTGGTACTAGAATTATTCCATGGTAGCATCTGCTATAGTCCATGATGATGTGGGATACAGTTACAGAAGGGACAACTCACAGGATCTCATAAACCCTCAGCATGCTATGCAGCAAGAGTCAGGCATAAGATTACAGGAAGCTCCTGATGGGACCAGAAAATTCACATGACCTCCGAGGCAATGGCAAATGCATTACAGGGAGCAAGTGGATTGACTTTCACCTATGGCCTGTCCACTGCTTTTGCAATCTAATACAACTTCTTGATCATTTTAGAAAGCAAAGCAGTCTCATTCATCCCAATTTGCACATATATATTCAAATGAATCATTTTAAGCCCCCTTTGTCTTGTTTCTGTCCTTTTATAAAGAGTAATAATTTTTTACACTTAATGGAGTTTTGCACGTACACAGCCATATTTTAAGAGTCTTTTTTGAGCGTCATGTGGTGCTTGATTGTGATAAAGTAGATTGGATGGATAGTATAATCCCCTTATTTCAAAATGAGAAAATGCAAAATTCAGAAAAATTAAGTGCTATGCCCAGGATCACACAGCTAGCAGTAAATAAAACGAATGTTCTTAGCAAAGGCTGACCTCCTGCTTCCTCTCCAAAGGCTACAAGACCCGGGTAGTTTCATTGTCCCAGTGTTTGCAAGGAGCCTCATTTTTAAAAACACTCCCAGGAGCACAGATTGTGTCAAGAACTCCTGATACCCTGAAACAACCCCAATGGCATCTGAAAATGGGGGTAATAGAAGATAGATTCTAATCCCAGAATCCATGAGCACATGGGAGCCATTTGTAAAACATTAAATGTAAATTAATTTTCTTAGGAAAGTGCCTGTGACTTTTGAAACTTCAAAAAATTACAAACCACTAACTCAAAAATAATAGGAATACCCTAAAATAGTATTTCACAATCTCTATAAGCCTTCCTTTCTTTCATGAACATAAAAATCTGATGCCCTTCTTTAAAGCTATTTAAAAATCAAATTAAATTAAGAATCACACAAAAAAAATACCATAATGAATCAAAAGTTTGCTCTGTGTTTTAACTACATACATCATCCCACCCTCCAAAGATTTTAATATACTCCTGCTTTACATCCCTCTCCCTCATTTCTCCCACCCCACGCAGTTCTTCTCTCCTGGAAGATGGTCTTCTTAGGATAATTAAAACTACTGTTTTAGACCTCAGAAATAATGCTAGATAGGGAAGGGAAAGATTGGTCCCTGTTCTGAACTTCCTTCACTCTTCATTGGCCAGTTAATGAGTGATCAACTGATTGACTGATTAATTAGTGGGGAAGAAACAAAGGTCAGATGTGAGGGGCAAAAAATATCCTCATCAAGACACAGCAGTAGTTTACTCTAATATATATAATATCCAAAATACAGATTTGGCTATTTACTAGAAGCCAATGAACAGAAATAAATAGCATCTTTTTAAAAACAACTTCATTGAACTATAATCTATCTATATAAAAGGCTAATATGTTGCCAAAACTGGTTTGGCTCAGTGGATAGAGCGTCGGCCTGCGGACTGAAAGGTCCCATGTTCGATTCCTGTCAAGGGCATGGGCCTTGGCTGTGGGCACATCCCCAGTGTGGGGTGTGCAGAGGCAGCTGATCAATGTTTCTCTCTCATTGATGTTTCTGACTTTCTCTCTCCCTTCCTCTCTGTAAAAAATCAATAAAATATATATTTTTTTAAAAAATTTTTAAATAAAAGGCTAATATGTTAAATATTCAACCGACCAACTGGTCACTACGACATGCACTGACCACCAGGCGGCAGACACTCAACACAGGAGCTGCCATGATGAACACTGGCCATTTACAGAGAAATGACACTGCAGATCTGGCATCCACAAAGCAACACTCAGCTTCCCCCAACTGGGACACAGGACTCACCACCATCCCGGAGCATCAGCCCACCAAATTGCAGCCAACACTGCTGAGACCACAAGGCATAAAATGCGGCCCACAGTCCAGCCCAGCCAAGAAACAGTCACTGTGCGTGCCAGGTAATGACATCACATAGAAACACATGGCTTCCTCTCTCTAGTGACTAGCCTCCTTGGACTTTCTTCAGCCCAGGAACAGGACTTACTTTATAACAAGGTGGAAACATTTTACACTTTAAGGAAATGTCTATGAAGTGTTTTCTCATGTTGCATCTCATTTGATCCTCACATTTGATCCAGAAGTCCTGGAATAGGTAGATAGGAAATTCAGTGAAATCCTATTTTCTTTTCACTAGCTGGAAAATGGAGATTTAGAAAGTTTAGAAACTTGACCCAACTGATAAGTAAGAAATGGTAGAGCTTGAAAATGACTTCAGATTTTCTCACTGTGCAGAATATAGTCAAACACTGCTGCAGTTAAATTTATTTTACACTTTGTTGTCCCTTCACGATCCTATATAATAAAAGCTAAGTGTCCGACCAATCAGTTGAGCATTTGGTCAACCATTCGACCAGTTGCTATGACACACACTGACCATGAGGAGGCAGATATTACAGGTAAGTTAACTTACTGCTGGGGTTCAGCCAATCAGGACTGGGTGGAGGGCTGGACACATCCTAGAGCCCTCCTGGTATCCCTTCCTGGCCAGCCAGCCAACCTCCTGTGGTCCCTCTCTGGCCCCCATTATCCCTAATCAGGACTGGGTGAAACAGCCCCAATTGGCTCTGACTGCCAGCCAGGCCGAGGGACCCCACCCATGCATGAATTCATGTACTGGGCCTCAAGTCTACAATAATAATCTGCTTCATGTTAATATTTACTGCTGTGCTGCTGACAATTACTTGAAAGAGAAGTTGGGGTACTTTACTAGGCTGGAAAAGGTTTAGCTAAATCAAAAAGCAGGTCTAATTAAGCAAGCTTATCTATATATACCAGTGTAAAGCTCTCACTGGCACCAATCACACACCTGTGTTTCCATCTGCCATTGTCCATCAAAAATTTGGTTGACACTTGTATTATAGAGAAAGGGCAAATAGTGATATTAAAATATTTCTTCTAATTAATTTCCTTTCAATGTGCACAAATACATGCATCAGGCCACTAGTTAATATATAATAGACTACACACATGTAAAATATACAATTTGGTAAGTTTTTATATATATATAAATTCCATGAAACCATCACCACAATGAAAATGGTGGATGTATCCATCATCTTCCAAAGTTTCCTCATCCCCCTTTATAAACTCTCCTTCCCATTCCTTATCTGTTTTTTATTTGCAATTTTAAGAGTTTTATGTAGTAAGTAAGTCAATCATATACTATGTGCTTTTTTTTTTTTACTGGTCTCATTTGCCAAACATTATTATTTTGAGTTGTTATAAATGTGTATATCAATAGTTCTTTTTTTCTATTGTATGGATATCCCGCAGTTTGTTCATTTACCTATTGTTGTGTATTTGGATAATTTCTGATTTTGAGCTGTTACAAACAAAACTTTTATGAATGCATAAATGTATTTGTATGGCTTTTCTTTCTCTTGGGTAAATACGTGGGAGTGAACCGGCTGTACCATATGACAGGTTCATTTTAACACTGAAATTAGCCATGTCTATTTTGAAATGCCTTTCATGTAAGTAGCATATAATGGGGTCTGACATTCACTGACTTTTATTGGGATATTTATACCATTCACATTTATTGTTATTGTTTATATCGTTAAGTTTAAGTCTAACATCTCACTATTTGTTTTTGTGTGTGTGTGTGTGTGTGTGTGTGTGTGTGTGTGTGTGTGTGTGGTTTTTTGTTTGTTCTCTTATCTCTCTTTTTCTTCTGTCTTTTGGGTTAAATGGACTGTATTTTCAATAAAACTTTGATTTATTATATTTAACTTTCTGCATTATTATTTTAGTGGGTGCTTTAGGTTTATAAGTTATATTATAGTGCTTTGTATGCTATACTTTGATTTCTCTCCTCTTGGTCTTTGAGCTTTGCACCTTCACATAACTATAAACCCCAGAGTACATTGTTATATTTTTGTTTAAAGAGTCAATTATATTTATTAAATATTTAAATAATAAGAAATTTTTTTTATAAATTTACCCAACTCAATATCCTTTATTCTTCTGGTTAGATCCATTCTTCTGTCTAAAAGACTACCTTTTATTTTTCATGTAGTATAAGCCAGCTATGGGACTATGATATATGTATCTATAAGTATTTTTGAGCTTTGTTTTAACATACAAATAAGTTATATTTACTTGTATGTAAGGAAACAGTTTGATCCTTTTGGTTCTTGTGCAGCCTGTAGTATAAAGCTAATTTTTCCTCACTATCTATGCAGAGCCCTTTTGTGTGCTTAACCAGTTTTATATAAATTATTAGGTTTTGCAATCTGGTTGATAGGAAAGAAGCACAAATCCCAATCTATGTGAATGCTTGGAATTTTTATATTTATTACTCATCTCCTTGTCTAGTTCTCCCTTCCTCAGTACTCTTTTTGCAAAATCTAGCTGCTTTGATCAACCCAAATCCTAGTTACATCTCCTCGCTAAGGGAGTGTGCTAGGTTTTCCTAGATTCCCCCAACACTGGGCAGTCTGTACACTCTTCTGAGGCAGTCATTGGGCTCAAGTCACTTATTTCTCATCATTTAGGATTATTGTCCTTCACTGTCTGATATGTAGTGTCTTAAAAACCATTTGTGCATATGTTTTGTCTAGTGGTTTGCTTGTTTAACTGGTGAATCTTTTTTCTGCTACACCATCTTCACAATCGTTTTTTTTTTAATTATATAGTCTTTTTGGCATATGAATCTTATTCTTTTTGTCATTTTTCTGAGCTACTTTGACACTCAGAATGGGTCTTGCCCTCAGGAAGTAGGGGGCAGCACATGGGTGTAATAGCAGGGTACTGTCAAATACCAAAATATCTCATCAGAACAGTCTATGCTTTGAAATTATATTATTAACTCTCTGTGTCATTGAGTCTAAAGCCCAGGCTTCTATTATTTTAAGCCCATTAATGTAAAAGAGGACAGTGAATGCTACTCTCTTTGAACATAAAGTGATATGGTAAATTATATATGAAGCATACAGTCAAAAAACATTCCTTTATTTAGATCTTTGTGTAATGTGGAGAAAACCATGTGCCCCTAAAATGACCTACTTATTTAATAGTAATTTCTAACCATCTTCACAATCTTAACCCAAACTTCAACCATAAAATTTTAGAAGTTAAGATAATAAGAATAGTTCCAAATATTTCCTCAACCCAAAGAAATGCTTACTGTTTACTTTACCTAAATAAAACTTCCAAATAAGCTCTGATGGTCCTTACTGCCAATATTCTAGAACAGTGGTTCTCAACCTTTCTAATGCTGCGACTCTTTAATACAATTCCTCATATTGTGGTGACCCCCAACCATAAAATTATTTTCGTTGCTACTTCATACTGTAATTTTGCTATTGTTAATGAATCAGAATGTAAATACCTGTGTTTTCCGATGGTCTTAGGCTCTACAGCTGCAGTTCTCAACCTGTGGGTCACCTAAGACCATCGGAAAACACAGCTATTTACATTACAATTCATTAATAAGAGCAAAATTACAGTTATGAAGTAGCAACAAAAATAATTTTACGGTTGGGGGTCACCACAACATGAGGAACTGCATTAAAGTGTCATGACATTAGAAAAGTTGAGAACCACTGTTCTAGAAAGAGTAACCAATAGTTAATCTTTATCCCTAGCACTGTGGCTCCCAAACTAACTGCACCATTACCAAAATGTCTTAATTGTCAAATCCAATGGGTTGCTGTGTTATTGTTATTATTTTCAATTTCCCTTTATATATGACTTCTTTCAAGTATTTGAACCCCTTAAAAACTTGTATCTTCTTGAAACATTCTCATTGCAGTCGTTTCTCCTCTGAATTCACTCTCATGTCTTACCTAGTGTATGACAATAGCCATGAAATTGTAGAAGGCATGCAATAATTTGTAATAAGTTAGCAGAATATCAAAACAGTCAATTCAGAGATGCCCCCTTTGAAAGAAACATTCTCATCTCAATCTGTTATTCTTATGATTAATGAGAAAAGTGAACGAAACCCATGTTTATTTTGTACTCATTTTATTCAATAAAGAACTGCATTGCACATGGCTCAGAATATATGAATTACTAATAGGCTTCCAAGTGTTATTCCTCATGAGGGAGAGTGAGAGTGATTGCCTGGTGTTTACTTTCACATACACACTTTATAATCTACAACAAAGGACAAAATATTGAGAAACAAGTTGTACAAAAGTGAAAAATATCCTCTGCCCAGACTGCTGTGTTTATTCTCCTGCTGTGATCCATTAGTAAACAGCTGTTACTTGACTTCTGTAGATAAGAATTCTCTCGCTACAGCAAGTTGGGGAGAGAAGGGATTCATTTTTTTTTTCGAACGAGTGAAGCCAGGGCCAGAACATAATTTATAAGACCTTGCGAGGTACCACACACCTTGAGTACCCAATTCATACATTCAAATGTCATTACCAAGCACCATTCTCACTTAATCCAACTCTTAAATCATTTCTAAGAGAGAAAAAAATAAGAATATTGATTAAAGAACTTTTGATGAGCTATAAAACAACAAAATATCTAAAATCTTAAAAGAGATGTCATTTTTCTTAAGCAAATCCATGCTATTCTTTAAAATTTTTCAATATATCTTAAAATAAAAATATAATGTTGATGAAATCTCATAAATAAAACTTCCGAATTTAAAAAAATTATACATGCACAAATCAGATAGCATTCTGTTTGGAAAATAAATTACAGGCTTAGCTGAACTGAAGTGAAGTATGCATACAACTGGATGCCTTAAAATATATCTCCACTACCAAATACAGGATATTAGAGCTAGACTTCATTGAGAATACTATTGACATATTTACCATATGGGGGGAAAATAACCTCACAGTTAAACATTCTTTAGTGTTAGAAAGAACCTAACAAAAGCCCTAAGTCCTATAGAAAAGTAAATTGGTTTTGCTTTATAAGCCTGTTTATGTTTAATTTAACAAGATTGGATAAATCATGCATTTAATGAATTAATTCCTTAGAGAACAGAATTAAAAAGTCCTCATGTGGAACATGCTTAACTTGGAGGAGAATTGAGCCATTTTTTGAGAAATGTTCTTCAGGAAACTTTATTCTAGTCTTTATTGTTAATTCAAATTTGAAAAATTGTTAAGGAAACTTTTAAAGTATAAAAGTTTAGGAAATATTATTAATTGGCATTTATTGTTCTAAGCTATTTTTCTTTTTGTATCATAAAGATAGAGAAACATTCCCATTTTGATGATTTTTAAAAATAATCACCATTATCTATTCAGTTCCCAAACTCTTTTTGTCCTTTTATTAGAATAGTGCAGGATGCTAAAGGTTAAAAGATGGTTAAATGTAGTCTATGACTTATGTCTATACACTTAAACCTGCGATATCAGAGAGAAAAAATATAGAAAACCACAAGCAAGAACTATTTACCCAGAAAAAAAAATGCCTTGTAACAAATCAGTCAATTCCATCATGACAGAAACCACACTATTACTTGAACTGTAAGAAATTATTCATTATTTGAAGATAGTTAACCACTAAAAGAGATGGAGAAATCTAAGGAGCTAGTGGAAGCAAATGCAAAAGCTATTGCCCCCCAAGCTAAGGAAGAGTGGAAAATAAGGGAAATAATGACTAGGAGAGAACCTTCTCCTCGACCAAAGCCAAGATCTAGATCTCTTCAAAAAGGAACGTCTGAGAACTAAGATGGCGGCAAAGGTAGAACACCTATCTTGCAGTCATAATCAGCAATTTTAATACTACAACTTAACGAAAGAACAAACACCTTCCAGAATCACCAGAAAGCTCGCCGAGTGAAAATTCCACAAATAAAAGTGAAGATAAAACACTGTGACTCGGGAGGAGCGGCGGCGGATGGCTTTGAAAGATTCACACGGAGAGAGGTTTGGAGTGCGCGCCGCACAGAGGGCGGGCAGCTGAAAACCGGCCAGTTTTCTCGAACGGGGAGACAAAGGCGTCCCACTGGTCTGATTCTCCAGCTCTGGGCGAAGTCCAGAGAACCCACTATCACACGGGATGAAAACTGGACAGTGGGAGGGCACACCGAAGCTCGGGTGCTGCCGGGTCTCCCGGCTTGTGGAGAAGGCAGCTCACACGAACAGCTCGGCTGCGTGAGGGCGCAGAGAGCGCACCACGACTTGCCTTTCATACGGAAAACCGTCAGACTGCTTTGTTTTATGACCCTGGGTGAGACATTGCGCATTCAGACTCATTTTGGGAAAGCCTGAATTCCTCGGCAACCGGCAGCCTGTGGAGCTCCACAGCGGCTCTTTCTCAGAGGTGCTGGCGGCCATTGCCCCGGCACAGAGTCCCTGGGGCTGCATAGGGCGGAGCTAACGCTGTCTGCTTGGCCCGGAGACTCCGCCCACCCAACTTGAGCACAGCTGAGCTTCACAGACAATTGGCCTGGAGGTCAACCCTCCAAGTGCTAGCAATGATTAACTGAGCTTAACTTCAGCAAAACTGTGCAGCCCATATCCACCTCAGGTAACCGGGGAGGCTGAGCCACTATCCCTAGTAGGAAGTCTACCACACAAAGCTAATTGACCAACTCAGGGAAGCAGCCACCATGCAGCAACATGGAAAGAAATCAGATGTGAAAGAAATGGAGGAAAAAAAACGACTGGACATGGAATTCAGAACCACGGTTATAGGGTTTTTTAAGAGGCTCCAACAAAAGATCGAGACCTATAAGGAAATAAGCAAGACCACAAAGGAAATGAATGAGTCCTACAAGGAAATGAAAGAAACCCTCAAGGATATAAAGCAGACTCTTAAGGATATGAAAAAGGACCAACCAGAAATTAAGCATACACTGACTGAAACAAAAAATATTAGACAAAGACCTAAAAGTGCTCTGGAGCACCCCAAGAACCAAGTCAAAGATTTGAAATACAAAGAGGTAAAATCCACTCAGCTGAAAAAGCAAGAAACCAAAAGAATCCAAAAAATTGAAGATAGTGTAAGGGGCCTCTGGGACAACCTCAAGCATACCAACATCCGAATTATAGGGGTGCCAGAAAAAGCGAGAGGCCAAGACAATGAAAACTTATTTGAAGAAATAGTGACTGAAAACTTCCCACACCTGGTGAAAGAAATTGACTTAGGAGTCCAAGAAGTGCACCGAACCCCAATATATAGGAACCCTAAGAGGACCACACCGAGGCACATCATAATTAAAATGCCAAGAGCAAAAGACAAAGAGAGAATATTAAAAGCAGCAAGAGAGAAACAGTTGGTTACCTATAAGGGAGCACCCATACGACTGTCAGCGGATTTCTCAACAGAACCGATGCAGGCCAGACGGGAGTGGCAAGAAATATTCAAAGTGATGAACAGCAAGAATCTACAACCAAGATTACTCTATCCAGCAAAGATATCATTCAGAATTGAAGGCCAGATGAAGTGCTTCGCAGATAAGAAAAAGCTAAAGGAGTTCATCACCACCAAACCAACATTATATGAAATGCTGAAAGATATTCTTTAAGAAGAGGAAGAAGAAAAAGGTAAAGATGAAAACTATGAACAACAAATACATATCTATCAACAAATGAACATAAAAATCAAGTGAATTGATAGGCTGTTGAACAGGATAGACTGGTGAATATAACAGAGACATGGACATAGAGAGGGAATGGAATGACAATTCTTGGGGAGAAAAGGGTTGTGGGAAGTGCAGCAAGAGACTGGACAAAAATCTAGCAACAATGGGAGAGGACAGTGGGGAGGGGGAGTTGAGGGTGGAGGGTGGGATAGGTACAGGGTGGAGGGGAGCTATAGGGGGATAAAAAGGGGAAACAATGTAATTAATAAACTGAACAATAAAGATTAAAAAATAAATAAATAAATAAATAAATAAATAAATAAAAGGAACGTCTGCAGCAGGAACACAAAATCTGCTGACAACAAAGAAAGATTCCAGAGAGAAAGGAGCAGCACTGTTCTGTTGAAACAGCTAGTTTCTGGTGTGTGGGGGCAGTCTGGAGTCGGTTTACAGAGGCAGCACATCATTGTGAGAGTGCGGACGGATTACAGCTACTTGGAAGTAGCTGTTGGTGAGGAAAGTATGGTCTAGGTGCAGCTGCATAGAGCAATTCATTATGCCCCTTTTCATTTACAAATGTGCTCACCTCCACAAAATAATTTACTTTATTTATAAACTCCAGTTTTAATGGAGAAATGGAAGCTGAGAATCATTGCTGGGGAGGATATGCAGGGTATCCAAGGGATGGGAAAGAATATCTGAAGGAGCAATAGGACAGAGTGACTTTGTCTGCGATTTGTTTAATGGGGTTTTAGCTAGGAGCCTGGTGCACCATGTGTGACTGCCATCCTTTCTGGTGCCTCTATAAATCTTAAGTAGGGGCTGCAAAAGTAAGAAAAAGAAAAGGATGATGATAAATGGTTAAGTGCAATTGGATTTCATGTGAAATTAGTAAAGGGCTCGAGTTTCATGTACTGACTGATGTGAAGCCAAAAGAGAATTGGCTTGAATTAATAGAAAACCACTAATATTTGGATTTTGTAAGCAATACATATAACAATTTTTTTAAAGAAGCAAGACAAGCAAAACAAACCTTGTAAAAAATAACTTCCAGTTTCAGTTCTGATGTGTAAAGAACTTGGAAATTGTCACTGCCATTCTTAATAAAAAATAAATTTAAAAAAAAAGCTGAACAAACTGAAAATCAATGACCTCTCTCAGAGAATTGAAGTACCAGGGCAAAATGGAACACTGAAACACAGAAATAGAAAAATACAGGAAACCAAAGCTAAAACCTATTTACCGAGAACCAGTGCAGCAGCAGCCATGCACTACAGGAACACTTAAATGGTGATTTTGACAAATTTCTGGGGTCTGAATGTGGACTAGAATGCAAATGAGAAATTCCTTGGGGCCACAGTCTTAGGGACACCCTTACAGTGGGTTTAGGAACCTCAAAGGATTCTCATAGTGAAGAGTTAAGAAAGATTCCCTCATGGTTCTGATGGAAGAAAGAGTAATCAATGGACTGAATGTTCTCCATAAGAAAGGGAAAAGACTTTACTAGAGTCTTATATACTTCTAACCTCTTATTCTGTTCTCTATGAAGAGGGAAAAAAACTACAAACACTTGTGAAGTTCATAGCCTAAGGGCACAGGATCCCTAAAAGACCTCAGATTTGATCGTGAGATTACAGAACACTTCTCAATCACATCTAAATATCACACCAACAGGGCTCTAACATAAGAATCGGTGGATTACAGTCATATGCCCAATAGTGACATTTCAGTCAACAGTGGACTACATATTAAAATGGTGGTATCCTATGATTATAATAACACTGAAAAGTCCTGTTGCCTAATGACACTGTAGCCCTCCTAGCATTGTAGCATAATGTATTATTCACATGTTAGTGGCACTGCTGGCATAAACAAACCTTCTGTGTAAGAAAAAGCCAGACCCAACTATGACGTTGAATTTTGCTGCTAGTAGGTGGTTTAAATAATGCAAGACTAAATACTCAATATATGACATGAAAGTGAATGGGGAGTCTGTGAATGATGATGTGAAAGCAGTTGAACAATTTTTGAAAACTCTAGATAAGCTAATGGTGGAGGAAAATTACTTGTCAGAGCAAATATTCAATATGAATGAAACTCCCCTCATCTGGAAATTGACACCTGAAAAGATTTCATTCAAAGGAGGCCAAGTCAATGTCAGTTGACTTGTTTGGGATCCATGTGAAAGCTACAAATTGAACCCATCTGTGATCTAGCACGGTAAGAACCCCAAGGTCTTTGAGAATACCAATAAGCACACACTTCCAGCGTTCTACAGGAGCAAAAATATATGAACCAAATAAATATGTTGCTAGGGTCATCCCCTGGGTTGTGGAAAGGATATGCAAGTGCGGGGCCCTGAGCTTAAGCTTCAGTAGCTTTATGAGAGATGTGCCTCTGCCTCTGAGTCTTCATTTTTGGAAGGCAGCAGCATGAAGAAATAATCTCCTCCTAAAACTTAGTCCAGTAGAGTGACCAGAGACATCCAGTGACATGAATCCAGAAACAGAGTGATAGAACTCTTTATGCTGGCACCCACAGTCCCTGTTGACAGGACTCTCTGTGATGTCTCCACTTGGCAATGTAGACAATTGCACCTCAGCAACTGAGGCATCATTTCTGACTGTGGCTCCTATAAGCCTGTGACACTGTCAAATACCCTTGATGAATTCCTTTTCAGCACAAACAAAGCTACCTAGAAGAGCATCTGTTATTTATAAATTTTTATAAAAACTTTCCTGTCCAGCATGACTCAGTGGTTGAGCTTCAACCCCAGAACCGGGCACAATTCCCAATCAGGGCACATGCAGGTTGCAGGCTCAGTTTCCAGTGTGGGGCATGCAGGAGGCAGCCGACCACTGATTCGCTCTCATCGTTAACATTTCTATCTCTCTCTCCCTCTCCCTTCCTCTCTAAAATCAATAAATATATATTTTATGTTATTTTTTATTTTTTTAATTTGACTATTAAAGTCAGTGAGGCTGACTCCTTTGACTTATGGGTTGTCCCAGTGACTGATGAGAAAAAATTCTTTCTTGAACCCCAATTACAGTCAGGTTCTCTTGTTATGTGCTTTGAAAGACCTGCAGTCAAATCACTTTAATTTTTAGTATAATTTTATGTGATTAATTCATTGACATCTGTCCCCAAAAGACTAAAAAGCCCGAGATCAGGAACTACATCTATTTTAGTTCACCAATACTTATCATCTGGCATTTAGTAAGTGCCAAATTAGTGTTAGTTGCTGAAAAGTGAAAGCACTTATATTAATAAATTCCTCCCTTTTACATTTTTATCCTGCACTTAACTTAATATTACCATATTTAACACATACTATTTATGTTTTCTATTTATACATTTGCACGCCTGGTTGGATTATGAGCTCCTACAAGGTTGACATTATTTCCCAATTACTTAAAAATCCCCAGTACCGAGAGAAGCAAAGATGGCGGCATAGGTGAACACCTATTGTTCTGCCCCGCGCAACGATTTAGGAACTACAACATAACGGCAGAACAGACAGCACCCAGAATCGCCAGAAAGCTGGCTGAATGAAAACTCCACTAACTGGAGTGGAGGTGGGACACTGAGACTCAGGTGCAGCGGGAGCGCAGCCCTTCAGATGGAAACAGGTTAGGAGCCTTCCCGGTCGCGCGCGCACGGGCTGGGGCTGGAGCAGCAACGCCCGTCCCACTGCCCGGATTTCCCAGCACCAGGTGAGATCCGTCCCACTGTCTGGATCCCCCAGCCCCCAGCACCAGGCGAGGTCCGGCCGAGGTCCGGGGGACGCACCCTGGAAGCGGGGTGCGGCAGAGGCTCCTGAACTGCGAGTTTCCGCGAAAGGGTCGCGCAAACCCGCGACTTGTCCCCTGGAAACTTGTCTCCTGGTTCTGGAAACCATTTATTTTTACAATCCTGGGCTACACTTTTGGTGTGCAGGCACATTTGGGGAAAGGCGGAGTGGTCTGGCAAGGGGAAGAGACTAGCGGCTTTCTCTTGGAGGTGTCTGCAGCCATCCATCCAACAGAGACCCGCGTGCACGAGCACCGCATAGGATGCAGCTGACGCTGACACTTACCTGCGCAGCTCAGAGACTCCGCCCATCCAACCTGAACACAGTCTCCCTTCACAGCCAATTGGCCGGGAGGTCAAACCCTCCTAGGGCTAACAACAAAAAGCTGGGTTTAAATTCAAAAATACTGAATACAACCCATAAAGGATTGCAGTAAGAGCACCCACCTCAGGTAACTGGGGAGGCTGAGCCACTGTCCCTTTGAAGATATCCACCACATAAAGCAGCCACCATGCAGAGACATGGAAAGAAAGCAGGTGTGAAAGAAATGGAGGAGAAAAGACGACAAGACATAGAGTTCAAAACCACAGTTAAAAGGCTTTTCAAGAGGCTCCTACAAAAGGCCGATCAACTTAATGAGAATTACCAGGAAATAAACAAGACCAACCAGCAAATGAATGAGAATTACAAGGAAATGAATGAGAACCTCAAGCAAATGAATGAGACCCTCAAGGAAATGAACAAGGCCTCTGAGGATACGAACCAGACCCTCACAGATAAAAAAAAAGGACCAACTAGAAATCAAGCTTACACAGACTGAAATAAAAAATAAAACACAAAGTCCTAAAAGCAGTCCAGAGGGCCACAAGAACCAAGCCAAAAATTTGAAATACAAAGAAGCAAAATCCACTCAGCTGGAAAAGCAAGAAACAAAAAGAATTCAGATAATTGGAGATAGCGTAAGGGGCCTCTGGGACAACCTCAAGCATGCCAACATCCGAATTATTGGGGTCCTAGAAAAAGAGAGAGAGCAAGTTAATGAAAACCTACTTGAAGAAATAATGACTGAAAAGTTCCCCCACCTGGTGAAAGAAACTGACTTAAAAGCCCAAGAAGTACACAGAACCCCAAAATATAGGAATCTGAAGAGAACCACACCAAGACATATCATAATTAAAATGCCAAGAGCAAAAGATAAAGAGAGAATATTAAAAGCAGCAAGAGAAAAACAGTTGGTTACCTACAGGGGAGCACCCATATGATTGTCAGCGGATTTCTCAACAGAAACGATACAGGCCAGACGCGAGTGGCAAGAAATATTCAAAATAATGAATAGCAAGGATCTACAACCAAGATTACTCTATCCAGCAAAGCTATCATTCAGAATTGAGGATCAGATAAAGTGCTTCGCAGATAAGAAAGAGCTAAAGGAGTTCATCACCACCAAACCAGTATTATATGAAATGCTGAAAGATATTCTTTAAGAAGAGGAAGAAGAAAAAGGTAAAAATATAAATTATGAACAACAAATACACATCTATCAACAAATGAACATAAAACTCAAGTGAATTGATAGGCTGATGAACAAGATAAACTGGTGACTATAACAGAAACATGGTCATAGAGAGGGAATGGACTGACAATTCTTGGGGAGAAAAGGATTGTGGGAAGTACAGCAAGAGATTGGACAAAAATCTTGCAACAATGGGAGAGGACATTGGGGACGGGGAGGTGAGGGTGGAGGGTGGGATAGGTACAGGGTGGAGGGGAGATATAGGGGGATAAATAAGGGGAAACAATGTAATTAATAAACTGAACAATAAAGAAAAAAATAAATAAATAAAAGAGAAAAAAAATCCCCAGTACCATTCAATAAATGTTTGTTGAACTGACATAGGCCCTGAACTGGGAATTAGTATTTCTGTCATGTATCTCCTCAGGTGGCTTACTTAGCTTCTTTGCAATCCAAATTGTTTTTGTGTAAAGTGAACAAGTTGTTCTAGAAATAATCTCTTAGGATCCTTTCCAGTTAAAAAGCTAAAAGTTATGTGACTCTAAATACAAAATGCATTTTCATATTTCAAACCACTAAATATCTATTAAGCAATTTAAATGGGGGGAAAAAAGGCCTTCAGGGCAAATTTGAGGATGTGGGGAGAAATTTTATTAAAATATATAGGATGGAAATTTGTCAATTATTTTATTTTTATCCAACAGAATTATAAACAATAAAATGTTTGACAGAAGTTAAATCAGATAATCATAAAGAATTTATGCTCTTTTGGGGCCATGAAGAAAAATCCCTAAAATGTGTGTTTATTTATTTAAACTATCATTTTAGGAAATAAAGTAGTTTGAACTTCTTGGGAATTTGAGAAATGTTATTATGACTGCTGGATAATATTACTGTATACAAAGTTTTGAAATTTCCTTTAGAAATTTACTATAAGACTAGAAAAATATAATAGAGATTTGGGCATAATGGACCATTTAGGATACTCCTTTTTACCAAATTTTACTCCTGGTGAAGAATAAAACATATGCATATTTGAATGATTCAGCATTAGTTTTCACCCTGCTCTTATAAATGTAAATTTTATATTGAATCCACAAAGTGCAACTATTGGGAAATGTAACCCAGACACAGTAGAATATCTTGAAATATTCTACTCAACATGAAATAATATTTTTCCCATGCTGAGAACTTTCCCCATTTAGTTTTATTACCATCTTCAAAGTAAATAATTCATGAACATTAATTTACTGAAAATGTACAGTATTAAGTGTCATTTGCTCCAGAGACTGAAAATAATTTTCATAAATCAAATAATTATTCAAGATGTTCCAAAGAAACATAAAAGAAAGGGAAGGCAATTTGAGAAACATAAGTAAAAGAGAATAGCTGTTTTATTTCTCATAATCTCATGCAAAATATGTCCCTTAATGAACTTTACTTCCTTTTGAAAAAAACAGAATAAAGGATATTACAAAAACACCTTTCAAGCCATAGATGCATGTCGATGGCTTGCTAGAGGATCTCAGTTTGACCATCACTAAAGAGGACCACTGGCCTCTAAAGTTCACCCAGTGGTTCTCAACCCTTCTAATGCCACAACCCTTTAATACCGTTCCTCATGTTGTGGTGACCCCCAACCATAAGATCATTTTTGTTGCTACTTCATAACTGTTATTTTGCTACTGTTAATGAATCGGAATGTAAATATCTGTGTTTTCTGAGGGTCTTAGGCTCTTCAGCAGTGACCCACAGGTTGAGAACCACTAGCAGGGTTGTCTCAGACCATCGGAAAACAGATATTTACATTACATGACCCACAGGTTGAGAACCGCTGCTGAAGAGCCTAAGGCCATCAGAAAACACAGATATTTACATTATGTTTCACTAACAGTAGCAAAATTACAGTTATGAAGTAGCAACAAAAATAATTTTATGATTGGGGGTCACCACAACATGAGGAATTGTATTAAAGGGTCGCAGGATTAGAAAGGTTGAGAACCACTGATAGACCATCCATAGTATCAGACATTTCACTGGTTGAGATTCACTCTTTGGAGATCTTTGCAGTGTGTAAGCAGGTCCCTTTTTTGTTGTCTAATTTTGGGAGGAGCACTAAATATACCAGACTTTTAATATTCAACCATGTTGCCTCTAGAACTTAGAATACAGCCATTGCCCAACCATGAAAGTAAGTCACAAATAGGAAGGAAGATCAGATAGTTGGGGACAGGAGAAGAGATGGCTTATACCTGAGTAGGACAAGCCCGAGGACCAGAGTGAGGCTTCCTTGACATTCAGAGTTAGACTTAATTGGCTTCCTTGGGGTGGGGAGAGGGAATGAAGGAATGGAGCAGGATAACTGGTGCTTAAAAGAGCAGGAGGATGGCAAAAATTAAATTTATAATTATACCAGAGACAGATTGTATGTTTTATGAGTTGAAGCTAATCAAGTTACAAAATAAAAGGTACCTGGGACTGGCTATAACCTGGGGTGGGGCAGGAGGGAAGTGAGACAGACAAGAGGGAAAAAACATGAACAAATGAAGTTAGTTTAACAATAAGGTGGGTGGACAGAATGAAGACTGCACAGGAGGTGAACATGACAGTAGTGTGTGGCTTGTAATGGGAGTGAGAGGATGGCATAGCTGCTCTGGCTGACAAGTGGGTAGCGTCGCACTACTGGGGGGAGACTTATCACTGGTCTTGTTTCTTCAGCTGACATGGGATCCCCATCCCAACCTGACCTATGTTCAAGATAATATAAATCAAGAGGGTGAGCAGGCAAAAGGGAAGTTACATTGGCTTTTCAAAGTGCTCCCTATCACGTGGGATCAACACTTACTAGAACTATTTTAACCCTTTGCTGCTCCTCTCCTGTCCTTAACATTTGTCACTACACTGCCTGGTGGTTGGGCACTGGGCTCATGGTTTCTGAGTGTATGGGAAGCCAGGACACAGGATGCAAAGCAGTTTTATATACATATATACTGAAGCATGCATGCACAGACATACTGTCTAAAGCTTGAAGAATCAAAATTACACTTAAAACCTATTTCATTATTGCCCTTTTCAAGTTGTTTTCTTTTGTAAAATGACTTGCTTTCTACATGCACTCATGCTACCTCTTACATTTGCTTCACACTTATCATCTCATAAACAGTTCAAGATCATGGTGAATAAAAGGAAATGTTCATGTTACCTCTTTAGTTGGTCATCTCTCTTCTCCAATGGTACTAAAGAAGAAAACAAGATAATCAACCAATTTTTAAGACAGGAGACTACAAAAGAAAAGCTTCCTTGAGAGCCCATTTAAGTGTGATGTATTTGCAGAGAGCCATACACAGTCTAAAGAAATAGATACAAGTGCACCACAGAGAAAAAGGCGAAACAAAGAGATGCTCTCAGAATGAGCATCTAATGCCAGCTCCCATCACGAGATAAGTACCTCCACTTCAGGGTAGACAACAAATATCTAATTAACACGAATACCTAAGTCTGTTTAACTGAACAGGCATCAAATTACGTCAAAGGGAAGAAATTAAACAGCAGTGAAAATAGGAAGAAAACTACTCAGGAGACAATTGGAGAAATGTGATCATATTCACAAGCATCCTCCTCTTTAATGCACTTGGCTAAGACATCCTCACAGCAAAGAGCTCTTGTCCTGTGAAACAGTAAAAGGAAGTTCTTCCAATGGGAGAGGATGGTATTTGTGCAGAAGGCTAGGTAATTAATAAGATCCTGGTTTGTCTATTATGTTTGCCTTAGTAGTGCCCTGAATCAAAAAAATCTGATCTGTCTCTATGCTTGGATCAAAATTAAAATAAAATAAAAATAAATAAGTGAGCCTAGCCAGTGTGGCTAAGTGGTTGAGCATTGACTCATGCCCCAAGAGGTCACTGTTTTGATTCCCAGTCAGAGCACATGCCCAGGTTGCAGACTTGATCCCCCAGTGAGTGGTATGCAGGAGGCAGCCAATTAATGTTTTCTCTCATTGATGTTTTCTCTCATTTCTCCATCCTTGTCCCTTCTTCTCTCTAGAAAAGTCAAGAAGAACATATTTAAAAAATAAATAAGTGACCAGGACTTCACCAGTCAATATACCTAACCTATTATGGCCTATAGAATTGTTAGCCAATAATCTCGAACTGGGTCCAAGAATGATCAAATTTAAATTTCTTTTACTGACATAAATTTTTGTCAGACAAGTTTTAAAGTGAAATCTTCATGGAGAATGCTTAATAAAAATCTTACATGGAAGTACATGGAGAAGATAATGTCCCAATCAGGACAGTTACATGAACTCTAAATGATTTCAGGGGCTGACTCCCGGGGAAATGTGAGCTCTTCTCTCCTGCAGGCTATGACCTTCCTTCTCCTTTAAAATTCTTCTCATTGGAGAGCAATCCACAGCTCATCTCATTTGATCCCCGATAAGTTATCCCAGAACTCACGACATACAATACGAAAACCTCTGAAAAGCTACAGGAGGTTTACACTTCTTTATTTATGCTGTCCATTCCCTTTACCCTACCTTTTCCAACAATACTCGGAAGTGGCAAGAGCCAACTGAGCATTCAGTTTTCTCCTTGAGCACTGTAACACTTTTGTTCCCCTCTTCAATGTCCTTTGGCTACCTTGGTAAATGCTAATTTGTGTATTTTCATGTTCTAAGGAAAAGAAGAAATGGAAAGTTAACATTAATCAATAATTAGAAGCACAGATGATTAACTATAAAAACTTTGGAAGGCACCTTAGAAGTTGTAAGGTCAAATCTTACATCCAGTAATTAATCCTCTTTAAAACATTTTTGGAGGAGTTTTTTCAACTTCTGTTTTAAAATCATTTAGTGGCAGGAAGCTCACTATCTTAAAAAAATCAGTTTTACCATTTTTTAACTCTATTTGGAAATTTCTTTCTTAGAGCAAGATGAATGCTACCACCTTATAACTTCTAACCATGTGCAAGGTAATCGTCTTATTTATATGTCAGTCTTTTTTATTAATTTTTTCTTACAAAGAAGAAGGGAGAGGGATAGTTAGAAACATCAATGAGAGAGAAACATCAATTAGCTACCTCCTGCACACCCCCTACTGGGGATATGCCCACAACCAAGGTACATGCCCTTGACAAGAATTGAACTGGGACCCTTCTGTCCACAGGCTCTATTCACTGAGCCAAACAGGCCAGGGCAATGTCAGTCCTTAAAATAGGGTGTTATTTCTTTCCATAGTCTTCTTTTATTCAAGCAAATATTCCTATGCTCTTTTCTATATATTTTGATAATTACATACATTCAACAAAGCCATTATGAGTACTTAAGTAAGTGAAAGTCCCATATAATACCTGGAAGATAGTAAGCATTTGCACAATTATTCAAATGATGAAATTACTGCCCTAACCAATTTGGCTCAGTGGATAGTGTCGACTTGCAGACTGAAGTGTCACAGATTCAGTTTTGGTCAAGGGCATGTACCTTGGTTGCGGGCATATCTCCAGTGGGGGATGTGCAGGAGGCAGCTGATCAATGTTTCTAACTCTTTATCCCTCTCCTTCCTCTCTGTAAAAAAATCAATAAAATACATTTTTTAAAGATGAAATTACTAAGACAAAAAGCTCTCTGGGTTTTGTTTTCTCCATCTATACTAGTACTTTGGGGAAAAATAGATATTCTCTTTAGGAAACTGTCTAATCTACAATGGTCAATATCCTATTTCAAACTTGTTTAGAGAAATAAATATAATCCTTCAATAGACTATTGTTCAGAGCAAAAGTTTTACACTACTGGTATACTTTGTGGGCTCAAACCTGTGTGTGTAATAAATCACTCCATCATTTTGTTAGCCTTTTTAGCAGCAAGAGCAAGTAGCTGGCTCATTTAAATACCCTAGATTGTTTTCACTTGAACTATTACTAAACTCAGCCTCTCTTTATTTTTATATTTTAGCAAAATATCTTATTGGTAACATTTCAGTTATGAACTGTGGGAAGACTCCTGACTAAAATGTAAATTTCCTTTACCCTCTATTCCCTTTCTCCTCTAGTTATCTATAATAATAAAAGCATAATATGCTAATTAGACCAGACGACCTCCAGGATGAAGCCAGGGCTGAGGGAAGCTCGGGTCCGGGTGCCGCAGGGAAGCTGATGCCGGCAGCTGGAGGTTGGGAAGGGGAGAAGGGGGAGACCTACTCTTGCACGAATTTCGTGCATTGGGCCTCTGGTAAAAAATAAAAATCAAAAGCTATGTATCATAGGTCAAACAGTTCTCTTTAATTCAAAAGAAAAGAGACATACTAAGGGGGTAAAATATATTCTGCACTAACAGCAAATATTTTTGTGAAAGTAATTCCTAAAGGAATAATATTGACTAATGCTTCCATTTAAACTAGGACTTTTCTAATAGACACTTTAAAAACACCCTGCAAAATAGAATTGTCTTGTATCAATTGTTTTTCATGATCCACATCTAGAACTATTTAAATACAAAACATAAAAAATGTTCTTTAAAGGACTCCAATTACTGCTTGCCAGTTATATATGCAAGGCTCTTCTATCTGATTGGTTTACATTATGTAATGATCCAGTATCTTCTCAAGAGTGTCACCTCCATTTTCTAATCATCAGCTTGATTTATTAAAATAATCAGCTTAATATGTTAAAAATACTCAAAAAATTTGTGTTTTAACTCATTTAAAGTACTGAGTTAAATGTGTATTATATTTGGAGAAAACAATATACTATAAGTAGGGAAAAATTAAAAATTGGTGTTAAGTTCAAAAGGGAATACTGCTAATGTAATAACAATACTGACTACAAGGTCTGCAGTTTTCTCTGGAACAGAGAATTCCACATCAGACATCTGAAAGGTAACAGGTCAGTGTTTGTCTAATCTCTTAGTTGTGAATTTTATTTATGACTTTGTGAGGCCTGCAGCTGTTTATATGCTCAACAAAATATATGGAAGGGAAATCTGGACATACACAAAAAAAAAATCATAGGAAGAATTTACAAACCAAGGAATGCCAAAGATTGCCAGCCAACCACCAGAAAGTAGGTGAAAGGCCTGGGCAGATTCACCCTCACATCCCTCAGAAGGAATCAATCCTGTTGATACTGTGACCTTGCTTCCAAAACTGTGAAACAATGAATTTCTGTTGTTTAATCCAGCCAGATTGTGGTACTTTCTTACAGCTGCCCTAGCAAACTAATGCATGCCATATGCCCAGAGTATATACAGGATGGATCATTAGGAGCTTATGCTATCAAACCAAGAGTATTGCCTCAAAATAAGTTCACGGTTCTTCTATGCCTCTAGTGTTCTTATCTGTAAAATAGGGATAATAATAATACCTATCTCCTAGTATTGTTGGGAAGATTAAATCCGCTGATATAGCAAAGCCCTTAGAGAGCAGTCCATGGAACGAGTATGCTGTCAATAGTTATCAGCTATTCTTGACCTTCAATCACTGAACCACATATGCCAGACTCTACGATAGGCAATCTAAGGTACATCACCAAACAAAACAGATGCAAACTTTTACCTTTATGAAGTTCACAGTGTAGTGAGAGAATGCAGACCATAAAACAAATAAGCAAATGATGCAATATATTGGCCAGTAATAAGTTCCATGAAGGGAAATAAAGCCAAAAATGAAAAAAGGAAGGGCTGAGGTTGGGAATGGCAATTCTTGGTAGGTGGCCTAGAATGTGAATTAGGTATGGGAGTGAGCCCTGTGCATACCTGGAGAACAGCCATCCAGCCAGAGAGAACAGCAAGTGCCAGTGCCCTGAAGCAGGAGCCTGCCTGCAGGACCCAATGAGCAAGAAGACCAGTGTGGCTGGAGCAGAGTGAGGCAGAGGGCAGTAGGAGATGAGTCAGAGACCTAATAGAGGACCAGGTTGTGCAGATCCTTGAAGGGCTTTGGCTGTCACCCTGAGTGACATGGAGGGTCACTGGAGACATTGAGCACAGGAATGACATGATCCATGCATTTTTATAGGCTCTCCCTGGCCAGTATAAAATAGGAGATATTATCCTGGTAGGGACAGGGAGAGGGAAGGACAGAAACAGGGAGGTCAGTTAGAAGGCTATTTCTGAAGTTCAGTCTGGAGATTACTAACCAAGCTCTAACAGGGTTGTTCTATGGAGCAGGTAAAACATAGACTACACATATTTTGACAGGAGAGATAACAGATTTTTCTATTGGAGTAAATGTGAATTCTGAAAGGAAGGAGTTAAGAACGAACATTTGGAAGCTGAGATTTGGAAACTGAACAACCAGAAGTACAGAAGTACGTGTCCATCACCTGAACTGGGAAAGACTGGGAGAAATGGGTTAGGGAATTTAAGAACAAAGTATTGTTATGGTTGTTCCACATCTTTGCCTTCTTATCTTGCCATTATGATTATTTTAACCAGAGGTAGGTTCATCAGTCCTTTCCAATTTCTTAGTTCCATCTCCTCTCAGCTTTCTTCTTTCCTAGCAGGTAATAAATCAATGCACAGTACACCCTCCTATGCAGTCAGCTCATTACAACGAGCTGTCCTTTTCTACTGCAGTGAGTATTTAGCACAACCTTCTGTTCTGGGAACATAACCTTGACTCTCTCTACCCCTCTGTGTCTACAGTCACACACCTTCCTTCTATAGTATCTGTATAAAAGAAAATGCCTGTTTCTTCTTCTTTTGAAAATTTCATTTTTCTTTGTGTTTTTTTTTCATTTTAGCCATTTTTCTTCCACTTACTCTGATTTCATTAATCCTCCCACCAATTCTTTCCCACCAACTACACTGCCTTCTCTTATACCCATGAATTCTCCAATGACTCCTCAACAGCAAAATAAATATCCTGGCCCAGCTTCCCAGCTTATCCTTTTCCTCTTACCCTTAATTGAAACTCCTTGCTGCCCAAGAGTCATGTGATGTCTCTGGGTCTCAGTTTGTTCCCTTGAAAAATAAAGGAATAAACTAGATTACAAATAAGAAAACACAGTTTGTTCTTCTGAATTGCAGGTGAAATTAATAACATTTTTACAAAATAATCCCAGACACAGAAGTCATTTTTAATGCTTTTATTTAGCAAAAGTTCCAGGTGGTTTTGAAATGCATTAGACATCTATTCATTGAAAACAAGAGAGAGGTTATTCCAAAATATTATTTAATAGCCTTATAATAATTTCATCTATCAGAGCAAAAGAACCCACCCAAAAAGGTTTTGTTTTTCTGTAGTGAAAATTACATCTCTTGACTTCTTAGACATTACACACACACAGAGAGAGACAATTAGTTAAATATTTCATTTTTAAGGTTAAATTTCATACAACACATTATTAGTAATACAATAGCTATCTCTAGTTGCTTTTAACAAGGGAGCTGGACTTCATATTATTCAATCTTGGTTTAAAAATCTAACTATAAACTTGAGGGAGAAGTGTGTCCTGTCTAGCCTTCTCTGCCCAAATCAAAGGCCATCTCCCCTGAGTCTAATAGTCATAATACATCTTTCTCTCCTCTGAACTCCACTAGGACTCACTTTATATCCTTCTTATACCTGATAGTTCCTAAATCAGACTCTCTCATGTCTGTCAATAAATATTTACGAAAGAAAAGAGTAGCAGAAAAGTAAATAAGCATCATATTTTAATAAGAAAAGTATGTACTTTGAGTCAGACAAACCTAGCTTTGCATCTCATTTCATCTATTTAATCACCATGTATCCTACACAGTTGATTTAGCCTCTCAGGGCCTTAGCTTCCTGGTCTCCATAATGGAGGTAACAAAGCCTCTCTCATAAGGTACTAGGAAGATATAAAATGATAAGATAATTAGACAGCTAACACATAAGAGGCACCCAATAAAAGTTACATCCCCTCTCCTTGTTTTAGCATGGCATTCACAGTTCAATCCTGCATTATAGTTGGTTGGACACAGGGCTACTCTCAGGCTATGAGCTTTGGAAGGCAAAGTCTAGTTTATCTTTGTGTTTCCTGTAGAATCTAAGATAAAGTAGTGAGTTGCAAATTCTGGAGGTGCAGTAACTATATACTGTATTCAACTGAGTGTGGACCAGGATCATTCCTAAGCTGGAGAACAATGACTTATGATGACTTATGGATTTGGGCTTTTGGGGCTTTTCTGGTAATACAGGGTGGGACAAAAGTAGGCTTACAATTGTTCATATGGAAAATAATACAATAATTAACTGATAATAATACAAGAATAAACTGTTTCATGTACTACGTTTGCCCTAACCTGTATAGTTCCTCTTGTGAGCTACAGCTCAGGCCGCTTTGGCCTTGAGACAGCCACCATGTTTGAAAATAGGTTGTTCAAAAATATAAGTACTCTCCTAAATTCTTTGGCAACTGATCAGAATGCCATTCCATTTCTCACGGTAGAAACTGCTGCAGAAAATCAACCTTATTTTGAGATAGAGAAGTTGAATTCACTAGTTTGCTGGCAAAACAAGTTGTGTTGAAAAAGCACTGAGTCAAATAAACTCCAGCTCATCTGTGAATAGCCAGGAAACCCTGGGCAAGCTATCTACGTTCATTGAGTCTCTATCAAACGGAGAAAATATAACTCTATTTTGAGTATTACCCAGGGTTGTAGGTAGATAAGGAAGGTGATGCCCTGGAACAGAACAGACTTTGAAGCAGGATGCAAAATAAGATATAGAAAGCCATCAATTTTTGTCACATTGAGATCTTACTTTGTCACAGTCCAGGCTTCTAACCTTATGTCCTTCTTTGGCAATTCACCAGCTCTCATGTTATAATCTCAGTATGAAAGTGTGTGTGTGTACACACACACATACAAGTGATGAAATCTACATAATGTCCTAGCTTTCTTCTGAATTCCACGTTACAAGGCAGCAAGTGTTGTCATGTCTTCATAATACAACAAATGCAGTGTCCATCACACAAAGGGCTGGTAGGCTTGCCAGCAGCAGTAACTGCACGCATCCCCTTTCTACCTGACGCTAGAACAACACTGCACAGCCCAGCCGCTTGTAGCTTTTCTCATATGTCAGTCACTGCTTCCTTTGTAAAATATTTCAAAGGCGATACAGCTCAACCAAAGCGTAACAAAAAGTCAGCCCCAGACTAAAGGAAGTGGGTTAGGGGAGAAGCCAGGGACCTGACTCTTCAGGTGGAATCTTTGTTCCTAGGTCATTGAACTACTGTCACTCCAGCTCCAAAGGAAATCAGGAGAGAGGGGAGGTAGATGGGCTGCCTACACACTGCATATGGAAGAACGCATCTTCCCAAATTTCTGAAAAAAATCTTCTTGTGCCCGGGCCAATGCGTCTTCATCAATGTAGACCGCTGGCCTTTTGGCCATGAGGAAGTACTGCACTTTCCTCAGCTTCCAGCCCATCACGTAGTAGAGCCAGCCACACACAGCCGCCGTGGACCGGCCGACTCCCGCGTTGCAGTGAACATACACGGTGTGTCCATTCTCCAGCAGTGCATGCAGAAGACAGACCGCCTGGGGCAGCATCTGTACCCGGCCTGGGGTGGAGAAAACACAGCACAGACATGTGAATAATGAAACCCCAACAGCACCATCAATAAGTCCTCCAGCACCCCGTGAGGTCACAGTGTCCTGCCCAGCGAGGCAGGGATAACACAGCCTGCTTCATTCCTTTGCTTTGAGGGAAAAGGTGAGACACTATCAAATCCTGCTAATAATGGAGTGGAGTGGCCCTGTGGAGGCAATGGGCAGCTCTGTCACTTGATTTGGCTGCTCCTTTGAGAGACTTCTGCGTCAGCTTTCCCCTAAAGAAAGGTTCACCGTTGCCTGTGATCAGAAGAGCGGTTTTTACATCTTCTGTTAGCATAGATCCATCAGAGGTTTTGAGGATTTCAAAGAGGACCTGACAGGTCCTGTCACCTCAATTTCCTTTCATCCAAAAGGATCTTCCAGGTAAATGTAAAACAGAATTAGTTCATCCCGATTAAAGAAGGCAACCTTACTCATTCAACATGTGCTAGTTTCCATTTGTCCAAGGGAATGGCTAACTTATTAATTGATACACATCGGATATTGGATAAATCGTTCATTCATTCCCTCATGGTGCAGTGTGCATTAAAACTAATTTGGTTTTTCCTTTCCTGGGCAATTATGATTATAGTTATTGCAGCTTCGTGACTACTTTTTCGATTACAAGATGATTTAGATGTCCTCTGTGCCACGGAGAGAGGATATGTATGCTCTGCTGAGGCCTGTTGTAAGAGATCCCCCTAAAATCATCACACTCCTGGATGCTGCAGTTTCTTCTGCTTACAGGTTCTCAGTCAAAGATAATTTGTGGATTTGGGGAACGGGTGGAAGAAGGTCAGTGGAAATTACTTCAAAAATGGATGGAAGCGGGAAATACACAGAGTCCGTGAAAATACAACTTCATGCCTATGGTTTGACCTCCCTAGTTACTCTCTGTCCTCAGTCGCAGAGACACAACGTGTGGTGTCCTCTGAGAGCCAGTCTCACACTGCCAGCCCACTGGAGGACCGGAGAGGTGGGAAAGCCCCTCCCTCAAATGATTTTCCTGCAGAGTTCACTGGAGCCCAGAATTCTCACAGGAGAGCCACTTAGAGGTCCCTCCTTAGCTATACCCTTATAATGCAAGTCTTGAAAGTCTAACACAACACACTGTGATCAGGCATCAGCACCCGAGAAGGGCAGACATTACCAAAGACCTGGTCATGCTCTGAAGGCCCCCTCAATTACCACTCTATCCAAGGGGCCTACCTTAGCTTCCAGCTCAGAGACAGGAGCAGAAAATCTACATGAAACCAGGACAATATTCTAATTTTGTGCTGGTGATCTGCTAATCCCTCTTACTATGGGGATCTAAAGAGCAGTTTAGAGATGTTTTAACTGGAATTCCTTTAGGTAGGGTATATTCTGCAATTCTGGGGGAGGGAGGCAGTATTGTTGTTTGTGCTGCCTACCCGGTCCCTGAGGGCATCTAAATTGGAGGCACTCCAGCTCCTACATGTCTCAGGATTTCTCAGAGTCCAAACTGGCCCATAGCTTTGATTGATGCACTGCTCTCCCTGTTCTGCTCTGAGGTTAGACCTGGGTGGGCCTGCCATGCAGTCAGTTGTTTATGGCACTCTCCCAGAGGCAGATGAGGGAAGGACAGTAGCTTAAGGCCAGAGGCTTTGGCATCTGGCTGGCTGGGTTTGAGTGGCCATGGCGGAATGACCTTTTGAAAACCTTTGTGCCTCAGTTTTTTCAGATATAACAGGATAATAATAGTTCCAAGTTCATTGTTGCTAAGAGGTGGTTGTAAATGAGCTACTGCCTGCTCAGTGCTTAGAAAACCACATGGCAGGAGAAAGGTAGAAAGAGCTGCCATCTAATCAGCTCCTGCTGAGCTCCATGCTGTTAATCTATCAAACTCCCAGTCAATCCTTGCACCCCACCTGCCTGGTCATGCACTGCCTATACCTCTGTGTGAGAGCCATATCTGGCTTGGAGTTGAGTACCTCTGCCACCAACCCTAGAAGGACCAGCTGCGCTCAATGCACCCTCATTGTTCTTGAAAACCATCCTAGGGAGCCTTAGCTAATATGTAACCTATCAAGGAATAAAAGCTCACATAACAAACCCAATGTCAACCAGAGCCCTGATTTTTATGTGTTGTGTGTTTTGGCTCCATGTAGAATTTAATTTAGTAAAAAAAAAAAAAAAGGTTTTATTCCCCAAAACAATTATACCTAAAGGCAAAACAGAAATGCAGATTTTTAAAATGTAAAATAGTCGAAATTTTAAATGTTGGCAACTAAGTTGAAACATTCTTTTGGAACTCACAGTAGGCCTTGGCTCTCAGTACATGCTCAAAAGGTCTTAGGTAAGTACAGGAATTAAAACAAAATAAAACAAAACCCAGTAACACCAAGTTGACCTGACCTGACACTGTAATCTAACTTCAGGCTGCACTTCTTCCAGGTTAATCCAACTCTGAAATGACCAAAAGCTTCCTGAAATCATACAATGACAAGCAAAGATGGTGAGAAGGAGGACCAGGGTATGTTGGGGAAGCCTGAAGCATTAGGGCTTGAAATAAGTGGGGGGCCCTAATGATATCCATGGTTTACCTAAGGCTAGGCCTGAAAGAATCAATCCTGGCACAAACTTTCAGCCTTTCCAACACATGCACACACACATCTTTCCTTTCTCAATACAAGGGCATACTGATGGCTGAATATATTATTGTTGTTGTTATTATTATTATTATTATTTTATTATACCTTCTTTTCCACCTTTGCAATGTAATATAGATAAGAATCATATTGTCTATAACATCCTCTGGTACAAACTTGGGATGAATACACCTCAACTTAGTGATTTTTCAAAGCACATTCATATCCATCATCTTATTCTACTGTTATAATCCTGTAAAGTAGAAATTATCATGCCCATTTTCCAAATGCAGGAACTAGTCTGCCCCATATCACACACCATGCAGGGTGACGAGCCAGGGCCTGTGGCTTCAAGGTCAGGGTTGTTGCCTCGTGGCAGAGCTGAACGCGGTGTGTTGAGTCAGAGGCCAGAACTCAGACTGTGACAACGGGTAGATGAGGACTCGGCAGCACTCTAACTCATGTGGAGGCCAGGCAGACCATTTGTTATCCAAGTACTGCCCTGACACAGGGCAGAACACAAGCAGAGCACTTCCTATGTGAAGGAAAACTGAATCTTCAGAGCACACTTGATTTTTCCGGTGGATGCTAAAATTGGAAGCTTTTAGGTGAAAAACACAAATCAAATTATTTTTTTTAAAAAAGAAAGAGAAAACCTAACCAATCCATTTGTATGTGACAAAATGTACAAGATAAGGATCGATGGCATAATTGATTGGAACAGGCTGGTCCTAACAAACTGTCTCCTTTCTCAGGCGTTACATGGCTCAAAACGTTTTCATATGGATTTTTCTCTCAAGTTCTAGAAATATTCAGCAGAATTAATCTATATGTTTACTGTGCTAATACTTTGACCCCCAGTCGGGGAATGATCTTACTTGTCTCTGTTTCCCAGCAGCACCCATGTCACATCACAATTCTCTCTTCACAGAGGCAGACCCCCAAAAGATTTAGATACAACTAGGGAATGAGCATGCAAATGTTCAATCCATCAGCAGGGATTTCAGGTAATCAGAGCATGAGATGGTTTCATTAAGAGCCAATGGGATGTATGTATATCTTCTAGTATACCTTCTTTTCCACCTATGCAATGTAATATAGATAAGGTTCATATTATCTATAACATCCTTTGGTACAAACTTAAGGACTTGGGACTAAGGTGGAACTTATTTCAACTTCTCTGAGCCTCATCACATATAAAATCCCAATGGGATAACAATGCTATTAAACCAGAATCAAAGAAGCGAAAATCCAAACACTATCTGGAAGCTATTGGCACTCTAACAATTTCTTCTGTTTGGAAACCAGAGGAAAAAAGCTAGACAGGACAAATATGACCTAGATTCAACCAGTGCTCTTCTGTGCAAATGAGGATTTTTTCTCCCTTGGGAAAAAAACAAAGCTTATGTGGCTAACTTAAGCTTCTTTGGATCAGCTTTACCAACAGCAGTAACCAAACGATCCCCTCCTTAAGGAACAAAAATTATACCTCATCTCCAGAGATAGCTCAGTTCACGCCCAGACGCACAAAGGTATCCAGCTCAGCCAGGACCACCTGAGATTCATGAAGAGCCAGTGTGGCCACGTGCCAGGAAACCCAATTCTTGAGGTCTTCTGTCCCCACCCACATCTTGACTATTGACTCTGGGAATATTTAGCTACTTCCCTGACAACCTATGACTCCGCTTAATTCTACCTAAAGATGCAAATGACAGATTAAAAGTGTGGTGGTCTGCAGCATATGTGTGAAGAGTTCATGTGGGCATGTATGATGTTTGAAGCAATGTTCTGAGTCAGACTGCTCTGAAATCCAGGTTGTGTCTCTGTGCTTTACCTTGGCCAGGTTACTTAAATTTTTGTACCTCAGTCTCCTCCTCTGCAAAACAGACATAACTAATTGTCCCGACTCTGGTTATGAGAATTAAATTAGTTAATACATACAATTGCTTAGAAGAGTGTTTGATACATATGGACTTTAGGGGGAAGAGGACTGATAATAGAAATGTTTCCTCCCTGGGCATCAGGATCTTTCTTCTTTCCCCAGAATAGTGTTGACCAAACTCACTTAGCCTGTGCCATTTTCACAGCCCTCTGCTGCCCCCTGCTGACATCTAGCTCATGTTACTAGTGTAACTGTTCTCTTGGCTTCAAATAACTCCATTCCTTTTCTACAAGAACCCTTTTCTCCCATCAGGCTGAAATATAGATCATTCCTCTAAAATCCAATACTTCTGTGCCTTGGCCTATACTTTCTTCCATCTGAAATGACAAGACACCACTCATGTCACCTGGCTGCTTGTTCTTCACACCAAAACTCTCCTAGAGCACATCACTCATGCCTCTCTCTCATCACATTCCTTCTGTCTTGTTGTCAGTCTTTAACATGTCTTATTGTTCCTTACCATTACATCAAAACTATGTTTCCCCAACAGCACCTATGTCACATCATAATTGTCTCTTCACAAAGACAGGCTGAGCCAGTACTTGTGCAATAAATCCAGCCTCATGATCACAACCCTTCCCTGAACTTCGTTATCTTTCTCATTCTCTCTCACTTTAATGTTGCAGTTACCGCCTAACTGGTGTCCCAGATTCACTCTGGGCCTACCCAATCCATTCTCTACTTTGTGATCAAAGTGTACTTCTAAAGGAAAAGAAAATGATTACTTGGGCAACTCCCAGCCAGTTCCTTCTACTGCTTCTCACTACTTTAGGGTAAAGTCTGAAGTCCTTATTATGCCCAAATTCCACAAGACTCACTTCCCTCACCCTCTGATAGGCAGCCCACAAGCCTATTTTCAGGTCCTACAACCCTCCATGCTCTTTCCCAACAAGGATTCTTCAACAGCTGCTCCCTCTGCCTGGGAGCCTCCCCGCTGACCCCAGCCCGCTCTTCAGATGTTAGTTCAAACACTGCTTCCTCGGATCGCTTCCCTGACTCCCCTTCCTAAATCTGCTTATCTGTGCATACTTTCGTAACTATATCCATGGATCTTCCTAACAACAACAACAAAAATATCAGTTTTAATTTCTATTTGTAGTCACTTAATAGGATTATAAGCACTATGAGGGCAGGAGTTGTCCTGCCTCTCTTTGCTACTGTATTCTCGGTCACCTGTGCAACATACACAGTAGATATACAATAAATACATGTTTAATGAATAAACAAATCAAAGACCCATGCTAAACACAATATCAACCAAGTTATCAAAAGATACCTATTAAATGTTAAATCTAAACCCTTTTCTTTACTCCGTTTCTATTATTCAGATTTAGATCAATCAATTATAGATAGAAAGGTAGGCTAGCAGATGGATAGATGATAGATAGATGAGATAAATAGACAGACAGACAGACAGACAGATAGACAAATAGATAGGCAGGCAAGGGCTTCTCTGAAACACATTTCACAAGGAGCCAACCTGATTCTGATGCTTACCTTCAGTGCTCATATCTGGAGTCGGCATCCAGATGTAGACCAAGCCTTCTTCCTTGTATAGCTTAATCATAGTGTCTGGAGTCATGGGTTCCGGGTAGCGATTACAGCCTGAGGAATTCTGTACAATATCCCATTCAGTCTGGAAATTCATTACAGCTGTAATCCCCAATTCATGCTTTAGTTTGATGGTTATGTGTTCCACTTGACGAGGGCAGCTACCCAGCCAGATATTTGGTAGAATTCTAATGAGAACATACAGAGTCAACTATTACTATTGTAGCTATGGCTTGAGATTTGAGAAGCTGCATAAAACATGTAGTATTAAAGTGCAATTTTATTCACTTCAAGATACAGGTAAAGAATATATCTCATTCCCCCTTCTTATTTTCACTTTTTCTGTGTAATACAAGCATGTAGATAGAATAAGACTATATAACCCATTAGTACCTAAAATCACATCCAAGAATCAGATAAAAATTTGTGTTTAAAGGGAGTCATGATTAACCATTTATGGGTGTTTAGAGCTAATTTGTCTCTCTTCCAGTTTTATTGTTGGTGGCTTCCTGAGGACAAATCAAGAAAATCTTCAATCTATTTTCTGAGAAAAAAAGAAGGCATCTTCTATATGTACCACTGGGTAGAAATGATTATCTTTTTCTCTTTTTTCACTTGTTCTTTTTAAAATATACTACATAATGATAATAAAATCAGATGTTAACAACAACACTAGTGAATGCACAATAAATGTAAGTGGACTTTACCTAGTTATTATAATTTACTTATTTTGGTAATTTATTTTGTATTGTAATGACTACTCATATAATTTTTCATTGCTCTGTGTATCCCTCATTTAAATGCAGCAGAGAGTAGAATATTCATCCTCTATTTTTATTAAATCCAGCTTGTTTTTTGCCTTTCGGCTATTATTGTCATTATAGATGTTAAAATAACAAAACAATTGACTAATCTCAAATTGTAGATATTTTCATTCCATCCTCAATGAAATATCTTATAAGATCTAGCATTAGCTTTCTAAATCTTGCATCCTACTTACCCTCCAGGAAAGAATAAGCCAATTTTTTATTGTTGCTTGGGTTCTAAGTCTAACGGATTACTAGGAATTTCCTTATGGATTGTTGTGGGAAAATAAAGGGAATACAATTTTAAAGAGAAAAAGTGAGAAACCCAGGAAAGACTAAATGTGACTATGAAGAGGGGAATAAGACCCAAAGGCTTTTCCACTTTAAATCCTGACTATAGGATTCTCAGATGTTCCATTAGGCCTAGTAGGCTGAGAAAAAGAGCATCAACAGGCGCCCTTTTAGCATGCTCCAGAGCTGTGCTTGACCGGACATTGCTCTCTCAATAGTTAGTCTTTGCAGGAATGGAAACTTCATAACCCCTGGGTCACTGCCCTTTCCCTCTGGCTGATGAGTGAGAATACAAACCTACCTCTATCTATATGTTCCATTATCCTTTAAAAATTCCTCCTCCAATAACCTGCTGGATGCCTAGTAGCTAGTAGTGCTAGGCTACCATACTTATTCTTTGAGGTTTAACTGAGGATACTAAAGTACCCTAAGCTGAAAGAGAGGGAAGTGGACATTTCAGTTATAAAACCAAGAATTATACCCTTTTGAACAACAATGGATTTTTGTTGGGAAAATCTTGAAGTGCACTGGTAAAATATTAAAACATAGATTCATGATAGGCAAGCTGAATTCCAAACATTACCCACAGTTCATTTGAATATTTTGTCATTAGAGGGGGTAGTACTTAGTATTTAACTAGTAAATAAATGCCAAAATAAAAAAAATGGCTAGCATGCAAGATTTGCATAAAGACAAAAAATAATTCATAGAGATATACACTGGGTAAATTGGACATTTGAGCTTATAAAAGTAAGAAATCAGAATCCCAAACCAGAGTCAGTACATAAAATCATGTTGTGTTGCTTAGAAAGGTATTATCCTATCATTTCATTCAGCCGTGCTCTGCAAGTATGTGTAAACTAACTGGGAATCTTGGGAAATACAGAATAAGTCAAAGGTAAACAGATCCAAACTTGGTACCTTAACATATATATTTCCCACATCCATTTTCTAATGGAAATAAGCCCTTGAAATACATAATCACATATTCTCACACACAATAAACACCAGTTTCTGTATCAGATTATTTCTATCTTTTTGATAACATAATTCTTCCCCTAGAAATGCCAAAAGTCAGAGTCTTATTTAAGAAATGAATATAAAACAATTCCTGATTTTCTAAGATGTTCTGGACCTACAAGATAGATAACTAAAGATAAATTCTAAAAACAAGCACTGAATTGAAGAATAGAGAAAGATATAAAGTAAATTTACTAAACCATTATATGAGACATTTAGAAAAAATACTGGGCTTGTTAAAAACACACAAATCAATAGATGCTGCTAATCAGACAGTTAAAGTGCAGTCTGTTGGTTCTAACAGTAGGTGATATATTTCTAGTATATGATAAACTGAAAGTAATGAGATGCATGATTTGCTTTCTAAATATTAATTAAACTCTTACTTATCCACTCAAAAGAAAATAATTCAATGCCATCAAAAGTCAAGTTTTAGGCATTGCATCTTAGTTTTCATTTTCTTTTGGTGTCCATTATACTTTAAACAATTTTAAAAATCAGAACTTTTTTAAAAGGTGAAAAGAAACTTGATGCAGTATGTAATTTAGGGAATAAAATTTTTTTGTAAAGGTAGTTTTAATGCAAGACATACCAAACTTCAAAGATATAAAAATGGAACAAAATATATAGTTTAAATTGACAATTACAATGCAAAACTTCCAGAGGATTAGTTTATGAGTATCTTACTATTGAGTTTTTATCAGAGCTTTCAGGCAACTGCACTACACATTATTTGGAAAAGTCAAAGTCCATGGTACCAAAAGGGCACTGACATCGGCCAGCCTAGGACAGAGGCTCCAAAACCTGGTGCTTTTATAAAAACTGCTATTACCAGGCTCTTCCCCAAAAGTATTCATAAAATGGCTCTGGAGTGAAGTCTAAAACTCTGTGGATTATTTTCCCTTAGAAATTAGCCAGAGGATGTATGTTAACAGCTCAGCAGATCCCAAAATATATGTAAAAGAAGCTTACATATTTAGTATATAGATCTCAATACCTTTTAGTAGAAGTACAAAATATGGAAATGAGAGGATGTGGATTTGCTCAACTCTACACACATGTATATCTAAATTTAAATCCTTACCTTTCTCCCAAAACAGTTTCAAGACTGTAACTGATTCTTAGCAGAGAGTGAGGAAAGGGAACTGTTAGGAAAGAACAGTTTTGAGAAAGTATGCCCATGTGTTTAATGCGTCATTTCTTCTAAAAAAGTCAAATCAATTGCTGAGTCATGGCAAATATTTAATATAATTATATCCATTAAGAATGTATTTTTGTAGAAAAAAATTATTTAACCTAGGTTTTGACTATTGCCACTCTGATCCAACAAGATTGGACTTAAAAAAAATTCATCTTAGAAATATTCCAATGTAGCTAAAGACCAGAGGAAAGAAATGCATGGCTGACATGTCTGGAACCTTCTTCAACTGCAAATCAAAACCAATTTCATTCATTTGAGTAAAGGTGGACTTGTGGTTCCAGGTAGTCAGATCACAGCACTACATCATTTGCTCCACCTGTCAGGCTAGGGCCAGTGGTACGATGGCTACTGAAGCATATGAATCCAAGCCAGCTTGCTACATCTCAGCTGTCAGTCAAAGGAGGCCTCGCAGGCAATAATGAGCACATCAGGCAGAATGTGCATTCATGCACTTTGGGGAAAACAAACAAACATGGGGTATTGGCAGGAGGGGTATGAAAAAGACAAGAGATATCAGAAAATAAGACCATTATATGGACTCCACAACACAGGCTTCATCACTAAAGGCCAGAGAAGTGGCAGAATAACCTTTTCCTGAAGGTGAACATTAGCATTATTTTTGTCCATAGGGGAAACAATTAGGAAAACCACAAGAATGATGAGATCGATGTATGAACATAGGTTTTTATTTATTTCTTATCACATCAAGAGACCACAATTATTGAACTGCAGTGCCCTCTTCTTAGCCATGCAAACACAGCATCATTTCAGAGATAGAAAAAGATGGACTTTACAGAGGTTCTTCACAAAACCCGGTTAAGAGTGTGAGTGTGTGTGTGTGTGTGTGTGTGTGTGTGTGTGTGTATATATATATATATATATATATATATATATATATATATATATATTTAGCACATTTCCTAAGTTGGATAATTGTGTTACATTTACCTTGTTTAATATTTTATGGGCAATTTGGTGTGAAATTAAAATGTGATCTTGCTTTTAAATAATGGGTCAGGAAAAAAACATCTATCATTCCTATAATTTAGATCTCATTACTGAGAAAGCAAGAGAAACATTAAAAGCAATTCCCAGTGAACTCCGAGCTTCATTAGCACATAAAGCTCCTTCTGCAGAAAATGTGTCCTCTGGTGTTGTTTTAGGTAATTAATGCCAAACTTCTAACCCAAAAGGGTGCTTGTCATAGACTCCAGCGAAAGCTGGACAACTGCTCAAAGACAAATGCCAATCTAGAGAGTGATACTAATTAACTTCTTTATTTTAAAGAAAGAGTTTTATTGTGTTTGCTTATGAATCATAGACCATTGTATATATACAGCACGTGCTCTATAATTCTACAAAATGTCTAATGTTTGATTGTGTTGACCAAATTGTTTTCTTATAAATGCAGTCACTTTCTTCGACTTTTTAGACATGCTATGCAGTTTATAACCACATGAAGCAAATATTTTTGACATATGTTCTTTTTTTCTATATTATAAAATGCCATATAATTAAATTATTTATAAATGTCTTCAATGGGTTGAATTGTGTCTTCCCAAATTTTCTGTGTGGCAGTTCTAACCCTGACACTTCAGAACATGACCTTATTCAGAGACCTGTCTCTACAAAGGTAATCGGATTAATATGAAGCCTTTAGGATAGGCTCTGGTCCAGTATAACTGCTGTCTTTATCAGAAGGGAAAGTTGGACACAGACATGTACAGAGGGAGGACAATGAGAAGATAAAGGAAGAAAAGGGCCATCTACAAAGCAAGAGGCCTGGAACAGGTCCTTCTCTTATGGCCCTCAGAACAAATCAACCCTACAGACACATGATCTTGGACTTTTAGCCTCCAGACTTTGAGACAATAAATTTCTGTCATTTAGGCAACCCTGCTTGTGGCACTTTTGTTATGGCAGGAGATGAATACAAGGTCTAAACGTTCAGACTTAAATACGTACATTCAATCATCCAGACTCCCCACATCACATATCAGATAACCCCACATCACATATACTTAAAACATTTTAGCAGATAGTTTTCATATTTCATCCTGATGTCTGGAATTCTATGACTATGACTAATGTTTGATTGTGGAGTCCAAACTGTTCTCTTACAAACACTACTACCCACTCTCCTTTAACTCCGGTCCTTCAATCCCTCACCTGAGCACCTGCAGCCTGGCTGGACCACCTGGCTTCCTTCCTGATCTGATGTCTCAGTTCTACAGTTCTGAGGTGTCTGGTTTGGAAAAATACAGTAGAATCTTGGGTCTTTTTGCTTGGCTTTCAGAGACTGAACCTCAATGTAGAATTACCTGAAATGTGTAAGAGCACAGTCTCTCAGACTCTTAACTTCTTAAGACTCTTAGTCCCAGAGCGTTAGGCCTTCTCATTTTGTATAGTTATTGCCCTGATATATGGTTTATATACCATATGGATAGATTCAAGTGGTAAATAAGGCAACCAGCACACATCACTTTCTTAAAATCAATCACAAGATAACACATAGCTAGGATAGCAACACCAACTGGTTTTCTTGCCACAACTGTCAACAAAACATTCCAATAAAATATCATCCTGGCATAGTAACTTTGTTTCCAATCCTAAGCATTCCTTGAAAGAGTACAGTGTCATGTTTAATATTTTTTCTAATAATAAACTTAAAAGGATTTGTTTAAAATTAATCACTTGCATAGTGAATTATGAACCAAAGAAGATCAAGGAAGTGATCAAAGTTAAACATATGCACTTTTCGGTATTTGTTTTAAAGTCATTTTGTCTATTAAACAAACATATAGTGATATGCCTGCTTTATGCCAGGCACCTAACAAGCAACAGTGAGGGAGACAGTCACGGTATGCACACATTTGAACCTACATTTTTTGAGGATCACAGGCAATAAGCAAATAAAGACATAAAATGTATAAAATTTATTAAATTAAATTGTAATGTGCTCTCAAGGACATAAACGGGGAGTTAAAATAAAGAACCATAACGGAGCTAGACTTCCAATAAAAGGATCAGGACATTCTTCTCTAAAGGTAACATTAAAGCTGAAAGCTGACAGGACAGTGAGGGAGAGTAGGAGGAGTTAGACTTTAGGAACTAAGAGACACCTAGAGGCCTGGAGCGAAGTGAACAAGAAGTGTGGCATGAGACAGATTGAGAAAACCATGCTAGGCCTTACTGGTGTGCTAAAGGAAATTTGTATAATAATATAAAAATAATTAAAAACCAATGAATGGTTTTTAAGCAGAGCAGTAACATGGGCTTATTTTAGAGTTTTTAAAAGATCACTGGTTGTTAAGGGGAAGAGGAAAGACTTTTTGGTAGCGATGATTTGGAATACAGTTATTGGTACAGATAAAAATGGGATAACTCAAATGTACTTTAGGAGTGGAGCCAAAAGAACTTTCACATGAATTGGATGAAAAGTTTGAGGGAACGTAAAAATCAAAAATGACCACAAGTTTACTAATATGGTATTATAATATACAATTTCTAAAAACAGATCTATCTTCAATGAAGCTTATCTATCTAGGTTTCTTTGCTAAATATTTTTACAAGTTTCAGATTAACTACCATTTTATTTACTAACCATCATGCCAATGGCAGCCATATGCTTAAAGACTTTTTTTCTTAAAGTCTTGATATCTAACTAATCAAACTTCCTTTTTAGTTTTCCACTCAAATCTTTTTTTTAATGCATCATGACCACCTTATTTTCTTCTTTTTAAAAAAATATATTTTATTGATTTTTTTACAGAGAGGAAGGGGATAGAAAGTCAGAAACATCGATGAGAGAGAAACATCGATCAGCTGCCTCTTGCACACCGCTACTGGGGATGTGCCCACAGCCAAGGTACATGCCCTTGACCAGAATCGAACCTGGGACCTTTCAGTTTGCAGGCCAACACTCTATCCTCTGAGCCAAACTGGTTTCAGCTCCACTCAAATCTTTATTTCTATAACGCAAATGTTAATAAGATAGGGGTTTTTTATTGATGTAAGGAGTTTGTCACAGGATATGTTGCCCATCATTTAGATTTAATTCATATTGAGGAAATATCCACTATAGACAATGGAATTAGTTTATTTAATCAGTTTACTAAATATATTTTTAATGTATTATTTTCACCTATGGGTCTTTATTTCAGCTCTAAAACAAAAACAAATTTAGGGGAAAAATACGGTTGAAAAATGAAAAAAAAATCGTGATTTTTCTTCTTTTTTAACGTTAATTCTTGATCATTGCCAATCATTTCACTTACTGAAATAAAAGGAATTCCTGGTGTGAAAGAAGCTTCAATTAAATACTCAATTCTGATCCACAATAACTGTTTTCATTATAATTTTATTGGCCAAAACATCATTTTAAATAGCCCTATAGTTATGCTCATCTAAGCCAGTATTCTCAAATATTAATGCACAAACAAGTCATCTGGGGATTATGTTAAGATGTGTATAGTCTTTTAGTCGATCTAGGTTGGAGCTGAGATTTTGCAATTTCACAAGTTCCCCTCCAACACCAATGCTACTGGCCTTTGAGTAGCAAAGAATACTTTTTAAGAATACTATTTAATCAAAATATTATTATTATATTACTAGAGGTCCAGTACATGAAATTTATGCATTGGGGGGGAGGCTGTCCCTCAGCCCAGCCTGCACCCTCTCCAATATGAGATGCCTCAAGGAATGTCCAATTGCCCATTTAGGCCTGATCCCAGTAGCATCAGGCTTAAATGGCCAGTTGGCGACATCCCTCTCACAATCCAGGACTGCTGGCTCCCAATTGCTTGCCTGCCTGCCTTCCTGATGGCCCCTGACCACTTCTGCCTACCAGCCTGATCACCGCCTAACCACACCCGACAGCCTGATTGATGCCTAAATGTTCCTCAGCCAGCCTGATTGCCCCTAAATGCCCTCCCCTGCAGGTCTGGTCACCCCTAACTGCCCTCCCCTACAGGCCTGGATCCCATCCCCCAACTGCCCATTTTTGCAGGCCCGGTCACCCCCAACGTCCCTCCTCTGCCTGGTCACCCCCTAACTGCTCTCCCCTGCAGGCTTGATCGCCCCTAACTGACCTCCCTTGCAGGCCTTGTCCCTCCCAACTGCCCTCCCCTGCTGGCCATTTTGTGGTGGCCATCTTGTGTCCACATGGGGACAGCCATCTTTGACCATATGGTGGCAGCCATTGTTATGTGTTGGAGTGATGGTCAATTTGCATATTACTCTTTTATTAGATAGGATTATACAAGGTAGTTCAATACAATTCATAATGCTCATGTGCACTGAGAAGTAATTAAATAAGATTTCCTCCTAGAGCAAACAAAAAATAAGCATTTGATCTGTATTATTGATGTTAATATTAGAGGCCTCATGTCATCCATGTAGGAATGCTTGCTATTTTTAAAAGTTCTGATTACAGAAAACTTTAAAATCCCCTTACCCCTCTTTTTTAATTTCCCATCTACAGGAAGCCAAATGGCTGTGTTCACAAAATGACCTTCCTTAGTTCTAAAGCATTCCTCCTTTCTCCTTGTTTACGGTGCTCATTGGCCTCTTGGTAGGAACTTGAAACTCCCTTTAGTGTTATATTTTTAAATATGCAGTTTGAGATTTTACATAGGGATCTGAAAACTGGGAAAAATACACACAAGACTTGGAATTTATGGGACACTAAGGAGTTTAAATGGTTGAGAACTCTGGTGCAGTTAGTAGTGCTGCATTCAAGAGTGTCAGAAATTTGATAAGGTTCCAGAAAGACAAAAAATAAACATCACTTCTCCCCTTGGAGTTATGAGTAGGGAACAAAGAGAGATGCATAACTGAAGAAAATACTGTGATATTGGGACCTACACAATCCCTGGGAAATTTTGCTTGTTTCATTCAGCCGAGAGTCAGACCACATAGAGTATATTTTATGATGTCCAGAGAGAAGCCAGGATAGCCAATAAACCCTCCGATGAATGTGCAAATCAAAAAGGCCTGTTTTCTTAAGTTACCACAGATCCTGAGGACCCACAGATATGGGAGAACAAGACAGGTTCAGTAAAGCTTGATCTACTTATGCACTTTCTAACTAAGAAAAGTCTTAAATAGTCAGACATATATTCCAAAACAACTCACAAAGAGAATTAAGCATCAATCATGTGCAAACTATCACTGTCATGTTTAAACAGGTAAATATCAAATAACCCTAATCATCATGAAATTGCATTCAGTTGTATAGTGGTCTTACATATGTACTTAATTCATTCTGGCAAGACCTTCACAATACATTTTTATTTAAGATCATCCATTCCACTGAGCATACATAGCTTCTATTCACTAATATACATTGCCATCAGTAACTGCCATGTACAGGCTGGTTAGTTTCACATCTCCTGCCTCCAGCTCAGACCTCAATGCTGTACTGGAATTCTCCACTCAATGTCCTGTGTCAATTAAATGCCTCTTCACCATCTCCACCCTTTGTTCCCCACTCAAAAACCTAATTCTCCTCCAGGGTTCTTGATCTCCATAAATTGCATGCACTGCAAGCCACCCAAACTAGGAAACTTTTCTTAGTTCTTTCCTCTTCTCCTTTCCTGCAGTCGTTAATACTGTCAGTCTCCTAAATAGCTGTCAAATATGTCCACTTTCTCCCATTATCTTTGTTTCCCCTCAGTCTCTCAACATTTAAGAAGAGAATTACATCAATAGCCTCATAAGTGACCACACAGTCTGTCTTCCTTCCACTATGTAGCTAAGAGTGATCCTTATAAAACACAAAACTGATCACGTGACTCCACTACCTAAAATTCAAATGTGATTCCCCATAACTTTATGAAGTTTCAAATTTTTAGTCTGACCCTTGTGAATCTGATCATATATATATATATATATATATATATATATATATATATATATTACTAATCCATAATCCCCATGTGAACCCCACCCTACAATTTAGGGGAGAGATTTGCAAGTCTCCTGAAGCACCATGCATTTTCCCCTTCCCTGCCTCTTATCCTGCAGTTCTTCCTCTTGGAATGCATTCTCACTGCTCATATATCTAATCAAGATTACTCAATCTTCCCTGATCCCCCATGACTCCTCCTTTGTGTCCCAATAATATGTACAAATGATTTATCCACTCTGGACTCTCACTCTGAAATGTTGGTATTTCTGAGCATTTACTCCTCATTGCTGTGAGCTCCTTGAGAAGAATGTCTTATTGATCGCCATATTCCCAGAACTTAACATCATATCCAGCATATAGTTAGCCCTTAAAAGCAAATAGATAATTAAATAAATGAGTGAGTGAGTGAATGAACAACTATGGACTATGGCTTTTGCAAAACTGTGGTGAAGGTATTTTCAACTCTGTTATCCCAAGGATATATGTGTTAAATTACTGGTTGAAATTAGCTCAAAATACCAATTTTCTCTGCAGACAAATGTAAAAGCTGTTATCAGCCATAATATAAATCATGTAATTCAACATGTTTTCTTTTTGCCTTAACTGCAAGAAAAAATAAAAATAAATTTGGTGTCAATAGTAGTAATTAGACTGTCTCAAGTCCCCAGCTATTTCTATCACATTCACTCTAATAAATGGTCTATTTCTAACCTGAATTCTTCAACTACACATTATTTCTTTCATAAATTAATTTACTATAAATTATTATAATATTTACAAGTACATGGAGGATGGTGCCAAAATATCAGTATTTTGGAGGATTGGTCCCATGCATAACCAGTCACATAAAAACTAGAGTCCAGTTCTGTGGGAGCCATATAGACTTGCAGCAACTTATCAGACACCTTGAGCTTTTTTGGTCAGCCCAGTTCTACAGCTATGCATGTCAATCCAAAGGTTCCACTCACATAAAACTGATAGAATATTATAGCTGCCAGTACAATTCATCTGCAATAATAAAGTTCCACTCATGCTTGGAATGTGGTCACATTTTCATTAATTATAACCCATGGACCATAGCCATAAGTTTCATTTCATGACATGTCGTATTTTAAATGTTAGCTGTTACTGCAAGTGGACAAATTCAGCAGACAATAATAAATGTGATTCTGGAGCAGTGATTCACAATCTTGCCTACATACCAGAATCACTTGTAGGTATCTTTAGAAATATTCACACAAGATCCTCAATAAAACAGAATTCTGAGACAGAAATTTTTTTTTCAAGCATCCGAATTGATTTAAGGTAGATTGAGGCCCCAGGATCACTGAAGTAGAATGAGGGAGAGGTCAGAGTTGGAGATAAAGATTTGTCATCTTTCTCTTGACAGGGAATTGCCTAATAATACTGTCTCATAAGGTGAAAACAATTCTACCTTTTAAAAATTAAACTGTATATTTACTCCCACTAAATGAAACTGGTTATAAACTCTGAATTTAAAGTGAGAAAATAGAAATGATTAGTCATTTTTAAAGTATTTTCTGTCTTTATAAAGGATGAATTGAAGCATTTCTTCAAGTACCATGTAGTGATTTAACTGATTTGTAGACTTACCTCATAATAATCTGGCCACTCATTGTATATTGCAGGCTTTGTGGCACTTGCAAAATTAAGCTTGCAACCTTTACAAAATCGTTGGAATCTCTCCTGACTTTACTTATAATGTGTAAATTGAGAGAACTGAATTAAAGAAGCACTTTCTCAACTCACACTGTTTCACAGACGTGTCTAGATATTACAAGGTGGACTGTGGCTGAGGGCACAGACCCTGGAGCCGATCTGCCTAAATTTGAATCCTGGATTCACTAATCACCTAATGTTGGGCAGATTAATAACCTGAATATAAAATGGCATTAACAATACTATTGACACCAAATTCATTTTTAATTTTTCTGGCAGTTAAGGCAAAAAAGAAAACATGTTGTGAGAGTAAGTGAAATAATGTATGTAAAAGCATTTAGAACATTTTCATGCACGTGGTAAGAACTATTGAAGCATTAGTTATTATTTCTATTACCAATAGTACACCCTCAAAAAAAGTCTGGGCCTTAAGTATGCTAATATGTTGGTGAGCCTCTAACAAGGAGACACATCACATAGCATTTCAAAAATATATTTGACCAGTTAACTCTTGGTTACAGGGGAGCACATGCTAGGGAATACTGGACTACATGATTGCTACGTCCCTTTAAACTCTAGTATAGTACAATTGATCTCAACATCTGAGAGACTCAGAAAACTATGTCCCATGAGCCAAGTGCAGCTTACCACCTCTTTTTGTAAATAAAGTGTTCATGAAACACTGCCATGCTCATTTGCTTACATATGGTCTGTACCTATCTTCACATTATAACAAAAGGGGTGAAGGGCTGCAACAGAAAGCAAGTGCCACAAAGCCTGAAATATACACTGAGTGGCCAGATTATTATGATCTCTGGATGCATAATAATCTGGCCACTCATTCTGTGTGTGTGTCTGTGTGTGTGTGTGTGTGTGTGTGTGTGTGTGCATGTGTGTGTGTGTATGTGCATGTACACACACACACACACATATATATATATATATTAGAGGCCTGGTGCATGAATTTGTGCATAGGTGTGGTCCAGCCAGCCTGGCCATGGGAAGGGGACATGGGCAGTTGGTTGGGCTGCCTGCTGGTCAAACTCCTGGTCGAGGGGACAATTTGCATATTAGCCTTTTATTATATAGGATATACACTGAGTGGCCAGATTATTATGTGCTCAGAGATCATAATAATCTGGCCCAGTGATTCTCAACTTTTCTAATGCTGTGACCCTTTAATACAGTTCCTCATGTTGTGGTGACTCCTGACCATAAAATTATTTTTATTGCTACTTCATAACTGTCGCGACCCACAGATTGAGAACCACTGCTGTAGAGCCTAAGACCATTAGGAAACACAGATATTTACATTACGATTCATAACAGTAGCAAATTACAGTTATGAAGTAACAACAAAATATATTTTATGATTGGGGGTCATCACAACATGAGGACCTACCTGTATTAAAAGGTCACTGCATTAGAAAGGTTGAGAACCACTGATCTGACCATTCAGTGTATACTGTCTGACCTTTATAGAACCAGTCTGCCAATCCCTGCTTTAGATGCGTAAGGTACGGGAACCTTATCGCTCCTCAACAAAGTAACTTGATCATCAAGATAAATTTTATTTTATGAATGGACATTTCTATTCCATCGAGTCAGTTGGCTGGAGGAAGAAAGGAAACAATCATCTGCATGGGATGCGAAGAGAGTGGCTATGGTAGTGGAAGGGTCTCAGTGATGTGGCTGGAAAGGATGAACAGTGAGGATCACAGAAGAGCTGTTGCTGGGGAAGCAACAGAAAGCAACTGGGAAAACAGAAAGTGACCTGAAGGCCTTGATCCTCCTTAAAGGAGCTAATGTAGGATGGGCCCTATTTCCAATCCCCTCCTTAAAGGTCTACATACCCCCAACAAAACATGAGATTGTCTTTATAATTACTTCCATTAATCAAATACAAACTGGAAAAATTGTTTTGTTATGCTATTTGATTCTTACAAGATGGGTATTATTACCCTAATTTTGTAGACGAATTAACCAAGGCAGAGTTTAAGCAACTTCCTATATCTAATCAATGGCTGAGCTTGTGGTCAAACCTAGTTTACCTACCCATCTTGGATTTTCCATTTGCCTTTATTGAAATTTTCCAGTTCTAGAACTTCTCTTAAATGCAGAGGAATGGGACATGAAATTCTGACAAGATTTCTTATGCACTGTGCAAGATCATTATCATTAAGCGAAGCCTTACCATTTCTACCTTACTAATAATCTAATGCTGTCTATCATTATCATTAAGTGAAGCCTTACCATTTCTACCTTACTAATAATCTAATGCTGTCTAAAGTTTAGCTCCTGGGTGAGAGGGAGCAGGAGGAGGGTGGATAGGCAAGGTGATGTAAGGAATCTGCCTGCATCCTGCACAGATAGCAACACTGATTGAATGTATCTTACCAAGAAAAAGAAAGGAGAGGATTCATTCAATATGAATAGAAACACAGGAAATTGTTGAATAGACAAAAATGCGGTTCCAAATGGCAGCTGCAAACCTTATCTCTTATATTCCATTGCTACAAAGACCAGTGTAGTCAGCTTTTGTTAGCCAAATGTGAAGTAGAAGAAATATAATTTAGTGTTTAGAAAATATGCCTAATTTATCATCAACGCGACACAATTTGTCCTGAAGTAAGGAATTCTCCATCAGCTTTTTAAAATGATGGTGATTAAGTAGATTACAACATACATCCAATGTTCTTTTCTTTTCATTATTTGTGGCACCCTGATGAAAAGTAATTACGCTTTGGTGAATTTTCCTCTTAGATGTAATTTGGACCACTTATCTGAGATTCTCAGAAGGGAGCTGACTTGACAACTAAAAGAGAACACCTGTTTCTATCAATGTAAAGGCAGCCTTCCTCTGCCGCTGCTGAGCAATACACAGCATTTCCACAACCCGAAATATCGGGGGATATATTAAAGGATTGCCTTTTCCATCCAGCCAACAGAATTAGGAACTAAATGGTATATTTTTATGTTTACACAAGGGAAGAAGAATGGCCATGAATATAAAATAACCAAAAAATAACAGGAAGGATTGCAGTAGGTCCTTAATTATGCTGATGTTCACTCTATTGTCCAACACACTCAGCTTCTCAGATGCATTTTTTTAATCTCTTAATTTGAGATTTTGTTACTTTATATTGTTTCCCACACACTCTCTCTGTGCATGAAAATTCTATCCATCTGCTTCTCATTGATATTAAAAGTAGTTGGCTGATTGATGTGACACTTATGGTTCACAAAAGGAAGACGGTCCCGTAGCTTTATTGAAATACTAAATAATACCATTTTCTGAAGCTTCAAACATTCTTATAAGAGGCTTTATTTGTTCCTTTTATACTACTATGACTTTGACTTTTCCATCCTGTTTTAACAAACCTCAAAAAGCATTTTCACAAATACAACTATTTGGGCTCATTTCATTCTCTAGATGAATATCACAAGGAAAATAAGTATAGTACCAGAGATCTAAAACACAATTTAGGGATTGAATGAAAGTCAGTTAATGGAGTGCAAAGAAACTTGTTTTCCTTTGTCTACTTCACCATCTATTTTTGTTTGCCTTTACTAATTTTCTGGTGCACTCTATTGAATGGAAATCCTGTAACAAGTTATTTGGGTTGTTTATCTATGTGGCACATTATAATTTTGAGCCCTATTGATTTTTTAAAGTATTTGCAAGACAGAAACTTTTAAAACCTTTCTACTGAAACATAATACACTTTAAAATCACATATAAATGTACTGCTCAGGATATGTTTTACAAAGTGAATATATCCATATAGCCAGCACCCAAAACCAGAAACAGAACTTCTCCCCATCCTCCCTAGTCCTTACAAGGAGAACGACTGTCTGGACTTACAAACAGATTTGTTTTTGCCTGTTTGTGTGGGGTCATGAACTTCTGTTATCTTGCTTAACCTACAAGCAGAAACAGAGGCATGTAGACAAGGGGGAAACTGTATAATGCCCTGCAACTCTTGAAGAATGAAGTCTAGACATTTCAACTGATGTGCTTTCCACAGCGTTGCCTGATCTCTATAAAAGCCTTCCTAATAACCAGTGAAAGGAGAAATCCATATGATAAGCTTATGGTTTTTGCATATTAATTTCTAACAGTTTTAAACATAAGAATTAAAGGATGCTCCCCCTGAAAGTCTTCATCTAAAGCAGACCTTTGATATTGTCTCCCTGATCTCCAGAAACTCCTCATCTAGGCAGGTTAAATGCAGGAAAAGGGAGTAAGAGACACAACAATCGTCCAGCTGATTTTTTTCCGTTGAAGCCACAGCATTCATCTATTATTGATATTATATTAGTCAACATTCTCCAGAAAGAGAATTGTTAGCAAAGCATTTTACTAGCAATATATAAAATAAACAGTGAAGGTAAGAGGAGAAGCACCCCTAGAGGCAGCAAGTGATATCTAGGAGTGTTAACCTTATGTGTCAGCTTGGCTGGCCAGAGTACCCAGGTATTTAGTCAATCGTTTTTCCAGATGTTTCTGTGAAGGTATTTTTTATTTTTTTAATAATTAATTTTTTATTGTTTAAAGTATTACAAATAGTAAGTAGTACATATGTCTCCTCTTTTTTCCCATTAACCTCCTCCCAGCTTCCCCTACCCCCCAGTACATGGCCTCACCTGCCCCCGCAGTGTCTTGTATCCACTGGTTATGCTTATATGCATGCGTACAAGTCCTTCGGTTGACCTCTTTCACCCCCTACCCCCAACCTCCTCTGCCTGTGAAGTTATTTTTTAGATGAAATCCATATTAAATCAGAAGTCTTAGGGTAAAGGATATTACCCCCATAATGTGGATGGGCCTCATCCAATTAGCTGAAGACCTCAAAAAAAAAAAAAAAGACAACTCCCAGGAAGGAGAGAAAATTTAATGAGCAGATAGCCTTCAGACTTGAACTGTAATATTGACTCTTCTCTGGATCTCCAGCCTGGGCAGTAGGCTTCAGGAGATCAGGGAGGTTTCTCTGAACTTCATCAGTTCTCCACTGTCCTCATCTCAGAACTACCTATATATTTGTTGACCAAGTAATATATTTTTAAGTGTTAATTTTACCATTTTCTGCACAGGCTATGCAATTCTAATAATGGCACAGACAGTACAAAATTATTTCAGGACCAAGAAGCAGAAATCAAAAAATAATAATTTAACTTTTTCTGCTACTGAAAATTTTCTTGACTGTATGAAATACGAAAGAGATTTTGATTTACCATACTTGGGAGTCCAATAGAAATTCAAAGATGCCTTCAGAACTTTACAAAGTCTGTCACAGTTATTACAACTTGACCTAGAGTCTAACTCATTTCTTTGTTTCCCCAGCAATAGAAGGTCTGAGAAGTCTGTTAACTGAGATCACTTCCTGGTTACTTAAAATTTAACTACGAAATAAGGGAAATATTTGGCTTATCTATATATATAAAAGGCTAAGCAACTGTCTGACCTGCTAATAGATATGGTGCGCACTGCCCACCAGGGGGCAGACACTCAATGCAGGAGCTGCCAAGTGACAGCAACTTTGCAGAGTGCCCTCTTACATTCCAGGACCTCTATGGGGATGTTGGAGAGCCAGTTTCAGCCCATTCCCCATAGGCCAGGCTGAGGGACTTCATCTGCCGAAGGGATTCTGCTCACTCTGCAGATGCCCTACAAGCCCCAGCACCACCCCAGATGTGGCCAGCCAGGAGAGACTGTGGGAGGTTGGCTCCAGGGTGTGTCTGGCCCATCTTGCCCAATCCTGCCCTGCTGGCCACCTTCTAATTAATTTTCTTTCAATGTGCACGAATCCATCACCAGGCCTCTAGTAGCTTGATAACTGGCTATGAGTTACCAACATTAAAATCAATCTGCTCTGGCCGAGTGGCTCAGTTAATTGGAGCATCTTCCGTACACCAAAAAAAAAAAAAAAATTTGTGTGTTTGATCCTTCGTTGGGGCATGTGTGGGAAGCAACCAATCAATGTTTCTCTCTCACATGGATCTCTCTCTCTCTCTCTCTCTCTCTCTCTCTCTCTCTCTCTCTCGTCCTCTCCTTCCTCTCTCTCTAAAAATCCTATCTAATAAAAGAGAAACATGCAAATTGACGATATCTCCGCTATGCCGAACAGCCACTCAGGATGAAGTATGGAAATTAACCCACCCAAGATGGTGGTTAATTTGCATAGCCAGGCACAGATCGAAGACTGAAGACAGCGAAGAAAGAAGCCAAGTGCTGCAGAAGGGAACAACGCTGCGGAGAAGCAAGTGGGGAGGTGGTGAAGGGAGGGAAGCAGGCAGGGCTGTGGAGAAGGGAGGGAAGTAGGCAGGGTGGCGGAGATGGCCACAGGAAGCCCTATTCTTTCAGGAATCTTCTTCCTATAACAGGCCTCTAGTAAATCAATAAAATCATATGCTCAGTGAGGATAAAAAAGTTTAATGAAGGAATGAATCAATGAATGGAATAATCACAGACCAAATTCACCTGATTATCACATTAAGAACAGAAAGTACAAAATATTTTATACTTCAATTTCATGTTGTGACCAGTTAATAAAGTATCAAGCAGAAAATAAAGAAAGGGGGGAGGATACTAAGATAGGGAAAAGGGGACAGGAAAAGCCAGAGGGAGATTAAGCAATAGCCAGAGAAACAGAGGCATTGTGGAAAACAGTAAAACAAAATGAGGTGGGGGCCACTAAGAGAAATAGTCCAGAAGTATAGGATAAAGGTATAAAAATAGGAGAAGTGGCAAAGAATAAGGGCAAGACCTGATAAAGATGCATCTGTAGGTATAGTTTCATACATGCCATTGCATCATCTCTAGTTCATGAATTTCCAGATTTAAACTTCTCATTACTCATCTTTGAAATGTGAATTAGCTGATTAATTACAGTTCACAGTGTTAGGTGGGTTTTTTGTCCTATTTTTAATTTTTCCTTGTCATAGTGGTAGCAGCCAGGTCAGATGTTATTATTATATTAGAGGCTCGGTGCATGAATTTGTGCACCAGTGGGGTCCCTCTGCCTGGCCTGCGAGATCGGACCAAAACCAGTTCTCTGATATGCCCTGAGGGGTCCCAGATTGCAAGAGGGCGCAGGCCAGGTGAGGGACCCCACCAGAACACAATCAGGGCCAGGGAGGGATGCAGGAGGTTGGCCAGCCAGGGAGGGACCACAGGAGGGCTCCAGGGCATGTCCGGCCCATCTTGCTCAGTCCCAGTTGGATGAAGCTCAGCAGCAAGCTAACCTATGGTTGGAGCATCTGCCCCTGGTGGTGAGTGCACATCATAGCAAGCAGTTAAGCAGCCTTAGCATATCATAATCATATTACGCTTTGATAGGTTGAATGGATGACCAGACAATAAAACACTAAGCATATTAAGCTTTTATTATATAGGACTAGAGGCCCAGTGCATAAAATTTGTGCATTTGGGGTGAGGGTGTCCTTCAGCCCAGCCTGCACCCTCTCCAATCTGAGATATCCCTCTCACGATACAGGACTGCTGGCTCCCAACCGCATACCTGCCTGCCTGATTGTCCCAACTGCTTCTGCCTGCCAGCCTGATCACCACCTAACCACTCCCCTGCCAGCCTTTCTGACACCTAACTACTCCCCCACCAGCCTGATTACCCCTAACTGCGTTCCCCTGCTAGCCTGGTCACCCCCAACTGCTTTCCCTTGTAGGCCTGGTCACCACTAACTGCCCTCCCCTGCTGGCCTGATCACCCCCAACTGCACTTTCCTGCAAGCCTAGTCATCCTATTTGCTCTCCCCTGCTAGCCTGATTGCCCCCACTTCCCTCCCCTGCAGGCATGAACATCCCTAAGTGACCTCTCCTATTGGGCCCAGTTAGCCCTAACTGCTCTCCCTTGCTAGCCTGGTCACCCCTAACTGCCTTCCCCTGCTTTCTTTGTTTCCCCCAACTGCACTCCCTGCAGGCCTTGTCCCCCCAAACTGCCCTCCCCTGCAGGGCTGATCCCCCCAACTGCCTTCCCCTATAGGCCTGGTTGCCCATAACTGACCTCCCCTGCTGACCCAGTCACCCTAACTGCCCTCCTCTACAGGCCTGATCATCCTTAACTGCCCTCCTCTGCAAGCCTGGTCACCCCAACTGCCCTCCCCTCAGGCTTTGTCACCCGTAACTTCCCTCCTCTGTAGGCCTGGTCCTCCCCATTGACCTCTCCTGCTGGCCTGGTCCCTCCCAACTGTCCTCCCTTGCAGGCCTGCCGTCCCCCCTCCAACTACCCTCTACTGCAGGTCTGGTCGCTCCCAACTGACCCTGCTTGCCAACCTGGTCGATCCTAACAGCCCTCCCCTGCAGGTCTCATCCCCCCAACTGTCCTTCTCTGCCAGCCTAGTCATCCTTAACTGCCCTCCCTTGCAGGCCTGGTACCTCCCAACTGCCCTCACCTGCAAACCTAGTACCTCCCAAATGCCCTCCCCTTGTGGTGGCCATTTTGTGTCCACATATGGACAGCCATCTTTGACCACATGGGGGTGGCCAACTTGTATGTTGGGAGTGATGGTCAATTTGCATATTTTTCAAGTAGAGAGTAATATTAAATGATCTTATGAAAAAGGTATTTTGAAAGTTGATGTGCTAATGTTCAAATCCATTTCTATACTCAATTAATTACATATCTCTCCAGGTTCTCTGATATCATTTTTATCATCTTTTTTATTCCACTTTGACTAGAGTAACAATATATAGTTTAAATACCCTGAATTAAAGGATAAACTTTTGAAACCTCATCAACTGTCAATAGCCACTATTCTGGCTAAGGACCACTGACCACTGCATTGCTGAACTCTAGAATGGTTCTTTCACTTTCACTGCATCCCTGGGCTTTGTTTCCTTCAAAAAGATGTGAAGTAATGAAAACATCACCTACAAGCAATGAGATACACAAGAGGTCCTATTTAACATCTCTAGTAACATCAGAAACAAGAGGTTGCTCAGAAGGAAAACTCAGGGGACAGAGTAAGCTCAGAAGGAAAAAGGATTAAAAAAAATCCATGTTACCTCCTGCTATCACATAACAGCTGAACAAAACTAGCCAAGTCTATAAAGGAAGTCTATTTTCCTTCATCCTTCCCACTTTCTTCTGTCTTTCCTCCTTTATCCTTCCTTTCTAACTTTTCTATAATATGACTAAGCAGCAACTGTAAATATACAAGTAGCTTTATAGATACAGAGATATTTCACTGTGAACAATAAAATGGTTCCTGGTAATTTATATACTACTATTTGTGTAGCAAATTGACCATGTTCAAAATCAATTTATCATTTTGAGATATTTATTTTTCCATCTTTATTGTTCATTAATTTTAGCTTTAGGTTTCTCTTCCCTCCTGAAACTAGACCAAAAGACAAAAATAAAAGGCTGAAATCAACTCTCAAATGTTTGGGGAAAACACCAAATATATCTCTTTGAGCTTTAGGACTTTATATATTAAGTTTCCACAATGAGGAGTCACACCTGATATAGCTAAGCTGGAGCAGCAGTAGAAGAAAAAAACAACATAATGTGGTTTGCACTGAAAGATCCTTTCATAAAATGCCATTCTCTAACACCAATATGCCAGTTCATAATGACAAATGCAATAAGCATGTCTGAGAAGAGGGCGTAGCCATGGAAATGTCAGCGGCTAAATTAAGATTAATAATAATTATCTCAGAAAAGCAAAACAGCCAAACAGGTGAGTATTTTGGAAGAAAGCAGTGTTTGGACAGGATCTACAATCTAGGGAAATGGGAAGTAAGACAAGAGTCAATACAATTGTTCAAGATTACGAGATGGGAGGAATAAAAAGGCATGTTAAACTACAAGGCAAAAGCCTGAATAAATAACCCTTTTTGAAAAATGGCATGAAAGTGATAGAGGGGGGGGAAAGGATTCTGGTTCTTCTTATAATTAACTCAACTTCTCTAGACTTATATAAACTATACAAATTTGAAACTTAGATTAGTAAAAATAAGTAGGGTTCTTTTTGTCATTTATTTGTGTCCAGATGTATGTTTTGATCAGAAGTTGATAACAAAGTCTGTGGTACAAGAAAATGGAGGCCTCTCTTATGAGCGAAAAAGAGAGGCTTGTGGAGAATTGGGGATGACAGTATCTTGGTAGTTTTGCTTCCCATTTTGCTCCTCTAAAATATGAGGGAATTCTGTGTGTGTAAGATTCCTCTTCTCTCATAGTCAGAAGTAGCTGAGGGTTATAAAGCAATATTATGGTTTTACTTACGCGATATAATCATTGTACAACAACTAAAATCAATTCACTGCTTTCCTTAGCCCAGATCCTAGAGTCTTGGCCTAGCACTCTGTCAAACACATCATGTGGCCTGTGGGTGAAATACAATCCCTTTATTATAAAATGAAGGGGTTGTATGTGTAGATGTTATCCGTGCGTACATATGTATGTGTGTGTGTGTGTTTCCACAACAGCGCTGTCAGCTAAAACTGTATTCCCCATGTACTTTACCAGATATGTTTTAAATGACTCCTAAGAAATAAGAACTAAAGGATATGTTTTCATTAGCCAATATTATTCTTAGGATTCTAATATCTATCACCAATATTTTATATGATGTTAAAAATAAATCATCTGTGCATTGATATAACCAGTATTTTTCAGATTAATATTTATACATGCTAATCAATTAAACTAATATTTTCACATCTACTGATTCACTTATTAGGAACAAAAGGCTACATGACATTCAGGAAGAAAAATTAAAAGGACTTAGAAAAAGAAAAATAGGAAAGGCATTTTACAACTCATCAAAGCATGAAAATAAATATCTTGCTTTTCCAAAACAATTCTGTGAACAGAAAAGTCAAAATAGAGCCTTTATGATATAGACATAGTCAACAGCAAATTTTATTCTCATGTATAGCAAGAAATACATGTATTTTAATTACTGTTTCCTAACTGATCCATCCCCCATGGGTTTCATAATCCTTCCAAATATGAGACTATGTTCTAAGAAATGAGTTCTTTTAAGCCAATTTACATGGTCACAATCAATGACTGATAAAGTTATATATATATATATATATATATATATACACACACACACACACCAACCTCTGAAAACACAAGACAGAGGCATTCCCTAATGTATCCACTGACTCTAATGTACTAAATAGATCCCCTGATCTTCCTGAAGTGGACCTTCCGCCAGTGACTAGAAAAACATGGCCTGTAATTTGTAACCTACTAAGACTCCATTTTAGTGTGTTACTTAGACTTCGTTAGGCTTTTTCTGAAAGTGACACAGAAAACTGCAGAAAAAGCCTATCTCAGCTTGTCAAAAATATTCTGTCTGTATTCTGTATTCATTTAATATGTGAGAATAACTTCTTTGGTTGCCATGGCCACTGTAATATTGGAATTGGAAGTCTTGTAAAAATGAAAATTCATGATTCAGTATATTTATGTTCCATTAGTTACCCAATCTGTATCTATCATTCAGACCTTAACCTCAGTATTCTAACTGTTGTTAATATACAAGATAGCACAGAAGCCAGCTATTTCCTTTTTATCTGTACTGATTCCACAACAGCGCTGTCAGCTAAAACTGTATTCCCCATGTACTTTAGCAGATATGTTTTAAATGACTCCTAAGAAATAAGAACTAAAGGATATGTTTTCATTCGCCAATATTACTCTTAGGATTCTAATATCTATCACCAATATTTTATATGATGTTAAAAATAAATCATCTCAATACAATTACATGTAAAATAAAATATAGACTCCAATATATTTAAATGTTTCATATAACATATTTTAATCATATAAAAAAGAGGATACCCACCAATCACCTTGATCTTATAAAATATGAACAGCATTATTTATATAGGGAAGGAAACTTTAAGGAATTTCAGTTAATACTCATTAAAAATCATTGATCAGAACTCAAAAAAGAAGGACTGTGTTGTTTTCATTTCCTACATGAGCATGAACAATTATAATCTTGGGTTTAATGTTTAGTAAAACTTAAAATCATTCAATCAGATGTAATTACCATTTGAAAGTAGATTCTTAAGAAACCAAGATGGCAGCATAAGTAAATTCCTGAACTTGCTGCCTTGCACAACCACTTCAAAAATACAACTAAAAGATAAAATGGACATCATCCAGAACCACAGGAAGGTTGGCTGAGTGGAAATTCTACAATTAGAAGGAAAGAGAAAAGCACACTGAGACTCAGAGGAGGTGCAGAAGTAAAATGCAGAGGTACAGAGGCGTGCACGCAGAAAGAGCTGGCAACTGAGTATGCGGCTGGCTTTCTCAGTTGGAAGGGAGACACAAGACCCCAACTGCTCTGAACTCCTGTTCTGGGTGAGACTTTGGAGACCCAGACTCCAGGAGAAACTGGACTGTCTGGAATCAGGTGGAACTCCAGGGTGGCTTTCTCTCAGAGGTGCTTGCAACTATTACCAAGGGACACTGAGACCTGGGGGCCTCATAGGACAGGGCTGAAGGTCAGCCATTGCTGTTTGCTCCACCCTATTGATTCCCTGAGACAAAATCCTACCAAGTTGTATGCAGAGACTTTTGCATATGAATGGCCTGGCCCTTTGTAATCTAAAATTACCTAATAAACTGCAGCTGAGTCAGTGAGACCCAGAACTTCTAAAAGAAGGCCCAAGGCCCCACAGCAGCTTGCACTGCTTCATAGCTGGGCCTCATCTGGGCCTCATCAAAGAAGAGGAAACTGCAGATCTCTCCTTAGCTCCTGCTGATGGCCTCAGGCAGAGGCTAAATTTGCACCTTCTTAGAAATCCAAGAGCCAATGCACCCAGTGGTCAGAGTGGTACTTTCCAGATTACAACTCCTCAGATCCATAAGGACACACTCAGAGGGCAGACTCAGTGAGCAACAAAGCTCCACTGATGCGAGTCTTGCCCCATAAGAGTGTCTCCAGCACAGAAGTTCTCCCATCATAGATACAACTGATCCTCACAGACAACTGGCCTGGAGGTCAATTCTTCCCAGTGACACTAACAACAATCAAGGCTTAACTACAAGACTGTGTACACAGCCCACAAAGGGTTTCACCAAGAGTGTCCACCTCAGGTAATTGGGGAGACTGAGCCACTGGGCCCTATTGGACACCTAGCACACAAAGCCACTCTATCAACACAGGGAAGCAACCAAAATGAGGAGACAAAGAAACAAATCACAAATGACAGAATTGGAGGAAAGCAAACTACTGGATATAGAGTTCAAGACCACGGTTATAAGGTTTTTCAAGAATCTTCTAGAAACTACTGATAAATTTAGTGAGACCCTTGAGGATATGAAAAAAGGACTAACTAGAAATTAAGCATACACTGACTGAAATAAAGAATAATATTCAGAGAGCCAATAGCAGGCTAGAGGATCTCAAGAATCAAGTCAAAGATCTGAAATACAAGGAAGCAAAAAAAAACACCCAACCAGAAAAGAAAAAAAAAACCAAAAATATAAAGATAGTGTAAGGAGCCTCTGGGACAACTTCAAGTGCAGCAACATCAGAATTACGGGAGTGCCAGAAGAAGAGAGAGAGCAAGATATTGAAAATCTATTTGAAGTAATGACAGAAAACTGCCCCTACCTGGTGAAAGAAATAGACTTACAAGTCCAGGAAGCACACAGAACCTCAAACAAAAGGAATCCAAAGAGGACCACACCAATCATAATTAAAATGCCAAGAGCAAAAGACAAAGAGAGAATATTAAAAGCAGCAAGAGGGAAACAGTTAGTTACCTAGAAGGGAGTACCCACACGATTGTCAGCTGATTTCTCAACAGAAACTATGCAGGCCAGAAGGGACTAGCAAGAAATATTCAAAGTGATGAATAGCAAGAATCTACAACCAAGATTACTCTACCCAGAAAAGCTATCATTCAGAATTGAAGGTCAGATAAAGAGCTTCACAGATAAGAAAAAGCTAAAGGAGTTCATCACCACCAAACCAGTATTATATGAAAGGCTGAAAGGTATTTTTGAAGAAGAAAGAATAAAGAAGGAAGAAGGAAGAAGGAAGAGAAGGAGGAGGAGGAGGAGGAGGAGGAGGAGGAGGAGGAGGAGGAGGAGGAGAAGAATAAGAGGAAGAAGAAGGAGAAGAAGAAGAAAAGGTAAAGATAAAAATTATGAACAACAAATACATATCTATCAACAAGTGAATCTAAAAATCAAGTGAATAAAAAATCTGATGAACAGAATAATATGGTGAATATAATAGAATCAGGGGCATAGAAAGGGAGTGGACTGACAATTCTCTGGGGGAAAAGGGTATGGGGGGTGTGGGAAGAGACTGGACAAAAATCATACACCTATGGATGAGGACAGTGAGGAAGGGGATAAGGGCAGAAGGGAGCTATGGGGTGGGAATCGGATGGAGGGGAGCTATGGAAGGAAAAAAAGAGGAATAACTGTAATAATCTGAACAATAAAGAGTTATTTTTTTAAAAAAAGAGTAGATTCTTCCTTTGGTCAATAATGTCCTCACTGTGATCTATATTAGTAGAAAATGCAATGAGGTGAGTAACACGAGAATTTTATGGTTAGTCTCTATTTACTTCAAAAGTAATTTCTTGTAAAAATTGTTTATAAATTGCGCAATATAAAAATAACATATGAGCACACATACTCATTAAAGATTATTTGTGTATTTGGCTATAATATATGTATTTCCAAACACAGCCTCTGTAATGTTGAACTGAATGTATGTCCAGGGCTACAAAAAAAAAAAAAGGAGGGAAATTTCCATCTAAAAACATTACTATATTACAGGTATTTGTTCTCTAGAACTGAAACTGGAGACATTGATATGAAGTACAGTTGCTATTAGACCTATACATAGTGGCAAAATATCACATAAGCCTTCGGTTTTTAAATTAATTTTAATCCTTGATTATTTCCAGAACTGCCTTTAGAAATCATCTAGTTCACCCAGCAAATCAGGAAAGTGAAATCTAGAACTATTACAGGTTTGTCCCAAGGTTAACCAGCAGTAAATGAGAGAGCTGGGCTGGCCCCCAAGTTCCTCATTCACTCTTCAAAATGATTAATTTTATTCATTTCAGAAAACATGCTAAATAAAACGGTGTTTTAAAATATGCAAAATTATTGCTCTAGTGTTTAAAATACATTTGAGTGTTGAAAACTACTGTATACTTTTTCTTTATAAGACAAAGGGGCTGTAAAGTTTAAGCATGTTTTTATAAGACATTTTCCAAGCTTTCACATTTGTAAACAGTATAAAGTGTGATGTTTATAAAGTCTATTTTGTCTCTTGAAATGAGCACAAAAGGCTAATAAGTCTTTTCAAAAATTACAGTCCCTTTCCACTCAGGTCTCATTTAATTCATTACCTGTGTCTTTAAGGCAAACATTCATTCTTTTGCATAAAGAAAAATCTATTGAAGAGGAAGATGTAGATGGTACCAAGTACAAACTTTCCCTCCCCAGCCTGAATATGGAAGTGCACTTTGATTCTTAAAATCTCATGCTAGCATGGTAGAATCTTACCTGTAGCAGAGGAACAGAATAGATGCTAAATATGAGAAATAAAGAATAGACTTAAATTTACTGAGCTACAATGACCAAGTTTTATGTTAGGCAGTTTAAATACTTTATTTCACTTTTATTGTAGACAAATTGATTTCACACATCTATTGACTTCACTAAATTCCTTTAAAGCAAAAATAGAGTGATTTTAAAAAACAAATTATACACACAAAACCACAAGACAGAACAGGAAAAAAAGATGACAACATCAAAATTGTGGAAGCTGTAAAGCAACTGGTTGACTGCTGAATAATTTAGCAAACAGAGAAAAACTAAATCCTAAGGCCAGTAGCAAAGAAACCTGGCAATGGACTGGAATTACACTACAGAATCCCCAACAGGCTCAGAAACTGGTATCACCAGGTACTTCTGGAATAAGGTGAAAGGAATAGAACTGGTTGAAAGTTTTTTAAGAAGCAGCCAGCCCTCAGAGTCATTTTCCTACTGTTCTCCATCGGGAAATGTTCCCTCTCCAGTCCTGCCAAAAACTAGAGGTTTATATTCTGGGGAAGGGTAAACAAGTCTCTGGACTGGGGGACACTCAAGAGAATTAAATAAGCTCTTAAAATATAAAGAATGTTATCAGAAGTGAAAAACTAAATAGCAGCGTTGAATGATAATGTTGAGAAATCTATTAGAAAAAAATAGGCAAAGATATGCAAAATATAAAACATCCAGGCCAGCCCTAGCCAGTTTGGCTCAGTGGACAGAGTGTCGGCCTGCAGACCAAAGGATCCCAGGTTTGATTCTGGTCAAGGGCACATATCTCAGTTGCAGGCTCCTCCCTGGCCCAGGCCCTGGTCAGGGCTTGTGCAGAAGGCAACCAATCGATGTGTTTCTTTCACATCGATGTTTCTCTATGGCTTTCCCCTCTCCCTTCCACTCTCCCTAAAATCAATGGAAAAATATCCTCAGGTGAAGATTAACAAAACAAAACAAAAAAACCCAGGCCAGAGTTCCAATATCTGAATAATAGGAGCTCCAAATAGGAAGATTTAGACATCAGTGAACAGCTTCAAGCTGTTCCCTAAGCCTTAGGTATTAAATAGCGTTTACACTGGAATAACAATAAGCATGTGAAATACTGATCTTCTCAAAATTGTGCCATAACTGCCCTAACTGGTTTGGCTCAGCGGATAGAGCATCGGCCTGCAAACTGAAAGGTCCCAGGTTCGATTCCAGTCAAGGACATGTACCTTGGTTGTGGGCACATCCCCAGTAGGAGGTGTGCAGGAGGCAGCTGATCAATGTTTCTCTCTCATCAATATTTTTAACTCTCTATCCTTCTCCCTTCATCTCTGTAAAAAAATCAATAAAATATGTTTTTTAAAAATTGTGAGGATTGAATAATAGAAGGGATGTAACCGTGGTTTGGGGGAGGGAAAGAAAAATAGAGCCAAATCTTTATATTTCCTTTGCAAAATAGGGGAGAGGAGATAAAGTGACCCCAAAATATCCTATTTAATAAAAGAGTAATATGCAAATTTGACCATTCATTTGCCACACCCACAGTCATGCCCCCCAGCCAATCAGGAGCAGATTATGCAAATAAACCCAACCAAAATGGCTGCTGCAACTGAGAGCAGGAGGAAGGCTTCGGTTTCCACGGCAACAGAGGAAGCGAAGGCCTGCCATTGCCTGCCTAAGCCTCCACTCAATGTTACAAAGTTTCAATTATAAAAGATACAGAAATGGTGGCAGCCACTGAGCTGGATAGAACAGAGGCTTGGGTTTCCCTGGTAATGGAGAAAGCCAAGCTTTCAGACTGCCGATGCCTAGGCTACAAAGTTTCAAACGGAAATGACTGCCGCCCCTGAACGAGCAGAAGGCTTGGCTCTACTCCAGGCTACAAAGTTTCAATTGTAGACATAGATTAATCCCAGATCCCAGGGCCTCCGCTTGGGTCGCTGGGGGGCCGTGGCCAGCCTGCAAACCTCCACAGGCCCCTCGCCCAGGCCACCCCTCACCCCAAGGGAACCCCCACCCTGATCTGGGATACTCTTCAAGGCAGACCAGCTGGCCCCCACCCATGCACCAGGCCTCTATCCTATCTAATAAAAGAGTAATTTGCAGATTGACCATCACTCCAACACACAAGAGGGCTGCCCTCATCTGGTCAAAGATCTTGCTCCCATGTGGACACAAGATGGCCACTACAAGATGGCAGCAGGGGAGGGCCATTGGGAGGCTCCAGGCCCTGCAAGGGAGGGCAGTTGTGGGAGATCAGGCCAGCAGGGGAGGGCAGTTGGGAGGGAGCAGGCCTGCAAGGGAGGACAGTTGGGAGTGATCAAGCTTGCAGAGGATAGTTAGGGGTGACCAGGCTGGCAGAGGAGGGAAGTTGGGGGCAAACAGACTGGCAGGGGAGCGGATAGAGATCAATTAGGCTGGCAGGGTAGTGGTTAGCAGGTGATCAGGCTAGCAGGCAGAAGCAGTTAGAGGTAATCAGGGAGGCAGGCAGGTGAGCAGTTTAGAGCTAGCAATCCTGAATTGTGAGAAGGATGTCTGATTGCCCATTTAGGCCCGATCCTACCAGGATCGGGCCTAAATGAGCAGTCGGACATCCCTCACGGGGTCCCAGATTGGAGAGGGTGCAGGCTGGGCTAAGGGACATCCCCTGCCCGCCCCCCACCCCCCGCCATGCACGAATTTCGTGCACCAGGCCTCTGGTATAGCAATAAAACCGGAAAGTGAAAATCATTTTTTAAAATTCTGGAATGGGATGTAAATCCACAAAATCCAACATCCATCTCAGGAATGTCTTTATTGATAGAATGAAGACAATAAAAAGAAAAAAACCACCAAGACCGGTTTGGCTCAGTGGATAGAGCGTCAGACTGCGGACTGAAGGGTCCCAGGTTCAATTCCGGTCAAGGGCATGTGCCTTGGCTGCGGGCACATCCCCAGTAGGGGGCATGCAGGAGGCAGCTGATCAATGTTTCTCTCTCATTGATGTTTCTGACTTTCTATCCCTCTCCCTTCCGCTCTGTAAAAAATCAATAAAATACATTTTTTTAAAAAAAGAAAAAAATCCTATCTAATAAAAGAGTAATATGCAAATTGATCGGACCTCCGATACACCCACAAACCATGTCCACAAGCCACGCCCACCAGCCAATCAGGAGGAAATAAACCCCAACCAAGATGGCTGTGGCCTCTGAGAGCAGGAGGGAGGCTTGGGTTTCCCCAGCAATGGAGGAAGCCAAGCTTTCCACCTGCCCCGGCCTAGGCCTCCACTCAATGCTACAAAGTTTCAATTATAGAAGATATATCCCAACAGAAATGGCGACAGCCACGGAGCTGGAGAGAGCAGAGGCTAGGGTTGCCCAGGCGATGGAGGAAGCCAAGCTTCTGCAGCCCTAGTGCCTAGGCCTGTGATGACGAACCTATGACACACATGTCAGCACTGACACACATAGCCATTTTCAATGACACGCAACCAGCATGCAGTTGCATACAGAGAAGTATGGGGCTGCATGCCGAGAAGGACTTTTCATCCTCGGCTACTGCACAGCCAGGTGCAGTAGCCAAGGATGAAACATTACAGGTAAGTTAAATAATTAGTTTAAATATAGTTACATATTACAATTATACACTTTAAATATCACGAAATTATGGTTTTGTTTTTTTTTTTTCTGGAAGTGACATACCACCAGAGTCATGCTCTGTTTTTTGGCGAATTTTGACACACCAAGCTCAAAAGGTTGCCCATCACTGGCCTAGGCCTCCACTCTAGGCTACAAAGTTTCAATTTTTGAGTTTAAATAAACCCAAACAGAAATGGCTGTTGCCATGGAGCAAGCAGAAGGCATGGCTCCGCTCCAAGCTACAAAGTTTCAATTATAGAACATATATTAATCCCAGGGCCTCCACTTGGGTTGCTGGGGGCGTGTCTGGCCTGCAAACCACCATAGACCCCTCACCCAGGCTGCCCCATACCACAAGGGAACCCCCACCCTGGTCTGGGATACCCCTCAGGGCAAACCATCTGGCCCCCACCCATGCACCAGGCCTCTATTCTACCTAATAAAAGAGTAACACACAGATTGACCATCACTCCAACACACAAGAGGGCTGCCCCATGTGGTCAAAGATCCTGGCCCCATGTGGACACAAGATGGCCACCACAAGATGGCCATCAGGAGAGGGCCATTGGGAGGTTCCAGGCCTGCAAGGGAGGGCAGTTGGGGTTGACCAATCTAGCAGGGGAGGGAAGTTGGGGGCAAAGAAGCTTGCAGGAGAGCAGTTAGACATCAATTAGGATGGCAGAGTAGTGGTTAAGGGGTAATCAGGCTGGCAGGCAGAAGTGGTTGGGAGCAATCAAGGAGGCAGGCAGGCAAGCAATTTGGAGCCAGCAGTCCTGGATTGTGAGAAGGATGTTTGCCCGTTTAGGCCCAATCCTATAAGGATTGGGCCTAAACGGGCAGTCAGACATTCCTTGAGGGGTCCCAGATTGGAGAGGGTGCAGGCTGGGCTGAGGGATACCCCTCGCCCCTGTGCACAAATTTCATGTACAGAGCCTCTAGTAATTAAATAAAAGAAAATCCCTAGAGCAACAGATGCCAACCTTTTGGACCTCACAGACCACTGTCCTAGAGCCTAAGACATGACTCTTCAGATAAAAGGGTTCAGCAAATGTGGTTCAGGATAAATGAAAAACAAGCCATAACCACATCCTCATTAAATCTGAATATTTCAACAGGTGTTCCATCTCATTGTCTTCTCTGGATCCTCCTCTTCTCCTTGATCTCTAAATTGTGTGGACGCAAAGGCCTATTTTCTCTACTTCTCTTCTATACCGCACTCAAATGCTAAATGATCTCGTCTAGTCTCATCACTTTGAACATCATCTATTTTATCTCTCCATTTCTAACCTCTCCCCAAAGCTTCACACATCAAATTTATTTCCTTTCTGCAATCTAATATACATTTTAAAGTTAATATGTCTAAAATAGAATTTTTCTCTCAACCCTTATTCTAAATTGTTCGTTTCCTACTTTTCCCCATCTCAGCAAACAGCCACACCATTAATCCAGTTACTCGGGCCATAAAACCATGAGTCATGCTTAACTACTGTCTTTCTCATGCTTTGCCTCCTATCCATCTGCAAGACCAAGATCTAGCATAAATTTGCAAGAAAGGTGTGTCCAAGAAGATTATCAATTCCCTAACACTATGATGAAGTTGTATTCTCCCTCTCTCCTGTCCCTCATATCTCCATTAGTATTGATTCTCTCTCACACTCAAAGCAATACAATTTTTAAGAACATGAGAATCAATCTCTTTGTCTATGGTACAAACATTCCATGTTCTACTGTAAATAATATATACATAGTATTTTATATGTTTGATATTAGTTTGAAACTTGAAATCATGAAAGTATTACATACTTCTATTATCTAAATGAAATGTAAATTCTAATTAAATGAAATGCAAAACCTTGAAAAGATAAAAGTATTGAAAAACAGAACTGAACAGGTAAAAGTAGCTGTGGAGGGAAATAGAGGACAATACATTTGTGACATTATGCAGTAGAAAATCAAGAGGTACTATCATAAATTTATGGCTCAAGAAACAGAATTTGTATGAACTTAAATAACGACAGAATTTTTTAATGAGTCTCATAGGGATTGAGAATGGGGAGAGAGAACAAGAATATAAGATCTACATTTGTCTCCAGTCATAGAGGGAACCAATAGAAATTTTTAAAATATATTTTTATTGATTTCAGAGAGGAAGGCAGAAGGAGAGAGATAGAAACAACAATGATGAGAGAGAATCACCGATTGGCTGTCTCCCGCATGCCCCACACTGGGAATTGAGCCAGCAACTTGGGCATATGCCCTGACCAAGAACCAAGCCATGACCTCTTGATTTGCAGGCCAACACCAAAATTGAGCCATGCTGGTTGGGCAGCAATTTTTAAATTGATACATTAACAAATAAAGTATATGCACATTATTTAAGACTTGGATTTAAACCTCTAGAAAAGCTAATAATAATTACATATAGCTATTTATGATAAGTGGGAATAAAGAAAAATGTTGTAAACCTTACTTGTGATTTAATATCCTCTTGTGTTTGAATTTTTTAATAGGGCATATATTGCAGGAATAATAAAAATATAAAAGTGAATATAGTAATAAATAGAACAGATGATCACATCCAACCTACTTTTATGTCTAAATTTTCATCCATGTTTGTTTAAATAAGATTTTGTAAGAATCCCATTTTTTCCCCCTGCTGGTTGGTAGCATAAAAGATATGAATACTGATCAACGGTATTTTTATCCAGTTTTTATTTTTAATCTATTATCTAAGTACAAAGATTGTTGAACTACTGTCTGGTCAAAATATGTTGACCCTAGGGTATGAACTTAATGAAAAACTTCTGTGAAAAGGATCCTTCATATCTAGAACCAGAAAAACTCACACAGTGATTCACTGTGATCCATCCCCTCAAATAATTTTAGGCCTATGTGCCCCTCTGAAGGGAGACACTGCAGTTTCAAATGCTGTAAATATTTCCATTGTCCTAATACTACCTCTTGCCCTAGTTCTATGCTTATAAACATGGCACTATTTTTACCTTGAGTAATGCATGGCTTGGTGGCCTGCAATATTAAAATAGAAATCTGTTGTGTGCTTCATCTCATTGGTGTGCCCGGTGGCCTCAATCCAGTGTCCTATTGGAAGATGATAAACACCATCCACCACGTTGTTTTCATCATAAGTACAGCAACGGTCATGGTGTGGCCCATTGCCTGGAACAAGAAAGAACAGACAGAACACTTCCAGCAAAGTTCTGCTTAAACAGTCACAAAGCAGCTGACACAAAATTAATAGTAAGATAATAACAAATATAAAGCTACATAATCTACTCATTTTGGTATTACAACATACTCTAGAGGGAGAGGGAAAACAGGAGAAATTTGTAAGAAGCTGGTGATGAATGTCATAGAGTTCTGTGTTCCCTTTGAGCATATTAACTCTTTTAGAATTTCTTGGTACTCTCATACCATTAAGAGCCTCTTGCAAATTATTCTGCAGCCTGATAAGCTGCTGAAAATGGTTCTTAAGGCCATTAATGTCTCTGTAGTACATGCTTTTAATGTTCTGGTATACAATTCATGATTAGAATCAGTAATATATAGTGTTTTAGTATCGGCTCAGAAAAATAAACAAATTCTAAAAATAAATACATCATTTCGCTTAGCATAATGCTCTCCAGGTCAATCAGAGAAAGATTAATATTATATGATCTCACTTATTTGTAGAATATAATGAACAACATAAACTGATGAACAAAAATAGATCCAGAGACACAAAAGCATCAAATACACCTCAGAAAGAAGGCAGGAGGGGTAAGAGATTAACCAAAGGAGTTGTATGCATGCATATAAGCATAACCCATGGATACAGACAGTAGAGGGGTGAGGGCATGTGCTGGAGGGTGGGAATAGCTGAGGAGAGGTCAATGGGGGGAGAGAGATATGTAATACTTTAAATAACAAAGAATTTTAAAAGATAAATAAATAAATGCATTAATAAATAATAAAGCAAATGATCACATCCAATCTAGCTGGCATATACCAAGTCAATGGTTAGTATCATTTTCAGATGGGGAAAGTAAGTATCACAGTGATTAACTGGCTTGTCCAAGGTCACAGAACTAGTAAGTGTAGAGCTATTAGTAACCTGATGCACCCAGTCCCCACCTTTCCAGTACCTGACAGCTTCATGCTGTTTTCTGCCTACCTCATAAGCACCGTAACACCATCCTCCTTCCAGGGAGTTGAGCAAAAGAGGCAGAGAAGGAAGGCTAGGTTCCTGAAACACCATCTACCCAGTATCAAGGACACTAGTAAACATCACTTCAATGAAAATTATAACTCATATAACATTTTTCTTAGCACTTCATGTCACCACCCCATTTCAAGTTATTCCTTATCTTAACTTACCTAATTTCCATAATTTGTCATTAATTTAAAACATACACACAAAAAATAGGAATAAGTCGCATTTGTTATGTATATAACATTTTGACTCACTTGTTCCTTGTTTTGTCTTATAAAATATTTAATCTAAAGCTATTTGGCATAAAATCTCAAAAAAAATCCTTAAGTCATTGGGCAACTCTTTAAGAATATAATTCCCTTCCATCAGATAGAAGGTAAGGATGGCTTCCTTAGTAAATCATCACTGATCTTCCTGGATAAGATGCCTCTTCTGCTCTTGATAGCTGCAAGGTACTATACCAACTGTCCTATCAACCTGGATATTTAGTAGATGAAAACCAAACTATACCAGCAATCTCACTTTTAGAAATATATCTAAAAGAAATATGAAGAAAAGGAAGATACGTACAGACATATATGTATGTGGCAATACTATTTTAATAGCAAATACTGTAGCCTACACAAGTTCATTTACACATTCGTCCCCAAATATTTGAGAGCCAACTATAGGAGAGGCACTGTGCACTAAGTCATGTTAAAGATTTAGGTATTTACCACAAAAGCAATTAAAATATTTTAAGCAGGTAGGTGACATGGCAAAGTTTGTACTTTGAAAAGCTCTCTCTGATTTCAGAGTAAAAAATGGAGTCAAGCATGCTAAGACTAGAAGCAGAAAATCCATGGTAGGAGATGAGGAAAGACTGGAGGTAGAAAAGGAAAGGAGTGGGCAGATTCAGGAGGAAAATGCCACACAGCCTGGTGATTCTTTAGACATGGAAGGTGAAGGAGGAAGGGAATCAATATACTTCTAGCGTATATAATTCAACACCTGGAGAGGCTGCAAGGCCAGCTTACTGGTGTGGCTTGGCACCTTGGGCTTGGAGTGCTGTTTAGGTATCTCAAAGGGTACGCCAAGTAGAGAGTTGGAGCCAATGATTTGACACTCAGACCAGAGGTCTGAACTACGAAAATGAATTTATGATGCATCTGAACACAATGACAATGGAAATAAGGATGTAGGGTGAGTCACAGAGAAACACAATATTGATTGAGAAGAAAAACATTCTAGAACTGTATTTGGAGATAGGGTCTTAGATAATTAAGGTTAAATGAGATCACAATGGGAGGCCCATGGGTACCAGTGTCCTTATAAGAATGGGAAGGCATCCAGAGATCTCTCTCCATGTAAATGTAGAGGAAAGGCCACATGACAACACAGGAGAGTGCAGCCATCAGCAAGCCAGGAAGAGAGTCCTCGCCAGAAATCACATCTGCTGGTCCTCTGATCTGGGACTTTCTGGTCAAGAACTGTGAGAAAATACATTTCTGTAATTTAAGCCCCCAGTCAATGGTATTTCATTATAGCAGCTCAAGCAGGTTAATACCCTCATGCATGTGAAATATCCTAGAATTTAATCCAGTTAATAACCACATATTACTGAGAGCTTGTTACGTATCCAGTTCTGTAGTAAACTGAGATAGATAAATAAAGTTTAAAACCCAATTCCAACAATGAATGGGCCATTTGTGTTTAGATAAAGGTTACACAAATCAATTAGCAAATGAAATAAAACTAAACTAAATGATGATATAACTTTAAAATTATATGATAAAATACTTTTACATTAACAGATCATTCAAAGATTGCAAATAGGCTTCATCTCGGTGGTATTTTGAATGTACAATACCATATTGAGATATATTTTCAGGAGCAATCACCTCACTAAGAAAGATAACTGATATTGTGGCGTGTACACAAATGTAGAAGACTGAAAATGGAGATGGTTGTCGCTGTGTGAGTTAGAATTACTGAGAAAGGATTTGTGATAGATAATGGGCTAGGACTAGGTCACAAGCTGTGACTGACAACAGGGTATGTTATAGATCAGTGGTCAGCAAACTGCTGCTTTGTTGACTAATGAGTTTGTCAACCACTATTATAGATACATTAACAAAGGCATAGAATGTATGAATGTGATTCAAAGCAGAAAATAAATAGTAAGAAGAAATAGGTTTATTTCACTGGGTAGAGTGACCACATAATAGGGACTCACAGGAGAGCCATATAACATCAAATTCTAATACAAGCACTGTAAAATAAATGGATTTCATAAATTGGAAAAGCAAAGAACAGAATTACCACTTCTTTAACCATGATTTAAGCTGTTCGATTTTTTTAAATGAAGATTTATATTAATTAGTGATTCATGGGAAGCATCTCAAAGATTGAAGATTCTCTTTAAAAGCATTCTAAACAATGGCATTATGAGGCAATTATGCATCCATTTAAAATTGAATACAATAAAAGAGCTCTCCTTCTTAAATCATTTTTAGAGAAAATCTGAATCTTAGATTGTTTTTAATAGGCTTGACTCAAAGCACTAGGACTAAATTATTAATAATTCATTCAGTGTGATAATGAAGAGTGAGGCCAAAGATCTGACCACCTGATTTGAAATGATCAAATCCTCTGGCAGCTAATTATGCTATGATGCAGGAGATTAACAAGAAGATCAGCATATTAAAATATTCCATCTTTGCATAATTGGACATATTTGCTGGATACATTTACTTGCTGTGTCCCATGAGAGATGTTTATATTCATGTGTTCAATAAATTTTATTTAACTGTTCTAATAATTTTAATGTTGATTCTCCTACTCTCGCTTAAACAATTTGATAGTAGTGTCTAGACTTTTATTATTGTTAAATTAACAGGTCATTTTTTTCTCTCCACAGCACTCCCAGAATTGACTAGAAATTTGATTGTGTTTCATTGTCCGAACACAAATCCAAGTCACACTATAAAAACAAAGGAAGCATTTATATTGGTATTAGACTCTTCTAACCAGATTTCACTACTTCATTGACATACCTTAAATCTCAAGACAAAAACTCCCAGGTCACCTGCCTTTGTGAACTTCAAATCAAATAATGCTGAGGCAGAAGGTGCTTCTTCCTTAGTTGCTATATCTCAAGAGTGTTCAGCATTTAGATGCAAAGAAATCAGAATAATCATATTCATCCCAGGAACCCTGAAGGCCACTGAGGATTATTATACATTTAACTCCATTCTACCCCAACTAGCCCAGCAGACAGGCATTTTTGCAGTTTCATAATAAATAAATATTTTGGCATGGAATCCCTCTTTCATTAAGACTTTTTAGAATGTGGACTAAATGGTTTAAGGAAATATTCCTTTGAATTGGACCAGTTGTGATGTGAAATCCATCTCTAATGGCTTTATGCTTTGGTTTCTTCCATGACAAAAAATATGTTATGGACATTATAGAGACCCAGCTGGTGGGCATGTAGGCATTGTTCTAATTATTGGAAAGAAACTAGAAATGTCTAGCTGATTGAGAGAGAACAGAGTGGTCAAATGTAATTTTTAATAACTAAATTTTGTTTAGAAATTGATGAGACAGATAGTTTTAAACTCTTTCAATAAGATATTACAACCTGTAAAAAACAAAAGAGAGTGAATTAGGGAGATTATCTTAAAACTACCATAGCCATAAACTGTACATCTGTAAGAAGGATTTTGCATCTCTTAGAATTATGTCTGGCTGCAAGCAACAGAAAATCTAACAGCGACTTAACAAATACAGGTCTCTCTCTAACATAACAAGAGGTGCAAAGCCAGGTAGCACACTGGTGAGGTACCAAGTGCTTTCTAATGTCAGCTTTGCCATTCCTCACACTGACTTTGTTGTCACACCTGTGACAACACCTCACATTCAGGGGGTGACCTCTAGGCGTCATGTCGGGAGGCCTACCAATGGAGAAGAGTGAAGAGACTCTGTTCCTTTTCATGAGAGAAGTGAAGACTTTCCTGGGAACCTCACCCAAAAGTCTTACTGCTCATTAGCCAGAACTGCGTGACACAGCCATCCTTAGTCCAATTGCCAGCCAACGAGTAAGATGATCACACTAGTTAGAGCAATGATTCACCTCACCTCTACCAAAACCCGGGAAAGTGGGGAGAAACAAATGCTAATTAGGTCACTGATGGCAACTGTGCCACATCTGAACATATCTTTCTTCAGCAAATCACTTTGGAAAATAAACCACATTTCTTTCTCCACCTTATTTAATTCAAAAGTACCCAATGTTCTAAATTTTTCATTGTAAATTATCTTGTTTAAATCAACAGTAAAACTAAAAGCATTTTAATATGTTTTTTAAAATTAAAAATTGCCAGAGAGAAAGGCGTTATTTGTCTAGCACTTGATTGTGTTTGGCTATTCAATCTTTGCTACAACACAGCATCTCTTCTATTCCTAGCATTAAACCTCGGCAAATCACTCCTCTTCCAGTTTTCCTGTAGTCTCTGCTCCACAGTCATATTTTATAACCTTATCTTTCCTCTAACTGGCCCTGTCCTCACTGAACAACCTCATTTCACTCTTCATTCTACACTGCGATTTGGCATCTGCCTTCAGCACTCCACTGGGGGAGGAGGGGGGGCTTTAAATGAACTCATCCTGTCAGGTTCATTTCCCATCCTTCTTTACCTGCCTGCAGCATTTTGCGATAGTGACCACTCCCTGCTGAAACTCTCCTCTGTTGGCTCTATAATTCTCTTCTCCTGGAAGGCACTATGTTACAGGGATTGAGTGCATGGGTCCAACATTCAGACTCAAACACCATCCCAATCTACACTATTTACTGCTTGTAAACAGTAGTGAGAGAGCCACTTAAGCAACCTGCATGTCTGTTTTCTCATATGTGATAAAGGGATCATATTACTGCTATCTATCTCATAGAGTTCTGAGTGAATTCACTTAGATAGTCCATTTAAAAGATGAAACATGGTTGGTATTCAATAACAACTTAACAACTTCTAGCTACTATTTTCTTATATGTCTTCCAGTCCTTCTAATATGCTTGCAAATCTGTACGCTGACTTGGAAACCAAGTAAACCACTAAAAGAGGTCAAATTGTTTTCAATAACAGCTTTGTTCAGACCTATATGCCAAGACAAGACCACAATAACAATTACTTCACATGGGTTCATGGGCTCCAAAGATAAGACTACTGGTTTTTCTGGTAATTCACCTGGTCTACAAATTCTGACAAATCTCTGCCCAAATTCTGCTAACTTCTCCCTAAAGCCAAAACTAATTGGAACTCCAAAATAGTTTCCTTCTGAATTATTCTCAAGATAATTTTTCTAGTTCTCTATTTTTATAAAATAACTTGTTGGTGCAGATACAACTTATTAATTTCTTCTTATCAGTTTATTCTTATCTTTGGGGGACTTAATATTTTGCATACCGTTTCTTGGAAACAAAGTAACAACTCTCTCTACCAGTTTTCTCTTACCAGCAAATTTGATAAGCATGCCTCCTAAATCACTAATAAAAAGATTTAACAGGAAAGCACGTACACCAGCTCCTTGACCTGCCATTTGCATTCACCCTCACGTTCTTCCCGATTTGTTAATCAGAGCACTTTAGGTTCACTTGTTCAACTTGCAATGAACCCACCTAACTCATTAATTAGCTGGCCAGCTGCTTTTTAATTTGTGCACAAATAAATTGGAAGATTTTTCTAAAATCCTTTATGAAGCTAAAATAACATTGTTCCTCCATGTTTCCTCTTGTACAAATGAGGGTTGATATTAGATGAGATTAAATATCTAAAGCATTTTTAAAGCTAGTTTAAAATATTTAATAATGATGAAATACCAGGTGTTTTATTGTTGTATTTTTACTTTACAAGTCATACTAGTAAGTCCCTTTTGAGAATCCATGGAAAGCTCTAGATCATCCTCGCTCCCCCAAAAAATGTTTAATGCTCATCATACACACAGTGCATACACCTTATCATTATTCCATACATTAGAAGAGAGGAAATGTGATTCACAGTTACAATCATAAGAGAAAGATATAAAATTGTCATTAACATACCAATTAAAATTTAGACATCTATTTTTTATACAACTGTTTCTTTTTTCCTCCCTGAAAACAGCAAAGATTTATTTGGCACAAAACAATTAAAATTTCCTATCAAGTGTCAGCCATTTAGTAATGAAGATTTCTCTATGTATGAAGTTTTATAAACAACCTTTCAATAGCCACGTTTTTCAAAGCAGCTGCTTCCCCTTCTTGTATAGAATGTAGTAACTATGGCAGCTTAAAATTGCATCAGTGGTCTTCTTACAAGTGAAAACAAGTAAATCCATTACATTGCTAAAGATTTTTAATTTTTTTGCACTCTACAGGACAAGACTACTCTAATAGACCTAGGCCATCATTTATATTAAAACCTCAATATCAACAGAAGTTAGCAAGGAATCACTTATAAATATTTATAAGCATACTTTTCTCATTTCTCAATTTATGAAATTTACTCTCAAAGAAATCTGACACAAAGTAAACGGATATGGAACCATGGTAAAATACCTGTCAATCATGTCATAGACATCAAAATATTCAGACTAATAACTTTTAATCTTTAAGATAAAACAAACATCACTACTATTATCAGTCAAAAATGTCTACATGAATTCATTATAAAAATAATTGTTAAAGAGTTCACGCAAAAAAAGTCAAAGGCAAGATTTTTGTAGATGATTTTTAACTGATTTTAATTATCTACATCAAAGTAATTTGCTCACATCTGAGCAAAATTAAGCTATCCAACACTTCTTTCCAAATGAAGCAGAAATCTGGAAAAATTGCTCAGACTTAAGGAGACTGTGCTTAAGAGTCATTAAAAAAGAGTCATTCACTCTTTTTTAAATTAATGATAACACTTCCTCAAATTTGTTTTGTTAGATAGAGAAAGCATGGTATGAGGAAAAGGAAAGATAAGATTAGGAGAGAATGATGTTTATTAAATTTTTTTCCATGGGATTATATACCAACTGTAAAGTTATAGAAGAGTATAATGAAATACTGCCACCCAGTGGAATAACAATATAAATAAAATCTTCCAATTTGAAGATTTGCAATACATTTCAATTGAAATAATAGAGCTTAATTATTTTCAAAAACATAATTCCTTTAAAAAAAACAATTTAGTGGGACAGACAGCAGAAGTGTGAGTACATCTTTTCCTGAATTTGACATTTTCATAACTTAAATGACTTGACAGGGTTCTTTCCATGTTTATTTAGCAGCAAAGCAAGTGCTGGAGTCCAGGGCACCAAGCAGCTCTCCTAAAAAGCCTTTGACATCTCTGCTCTTGTCCAAACGCCAGATTTCATAGAGGAAAAACCAGCCTCAGATTATCAAGGCTTTTCAAACATTCCCAAGGGTTCTTGGGAGTGTGGCTTGAAACAATACTAGTACCCTATTGTCATGAAAATGTTTAAGATGTATACTTTTCTTTTAAAAACCTGTGTAAGCCCTAACCAGTTGGCTCAGTGGATAGAGCATCAGCCTGCGGACTGAAAGGTCCCAGGTTCAATTCCAGTCAAGGGCATGTACCTTGGTTGTGGGCACATCCCCAGTAGGAGGTGTGCAGGAGGCAGCTGATCAATGTTTCTAACTCTCTATCCCTCTCCTAGCCTCTCTATATATATTTTTTTAAAAATCAATAAAATGTATTTTTAAAAGTAAAAGAGAAAAATTTGTGTAAGATTTGTGTTCTATTCCGTATCATATGCATATTTTAATTACAAAATGTTTTCTTTCTCTCCAAAGTTTTTTTGAAAAATTGTTACTTTAAGACAATGTAACATCTATCCCCTGCTAGAAATTCACTAGCCCAGGGCCACATTGAGGATGGGAAGATGGAGAGTATGAGTATTGCAGTTTGAGACACCTGGAAAGTGCATTGTTCAAGTTCTTTCATTTATGAAGTATTTAATGAATACCTACCAAATGCCAGGCATTGTTTTAAGTCCTGGGACATGCTGTGATAACAGCAACCCCAAATTATCCATGGCACAGAAGAACAAAGGTTTACTACCACCCAAGCTAGAGTTTACTGCAGATTGGCTCTTTTTGACATTGTCCTCATCTTCATAGTGAGAACATCAGACAAAGCAATCACTGTCTGAATATCAATAGCAATCTATTGGCACAGAGAAAAGAGTGAGGGAAAGCAATAGGAAATGACATACATTATTTACCACCACATTTTATTGACAAAAGCTAGCCACATGACAAAGACATACTTCAACAAAGATTAATCCTCCCCTGGAGAGAAGATGTGGGTATTGGTAAACTGTAATAGTATGCCACATCCCAACTCTGGTTCCAATATGGAAGAGGAAATGAATAGGCATGGGACGCGAAAGAGTTAGATGATGTACAAGACCACTGATGTGACAAGAAACCAAACTACAGCAGAAGCAACAGGATGAAAATGAAAAGGAGTGATTGGGGGCAGAGGAGACGTAGGGAAAATAGCAATATTTCCACTCCAGAATCTCTTACAGTAGTCTCCCAAGTGGAAAGCAACTGGGGAAATTACAATATTCTTATTCACTGGCCAGTCCCAGAACTATGAAAGAGTTTTATCAAAATCTGCCCAGGGGCTCATGATCAGGCAGCCCAGCCTAGGAAGTTCATATGTTTCCATACACGTGAGTGACTGAGTTATGGTGTCTTTAAATCAGTATTTACTTGTTCAGAAGTTGAAGTTTGGATATATTAAGTTTAAAGTATTTAATGGAAATCCAGAAGAAATTATAGGCAAAAGGATGTATGAGTCTGGAGCCGAGAAAAAGAGATTAGACCTAAAGCTATATCATTATAGGACTGAAGGAGGACTTCCAAAAAAGGAAGGTAGCTTGAGATAAGAGGTGATCTGAGGGAATAAGGCAAAGAGCACTTATACTTAATGGTTATGTACAGGAAGATGAATTGGTAATATTAGAGTTGGTGAAGGAAGGATAAATGTGCCAACAGCTAATTCCATTAAACCAGCTGCCTTATTTGTTTACCAACAAAGTGAAGCTCTATACAAAACCAATTCATGCATTTCAAAGTAAAAGCTTCAATGTTCAGTCCAGTTAGGTGTGTCAACTGCTTACCCTATGGTTTCCTATTGCCCATACAAGGATTATCTGTATTAATGTGACCTGCCAATAATTTTTAGAAAACATGGACTCTTACAACTGAGAAACAAATAAACCAATTAAAAATGGGCAGTGCATGTAAATAAACATTTCTCCAAGACCATGCACACACGTGTGGATCTACTGACTAACATATGGCCAATAAGCACATGAAAAAAAACAGTAAACATCATCAGTCATTAGGGAAACACAAAAACAAGATACCACTTCACACCCCTTAGGTTGGCAAAAATAAAAAATACAGACAATAACAGGCGTTATCAAGGCTGTGGAAAAATTGAAGCTGTCATACACTTTGACAGTTGGTGGGAAATTAAAATGGTGCAATTTGTCAAAACAGTTTGGGCACTTTCTCAGAAGGTAAACTTCCACAATAGGATAGAATTGCCCTATTGTTATCATAACTAGCCAATTATTAATATTAATAAAAGGGAAGAAAGCAAAGGGGTAAGTCAGGCAGTGTTGAGCATGTTCAGCTGGGAAGAAGAGGTCTGTTTGTTCCACCAGGAAGCTACAGCTTCACACCCCAGGGAACCGCAACATTGTCCCTCTAAGGGGATTAACATTCTTCCCTTCCCACCTCCTGTATTGGATTGGGGGAGCAGGGGGAGACATGAACATGCACAGAAGTCGGGGGGCGGCATAGGGGAGATGCTTGCCTGTTAGTCTAGCCTGGGGAACAATGGATTGGGCCAGGGGGTGGACCCCATCAGAAGTGTGCAAAATCTTGGAGAATTAAAATCCCCAGACAAAAAGTTCCCTCTCTCTTGCTCTAGTTCTCTTGTTTGTTCTTGTTCTTGTTCTCACTCTTGCTCCATGACCCCCATGGCCTATGCACTTGCCTCTTTGTTCTTCATAGCCATGTGGCCTTAAGCAGCCCCGTGGCCCACAGCAATGCAAACCCTACAAGCAATGGACTGCAGCTGGGAACACAGCTAACCTAGCCAGATGCTGGACTGGACTTTCAGATGGAGCAGAAATTCTGGGCAATGGCTTTGATTCTAGCTCTGCTGAAGACAAAATGAGAAAAAGAGAGAACTCATGAACATGGACAACACTATGGTGATTGGTGAAGATTGGTGTGGGGGGAGTGGAGGTGAGAGTGGAGGAGGGCATAGTTAAATGTTACCATGTAGTTGGAAGCTGTGGGGACTAGGTAATTGTGGCATATTGTGTGCAAAGAGGTAAAGGGTAGTATGTATAGTGGTCGGCAAAATCATTAGTCAACAGAGCCACATGTGGCTTGTGAGCCATGGTTTGCTGACAACTGGGGTAATAAATGGTGATAGGAAAAATAAAACTAAACTAAATTTTTTAAAAATAAGATATAATATATTGGTAATTTATGACAAAACACATGACTGTACATGTTCCATTAACATTTTCCAAAGGTACAAACAGTTCATGAGATCTACAAATAAAACATCCAGAAATGACGGCAATAAGAGATCAAATGACAATAAAAATGGTTTGCTCTTAGAAATAGCTAAGATCCTTCTGCAACTAAAGTGAAAAAGAAACTGACTTTATAGCAGCCATTCCTCTGATTCCCTAGGATTTAATTAGCTAAAACTCAAAATAAAGCTCTATGCTAATGTGACATTATGATTTAACATTTAAAAACATGAAGGTCATGGAATTGAAAATATTAAACTTTTCACTCCAGGGTATACTGGCTGTCCCACAGACCTGAGCTAGCTGGACGTGGCTCAGAGTCTCACCATCAGAGCAGAAAACTGAGAAAATTTTCCAGGTGACAAAAGTTTCAGTTTTTTCATGGTGTTGGGATAAAACAACACTAATGAGCTTACTGTAACAGAAGCTCTGGCTAGTCAAACCTGACCTTCTAGAGCACTGGTCGGCAAACCACAGCTCGTGAGCCACATGCAGCTCTTTGGCCCCTTGAATGTGGCTCTTTCACAAAATACCACGGCCTGGGCAAGTCTATTTTGAAGAAATGGCATTAGAAGAAGTTTAAGTTTAAAAAAATTGGCTCTCAAAAGAAATGTCAATCGTTGTACTGTTGATATTTGGCTCTGTCAAGTAATGAGTTTGCTGACCACTGGGCTAGAGGAACTTCTCTCTCTCCCAGAAAGCTGAACTCTCTTCAGACTTCCCTTATCTCATTAAGTTATCCATTCTCTGGCTTTCTACAGATCCAATTTATAAGTCTTTTTCTCATTCATTCTCAAATCTCAAACACTCATGGGCATTATCGTTATACAAAGAAACATATTTAATGAGACATAAAATTTCTACCATATGTGTTTATATTTCCCTAAACACCATAGAATATGTTATACTTGTTTGCCTTATCCACTTTATTATTTTGTCTCTATAGAAGCCCCAAGGCACCATTTTTAAGATTGTACTTGCTCCATCACCTTTTGGAAAAAAAGAGTTTTGTAACTTTTCTCTCATCCCATCGTATAATCATGCAACAATATTTTAAATTTTCCTAAAATTAAAACTTCCTTCTGCTTCTAGGGGACATGAATAAGTCATCTAAAAGTAGCAAAATTTAATTTCAGATCCCATTTATTCTCTGGCAAATCCACGAACAACTGCTAGGGCTAGGGAAAAGGGGAAAACAATACCATACTCTCTGAAACAATTTAAAACTAAAATATCCAGCATCCAAACAAAAATCAATAGGGGCAAAAGTTAATTTCTTCCCTGTACACTAGCAATAAACAACTGAAATTTAAAACTAAAATTAAAAAATATATACTACGAAAAATACCATTAAAAAATCTTATGCATAATCTGGTCGGTACTTGTCAGTGGGTGAGCATCATCCTATGCACCAAGTAGTCACCAGTTCAATCACTGGTCAAGGCACATGCCTGGGTTTCCAGCTAGATCCCCAGAGTAGGGGACATGCAGGAAGTAGCCGATTGATGTTTCTCATCAATGTTTCTCTCTCCCTCTCCCTCTACTTTCTAAAATATCAATAAAATACATTTTTTAAAAAGGGTATGTATAAATTCAACAAAACATATACAGGATCTGTATGTGGAAAAGTACAAAACCCTAATGAAAGACCTAATTAAATAGAGATATAATCCATGTTCAGAGACTAACAGATTCAATATTTATAAGATGTCAATTCTTGTATACCTGATCTATATAGTCAATATAATCCCAATCAAAATCATAGTAAGCTATTTTATAAATAGCAACAAATTGATTTTAAAATGTGTATGAAAAGGTACAGAACCAAGAGGAGTCAATATAATACTAAAGAAGAACAAAGTTGGAGAACAAGTCATAATCCATTATTTCAAGATTAGTATCTTGCTACACTAATCAACACAGTATGCTATTGGCGAAAAATAGACACTGTGATCAGTGGAGAGCCCACAACTATTTATATAGACCCATGCAATCCACACATAGTCAACTCATTATTTATAAAGGCAATTTAAAAGAGTCATATTTTCAATAAATGTTACTGGAACAATTGGATGTCTGTACACACACACACACACACACACACACACAATGCAGCCCTTATACCACACATAAAAAAATGAACACAAAATTGATTATAGACCTAATGTTAAACTATACAACTTCTGGAAAATAACATAGAAAATTTAGGTGAACTTGGATATGGGGTTCACCTAAATCAAAACCAAAAGCACAATCCATGAAAGTAAAAATTAATAACCTGAACTTTACTAAAATTAAAAGTTTTGCATCAAAAAAGACACTGTTAAAAGACAATGAGAAGACAAGTCACAGACTGGGAGGAAGTATTTGCAAATCATTTATCTCTTAAGAAGTTATATGTGCCACGCCAGCACAGCCAAGGGTTCTGCGAGCCTGAGGAAGGGCCCAGGAAGGATGAAGAAAAGACAAAGAGAATAAGCTGGGTCCAGGTTGATCTTCTGTGCATGACTGAGACCACAGAACAGCCCCAGACTGTAAGCTGAATCTTTATTTTATAGTCAAAGGAAAGCAAGGTAATTTACAATGTTCTTATAAGTATCACTTGTTTTGGCAGCCCTTCCTGCACCTCCCACAGCCTATTAGCTACCCAGGAAAGATCTAGGGAGCAGTCACAAGATCTAGCTTAATTATGCTAAGCGGGCTGTGCCCTCTAAACTGGGACTTGTTTGCGGCTGTGCCAGCAGGTCAGTCCCAAGCTTAACCCTATAACCGCTCCCTACAGTTACATACAAAGAATTCTTAAAAGTCAGTAATAAGAAAACAACCCAATTTAAAAACGGAGAAAATATCTGAGTAGACACTAGGATATAATATCAGTACGTTAAAGAAGATATACTGATGACAAATAAGCATATGAAAAGATGTTTAACATTATCATTAGGCAACTGCAAATTAAAACAATGAGCTACCACAACACATCCTATTAGAATAATATCCAAAAAAGAAACAATACCAATTGTTGATGAGACTATGGAGCAGCAGGAGCTCTCATTCATAGCTGTCAGGAATAGAATTTAAAATGGCATTCTGAACAACTGTGTCTCCACAATAAAAAAACAACCTTGCATATCAGTGTTTAAAGCAGCTTTATTCATAATCACCAAAACCTGGAAGTAGCCAAGTCCTTTGATAGGTAAATGGATAAACTGTGGTGCATCCATACCATGGAATATTATTCAGCAATTCTATCTAATAAAGAGGAAATATGCTAATTGACCATCAAGCCCTCACAAGATGGTGGCACCCACAGCCAATAAAGAGGGGGTATGCTAATTGACTGTCACGCCTTCACAAGATGGCAGTGCCCAGTCCCCTCGGTCGCACCAGGGGGTGGCAGGCACCATGTGCCCCTCAGCAAGAGTTTCCCCAGTCCTCTCAGCCCTGACTCATCCAGCTGGAGTTCCCCAGTCCTCTTAGCCTCACAAGGGAAGGCAGTTGGGGGTGATCAGGTTGGCAGGGGAGGACAGTTGGGGACGATCATGCCAGCAGGGGAGCAGTTAGGCATCAATCAGGCCAACAAGGAAGCAGTTAAGGGTTAACAGGCTGGCAGGCAGAGTGGTTAGGGGCAATCAGGCAGACAGGCAGGGAGGTGAGGAGTTAGGAGCCAGAGTCCCAGATTGTGAGAAGGATCCCAGATTGGAGAGGGTGCAGGCTGGGCTGAGGGATACACACACACACACACCACCCTCAAATACATCCTGGTAACAAAGGCCTATAGTAAAAGGAAAAAATAATGTAAGGAAAGTTTAAAAGCTTCAAAAGAAAAATGCAGATTGCCTACACAGAAATGGGCTTATCTTGATATCTGAATTATCAACTATAATGGGTACTAGAAAGTATAAAGGCAAAGCCATCAAACAAAATTATTTTGAGACTAGAATATTACTAAATGATAAATCAAGTGTGAGAGCAAAACAAACACATTTTCAGGTATTTGAGGACTCAGATATTTTACCTTCCATTTGCTGTTTCTTGAAAATTATTTGAAAACACAATGCAACAAAATGATCCATATATACAAGAAAGAGGAAGATGTGGAATCCAAAACAATGCAAATAATACAGTAATTCAATTTTTTTTTAAAGTCCTAGATAACTGTGCTCAGAAAGTTATATATTAGTGAAAACTGTAAGAGGAATTACCCAATCTTTTTAGGAAAAATTGTTTTCAAAAAGTAAGCAATTTGCATTCATTAAATAGTGTGGTCAAGCTAGGAAATTTTGAAAATCTGTGTGCTTCCCGTTTAAAAAATTAACTAGAATTTTTAAAACAAGTTGAAGAATGTTACCATCCAAATATGAATTAAAACAAATCCTGGTGCCATTTTAGGTAAAATTTGAACATGACTTATAATATTAAAAAAAGGTTAAAAAGATTTTTTTTTGCTCTTGTGGCATAGCTTCTATGTCACAGAATTATATTTCTTTTTCTATGAGTCTATTTGAACTACTTACTTGGTTCTGAAATATTTCTTAATCATAACAGTAAGAACAACAATACTTACTTAAAATACATACTGCTCTAAGTCCTTTACATTTATTAGCCAATTTACTTCTAAGAGACTTGCCCGAGATCACCCACTAGTTAGTGAATCCCCCCCTTTCTGGTTCTAGAGTACTTGCTCCTACCTAAACACTGCCTACACCTCCTCATAATGCTCTTTGTTAACTTACAGTTCTTAGAATCAATCTATCAATCAACAGCAGGAAGCCATCCTAACACTTATAAAACAGAATTTAAATTACATAAAACTTTTAAAATGTTATATATTATACATTTGCATACAATTTATATATAATTTCAACTAATATAAAAATCAGCAGGGGGAGAGAGATTATGAACTTAGCTAAGTTCCTCATTTCACAGCAAGTATCATGGTTGATTTTATGGGTATACATCAACTATTACTAAATATTGTCTAATTTTAATAAAAGGATATATAATTTATATGGTAACTCGGAAAAAAATCTAAAAACCTAACAGTTAAAGTTTCTACATCAAGAAATAGCAGTATTGCTCCGTCGCTGTGTCTGAGTTGATTGGACATCCTCACACACACTGAAAGATTGCCGGTTCAATTCCCAGTCAGGGCACATGTCCCATTTGTGGATGACCCCCAGTAGCAGGCATGCAGGAGGCCGCCAATCAGTGTTTAACTCTCACATGGATGTTCTCTCTTTTTCCCTCTCCCTCTTTCTAAAAAAGTCAATTTAAAAAATTTAAGAACAACAAAAAAATAGCAGTATAAACAAATTATTCAAAACTTTGGGAGGAATATCAGAAAAGCTAAAAATAGAAAAGGAGGGGGACCAGGATGACTTCTGTTTTTACCATTTTAATTTTTATTAGAAGTATTAGATCTTATTTTATTATAAAAAATAAGTACATGCTACTATTAATAATGATAGTACTGTTAAAAAAAAAAAAGGCAAAAAACTGAAGAGGGAGATTTTCACCTCTGACATGAAAATGCAAAAGGACAGCAAGGGCCACCAGACCCTGTAACCCCGTGGGGTACAAAAAGAGGCACAAGATAACATATCACGTGTTACAGAATACTCATCTTTGCTGAGTCTGTTTCCACATCATTATGGTCTAAATGGCCTATCTTTGTCATATAAAATTCTAGAAAGACCTTCATTTCATTGGCTTTAGACGACTATTGAGTATCTCACACTCCAATCCTTCACCTCACACATTTCATTTAAAGAAAGGGCTGTGTAAATTCACATCACTGGCAGGGGTCTACACTGGTGAAACCTTTTCAGGGTAGAATTTGGCAGTCCTCCTTGAAATGTAAACTAGGGCTACACTTGGATTTCATTTCTCAGAATCGCCCTTACAGAAACACTTTCCAAATGCTCAACGGTAACACTATACACAGATTTTCAACTAGGCTATCACTGTTTATAACAGAGGGGAGGGGAGAAACCTTAAATGCACATAGGTACATGCAGAATATTTTAGTGCCATTTAAAAAATGAGACACATCTATATCGAATATCCCTAAAAGGTAATATATACACCCACACATACATATGAGTGGGTGGGTTTAAGATGTGAAGACCAGTCTTTTACTCTGTGAATTTATTTATTTCTTTACCTCTGGCATTCTTGTTTTTATATTTCAAGAAATCAGAGCATGCCTCAACTGTCATGTATTTGGGATCAAAATAATCCAAGAAGAGGACCAACTCAAACCTACGGGGAAAACATCATACTGTAATTGGCACGTTGCTGTCCGGGCTGGTGAAAGGGCCGGCTGCACCGGTTGGGTCATTTTTTGGTGAACTAAGGCAAGACACTGAGGGCACAAAAACTGAGGCACAGTTGAGGCGTGAACCTTTGAGCGGCCGGGAGGACCCGGAGGGTTAGGCGGGCCAGGGTGCGGGAGCCAGGAAATCGCTGGCAATGCTGGGTGACCTGGGCAATGAACTGGGTGCTGGGTGCGCAGGGAAGCGGTCAGAGGCTCAAAGACCCAAGAGCCCAATGGGGAAGACCTGGGGTAGGGCGGGGACAGGAGGGGGAGGGGGGGGGGGAGAGCAAAAAGAGAAAACGGGAGGCATCTGTAAGACTGTCAACAATTTGCCCTAATTGGTTTGGCTCAGTGGATAGAGCATCGGCCTGCGGACTGAAGGGTTCCAGGTTCGACTCCGGTTAAGGTCAGGGTCACGTTCCTTGATTGTAGGCACTGATTGATGTTTCTGACTTTCTATCCCTCTCCCTTCCTCTCTGTAAAAAAATCAATGAAATATATCTTTTAAAAAGGCTGTCAACAATCTTTTTAAAAAGACCCCAGAGAGGGGCGCTGAGAGGACACAGCAAAAACCTAGAGACCCGGTCTGGGTCCGGAACCGCGGCCGGCGGCGAGCGTGTGGCCCGCAGACAAGCGCCGGGCAAGGCTCCCCGAATGACCACAACGGGGACTATGGGGCCGCCAGGCCGGGCCCGGCGGGGGCGCCCGCCGGGGTCCCGCTCCCCGTACCTTCCCAGGAGAGCTCTCCTCCGGGCTCCCTCTTCAGGAACTTGTACCAGAACCGGTCCACGCGGCCCGGCTCCACCCCGTCTTGCGCCGCCTCCTCCGGCGCCAGCTCCGCCTCCCCGAGCCACAGGCCCGGCTCCTGCAGCGCCGGCGCCCCCGCGCCCGCCCCCGCGCCCGCCGGCCTCAGGCGCACCGCCCCCCGCGGCTCCCAGCACCCCAGCTCCGGCCGCGACCCCACGACCAGCAGTTCCGGCCCCGCGCCCGCCCCCGCGGGCGGCACCACCACCCCGAACCGGAATCGCATGGCGGCGGGTGGCGGGGCGTGGCTCCCGGTGCCCGGCGTCCCCGGGTGGCGGACCGGCCCGAGCGCGAGGCGGCCGGCGATTGGGCGGCGGCGCGCGGGGCCCGCACGCCAGAGGCCCGGCCGGCGGGAACACGTGCGGGGCTGCACCTTTTTTGGGCGGCATCACGCGGCCCCGGAGCCCAGCCTCGGCCAGGCCGGGACCTGAGGCCCGGACGGGGGCCCGCGGGAGCCACCACCCGCCTGTCCCATAGTGGGCGCGCGGAGACAGTAAGAAAGGCAAAGGGCCGAAACCCGTTTGGCTCAGTGGGTAGAGTGTCGGCCTGTGGACTGAAAGGTCCCAGGTTCGATTCCGGTCAAGGGCATGTCACCTTGGTTGCGGGGCACATCCCGAGTAGAGGGTGTGCAAGAGGCAGCTGATCAATGTTTCTATCTCATCCGTGTTTCTGACTTTCTATCCCTCTCCCTTCCACTCTGTAAAAATAAAAAATAAATAAAATGTTTTTGTTTTTTTTTAAAGGTAAAGAAAAGGGGCTTTGGAAAGGGAGGAAAACTTCTCCTATGCCCTGTGATTTTACAGTCATCTTTCCAAAACACTGGGAATTATCTTCATGAGGTTCCTAAAGGAAAAGGGAATGGCACATAGAAGGCAGCCCCCCTCCCCCTCCCTACTGAAGTTGGGGGCAGATCCTGGGCCGGTGGCCAGAGAGCTTGGGACCTTACCCTGGCCACTTACCCCCTAGCCCTCGGGCTCTAGGTGGGGTCAGACCAAACCTGGGTTCAGCAACCTCCGTTCGTGGGTTCTGGCTAGGAAAGAATTCAGACTCGAGACCCAGACTGTAAGAGGACGTTTATTTGGTAAATCACAGAGGTAGAAGTGATTCCTGTAAGAAATGGGCTTAGGAAACAAGTTGTAGAAGTAAAGGGAGGGTGCTTAGAGCTGGGGAGTGAGGAAGCTAGTGGTAACCTGCCTTGGGGAGGGCTGGGGGTGCTCCTGGGAGGGAGAGCACACTGGGTGGCACTGGGTCCTCTGTTCTAAGGGTTTCAGGATGAAGATTTTAGGGAGGTCCAAGGGGAAGATTGCACTAGAATATTCAGCAGTTCTCCACAGTGTGTCCACTGAGGGCTGTGGTCTCCCCTGATTGACCCACTCTGGGTAGGGGGTCATTATTCAATGCAGCTGGCCCTGAGGGCAACCAGTGGAGGGTCTCTGGTCTGATTTTGCTGCTTTTCTAGACCTGGAGCTGAAATACAACTGAGACATAGATGTCGTCTCTAGGGAGGAAAGGTCAGAGGGTCCAAACTGCACCACCAGCCAGCGATATGCTAGGGGAGGAAAAAGGCACCCTCAGTGAGGTCCCACCTTCATAGTTTGTCCCTTGCTAGGCACCTAAGGCTTTACACCTGGTGACCTTCTGTACCTGGCCCATCGTCCTAGCTCATGTCTGTCTAACTGCCCACCACAAAATGCAAGTATAAAATAATCCTGAAAGACCCTGCCAATTCCTAATGGTTCTGTCATTGGTAGAAGAGGCATCATTTAGAGCCAGAGCTTATGTATAAAGAGTATTTTTCCTTGCCTGGACCAATTCGATGCCTGAAATAAGACATGATCACTTTCTTTTTTAAGTTATATTAGTTTAATATCTGTAAAATGAGTTTGTTTTACCTTCCCAAAGGAAAACAAAAGAAAAATGTATTCTTTGATTATAAATATATGACATTTATAATTTTAAATGGCATAAAAATAGAACCTTTTGTAGTGCTCCAGTAAAAGCACTATTTTTTTTTCAACTTAAAACATTTTTATGTTAAGAAATACAGGTTTTAGCTATTTGGTTAAAAAGAAAATTATTTGCCTATAAGGCGGGGCTTTATTTTTGTCACTGCCATAAGGTAAACCAAATGTCCTGTTAACATATTTGTTGCTTTTTAAATATATTTTTATTGATTTCAGAATGGGAGAGAAAGAGAGAAACATCAATGATGAGAGATAATCGTTGATCAGCTGCTTCCTGCATGTCCCACAGTGGGGATCGAGCCTGCAACCCAGATACTGTATGACTGAGAATTGAACCGTGACCTCCTGGTTCATAGGTCAACGCTCAACCAGTGAGCTGGGCATATGTGTCACTTTTTGATCTTTTAATAAAATTGCCCTTCTGTCCTTACAATTGTATTTTCACAAACACTTAAATAACAGTCTCTTCTGTGAACCAAAGACATTGTTTACCAGTATTTGGAAACTTGTGAATAGTAGAAGAGAGTCAAAATGTCACGCATTCAGAATACCATAAGTACAAGGGAAAGTACAAAAAAGTAAACCATACAAAATCAGTCTCTCTGTAGAACTATTAGTAAATTCATAATACGTTTTACTCTTCAATATTGGTATTCCACTCAATGTTTAGTTGGTTGCTAAGCTTAAGGATAAACACAAAGAAAAAATGTGATGACAGCAAGGCTGGCCAAACATGGCTGATTCATTAGCAAAGCAGACGTTAAATCACAGTGGCCTGTGAGTCTGTTTATTCATTGCTCTTACAGAATACAGAATATTCTTAGTAGACTTATTTTAGGAGTCGTGTGGCCATGCAAGAGCACCAGGAGCTGACAGTTTGGGACTTCCTTGTTGAAGAAAGACTGCGGTCTCTTGTGTGCTTTCCAGATGGCATTATTCCCACCGGCTCTTTCAAAGTGAGAACTGTCCATTGTCAGCCTACAGAGGTAAACTGAGGCAAGCTCAAAATTGTCGAAAAATGTGAATTTAAGAAAGAATTGCAAAATAAAGGAGTTTATTCAGGAAAAGCTATAGGCAAGTCTGTTGAGGGTTTGGGGTTGGCTGTATTTATGGGTGGGGAATGGAAAAGGGAGAGTACAGTTCGACTGAGTCTGTTAACAAAAAAAAACAAACAAGGACCAGCTTTGAAAATTTCCTGAGCAGACAAACACAGTCCAGTCATACAGACAGCACTCAGTTCATCTTATTTTAAAAGATCAACCTGACCTGGGTCATTTCTTGTTCATATCTCTGGAAATCATAAGCAAAATTTCCCAAGGTTAATATGAGGTATCCACTGACCAATTCCCTATCATGTAAGAGAAGTCCAATATCAGGTTTCTGTAAGTCAGGATTTCACAGGAATTCAATCTCACAATCCTGACATTTTTGTGTCCCTTGAGGCAAATAACAAATTTTCCATTTTACCCTCTAGTTCCATTTTATAAAATTAGTTCACACTATTCTATAGATAAGACAGTAACAAAAATAGAAAACAATATATCTGTTAAACAGGCATTATTCCTCCTCTGTCCTTATAAAGAAGTTGAATAACTTTAACAGTTGGAAGTAGCCCTTTTAAGCACCTAAACAAAGTATGTAACAAGGTATTTTATGACATGATTTAAATATAGTACAAATGGGATGGCTACATGGTACATTAAATAAAATACAACTAGAAAGGAGAGCAAGTCCAAAATATGAATTAAAGGACATGGCCATGCATCAATCATATTTTATCAATCATCTGAATTTCTTAACCATGAAAATGGTAACAGCCATTGAGCCTATTATGTGTTTTTTATACTCATATTACCTTATGTAATTATTTCACCAATTTAGAGGCAATTACTATTGTTATTCCCAATTTTAAATGTGAGGGAACTTGCACAAAAAGGTCCAATAAATAGGCCACAACAAGGAAAGGCAGAGCTATAAGTGCTATAAGTCATTCATTCAGCTTATAGTTAAAATATGTAATATATGTAATTACATATGTAATATACATAGTTTGATTCCTGATAAGAAAAAGCATTACAGAGTGTAATTAAATTCCAACATATTTAAATATGTTACTCTTCATTAGCTCTAAATAAAAAATGAACTTCCTATAATTATTTAGGAATGATAGAACAGATGAATCATAAGTGGTATTCTAAACTGATCGATGAGTCTATAAAGACATAAGTATCTTAATATTTTGAGCAGATTTGGGTCAGGTCCTAGAAAATGGTCATTTTATGACCTTATATGCCTATCTTGTTGTTAATGGAAATACAGATTTAAGAAGCCAAGGTGAATAATTTTCTAGTTACTAAGCTGTGTTATGCCCAGTTCTTTTTCCTAGTTGAATTCTCCATGTGAGTATTCTCATGATACTTCATAAAAATGATTTTTTCTGAAATCGATTTGAGGTCAGATTCTTTATGCTCTGAGGACAGTTGAGTTTAAAGCAAGAGTCAGCTTAGTAGTTGAAACCAGTTTGGCTCAGTGGATAGAGTGTCAGCCTGTGGACTCAAGGGTCCTGGGTTCAATTCAGGGCATGTACCTTGGTTGCAGGCACATCCCCAGTAGGGAGTATGCAGGAGGCAGCTGACTGATGTTTCTAGCTTTCTATCCCTCTCTCTTCCTCTTGGCAAAAAATCAGTAAAATATATTTTTTTAAAAAAGAGTCAACTCAGTAGAATGACAATTCTAGTAATATTTTTAAAACACCAAACCCATTTCTCTCATTGAATTTCATTTCTATAGTGCTATAGTGCTATCTTATATATAACTACAATGCTTGTTGAAGAATAGGTCATAAATTCAAATTTAGAGTTTCAGGGTCCAATTCAAATGTTAATTTTTTGTAGACCTCTCAGGGAAAGCTGTTACTTGGCTCCCTTGTGATTTGTGTTTTTCTGAAACAATCTTTCACTAGTCAGAGAATTGTCATAAGTTTGTCCTTATAATATGGTGTATGTATACACATATTCACTGATGCAAACCACATTTCATCCACATAGTTCAGGGACTATCATAACTATTCATTATCACTTGTCAGAAAACATCTTAGCATTTAATATGTCATATATGTGTCACTATTTTCCATTTTGTAGCTTTAAAAAAAAAAGGCAAACAGAGAACCTTCCAGAGAGAATTTGACTACAGCTTTTTTTTTTTTTTTTAATACATTGTAACTGACTTTTCTGGGAGGGAAAACTGATAGTTAGGCTACTTGAAATCCCTTTAAGAATCTGGAGCAGTAGAAGGATTTGAGCTGTATCAAGGCTTTATCCAAAAATCCCACAACATTTCTCAACTATGTAAACAATTCATGTCCTTTTGGGAACATACACAAATCTCTTATCTCCCGGAGATTCCAGTGATTCCCCTTCCCACCGCATCCCGCCATAGAAAAACACTGCCTTTCCAGTCATTGCCAACAGCCAGTTTTGTCATGCTTCTTTCTCTGTAATTTCTACAATAAAAATATTAATTTTTTAAATGTTCCAACTATAAACTTACCCTGAGGAATATGCCTTTGCAAAAGCACGAACCTGCCCCTTCCCGCTCACATCCCGCCCCACAGTCAGCATTGTAAAACCCACACACTCTTCCCCCACTTCTCAGCGGAAAGCCTCTCCTCACCAAGCCCATGGAGCCTGGGTTCTGTTAGGCAACGACCCCAACTGACTTTTCCTAAGGCAAGTAGAGGTCCCAGCCAGGTGGCTGGACCTCAAGGTTAGAGAGCCAACTTAGAGAGCTTCCTTCAGAGGTAAAAAGATCCTCCAAGGTCAGGGGTAACTTGAATGGCAGGCTAGTTAACACCTTTCTCAACAAGGGTGGAAGGCTTGATAACTCAACCCCTAGGAACAAAAGAGTGGTTGGCTGGAAGGGATGATTTGAAACTCCCAAGGGAATTTTCAAAGAGTTTGATAAAGAGAAAAGAGGTTAGCTGAAAGCAGAGCTGGGTCATTTATACTGAAATGGAGAATGAAGACTGAGGCGGGGGAGGGGTAGAGGTAGGAGGAGGGGAGGAGGTAAACCTGAGGGTGCTTTTTAAGAATTTGAACACTCTCGGCCTGTGGACTGAAGGGTCCCAGGTTCAATCCCAGTCAAGGGCATGTACTTTGGTTACGGGCACATCCCCAGTGGGAGGTGTGCAGGAGGCAGCTGATTGATGTTTCTCTCTCATTGATGTTTCTGATTTTCTATCCCTCTCCCTTCCTCTCTGTAAAAAAATCAATAAAATATATTTTTAAAAAAGAATTTGAACACTGTAATTTGCCCTTTGCTTCTTTTTCCTGACCATTAAATATGTTTATAATAAAGCTATGTTATCTAATAAAAGAGTAATATGCAAATTAACTGTCACTCCATCACAAAGATGGTGATGCCCATAGCCACAAGATAGCGCTCAGCCCTGCCAGAGCCCCCCAGTCCCGGGGAGAGGGAAGGCCATGGAGAATGGGCAGCATGAGCAGCCCAGGCTGGCCCCCCAGAGCCTGAGTGGACAGGGACAGGGGAGTTGGCCCACAGCCTCTGTGGCCAAGCACAGGGCCAGAGAGAAGACAGCAGGCCCACCTTCTGCAGAAGCAGCACAGCTCCTGGTGGCATGCTGCGGTTTCCATTGCTCCTGCGGAAGCAGTGGGCGGCCTACTGCGCCCAATATCATGCTGTGGGCTACTGGTTTCAAACATAAACTGATTTGGGTGTTTATGGCTGAGATGGAGGTTGAATGAAGAGGAGGCCCTTAGATAGGAAGGTGAAGGTTAGTGGTAACAGGAAATGAGAAACCCATTGACCTTCAACAGCAAAGAAAGGATAAATCAGAAGCTGATTAAAGACCCTAGGCTTCCCCCAAATCATGAGTTCTTACTTGGGGGCTCTCTGCAAATGCAGAACTAGTTTAGGAGGAAGAGGTGTACCCATATTTTAATTAATATAACCAGCCACTTATTCAAAGCTAGGTACTTGTCCAAGCATGCACTGTGGGTGCTGTCAAGGTAGTATTTCCCCAAAATAACTGTCATGTAAAGTAATAAGAACCAGCAGGATGTAAGATAGGTCAAAAAGAATACTCGATATGATGTATATAGACCCTGAACGAATAGGAGATTACTAGGTTAGATACAAAACTGATTAGTTTCTTATTGTACCATGAAACGAACTGATGAGTTTATATCTTCTACCAGGCAGAAATTGCTTGAATCTGTAACAGATCAACACCTACGAGATTTAATATGTAACTTGGGGGATAGAGCCCTAATCAATAGTAAAATCACAAAATAAGCCCAGGCATGAATAATATTGTAGATACTGAAACAGTTTTCAAGTGGGCTTGGTAGACCCTGCTCCAGCCTGTGAGACATGCAGTCAATCTTACACTTCAGTTCTAAGTTTTGGATAATTCTTTCTTAACAATGTGTAATAAAAATAAAAGCCTCTCATTTGTTCAGCTTGTTTACTATAGTCTAGGTGCTGTACTAGTTGCCTTATATACCTTACCTTATTTAACCCTCTCTCTATTTCCATTACATTTTTTATTGTTTTAACATTTTTTATTGACAGTAGTACAGATGTTTCCCATTTTCCCTCCCCCCTCTATTTCCATTACACATTATCATCTCTGGTAAACAGAAGAAGGACCTGAGTTTTTGGAATATTTACCTAAGACCATACACCTAATAAATGGCAGAGGCAGGATTCGAACCAGGAATGCCTGACCCAATAGCCTTTCCAGCCAGGGACACAGCTCAGCATCATATGGAAGCACTGGGCTGAAGGGAACCCGCACTCCACTTGCAAAACCTTCTACTCTGAATGTCTTTTTCTTCCCCAAAAAATATTGCTCCTTGGTAAGCCTCATGCCACAGGGAAAATCTGTATAAAGCTCTGGGGGGAGGGGAGACTGCCAAGGGGTGACATTTCACTACTCCAAGCCCCACAAAGGCCTTAATATAAGCTAAAGCTCTGACTCCAAATGTATTTAAAATCTATAATAATAAAAGTGTAATGTGCTAATTATACTGGATATCCTTCCGGATGACCTGCTGGACCAAGCCAGAGCTGCAAGGGTAGCTGGGGTCCCGGGTGCCAGAGGGAAGCCAGTGCTGGCAGCCGGGGGAAGGAAGGCCTACTCTTGCATGAATTTCATGCATCAGGTCTCTAGTTTTTAAATAAATATTTAGACACAGTTTGGCAAATCTCAATATGTTTACTCATTGGAACAGATCCTTAAAATTACTGCTAATAGCAAACTGTATCCACCTGGACAAATACAAATGCATCAAACTAGATGTAGAACAGTAGCCTAGACTTTCTGTACATTCGCTATGGTGACAGGGACTGCCCAGGGGCTCAGGGAGGATTCTGCAAACTCTGCTAAGACCCAGTTCTGCAGGAACTTGACCAGAAATGCCACTGCCCTTGTGCAGCTCACAGAACTCTGAGCGATGACTGAATCGGGAAGCAAAAATTCGAATGCTTCCTGTTTTGAAAGGAGGCCAGAGAAGGCTCTGATGAGGGAGCCGGTTTTCTTTACCTGACCTAACACATTTCACTTCAGTTTCAGTGAGAAATGAGACCAGTGAAGGGAGGTGCTATTCTCTCTGCCACCACCTGCGCGCGCGCGCGCGCACACACACACACACACACACACACACACACACACACACACACACACACAGTTTGCAGCATTTACAAAGTCACCCTATGGGGAAAAGGGATGAGGCGAGGGAGGAGTTGCGTTGGATGGAGGCCTTGTAACAGCAACTGTCAGTCCCTCTGAGGGAAGTAATCCCTGTGACATCATCCGTCTGTGATCTAAGAAACTGCTGGTATTCTCCGTAGCAGAGGGCACAAACAGCAGACCACAGGCACACATGAAGTTTTATTTAGTAGTTTCCAAAATATAAAAAATTGGATAATTTCACACAAATATACAAATTTGTTACCTTTTTTAGAAAAAACAGATTTGGCAAGAAGGGGTACAACCTTCAAAGGTGCAGTCGGCTGAGCCGGAGGCTGCCTCCCCATTGGATAAGCTTGAACTCCTGACGCTCTCAGTTCTACCAGGCCGAAACTGCCTCCCTGAAATTGCGGCCAAGTTGCTGCTTATTTTCACACCCGAGAGGGGTTTTTTTTGTTTTGTTTTGTTTTGTTTTTTTTGGGGGGGAGTTGTGTGTTTTCCAAAATAACATCAAAAAGAAAGCAAGGATGTGAATATACTGGAAACTTCATATGTTGTTGGCGAGAAGGTGAAAGAGTGCAGGAAAACAATGTGACAGTTCTCATGAAGATTAAATATAAAGTTACTATATGGCCCAGCAATTCCACTCCTCCATGAGAAATGCAAACGGCTGTCCGTATAAAAAACATATACTTGCACATTCAAAGTGTGGGAACAAGGTCTAATTCTTGGAGTACTTCCTCCTAATTAGTGCTTACAGCACTAACTGTGAGAGCAAGTTCCTCCTGGAACCCTGCTCACTGTGCTAACTGTGAATAACTCAGTTCCTCCTTTATTCTCTGTTTGCTGCGTCATTGTTGGAAGCACTCACTGCTCCATCCTTCTGGCTGGTCCTAATCCCGCCCTCCTACACCAATTGTTGGGTCCAAGCCCCTCTGCCATGGCATGGACCTTCTTGGACACCTGCTAGTAGATGGAGAAACCATGAGAAATTTTGGGTGTATGAGCAAGTCTTTATTATAGTAGCCAGTGGCCATGTAGCCATTGCTAACGAGCTACTAGACAAAACAGTCCTTTAAAGCACAGTCCTAGGCAGTAGGCAGCCACACACGCAGCTAAGTAACAGTACATCTTTCCTACATAGTAGCAGCCTCCAACACAGGAACTATTAGCTGAGCAGCCAGCAATGCCTCTGAATCCACAGCTACACATAGCAGCCGCATCTGAGTCCTCTCATCTCAGCAGCCTCGGTAACATACTTTACTACCACTTAGACAAGAGGCTTTTCACCAAATGATGACATCAATCATTCGGGTGATAGAAGGACACCTTTGTGCAGTCTAGATGACTATGTCCTTGCACCTGCGTATAGCCCTTGGACACCCTGATTGAAATTCCTACACTCAGCGTGGCCTTGGATATCGAGCATACTAAGAACAAGGCCTCTGTGCTCTAATTGGCCTTGATCATCTGGCATACTCTGGCATGGTTCCCACACAAAGCAACATCCTGTATAATAAAAGGCTAATATGCAAATTGTCCCCTTAGGGGTTTGACTGACCAGAAGTTCAACCACTTGCTATGATGTGCACTGATGTCCAGGGGGCCGTGCGGCATGAAGGAAGGCCCTGGCCAGCAGCCGGCAGCTGGGGGAAGGAAGGCCCCAATCGGCCCTGATCTCCAGACAGGCCTAGGGACCCTACCCATGCACGAATTTTGTGCACCAGGCCTCTGTTATTTTGCTATTTATTTATAATAGCCAAAATTGAAAACAATTCAAGTGTCTAGCAAACTTATGCCTGAATCAATAAAACGTGGCATATCCTTGCAATGGAATATTATTCAGCCTTAAAAAGGAATGAAGTACTGACTTATGCTACAACATGGTAAGCCTTGAAAATATTATGCTAAGTGAAAGAAGCCAGTAACCAGAGTGCATATTATATGATTCCATACAATATTGTATGAAATTTCCAGAATAGGCAAATCCATGAAGACAAAAAGTAGACTAGTGTCTGCCTCAGGTTGAAAGGGAGAGGGAAATTGGGGGGAAACGGGGAGTGACTAGTAAAAGGCTTGGGATTTTAGAAGAAAGTTTTTAAAATGATCTAAAAGTGACTTGTGCCAAAACCAGTTTGGCTCAGTGGATAGAGCATGGGCCTGCGGACTGAAAGGTCCCAGGTTCGATTCCAGTCAAAGGCATGTACCTTGATTGCTGGCACATCCCCAGTAAGGGGTGTGCAGGAGGCAGCTGATCGATGTTTATCACTCATTGATGTTTCTAACTCTCTATCCCTTGCCCTTCCTCTCTGTAAAAAATCAATAAAATATATTTAAAAATAAAAGTAACTTGTGGTGATGGTTACATAAATGTGTGAATATACTAACAATCATTGACTCAAACACTTTGAATTGATTACTTGTATGGTATATAAATTACTTATCAATAAAGTTGTTCAAAACAAAGCAAATGAACTATTGGGTATGACCCCCTTTAAGTTATTTGAGCTTTGAACCCCTGCTTTTTAAGGGAAAATGCACATAAAAGCTAATTCCGAAGAACTTAAAAGAGAATTTGCTCCCTTTAGCCTGCAATAGGGTACTGAGTCTCACTTGGCAGTGGTGGGTGGGAAGAATAACACTTTAATTTTTTTCAAATCTTAAAAGGCCAATTAGTTCACATCAGACAATATACACATTCTTTTGAACTATACAGTATCGGGTTAGGTGATTTGAAACTTGCAAATATGTGATCCTTGCCCACAAGAGTCTACGGTATAGTTGCTAGAGATAGTTGAATTACAACACATAGAAAAGAATGTTTTTTATATTTAATTACACTAAATTACTCATCACATAGCAACCAGACAACTAGATACAGGCACCCTAAAGCTCAAAAGAGGACTGAGCACAAGACCTGGCAGGTGGGGTCTGAGGTCATGAAAGACTTGCAAACAGAACTCAGAATAGATAAAAACAGAGAGAGGGAGATGACAGGACACTAGTATTCCAAGTGAGGAAATTCATCGACAAAAGCAGGTGCAGGAATTCTCTGAGCATGTTTAAGGTAATTTTATTATAAAATTTTTGATGTTGAAAGTATTACATATGTTCCCTCTCCCCTTCCCCCAACTAATTTACTCCCTCCAGCCTGCCCCTGCCCAGGCCTTCACCACTCTATGTCTATGTCCGTTGTTATACATATACTGGAGGCCTGGTGCATGAAATCCATACTTGCATGTGTGTGTGTGTGTGTGTGTGTGTGTGTGTGTGTACCTCAGCCCAGATTGCAAGAAGGCTCAGTCCAGGCCAAGGGACCCCACTGGTGCATGATCAAGGCCAAGAAGGGATGCGGGAGGTTCACCAGTCAGGAAGGGACTGTGGGAGGGCTCCAGGGCTTGTCCAGCCCATCTCACTCAGTCCCAGTAGGCTGGACCCCAGCAGCAAGCTAACCTACTGGTCAGAGTGTCTGCCCCCAGAGTGATGTGGTCAGTGCACATCATAGTGAGTGATTGAGTGGCCTTAGCATATTATTAGTATACTAGAAGCCCAGTGCACGAAATTCGTGCACAGAGGGATGGGCTCCCCTAAGCCCAGCCTGCACCCTCTCCAATCTGGGACCCCTTGGGGCATGTCTGACTCCCAGGGTTTGGACTGAAACTGCCAGTTGGACATCCCTCTCACAATCTGGGACTGCTGGCTCCTAACTACTCATCTGCCTGCCTATCTGATTGCCCCTAACTGCCCCCTCTGCCAGCCTGATCACCCCTAACCACCTCTGCCTGCCAGCCTGATTGCCCCTAACTGACCCCCTGCTGGCCAAGTTTTTCCCTACTGCCCCCTCTGCCAGCCTGGTCACCCCTCACTGCCCCCTCTGCCAGCCTGGTTGCCCCTCACTGGCCCCCCTGCCAGCCTGGTTGCCCCCAACTGCCCCCTCCCCACAGTCTTCATGTCCATAAAGAACCTGTCACCCCAAACTGCCCCACCTGCTGGCCTGGTTGCCATTCACTGCACCCTTGCAAGCCTGGTCACCCCACACAGCCTGCTGGTCAGTCATTTGGCATCCCTCACTAACCCCCCTGCTGGCCTTGTCGCCCCACGTAGCTTCCTGATCAGTTGTTACTGTGAGGGCATCATGACCAATTTGCATATTACCTTTTTATTAATATAGATTATGCTTTGATTGATTAAATGGCTGACCAGACAACAGGACACTTAACATATTAAGCTTTTATTAGATAGAATGCATACAAGGTCTTTGGTTGATTACCTCCCACCCACCCACTCTCCCCCTAGGTAAAGTAATTTTAGAATAACAAAGTTGGTTTTCTAACATAGTTATACTATAAACATGTATTTTTGCCTTAATTACATTTTAGACTACACACTTTAGCTTAGTTTTACATATCACAGTTTTCTTTATCACATGTAAAGAAAAAATAGAAAAGAAAAAAATGTCTTGGGTCTTTAACTTATTAAAATCAAACTTAAAATCAAGAGGTGAACTATTTCATACACCTTAGTTCAATAGGGAGACATGAGCTCAATCACGCTACTTCACAATAGCAGAAATTATAAATTATAAGTTGTTATAATCAATTCAGCAGTGAATGTATGAGTGCACCACCCACAAGCTTACCAGGCAAACAATATTAATCATAGCAACACTAACGGATACTTAACTACCTCACTCAGTTATCTAACTTCTAGAAGTGTAGGTTAAGCATATCAGATTGCTTTTTAAAGTAATTGCCTTTGAGATGAAAAGCATTCTTTTCAGAAAACATAATTTATTGTCACTTTGAGGGAAAGATTGTTTTTTCAGAATAGTTCATGTCCAATAAGTGTCCATCTCTGACTAGTCACTGCAGGGCTACTAAGTTTACCTGAAAAAAAGAAAAAGTATGTGGTTTAATTAAGTTTGTATGTCTAGAGTGTAGTAACAAATGATTCTATGATTCAATTTAGAAATTCATGCATAGAATAAATGAAAACATAATTTATTTCACCAGATTAATACCTTTAATACTCAGTCAGTTTAATATAGTTAGTTGACCACTTTAGCTCAAGTTAGGAAATTAAAAAAAAAAAAAAGAACTATTGTATTTGGAACTGTAGGTTATGAAGAGCCCGAAGTATCTCTGTGCTCCAGCCTCTTTGTTCATTTTACAAGGAAACTGCTGTTTTATAAAACCATTTTTTAAGTTTATCATCTACAAAACTGGATTCCTACAACATGAAGAATTATCAGACACATACTTCCCCTTGTTTCTCTGGTCTTCATCCTCAATCATTTTCTTGAAGGACCAACTCTGTGGGAACCTTAAGTGTCAATAATACATCCTCTGTAATACACATGACTTATGGTCAGTAAGAGTGATTTGCTTTGAGAAAGTAAGTGTCAGTGATATTTTGATTTTATGAACAATATACCATAGAGCTTTTTCAGAATATCTTCTACTACTCTTTGAAAGTAATTGGTTCCATATATTATCAGCATTTTAAACCTTACTGTTCCCCCTTGGAATTTTCCAGGAAGTTGTATGGCCTGAATGTGTTCAAGAGCAATCTTAACCTCATTCTACATTATTTTACCCTCCTGGGGTATCTCCACCCACCAAGGGCCTACTAATCTGGATGCTGGTCTTTGCCTCTCTGGCCAGGGGACAGCTAAGACATATATCCCTTGATTTGAGAAGAATCCTTCCTCCCATCTTCCAGCCTGTAAAACATATCCTGTTGTATTCTCTTTCTCTCTACTTAATCCAAGCAGCCATTTGGAAAGGGATGAAACAAGAAGTGAATCACTTAGGATTAGGTGATGCTTTGGTAACAAATATCTATGACTTATAACCCCAAAGCTTACATCTCAATTATATCATACTAGAGGCCTGGTGCATGAAAATTCTTGCACTGGGGGTGGGAGGTACCTCAACCCAACCTGCCCCCTCTCACATACTGGGAGCCCTCAGGGAATGTCCAACTGATGGCTCATCCCCAGCCTACCTAAGGCCTAAAGCCTCTGTTGAGGCTTTTGGCCTTGGGCACCCAGCCATTGCTCTGTTCAGCTCAGCCCCGGCTGCCTGCGACCACCTGGCCCCGGGGGCTGGGCAGTCGCCACCACTTCTGCTCACAGGGCCCGAGGGCCGGGCACTCCCTGCCGCCCCTACCACCACTGCTGCTGCTGCTGCTTCCACTCACAGCACCCAGGGGCTGTGCACTCGCGCCACTTGGTCCCGCCTCCACTCCTGATTGGCTGGTAGCATAGCCAATCAGGAGCTAAAGTATGGTCACATTTGCATGATACTCTTTTACTAGATAGGACTAGAGGCCCAGTGCATGAAATTCGTGCACAGGGGGTGGGGGATGTCCCTTAGCCCAGCCTGCACCCTCTCCAATCTGGGACCCCTTGACAGATGTCTGACTGCCCATTTAGGCCTGATCCTAATAGGATCAGGCCTAAACAGGCAATTGGACATCCTTCTTACAATCCAGGCCTGATCACTCTCTTCTGCCCCTTAGCCTGATCACACTATCCTGCCAGCCTAATTGATGTCTAACTGCTTCCCTGCCAGCCTGTTTGCCCCCAACTTCCCTCCTCTGCTGGCCTGGTCACACCTAACTGCCCTCATCTCCAGGCTTGATTGCCCCCAACTTCCCTCCCTTGCAGGCCTGGTCCCTCGCAACTTCCCTCCCCTGCTGGCGTGATCTCCTACAACTACCCTCCCTTACAGGGCCTGGAACCTCCAACAGCCCTCCCCTGTGGAGATCTTGTGGTGGCCACCTTGTGTCCACATGAGGGCAGGATCTTTGACCACATGGAGGCAGCCCTCTTGTGTGTTGGAGTGATGGTCAATCTGCAAATTACTCTTTTATTAGATCTGATAGAGGCCTGGTGCATGGGTGGGGGCAGCTGGTTTGCCCTGAAGAGTGTCCTAGATCAGGGTGAGGGTTCCCTTGGGGTAAGGGGCAGCCTGGGCGAGGGGCCTGTGGAGGTTTGCAGGCTGGCCACACACCCCAGCGACCCAAGTGGAGGCCCTGGAATCTGGGATTAATCTATGTCTACAGTTGAAACTTTGTAGCCTGGAGTGGAGCCAAGCCTTCTGCTCTCTCTGGGCAGCAGTCATTTCTGTTTGAAACATTGTAGTCTAGAGTGGAGGCCTAGGCCAGCAACCGCAGACTGAAAGCTTGGCTTCCTCCATTGCCAGGAAAACCCAAGCCTCTGTTCTCTCCAGCTCAGTGGCTGCCATTTCTGTATCTTTTATAATTGAAACTTTGTACCATTGAGTGGAGGCCTAGGCAGGCAGAAAGCTTGGCTTCCTCTGTTGCCACGGAAACCCAAGCCTTCCTCCTGCTCTCAGTGGTGGCAGCCATCTTGGTTGGGGGTTTATTTGCATAATTTTTTCCTGAATGACTGGTGGGCGTGACTTATGGGTGTGGCAAAGCTATTGTCAAATTTGTGTATTACTCTTTTATTAGATAGGATGTCCATATGGTGTTGGCTGTATCTCTCTGCTCCACATTATGTTCACTGAATAACCTAGATAAGTAGAAGCCTTCATCTGGAATTGTTTGGGAGAAAGAAAAAAATAGTTTTTATAGATTTTGCTTAGAAGTGATACAAAAACAATTCAACACATATTTTACTGACCAAATCAAGCTACATGGCCAAGCTTGCCATTCAATGATCCAGGAAAATATGAAGCTCTTTCAGATGAGGGCGCAAATATTTGTGAATGGTAAAACAGTCTAGGCAGCCACAAACAGTAGGAGAAAGTTGAAAATTTACTAAGAAGCATGATGAAAGGTATCTACCTCTTTTGGAAGTGAGGGAAAGGCTTCAAGATATATTTAAGTAACCATAGGAAGGCTAAATGCATAATGGTAAGAGGTATTTTTTTAACCATAAAATTTACTAACTACCCTTAGACTTGCTATAGATGAATAGATAGATAGATAGATGATGGCTAGGTAGGTAGGTAGATAAATAGGCAGACACTCTGAACACACATACTCATTTAAAGATAACATAAAACTTACTCTGCATGTTATTTTAAAATCAAATTTTTATTTCATTTTTAATTGAAAATTCAGACATTATGCTCTTAGGTTTGTATACTTAAAATAAGTTTTAATATGAAAGTTATGTTTTCATTATCCTCTTGAGTTGAACATGTAAATGTAGACAATTTTCTATAATCTGGGAACAGCTTCTTGCATTTCTCTAGAATTTAAATAGCTGCAAATTCACATAGGTTTTTATAATACTACTATGTCCTTTTCAAAGTTTTTCTTTCACCTTTGGATCTTTTTCTCTTTTACCTAAGTGATTTTATTTAGTTGCTCAGTTTGACATGGATGTAGATTTCATTAAATTTTCAGAAATACAACTTAATTTATTTTAATCTTTTGCCCAATTTTATCCCTTCAAAATTCTAGATGATTTATCAACTCTGGGAGAACATAGACTAGATATTTTTGTAAATATGTTTGTGAAATATGCATAAAATTAAATGTAAGAATCATTATAATTAAATTTCACACACACACACACAATTTTGAACTTACAAATTAATTCAGCAAATTTTCATGTTGCAAGATCAATCTACAAAATCAATTGCATTTCTATATACTAATTTAACCAAAGCAGTGCAAGACTTGTATACTGAAAACTTAAACATTGTTGTAAGAAATTAAATTACATAAACGGAAAGACATCCTATGTTCAAGGATTGAAAGATCTAATATTGTTAAGAGAAAAATAGTCCCCAAAGCAATTCACAGAATTAATCTAATTTCTATCAAATATCTCTAACTGCCTGTTTTGCAGGAAGAGGCAAGCTGTTCTAAATTTCATATGGAAATGCAAGGGCCCCAGAATAATCAAATAATCTTGAAAAATTACAAAGTTGGAGGATACACACCTTCCAGTCTCAAAACTTAATACAAAGCTACAATAACATAGTTTGGTACTGGCATACGGATAGATATCTAGCCCAATAGAGTATAACTGACATAAAGTCCAGAAATCAACCCACTTGGATATAGCTTTGCAAGAAACTTGTTATTAACCAATGTTACCTAAATTTTTTTTCATCTTTATTGTTCAGTTTATTAATTACATTGTTCCCTTTTTTCCCCCCTATAGTTGCCCTCCACCTGGCACCCATCCCACCCTCCGTCCTCTCCTCCCCCTCCCCACTGTCCTCTCCCATAGTTGCGTGATTTTTGTCCAGTCTCTTGCTGCACTTCCCAAACTCCCTTTCTCCCCAAGAGTTGTCAGTCCATTCCCTCTCTATGTCTGTGATTCTGTTACATTCACCAGTTTATCCTGTTCATCAGATTATTAATTCACTTGATTTTTATATCCATTTGTTGATAGATGTGTATTTGTTGTTCATAATTAACACCTTTATCTTTTTCTTCTTCCTCTTCTAAAAGAATATCTTTCAGCATTTCATATAATATTGGTTTGGTGGTGATAAACTCCTTTAGCTTTTTCTTATCTGCGAAGCACTTTATCTGACCCTCAATTCTGCATGATAGCTTTGCTGGGTAGAGTAATCTTGGTTGTAGATTCTTGCTATTCATCACTTTGAATATTTCTTGCCACTCCTGTCTGTCCTGAATTGTTTCTGTTGAGAAATCCGTTGACAATCATATGGGTGCTCCCTTATAGGTAACCATCTGTTTTTCTCTTTCTGCTTTTAATATTCTCTCTTTGTCTTTTGCTCTTGGCATTTTAATTATGATGTGCCTTGGTGTGGTCCTCTTAGAGTTCATAAATATTGGGGTTCATTGCACTTCTTGGACTCCTAACTCTAGTTCTTTCACCATGTGTGGGAAGTTTTTGGTCACTATTTCTTCAAATAGGTTTTCATTGTCTTGGTCTCTCTCTTTTTCTGGCACCCCTATAATTCGGATGTTGGTATGCTTGACGTTGTCCCAGAGGCCCCTTACGCTATCTTCAATTTTTGGTATTCTTTTGGTTTCTTGCTTTTTCAGCTGAGTGGATTTTACCTCTTTGTATTTCAAATCTTTAACTTGGTTCTTGGGGTGCTCCAGAGCACTTTTAGGTCTTTGTATAATATTTTTTATTTCAGTCAGTGTATGCTTAATTTCTAGTTGGTCCTTTTTCATATCCTTGAGAGTCTCCTTCATATCCTTGAGGGTCTCCTTCATTTCCTTGTAGGACTCATTCATTTCCACGTTGGTCTTGATTATTTCCACGTTGGTCTTGCTTATTTCCTTGTAGGCCTCGACCTTTTGTTGGAGCCTCTTGAGAAGCCCTATAACCATGGTTTTGAATTCCATGTCCAGTCATTTTTTTCCCTCCATTTCTTTCACATCTGATTTCTTTCCATGTCTCTGCATGGTGGCTGCTTCCCTGAGTTGGTCAATTAGCTTTGTGTGGTAGACGTCCTACAAGGGACAGTGGCTCAGCCTCCCCAGTTACCTGAGGTGGATATGGGCTGCTCAATCGTGCTGAAGTTACGCTCAGGTGAATCATTAGCACTTGGAGGGGTTGACCTCCAGGCCAATTGTCTGTGAAGTTCAGCTGTGCTCAGGTTGGATGGGAAGAGTCTCCGGGCCAAGCAGACAGTGTTAGCTATGCCCTATGCGGCCCCAGGGACTCTGTGCCGGGGGCAATGGCTGCCAGCACCTCTGAGAGAGAGCTGCTATGGAACTCCACTGGCTGCCAGGGAATTCAGACTCTCCCCAAATGAGTCTGCACACCCAACGTCTCACCCAGGGTTGTAAAACAAAGCAGTCTGATGATTTTCCGAATGAGAGAGCAAGTCGCGAGCACTCTCCACGCAGTCACGCAGCTGCGCTGTTCCCAAGGTCATGCGCAAGCCCGCCCTCTCCACAAGCCGGCAGACCCGGCAGCACCCGAGCTTCGGCGTGCCCTTCCACTGTCCAGTTTTCACCCCGTATGATAATGGGTTCCCTGGACTTCGCCCAGAGCTGGAGAATCAGTCCAATGGGACGTCTTTGTCTCCCCGTTCGAGAAAACTGGCCGGTTTTCAGCTGCCCGCCCTATCAGTTGGCGCGCACTCCAAATCTCTCTCCGCGCGAATCTTCAACGCTGTCCTCAGCCACTCCTCCGAGTCATAGTGTCTTATCTTCACTTTTATTTGTGGAATTTTCACTCGGCCAGCTTTCTGGTGATTCTGGAAGGTGTTTGTTCTTTCGTTAAGTTGCAGTTTCAAAATTGCTGTGCATGACGGCAACATAGGTGTTTTACCTATGCCGCCATCTTGGTTCCTCCTACCTAACTTTTTTTAAAAGTGAAAATATATAATTGTGTTCTTTTCACCAAGGATAAACATTTTCTCCAATAATATAAAGTGTACACTTTGTTGATTCCACGCTTTTCTTGTACAAAAGAAGTTCTCAGATTTGAGACTGAATCATGGTATGATATTTTGAAGATACTTTGGGTAGCAAACACATCACCCAAAGTAATAACCAAGTCCATGTTTCAAAAGAAGTGGCAACAGTATGATGTCCCTGTTAGATCTCCATTGAATTTACCAGTCTAGTTCTTGTAAAAACCAGATGGATCATGGTAGAATGAAGGCAGACTACATCACTATCTTCCCAGGACTGTGATAACCCTCCTGCTCTTGAGCACAATATAGTCCATAGGAACCTCAATTATCTGGACACTTCTCAGAACATCACACCTACATTTGATAGCATAGTAATTGGAACTGAGGATGAAGAAGTTGCAATACTCCAGAGTAATTAGGAAGGGGAGCAATCCAATGTGTACATCTTCCTAATTACATCTGCCCTAGTAAGGAACTGCACACCAGAGGCTTGGAAATGGTCTTTTTGAAGATTCAGGGGCTGAGAAAACCACTAGAGTGTTTAGAGATTAGTGGTCAGGGATCTGCCAGCATATCTCCTCAGAAATAAAGGACAAATTGGAGCAACTTGCAATTCCTAAAATGAAGAAAGAGGCACGGACGTTTAGTTAGTCTCTTTGGATTTTGAAGAACATATATTACACTTGGGAATATTGCCTCAAACCCATTCATTGGGTAACTTGGAAGAACTACCAGTTGGGATTGGGTCCAGAACAAAAAAGGGCTGGTAAGCAGTTACAAGTGATAATGCTTTGGAAATGTGTTACAAGTGACAATGCTTTGGGAAATGTATGTCCTAACTGAGCCCATCAAGTGATGCTGTGTGGAGCCTCTGCAAACCCTGACAGATCTTTCCAACAAAAGATGACAGGAAATGGTACATAACTACCACAGTTTCTTTGTCCTGCATAAGTTAACTACCACACATGTTTTACTGATTTCCTCATGTCTCTCGAATGGGATTAAGCTCTAGTCATCCATAGTGGTAACTGGTTTGAAAATGCACCTATATTGTCTGCTTCTATTACTTATCTATTGCCCCATGTTTACTACTATTTTTCTTCCTCTCCAAATTAACTATTTGATTGAACCATATTTGCCATTTTTGTAGGTTAAAAATGATTGGATACCAATAGTTTCATCTTAATGTTTGAGATCCTTTTTTGGGGGCACTCAGATTAAGAAAATGTTTTATCTGTTTTTTTTTAATTTTGTATAAATGAAATCTTAGCATATGTACTCTTTGGTACCATGTCTTTCACTCAACATTATGTTTTTTAAACGCATACATGTGGTGGCATGTAACTATATATGGCTCAATTATTTTTGTTTACAGCATGTTTTGTTGTTAAGTATCTCATTGATTACTAGACTCTATTTTCATTGTGATCCTATTACAAACGGGGAAGCTATTAACAGCCTGGTTAATAAATGTACTTAATGATGCATTTTTACACAAGTTTTCTAGCTCATATAGTTAGAAGTGGAATTGCTGAACATAGAATATGTCCATATTCTATTTTTTCTTTAAAGGATATTCAAAATAGAGAACGATAATCCTTCCCAGGGGAGCAATCCAATGTGTACATCTTCCTAATCTCTACTCCTCCCTACACAGCACGTTTCCACTGTGGGAATATGAGCCCTGGGTAGGAAAGAGGTCAGATTTTTTTCTTCCTCTTAGAGTATGTCCTATATTTAAGTAGTGCAATCTCCCTAAGTATTCTCTTTTCTGCAACAAATAAATAAACCTAATCCCTTCAGTCATTTCTTCACAGAGGCTTTTTCCTATGCCTCAAGTTTTTTTTTTGTTTTTTTTTTTTCATCTCTTGTGGACTGCTTCCACACTTTTCAAATCCAGGGTGATTTATTATTCAAAGCAGGTCAATTTTGGGAATGAGACGAGGTGTTAAAATCAAGTTCTAATTGGTTTACAATAGATGTAAATGCTATCCCAGGAAACCAGAAGGTACTATTACGTTATTCATGTCACATTCTATGTGTGTGTTCTGAAAGCATTAAGGAATGCTCTGGAGAACTGGCTCATTTTATTATAGAAGAGTAGTTGGCTCCATGACAGATTCCCACTTACAATCCCAGTCTCAGAGACTTTGTAATAACTTTATTAAGCATAACTAACAGCACATAATGGTATTCCTAAACAAGGAGGGCAAAACATTGGTTTCTCAGTGGTAATGAGGTAATAACTAAATTTGCATTGTGTCCTTTAGGGACCTAGGGACTGCTACTTGATCTTCAATTTAGCAACAGACACAAATCTCAATGGCAGTTTTGTATTCAAATGTGATTTAGCTGGTTGCTAAGTAACCATGGGAAAGAAGGTAAAATAGGGAAAATTTTATTAACTTCCCTAGTGTTTACTGACTTCAGAAAACAGTTCTCTTTCCCACTGAACCTGTCTAACAATTTGTATTTGGGAAACTGAAAGTGTGAAATTTTTCTACAAGCAGAACAATGCAGAACAAACTGTTTTAGATACTGGGTTAGTATTTGTTTATATAAAACAGACTATTAGGCATCTCATTGCTTAGATAAGCAAAATATCTGAATCAAAAAGCAAAAATGTTTGGTGACAAGTCTAGCTGTCTTAGATATATACTAGGGTTTTCTCAAATAGTTTGGTGATAATAATAGAAGAGACCATTTAATGAGAGCTACCTTATGGTGGTCACTGAGCTTCAAACTCTGGTTACATTATCTAATAAAATCCCCTTAATTTTTGTTAACTAGAAATTATGATTTCATTTTATTGGTTAAGCTATTGAAGCTCAAGTAGTTACCTTAATTATTTCTGTATTCTGAGTTAGTAGGTGGTTGAGCTGATATTTTAAGTTAATGCTATTTGATTCAAAAGTCCTTATACTTTTTATAAAATATTCAGAATAAAAACTCATGAACACCCACAACAGTTTGGTGATTGTGAGGGGGAGGGAGGAGTAGAGGGAAGTGGAAGAAGAGCGAGGAGATAAATCATGATAGAGACTTGACTTGCGGTGGTAAACACATAATACAGGGTACAGATGATGTGTTGTAGGACTGTACCGCTGAAACCTGCATATAATTTTGTTAACCAGTGTCACCCCAGAAAATTCAATAAAAATAAACGAAAAAAGAGGCATCAATTTTACTTGCTACCTCATAAAAGATACTGCAGTTCAAATGACATTAAAGTAATTGAGACAAAGAGCACTGAGACTTGGAAATATTAGTTTATTAAAACAATTCAAAATGATGTAAGTAGGGAGTCGGGGGCCCACTTTACAAAACAGAAGCTATACTTCCCTTGAAAATATATTACTAAACTAAGTTTTCAAAAAAGTATTAATATTTAAGCAACCAAGAAGTTGACTTAATCTAAAATGTAGAAAAAATACAATTTGAAATAAATACTGAATTTCACATTTTTGACAAACCAATGTAAACAATATTAATTTAGAAAAAAATATGTATCAATTGATATGATAATATAGATGATCAAACAGGAGGAGTCTAACTCCCAAATCCACAGAGGTAAGACGCTTTTTTCTGGTTGCCTGTAAAATCCAGTTTTTGCTTTAGCAAAAGTCCGGTTTTTGTTTTAAAAGTTCATTTTGCTGGATGAATTTTTGGCTCCTCTTGTGTGAGTTTGAGATTATTCTGAAGCAGAAAACGTAAAATTAGTGAAATAAAGACCCGGTGTAACCTAACCTTTTCAAGATGCAATGAAAATAGAAGTTTTAAAAATTATTTTTTTCAGTGTTCTCATTGCCCATCATGCATAGGAATTTTTTTCTTTTCTATTTTCTTCTTTTTGTTTAATTTCAATAAATTAATCATCATTTTCTCTCATCTTCACACCCTCTGGCCTGCTTCTTTCCCGCCCGGAGCTTTTAACTCCTTGCAAACTCTTTTAAAATGGCTGAACCACACTGGCTTCCTTCACATCACACTAAACAGGAATCTTTACTGGGAAAAAGACACTGCTTTAAAAATCTACATTGGTTATGAACTTTCCTGAAAGAGCTACAAAATTAATTACTTTGGTATAGGAAAAATTTCTTTACTAGTCAAATAATATATTTGACCAAATGTAACATAAGCTATATCTTAATGAGAAAAATGTTTAAAATGTCAAGAAAACATTCCTAGTGACTCTAGATACGATTTTTTTTTTATTGCTACTAAAGCTAAAAATAATAGATAAAGGAAACTCTGGACAACATTACTGACAGTGTCTCAAAATCAAGAATGTCAGAACTCTAAGAAACTTACATCAGAGAGAACCAAGATGGCGGCATAGGTAAACACCTATTGTTCTGCCCCGCGCAACGATTTAAGAACTACAACGTAACAGCAGAACAGACATCACCCAGAATCGCCAGAAAGTTGGCTGAGTGAAAACTCCTCAAATAAGAGTAAGGTGGGACACTGAGACTCAGAAGAGCGGCGGGAGTGCAGCCTTGAAGATGGAAACAGGATGGGAGCCGTCCTGGTCGCGCGTGCAGGCTGGGGCTGGAGCAGCAACTCCGGCTGGATTTCGCCAACGGGGAAGGCGGAGACGTCCCACTACACGAATTCCCCAGCGCCAGGCAAGGTCCGAGATCCGGGGGACGCACCCTGGAAGCGGGCGCGGCAGAGGTCTAGTCTGAGGAGAAACCCAGAGGCTGGGAAAAGAAGTTTCCGTGCAAGTGTCGCACAAACCCGCGACTTGCCCCCTGGAAACTTGTCTCCTGGTTCCAGAAACCATCTATTTTACAACCCTGGGATAGACTTTGGGTGTGCAGACTCATTTGGGGAGAGGCAGAGTTGTCTGGCAAGGGGAAGAGACTAGTGGCTTTCTCTTGGAGGTGTCTGCAGCCATCCCCATCCAACAGAGAACCACGCGCAAGAGCACCACATAAGACTGAGGCTGCCTGCGCAGCTCAGAGACTCCGCCCATCCAACCTGAACACAGTCTCCCTTCACAGCCAACTGGCCTGGAGGTCAAACCTTCCTAGGGCTAACAACAACAAGCTGGGTTTAAATTCAAAAATACTGTACAACCCATAAAGGATTGCAGTGAGAGTACCCACCTCAGGTAACTGGGGAGGCTGAGCCAATGTCCCTTTGAGGATATCTACCACATAAAGCAGCCACCATGCAGAGATATGGAAAGAAATCAGGTGTGAAAGAAATGGAGGAGAAAAGACGACAAGACATAGAGTTCAAAACCACGGTTATAAGGCTTTTCAAGAGGCTCCTACAAAAGGCCGATCAACTTAATGAGAATTACCAGGAAATAAACAAGACCAACCAGGAAATGAATGAGACTTACAAGGAAATGAATGAGACCCTCAAGGAAATGAACAAGACCTCTGAGGATATGAACCAGACCCTCACGGATAAGAAAAAGGACCAACTAGAAATCAAGCATACACAGACTGAAATAAAAAATATTACACAAAGTCCTAAAAGCAGTCCAGAGGGCCACAAGAACCAAGTCAAAGATTTGAAATACAAAGAAGCAAAATCCACTGAGCTGGAAAAGCAAGAAACAAAAAGAATTCAGATAATTGAAGATAGTGTAAAGGGCCTCTGGGACAACCTCAAGCATGCCAACATCCAAATTATTGGGGTGCCAGAAAAATAGAGAGAGCAAGTTAATGAAAACCTACTTGAAGAATTAGTGACTGAAAACTTCCCCCACCTGGTGAAAGAAACTGACTTAAAAGCCCAAGAAGTACATAGAACCCCAAAATATAGGAATCTAAAGAGGACCACACCAAGACATATCATAATTAAAATGCCAAGAGCAAAGTTAAAGAGAGAATATTAAAAGCAGCAAAAAACAGAGAAAAACAGTTGGTTACATACAGGGGAGCACCCATACGATTGTCAGCGGATTTCTCAACAGAAACGATACAGGCCAGACGGGAGTGGCAAGAAATATTCAAAATAATGAATAGCAAGAATCTACAACCAAGATTACTCTATCCAGCAAAGCTATCATTCAGAATTGAAGGTCAGATAAAGTGCTTTGCAGATAAGAAAAAGCTAAAGGAGTTCATCACCACCAAACCAATATTATATGAAATGCTGAAAGATATTCTTTAAGAAGAGGAAGAAGAAAAAGGTAAAAATATAAATTATGAACAACAAATACACATCTATCAACAAATGAACATAAAAATCAAGTGAATTGATAGCCTGATAAACAAGATAAACTGGTGAATATAACAGAAACATGGACATAGAGAGGGAATGGACTGACAATTCTTGGGGAGAAAAGGGTTGTGGGAAGTGCAGCAAGAGACTGGACAAAAATCTTGCAACAATGGGAGAGGACATTGGGGAAGGGGAGGTGAGGGTGGAGGGTGGGATAGGTACAGGGTGGAGGGGAGATATAGGAGGTGGAAAAAGGGGTAACAATGTAATTAATAAACTGAACAATAAAGATTAAAAATAAATAAATAAATAAATAAAAGAAACTTACATCAATTTATAAATGAGATGCTAGCTAGTAAGTATTTTTTTTATTTCTGAAAATTGCAATGTAATAAACTTAGTTACATTGGTCTGCAAAAGGATTATCATTTCAATGCCTGGTCAGTGAAGATTTGGCTTTGAATGCTATCAGTGGGGAGCTCTCCATGTCCCACCTGTCTGCAGGGGATGTGGGTTTCCTGTGATATCATCAGAAAAAGAATTTTCTGAGACTTGCATGGGAGAACCAGATATTGCAGAAAGCTTTATTTTTGTGGAATTAAGCCCCTGAGGTCCCATTTCTTTTCATTCCACCAAGAAAGAAATCCCGTTTTGCTTTCAGCAGAACTAGGTTTAAAGCCATTGCCCAGAGTTTTCACTCTATGCCAGGCACAGTCCAATCCAGCATGAAGCTAGCTTGGTTTGTGTTCCCTGATGTAGTTCTTCACTCCATTGTGTGTGGAATTGTCCCAATTTCTCCTTCAGGGACATAAGCACAGGTGACCAAGGGTGCCTCAGCCAGTCTCTAAACAGACACTGACACATACGACCCAAGATACTTACTCAATATTGGCCGAGCATAAATTCCACAGGAGACAGACATGCAATACACGAATCACACACAGTTTATTTACCAGAGTCCTGGTGGTTTCCTCGGCAGGGCCTGGGGGATCCGTGCTGACAGACACACACACACACACACACACACACACACACCACACACACACCACACACACACACCACACACACACACACCACACACACACACACACCACACACACACACACACACACACACACACCACACACACACACACACACACCCACACACACACACACCACACACACACACCACACACACACACACCACACACACACACACACCACACACACACACACACCACACACACACACACACCACACACACACACACACACACCACACACACACACACACCACACACACACCACACACACACCACACACACACACACACCACACACACACCACACACACACACCACACACACACACCACACACACACACACACCACACACACACCACACACACACACCACACACACACACACCACACACACACACACACACACCACACACACACACACACCACACACACACACACACACACCACACACACACACACACCACACACACACCACACACACACACCACACACACACACACCACACACACACACACACCACACACACGCACACACACACGCACACACGACACCACACACACACCACACACACACCACACACACACACACCACACACACACACACACCACACACACGCACACACACACGCACACACGACACCACACACACGCACACACACACGCACACACGACACCACACACACGCACACACACACAAGCTGGACGTTGGGCGTTGCAACTGCAGCTCAGCGTCTCGTTTGAGACCTCAGCTTCACGGCTCACGGTTCAGACTCACAGTCCACGGCAGAGCTCGGGCAGATGCAGGCGGGAGAATGACCGATTGTGGAGGAGCAGACAGCCTCTCTGACCTCCTCTGTTTCCTTCCCGTTTTAATGTGCTGGGGGTCTTCAGTGTGTCTCATCAGCGGGTCCCAGGAGCCCTGCTATCTGGTCTTACATATGGGGTTCAGGTCACTTTATCTATTTTCTACAGATAGGGCACTCAAAGGTTCTTATCAATTTGCTTACATTACATTCCACACTAAATTTGTTTACATTACATTTCACACTTGCAGATATCACACTTTGATTCCACACTTTAATACTTATTCTATATTGTATTTTATCCTTATTACTATAACAGGAATCCGCAGGGCCACATGGCTATGGAGGGAACACAGGTCAATGCAAGGGAGCCACAAGACAGCCAAGAGCCAAGAGAGCAAAGGGAACCAGAGAGTGAGATTCTTTGGTTTGGAATTCCGTATCCCCCAATTTTCACAGGCTTGCGAAGGTCCTGCCCCCTCTACCCAATGGTCTCTATCCCGATATTTTACTAACAGGCACCTTCTCTACATCACCCCAACTTCCCACCTCCCCTTTGTCCAGTCCCTTCCCCCAGTGAATTGCAGGAAAAGGACTGGTGGTTTCTGGGGAATATGGCATTGCAGGTGAAAGCAGGGCTGAATAACAGTGGACAGTGGCAATGCGTAAAGAATAAGGAAATACTATTTTTAGGAGGTAAGAATTTCAGTAACCTAAGACTTGTACTGTCTCAAGTTCTCAGCTCCTGTGTCTCATAACTACTTTGTTATTAGTATCAGACACAAAATTTGACAATAACGCACCATTTAAAATTCATCCCTATACAGACATCAGCTCATTCCCAGGCTTTCCAGAAATGCTTGGTTGAGTGGGAAAGAAAGGAGATGTTAGAGTCGACACAAAGATAATGGTAAATAACCCAAGTCTATTTCTGTGCTCCACTCATTAATGGGTGACTGTCATTGCTGAACCATTTACTGTAACATGATTGTGAATTATTGAAAGTGCTTATGAGTTGTGATGCTGTAATCAGTTTTTTATTTTTATTTTACACATGGACAAATTTTTAATGTGGAAGAAAGAGAAGATAAATGTGGAAATTAGTGGCAGATGTATGCTGCAGCACATAAAAGAGATTAATGCTCTGCATAGTTCTGCTTGTAACAACATAATGTTAGTCAAATTAAGAGAAGACAAAACAAAGCACAAGTGAAAATTTCAAAACCATATTTAAATTAATGATATTAAACTCTGTGAATTTTATATAGTGAACATTTTATTTTATTTTTTAAATATATTTCATTGATTTTTTACAGAGGAAGGGAGAGGGATAGAAAGCTAGAAACATCAATGAGAGAGAAATAACGATCAGCTGCCTCCTGCACGCCTCCTGCACATCCCCCACTGGGGATGTGCCCACAACCAAGGTACATGCCTTTGACCGGAATTGAACCTGGGACCTTTCAGTCCACAGGCCGATGCTCTATGCACTGAGCCAAACCAGTTAAGGCTAAAGTAAACATTTTAAATTGATATATAGCCTATGCCCATGATGGCAAACCTATGACACGCGTGTCAGCACTGACACGCATAGCCATTTTTGATGACACGCGGCCACATGCGGTCACATACAGAGAAGTATGGGGCCGCATGCCGAGAAGGACGTTTCATCCTCTGCTACTGCACAGCCAGGTAAGTTAAGTTATTAGGTAAGTTAAATAATTAGTTTTTGGTTTATTTTAAAAAGTTATATATTACAATTGTACATTTTTGTTATTTAAACTATAAATATGGGAAAATTATGTTGTTGTTGTTTTTTTTCTTGAAGTGACACACCACCCGAGTTATGCTCATTTTTTTTGGCAAATTTTAACACACCAAGTTTAAAAGGTTGCCCATCACTGGCTTATGCCATAAAATTCACCCTTTTTAATTATAAAGCTCACTACTTTTTAGTATATTCACAAAACATTTTCACAACCCCAAAAAGTAACTCCATACCCATAAATAGGAACTCCCCATATTCCTTGTACCTCAGTCCTTGGAAACCACTAATTCACTTTCCTTCTCTATGGATTTGCCTATTCTGGATCTTTCATATAAATGGAAAAATGCAAAATGTGGCTTTTTGGATCTGGCTTCCTTCTCATAGCACAATGTTTCAAGGTTCGACCAAATCATTGAATATATCAGTACTTCACTCATTACCAGATCAGATTTCATTACGGGTATACCACATTTTGTTTATCCATTGAGAAACTAAGATGATGTCAGACTGGATGAGATTGGATCCTAAAACCAATGGCTAGCATCTCTATATGAAGAGGGGAGGACCCACCAGCATGGACACAGGGGAAAAGACCATGTGATGCAGAGGCAGGGATAGGAGTGATGCAGCTCAAGCAAAGGAAAGCCAAGAATTGTCCGCAATACCAGCAACTAGGAAGAAGCAGAAAGCATTTTCCCCTAGGGAGTTCAGAGGGAGCACAGCCCTTCTGACACCTTGATTTCAAACATCAGTACTGCAGAGGCACGAGAGAGGAAATTCCTGTTGTTTTAAACCACTGTTTGTGTTAATTTGATAGGAAAGCCCTAGGAAATTAATACAGCGTCTTAATTTATAACAATCTGGTCAGATTAGAACCAATTTAATATCAAGGGTTCATAAAAACGTGCTCCTAAATATGTCCTTTCTTTCCACCTTCCATTGTATTGTTATTATAAAAATTACATCTTTATACATTGTATGCCCAAGAACACCTATTTATAATTATTGTTTTACACAGTTATCATTTAGGAGAGAAAAAAGTTACAAGCAAGAATTGCATTTATACTGTCTTTTATATTTAGCTCTGTAGTTACTCTTACTTGTGCTCTTCTTGTGAATTTGATTTACTGTCTAGGTTCTTTCTAAAAGATTTATTCTTTCTCAGAGGTTCCTATGTGTGTTGGGACAGGATTTCATTGCAGCATTCCTGCAGAAAGCCTCAAAGTCAGCTAGAGGTTACAGCCTTCTCAGGTCTCTCCTACCATTCATACAACCTTACGTATGCACATGGACTTACAGATTTCCAATACTATGTCAGAGCTTTACAAAGTCTCTTATGGACATAGCATTCCTCAGCTTTTCCTTTTAAATATTTTTTGTTAGTGTCTTTTTTGCTCTATCCATGATCACTGCCTCACATAGCTGCAAAGTTAAACAACTACCACTGCTTATTTTCAGTAAATGCTCCTGGATAAAGGCTGCTTACAGTGGATGAGCTCTGAATCAGGTCAAATAAAGACATGCATTGCAATTGGAGTTTGCCAGGTAGTTTAAATGACTTCATTTCTCTCAGAATGGGACTTTGAATTACATCCAAAGCCATTCTGCCCCCTCCAGTTGCTGCTAGGCTGCTGAGTTTCACCATGATTGCAAGCTGTTGGTTTTCCAGATTTCCATGGAGCTTGAGAGAGGGAGATAGGATTAAAGTAAATTAAAATGTCCCAAAGATTGCCCTTCTTACTGAGATTTAACCATTTTCTTGAATAAATGCTGAATTTTTGTTGTTGTTAATTTCCCCAGTTAGAAAAGTGTTAATTTTGACTATATTTGCCAATATTCTCATTGTTTTGGTAGAAAAGTGGGTATCTGAGGTTCTTACTCTGACATTCTCAATAATGTCACCCCATATATTGCAATTTTAAGCAATGAAATAAAAGTATCTGGCTTATTACTCTAATAGTACAGATTACTTAGAGTTTTATCTAGTTTGTGACTGGCAAGGTCTTTTGCTTCCCCCCCTCTTTACTGATGTTCTTCACTTTGCTGATTCATTGCCCACGTGCACCTTCACTAGAGAGAGGAAGAAAAAAAGCAAAGATTATAAAACTGAGAGTGGCCTTTCACTTCTCCTGAGTTGCTGTGGTAAAAAATAGTTCATGAAGATCAGATTGAGTCTGATGACTAAATGAGAGATTTTAAATAACAAGATGTATAACTTTTCATGTTATTTGTATCCTCTGTCAACATATGCTTTTTTTAAAATTATTTTTTATTGATTTTTTGCAGTATAATAGTAGTACATGTTTTCCTTTCCCCCTCCCCCTTATCCTCCCCCCAGCCTCCCCCTCCCCCCAGCACATATCCCCAGCTTCCCCCCTCCCCGCCCCAGTGTCTTTCATTCATTGGTTATGTTCATATGCATGCATACAAGTCCTTCGGTTGATCTCCCCCCGCATCTGCCTCCCATCCACCCAAGCCTCCCCCTGTAGCTTGACAGCCTGTTCAAGGCCATCCTGCCTCTATATCAATCACTCTCCCCTGTTTCTTTTCTTCAAAAATATCTTGCCTCTGCATACTAGAAATAAATGTATAAGAACAAAAAGTGTTTCAGTCTCGGTTTCAATGTCCAACTTTTCTGAGTCCCAGTTTCAGTGTCAAATAATTCATTATGTGTATAAGTCAGCAATGGTATCCAGATGGTGGACATATCGTGTCAATGCATGATCCATCCTCTCTGGTTTGGTCCTGGGCTGCCTGCAGACATGCACAGCTGCCGACTGCTAGCATGGGAAGGTGTCGTCAGTGTCCCCCATCTCTGGACCGTCCTCGTGACTGGAACAGATCCATCAGTTCCTCACCGTCGCAGGAACTCACATGGTCTTGGAGTTGTTCTCTGAAAACACACAAACACATTCTCGACCAAAAGTTAACAAAGGGATCCTCTATGCAAAATAGACTTGGGATTCTTTTTAATTTTTGCCTAAATGATTTTCCTTTGGCTTATTTTGACACCATGTGTGTTTTTTCATGGGTGTCCTGCTATTGTTTTTACAAATGGAATTTACTTTACTGGAGTAAGAATTTTCTAGATGTATTTTACTTACTCGATATTTTTTTTTGTCCCTTACATGATATTACCCCGCTGTCCCCAACATATGCTTTTTAAAAAGTATTAAAATTATTCACATTCTAAGTATATTATCTACTAAGATGTAGTCTAGTAAAAATGATTAATTCAACTTAACTTTGTTTTCAGGTAATCCTAGGGATGCAGGAAAAAGCAAAATAAGGAAGCGATCAGACCAGAGCAGGAGATGGTCCTCACAGACGTCTGAACTGGACTATCCAATAAGTTGGTGTCATAAAAAGTATTGTGCTAGTTTAAGCCACTTATAATACATAACAAACAGCAATAAAAGGGGATGGATTAGATACTGTAGTGAACAAACAATCTGCAAAGAACATTTTATAGAATAACTAGGAGCCCGGTGCACAAAATTTGTGCACTGGGGAGCGGTCCCTAACCCAGCCTGTCCCCTCTCACAGACTGGGAACCCTCAGGGATCAGGCCTTAGCCGCAGTCTGGCCTCCCTTTTTGGGAGGTAACTGGGCTGTAGCCACTGCCAGTCATCGCAGCTGCCAAGATATTTTCATCAACACGGACTTCAGACCCTTCACCATAAAAAAATGACAACTTTCTTTAGGCATTTTCAAGATGTGTTTTTCATAGGATATGACATTTCTTTTTAAAAATATGTTTTATTGATTTGTTACAGAGGAAGGGAGAGGGATAGAGAATTAGAAACATCGATGAGAGAAATATCTATCAGCTGCCTCCTGCAAACATCCCCCCACTCCCCTGTTGCCAGCTGTCCCTGCAACCAAGGAACATGCCCTTGACTGGAATCGAACCTGGGACCCTTCAGTCTCCAGGTCAATGCTCTATCCACTGAGCCAAACCAGTTGAGCAAGATATGACATTTCTTTCTTTTTTTTTATCCTCACCTGAGGATATGTTTCCATTGATTTTTCCCCTTCCCTCTGATCCCAGGCTCGGCCCCTGTCCAAGCCTAAAGCCTCTGGCTGAGGCTTTAGGTTTGAGCAGGAGCGCCCCTGCCCCTCGGATCACAAGCTCAGCCTGAGGCTTTAGGTTTGAGCAGGAGCCCCCCTGCCCCTCCAATCTCCAGCTCCACCAGAGGCTTTAGGCTTGAGCAGGGGCCCCATCCCTCTGATTACAGGCTCGGCCTGAGGCTTTAGGCTTGAGCAGGGGGCCCTCATACCCCTCTGATGGCTGGCTTGGAGTGACCTGGGTGCCAAGGATGTTCCTGGGACCTAGATATGTATGCAAATTAACTGCCATCTTTTTTTGGGTTAATTTGCATACTCACTCTGATTGGCTGTGGGTGTAGCAGAGGTATAGTCAATTTACATGTTTGTCTATTACTATGTAAGATTGGGGGGGGATTGAATATGTCCTGGATGGTAGGTGAAATAAAAATTTACTGAAATGAAAAATATAAATTGATTGGAAAAAGCAACTAATAACAATATTTGAAGTATCATTTGGGCAAAAAAATCCTAGCTAATAAGATATTAATATGTAAATTGATCATACCTCCGATCAAGCCACATCGACAGCCACGCCCATCAACAAATCAGGAGCAAATTATGCAAATAAACCCCAACCAAGATGGCTGCCACCACTGAGAACAGGAGGGAGGCTTGGGATTCCCTGGTAATGGAGGAAGCCAAGTTTTCCCCCTGCCCTTGCCAGCCTAGGCCTCCACTCAATGCTAAAGTTTCAATTATAGAAGATACATAAGCCCAACAGAAATGGCAGCTGCTATGGAGCTGGAGAGAGAAGAAGCTTAGGGTTGCTGGAGCAATGGAGAAAGCCAAACTTCTGCAGCCCTAGCCTAGCCCTCCACTCTGGGCTACAAAGTTTCAAACAGAAATGGCTGTCACCATGGAGCGAGCAGAAGGCTTGGCTCCACTCCAGGCTACAAAGATTTAATTGTAGAACATAAATTAATCCCAGATCCGAGGGCCTCCACTTGGGTTGCTGGGGGCATGGCCAGCCTGCAAACCACCATAGGCCCCTCGCCCAGACCGCCCCACACCCCAAGGGAACCCCCACCCTGATCCAGGACACCCTTCAGGGCACACCAGCCAGCCCCCACCTGTGCACCAGGCCTCTATCCTATCTAATAAAAGAGTAATTTTCAGATTGACCATCACTCCAACACACAAGATGGCCACCACAAGATGGCCAGCAGAGGAAGACAGTGGGAGGTTCCAGGCCTGCAAGGGAAGGCAGTTGTGGATGATCAGGTCAGCAGGGGAGGGCAGTTGGGAGGGACCAGGCCTGCAACGGAGGACAGTTGGGGGCGATCAAGCCTGCAGGGAAGGGCAGTTAGGGGTGACCAGGCCGGCAGAGGAGGGAAGTTGGAGGCAAACAGGCTGGCAGGGGAGCAGTTAGACATCAATTAGGCTGCCAGGGTAGTGGTTAGGGGGTGATCAGGCTGGTAGGCAGAAGAGATTAAGGCCAATCAGGGAGACAGGCAGGTGAGCAGTTTGGAGCTAGCAGTCCTGGATTGTGAGAAGGATGTCCAACTGCCCATTTAGGCCTGATCCTACCGGGATCAGGCCTAAATGGGCAGTCAGACATCCCTCGAGGGGTCTCAGATTGGAGAAAGTGCAGGCTGGGATAAGGGACACTGCCCCCCGCCCATGCACGAATTTCGTGCAGCAGGCCTCTAGTAAGCTAATAAAAATCTAGACATAGGAAAACTTAAGTATTAAGTGTGACTAACATTGGGTAATAAAAATTTAATGCTAATGCTTCCCATTTTTATCTATACTTATGTATTTTCCTATTTTAACATCTTGCAACACTTATTTATTGGACCAGCATTTTTATCTCATGTTCCCACATTAACAACATTTTTGATGATGTTCACTTTCAAAACTTCTCAAGAATATACTTAAATTATATCTTCGTATCTTCCCTGTAATACATCAGCAATATTGACTCTATAAAAATTCCATGATCACTTCTGGCAGTATAATCTGTATGGATTTTAAAGAAATATTTAAAATAATTTCAGGCACTTGTTACTAAGGAATTAATTTAATTTGTAATCAATTTTGACCATCTTTGTCTACCTCATAAAGTGTTTCATTTGAAGCCTCTCAGGCTTCTCTCCTATTTGTCCTTACAGTGGACTTCTTTGGCTCACAGACACAGCAACAGCTTTTTAATTTTTATTCCATATCATTATTTTTTATTTTAATTTTTAAATTTATTGGGGTGGCATTGGTTAATAAAATTATGTCTCAGAGGTATACTTCTATAATACATCATCTGTATATTGTATTGTGTGTTCTTCAGCACCTCAAGTCTCCTTCTGTCACCATTATCTCTCCTTTACCTTTTCTACCTTACCCCCCTTTCTCTCTGATAATCACCATACTGTTGTCTATGAGAGTGTTTGTTTGTTTTTGCTTAATCCCTGTACCTCTTTTATCCAATCCTCTTCCCTTCTCCCTTCTGACAGCTGTCATTCTGTTCTCTGCATGAGTCTGTTAATTTTGTTCATTAGATTCCATATATAAGTAAAATCAAATAGAATTGTTTTTCTCTGACTGGCTTATTTCACTTAGCATAATAACTCTCCAGGCCTGATAAATGTTAACCACCGGTGATCCTTTTTCTGAGGAGTCACTAATGAACTGAGCCAGATTGTAGTTTCCTGTGAATGCCACATCCATTTGCGGCTAGGGTTCAGGGTCTGGAAAAGGGGCCACACACAAATGAATACACTAGACAAGAAATAAGAATTTAGAAGGCATGGGAGGCCAGGTGGAAAACCCTTCTCTAGTGGAGAGGATCCCTGAAGCCCTGGCCCTGTTAGCTTTTATTCAGTTTATGATACACATCTTGCCCTTAGTTAGGCAGGCAATCTTAAAAGTCAGTAAATATTAGTAAATATTTACTTTGAGACTATTAGGTCAGGAAGTTATTCCTTGTTGTGCTTTCATGATAGTGTTGACAATGGATAGCTTCCAGCAGTTTCCTACTTGTAAAGTGAAGATAAAAGTTCTATTTCTCCGTCCAAGAGACTTGAAGTCTTCCTTGCCCACTCTTTTTCTCATACTTTGCTGTCTCGGTTGCTAAGCCCCTGGCTCCAATCATCTCTTTCTGTGCCTGGCCTGCTTCCTGCAACGGTCTGCAGATAGGTGTCCTCACTTCTATCCCTTCCTCCACTATTACCTGTATTTAATACAGAGCATGGAGCAAGTCATACTGAAAGCCATGTAATAACTCTGTATTTGACTAAGTAAAAGCCAAGTTTCACAAAACGTTCAAGGCTCTCCATGATCTGGTCTCCCATGAGGTCCCTCATTATCAGCTCTCCTACTGTTTCCCCATCGCTCATTCCTCTCCAGTCACACTGGCTTTCTCCCTATTCCTTGAAAATACTCGGCACACTCGTGTCTGGGGGCATTTGTACTTTCCACTACTTCCTGCCCGGAGCACTCTTCCCCTGGACAGCCATCTTACTAACTTCTTTAAGTCTTTGCCCAAATGTTATCTTCTTAAGGAGGCATTCTCTGATCACTTTTAAATATTGCCGAGCTGCCACTTACCCCCTTCTTCTGACTCCTCTTTCTCCTAGTCTTTATTTTCCATAGCATTTCCTTTCCACAGTTTACATTTTACCAGAGATAAAGAACATTTCATAATGATAAAAGGATCAATTCCTCAGGAAGATGCAATAATAAAGGAGTATATACCAATTAGAAGCTTCAAAATAGCTCAAGCAAAAACTGACAGAACTGAAAACAGAAAAAAATCCATAATCACAGTTGGAGATTTAAATGCCCCCTCTCAGTCATTGACAAAGCAAGTGCAAAAAAAGCCAGTAAGGATGTGCAACATGTGATGACATTTACTGAGTGCGGTAGTCCCCACTGCAGAGTCCACATTCTGTCCAAGTGGATTTTCATCAAGACTGGCCACATGCTGGCCCCTAAAATAAAAGTCATGATAAATTTCAAAAGGTTGAAACCTACAGAGTTTATTAGCTGAACACAATGGAATTAGAAATCAGTAACAACTATCTATCAAAGTCCCCCAATCTGGAAATTTAATAATATACTTCTAAATAAATAAGAAAATGAATCAGAGGGGTAATAATATTTTGAACTGAATGATAATGAAATAAAAACATATCAAAATTTGTGCAACTGAGGCAGTGATTAGAAGGAAATTTATATATTTAAATACATATATTATAAAAGAAAAATGTTTGAAATCAATGATCCAAGTTCCACAGTAAGAAGTTGGTAAACAAAGAGCAAACTAAATCCAAGGCAGAAACAAAAAAAGCTCAGGGGGAAAAAAAGAAAAAGAAAAAAAAAATCAAACAGCATGCAATAGACAGAAAAGAAGAAAATTGACAAAGCCAACATTGATTCTTTGAAGAAAATCAATAAATGCATAAACTCCTATCACAAGTAGTAAAGAAAAACAGAAACCAAATAAAAACATTACTAGTATCAGCAATAAAAGATGGGCCTTGACTACAGATCCTGTAAACATTTTGGATACTAAGGAGTCACTTTTCAACTACAATGCTCCCCTGCCGCAGCTGTTTCTCTGCCCTGAGCAGCTCCTCCCTGCTGTCCTTAAGAGAGCTGCTCCCCAACCCTTCCCCACCGCTGAAGCAACCTTCAGGAATGAAGTGCTCTCACCCAGACCACATTGCCACTGAGAAATCCAGCAGGCATGAGTTTGTGTCATGAGATTCTCCAACTCATCACATACCTTCAGAGCCTCCTGATTTATCAATGGTATGTCTTCAGGGCTATTATCCTAATTTTAAACTGGACATCTTAACGGGTGTTCTATGTGGCTCAGTCCCCACACTCACTGAGTTACATTCAAGAAAGCAAGGATCAGAAGCCAAGAGGTTGTGGAAAAAGAATTCCAGGCCTGACTTGTCTCTCCCCCCAAACATGAAAGGATTCCATATCATAAGCTACATAACATTGCCCAAAACCACCTCCCCAATCTTCTACCATTCAGAAACCCTGGGCCCTAAATTTTCCTAAGCTTCCCCACTCCTCAGCTCTCCTGTCTTTTCTCCCGACCTTGCATTTTGACATCATATGACCCCAGCAAACAGCCTCAAGAGAAAAATCTCACTACCATGTCTGCATCCCACCGCACTACTGTGGAGCTGATAACTTCCTGGTCCTCCCTTGAGCCCCAGGAGTTAAACATAGAAGGCTTTTAAGAATGTAATTCTTGCCTGAGCTGGTTTGGCTCAGCGGATAGAGCGTCAGCCTGCAGACTGAAGGATCCTAGGTTCTATTCCGACGACAGGCACACGACCTGGTTGTGGGCTCAATACCCAGTAGGGGGTGTGCAGGAGGCAGCCCATCAATCATGCTCTCTCATCATCATCGATGTTTCTATCTTTCTCCCTTCCTCTTTGAAATCAATAAAGAAATACACTTTAAAAATGTTAGTTCTTTTATTTTGACTCAATTTCTTTCAAGAAATTCTTATATAAATTTTCTGGAGAACAAAACCTGTTACTTCTTTGTTTTCCAACTTGAAAAAAACAAAAAGCAAAAGATAATTTTGAATTGGCCCTAGTTTTTAATATTCAGGCATTTTTGTTAAAAAATCTAAAGAAGGGAGGAGGGACTATCGAATTTGGAACTTTTCCAGGCATGTGTGATGAATTCAAGTGACACATTCTCATTTGCAAGATGATTTCACTGTTTCTCCTGATGAGAGGCAGAGTCTACTTCTCCAAGCCCTGAGTTGGGGTTGGCCATGTAACTGCTTTGGAAAATGGGACATTAACAGTTGTGACAAGCAAAGGCTTGGAAAAGGCTTGCACTTGGGGGCCTTAGTCTCTTGTTCTTCTTACTGCCTGGGCTAGCTTTATGGATGATGAGAGATGTGGCTCAATCATGCCCATCACCCCAGCCAACAGCCTGCCAACTGTCCAATGTGTCAGTAAGGCTGTCTTAGATTTTCTAACCTCCAGCTGACCCATCTGCTGATCATAGATGTGTGAGCCAACCAGGCAGAGGTCAGCCAAGTCAAGCCAGACCGGAATAGCCCAGTCAACTAACCATGAGTTAACTACACTTCAAGCCACCGAGTTTTGGGGTGGCATGTTATTCAGCAAAAGCTCACTGAAACAGCATTACAAATTATTCAATCATGTTGTGACTAGTTCAACCGATGCCTCTTGAATGCCTTCTATAAGCCCTGGTACTGGGATCCAAAGCCCAATAAGATCCAAAGCTCAATAAGACAGTTTCTATCTAGAATGGCCCCCAACCTAATAGTATATAGATACTAACAAATAGATAATGGCAGTGCAGTGCGATGAATAATGGGAAAAGGTATGATTTAAAAAATGAGACATAAATAAGCATAATTCATTGGTTTGGGATGATCTAGGGGGAAAAATAAAACAGGTGACATCAGAATCAGATTCTCACCAATTAACTAAAGTTTACAAGGCAAGTAAGTTGGGGAAGGGCATTCTAGACAAAGGAAAAACATATGTAAAGACTCAAAGACATAAAATGATATAAAATGTTGCAACCTGAAAGGGGATGGAGAAGTGATGATGAAGAAAATATGGTTCAAATAAACTGTTTAGAAAAGAGTCCCAGCTATTGTACAAATACCACAAAATGAAGTAAACATCACTAAATTGAAAAATCACAAACTTGTTTGAATATGAATTATCATAATTCTTTTCCTTCATCCCACTCCCTGACATTGGACCCTGTTGCAGTAAGTAAAGCTCTTGGAATACAAGTCTCCTTTTACCACTTTATGGTTATTTTGATAGTTTACACTATCAGCCTCATGCTGTTAAGCTCATTTAATTATACTTATTGTTTGTTGTTCAAGTTGGACCATATACACACCTTGATCGGCATATATACCCCCAGTGACATGCGTGGCACAATTATTTGCAAAGAAATTTAATATTTTTCAGATTTATTCTAATCAACAATTTTCCAAAGTCAACCCCTGAAAACAAACACAGTGGAAAATAATTGGTTTAAAATGCAGGTGTCCCCCACTTTTTGAAGATCTGTGTTACCTTACTTCACTTTTATGGATGACCTACATCAGTCTTGTTTCTGCTAACAAATCTTAAGATTTTTGTTTTTATGCAAAATGGTGAAAAGCCATCATAGCATTCAGCATTTGTTGTGCAGTATCTGTTAGGGAGGCAGTAGCACCCCGAGCAGAGTGGCCACCAAGCTCCTTTCCGGGGAACCACACTCGGCCTCTCGGCATCAAGCCCTATCGCTCTGACCGGTGAGCATCTGTGCTCTATCTCCCTTATTTTCACTTTCATTAACAAGATGTGTCCTAAGAGAACAGAAGAGCCTAAGAGAGTTTGTGAGGGTGCTATGCTTAGTATGAAACTGGGCACACTTGTTTCCATTATTGTGGACAAAATGAAAACACTGTGCGTGCATTGAGCTTGCCTGCGTTCACCATTCATACTGTTTGCCCACAGAGAAAGAGCATCATGAAAGAAGCCGAAGTTACTGTCAATTCTGCTGGTAGCAGTGGTCTTAGTAGGCCTCCAGTAATGGCTGACATGTAGGCTGTTGCTTAAGTGAACTGATGGATGTACAAAGTGTGATATTCTATTAGGTTATACTTACCTGGTAAAGAGAGATTGGTTAACCTTTTTAATAAGTACACTGTACAAATATTATTTCTACTTTTATAGGCTGTGTTTATTACATCATACTTATTTTAGGTTTTATGGGTTATTTGGTATGATATCGTAGGTTACTTTTTGGGTCTGGTAATACTGAAAATGTTTTCCATATAAACTAATGGTAATTAACTTTTCTCTCTCTGCCATTTCAGCTTGCAAAAAGTTTCATAAAAAGAAACACTAAACTTTTGGATGGTGGTGGGGGGGAACCTATGATTTTCTCTTTCCCAAAATCATGAAAATAAAGGTAATTGTTAATGAATGCATTCCTCAAGTAATAGACTATTTACGGTCATGTGTATTTTACTGAGAGCTATGGGAAGAACCATTAGGCATGTCACAGCCTTTCAGAACTAAGCCTATACAGTGCAGGACCTGGGTGCTCAATAAGTACTCGCTGAATGAACACCCTGACAAACTCAGTTTCAATTTCTCCAAACAGAAAATGAGAAAATAAATGACCATTAAAGTACCTACCAACCCCAAGATTCATGTTTTCCCACAAGACAATACAAAAGAATACAAAATATATACAGTAATTCAATTTATTAATTTAGTCTCATCTAACACATCATTGTATTTGTTCTTTAAAAGGAAAACAAAGTATAAAACTATAAAAATAATCCTGAAAATTTATTTTTTCAAAACATATTAAATATGGACCTTTAAATAGTCATGTGCCACAAGGAATCATAAAAAAATGTAAAAGGTGAAAAATGAACGTTGACATTGAAGCCAATTACTGTCACAGTTGTACAATTCAGTGGCGTTTAGAAAATTCGTAATGTTGTGCAATCCACATTATCTGGTTTTAGCATATTTTCATCACCTAAAGGAAACCAGTTCCCATCAACAGTCACTTCCCCAGCTTCCAGCAACCATTCATTGATTTGATTTGTCTCCATGGAGTTGCCCATTCTGGATACGTATTTCATATAAATGGAATCATCCAATGTGTGGCCTTTCATTTCTAGCTTTTCACTTAATACTTTTTTCAAGAAAAACCATATCCATTCACATTTAAGAAGAAAACACTTATTAATGTAAATTATCAAAAAGATATAACCTCTGAGGTAAGTAAAGGAGTCAGTGCAATTACCTTTCAGAATGCAATTCAAGTTTTCAGGATTGACTGGTACTTAAACACTGATTAAATGAACAATACAGCGTTAACATTTTAAATGCAGCATAAAAATCTTTAGAATTCATGTCCACCAAATTATTAATCATTCAAAGCAATTCACGTCATAGTTTTCGTCACAAAACTATTGGAATGTAGGGAATCAATACTATTCTCCACTTTACTTCAAATCTCTTCCTAATACAGGTAACAATTTTTAAACATTATCAATTGATATGAAGCCATCCATTTAATTAAATATTCACTGGATAATTCTATTCTTGATTGGATGCAGTGCCCATTATAGCTTCCATTTCTATGGTTTGGTTTCTTTTCATCAAATAATACAATTAAACCTGAATGATGATACTTCAATTTTTCCATACTACAAAATTTTGAGCTGAGATACTTTAAAAGAAGTTGAAGTTACTTAATAAAATATAAACGTATGGACAAAATTACTAATCGCAAGCTGATTAGCAAAACTAGGTTTTTGAGCACCTGTTAAAAAAATTCAAGTTACGGGATAAAAAGCAATAATGAAAATTAATGGGGGAGGGGGAGAGGATTTTAATGAAAAAAGCATCTAGGAGAACAGCAAAAGGCAGGATCTCCTTTTTCAACTTCAATCTTTTGAGCAATAACAAATTATTGCTACTGTTCTTATATTAGACCACTGAATAATAATTTAACAGTTAATGTTACTCTTTGACTGGTATAGAAATCTAACTAGTCAGTCCCTCTGCCAGAGAATGAACCAACACATATTAACCTATTTATCTGTTTAAGGATATTGTCAGAGAAAATTCTAAATTTATATTAAAAAAAGGTAAAAAATTAAACTTGATGAATCTGCTTTTACTGGGAAAGGATTTGACTTGATGATTTTGCCAATCTTAAAGAATTTAAAAGAAATGTTGTTTTATTACTTTCAAACACATACACTATTACCACCACTAGAATTAGCTATGAACTGAAGAACCATCTCCTATCATATCTGCATGCAAATGTACTAATAATGACTTGGGGGGGTGCTTGAGAGTATATTGGTGTTAGTGAAAACAGGAACTTATTTTCTTTGTTTTTCAGTTAGCATTAGAAATGCTTTTCTTCATATTAAAGAATACTCACTTCAGCCCAGCAAGTCAAAAATATTTTAAAAATATATAATAGATTCGTATCAATGAGTTTTTACTGTATTTTTATAAAACATTTTACAACTCATCCTTTTAACACATTTCTTCATATTTCATTAAATTAATGAAAAGTCACTTCCCACATAATACAGTTGAACATCAAACATTCTGAATAAAAAATGTCAGTTTTGAAACATTCTAATATTTAGAAAAAAGCAAGATGTATCTCCATTAATACATCTCAAGATGTATTAAAATCTATTTGGCCAATTTATGGAGATTATACATGCAAATAAATATACATATAAACAATGAATTTATAGAATTTTACTATGTGCAGATGCAAAATATCTGAAAATATTTCAGCAAAAGACACTAGTTTTTGCAAAGGAATTTCAGAGCGACCATATCTTACTTAGTTTCTCCTTTTCTTTTTGATTTTACCCAAAACTCTTTCCGAACATTTATTAGGAATCAAACATTCTAGGCAACAATATTTTCCAAAGTAATTTCCTTATATCTAAATGTCCTCTTCCTGTATTTGTAAAGTAGAAAAATGAACCATGCCGGGACACATTTCTCTCAAATACCTCCACACTCATCAGTCCCTAAACTTGGAGAACCGCAGTTTTCTACCCATGTTCAGGAAACTCAAAAGAACATCTTTTGAATTTACTTTGATCTAAATCAAAGTACTGTAATTCCAAGGAAGGTGACTTCAGAAAGAAAGCATTCTTCTTTTCTTATTTAGAAAGTTTACTTCTTTAGAGTTGGCCTCTACTTCTCCAAGTTTTTGCTTGAAATCAGTCTTAGATCAAATCCTAAGGAAATCTATATTGAATTATTTTAACACAATCGACATGTCACCGATGAGTTGATTTTGTTTAAAGACATAACTAATATTCTCTTCCTAGCGCTCATGAGCATGTTAAGTAAGATTACTTAGAAAGGTATTTAGCTGATCAAACACATATCCAAGAAATTCTTTCCATCAAAGGCTTAGTCCAGCCTTTTGAAAGAATGAGGGCCAATTACTTTCCTTCTGCTGCAGTTCTAAACACCCACCTATGCAGGATCCAGTCATATCACCTTCTATTGTGGTATCTCATGCATGAAACACATATTTTTTATGTTTGCATAACTATTCCTTAGACATTTTTAAAAATTAATAAACTTCATTCTTAAGTTGAGATGCAAAACTTAAATGTGTTTTGCTTCTAAATGCCAAACAATGCATTTAAACTACCAGAGGTAAAAATCTGTTATCAATATATTAATGAAACTACCCTGTCTTCAAAGAATATGAGCGTTTTATTGACCCCATTATCTTCTATGTTACTATGACCTCAATATCCAATGCTAAGAAAGAGCAAATAACAGCAACAATATTGATGGGGTATGTATGCAACAGAGGGTCAAAGACCAAAAAAGATTTTTATGCTAGTGATAAACCAACAAATTCAACCTTTGAAATCCTTCATTGATAGAGTTGAAAAGATTCCTACAAATATTTTTGTAGGATTTAATCCAGTATTTATCTACTTCTACTCTCTTTACTTATCTAGAAATCTAATACATTCACATCACCCTGTAACCACTAAACAAAAGAAAAATTGATAACTAGGCTAAATATAAGTGCTAATGAACTCTAAGTTGCATTACAATTTACCTTGAACAGAACACTAATAACAGTAAATTTAAAATACTATAGTAAATACTATTTTTTAAAAATATGTCCAAAAACCATAGTACCTAATGTATTTTGTCACATGGTTATATTAACACAACTATATCATTTAACTTAACCATTAACTCATAATTTTGGATTACACATGTATGTACATACACACACATTTACCCACTCCAGTAACACATCGTTCAAGAGAACAGCTGGCATGTCCCAGTCTCTCCTCTAAGTTCTCATACTTTACTGTGAATCATAATCACGTGAAGGTCCTTTGTTAAAACAGATTGCTGGCTCCAGGAAGGAGGGAGAGAGGGAAAAAGGAAGGGAGGAGGAAGGCAGTGAGGGAGGAAAGGAACAAGCAGTTCTGAGGAAGGAGACAGCAGATAAAAGTGAATTCAGATTATTTCTCTCCATCCTACACTTGCCACTTTATCTTGATGGTTAGCAAAGGCTAACAAAGACTTCTCAAAAGACAATTCACTTGGATGTCATACAAATCTTTTCATGCTTACAAGGCTAAATTGTGCCCATTACAAATTTTAGAAAAATAGTAATGCCAGAAACTCTTCAACCTTTCAATACCCCATAGGTGGGACTACTTTCAAGAAGACACTGAGGGGGCACAGAAAGCTAACTGATAAACTTTCCTTATTAAAAAAGAAGTTTAATGCTCACCAGTAAAACATGGGTGAGTAGCAATCAACAAGCAGCTCCTTGTAACATGCAGAAACATACTCTACAGAAACAGTATGACTGTGTTTGGAATTTGTTAAACAAATATTAAGTTTTATTTAAATAAAAGTTTTCCTTTTTAAGTTACTGAGCCACATAGGGAAAATATTAATTTTATTAGAATTTGAACAAATGTTGCACAAAGAACACATTTAACAAAACAGTATGGTGGCATAACAAACAAAAAAGAAAACAGCCAACGATGTGTAAAAGAACTGAATGGTGGGAAAATGTTAAATATCTCATGATCCAGTATGGAAACACAAAGTCTAAACTTAAAACCCAAGGATTTTAAAAAGCACAACCATAAAACAAAAACTTAATGTTTGTGCTATCCTAACCAGACACATTCTTCAACAAAACTTTAAAAGGCAGAGTTATATTTTATATTATTTGATATCTTATTTCTGACTTTTTCACAGAAATAAGAGACTGGTTATGTCATTCAATCTCAGTTAAAGAAAGTATAAGCACTGAGAAATAAGTATTCCACTAGTTAAAATGACAGGTGAGGTGAAAACAATTGATTAGTCTTTAGTGCTATGTCTTTCAACAATAATAAGGTCTTGATTCAACCAAAACAAGTTTTAAACAGTTTAGAATTCTTTTCTAATGCCCAAGGAATGCCTCTGCCCGGCCTGATTGCCATATATGGGAATCAAGAACGTAGTAACAATAGAGCACTCTCACAGACAGTGTAGGAAGAAAAGATACAATAGTTTTGATATTTTATAACAAGGTAACTTGTCACCATTTCAGACTACCAAATGCTAGAAGTTACTTAAAACCAATTATTTAAAAACATATCCCCATCTTTGCAATTTGTTCCTAAATACTGATATATTCATTTTTTACATTGACCACATCAAGTTAATAAGAGTATTACTCAATTGGAAAGCTATAATAAAATAGTTCAAGAATAGGTCTTTGAATCCTTTTCTGTTGTACCTTGATCTTTACACAAAGATGCAGTTCTGACTTTTTTGATAGAGAAGGCTATAGGAGATTAAGCTGGAACTGTTATAAGGAGATTGTCAACCATGACATGTTTCCGCATTTCAAAATTGTCATCTTACAAAATTTCACATTTTTAAATGTCTTAAAACAACAGAGTTGTGATTTTTTTTTTTAAACACCAAAAAGCAAAAATTTTAAATACTTATAGAAGGGAAGCCCTTTGCATTCTGAATGCTTGAAAGTCATTTATACAATATGCCCAATTCAAACTTAAAGTGAGGTATATTTTCTTCTCCATTAATATCAAATACCTAGCAAATAATACCATGAACAGCTTCAAATTAAAATAAACTCACAGGCTTTTTGTTTGTTTTAACCTGTCGTATAATATGTTGCCAGTCTTTGGATGTGGCATCTAACAAAAAGAAAGTTATGTATGAACCACTCTATGAATACATCTTTGTGAATTATTTTTAAAATGTAATAAATGGCATTACCAAACGGTCATGATTTTAAATATTATATAAGTATATATTAGGAGACCATCTACATGTCAACATCTGTATAAAGGGAGCACTAGAATACAAAATCTTTAGAGGACCTTCTGTCAATGCTTAAGCAACTGAATTTTTTACCTGAAAAACCTATGCGCAAAAATGTGAATCAAAGTTTTGCTTTTGAATGTATGGGTTGCAACCCACAAAAACATGAGGAAATATGTTTGGTCAGGATCTTATTCGTTTAAGAAGCAAAAAATTTAAGAACCAAAATTTGCACACCCTTAGAAATACTAATTCTGAAAATTATGTAGCAAAAAATTAGCACACCCTGTCCAGCAAGTTCCAAAAGTTTCACACATTTCAAATATTAAGGCAACTTTTTCCAACCAAACAGTACTTTATAAAAATATATGTCACTTCAAAACATTATATACACAGTGACAATAAATTTAGCCAGTTTTAATCTTTAATACATTAATAAAGTGTCACATATTACAAAGAAATTATACTAGGTGCTCGGATGTATGTGCAAGTGGAGTTACAGTTTTTAAAGTACAGGTTTTAAAACTGAGCGCAGTGAACGTCCTTCTTTTGTGAGTTCCCGTGTCACACACATGCATGGCAATGGGATGGCTTCCTCCCGTTTTTCTACAACATTGTAACTGCACTTCTTCAAGTGGTCAGCCATGCTTAGGATGTCAGCAAATTTCCATTCATTAACAGAACAAAATGCAGTACTGAATCGCCACACCTAAAAGAAAATTCTACTTCAGATTTAAACAAGTCAATTGACAAGTGTCAAAACATACTTCTTGCTCTAATTGCATACATTACTACTATTAGAGAAATATGCAGTATAAAGTTTCAAGTAGGAACAAAATTGAAAAGTAGTAAATCCATTTGGATACAAATCTGTTTATCAAATATTTATTAGACAAATTGCTTCTATAACATTATGATTTCAATAAATAAAATGATAACCAAAAAGAAAATAAAAGACAAAAACAAATATTAAAAATCACATCTGCCCTGGCTGATTTGGCTCAGTGGATAGAGCATTGGCCTGCGGCCTGAAGGGTTGCAGATTCGATTTCGGTAAAGGGCACATACCTTGCTTGCAGACTCAAACCTATCAATGTGTCTTACATTAATGTTTCTCTCTCTCTGTCTCTCCCGCTCCCTTCCACTCTCTTCTAAAAATCAATGGAAAAATATCCTCAGGTGAGGATTAATTAAAAATACACACACACACACACACACACACACACACACACACACACACACACGTGTGTGTGTGTGTATGTGTATCACATCCAACCTGGCTTATTAAGCAAATTTTAGAAAATCATAACCTCATGAATTAATAACTACTTCCTAAAATAATACATGTTGCCCACTATTCTTTAATTCTATCTAGATGGCTATATTGAGTGATCATCCACAATCTGGAGAAATAGACAAATACTATTTTTTTTATCCAGGTTTTCCACCCATCCCTGTTATGATATGTGAAGCACAATGAAAAATACTATAGAATATTGTGTCAAGGTACCTTTATCTTTTCACTCTTTGTAAGTATAAAAGGTTCTTGATAATATTAAATACAGGTACTTCAATTTATTCAAAATGTTTCTGAAAATTTATATAGAAAGAACTTCTGTAAAATGAATCTCATTTTGCTCCATATTATTGTAAAATGCTCACTTGCTACCTCTGTGTCTGCTGGTAAAATGAATGAATAAAGAAAGGAAGGAAGGAAGGAAGGAAGGAAGGAAGGAAGGAAGGAAGGAAGGAAGGAAGGAAGGAAGGAAGGAAGGAAGCAACTTTCTTCCCCTTTGGCCACTAAGCAGCTCCAAGTCCTGAAGTGCTGTCATCATATTAGTCTAGCAATGAGTGTTGTGGCCCCCTTGCATCTTCTCAAGTAAAAACAAAACAAAACAAAAAACTACCTGAACATGGGTAATAAACATATATGGAGCAGGATAGATCTGGGTACAGGCACGAATGGGACTAGACAAGGCCCAAGCAGTCTAGTTAAGCTCATCAATTGGCAGTGTCTAGTCAGAGAACACAGAATAAATGGCAAAACAGCAGACACTCTAGAAAGAAGCAGTAGATTTGAGGGAAGTCCTCAGAACTCAGTAGAGCTCAAGAATTGTAATGACTTCTGGAGTGCCCAGATGCCTTCAAAATTCTGTGTAAACAAAAGAAGTTACCACTGTTCAGCATACAAGGTACTTACTTGCTATATTCCTGAGGGATATATCATTTTCCCTAGATGGAATCATTTCCCTGGAATCAGTGGTTTTAGACCAGCGGTCGCCAATTGGTAGTCCGCAGACCACTGGTGGTCCATGAGGTCCGAAAGGTTGGCAACCACTGGTTTAGACTCTAGAGCAAGGGTGGGGAACGTCTGGCTCACAGGCCATATTAAGGCCCACGGAATCATTTGGTCTGACTCTGTTCAAGGCATTAGGGATGAGTTAATTAAATGTTTGACCGAATACAGCAGGCTAATTTTTAAGCTGATAATTTTGTATGGCACATGAGTGATGTTATAAATGTCCAAATGGTCCTTGGCAATTACAGTTACCCATATTCATGAAACTATAGGAAGAATTAGGAGTTTTTGTTAAGCTTCAGCATATCGCTAAAGTTAGCGGAGAGATTCAACGGTGGCAGACAGTCTGATGTAACAAACTCAGGAAAAAATGGATGGCTCCCACCTCCTAATGACAAAGTTTCTTAATAATGGGCCAACTTTTTAATCAAGAATGTCTCAAGTACTTCATGCCAGCTATCTGGCAGGTGCAATGGTAGGCAGTAAGGTATGTTGGTTCCTAGAGAGCCTCACTTCTCCAAGGAACTTACAATTTATTAGTGAATTTCAAAACAGCATGGTGAGTGCTTTAGTAGGGATATATATGAAGGAGGGGTATTTAACACATTAAGTGCCCAGTCACCGGTGATTGACATTATACTTTTCACCTGAAAGACAAAGCAGGCTGGGTGGTTATCGTGTTAATGGGACACCACAGGAACACAGAGCAGTGAACCTCCCTGAGCGTTCCAGAGTGGGGTTCTAAAAGGCTTCATTTGAGGAAGCTCAGATCTGAAGAGTAAGCAGGCTATAGCAAGAAAATGAAGATCACAAGCTTCAGAGATAGGTCACCTAGGTCTGAATCCACAGATTAGCTGGACAAGTTACTGAACCTCTCTAAACCTCAATTTCTTCTTCCATAAAATAGGGACAGTAGATTAAATAAATTAACAAAAGTAAAATGCTTATTAGTCCACTGTCTAGCATATTTTATTGCAAGTATTCAAAGGCCTTAGGCAAGAAAGAAAACATCAGGCAACTGTAAGTAAATCAACATGACTGAAACAGAAAGTAATAAGAAGAAAGTGAAGAGGTAAGTAAGGACAAGATTATAAAAAACCTTAAATGTTTCATTAAGGAATCTCTATCCCAGGGCAACGGATAAACATTTTTAAAGTTTTTAAGCATTGCAGCTTAAGAATTGTATTTAAGACGATGTTTGTCCCTCTAGGTCTTATGCAAAGAATATGTCAAAGACAGACACAAACGGAACCAGAAACCCAGTTAGGCTACTGCGGTATTCCAGGAGAGAACTAAAGGTGTGAATGAACTAGGGAAATGGTCAGAGTTACATGCCAAATGGGAGAAAGACACCAAATCATCTGAAAAATGAAAATAAAAATTTTATACACACACACACATATGTGTGCATGCATGAAGTATTAAAAGTATGAAGTTTCTGCCTTAGAACACAGACGTAGTAGAATTCTGAAAACTGGAGCAATGAGTGGAAGTAAGAGAAAAACCTAAAGATTGTAAAAACCAAGTAGCCAAACCCCAATGTGAAATTTATCAAGTTTTTTTCCACTTTATAAAATACAAGGTCCCATATTATAGAAGTTCTGAAATGAAAACACCTACAGAAACATCTGTAGTACCTGTTTATATTGGATTGTGTCTCAAAAAAGAAGCTGAGCCCAGCTAGTGTGCTCCAGTGGTCGAGTGTCGACCTATGAACCAGGAGCTCATGGTCTGACTCCCTGGTCAGGGCCCATGCCCAGGGTTATGGGCTCTATCTCCAGGGGCCTGCAGGAGGCAGCCGATCAATGATTCTCTTTCATCACTGATGTTTCTCTCTCTCTCCCCCTTCCTCTCTTAAATCAATAAAAACATATTTTTTTAAAAGCTGGGCAAATATAGGTGTCACAGGAGAAAAACGGTGGAGCCAGGATTTGTTCCCGGGTCTACCTAAATCCCAGGCTCAAGCTTCCAATATGCAGCACTACCTTTTATTGTATTAAACCCAGAGTCCCCACAACCAATATCAAATTCTACTGCCCCTACTCTTCTCTCTCTTTAATACATATCCACATCCATCCATTTATGTCCAACTGCCCCAAACACTGAATTGGTCACTTACTAGTAACTTTTTTCTCATCTCTCCCTATTTAAGTTCTACCTGAGACAAGCAAGTCCTAAGAAAGAAACTGTTAAGAATGAAAATGCCAATTGTAAGCAGTAAGAAACCTTCTTCTTGCTTTCCCCATTGTCCTATGGTGAAAATGTTTCAGATGGAGTCCAAATTAGAAGATGGTTAACGTGGCCACAACAAATGGGAGTTGTTACAGAAGAACTAAATGGATACAAAACTGCCTGATTAAAGAAACAGAAGTGGCCTCTGCCATATAAGAGTAGAATCTAGTTCCAGGATGTCACTTCTGGCTATCTGTCATATTAAGTTTTAAGAATGATCTACATCAAACATTTTTCATTAATTCAGCAACATTAAGTGCCTATTATATGTCAAATAAGGAGATAATACAATTAAAATTAAACTGACCTTTTCTTTTATCTGCCATGATGAGTTTCCTTCTGGATACTTCCTTTTTTCCCACTGCAGTATGACCATTCCACGAGACTGAAGCAGGCTGCCACACACATCCCTCATTAACTTGGATACACACGAAAGCTGGCTTAGACTGAAGCCATCCAGAAAGCCTGCAATATGTTGCAGAACCTCAAAAGGAAGACCGCTTAGATGGTCACTATGTAATCCCAACACACAGTTTCTAGCAGGCTCTACTAATACTGTAGATACACATGGCTGAACTCCAAATGACCTCAAATGGTGATCATGTATAATCTTTGCTCCTTCTGTTGATGGACAAAATCTACGCTGAGAATAGGTACAGCCATAATATGCTAAAGGACACCTCTGTTCCATCCACCCATTGAGTCCAGCATGAATGTCACCATGCACATTCTTAAAATGTGAAGAAAACTCTCTTCTTCTAAATAGCTGTCCACAAACAAATGTAAACATTGAACGCTGCTTGGGTTGGTACCTAGCGACACATTCCAATACTAAATCCAGCCCAAGAGTCTGAAAAGGACTTGGATTTGAAAGCTGTGGGTTGGCATGATCACAAGCTGAAGCTGAAGCTATTTCCCCAACCATTGTATTTGTAGCTAATATTGCAGATGGAAGTGAAAAAGTCTGAGTTCCAAAGTCAATGTGATAAATATCAACCATGCGACTATCAGATATACCCCTTCCACCTGGAGAATCTCCTAGACAAAACAGTAATGCTGCTGTGATTAGATCTATTCCTTGCAGGCCCATTGGATCTTCTGCAACTTCCAAATCTGATGTATCTACTGCTTTATCTTCCTTTGGTTTAGACCAACATGAATTGGAAAGAAATTTGAATGTAGGAGGTTGACTGAAAGGTAAGACATCCACATTCCTCAGGTCTCCTAACTCTCCTTTTTTCCAACACAATTCTCCTTCATCCTCGTCATCTGGCGTGAGGATATGCTGAATTGTGCCGTTAGGCAAAGCATTAGGTGGTATTACTTCCCTAAGTTGTGCTGCTACTGAAAGTGAACTGGAAGGTTCTGAAGTGCCATCTGATGCTACACATTCTCCATTTGTTAAGTTACTTTCTCCAGAATCACCATGTAAATTCTGGTTCTGGTCTAGGACCTGTGTACATACATTTTCCAAAGGAAGGCCATTACAAAGAGCAGAAGTGTCATAAGAACTGGTATCCAAGTCACATAACAAATCACTTGAGCCATTTTGTTCAGATTGGGCATTCTGACTTGCATCGTTATGGTCAATTCCACCCACTGCTCCTATCTCATCCTCATAAACATGGTCTTGGTCTTTCAAGTTCCTATTCTGTAAGCTTTCTCTGGCATTTTGCTCTTCATTCATTTCATTTGAGGAAGCAGGAAGATTCGTACTTAACATGCCAATGTCTCTTGTGGCAGTGTTCAGGATATCTAAAGCAGCAGCCAAACTTCTGGTTGTTTCTACAGTAGCTTGATAAAGTGCACCATAAGATTCTTCATCAACAGACACCAAACCATTAGCATGTGGTATCTCTGGAACAGTTGATTTAACTGGTATTTGTTCTCTAGGTTGTGATACTTTATCAGTCGCTTTTGACATCATGGTGGCTACTTTGAGAGATTCTAAGAGCATCCTTTGGTCTTGAAGGGCCAAGGCCATATCTAATTGTGCCACTTCATCAACATCTCTGCTTAGATTTTCATAGGACTTCCGATCTGCATAACTAACTGGCCATCGGTTCCATTCCATTGTACAGCACACCACACTTGCGGGACATGTTTCTAGATGTTCAGCAACTTTATTTCGAGCCATCATAAATGGACATCCAAAGCCACTATTTAAGCAAGGCACTCGTTCAAATGGACATAAAAATCGATGCTCATCAGCTTTACAAGAATGGAAGACTGCGCCACAAACCAATGGACAACCAATCAAGTCACAGGAAATCCCAGGCTCTGGTCTGGTCATACACCGTCTACTGACACAATTCACACAGTGCGAATGCTGCAGCTCCTCCTCCATAATGGCCAGTCCAGCTCTGGTTGCTAAGATGAAAAAAAAACAGACAAAATAATGGCCAATTTTAAAAGTTATTTAATAATATAAATCAAAGCATAAATCTGGCTTTTATTTTCACCACTACTCATTAAACCTGTGCTACTTAAGAGTCTCTGTGCTAAATCCAAAGGGCAGTTTTTTGAGTTCCCATCTTCCTTGGCTATTATATCATTAGTAGAGGCCCAGTGCATGAAATTCATGCACTTGGGGTGGGGGGTGATGGTGTCGTCTCTCAGCCCAGCCTGTGCACTCTTGCAATCCGGAACCCCTCACTCCTTACTGCCTTCCTACTCACTGCTCCTTACTGCTGCTGCAGAGGTGGGAGAGGCTCCAGCCACCATGGCTGCACTCTACAGCTGTGACCCTGGCTTCTGGCTGAGTATCACTCCCCCTGTGGGAGTGCACTGACCATTAGGGGGCAGCTCTTGCATTAAGCATCCCCCCTGGTGGTCAGTGCACCACATAGCCACAAGTCATTCTGGTCATTCTGCTGTAACTGTCACTTATGCTTTTATTATGTAGATTATGTAGATGATGACTAATTTCTACTTGTAATCTACTTTTTCTTAGTTTTCATGATAACACATTTCCCTGGTTTCCCCCCTATCTCTTAAACTCTTATTCTAAGACACTCCTATTCTTCAGGGACCTATGTAATTTCTTGCTCATTCTCCTATAAATTCTCCCCCTGGGTGTTTACACTTTCTCAAAAGCATCAATTACCACCAATATTCTGAAAACTCATCTATACCTCCTGCCCAGATCCCTCTTCCAAACTTCAGAAAATTACTTATGATACATCTCTACATGACTGTGGCATTAGCAACTCAACATTTCCCAACTTGAATTACACAGTAGTAGACAATAATTTTCTGGATGAGATGATGATTATTAGCCTATTTTCTTCACTTTAGTGCAGTGGTTGGCAAACTTCAGCTCTCGAGCCACATGCGGTTCTTTGGTCCCTTGAGTGTGGCTCTTCCACAAAATACCACCTGCAGGCGCATTCGTACAGTGCGATTGAAGGAGTACCCTAATTAAGTTAATAACAATGTACCTACTTACACAGTTTAAGCTTAAAAAATTTGGCTCTCAAAAGAAATTTCAATCGTTGTACTGTTGACATTTGGCTCTGTTGACTAATGAATTTGCCAACCATTGCTTTAGTGCATAAGCTAGCTCTCTGACATATTTTCCCATAAACTCTATTTTGGTTCCAGGTGTCTAATGTAAACTACTCCCCAAATTGCTATTTCTTTTTCTCCAGTTCAGGTTTGATTTTCTTCAAATTAAAATAACAAAAGTCTACCAATAATTGGCAGAATTTTTCTTGAGCAAGTAAAAAAGTAATGAATTGGTATTATGGTGCTTAATGACACCAGGGATAGGAGGCATACATTTATCAACAAAACTGTATTTTCTAAACTGTTTAAAAATTAAAAATTATGAGCTAAATATACCATTGAATATTAACTCTATAAATTTTATAGGTAATGGCAGACCTATAATTTAAAAACAGACATGCTAAAAGAGACCTAATAGAAGAAATGAGAGACTAATTGTGAAAAACATTTGCAAATTCAAAAAAACTTTATTAATAATTAAGACCCCCCCCCCAAAAAAAATGAGGCACTTTGCTGAGGGATTAGATTGTGAAAAGAGCTGTAGCTTTCTTTTTTGCAACCAGACTGAGTTCATCTCACATGCTGAAGTAAGCTTGACTGTTATTGAGGAAAACGAAAAATACAAGATGTTCCAAAAGTGACCACTGCTCTCAGAATTTATAGGAACACTTTATGTTATGTACAAATCACATGACCACACCAGACAGAACACATCTCAAAAAGTCACTTAATTCAAAGTGTTTAAAATAGCAACTGTTACAAACAACTGAGTTAAATGAAAAAGAGTAACTCTATAAGGAGAACTAGGCTCTCAAGCTTCAAAATAAATAGCATCTTGCATACTATTCTACTCTGAATAAGAAAAATATTAAAAAGTGAAAATAAAAACACCACAGTCCAAAATACTTATTATTCATTGAAGTGGACTTATAGAAAAGAAAAAAGGAACACTAATTACATACCTATTTATCCTTCTTTACATATGTCTTGTCACTTAATGTCACAATCCTTATAATAACCCAAAGGAAACTGAGATTCAGAAAGGCTGATTTGCCCAAGGTCATCTAGGATTTAAATCTATATCTGATCCACGCACATGGACAATAACAGATATGTTTACTTATAAAAGGTTTAAGAAAATAAGGCAGCACTTCAGTTACTGGAAATACAATTTTATGATGTTATTTGAGGAACTGAGATTATACAACTTTGTGTGTAGTTTATTCCAACACAATCACCCCTGAGTGAGCCCTTGCCAGTGTGACTCAGTTGGTTGGAGCGTACTCCTGTACACTGAAAGGTGGTAGAGGTTTGATCCCCAACTGAATAAGACAGTTGGGGATCAAACCTACCTTTTCCATCCTAATTATAATAGCACATACTTTGCTTTGAATATAGGAGTTTTAAATTGTTTAGTGAATAACTTACATTCATAATGCTCACATTAAGCATATAGAACAATATAAATTGAACAACTCTCAAAAGTTATACAAAGAAGGAATCAAATTTAATTCCATTTTACTATTAAATATATTAAGAAATAAGAAAATGCAATAGACAATACCCCAATAATGTTCTGGGTATATAAATCTCAGCTTCAGAAATTTAAACTTCCAGATCCAAGCTCTTTCTAATCAAGATCACTATAATCAAATTTGCTTCACATTCCTCATAAATCCCGTGAAATGGCTTTAAAAATGTCCATTCCAGCCGAAACCGGTTTTGCTCAGTGGATAGAGCGTCCGACTGCAGACTGAAGGGTCCCGGGTTCAATTCTGGTCAAGGGCATGTACCTTGGCTGCGGGCACATCCCCAGTAGGGGGCGTGCAAGAGGCAGCTGATTGATGTTTCTCTCTCATTGATGTTTCTGACTTTCTAGCCCTCTCCCTTCCACTCCATAAAAAATCAACAAAATATATATTTTTTTTAAATGTCCATTTCTGATTTATCAGTTGAACGGTGACACAGCAGGCCCAAGAAAACAAGTTGCTAAAATTGAGACTTCAAGTTCAAGAGAAGCATAATTTAAAACTTCTCAATATTAAGTTTTGAAAGAACTCACTAAAAAAAGAATTTTTTGAAATATATATTTTGAGATGCATGTTATAATCTACACTAGAGGCCCAGTACCCAAAAATTCATGCTCTTGGGTGGTGGTGGGGGGGACTCCTCAGCCTGTCCTGTCCCCTGTTGCAGTCCGGGACCACTTGGGAGATGTCCACCTGCCAGCTTAGGCCTGATCCCTAGGGGATCAGGCCTAAGCTGGCAGTCAGACATCCCTCTGACAGCCTGGGATCCCTCACATATCCTTAGTGCTGCGGAGGAGGCAGGAGAGGCTCCTGTTACCCCTGCTGCGCTCACAGCCATCAGCCCAATTTGTGGCTGAGCGGAGCACTCCCTGTAGGAGTGCACTGACCACCAGGGGGCAGCTCCTGGCATTGTCTGTCTGTCCCCCAGTGGTCAGTGCATGTCATAGCGGCTGGTCGTTCTACCATTGGGGTCAATTTGCATATTAGCCTTTTATTATATAGGAAGTACTAGAGGCCCGGGGCATGAAATTCATGCATGGGGGTGTGGGTGGGGGGTAGTATCCTCTTAGCCCAGCTTGCACCTTCTCCAATCCAGAACTCCTTGGGGGATGTCTGACTGCTGGTTTACGCCCGAACCAGCAGTCGGACATCCCTCTCACAATCCTGGACCACTGGCTCCTAATCGCTCACCTACCTACCTGCCTGGTCACCCCTAACTGCCTCCTCTGCCAACCTGGTCGCCCCCAACTGCCCCCTGCTGCTGGCCTGGTCACCCTTCATTGCGCCCCCACCAGCCTAATCACCCCCAACTTCCTCCCCATCGGCCAGGCCTCTTACTATCCCCCTTGCGGCCTGGTCACCCCACGCAACCTGCTGTTCAGTCGTTCTTCACTAATCCTCCTGCCAGCCTGGTTGTAGGCAGCCATCTTGTGAAGCTGTGAGGGTTAATTTGCATATTACCTTTTTATTATATAGGATTTTTACACAAGAGGAAATCAATGCTTAAATAAAACACTTAAAGGCTATCTTGTTTTACATATATTTTTTGCTGTTGATTTCAGACAGGAAAGGAGAGGGGGAGATAGAAACATTAATGATGAGAATTACTGCTTAGCTGCCTCCTGGATGCTCCCCACCCACCCCCCACCCCCCGCCGGGGATCAAGACTGCAACCTGCGGTAGGCCCCCTGACTGAGGACCTCCTGGTTCATAGGTTAATACTCAACCACTGAACCACACTGGCTGGGCTAAAAAAAAAAAGAATCTTAACATTTCCAAACAACTGGAAAAGTATCATTAGACCAGAAAATATATGCAAATGATTAAATGCTTTATAGTAATTTCAATTTTCTCTAACAAAAATTCTTGGCCAACTCATACTCTGTGGCTGACAAGCAATCCATAAAAATAGTTTTAAGACATGGCATTTTCCCATGATGAAATTAGGCCTTGTCAGTCAAAGCTATTTCTAGACTTAAAGATATGGCCCTCAAAACAAATTGTTTATTTTTCAGAATTCATTAAAATATGTAAGGTGATTTTTAAAAAAACAATAAAACACTGCAAATTAGCAAAATTTTAAAATATGCTAAGTCAAGTCACCCCAATTACTCACACAGCTTGCTGCCTCAGGCTATCCCAGCGGTGGAGGCTCACAAGCAGCAGTTTGCCACTCTGTTGACTAATGAGTTTGCCAACCACTGGGCTATCCTAATGCCTGCTTCTGACTTCAAGACACACACAGACACACACACACACACTTTTCCCTTAACTGCTGCCTCAGATCTTTATATCTCAGCTTAAATGTTATTTTCCACATAGACAAGGTATGAATCCCATATTACATTACATGCTCGTCCCACATTGTATTTTTCTTTGGTAACACTAGTCACAACTCTAAGTAAATCATTATCCTGTTTAATATCTATCTCCATAAGAAAACTCTAAGATCCATGAAGAAGGCAGGCCCATCTCTGCCTCATTCAACTCTTGTTCCTTGTGTTCAATACTGTGCCTCACTTACCTAAAAACAAACAAACAAAAAATCATAATACAAGAAATAACTAATGGATTACAAAACATGAGATTCTTGATTTCATGAAAAATGACATACTTCACTTATAGATCTAGTATACTCATTGTACCAGCATTAGAATGTCAATAGTGATCACTTTTATTGAGCACCTAGGTCATTATGTCCCAGGCATTAATACTGTATATGAAATAAGAGAAATGAACCAATCCTGCAGTCTGGTTACTAATTACTGAATATAAGACATGAGATGGAAAAAGAAAAGCAGAGGTGGCAGTGTCTGCGCACATGAAGATGCTCAGTTGATTTAGGGTGAGGAAAAGAAGAAAAAAGGAAGTGGTATCAGCTGCTTAATATTACAATTAATATGGGAGTAGGTGGAAAAGAACTCAAACAGAGTTGCTTGCAATCAGTTATGAGCTCCTCTAGAGTTAAGTCTTACCCTTCTTGTACAAAGTACTATTGCACGGTAAACAGAAACACTTGCTGACTTATATGTAATCAGGAGCACCCAGTTTTAAAGACTACAATCAATCAGTAACCTCAGTGGAACAGCTATCTCACTGGTTTAAGTAGACAAGATTGAAAAACTCATGACTCAAAGCACATGCTCTCCTGATGAGTCCAAAATGGCTAAACGGGTTATATTGTTCACATTCTTCTATTAATTTTGGTTCTGACTTCTTTTTATTTACAAAATGATCTAATTGTATGGAATTTTTTTCAGCCTTCAGCTTTCCAATATGATGTAATCAAAACATACATCTTTCATTTCTAAATATGGTCATGAGTAGCTTATTCCAAAGTAAAATTTCTAATTACTTGCCATGTTCTCCACTAAATAAGAAAATGAAGTTATTAAAGACTTACATCAGAAATTAAAATAGTAATAAGTATTTAATATTACTATGAGTTACAGTGAGTTATTAATATAACTCACATACAGAATCTATATGAGTTGACACTCAGATAAAAATGGCAGAACTCAGCCAGTTATAATGGGCAGCATGGCAGAGGGGAATGGGCTTACAAGGAATTTCAGCTTTGTGACCTTAAGGCCATTAATTAGTACTGTGAAAACACCCTATAACTCTATAAAGGTTGAGCACTATTATGTATGTGTCCAGTAGGACACAAATCTGTTGGCTCAGAAAACAGAGGCACATCACTTATATACACAAAACTTCATGTATGAATAAAGGTTATTAAAAACAATCCTATGAGGAACTATCTAATGCTAACATTACCCACTCTGAAAAAAAAAAAAAGACACACCCCTTTTGTAAAAGATTTTCACAGAATGAGTTTTAATTCTTACCTGTGTTAATCTACCTACGAGGTACAAACCACTCCAAGGACGACCTCACCTGCTTCATCAAACTGAATTTTAAATTGAATAATGTTTTATATAGCTTCTTGACTGAGGGCTTTAACAAAGAATCCTATGAATACGAATGCACTAACTCCCTTTAATGAAACAGGCAATCACAGGGACTCAGTTAAAAATTACATCAAAACCATACAGAATAGCATAGGACTTATCCCATAAAAAGTCACATTTTAGTAACATATCAACTAGTAAACATACATTACTGATGCCTATTTTAGTGACCTTAAAGTACCCTGGAACATGGAGAAAGATTGTATTGAAATTAAATGCCTAATACACTTGGAATGCATGAAAGTTTGCCTATAGTGGAAACTTCAGTTCTCCAGAAACTCCACCCACTAACATTTCCAGAATCACACCAGAAAGCCATGTCACCGCAGTAAAGTACCAGATAAAAAGAAACTGGCAACTTAAAAAGTTAGCAAAACACCATGTTATCCCCAAACTAATAAGAAACAGTGACTAAGCAAAAGAAAAAAAGAACAGTGATTCAGCGAAAACCTCATACTGAAAACTCGAACCCGGAGAAAAACCCTAAAACGTACGTTTTATCCTACCTAATCTTTTCCTTTGGCCGTGTCAACAGCTGGTCTGCTGTGGAAAACCTTGACAAATAGGAGCAAACGCCAAACCTGTGAATGTGCTCTACCAGGTCTCTGAAAGACATAACACGGCATTGAAATTTGGCAAACAGAAACTGACGTTTCGAAAGTTTGGGGTTATGCCTTGAAAGACTTTTTAAGTTAATCTGCAGTGATATCAGAATGCCCATAAATAACTTCACCTTGGACCCGAGCCAATAAAGTAATTCTGGAATAAAAGGTCAATTCCTTCCCAAGCATCTCTCATCTAGAGACTTATGAAATGGCTCAGAAAGAAACCAACGGGAGAGGCAGAGGGGAAAGGAGTCGGAGAGCCACGGTAAACAACACATGGCTCTGCCAGTCTCCCTTCTCCCAGACACACACCGACACAAACCCGGGGGGACGCCCTGCGTGCGGCGTGCGGCCAGGCCCCTTCCCGCAGGCCCCTTCCCGCAGGGCAGCTGCAGGTCGGACCCAGATAACTTGGGAACGGTCATCCCAACCCCCGCCTCCCGCCCCCCGCCCCACACACTGCTCGTTTCCCTGTAACCGGGGCTCAGGCTGAGACCAGGAGCTCCTCACTTCCATGAATGGAAAAGTTACCAACTCCACTCATCCCGGGGAGACAGTTGAAGATGCCTCCCCGTCTTACGTTAACCCGCGCGTTGCCCCCCAAGACCGCAGGTTTCTAAACGGCTAACGGAAAGGGACCTGGGTTTTTGGAGGTTTTCTGGGGTTTCCCAAGTTTCCTTCACCCCTTTCCGACCCGTAAGCGCGCTCGGCAGGGTGACTCGAGCGAGGGTCGGTCTTCGGGGTCGGGGTCGCCATTTGCAGCCCCGTCTCCGCGGCCGGCCCGCCAACGGCACCCACGCGAACCCCACGCGCGGACGCCCACTCGGCGCCGGGACAGCGTCGGGACCGACAGGGCAGGGCCGGCGGGGCTGCTTTCACTCCGCCCCAGGCCGGGCCGCCTCCGACCTGGCCGCGGCCTCGCACGGCCGGCCGCCGCCTCCATCCCCGCCGCAGCCCGGGCCGCCCGTCTCCCTCGGGCCTCCCGACACTCACCGGCCGGCGCGGCCGCTCCGTGGCCCGGGCGCTGGCTGCCGTGGCCGCCGTGCCGGCTGCTCCTCGCTGTCCCGTGCCCGCTCCGCGCCCCACAGCCCAGGGCGGTCCGCCTCCTCCAGCGCCTCTCTGCCCGGCCCGGCAACCACCTCCTCTCCTCTTTTCTCTTCTCCTTCTCCACCTCCTCCTCCCCCGCCTCCTCCTCCTCCAGTGACTTGGCCTCTCCCTCCTCGGCGCCCCGCCCCCTCGCTGCGCCCCGCCCACCGGCCCGGCAGGGCCTTGAAGGCGGTGGCTCTGGCGGCGGCGAGCCTCGCGCAGACGCTCGCGCTGAGGCGGAGACGCGCACGCTGAGCCAGGCGGGGGCGCGCACGCCTCCTACGGACACGCCCTAGCGGGGAGTTGGGTTTGCAGAGCTAGGGGCTGGGTGGGACCGGTGTGAGGAAGCGCTGGCCCCGCGTGGCTCCTTTAGGCTCTTTTATAGGCAGTGCTTCCAAATTCTATTTGTAGACTTGGGTATTCATGGAAGCAATCCTAGACGCGTAATTTTGGACATGAGGGAAACAGGCCGCAGTGGAGTGATTTGTTTACTTCCCTGAAGTGTAGGCGTGGCAGCCAGGTCTCCGCTGTTGGTGCAGTGCTCTTGCCCTTACTTAGGTCGGGTATCAGGGGAGGAAACTGGGCAGCTTTCGCTGAATCTTCAGTGATTGCTGCCACAGGTCTTGCTGCCTGCTGAACTCAATGTGCCCAAGTCCTGTGACTTAGTGACCTGACCCTTGTCCTCTATCTCGTCAGGGACTGAGCTCAGCTCGGGATTTGTGGTAGTCAGGCGGACAGACATGGGCAGAGTAAGGAAGATGGGTCAGGTGCAAAAGATCACCAAGGCGGAAAACCCCAGGCTCCAATATTGGACAAACTGGGAAAATTAGGATCCCCGTCTCAGGGTAACCTTCCCTCCCCTGGCATATCTCTCTCTGGTCATGGGGTTCTGACCCTCTGACCTTTTCTCCCTAGAAATAACCATGGCCTCAGTTGTATTTCAGCTCCAGGCTCAAACACCATACAAGCTATGCCATGGCTGACCTCAGGACCAGTTGCATTGAATAATGGTGTTGACTAATTTGTGCAGACCGGACCCTGAAAGGACTTACCTGGAGAGCTGATGAATATTCTATTGAGATCCTTCCCTGGGACCTGCCCTAAACTCTAGGAGCATGCTCTAGCCTTTCCCCTCCCCATCGCCCTCTGCTTCCTCCCTACCTCTTCTTCCTCCTTTCTCCTAAGCTCCAAGGGCCCGTCCTTTGTCTCTGAAATTTGTTCCTTGAGTCCATTTCTAAGACCTCTGTGATTTTCTAAATAAATCTTCTCTTAGAGTTTGAGTCTTGGCTCTGGTTTTTTGCTAGCCAGAACTCAAATACCAAGATTGCTGACCCAAGGTGTGGTCTGACTCCACCCATCTAACACCTGTTGCCAACAGATTCAGGCATCTATCTGGAAGTTTGTCTGGAGCCTTGATGGAGCAATCCGCCAAAGTCTACTTCTCTGAGGGACTGCAGCAGCAAGGTTATCTTCATGGGAAAAGTGAGGCAATCTAGCCAAAAAGGTGGCTTGAAATGCTTTTTTACAAATGACTGCAGACTGAAGAAATATCATGTGGCCATAATCAAACAATTGGGCCCATTTACCCTGATAGTATCACCAAGCCTTGGTCTAAGGCCGAGGGACAGAAGGGACAGTGATTCAGAATGCTGGGTGATGAGTGAGACTTATCCCCTCACTCCTAACCCAGGATCCGTTTCCTGAACTTATGCCAGACCTAGCGAGAGGGAATTGTGATAAAGCGGATGCTGTAATCTTGTCCTGGTGGGTAGGGCAGACAGGAAAACCGTTATGTAATCCTAAGTGTGGCTACATTTTTACCCCCAACTGGGTAGTCTTGGGAAAGATAGATTTGCCATCCTGCAGAGAAATAACTCTAAGGCTTTTAGATTTTAAAGACCAGTTTAAAATAAAAGAAAGGAATGTACTTAGATTGCTAGCTTTTTATTGTGCTAAGAAAGACAGTAAAAATTGTACCAAACATATCAGTGAAACAGGAATTTTTAGGGGTGAAAAAGAGGTTTTAGAAAATTTTAGAAGTCAAGTAGACCATGGAAAAGGCACAGGGCTGCAGAGCAGCAAAAAGTATATTTCCATAAAATAAAGGGACTGAAAAGCAGCAACAGGTACATTTCCATAGAATGAGGGAGCTGGTAACAGTAAAGGATGAATATTTACAAAATAACGAGAAGGAAGCCCTTCATCCAGAAGGAGAAGAAGAAAACCCAATGGGAATAGGAAAAGAATAAGGAAGGAGAGGGGGAGAACCTCACACGTGCCTTGTGAGGTTCAACCTTTGAGCTCAGGAGTTACTGTAGTAACCAGTCTAAGGCAATAGTGACCAATCAGAGGGGATTTCAAGGCACTGTATCTGCAGCCTTTATAAGCCATAGGGAAAAGGAACTCAGTGGGACCCTTTCCCCCTCCCCACGTGGGAGTCTATACTTGTTCTTCAATAAATCTCCACTTTTGCTCTACTACCCTTGTATCTCCTCTGTGCATGGATTCATTCTTCAACGCCAGTAGACAAAGGATCCGGGTTCCAGTCCAAAACTTTTGTATCATCAATGTGGCATTTCATAAACAAAAGATGTTCACACCATATTTTAGGAAGGACAGAATCACAGAATAAAGGTCAGTTCTTTAAATGAATAAATTTAGCTTTTTATAAAATGCCACCTAATTTTTCTGTTTTGTCTTATTTGGCTGCATATGGGCTGTGGTCCTCAGTCCAGAGTTTGAGACTGACTATCCAGAGAACTAGTTAGAAAGGAGAGCGAAGCAGGTCGGACGAGCTGGTAGGAGAAGACGTGGGTGCAGCTAAACTCTTGCCATAGTCTGCTCACCGTCCTGGACTGAGTCACCACTGCCCTGGATTGGGTTACATACTTCCCTTGGCCTCATTTGCCCTCCGATAAGATGGAAAGGCTACAGTAGATGATCTCTAAAGCCACATCCAGCTTTAAAAATCTCTTGATTCCATGATTGTACTTACTGAAATCTGGGGCTTTCCCCTTTACTAAGTCTTCTGACACGAGGTTCACCACCCACCCCCTCATGTTGAGTCAGGCAGTAAACCTCACAGTCTTCTTTGCTCCTTCCATCTCAATAATTTCCCATGTTCAGGGGGAAAAAAATCCTTTCTTCTCTTTTCACATTTATTTCTAGTTACCATCCTAAACAAATCTGATTTCTGCCATTGCCTAATCACAATCAGTCTTTCCTCCTCCAGTGTTTCCCTCTTCAAACTCACCACCAGCATAGTTCTTACTAAGACATCCATTTCACTATGTTATTTCTCTATTCCGATATCTATGATGGCTGTCTCATGCCCACAGGGTGAAGTCTCAAGTCCTATCTTCAATTGCATGAAGTAAAGCCTTCATTCTAGCCTGATCAGTTTCCTTCATTTCCCTAGCACACACTGTACAGTCCAATTCCAAGTTGCCTGGTGCTCACATAATGATCATGCCTGGCCATCCTCCCTCTTCAATGTACAGTTCTAATTTCATTATCTCTCAGAGGAACTTCTGTAGCATATCCTATCTATGTTCAACACTTTGAAGTGCATATCACCTCTGACGTGCTTCACCTCTTTCACTGCTATTTGTAGGTCAGCTTACAGACCATCTCCAAACCCATGGGAGCCTGTCTTCCATTGCATTTATATCTCTCCAGTAGAGATAATGAATATTGGCCATTTCAAAGACAAAATGTGTATTTCTCCCATTTCATCCTATCCCCATTTTCATTTTCTGTCTTATATTCTAACTCCACAGAGAACCTTTTCTTAGTGACTTTTCAGGGAAATTTATCAGAGCAATAAGAGAGTATGTCAGAGACCAAGTAGGCTCTCCTCTCTAATATATATGTATCTGACATAAACTTCTAGAGCAAAGCTATCATCTGTGTGGCTTAACCATCCAGAAGGTGACAGAGATCCTAGGAGTTTAGAGTAAAAAAGGAGGAAAAGTCGGTAATGGTTTGACCTTAAAGAGCAGGGTCTTGTATCTCCTCAAATCACCCTCTGCAGGCCGCCTCACACAGATTTTGACAAAGCATAGCTCCGTGTAGCTTTTTCTAGAGGCCATTCTCAAGTTGGGGGAGATATAAGAACCAAAGGGAAAAAACCCACAAATAGAAGCACAAATCCTAGACAGATTGTAAGGGAGAGAAGTTGTCAGAGAATGCAAACAACAACCAGACAAATTGCTCTTCCTTTTGTTCAATGTCAGGACAAATAGCATCAGTGTTCAAGTACATTTCCTTTCCCAATTAGACCAGCTTGCCCTCAGGGAGCCCAGAGACCAAGGCAACAATAAGTCAGAACGAAAGTTTAAGTCATGTGCTAATTAAAGAAAGCATCATTAGCCAGAGACAAGTGTGAGAAGGTGGGGGTTGATTTGCAGCTGTGAAATCATGGGACAATCAGAATTACCAACTGGGACTGGGGTGGGAAATACCATTCCTCTTTTATAATATGCTACTAAGGAATTACAAGAGAGAAAGAGCCAGTTTGAATCACCTAATTGCCAGAGTTTAGATTCTAATGGCTGTATTTGTATTTTTTATACAAGTTTATTCAAAGTATGAAGAATATGACAATTAACACATTTATATGGTAATTTAGAATCAGCCTACCAAGGGTAATGTTCATAACCCCAAATCGACCTTGCAGTTTTACATAAATAATGAAGGGAATTTTAACCAAGTCAGGCTGAAATGCTGGATAAAATAGAAGACCCAGGTTTTGTTCCTTATACCACAAGCTTGCTTTAAAATATTGTTGAAATGACCTGTTGTATGCATTTCAACATTTCACAACTTGAGTTATTATAATTGATTTAACATGGTGCCTAGCAATAAGAATATATATGTATTCATTGACCAAAATAAAGGAACAAATAAATAATTCTATTCCCAGAAAGGTCGCTGAGTGTCTCCAAGGGGTTGTATTTACATTTGAGGTAACTACCACTAAGTAGAACTAGTATGTGTACGCTCAGTTGAGCAGGTAGCCTTCTCTCCAGTGGGGTAATAAAGATGTCCTCAGAATCAATGGTTTATAAATATATATGTAACTTTGTTACGCTAACAGCACATTTTGGGGATAATATCCAATTTCCATGTAACTTTAACACTATTCAAAAAATTTTGATAAGTCAGATATCTGGGAGAAACCACTTTTAATTTTCCCCATAAATGAACTCACAATTCAGTTCTTAGGACTACTGTACTCTCTGTTCAATTGCAGTAGTAGCAAAGTCAAATTCCTATAGCTGAAGACTATGCAAGTGACAAAAAGTGGGTTGTGATCAGACAAGCACATTGTTTACTGAGTTGTTACTTAGCTCTAGTCAACACCTGTTGCCATAGGAGCATGGAGGAAATAGTGGCATCATATCTTCTCATTATTTTTTTAAAGCTCATGGAAATCTAAATAATTGTGTTAAAGCTACATAATGCACAGATTTTTTGAAAACATGCAGGGATCAAAATCAACAATCACACACACACACACACACACACACACACAGCTTGCATCTTGGTGTTTTTTAAAAATGTATTTTATTATTGATTTTTTTTTTTCACACAGAGGAAGGGAGAGAGATAGAGAGTTAGAAATATTGATAAGAGAGAAACATCAATCAGCTGCCTCCTGCTCACCCCTACTGGGGATGTGCCCTGCAACCAAGGTACATGCCCTGGAACCCTTCAGTCTGCAGGCCGACGACCTATCCACTGAGCCAAACCACCCTTGTTTTAGTGACACACCCAAAAGCTGATAAATCCGAAGTATATCTTTGTTTCTATTTGATAGCCTGGTTTCCAAAAGCTTTTGAGTCTTACTTTCCTCTGGAGCTATATTTTGTTGTGCTCAAATATTGGCTTAATTGCCTATTAGTTGATAATCCTTTGGTAAGTGTTATAGATTAAACGTTTTTGCTTCTCCAAAATTCATAGGTTGAAACCTAATCCTCAATATGATGATATTGGGAGGTGGGGCCTTTAGGAAGTGTTAAGATTATGGGGGCAGAGCTCTGAAGAATGGGATTAGTGCCCCTACAGAAGAGACCCACAGAAATCCCTCGCCATTTCTGCCAGGCAAGGTTATAGTGAAGTGGGCTCTTACCAAACACTAAATCTATAGGTGTCATGATGTTGGACTTCCCAGCCCCCAGAACTGTAAGAATTGTTTTCCATTATCTTGTTGTAACTGCTGGAACAGGCTAAGCCAGTAAATTACTTACCCTCTCCATGTGGCACACAGATTCTAAGATGGCCCCCAATGACTTATGTATCCTAACATGCTCACTTTTGTGTACTCTGTAAGTGTGGACAGAAGCTGTGACTTGTTTCTATCCAACAGAATATGTCAAAGGTGTTTGGCTGTCACTTCCATTAATTAGGTTACAAAAGACTGACTGTTGTTTTGCTGGCAGATCTCCCCTCATAGGCTTGATGAAACAAGTTGTCATAATGGGGAGGCCTATGTGACAGGAGCTGACATTGTCCACTGAACAATAGCCATCTTGGAATTGAAGCCCTCAATTTAATGTCCCAAAGGAACTGAATCTAGTCAACAATCATTTTTGTGAGATTGGAAGCAAATACTTTTCCACTTGGGTCTTCAGATGCGACCTGACCCCTAATAACACATTGATTGCAAACTCATGGGAGACCTTGAAGCAGAGGCCCACTAAGCCATGCTTCATAGAAAATATGACATACACTTGGCCGGTGCTGCTCAGTGGTTGAGCATTCACCTATGAACCAGGAGGTCACAGTTTGATTCCGGGTCAGGGCACATGCTGAGTCAGAAAGCAGCCAATCAATGATTCTCTCTCATCATTGATGTTTCTATTTCTTTCTCCCTCTCCCTTCTTCTCAGAAATCAATAAAAGTATATTTAAGAAAAAGAAAATGTAACATAGTGCTTGTTTTAAGCTACTAAGTTTGTGGTCATTTGTTGTACAGCAATAGATAATGAATATACCACAACTTACTTTTCTCATTTCTAAAATGGAAAAGATAATAGTACTGCCACTGGCCCCATCACAACCACCACCAACATAGGCTATTGTGAGACTTAAATGAGATAATTCATGTAAAGTGCTTCATACAGTGCCTGGCACATACACAACACATTAGTGTTGGCAACTTTTCCTCAGTCAGATCCCAGAAGTGAAGTCAGGCATCTCAGCAAGAAAGATGTAATAGGCAGAAGCTCAGAGAGCTACTTCAGAGCTGCTTCAAGATCAAGGGACAAATTGTGAGATTGTGTTGGACAGAGGGAGATGCATTCCCATTTGTGTACTATCATTGGGCAACTTTTCTGTGGAGCCTGATAGAGCTACATGGCTACATATGGAAGCATGTGCCATGTCTTAGCCATTCTCTCAAGGAAGTGGGTAACGAGGTAGAAGTTAGAGAAGAAGAATATTAGTGGATTTATTATGAGAAAATGTGACAAAGCTCCCTGGGAAAACCCAGAAACAACTGAGCCAGTCTGTGAGATGAGACTCTGCAGGGTGATGAGTCCTACCAATAAGATTTGTAGCTGATACCTAGAAGTTTGGCTCATTGGCTAGAGCGTCAGCCTGTGGACTAAAAGGTCCTTGGTGCTATCCCAGGCAAGGGCATGTATCTTGGGTACATGCTCCTCCCCAGCATGAGCCCTGGTTTGGGCACAATCAGGAGGCAACCAACCGATGTGTTTCTCTTACATTGGTATTTCTGTCTTTCCTTCTCTTTAAAACTCAGTGGAAAAACATCCTCAGATGAGGATTTTAAAAAAAATATTTGTAGCTGAATCTTTTCATTAAGCCTCTTAGTACCAATCTGGTTACCTTAAATGGCCTAGAGATAGTCTGTTGTGGATTGCCATTACTTCATACTTTGAGATGGCAGCAGAGTTTTCACAGACCTTTCTGTTACCTGACCATATACATTTCTGGGAGCAGGGGCAAGCTGATCCTCTGGGTCAACAGGTTATTTTCCACTCCAGTGAAATACCTGAGGTAATAAGCTAAGTTAACTGGTCATGATGCTAAGACAGAATATTTCCTGAATAAGTAAGTTAACCAGTATTACTTTTACTTATCTTCAGTTATACAAACAATTCAGGATGTTTTCAAGATGTGGAAGACGGGGCTAAGGAAAAGAGATGTATAAGCAAAGCAATCATCACGAATTGCTATTAATGATCCCTCAAAGTAGGTCAAGTCGTTGTAGTAGAAAAGCCTGTATCATAGAAATCTTGGTAGTACCAGTAAAAAATGCAGCCTTTGGGGAATTTCCCAAACAAAAGGAGAATTGGATGTCTTTCCGAGGATGGATGAGAGAACAGTAAGACCTAGAAAGCAAGAGTGGACCTTTTTAATTCTCTCCGCTAGGATTCCAAGGATTAAGGGATAAGAATGTTCTCCATTTCTATCAGCTTACAAAGCAAAGCTAGAATCTGGCAAATGGCCCCATGGTTTCTCTCTGGTCTGACTCTCCTTTGAGGAAAACTAAACTCTGAGAGAGATACATGTCTTCCTCTTTCCCTCAAGGTTGGGAGGTTTGAAGTCAATGCAGCTGTGTGAAAGAGCAGTTCTGAGTGGAAAACAAAGCTATCAATGTGAGTCTTTGATGGTTGTGAGATCTTCTAGAACCACCTATAAAAAGGCATATAACCCTCAAATAGGTACTTTATTTAGAAGGATGATGGTAGCAGAAGAAATCCTGAAGCCTGGGAATGAGAGGTTCTGAGGGCCTCAGGACAGTGTAAGGGGAGGCAGAGGCCTCCACATTTAGAACTGAACATTTAGCTTCTATTTTTCCCATCTGCAGTCTGTAGAGGGAAGCTAAATCTACTCAACAGTCCTAAGTTTGTATCTGTTTCTTTGTTTTCATATGAATCTCACATTAAGTATAATCAGATCTGCATAGGATACAACTCTGACATCATCATCTTCAATTTGCCTTGATGTTCCCGGACAAATTTTATTTCATGTAGAAATTTTATTGAGTTTCTGGACACAAAGGAAGAACTAAAGTTAATTGCCCTTGATATCCTTTTCACAGAAGTCTTCACTAGCATTTTACGTTCCCCAAGGTATTATGACTTTTCATATCACCCATATTTTATAAGTAGGAAAGACAGTAAAACCAATTTCTGAGCCAGGACCTGAGTCCAGGACCTGACTCCCACACACTGTGATTTAATTAACAAGACACTGAAAACAAGTGCACTCACACAAAAACTAAATTAACTCTAAATTGACTTGCAGTTCATTTATGGGATGCTTAATTTTATTTCCATCCTGAAATGGAGCCATCTGAAGCAAGCCTACGTAGCTCATTCGTTAAAACCTAAGTCACAACCCAACTGCCTCGCGTCATCTTCTTTGTGTGCATCTATCCCACGTCTGCCTCAGGTTGAACAAGCTGGCCATACCCTGATTCTGCTAGTCGTCTTCTCAGTACATCTGATGTAGAGAAATATTATAAGCAACATATACTTGTATTTCTTCCCTTCCTTAGTGAGGTTACAATAATGTTCCTTGGAGAAATAGAACTGACTGATGCCTCAGCACTAAAATAACTTTCAATTGCTTCTGCATTTGGTTTCATGCTTTTAATATTTGTTATAGAACATAAACATTTGTGAAATAGAGGAAAGCAGGCTTCAGAAAGAGACAGGAGGCAAATAGCACTTTTCAGGACTGATCTTAATGTGAAGTATGTCAACATCAATGCACCCGATCTAATTGTTGCATGGTGTAATATGAACAGCCACATCAAAGCAACCTAAAATACATGAAAAAAAAATAGATCTCAGGATCAGGGATAGGAAGTGGGGGGATGGTAAAAGAATCGACTGAGAGAGGGATCTGGTCAAGAAAATCCTCTTTATTCCCTATGGACTCTTGGGGCATAAGCAAACCTGGGAATATCCTAAATAACTTCCAGCCTCAGCCAAACTTTGCTGAAATAAGAGCAGCTGGCCTGAGCCAAAGGGATGGGACTGGCTCACACTCCAGGTCAGGAAAAATATTCTTACTTTGACCCTCTGCTCTTGAAATTCTGGACACCATTGCTTGGTTTTGCTCTTTTCATTAACAGAGGCATGTTCTCTCCCCAAAAATGTCCGGTATTGCATTTATCTTGATAAGTACAGTTATTTTGATTAGCTACTTTAGGTGAAGAGCCCCTCACATTGTATACTACAGTTTAAATTATTTTAATTCATTTTTATAACCAATTACTGTAATGTCCCTATGCATCCGTGAGTTACCCCTACTTAGTTAGCTTTTGGGGAAATAGGGACAAAGAGCGTGAAAGTGAGCCCTGCCTCCAGGCCTCACAGCACTGAAGTGGAGGTAGAGCTGGGACCTTTTGACTCTATAGTTGCCCTGTTTCAGGAACAAGGTGACCAAATCAATTGTGCCTAAGAAGTGATTAACCCACTGTTTCATAAATGAAAATACTAAAGGCCGACTCTAAATGCCCGAGGACACAATGTTAATTATTGCAGCCAGAGCTCAACAAACCTACAAAGTGGCACCTGTACCACTGGGATGCAGCATCTTGCATTAAAAAGAACAACATACCATAGAGAATCAATACCTCCTTTTTCAGAGTGTTTAGGAAGTTTTCTTTTTGGACTTGTGCAGCTCACAAGGAGCAATTCCAGATGAGGTGGCCCAGCCCATCCTATATCTGTATCATCACTACATCATATATAGGCTAAAAGGTCAAGTTTTCTTGCCTGTAAGTGAAATTATACCTTTTCACAGTGACAATGAAATTGTTTAAAACGTGGAGTCTCTGTGTGTATGGAGAGAAGAGGAAAGAGGATTAAAGAGGATTTTGGTGATGGAAAGATTAGAAACTAGATACTGAATTCACCCCATAGGCATCAGGGATTTATGGGTCAAGGACAGGGGGGCTCAGTGGGACAGAAAAGGCATCTACAGCGTTGGTGGGTATTTACAATGACTTTATGTCATTGTGTCCTATTTTATTCACAAATCCATTTAAATAAGAAAGCATGCCATAAAGTGTTCTGCTATAAATCACACAAGAAACATAATGTATTATTTTTCTTTTCTTTTTTTACTTCCCCTGTATTATTTTTCAATAAAAAAAAATCATTGAGATCATATTTAGAAAGAAGACATTTAAGTTTGAAAAAAATCCCACATCTTTCACGGAAGTCAATCCGAATTGTTCACTGATCACGTTTCTGCAATTTACTCCAATAATATCAGTTAAATATTTCCTTAATATTAATATCAACTTTAGACTCAGAAGGAACTGCCGAAGGGGCAAAAACTAAGGAATTTACTGTAATTCAGAAGCACTGGAGGCAGGAAAGGAAAGGCAATGCCACTGGAGTCAGCCCCTGAAATACAACCTCTTTTAGAATGCCTGATCACGGGAAAGGCAGGGCCAGGGCCTAGCCTTCTGTACTGTGAACTCTGAGAAGCTGCACTCTGTCTTGACCTCCCCCAACCTGATCGCCTCTGGCTGCATGACCCAAGCTCCCATGCCAGCTTTCTGGCATGGCTGTTGCTGGCTGACTCCTCTCTGGCCTGGGCCAGGTTGGCTAGGGTCCACTGGTTTGGTCGTGACCCTCTGCCTGTGGCCCTGCTTCCTCACTCAGCCTTTGGTCTTCCCTGACTCTCTTGGGAATGAAGAACAGATACATACTAAAAACTGCAGGACTAGATACATGGGGAGGATTATATTTTAATTGATAAAAGTGACTTCATTATAATAAGACCTTGTAGGATAAAATTATTAAGTACTCTGTAATAAGAGCCTATAAAAGTGTTTACTAACTTCCCCTATGAATACATTTGAATTTTCTTTTTAAAATTTAAATTATTTATTGTACATTTGACTTTTCAAGATTTGAAGCCAGGGAACATGAAATAAAGTTCATGCCATAGGTGTGGCCATACAGAATAGAAGAGAAAGAATGATCATTTTTAAATACAGATAGCAACACATGACAGAAATTTACAGAGTTCTATGGTTTGTATCGGACACCTCACATTTTTTAGGATAATGTAAAACTGTGTGGTATTTCTGTGTTAATAATGGCTCAGAAGCTCAGGGCTACATACCCTAATATCAAGCTAAAATCAGCTTAGTGGTGGATCAAGTGTCTGGAAGTACAGACTGATGCCAGACATGATGGATTTCCAATTAAGATGTCAGCGGGTGAGCTCAAAACCATCTGGGAATTTAAATCAGTAACTCATGCCGAGTTTCCATATTTGTCTTGGCTTCTCTAACAAAAGTATTTTTTTTTTTGCATTAAAAAATATTCCATAGAATGAAGGATTTTTATTTTTAAAGGATATTTGTACAATTAAAAATGTTTTCATTTATGTTAGATACCACATATAAATGGAATCATGCAGCATTTATACTGCAACTGTCTTATTTTATTTGGCATAATGGCCTCCAGATTCATCCATAGTGTTGCAAATGGCAAGGTTTTCTTCTTTGTTAAGGCTTAAAAATATTTTATCCTATGCATCTACCACATTTTAAAAAATATATTTTATTGTTGTTGTTTTTTTACAGAGAAGAAGGGAAAGGAATAGAGAGTTAAAAACATCGATGAGAGAGAAACATTGATCAGCTACCTCCTGCACACCCCCTACTGGGGATGTGCCCACAACCAAGGTACATACCCTTGATCAGAATTGAACCTGGGACCCTCCAGTCCACTGGCCAGCACCCTATCCACTGAGCCAAACCAGTTAGGGACACATTTTCTTTATCTACCAGTGGACACTTAGGTTGTTTCCATATTGTGGCTATTATGAATAATGCTGTAATGAACGTGGGCATTTATATCTCTTCAAATCCTGATTTCAATTCTTTTGGATATATTCTCAGGTGGTTGCTGGGACAGGGTTAGTGGGAAATAGGGAGCTGATGGACAATGGATGTGAGATTTAGTTAAACAAGATGAATAAGCTGTAGAGATCTGCCATGCAACACTGTGCCTATAGTTAACAGTACTGTACTGTGCACTTGCTTTCCTTATGAGGCAGATCTCATTTTGGATGTTCAGATCACACACAAAAAACCCACAGAACCTTAAGTTCCATCTATGCAAAGAAGTCTGTGCATGATTTTTATGTCTCCTCACTATGGGAGCATTCTCCTCACTACTCAGAACTCAGGTAGAGCGATCATTGTGAGTTTTATAAAATGGGGGATTAAATTGTCACTCAATATTTAGTAAAAATATTAAAAAATTATAAAAGTAACACAATTTAAATTTATTTAGTGTGTTTATTTGTGTTAGGCAATATACAATGGATGCCTGCATTTGTAAGAATTGCTAATTATTGAATTCACTGGTATAAATAAAAAATGATTCTTGATAAAAAAGTAAATGTTTTATTAGAGTAAATTTCAAGCAAATTGAAAAGTAGGGAGACTAACATACTAAGCTCTTCTTTACCCACCACCAGTTTCAATAATTATAACCTCGGGACAATCTTGTTCCATCAGTACCCCACTCTGCTCACCTGGGTTATTTAGAAGCCAAGTCCAGGCATTGTATCATTTCCCTATGCAGTGTGGAAAGATATAGGACTAGTTCTGTAAATGCATTACACTGCTATCACACCTTAAAAATAATAATTCAGTATTATCATGAAATATCAGGTCGGTGTTCAAATGCTCTCAATTGTCCTATAAAAATGTTTAAATCTTCTTCAACATTAGAAACAAATTAAATCTATACTTTGCCATTGGTTGGTATGCTTCCTAAATTTCTCTTTTTTTGAAATGGTGCTGTATGTAATTGAGCTACAACACAATCCACTGTTCAACAGGCACATACAGTCTTGTAAGCACCGTCACCATAAAGATTCAGAATATTTGCATTATTTTGAAAACTTTCCTCTTGTACCTTGATTGTCAATCCCTCCCCTCACCCTCAGTTCTCAGCAACCACTTGACTATTTCCTATCCCTGCAGGTTTGCCTTTTCCCAAATGTCACACAAATCTATTCACACCATATAGCCTTAGGGTCTGGCTTTCTGCACTTAGTATAATAAATTTGAGATTTAGCCACGTTGCTGTATGTATTAGAAATTTCTCCCCTTTTATTGCTTAGTAGTGTTACACAGTTTGTGTAATCATCCACCCGTAGAAAGACTTTTTGATAATTATGATTTTGAATTTTGCTTTCATTATCTTAACATCCCAGAGATTAGAGGCCAAAAGTTGAAATATGGAGATATGCTGAAAGCTAATTCCAGCAGGGCATAATAAAATGTAAGAAGTCCTCAAAAGGTTGATGGGCTTCTATATTCAGCAGGGCTGAATCATATTAGTGACTGCTGGAATGGCTGAAAGCATTTCCCCAAACATAAAGATTTGCATATATTTTTGCCTGCTACTGGAACAGCCAAAGGCAGTTCCTCCAACCTGACAATGCCTACTATACATATCAAACCTTGCCTTTGATATGTATATCTGCTTTGCTTTAGGGCAATTTGTGTTAATAAAAAAAACTAGGGGTCCAGAGATCCAGAGAATTTGGTTACTGAAGCTAGGTCTCCTCTGGCTCCCCCATGTATTCCAAATGTGTATGTCTAGTCTCTTTATTAATTTACATGCAGCTCCTTCTCGAGATTCCTGAATACTTTTAGATGCTGAGAAACACCCTGGCAGAGATAGGATTGCAGTAAGAAATAATTGCCAAAGAGTCTGGTAAAAGGGGAGAAGGTAGAAAATTCAGACAGAAAAACTAAAAAAAAAAAAATCTGTCTTGTGATTAAACACTGATGGTCCTGAGAACAGTGCTGTAACTGATGTTTATAATAACATTCTTTAGCATGTAAGGAAAAGTGAATATATTCTGTGAATTTTGTTTAAGATTTCTATTTAACATGGTTAAAACAAAACAAAAAATATAGCTAAAAAGAACATCCTTACTTTCCTATATTACTTAGCTTTTTAGAATATTTAATTTCCAGAGGTTTCTGGATAGTCAAGCTTCCTCTGAAAAAAAATTTTAAAAATATATTTTATTGATTTTTTACAAAGAGAAAGGGAGAGGGATAGAAAGTCAGAAACATCGATGAGAGAGAAACATCTATCAGCTATCTCCTGCACACCCCTTACTGGGGACCTGCCCGCAATCAATGTACATGCCCCTGACCAGAACCGAACCCTGGATCCCTCAGTCCGCAGGCCCATGTTCTACCCACTGAGCCAAACTGATTTTGGCTCTCTGGAAATTTTTAATAGAATTATCTCTAAACAGAACAAGTATAACTCATGGACAGACAGTAGGGTGGTGGAAACCTGGGGCAGGGACTGGGGGTGGGCTATAAGGGGTCAATGGGAGAATAAAAGGAGACATATGTAATACTTTTCACAATAAATATTTTTTAAAATAAAAAATAAACAGAACCAACAATACTTTTAAAATATATACTTTTATTTATTTTAGAGAGAGAAAGGGAGAAGGATAGAGAGATACAAACATTGATGAGAAAGAAACATCAATCAGCTGCTTTCTGCAATCTCCATCCCCTCCCCCACAATTGAGTCTGAAACCTGGGCATGTGCCCCAACTGGGAGTCGAACTGTGATCTCCTGGTTCCTGGGTTGATGCTAAATCACTGAGCCACACCAGCTGAGCAACAATACTTTTGAGATTAGTTAATCAATTTAGGATGGCACAGTTCCCTGGTGCCACTCTCATTTCAAAGTGAAAACCATCTTTATTCACTCACCTCTATTTCTGCCCAAAAATGCTGTTGGAGAAAATATGTGTACAGTGTCAACATATAATATGTGGGAGCTATTATCACTATGTTGGTTCCTATATAAAGACCTTTGAGAGTTTAACAATTTGCTTTCAGCTTTTACAAGGTCCACACACACCCGCTTCCCCACAACATGAGCTGCAATTATGTATGTAGGTGCACCTGTTGTACAGCTACTACTTACCTAATTTCCCTTATAGAAATACTAGGGGCCCGGGTGCACAAAGATTCATGCAGGGACGGAGGTGGATCCCTCATTCTGACCTGCACCCTCTCCAATCTGGGAGCCCTCTCCAATCCGGGACTGATCAATAATTCTCTGTCATCATTGATATTTCTCTCTCTCTCTCTTCCTCTCCCTTCTTCCCGGAAATAAATAAAAAATATATTAAAAAATATACAAGTTCCATCTTAAAAAAAGAAAGAAATATCCTTATAATATATTTCTCTTAGGACTTTGTCCTAGAGCCGTGGTCTGCAAACGGCGGCTTGCGAGCCACATGCGGCTCTTTGGCCCCTTCTACAAAATACCACAGCTTGGCCACATCTATTTTGAAGAAGTGGCGTTAGAAGAAGTTTAAGTTTAAAAAATTTGGCTCTCAAAAGAAATTTCAATCATTGTACTGTTGATATTTGGCTCTGTTGACTAATGAGTTTGCCGACCACTGCCCTAGAGAAAGAATAAAGACATTTCTGAATTGTTGCTTTTCTTTTTATATAATGATACAAACTATGTGAATCCATCACGTTCACTTTGCCCCATCTTTCTTTCCTCCTTGACTATCTGTGAAAATAGAGCTAACTTTATTTTCTCAGTTGCATACAGCTAGGTTTAAACTATCTACTGCCTCCCTAATTACTTAACATTTATTATTTTATTCTTTCATCAATCATATTATATGGGTATCTTTTATTTTAGTAAGCATTCTGGAACTTGGAAGCAGGATATGAACAATAAGTGCAATAAAGACTCTTGCTACTTGAGCTACCCTCACATGGCGAACGGTTGAGCTCGGAATATGAGTTTAGCAACACTTGTATCTGATGTGTCCAGTGTCCCTGACGATCCCCATTCAGGCAGCAGCAGCACTTTGCAGCTTCTGTTCTCATTTCTAGTAAGGCTCAGTGAGAGGCGTCCCTGTCTTTCAGACCCCATATTCCTCACAGCCCAGTGCCTGCCATCTGTGAATAAAAACCCCAATGCCAGCATTTCCTCAACTTGACTCAGGGTGTCCACTGTCTGGTGCTGGACACATAATAGACATTTAGAGAACTTACATCTTCCTCATTGATTGAGCCATCATTAACCTCTTCTCCCTGAAGACTTGACCCGTTTTTATGTCTTTGTTCCTCTAGTTTCATGACCTGCCCTTGTTTACCCCACCTGCTTTTCCTGCTGAAACAGGACCTCCTGAGGGAGGTCAGAGATGTGTTTCACTCCTCTCCCCATCTCCAGCATATCTCACAATGCGAGTGCATCATCGTTTTCTTTCTCTCTTTCCTTTTTTAAATATATTTTATTGGTTTTTTACAGAGAAGAAGGGAGAAGGATAGAGATTCAGAAACATTGATGAGAGAGAAACATCAATCAGGTGCCTCCTGCACACCTCCTACTGGGGATGTGCCTGCAACTAAGGCACATGCCCTTGCCCGGAATCAAACCTGGGACCTTTCAGTCCGCTCTATCCACTTAGCCAAACTGGTTATGGTTGCATCACTATTTTCAAAACATGTTGAAGAAATCAATGAATGAATACCAATCTTTGTTAAGAGTAGAGTAAGGGGAGTGGATCATTGAATGAATGCTTTGCATGTTTCATTGATCTAAAACTCAAGAAATGAAACTATAGTAATAATTATTTACCATCAAGAACAAAATGTAAATAGGAATTCTTCATCATAAATGGTATTTTGTTGTTATTTCCTAGAATCAACTTTATTTCATTTGTAAAAAACACTTAGTCTCAAGGTGATATCTTGCATTTAAAAGGATATAACTTATATAAAAATTAAGCTCATTTTGTAAATGTCTTGATGTACCTCTTTTTACATATTTTTTCTGCCTTTTTTTCTCTGAAAGACAATAAAAGTTAGAAAGGTTTTCTGAGACAGGTTTCAACTTTCTCCTTATTGTAACCTATGCCATTGTCAATCCACATGGCCACTCAGGAGCTTCTGTTTGAGGTTCAGATATTCTGGCCTCTAGAGGGCGTATTGGACCATTCACTGTCTGGTCTCCATTTGACTCCAAGGTTGCCCTTGAGGCTGTACACAGTAATGGCTACTGAGCAATAGGGAACTACACTTGATTAAAAATAGAAAGTATGTTCTAGTATGTTTCAAATATGGCTTATAAAAAACATTTTGCTTTTCCAAATTCCAGAAATTGTTTTTCTGACAAGTTTTTGAGAAAAATCAACCACACATTATCTTATTTATGTCAGAAGTAGCAAGTCTGAATGAGTCAATATAACTGTCTTATTTATTTATCTAAATTTTACTATGACATATCTCAGTTGCAAGGAATGAAAGCTTGTCCTGGACAATTGGTGAGAAGTTGGGAAGCTTATATTTAAATTTGACCGAGGCAACTACTTGGTATGAATGTTTTCCTAGAAGTGGTATACTCCAAAATACAGGTCAGAAAACCTGGGCAAAACTCAAAGGAATTACTTTTTTTTTTTCTTTTTGCTCTATGTGACTAACTTCAAATAACTTTCCATACGTGTTTTTACATTGAAAATATACTTTACATTACATTACAAATATACTTTCTCAGCTACAGGTACTTCTTGGCCTCTGACAACTATTAACTGGGCTTTGAAAATCTAAAGAAGACCCAAGTTGCAATACACTGGGCACAGCAGCTGTCAGGATTAATTTCATTTGTCAACCTGGGTAGGCTACACTACCCAGGTATTTGGTCAAACATTACTCTAGATGTTTCTGGGAAGGTATTTTTTAGATGGAATTAGTATTTAAATTAGTGCACTTTGAGTAAAGCATGTTACTTGTCTTCATGTAGGTAGGCCTCCCTCATTCAAGCAATTGAAGACCTTTCTGACCTCTTGACGAGAGGGAATTCTGCCAGCAGAAAGATGGCCTTAGGATTTTATTACCTTCTCCCTGCTTCCAGCCTACTGGCCTACTTTGCATATTTTGGACTTGCCAGCCTCCATAATTGTGTGTTTCAATTCCTCTCTCTCTCTCTCTCTCTCTCTCTCTCTCTCTCTCTCTCTCTCTCTCTCTCCCTCTGTTTATATATCAAAATAGATATATAGCAGAAGAGATTTTGTGTATAGGTATTTCATATATATTATATATTTAAATTTTTGTATGTAATATAAAAATTATGAACTTTTATTTATTTTTAAAAAATATATCTTTTATTGATTTCAGAGAGGAAGGGAGAGGGAAAGAGAGATATTAATGATGAGAGAGAATCACTGATTGGCTACCTCCTGCAGATCCCCTACTGGGGATCAAGCCTGCAACCCAGGCACGTGCCCTTGACTGGAATCAAACTAATGCTTTATCCACTGAGCCAGACCAGCCAGGGTATACTTTTATAATAAACTTATATATGTGTATATATGTATGTGTGTGTACATATTTATATTCTGTTGATCCAGTTTCTCTGGAGAATCCTGATTAATAATTCAACTTTTTATCTTGTTTGGTGATTGAAATCTAAACAGCCTAAAGGAGTGATGCAAGGTAGACATTTTGTTTTATTTGTTTTCATAATGTGTTACAATATATTAAACACCAAGGAAAGTAGCTTGTTTCGAGCCAGGAATAATTCTTCCTTTATTCAAACAATTTGGCATTTCTGCTATACTAACCAATGTTCTTTTTTTTAGGTTAACAAGAGTTTAATAATGGTATGCTTTTCTTTCCTTACTGCAATTCAAGCGATAACTGTGATTATAAAGGTTCTCATGATTCTGGTTGTGATGAGTAGCGACCCAGCTACAATGTAGCAGCAGATAGACTCATTGCCACAGCCATGGCTCCAGGAGAGCTCTTTCCCAGGATTCTCTCCAACACACTTGCACCCCATTTGGGAGTACACAGGATGGGGATACCAGGAAAGCTTGTCCTGGACCACTGGGGAGCTTGTGGGCAGCTCATATTTTAAGCTTAACTGAGGCAACAAAAGAGGTTTTAACTTCCCCAGCCCTTGCCACAGAATGTGACAAAAGAGCAAATCAGTATGTGCCTACATCTAGTTATTAGGCATTTACTTTTCCTACTTTCTTCACTGTTGGTTAAGTTTCCCTTAATAATATCAAAAGGCTACTCTATGAATAGGAGGGTGTTGTGGTTATTTTATAGCTAAGCACCCAAACGCCATTTGCTCAGAACTGTTCAAACAAAAGACACAGTGCAATCATTAAAGCCTCTATTTGCAAAACATCCTCAGAGTGGGAGGCACCAACCATGTTTCTGATGCAGAAACCTGACTCTGAGTGGAGAAACTCAGGAAGAGGGGAACACACTGTCACTACTGAGGCCTCCAGCAGAGAAGGAGGGGGTGGCTGGGAAAGCCCATTTGCAGGAGTCATTTGTTTCCAGACACCTCTTATCTTCTAGCCCACTGAATCTCACTTTCTATCTGGGAAGTGTCCACAGTGCAGCCCAATTAAATAAAAACAATTATTTTTAGTAAAACATGTTAAAAAATAAAATTCCCTTTAATGTCATAAGAAAGAGTGAGTCACAATTCTTAAAAGAATTGGGGGTGGGGTGGGGTGGGGAGAATGCCCCAGAATCAAACTCATGATAAAGTTGAAATTCAGTTTCAAAGACACTGGGAATGTCTACCTTACCCAACACATAGAGAGGGGAAATTGCTTCCTTTTTCAGTCTTTGGTCTCTTTCTCAACATTGACGGTTAGTGGATTATTTAATTTGTGAAATGTCTTTTATACAATCTGTTCTGGGAGGCATTTTGTGTAGGGTCTGATACCGTGCCAGCTTTCTCAAATTCTTTTTCTTGCCTTCCTTCCTTCCTTCCCCTCCTCCTTCCCTCGCTCTCTCCCCCTACGCTTCCCCCTGCTTTCTCTTGTTCTTTCTTGTCTAACATGAAATACTGGCTATTTTCTGTCCTTGCAGCCTTTCCTTCCTCCTCCCTCCACCCCTGCCTCTCTCCTGCCTGTACTCCTCAAGTTGGCTACAAGAACAATAGATTAACAGTAAATATTTAACAGTAACTGAATAAAGGGGTTTCCTCCCTAAATTATATTTGTCAATATTTTATTAAAACTAGCTTTATGTAAAGAAAAATTTTAAATAATCCTAAGCATTTTCAGCAACAAACTACTAGATTTTGGTCATATCATACAATGTATGTTTCAGAAAGAGAGACTAGCCTTTTAAGTTACTCAGCTGCCAAAAATGTCTTTCGGATTCTTGATTTTTTTTCCCCCACTATATCAGGCAGTTAACTTCTATTAAAATAATACATTCTGATCAAAATTTTTTTGGTTTTATTTTCACTAGAAATAATATGCCAATTGATAGTCATTTGAATTTAAATTAAGGCAATTGTAAAATAGGATTTATTTTTATTTATTAATCAATATGTTTTTATTGTTGATAGTATTATAGATATCTCCCATACATGCTCCCTCCCTTTACATAATATATGTTTTAATGCTTGTACTGATCCAGGAATTCATTTGTTATTTTAAATAATATTTGTTGGTAGAAGGAAGGTACAAATCATCGTTTTCCTTCTAACAGCATTATGACAAATTCTTCAAATGTATGGGAAATATTGTGGAAATTATTTCCTAAGAATGCTTTGTTTTGGTCATCAATAAAGAAAGTTCTTCATTATTTGATTTGCCTGTGTAGAGGACATCGGAAACTTATTTTTTAAAATTTATTTTTTTATTCACTCTCTATATTTTCTCTGCAGAACCAACCCACCCCTCACTTCCCATTCATTCAAATTCAAGGTGGTGTGTACCTGGACTGGACCAGTCAAGGGTCCTTCACTCCCCTACGCATAGTGATAGTTCAAGAATAAGCAGGTCATTCAAGCAAGGTTGTTGATGGTAAATCTGTCTAATTTTCAAGATGAAAGGTGCTCCCTTTTTCTGGGGTCGGTAGCCAGGCACCATCTTTGCCATCCCCTTGGCAGAGCCTGGCTAAGAAGGAGGACAATGCAAAGGCAAGCATAGGCAGTGATGGAGAAGAGAGCCTGGTGGCATTGCCTGGTCTTCTGAACTGTTCATAGCTCACCTAAGATGAATTGTCCCTTTTCTTAGGTCTATAAATTCCTCCAATTTCTGCCCCCCCTTTTTTTTGCTTAATATTATTTAAGATTGATTTCTAACTTAACTTGGAGAAAGTTCCAGTATGACCATTAATGTGTAATTGGGATGCAAATCACACAGTGAGATTTATTCTAAGACAGAATGATTTTTATTTCTTTTTGCATCCCTGATCCTAACCTTTTCTGGATGAGAATTTCACCAGTGTGCTAATAGTAGGACTGTGATATATTTGAACTGTGATATGGAGTACAGATCACTACAAGAAATCTGAATATTTGTTTTATAATTTTTTTATTTATCATTTCCTATAGTGTTTTATCCCTCTCAATTTTAGGGCACCTAGGGAGTACTGAGAAGACACAAAGTCATGGACTGATTATGCCTGATAAAAAATCAAGAATCCTGCAGCTACCACATACTGACTCACAATGCCTTACACATGGTTTCATAGGACTGAAGCAAGAATCATTGGACAAATGAGCAGTGAATGCAAACACTGAGACAGAGTTCATGTTGTTTTTATTTTACTTAAAAGGATTTTTTATCTAGATTTAACTTAGCATATGTCACATTTGGTGAGACAGCCAGCTCACCACACAACTCATTGTACAAACTTGGTCCTAACTTTGCCAAGTTGTGACTAGACAACTAACACTCTAGGGAAAATTTGGTTTGTCATTCTTACTCAGGTAACTTACCCACAAAGTGTGTCATTATAACTTGAATTCTCTGGATCTAATACGCTTGAAAATAGAAGCAAGAATTCCAGGATCCTAATTCTGTCGGATGAGTCACTCTTTATTTCTGCCAAGGACCCCTTAGGGAATCATTCTAAAGTCTAAATCCTACAAGCGCCATGCATGGATGAATTTTCTAATGGGCTGTGCCAAAGGGTGTGGAAATCTGTGGCTTAGGAACAACTTCTTGGTTGCAGAATGAAAGGCGAAACTACACCTGCTACCAACATTCTTTCCCCAAGCACCTACCATTCAGCATCTCATTTATTAAATAAAAGTTTAGCAAGTCCCTTTAGCCTGAGCTTAAATTTATCTTTTATTAAAAATGACAATACACTATCTAAGCATTTTTTTGTGGAAAATAAATGATAATCCATATATATGTGGAAAATAATTAGAAACTAAAGCTCAACAAACATGTCCCTCCTTCACCAGCTGGTCCCACTTGCCTCTCCAATCTTACCTTTCACCATTATCTGTCCTCATCCTCCATTCTATTTAACCCTAAATACCTCTCTCTGATTTCTCTTGCCCCTGAAACCTTTGCAAATACTATTCCTTTGACTCAGAATTCTCCTGTCTCCCCCAACCCTTGCCAAAATTTGCCTAACCCCCACTCATTGTCAGGGTTCCAGTTCATATCCTACTTTCTTAATCTCTGGAAATTGTATTTGGGTATTTCTTCTATTTACAGTGCTTCATGTATTATGTGGTACTTGTATATTTTCCTATTTGTTCCTTCACTAGTTGTTTCCTTCAAAATGTTGAAATTTTAACACCCACCGCACTTCAACAATGTGATTATATTTGGATATAAGGGTCTTTAAGAGATAAGTTAAAATGAGGTCATTGGGGTAGGAGGGCCTAATCCAATATGACTGGTTCCTTATAAGAAGAAATTTGTATATATGATGTGAAGGCAAGAGGCCTGGAGATCCTTTCCTCACAGCTCTCATAAGAAACCAACTCTAACAAATCCAGAACTATGAGAAAAATAAATGTATGTTGTTTAAGCCACTCAGGTAATCTTACTTTGTTATGGCAGTCCTAGCAGACTAATACACCATTATCAACAAATTTATTGGAAAGAGTGTATTATTATTTCAATGACATAGGAAAATATTTTGACAACATTCAATATTTATTCCTGAAAAAACTCAAGAGTAGGAGGAAATTTCAACTTGATTAAAGGCCTCTGCAAAAAAAAAAAAAAAAAGCTAGAGATAACATCAAACTTAAAGTTGAAAACTGAATGCTTTTCTCCTGTTTAGGAAAAAGATAAGGATGTACAATCTTACTACTTCTACTCAACTTTATACTAGAACTTCTAGTTAATGCTTTAAGACCAAAAAAAAGAGAGAGAGAGCATACAAATTGGAAAAGGAGAATGTAAAATTACCTTCATTTCAACACAACATGATCATTTATGTAAAATATCTTGTGGAATTTTCAAAACAGCTCTTAGAATTAGTAAGCAAGTTCAGCAAAGCTGCAGGCACAATATCAATATACAGAAATCCGAAGAATTTCTACATACCAACAAAGCAATTTGAAGTGGAAATTTAAAGTACAATATCATTTATAATAGCACCAAATATATGTGAGACTTAAGGACAAATCTGAGAAAAGACGTGCAAATCTGAACACTGGAAAAAACAACACATAGCTGCAATTTAAGAAGACCTACATAAATGAAATTAGCAAGGCCATATAGTATGAGTAGGATGATTAATAGATCAATGAAATAGAGTAGAATTCAGAAATATACTTACACATATACGGCACAAATAATTTTTCACAAAGATGAAAGACAATGACGTGAAGGTGAGAGGCCTGGAGATCCTTTCCTCAACATAAGAAACCGACTCTGACAAATCTTAATCAAGACTTCTAGCTTCCAGCACTATGAGAAAAACAAATGTATGTTGTTTAAGCCACAAGTGGTATTGGACAAATTAGATATCCATATACAAAACAAAGCAAAAAAAAAAAAAAAAACTTTGAAAGATGTTCTATGAAAGCACAGGTAAAAGGAGTTAAGTTTTTTGAGAAAGAGTACTACTTGTATGGGGACTTTTGTCAGGGCTATCATCTTAGATTGCTTGACCTCCATAATAAAATGCCATAGACTGGTGATTTAAACAATAGGTATTTATTTCTCACAGTTCTGGAGGCTAAGTCCCAGATCAAGGTGCTAGTTGATTCAGTTTCCGGTGAGGGCTCTTCTCCTGGCTTGCCGATAGCCACCTTCTCACAATGTCCTCACATGACCTTTCCTTGGATAGAAAAGGGATGAGAGAGAGAAAGAGAGAATTTTCTCTTATGTCTCTTCTTTTTTTTTATTGTTCAGTTTATTAATTACACTGTTCCTCCTTTTTTATCTCCCTATAGCTCCCCTCCACTTTGTACCCATCCCACCCTCCACCCTTACCTCCCCCCTTCACTGTCCTCTCCCATTGTTGCAAGATTTTTGTCCAGTCTCTTGCTGCATTTCCCACACCCTTTTTCTCCTCAAGAATTGTCAGTCCATTCCCTCTCTATGTCCATGATTCTGTTATATTCACCAGTTAATCCTGTTAATCAGACTTTATTCCCTTGATTTTTAGATTCATTTGTTGATAGATGTGCATTTGTTGTTCATAATTTTTATTTTTACCTTTTTCTTCTTCCTCTTCTTAAAGAATATCTTTCAGCATTTCATATAATATTGGTTTGGTGGTGATGAACACCTTTAGCTTTTTCTTATCTGTGAAACACTTTATCTGACCTTCAATTCTTAATGATAGCTTTGCTGGATAGAGTAATCTTGGTTGTAGATTCTTGCTATTCATCACTTCGAATATTTCTTGCCACTCCCGTCTGGCCTGCATCATTTCTGTTGAGAAATCTGATGACAATCGTATGGGTGCTCCCTTATAGGCAACTAACTGTTTTTCTCTTGCTGCTTTTAATATTCTCTCTTTGTCTTTTGCTCTTGGCATTTTAATTATGATGTGCCTTGGTGTGGTCCTCTTTGGATTCCTATATATTGGGGTTTGGTGCACTTCTTGGACTTTTAAGTCAATTTCTTTCACCAGGTCGGGGAAGTTTTCAGTCACTATTTCTTCAAATAGGTTTTCATTATCTTGCTCTCTCTCTTTTTCTGGCACCCCTATAATTCGGATGTTGGTATGCTTAAGGTTGTCCCAGAGGCCCTTTACACTATCTTCAATTTTTCTGATTCTTTTTGCTTCTTGCTTTTCTGGCTGAGTGGATTTTACCCCTTTGTATTTCAAATATTTGACTTGGTTCTTGTGGTCCTCTAGACTGCTTTTAGGTCTTTGTATAATATTTTTTATTTCTGTCAGTGTATGCATAATTTCTCGTTGGTCCTTTTTCATATCCTCGTAGGTCTTGTTCATTTCCTCAAAGGTCTCATTAAGTTCATTGGCCTTTACTAGGAGTCTCTTGAAAAACCTTATAACCGTGGTTTTGAACTCTATGTCCAGTCCTTTTTTTCCCTCCATTTCTTTCACATCTGATTTTTTCCCATGTCTCTGCACTGTGGCCGCTTTCCTGAGTTGGTTGATTAGCTTTGTGTGGTAGATGTCCTCTAAAGGACAGTGGCTCAGCCTCCCCAGTTACCTGAGGTGGATACTCTTGCTGCAGCCCTTTATGGGTTGCACAATCTTGTTGAAGTTAAGCCTAGATTATTGTTGTTAGCACTAGGAGGGTTTGACCTCCAGGCCAATTGGCTATGAGGATCAGCTGTGCTCAGGTTTGATGGATGGAGTCTGTGAGCTGAGCAGGCAGCCTTGATTTCTCATCAGCTCAGCCCTATCTGGCACCTGGGTTAATGTGCCTGGTGGTAATGGCTGCACACACCTCTGAGAGAAAGCTGTTGCTGATCTCTACCTGCTGATGGACAATTCAGCCTCTCCCCAAATGAGTCTGCATACCCAAAGTCTCACCCAGGGTTGTAAAATAATGCAGTCTGATGGTTTCCCAAACGAGAGAGCACCTCATGAGTCCTCTCTGCATGCTCATGCACTTTTACTGTTCTCAAGTTTACATGCCATCTCCACAAGCTCGCAGACCTCTGGATCACCCGAGTTTCCACGTGCTTTCTTACTGTTCAGTTTCACCCCATATGAGTGTGAGTTTTCTGGACCTCGCCTGGAACTGGGGAATCAGTGCAGTGGGATGCCTTTGTCTCCCTCCCTGTTTGAGAAAACCAGCTGAGTCTGCAGCCTCCAGCCCTATCTGCTCGCGCATGCACACAGCTCCAAACCTCTGACTCCTCACGTATCTTCAAAGCTGCTCTCTGCCACTCCTCTGAGTAACAGTGTCCTATCTTTACTTTTATTTGTGGAATTTCACTCAGCTAGCTTTCTGGTGATTCTGGATGATGTTTGTTCTGTCATTAAGTTGTAGTTTTGAAATTGTTGTGTGGAGCAGCAAGATAGGTGTTTGCCTATGCTGCCATCTTGGTTTCTCCTCATAGGTGTATGATTTTTGTCCAGTCTTTTCCCACACTCCCCACACCCTTTCCCATCGAGGATTGTCAGTCCACTCCCTTTCTATATCCCTGATTCTATTATATTTGCCAGTTTATTCTGTTCATCAGATTTTTTATTCACTTGATTTTCAGATTCATTTGTTGAAAGATATGTATTTGTTGTTCATAATTTTTATCTTTACCTTTTTCTTCTTCCTGTCTTAAGGAATACCTTTAAGCATCCTATATAGTAAAAGAGAAACATGCAAATTTGACCGTACCAGCCAATCAGGAGTGGGGGCGGGGCCAAGTGGCACAAGCGCTAGGCCCCAGGGGTGAAGATGAAACAGCAAGCGCTCAGCCCCCAGACGCTGTGAGCAAAAGTGGTGGCAACTGCCCAGCTCCCGGGGCCGGGTGGTCACAGGCAACTGGGGCTGAGCTGAGCAGGGCGATGGCTGGGTGCCCAAGGCCTAAAGACTCTAGTGGGAAGGCTGGGGGTGAGCCATCAGTTGGACATCCCCTGAGGGCTCCCAGTATATGAGAGGGGGCAGGTTGGGATGAGGGACCACCCACCCCAAGTGTACGAATTTCGTGCACCAGGCCCTTAGTTTCATGTAATACTGGTTTGGTATTGATGAACTTCTTTAGCTTTTTCTTATCTGTGAAGCTCTTTATCTGACCTTCAATTCTGAATGATAGCTTTGCTGGGTAGAGCAATCTTGGTTGTAGGTTCTTGCTATTCATCACTTTGAATATTTCTTGCCACTCCCATCTGGCCTGCAGATGGGAGTGGCAAAAATCAGAAATCAGCTAACAGTTGTATGGGTGCTCCCTTGTAGGTAACTAACTGTTTTTCTCCTGCTGCTTTTAATATTCTCTCTTTATCTTTTGCTCTTGGCATTTTAATTATGATGTGTCCTGGTGTGATCCTCTTTGGATTCCTTTTGTTTGAGGTTCTCTGCACTTTCTGTACTTGTAAGTCTATTTCTTTTACCAGGTGGCGGAAGTTTTCCGTCATTATTTCTTCAAATAGGTTTTCGATATCTTGCTCTCTCTCTTCTTCTGGCACCCCCATAATTGGGATTTTGGTACACTTGAAGTTGTCCCAGAGGCTCCTTACATTATCTTCATATTTTTGGATTATTTTTTCTTTTTGCTTTTCCAATTGGGTGTGTTTTTGTTTTGTTTTGTTTTGTTGTTTGTTTTTGTTTTTTTGCTATTTTTGTATTCCAAATCTTTGACTTGATTCTTGCAATTCTTTATTCTGCAATAGGACCTCTGTATATTATTTTTTATTTTTAGTCAGTGTATGCTTAATTTCTAGTTGGTCCTTTTTCATATCCTCAAGGGTCTCACTAAATTTATTTGCCTTTTCTAGAAAATTCTTGAAAAACCTTGTAACAGTGGTTTTGAACTCTATAGCCAGTAATTTGCTTTCCTCCATTTCTTTCATTTAGGATCTGTTTCTTTGCCTCTGAATTTTGGCTGCTTCCCTGAGTTGATAGAGTGACTTTGTGTGCTAGGTGTCCTAGAGGGCCCAGTGGTTCAGCCTCCCCAGTTACCTTATGTGGACACTCTTGGTGCATCCCTTTGTGGGCTGATTGAGCAGTCTTGTAGTTAAGCCTTGATTGTTGTTGGTATCACTGGGAGGAATTGATCTCCAGGCCAACTGGCTATGAGGATCAGCCGTGTCTATGATGGGAGAACTTCTATGCTGGAGATACTCAGCAAGACTTGCTTCAGTGAGGCTTTGTTGCTCACTGAGTCTGCCATCTGACTGTGTCCCTTGTCGATCTGAGGACTTGTAATCTGGATGGTCTTACTCTGACCCATGGGTACCCCGGCTCTTGGATCTCCAAGGAGGTGCTAATTTAGCCTCTGCCTGAGGCCATCCAACAGGAGCTACCAAAAGATCTGCAGATTCCTTTTCATTGTTTGGGTTTTGGAGATGCCCACATGAGGCCCAGCTGTGAAGCAATGCAAGCTGCTGTGGGACCTTGGGCCTTCTTTTGGATGTTCTGGGTATTTCTGACTCAGCTGCAGTTTGTTAGGTAACTTTATATTTCAAAGGACCAGGCCATTCATATGCAATAGCCTCTGTGCACAGCTTGGATGGGGCTGAATCTCAGGGTGGAGCAAACTGCAATAGCTGACCTTCAGCTCTGCCCTCAGAGGCTCCTCTGTCTCAGTGTTCCTTGGTAGTGGCTGTAAGCAGCTCTGAGAGAAAGCTGCCCTTGAGTTTTGCCCATTGCCAGACAGTCCAGTTTCTCGCCGTTTGAGTCTGGGTCCCCAGAGTCTCACCTGGATCTGGAGTTCAGAGCAGTTGGGAGCTTGTGTCTACCTCCAGATTGAAAAAGCCAGTTGCGTACTCAGTTGCCAGACCTCTCCTTGCGCACACCTCCATACCTCAGCACTTTACTTCTGCAGCTCCTCTGAGTCTCAGTGTGCTTTTCTTTTTCCTTCTAGTTGTAGAATTTCCACTCAGCCAGCTTTCCTGTGGTTCTGGATGATGCCCATTTTGTCTTTTAGTTGTAGTTTTGAAGTGATTGTGTGAGGCAGCAAGTTCAGGTGTTTACCTATGCCGCCATCTTGGTCTCCCTTTCTACAAGCATTATTTTAAATGAGCGGTTTATTCTTCTATCTTTTTGCCAAATTAGATCACCTCTTCTCCTTGCTTTGTTGTGTGACTATGACTTAAGACAAATTCCTTAAAGTCCCATTTTCTTGTGTGTGTGTGTGTGTGTGTGTGTGTGTGTGTGTGTGTATGTTTTAACTCTCTTCATTTTTCATCCTTCTTGCTTTGGACCTTAATTTGGGGTTCTTCACACTTATTCCTTAAAACATTTATTATTGTCCTAGCTGGTTTGGCTCAGTGGACTGAAGGGTCTGTCTTTGATTCCGGTCAGGGCACATACCCAGGTTGCGGGACTCCATTCCCAGTGTGAGGCATGCAGGAGGCAACCAATCAACAATTCTCTCTCATCATTGATGTTTCCATCTCCCTCTCCCTCTCCCTCTCCCTCTCCCTCTCCCTCTCCCTCTCCCTCTCCCTCTCCCTCTCCCTCTCCCTCTCCCTCTCCCTCTCCCTCTCCCTTTCTCTCTGAAATAAATAAAACTATATTTTAAAGAAAGATTTATTATTGAATAAACCCCACTATGTTTACTTGTGACAAATATCTTTAAGCTGAAAAAATGTCATTGAAAAAGAAGTGGAAAAATTTAAAAAGTAAAAACATTACAATTGTGACAAAAACAAAACAAAACAGTAAATTCTCTGGTAAAGAGGTGGCATTTGGTTGTCTGGTGCAAAGATAGGTGTGGGTTTTATAAAGCCATTTAGCTTATAAACAAGATTTTTAAAGATGTGGAGCACAGGGCAAGAAAACAAACAAACAAACAAAAAGCCCATCATCTTTTTCAAGTTAAAAGCCCAAAGGTAACAAGGTTTGACGATGTCCTAGATTTCTGAGATGGTCTACATTGAAATGATGATTCGTTTCATTCTCAGTCGCCACACTTTGGACATTAGTGGATGGCGAACTTGTTAAGGCCCAATGTTTTTTTGGTTAATGCTCCCCCCAATCAAATAAAATTTAAAACACAAACACAAGATGTGGGGCGGCAGTGCCTTTCTATTTATTTCTAGTATGGAATGTTCAAAACCATAGGCGGCCACATTGTTAGAAACCACTGTAATTGTATTATTCTGGCATGCATGGTTTCTTCCCCAGAGTCTGTCCCTCTCAGGCCCCTGACTGAAGACCCTGTGTTGAGTTTACATATTTACCCCCATATGCTCTTCCCGCCTGAATGTGGGGGGTTACTTTTCAGTCCAATGCAAGAGGCTATTGCCACCACGGTCAGAAGGAAGACACATTCCAGTGAGTCCTGAAGCCGCTCATTTCAGGAGGCGTGCCCTGGTATGAGGAGAGGTCTGGCAAACCTCCCCAAGGGCCAGTTTAGCTTCATCTCAGGGTTTGGCAGCTACAATGAGCATTTTAAGAAAAGCAGGACTGTGTGGGAATAGCAGGAAATCTCTACAGGTCTCCCTTTTATGATCATTTGCAATATTGAGGGGTAACTTGATTTCACCTAATCAAGGCAACAAGGAAATACTTATCTCATGGTAGAGTGGACCAACCTCTGAATTAGGTGCTAGAGAATCTAAGATGAGCGCCCAGGCTCTATTTGGAGAGCATTGGGCATACAGCCTCCCTCAAGTTATTTTATTTTTATTTCATTGGAGCCATTTTACAACCCCATACATTGTAAATAACTGACGGCATACAAATTCTGGAATGAGGTTTATTGACTTTCCTCTACCCCTGGCCTCAGAGTGTGTGTGTGTGTGTGTGTGTGTGTGTGTGTGTGTGTGTGTGTGTGGCGGGGGGTGGGTGGGGATGAGATAGGAAATAGGGCTTGCCTCCATTTACAATTACCTTCAACATACCTTTATTCTATATGTATCTGTGCTTCTTGATTTCTTTTTAAAAAAATATATTTTATTGATTTTTTACAGAGCAGAAGGGAGAGGGATAGAAACCAGAAACATTGATGAGAGAGAGACATCAATCAGCTGCCTCTTGCACGCCCCCTACTGGGGATGTGCCCGCAGCCAAGGTACATGCCCTTGCCGGAATCGAACCCAGGACCCTTCAGTCCGCAGTCCGACGCTCTATCCACTGAGCCAAACCGGTCTCAGCTTGATTTCTTTTTTGAATCTGCTATAACATCTGCTCACTTCCCTCATCAAATGAGGTAAACAATATCTTAAACCTATGTCCATTTTTTGATCCCTATGAAACTAAAAATTTTACCCCTTTTTGAAAATTAGCTTTTACCACTCAACTTCAAATGAGTTTAATAATATCTCCTTCACCGTATTCAGGGTTTGAATGAGTCATAAGTAACTGGGTTGAGAGGATCCCTAAGGACTGAAACTGTGTCTTATTTCCTCTTGCAGTCCTAGTGTCTGGGAAAGAGAGTCTGCATCACAGTGCCCTTTATTATAAGCTCCTATACTAATAGGAGGTATTGTTATTATCAGACCTTCCTGGCAGCACAGGAGCCGTGACCTCTGACCTCATTGTGAAAAGTGGCCAGAGGGTTCATCTTAGGTAGCCTGCAAAGAGCCTAAGGTTCAGGGCTCACGTGTAGGGCAAAATGGGGACATGGAGACACTCAGTGGTTTCTGATTCCAGTGAAGAGGGCACTGGTGGCAGAAAAGGGTTAAAGGAGACTCGAAGAGTGGCCTCTTCTTTTCTGGGCTCTTTGCCACCAGGGATTCAGAGGTCAAGGGTGCTCTCTCACACAGACATCAGCCAATCTAACTTGTCACGTCTCCTGGCCTTTGCCTGTGTTGGCTGAGGAGGGACGATGGACAGCTGGGGCAGACCACAGAATTTCCAGTATGCGAAGTCTTACCGTGAATACAAAGATTTGCCAGAACCTTAGATTGCCAACCCTTAATGGCCAGATCTCTAGCCTCCATTTTTACATTTCAATTACCCAGTTCAGTTCCAAAATCTAAAACTTTAAAATAGGAAGCTAACTTTCAAAATATAGGTCTCTAGAAATAGTCTGTGATGGTAGTTAAGTCTCAGCATTCTTAGCTTCACCTTTGCACTCCTTATCTCTCTCTGATTTCAAAATGCGCATGTACACTGAGCATCTTGTTCATCAAACATTACTAACTCACAGGTTCACAGGATGCCAACTGGTCGATGCTGTAATAGGCTGAAAAACGACTTCCCAAGATTACAGGTCCTAATCCCCGGAATCTGCAACGCTTACCTTACATGGAAGAAGAGTCTTTATAAAAGTGATTAAGTGAAGGCTCCTGACAAGGGAGATTATCCAGATTTACCGAGTGGGTCCAAATGCAATCATTATAAAACAGAGGTGCAGGGAGATTTGACACCGATAGGAAAGGCTCTGTGACCATGGAGGCAGAAACTGGAGAAACACAACCATAAGCCAAGGAATGCTAGCAGCCTCAGAAGCTGGAAGAGACAAGGAAGGGAATTTCCCAGGGAGTTCCAGGGGGAGTGCAGCTCTGCCAACACCTTGTTTTACCCAGTGAAGCTGATTTCAGGCTTCTGGCCTCGAGAGTGGGAGATAATCGGTTCCTATTGTTTTAAACTACTGAGCTTGTGGTCAGTTGTTACAGCAGTCACAGGAAACTAATACAAGTAATTGTACAAAGACTCTCTTATAGAGTCTTAAAAAAAAAATGTCCCGCAAACTTTGCCAAGTGTATTGTTTACTAGGGCTGTTATAACAAAGTACCAGGGACCGGATAACAAAATCATACGTTTATTTTCTCACACTTTTGGAAGCTAGCAGTTGAAGATCGAGGTGTTAGAAGAGTTGGTTTCTTTTGAGAACCCTTTCCATACTGTATAAATCGTATTTCCTGTGTCTTCACATGGTCTTCCCTCTGTGTACGCTCATGTCTGTGTCCTAATCTGCTCTTACATGGACACCAGGCATATTGAATTAGGGCCAACCCATAAAACCTTATTATACCCTAATTACCTATTTAAATACCTTATTGTTACCTGACTAACGGAGTCAAAGCTAATCACATGCTAAGAGGGGTTTGTAGCCAGGAAACGGGATTTATTAGTTGAGGAAAGGGCAGCAAGCCTGGAGCACGTGTAAGCCAGTGCTCAAAGACTGAGCTGCCCCATGACTTCCAGGGGATAGGTTATATAGTCATCATGCTGGCTAAGGAGTCAGTGTGCTGGGCTCTGCTGATTGGTTGGGGCCAGGGTTGGGAGTAGTTGATCTTTATCAACTCCTATCAGCCATGGCACTGTTCTCTCTGGTTTCTTGAGGATATGGTCCATAGGGCCCTCTGTTTTCATGGGCCTGGGGTAGCAGAACTGAAGACAAGATGTTATCTTTAGCTTGACTGAAACTTTACTCCTCTGGTCAACAGACCTGAGGTTTTGTTCTTAAGACAGTTTGATGCTGACCAAAATCTAATGTCCTAGAGGCTTAATGATTAAGGAAGGGAGTAGATTAAGTGAAAAGAGAGAGGGTCATGTTAAATAAATGAGATTATATCCAAATGCATTCACATTCTGAGGTATGGAGGGTTAGGACACTGACAAATATGGATTTTGAGGGGGTCACAATTTAGTCCATAACACCAAGTAACATTATCTCCATTTCTACTTAGAAAGAAAGCCCAAAGCCCAAAACTTTGCTTAGCACCACACAGAGAAGTCCAGGCACTTGATTTGAAACCAAGTTGCTCTAACTCCATGACTGAGTTCTTAAAAGAAGTAATGATAATAATAAATAATTTGGGGTACAACTAACTTTTGTTGAACTTTGTTTCTTATTAGAAAGTTTTGATAAGGTCGCCAGTTTTTAGTCAAGCTGGGATAGTGAGACAGAAGTTATCTTAGGATACAGAAAGTCAATAGAAATTAAAGGATTCCAGGTTTGCATTATTACATTAAAGGTAGATAATGTATATGAACTTCTAATATTTGTACTTCAGAGTATAAAGACACCAATGAAAAGTAAAAAAAAAAAATCTAAGGATGTTAATGTAGCTGTCTTAGAAGAGTCTTATTTTTTATACCTCATCCCTTCTATTTCTTGTTCAGTAAATCCAGTCTGAAGCTGAAAAAGGAGATGGAGCCTAGGTGGTCAGGATCATTACAATATATAAATATTTAAAAGTTTGCTAAAAACAATCATTCTTATAGCTGATTTCTTGAAAATTTTTTGAGACAAGCATAACATTTATAATGAATCATCAGAGTTATTTTTAGAAGAGAGTAAAATGATTTTGTGTCATAATACAGGGTGTCCCCCCAAAATATATACACATTTTAACAGTGGATAGCTCAATTTTGAAAGTGAAATGTATTTTAATAAACATTGCCTTTATAATGATTCAAAGTGTATGTATATATTCTTCGGGGACACCCCATAGTTTTTAAGTAATTCTTCCTAAGTAATAATGCTTCTCCTATATATTATTTCATGAGACCTCTTCCTTTTTCTTAAAAAATTTGGTTAAGTTCTAAAATGTTGCTTTTCAATGGGGTGAATTTCCAAATATGACATCATTCATTGAACAAATATGTATTAAAGACTATCTGTCAAATATTGTTGCAAATATTGGGAATAAAGTACAACACCAACAACAGAAAACTCCAGGATGAAGGTGAAGAAGAAAGGAGAAGGAATGGTTCTGGGGATTTGGAAAGGATTGGATGAGAGATGTGATCTTTGGTAGAGGAAAGCAGTTACTCCTGTAGACCATGCAGGGAGGGGCCTGGGAGGAGAAATGTTTTGACCCACTCTCCTACCACCCTCTAGTCTCCTGCTCAGGCTCTCCTTGGGCCAAGCCTATTGAGAGTTAGAAGACCAGGGAGCTCACGATGAGAAAGAAGCTGCAGAGGCATACAGAAAATATCACGAGTTAATTGGTTGGAAGGGTAGACTGAGGACTTTGAATCCCAAACAGAAGCATTTAACCTTTGTCCTTCAGGCAAAGAGGTATCATTGCTCATGTTTGGAGCTTAATTGAGAAAGATTTTGGTCATAGGAAAAATGGAGGAAGTTGAGATAAGAAGAAATGAAAACGTGGATTTGAACAATGATGATTAAGAGACATATGTTGTGCATACAATTAACTGTATGGAGTGAGGAATAAAAAAGTGAATAAAGAGACTGGTACCTTGATAAATGGTGAGAGAGGAAGAGAAATCTGAAAGCAGGCAGGAGGAAGAAGATGAAAGCTTTGGAATGGTGGAATCCTGGGGTCCTAATTCGAGAGACGGTCTAAGCCAGTGGCTTTTCCCACTTGTGATTACTGTTTGCACTCATATGCAGCTTCGGACTGTTTAGCTAAAGTATAGAAAATAAAGGATTGGGTTAGATGTAATTCTGATTTCATCCTCACTCTCTCTGGAGTGATCAAAGTACACCAAAATATTGTTGAGAGCTGGTGAGCTAACCCAACATATGAGGAAGCTGAGAGAAATGTTTTAAGGAGACCACCTTGTTAGTGATAAAGTCAGATGCCTTTATTCTAAACTTAGGTGCTGTTGGATCTTTTTAAAGGCATGCTAGAATTAAGAGTTTCGGGCTGAAAAATTAAAAAGTATAAATAAAAATTAGGGGATCATTTATAAATGTCATAGCTGAAGCTGAAGCCACGATTATAAGGTATAGCAACTAGTCCAAAAAACTAAAATACATAGGTATCTAAAATTCTACCTTATGGAAAAATGAGATAAATTATAAACTTTAAATATATATATTTTTAAAAAACAACAATTTCTATGGGAACTGTATGAACTCTTGCTCTGTCTATAATATGGTATGTTGGGATCTTATCATTTCAACAGTATCTATTGAGTTCGTACTGTTTACCAGATTCTGGGTTATATCAATAAACAAAATAAAATTTCAGCTTTATGGAGTTTATTTCTATTGAGGAAGACAGAGAAATGTATACAATGAATGTAGGTCAGATGGTGATACAAGTTTGGAGAAAATGAAGTCAGATATAAAATAAAATACTGAATGCTTTTATTTATGTGAAATGTCTAGAACAGTGACATATATAAATGTGCTTTAGTGGTTACCTAGACCTAGGAGAGAAGCTGGGGTATGTGGACTGACTGCTAATGGGTGTAAGGTTTCTTTATGAAATGATGAAAATGCTCTAAACTTAGATTGTTTTGATGGTTGCACAATTATGTGAATACACTAAAAATCATTAAATTGTACACTTTAAATGGCTAGATTTTGCGATACGTGAATTATATTTCAATAAAATATATTTAAAAATAGTTTTTAACAGCACAGTTTTATGGGTGCGTGTGTCTTTAAAAAGTCATTTGGCATGCAAAAGCTTTGGCAGAGCCTGTTCCAGATTAAAATGAGACAGATGGCCTTCAAAATCAGTCACACATTGTAGAGAATATTGTACTCAGGGCCCGTGAATCTCATTGATATATAGCAGCCACAGCTAAATTATTGTAGCATCTGACTTTGCTGGCTGTAACTGACAATAGAATAGAGCCGTGGGACTGCTACGATTAAACAACCCATAGAGTTCTTAGACATAAAACTGAGATCACTATTATCTTTCTAAAACTCATTAATCCGCACAACATTCTTAAAGTCCTAATCTTTGTAGCATGTGTCAGCTCATCATTTGTTTTTATGTCTACACTAGAGGCATGGATTAAGTGCATGGATTCGTGCACCAGTAGGGCCCCTCAGCCAGGCCTGCACCCTCTCACAATCCGGGACCCCTTGGGGAATATCGGAGGCCTGGTGCATGGATTCAGCCCAATCCCCGCAGGCCAGTGTGCATCATAGTTACCAGTCAACAGTCACTTAGGCTTTTATATATATATAGATAGTATTTCATTGTAAGTATATGTTAAGTTATGCTTATCCTTTATCATTTGATAGACATTTGGGTTGTTTCCACTTTTGTCTTTTGTAAATGATGCTAATAAGAACAAGTCTCAGGGTGGTGCCCTAATCCATAATGACAGTGTTGTGGACTAAAAGACTCCTTATACTAAACCTGACAAGCTCAGGGGAGGCCTACATGGCAGGCCTTACAAATTCAGATATCAAAAGTAACCATATAGGATGGTCTGAACATAAGAAATCTTACCTAAAAGCAAGTCATGCTTTAGGCCTATTTCTTCTTCTTTTTTTAAAAAATATATTTTATTGATTTTTTGCAGTATAACTTATAATTAATAGTAGTACATGTTTTCCTTTCCCCCTCCCCCTTATCCTCTCCCCAGCCTCCCCCACCTCCCAGCACATAACCCCACCCTCCCCCTCCCTGCCCCAGTGTCCTTCATTCACTGGTTATGCTCATATGTATGCATACAAGTCCTTCAGTTGATCTCCCCCAGCATCTACCTCCCATCCACCCAAGCCTTCCCCCTGTAGCTTGACAGCCTGTTCAAGGTCACCCTGCCTCTATATCAATCACTCTCCCCTGTTTCTTTCCTTCAAAAATATCTTGCCTCTGCATACTAGAAATAAATGTATAAGAACAAAAAATGTTTCAGTTTCAATGTCCAACTGTTCTGAGTCCCAGTTTCAGTGTCAAATAATTCTTTATGTGTACATGTCAGCAATGGTATCCAGATGGTGGACACATCGTGGCAATGCAAGATCCATCCTCTCTGGTTTGGTCCTGGGCTGCCTGCAGACATGCACAGCTGCCGACTGCTAGCATGGCAAGGTGTCGTCAGTGTCCCCCATCTCTGAACCATCCTCGTGACTGGAACAGATCCATCAGTTTCCCACAGTCGCAGGAACCCACATGGTCTTGGAGTTGTTCTCTGAAAACACACAAATACATTCTCAACCAAAAGTTAACAAAGGGATTCTCTCTGCAAAATAGACTTGGGATTCTTTTTAATTTTTGCCTAAGTGATTTTCCTTTGGTTTATTTTGACACCATGTGTGTTTTTTCATGGGTGTCCTGCACTTGGTTTTACAAATGGAATTTACTTTACTGGAGTAAGAATTTTCTAGATGTATTTTACTTACTCGATATATTTTTTTCCCCTTACATGATATTATCCCACTGCTCCCTCCCCTTTTTTGATTAATGGGGGATTTTGGAAATTTTATCTTGCAGTCTTGGTAATTTTAAATTTTAATTTTTGCACACAAATATGACTGCTTTAGGTTTTTTGGATGTTAGGCAATTTTACAGTGAGGTGAACTACTAATAGATTTTCAAGTTAGTGTTTTAGGAAAAGCTTTTTGTCCAGTACACTAAAATTTTCTTGAGTATTCACTTATTTCACTTGGCCAATTTAAATTAATCTTAAAACTTGATTACTATTTTCCTGTCAATTTTAATACTCAAGCAGAAATCTTAGTTTACCCTGTAAATACTAGTGGAAAGGAATATTTGCAATTTTGAGTAGGTCCTGAGCATTCCTGGTAATAGACTGAATTTAGATATAGAGCAGCTATTGCTGGCTGAGTCTCTGTCTGCCACCTGGGTCCCGGTATGAGTTGTGCGTGGGAGGCGAATCAGCCGTGGGGGTAGGAGACCTCCCTCAGGAGGGGTGAGAATTCAAGCCCCTGCAAGGTTTGTGGGTGAGGTTCTGTGCCCCACCTCTGTTGACCTTTTACCTCTCTCCTGTTGGCCCCTCTGCGACTGTGCCTGTCTTAGGTTGTTCCTTCCCTGAGGAATCTTACCGTCTCTGGCTAACCAGCCATCCTCCGGGGCCAAACAGGGTGATGTGAGGTTCAGTTCTGTCTCCTTTGTAGTCTATGCCCCTGTGGCCTCCACATCCAGTACCTGCCTTGGGGTCCCCTCGCCTGCTGGCGGGGTCCTGGTACTGATCATATATCTCATCTATTTCTTCTTGTTAAAGGCCAATCTTCACCTTAAACCCATCTATTTTCTTTTTGTGGTTAAGATAACACACCATGCACTAGAGCACAAGACCACAGAACCCCTCATTGTTATCTTGTTCCAGCATACCATCTCTATGTGCCCTAAATGCTATTAACTATGCTGGACCCACCAATGTAAGAGAAGTATGTGTCTCTCTGTTTTACATTTTGCCCAATTCCATAGATTGCCCCCTTTGCTTTCTCCTGTCCTTAGTCTACCACCAGTGGCTTTGATGTAACCCTCCTTATGTCTCCTCCTTTGATTCCAATCCTATATAATAAAAGCCTAATATGCTAAGTGTCCAACCATTTGACCAGTCGCTCTGACACACACTGAGCACAAGGGAACAGACACTCCAGCCAGTAGGTTAGCTTGCTGCTGGGGTCCAGCCAATCGGGACTTGGTGGGACAGGCTGGACATGCCCTGGGACCCTCCTGTGACCCCTCCTTGGCCAGCCAACCTCCAGTGGTCCCTCCTGTGCTGACTGGCCCCAATTGGGACTGGAGAGATGGGCCAGACATGCCCTGGAGTGTGTCCCTCCCCAGCCACAACCATGCACTGGCAGGTTCCCACAGCCTGGCCTGCACCCTCTCGCATTATGGGACCCCTCAGGGCATGTCAGAGAGCTGATTTTGGCCCAACCCCCACAGGCCAGGCTGAGGGATGCCACTGGTGCACAAATCCGTGTCGCAGGCCTCTAGTGTATAAAATAGGCTGCAAAATTGCCATTCTTCAGAGCATTTTCTGAATCAATTGAGATTTTGCTTTCTGGCAATTGTTGGGTTCAAATAAACTCATAAAAATTCTTTACAGGATAGGAAAGAAAATTCTTTTTCTTTCTTTTTTTAAAAAAATATATTTTATTGATTTTTTACAGGGCGGAAGGGAGAGGGATAGAAAGTCAGAAACATCGATCAGCTGCCTCTTGCACGCCCCCTACTGGGGATGTGCCCGCAGCTAAGGTACATGCCCTTGCCCAGAATCAAACCCGGGACCCTTCAGTCCGCAGTCCGATACTCTATCCACTGAGCCAAACTGGTCTCAGCAGGATAGGATGTTTCTTAAGAAGGGAGAACCAGGGGTGGATGCACATAGAGAGACTATGTGAGGACACGAGAAGGCAGCTATCCACAAGCCAAGGAGAGAGGTCTCAGAAAAAACCAGACTGGCCAACACCTTGATCTTTGACTTCTAGCCTTCAGAATTGTGAAAAATAAATTTTTGCTGTTTAAATCACCCAATCTGTCATATTTTCTTATGACAGCTTGAGCTCATACAGATATATGCCTAAGAGTAGAATTGCTGTGTCACCTGGAAACTCTGTATTTAACAATTTGTGGAATTGCCAGACTTGTATTCAGATACAAGTCTTTCCTTTCCTCTTCTTTTTAGTAAACACAGAGGAGTGGTACAGCCAGTAATTATACAAAATGCTTTCTAAAATGGCTGTACTACTATTTTACCTTTCTACCAACAATGTATGAGGGTTCAGATTTTTCATATCCTTGCCCAAACTTGCCATTGTCTTGATTATAGTCTCCTAGTGGGTATGAAATGGTGTCTCTCTCATTGTGTGTTTAATTTTTTTTAGTAGACTTGACTTTTTGAGTCTCTTTATTGAGCAGAAAGTATAGTTCCTATATATATCCTATCTAATAAAAGAGTAATATGCAAATTCACCATCACTCAGCTATACCCACAAGCTATGCCCACCAGCCCATCAGGAGCAAGTATGAAAATTAACCCCAACCAAGACGGCTGCGGCCACAGAGAGCAGGAGGGAGACTTGGGTTTCCCTGGCAATAGAGGAAGTCAAGCTTTCCGCCTGCTCTTGCCGGTGCAGGCCTCCACTCAACGCTACAAAGTTTCAATTATAGAAGATACATAAAAATGACAGCAGCCATAGAGCTGGTGAGAACAGGAGGCTTGAGTTGTACCCGAGGATGAAGGAAGCCAAGCTTTCCACCTTCCCTGGCTGGCCCAGGCCTCTGCTTAAGGATACAAAGTTTCAATTATAGAAGATAAATAAAACCCAAAATAATTGGCTGCGGCCATGAAGTGAGCAGAAGGCTTTGGCTCCACTCCAGGCTACAAAGTTTCAATTGTAGGAAAAAAAAAATCCTAGATACCAGGGCCTCCACTTGGGTTGCTGGGGGGTGTGGCCAGCATGCAAACCACCACAGATTCTTTGCCCAGGCTGCCCCATGCCCCAAGGGAACCCCTACCCTGATCTCAGACACCCTTCAGGCAAACCAACCAGCCCCCACCTGTGCACCAGGTCTCTATCTTATCTAATAAAAGAGTAATATGCAGATTTACCATCACTCCAACACACAAGATGGCTGCCCCCATGTGGCCAAAGATCCTGGCCCAATGTGGACACAAGATGGCCAGCAGGGGAGGGTTGTTGGGAGGGACCAGGCCTGCAAGGGAGGGCAGTTGGGGGGTGATCAAGCCTGAAGGGGAAGGCAGTTAGGAGTGACCAGTTAAGCAGAGGAGGGAAGTTGGGGGTGACTGGGCCTGCCGGGAAGGGCAGTTGAGGAGGGCCCAGGCCTGCAGGAGAGGGCAGTTAGGGGCAAACAGGCTGGCAGGAGAGCAGTTAGGCATCAATCAGGCTGGCAGGGGGTGATCAGGCTGGCAGGCAGAAGTGGTTAGGGGCAATCAGGAAGGCAGGCAGGTGAGCAGTTGGGAGTGAGCAGTCCTGGATTGTGGGAGGGATGTACGACTGCCTGTTTAGGCCTGATCCTACCGGAATCGAGCCTAAACGGGCAGTCGGATATCCCTCAAGGGGTCCCAGATTGGAGAGGGTGCAGGTTGGGGGACACTTCCTTACCCTCCCCCCATGCACGAATTTCGTGCACCAGGCCTCTAATAGAATTATATTTGTCAATTATCCTCAGTAAGGGAAGATTAAAATGGCTATTATTTTCTTAACTACCTGGTAATATTTTTTGAAGGGACTACTTTAGTTTAGATAGAAACTACAGACAATTTTTGGAAGTAATGTTATAGAACTTTTAGATGTCTTATGGTTTTATTTTAAAACTAGAGGCCCGGTGCACAAAATTCGTGCATGGGGGGGTGTCCCTCAGTCCAGCCTGCACTCTCTCCAATCTGGGACCCCTCAGGGATGTCTGACTGCCCATTTAGGCCTGATCTCAGTAGGATCAGGCCTAAATGGGCAGTTGGACATCCTTCTCACAATCCAGGACTGCTGGCTTCCAACTACTTGCCTGCCTGCCTTCTTGATTGCCCCTAACCCCTTCTGGCTACCAGCCTGATCACCCCCTGGATGCCAGGGGTTCAGAGCATAGAGGTTGCTGGGGGGTGTGGCCAGCATGCAAACCACCACAGATTCTTTGCCCAGGCTGCCCCATGCCCCAAGGGAACCCCTACCCTGATCTCAGACACCCTTCAGGCAAACCAACCAGCCCCCACCTGTGCACCAGGTCTCTATCTTATCTAATAAAAGAGTAATATGCAGATTTACCATCACTCCAACACACAAGATGATCTTTAGGGCAATGAAACTGTTCTGATACTACATTAATGGTACATTTGTTAAGACCATAAGATGTTCAACAAAAAGAATGACCCCTAATGTAAACTGCAGATTTTACTTTTGTTAATAATGTGTCAATAAAGGCTCATCAATTATAATAAGTGTATCACATTAATTTAAGATGCTAATAATAAAAGAAGCTTTAATGTGGTGTGGCTGGGCCTGGAGGCAGCGGCATGGCTCTGGACTCCCTGCTGGGTTTGGGGTGACCATCGGGACCCCCGTCGCTGCCCCTGGTTTGCCAAGGCTGGGCCTGGGGGCGGCAGCATGGGTCCGAACCCTCTGCTGGATCTGGGGTGGCCATCAGGACCCCCACCGGCCCAGTGACCACCTTGGCCTGCTGGGGCCATGGCGGCCCTGCCCCCTCACCTTGTACGTACCTTGGCCCCACCTCCCGCTCCTGATTGGCTGGTAGCATAGTGAAGGTATGGTCAAATTTGCATATTACTCTTTTATTAGATAGGATAAAAATAGTTCAAGGAAAAAATCCTTTTTGTGTTCGGTTGTGTTTTCATTGTTGAATATAAGTGCTTTTGAAGGTTGAATTTGCCTCCAACTAAAGAAAAAAACAACCTATGATTTTGTCTAATACAAGAGAAACATGGTAACACTATGTAATTATTTTGCAGGATGACCTGCTCATCTGGGTCACTGTCCCTTTAGACTTGGGATCCACCGAATGATGCTCAAGTTGCCTTGTAATTTCAGGGCAAAACTTTTCTTAGCAGCTGGATTCACAGGAGTCCAGAAGAAACAAACAGCTTTAGGGAATAATAAATAAATCTTAGAGATAAAAGTTAATCAAAATACAGTCCATGTAACAATTGGGTACTGATAGCCAAATCCAAGAAGAAACAATTATGTTAAATATGAAACACATTTAATACAGTTACAGGAGAAATCTTAAATGACTTCTCAGTGTTCATCAACTAGGTATCTATAGTGGACAGATGTTTTAGTAACCCACACATCTCTGCTCTGATGTGACTCTGTTTTGTTATTCCACCAATAAAGTTCAACAAGAATTTACTGTACACCCTTGGGAAGACAATGCCTTGTCTACTGAACTCATTGGAATCCTTGATAAATTTTTAGAAAGAAATAGTTGCATTTTCTGTGTCTACTGACTTTTTAGAAAAGGAAATAGCAGCCTACTCTTTTGGCATTTGCTATTGACATGGCTAAAGAACTTAACAACCATGTATTTTGGCAAAAAGAAAGAAGAGTCTATAATGGAAAATACCATAGTTTTGTTTGTTTTTAACCACAGGACTCAAAAGAGCCTTCAAGTTCACTTGCACTTGAAAAAAATCCTAGATTTTCTTAAAATCTTTCAGAGACAGTTTTGCTATCTCCTTTGAGGACTCATTTGCATTCTAAAATTCCTGTCTCATGGGTAATCAAAATTGCACTGGCTGCTATAGGCCCCTTCTCACTGACATCTTGAAACAAGAATGAGATTCTTCATCACAACTTCTTTTCCTGATAGAGAATATGAGTAACTCCCATATCCACTTACCTAGGCAACTCGTGACTACTGTCTAAGAGAATGGGAATAAAGGTGTTAGTGTTGATCCGCATATTAAATAAGAATAAACTTAATTTCTCTTTTATAAATAATACCCCACTCAAAATCAGTTCCAATATATATTTTTTCTACACCTTGCCTATTCCTGGAATGTGCATATACCACATTTTGCAAGCTATTAATGAACACTAGTGCTATTCATTTCAAAAGCTATGTGTGTGTGTGTGTGTGTGTGTGTATGTGTGTGTGTAATCATTATTCTTTACATGTTTAGGTTATGTCTATCTAGACATTTTTGTAGTTCTTAGAAACATTGCAATGCTATTTCAAAGAAGAAGCATAAACAGTATCGCCAATTAGCTTCTCCAAGGGTGGTATATGAGTCAGAGTTCAACCAGAGAATAAAAAAACAGTAAAATATATATGTTAAGGAATTTATTGCAGGACATTGACATGTGATTGTGGGGGGCTTGCTAGGTATGTCCGAAATAAACAGGGCAGGCCATCAGGAAGGGGGGTTGGAACTTCCAGCCATGAGTGGAAGCTGCAGTCAGCAAGTGGAATTGCTTCTTCTGGGGAGTTTGACTTCTGCTCCTAAGGCCTTTCAACTCATTGAATCAAGCTTCCTCCCTCATTCTCCTCCTCACCCCCAGGCCACCTGGAATAATATCCTTTAAGGCCAGCTGATTATGGACTTTAATCACAACTACAGAACACTTTCACAACACCTAGATTAGATTAGTGTCTGAATAACTGGTACTACCGCCTAATCAAGGCGACTCATCCCAGGTGACCGTTATCTCTGTGGTCAGAGAGCAGTCACACAGCACCAGTTCTTTTACATTCATATGACGACAATATTTAGTGTAAAAAATCAGCCGCTATATCCAATCCAACATCAACAATTTCATTTTATACACAATGTAAGATGCAAAATTAAATAGAAAATCCACTAAGCCTGCATCTATTAATACTGCTGAGTGGATAGATTTCTTTCTAGACTAGGTCCTGGACTATGATCAATAAAAATGTACGAAAATAAGCCAAAGGAATATCATTTAGGCAAAAATAAAAAGAATCCCAAGTCTATTTTGCAGAGAGGATCCCTTTGTTAACCTTTGGTCGAGAATGTGTTTGTGTGTTTGCAGAGAACAACTCCAAGACCATGTGGGTTCCTGCGACAATGAGGAACTGACGGGCCTGTTCCATCCACGAGGACGGTCCAGAGAGGGCGGACGCTGACGACACCTTGCCATGCTAGCAGTCGGCAGCTGTGTGGGGCTGCAGGCGGCCCAGGAACATACCAGAGAGGATAGATCTTGCATTGCCACGATGTGTCCACCATCTGGATACCATTGCTGACATGTACACATGAAGAACTATTTGACATTGAAACTGGGACTCAGAACAGTTGGACATTGAAACTGACACTCAAATTTTTTTTGCTCTTATACATTTGTTTTCAATATGCAGAGGCAAGGTATTTTTGAAGAAAAGAAACAGGGGAGAGTGATTGATATAGAGGCAGGGTGGCCTCGAACAGACAGTCAAGCTACAGGGGGAAGGCTGGAGTGGAGGGGAGGCAGATGCTGGGGGAGATCAACCGAAAGACTTGTATGCATACATATGAGCATAACCAATGAATGAAAGATTCTGGGGTGGGGAGGGAGGCAGGTGGGGACATGTGCGGGGGGCTAGGGGTGGCTGGGGAAGGATTTTGGGGGGGAAGGAAAACATATGTACTACTATTAAATATAAGTTATATTGTAAATAAAATAAAAAAAATAAAAAAAATAAAAATAAATATGTACGTAAAACTTACTACAACATTTCACATGATGCCTAACTTTTTAATAGCTAATCATTTATAAACATTCTGATATAATAAAGTAAGATTAGGTACCAAAATACATTCCCTTTTAAAACATAGGTTTGCATTTACCAAAGATACCATTCTATGTCAAAGGAAAATATATTTAACATGATCAACAGGCAGTATGTAGTGCTCTCATCTTAGTCAATGAAAATCTTTATGAAGAGTCTGTGAAAATAACTGGATATAGCTGTTATTGGATTGTCAGAAGCTGGGTGAAATGTAGAAGTGCCTTTTTGTAGGTCTGAGGACAAAATTAGGGATGGGGTAAACATGAACACAGGTAATTGTTAGGGTTGCTGAAGGAAAATAAACACAGGTAATTGTTAGGATTGCTGAAGGAGGTACAAAAGTGTTGAGGGATTACAAATTTATATCCACAGACCAGATGGGCTGAGCTCCCAAATAGTACCAGCAATCCGGGACCAGTAGTCAGAGATTTTGAAAGGACTCTAGACAGGCTTTTTCGGTGGTGTACACTCGGGGCGGGTCTGGTCCTGGGAAAGTCCGGAGGGGAAATGGTCTTAGCAAATGGAATACGATCTAAGCGAAAGGGAATGTTGGTTGAGAAGTGGTCTAAAGGTCAGTTTCCAGGGGAGGAGTTATTTTTTATTTTTTTGCAGTATAACTTAGATATAATAGTAGTATATGTTTTCCTTTTTCCTCCCCCATTATCCTCCCCCTCAGTCTCCCCTACCCCCCAGCACATGTACCCATCTGCACCCCTCCCCACCCCAGTGTCTTGCCTCCATTGGTTATACTCATATGCATGCATACAAGTCCTTCAGTTGATCTCCCCCAGCACCCGCCCTGCCACCCTCCCCAGCCTTCCCCCTGTAGCCTGACAGCCTGTTCAGTGCCTCCCTGTCTCTATATCAATTGCTCTCCCCTGTTTCTTTTCTTCAAAATATCTTGCCTCTGCATACTAGAAATAAATGTACAAGACCAAAAAATGTTTGAGTCTCAGTTTCAATGTCCAACTGTTCTGAGTCCCAGTTTCAATGTCAAATAGTTCTTTATGTGTAGATGTCAGCAATGGTATCTGGATGGTGGATGGGAAAAGTTATTGATTCAATTATTTGGTCAGAACTAACAGTAATCTCAGTAGGTATACTTTAAATAAATTATTATTATTTTTTAAATCATGTATTTTCCTGATCATATATTTTAAAAAATATATATTTTATTGATTTTTTACAGATAGGAAGGGAGAGGGATAGAAAGTCAGAAACACTGATGAGAGAGAAACATTAATCAGCTGCCTCCTGCACACCCACTACTGGGGATGTGTCTGCAACCAAGGTCCATGCCCTAGACCAGAATCGAACCTGGGATCTTTCAGTCCGCAGATCGATGCTCTATCCACTGAGCCAAACCTGTTTTGGCCTAAATAAATTATTAATAAAGTGAGGAGACACTCAATTTCAAAGGAAATTTAGATACAAGTATTTGTTCTGCAAGGCACTGGAGAGATCAGTCATCCGAACTGTGACTCATACAGACCTGAAAAAAAAAATCCCACAGGTCAAAAATATATCCTGGCACAAAACTGTTCCTCGAATAGGCTCTATGAGGGGGGTGAGGAGCGTAAGAGCAGGTTTTGAGGAGAGAAAGATACCTAAGGAGTTTGAAGAGGAATACCTTTAAGAAAAGGTTGGAAGGGATGGAATATTTGATAGGCAGCAATAAAGTTACTGAACAATTCAGTAACAATGGTCACCTGTATAAAGGATCATCACACAGATTACGGAGGTTAAATTTTATTTCTATTTTGCAAGGGAAAAAAGCATAAGCTACAGTACAAAAGATTTGGTTTCAATATAACAAATTCAGTTTCAATTAACAAAATCAGTCTTGAGAGCCACTGATATTAAATAATGGAATAGGATACAACAGTTGATGCAGGACCTTTGAAGACAAGATACAGAGCTAGCCCCTGAAAATGCTGAAGGAGGGAAGGGAAAGCTAGAGATGGTCATTTTGGTCTCTGCCAATGTCCCAGGCTATTTTCTGTAGGTGACACTTTTCTGCTCTATAACTGTGTGAAATGCTTGGTCTCTCAAGTGGCATCTTGTTTGGGCCTGTATTATTCCCATGGCCTTCTTTAGACTTGATAATCATTAGAGGAATTCAGCTGTAGGCTTGAGCTTTTACAAATACAGCCTCTCTCTTTTTCTTTTCCCTGAGTTTAAAGAAAGCCTGACTTTGTGCTTGCTTTAGATGGATTTGAAGAACCCATCTTCTTGAGTAGGTGCTTCTCAATCAATAAACCCGTCGTTACTCCAAACTTTGACATATTGAATATTGGCCTTTTTAAAGCATTGGGTACACAAACTTTTGGACACCTCCTCTATTAACATCGCATGCCTATGGTGAGAGTTGAATTCCCTTTGGGGTTATCAACTTCTCACATGGTCCTCCCTGCAAAGGAATACTTGCAAGTGGTTTGCATTCTCCACAGTGTAACAGAGGTATATGGAGATTCTCATAAATTTTATAAAATATTGAGTTAATCGATCCTATTTTGAAGAAGTATCATTGAAGATTAGATTTCCTTTATCAAAGTAGCCAGGCTTAAAATGTATTGCTTGTACTGCACTGTTTTAATGACATTTCACTTTTACATTGGCATGCCAGTTAAAAAACTTTAAAAAATGGCGTATTACTGTAAGATTTTATTTAAATTCTAGAAAAACTGAAAGATATGTTTTACTCAATTTAACTACACCTGAGGTCATTTAGCATTTCTTACAGATTATCCTTTGAGGTTCATAACTATAAAGAACTCTAGCACGCTAAATCTTGGGAGAACTGGCAAATGACGGACGGCAGGGAAAGATTTCAGGGACACGTTTCTTCCTTTGTCCATTTGAAAGGGTAGCTTGAGGTGATGATTAATCTCACATTGCCAAATTCAGTGCCTAAACATTTTGTTAAGTACTGTTAGGTTTAATAATTATTTGTAAAGTATTTGTGATTTTACATGTTGAATTATTATGTCAAGATTTTTAGTTTGTTGTTATTAATGTGATAGGGAAGAGGCCAATTGTTAAAATCAAATGCATGGATCATGCTGCTGAGAGCACATACAAAGAGGAAAGTTGAATCTGCAATAAACACAGTAAAGCTCTTGGGTTTGAAGCAGAAGATTACGGAATTAGGAAGATTATGGTACATGTATTTTACATTGTATGTAAAGCAGTCTTTTCAGATTTATAAGCTCACTGACACAGTTAAGAGAAAATGGTTCCCTAGGTCCAAACATACTTTAAGCTCCCTAAGGACTGGAATGATCTCACTATTTCTCACTGTTGCATTAGCACAGCACCCATTTACGAACAACTATTCATAAGCAGTGATATTTCAGAGAATATAAAATGATGGAAGAAGGAAACAAAAAAGTTCTTTGTTTGCAGCCAAGTGTGGGGATTAGATCTGTATTTGTTTGGACAATTATTTGGAAGTACTATCACAACCATTTTAAAGAAATAACAAATGTCTGCACCATAAACAATTCTGCAGTACAAACAATTTTGACATCTTTTGTTGAGAGACCAAACCAAAAAACCACTCACACACACACACAAAAATCCCCAAAACAAATAAAACCATACTCTATGTTCTACAGCTTAGAAATTAAACAAATCCCCAAATTTCAACTTCCACTAAAATATTTATTTAATTGATATCTTACAGAAATAAATAAGAGCAGTTTTTCCTCTAACACACAGGCATATTTATGTATGTATATATAGAGAGATTTTTTAAAAAATTGAAGCATATCAAATTGCTTCCCCTACAACTTTAGCTCAAAAAGAATACTAGGAAACAAACAGAAATACTAAATCTGCTCATCATTAATTATAACCATGGGCGTCTGAATCTCAGTGTAACAGATGAGAGAGAGGAAGAATGTGAGATCTGGAGTCAGGGGACTTGAGCTGCATGATCTAACTGGTATGTATCATAGGCACATTTCTCAATATTTCTGAACCTCAGTTCTCCTCTAAAACAGGAATGATATTAATCATATCAACTTCACAAGATTGTTGGGCAAATTAAACACATGAATGTACAGGAAAGCTCTTTGTAACTTGCACAAATTTTGTGCACCGGGCCTCTAGTTCTGTTTAATGTCTTATAAAAGAATCAGTGCATATCTCCCTTCACTGAAGAATAAGCACCAAAAATGTGTGTGTGTGTGTGTTTCTTCAGCTAAATTATCGCAAACCTAGAAAAAGAAACTGCACCTTAACTAAGCACCAGAGCACCTTGGACAATTGTGATTCAGGGGATGTTTCCATTACAAATTTCTGCGTATCTAAGTAGAAGCTAATAAATCTTGAGGGTCATTTAAAACTTTGAAGGCTCAAACAAAACAAAACAAAACAGGAGCAATTGTATTACATCAAATGGCTAGGACGTAATAAGCTACTATTCCTTAGTTACCAATTTCAAAGTCCATTAATTCTTCACAGAAGAAGAAACACTTGCAATTATTTGCTGATGTAAATATGATATTCTCTTGTTTCAAAGATAAAATACTGGTCCTTGAGATAAGTACTAGTGGAATAAAATAAACCCCATCATAAATTTTGATATTTCTGGTTAAAAATCTAGTTACATACACAAGAACACGGGAAAGGAAAGGAATGCAAGACATCAGTATATAATGATTATTAAAAAACCGGCCATATTTCCATGTCATAATAAGAACTAAAGGTACAAAAATTGTGATATTTACAGATACATTAATATTAAAACATGTAAAACTTAACAAGAAAAAATAAAAATAGAGAAAGCGCATTGATTTTAAGATAAACATTAATACATTTAGAAGCCCTATTTAAAGTTAACTGCTTACACTGACACTACTTAACATGTAATAGAAACAGGAAAAGTGTTTCAAATTTTCATGGCAAGATACAGAGAAAAGAAATAATTGCCTAATATTAAGTTATTGTTAGGAATTGTAGTACTGTAGTTACTATGTATGGAGTTACCGTCTAAACCTACCTTAAATAACTAGGAGTTAATATAATTATCTACTAAAAATAGTACTTACAAGATATTGCTGAGTTATGTGCTAAAGATACTGAAGGCCCTTCCAAAAGTGACATTCGTGTTGTTGTACAACCAGGCCATACAAAACTAGGCTAGTTTACTTTCTCTTGTTCCAACTCTTTTTAAGACTGACCATATCAAAAGAAATGTACATAGCACCTGCCTTCATTCACTCAGATATATTCTTCAGAACAAAAATAAATGTTTTATTAGGAGTGAAAAATTAAAACCTTTACAGATCTTCTGGAAACAGCATATTGAAAAGGGCTCCATGACTACTGGGACACTGTACAACTGGAAAAGAAGGAAATTCATTTGCCTAAGAATAGTGGATACTGACATCTAGTGGATAGTTTACAAGCTATGGCAGTTTTTAAATACATTGACGTTTGCAGACTGAATCAGGTGCACTTCATTCAAGTTCTTCAGTGTCTTTGGTAAAAAGGTCTGCCAGATCAGCCACGGTCAAGACAGAGGCCTCTGGATGCTTCCCCGATGAGCTGGTGTGACTGCAAGATTTTCCAGGTGAGCAGAGTCAGAAAGAAACCCCAGGAGTAAATGATTTCATTTGTCTTATCTCTTGTTCTAGCCTTATAATACTATAACATATAATAAGAATATAAAGATATTACATCATCTATACCCGTGGTCGGCAAACTGTGGCTTGTGAGCCACATGCGGCTCTTTGGCTTCTTGAGTGTGGATCTTCCACAAAATACCAGAGCCTGGCGAGTCTATTTTGAAGAAGTGGCATTAGAAAAAGTTTTAAAAATTTGGTTCTCAAAAGAAATTTTAATTGTACTGTTGATATTTGGCTCTGTTGACTAATGAGTTTGCCGACCACTGATCTATACTAATAAAAAGGCAATATGCAAATGGTCAGGGCACCCTCACAGTAACATCCGAACAGCAGGCTGTGTGAGGTGACCAGGCCAGCAGCGGGGTTAGTGAGGGACAAACAACTAAACAGCAGGCTGTGTGGGGTGACCAGGCCAGCAGGGGGGTTAATGAGGGATTAGCAAATAACTGAACAGCAGGCTGTGTGGGGTGATCAGGCCAGCAGCAGGGACAGTGAGGGGTGACCAGGCCAACAGGGAGGACAGGTGGGGGCGACCAGGCCAGCAGGGGATGCAATTGGGGGCATCTAGGCTGGTGGGGGGCAGTAGTGAGGGGCGACCAGGCTGGCTGGGGTGGCAGTTGGGGGCAACAAGGCCGGTAGAAGGGGGGGGGCAATGAGGGGCAACCAGGTCGACAGAGAGGGGCAGTGAGGGGTGATCAGGCCAGCACGGGGGCAGTTGGGAGTGACCAGGCTGGTGGGGGGGGCAATTGGAGGTGACTAGGCCAGCAGGGGGGTTTGTTAGGAGTGATCAGGCCAGCAGGCAGAGGCTGTTAGAGGTGATCAGGCTGGCGGGGCGGGGGGGGGCAGTTAGGGGTGATCAGGCAGGCAGGTGAGCAGTTAGGAACAAGTGGTCCTGGATTATGAGAGGGATGTCTGACTGCTGGTTTAGGTCTGATCCTGAGGGGTTCCAGACTGGAGAGAGTACAGGCAGTGCATGAATTTTGTGCACTGGGCCTCTAGTAATAATATAAAGATTACTTTTCTTCAAGTTTTTATACCCGAGTTATAAGAAACTCCCAGAAGAAAGTAGGTGATGGGAACATTATTATATCTTGTTAAAATTAGTGGAGACTTCTATATATTATTTTCAGGCTTTTTATTTGCACAATTAATAAAACAAAGAAATAAAACCTCCCTATTGTTACTAAGGCTCTCACCTTACAATTTACCTTCTTACTATCTCAAGTTAATTTGTTTCAAGAGAACTTCAACAGATCTTATAATTGCTATTTTATTGAAGCAGCTTAAATATAATCACTGGATTCTGTTATGTATAGAAACAACAACAAAAAGCCTCATCTTTGAGGCAAAAATTCTGGTGGTCACCTCCTTCCTTCCCTTAAACACCGATGGAAGACAATGTCTGGCTTCAAACTGCTTCTTTGCCAACTATGCAAAGTCCTCCCATCTCTACTGCATGTATCTTCCAATCACACCTATCTCATGAGGGTGCAGTAAAGCATTTGTTTATGTTTTCAAACGACTTTAAAGAACACAAATTATGGAATAAATATTAGGAAGTTTTAGGACTCTAAATCTGAGTTTTGAAAGTTAAGGCTGCTTTGGTCTCTGCTGCTGTTCTGCCTTTGGAATTAACACCATAATTACCAGCAGAGTTTTAAATCAGACCTTCCTCTCTGTGTGTGACTAACACACGTGAAGTTCAAGCAGCATGTCAGTGTCATTTTACAGACATCAGACCATGGCTTTTAGGAGGGGCATGAAGATGGATATCATTTAAAAGTATACTGTAGTGAAGAAAAGTAGAATAAACATTTTAATACATTATACTCCTTATTAATACATTAAGTCAAATACAGAATAAACATTAACTGAAAAATTTTGACTAGGTAAAATGCCATACTTTTAAAAAGTATGCACTTGTATCTTTTTGTTGACTAAGTAGTCATTGAAGTGAAGAAGCTCCAAACACATACACAACCTTATATATAAACAGAAAAACTTCCCCACCCACTAAGTAAACTGTTACCTACCTCTTCTCAGCAGTTTTCAGCATTGCTTGCATTCTTTCTTCTATTGTTGCTTTAATCAAAAATCTGTGTACAATAGTAGGTCTAGGACGTACATAACAATTACAAGTTTAAAAACATCTTAAAACTAATGGAAACAAACACACTTCGTTTTGTACATGCTATACCATCAGTCAGTTGGCAGGTAGTAACCAAGGTGCTGGGGGGCGGGGTGGTGGTGGTGGTTCAGCAGGCAATAAAATGTACTATTTAATCTCAATGAACTCACATTTAAATGGGAGGAGACACAATGAACACAGAAACAATTATGATGTTTTCAGGTAACAGATAATGCCGGGAGGAGGCTGACATGAGTTGAAACATGACTGATGGTAATGAGGCCACTAAGCAAAGGAGGAATGGGAAGAGTATCCTAACAGAATACTCATTAAATAAATGCAAAGCCCCAGAAAAGAACATGCTTGGCACAAGCTTAAAATGTTCAAGAGGCAGAAAGAAGCCTTGGTGGCAGAAATAGACTATAAACTCGGGGTAGAGAGGTGAAAGCGAGACTGGAGAGGTGGGCACAGGTCAGAGCATGGATCTTGTAGGATACAGCAGGAACTTGGGTTATATTATGGTTATAACAGGAATCCACAAGTGGGTTTTATGTGTGATTTGAGTTACACTTGATTCTACTTCAGAATCCATGAGCTGCGGTGCAGGTTGGACTGGTAGGCAGCAAGAGTGAGACAGGGAAGCCAGTTAAGTTCTGCAGTTGGCCAGATAAGAGGGTTGGCTGGACGTCGGCTGTATTAGTGAAGGCAGTAGATTTGGGATATTTTGGGAAGGTGGAACTGACAAGACTGAATTAATGTTTGGATATGAGGTATGAGAAGAGAAATATGGAAAAGTCCTAGATTTCTGGTTTCAGAAACTACAGATGATAGGGCCTTATTTTAAAATGGGGCAGTCTTAGGGTGGTGGCTGGGTAGCAGGAATAGTTTTGTTTTGCCCATGTGAATCTCGAGTTTTCTATTAGACAGAAATCCAGGGGAGGTGTAGTATCCACAGATCCAGGTACACAGAAAGAAGTAGATAGATGTATCTGGGACAGGAGCCAAAGGGACATGTCTGGAATATACTGAGCCTCCCTATTACTATGAATAGACCATCTACGCTTCTGCCTAAAACCATCTCTATACTGAGAATTACTCCTCTTGCCCACTCGAAGGCACTGTCCCAGCATTATCCTCAACTCCTGCCTCATTAGTTTATCTGTCTCTAATGCATCATTCTCTTATTATTTCTCTCATATGACAAGGGAAAAATAACACACCTCACTTGGTCCCACTCTCTTTTCTCTTCTCTCTGCAGCAAAACTCCTCACACTAGTCCCACCAGCTCCACAGTCCGCACTGCATTGTGGTTAAAAGCATGGAGTGCTGAAACCTGCCACCACTTTTACTAGACATGTGACCTTGGACAAGTTACTTAACCCCTCTCTCTTATAAAAGTGTTTGTTAATAAATAAATAAAATCCTATTCTATTTACACTCACACCAGGCCTTCGCCTCCATCACTCCACCCAAACTGGTTTTGATCTCCATGCTAAGTCTAAGGATCAATTCTCAATCCTTACTTTACTTGATATTTGGACAGTACATGACACTGTGGATCATATTCCCCTTCTTAAGTTACATTCTTTACTTGGCTCCCAAGACATCTCCCAGTTTTCTTCTTAATGCACTGTTTGATCTTTATCCTCTTTGCTGGATTTCCCCTCTTCTCTTAGAGATAATTAGAGCCTTGAAGTTTGGGGTGCTTTGGAATTTCATCCTTGATCCTTCTCTTTTTCTTAGTCTCTGTTGGTAACCACATTTAGTCTCAAGACTTAAAAATACCATTATATGCTGGTGGCTTCCAGATGTATCTCTCCAGTCTAGACTGTTCTCCTGAACGCCAGACATCTATATCCAATCAGAGAACAGACATCTCCATTTGGATGTCTAATAACATCTCGAACTTTTATTTACAATGAAGTTCTGCCCTTCCCTCACCAAGTCCTATAGTCTTTCCCAGGTCCACAGAAAGCTGCTTCATCCTTCGGTTGTCCAGGCCAAAACCATGTGTTAACTTGACTCTCTCACACACCATGTCCAGTCTGTTCACAAATACTCCTGGTTTTACTTTCTAAATAAGTCCAGAACTTGACCACGTTTCACCATTTCTACTACTGTTAACATGGTCCAGATTACCTTCAACTCTCATCAGGATTCCTGCAATTGCCCTCTTACTAGTCTCCCGTGTGCTCCTACCCCATCCCCATGCCCAAACATGACACTTGCAATGACTGTTTCAACACTTACATTAGCTCATATCACTCCTCTGCTCAAAGCCTTCCAATGGCCTCTGGCCTCTAGTTCCCCTAAACACACACAAACAGCCCTCCAGCCAAGCTCTCTGACTTCATCTCCTATTTCTTTCCTCTTTGCTCCCTCTACTTCAGCAACGCTAGCTCCTTCCTATTCCTGAAACACACCAGGCATATTCCCGACTAAGGGCCTTTGCACTGAGTGTACTGTCTACTTAAACAGTCTTCACTCAGGTATCTGCTGCGCTTATCCCACTTCTCACCCTGGTTCAGACATTTCCTTCTCCATAAGACCCCCATGCTGTCCGGGCCAGCCACCTGCACTCTTTATCCTCCTTACTCAGGTCTACTTCTCTAACTCCTAACACAGTATATACTTTTCTTATTATGCTTATTGTTTACCATCTGTTTCTCTAACTTTTTATAACCAGGATTTAAGCCTCAGTAAAGGCATCTCAAGCACCCAGAACTATGCCTAGCAGATAGGTGCTCAATATAAATTCACTGAATGAAGTATGTAGATATCGATATAGGAGACTGTTCAAGTTGATGATGGAAAGAGGAGGCACTTCTAATCTGATTGTATCTGATTTCCCTGTATAAGGCTAGATCATTGTCAAAGGAGAGGAGGAAGACGTAGAAGACTTAAGATAGTCTCCTTAGAAAGTAGAACAATCTATTTACTAGGGAAGCATGGTTCAATTGTCAGGTGGTGTTAAATGTTCTTTTAGACTTGTGGCCTTACATCAGAGAAGAGTCCAGTGCATACTTTCGAAACATTTATAACACAAGAAGTCTGTTTAAAAATATTAAGACCAAACCCTCCCCCCCCCAAAAAAAACCCAAAAGAACACAACCATAAAAACAAACAAACAAACAAGACATAACTGCATTTTAAAAGGTACTTGGTATTACTACAGAACAAGCTTGCATTTATTGTATTACTTTGCCATATTTTGCTAAGAGTTTGCTTACAATTAAGTCATCATTTATTCCCTGTTATTGCTCACAGAGCAGTCCATGTGTCTGAACCTGGCCCAGGAGACCTCATCTCCTGCAATTGCTCTCCTTATACCTTACACCCCAGCAATTGCAAATTCCTTACAGTTCCTAGAAATATTATGTTGGTTATCTCTTCTGTGTTTCTGAAAACAAGACTCTTTGGCTGTGCAAACACCCCTTTTTAGCCCAACTTTGAAATAATTATTCCTTCAAGACTCAACGTAATAAAGCTTTTTCTGATTCTCTAGGGCACAAACTGCTCACTCCCTTCTTTTGTTACCACAGTACTTCTATTTTATTTTTGCAAATTGTACTACAATATATTCAATCATCCATTTCTTGCACTACATGGTAACCACATTGGAGGCAACAGATTAAGACTTTTTCAACTTGACTCTTCAGTATCCAGCACAATGGTATTCAATCAATATTTACTTAACAAGTTCTTCATATGGATGCATTTCTTTGGAAAACATTCAAGGCATCTAACATCCAGGAGGTAATATATCTGAGAGACCTTATAAAGAATAATGGTTCATCTTGATACTTGAATAAAAGTAGTTCATACTATATGATATATACTATTAGGTTTGCTTTGAGCCTTACTAATAAACTAAATCTAATTCTCTCTAAAAGTAGAGCTGTTTTAGAGTGGGGCTGTCTTTTTCTAAGGGGAAGAATTTAAAAGAGAGATTTATTTTTAGTCATGCATGAAATATGCCTTCTTTTAAATATAAACTACCTGAGACAATAAAAAAATCACTTCTTCCCAAAGTTATGATGGATGCCTTCAACTTTGCAGTTATCTTAAGCAATGTAGGAAACTTGTTTGATGAAGTATCAGGGTAGTTTGTGAAAGAGAAAAGACAAAAATCTAGGAGAATTTGGAGGTTTGTTGTTTGGAAAGGGGAGGGTGGGAAATCTCTCAAAATGTTCTTTGGTCATACAATACTTGAAAATTTAATAAATGAGGAAAAGATTAAAAATGAATAGGTTATGATAAATACAAATGAAGAGTCTTAGGAAGCAAATATGACTGATATTAAAGTTCTTACTTTGTTTGTCCAATTCGGTGTACCCTTCCTATGGCCTGAAGCTCATGGGCAGGGTTCAATATAGGCTCCACCAAGAGAACGTGAGTAGCTTCAATGATAGTTAATCCATTAGAACCTGTGTGCAGGGGCAGCAGCAAAATATTGATTTGGGGATCATGTTTAAATGCTGAAAGGTTCTCCTAAAAAAGAAAGGTACATTTAAATTTTAGCTGGATCAGTTAGAAGTAAGAACAATATATTACAGCTCATGTTAAATATGCCTAATGATATTCAGGTCATTGTGGAATATAATAGCTAAGACAATTAAATGTAAAATGACTATTTTAAGAAAATGTAAACTTATTGCTTGACTTTATGAGTACAACTGTCTCCTAAATTCTAGTTGAATCACTATGTGGTGTATGCAAATTAAACTATATGAGCTGAGAGGAGAAAAAGAGCGAGAATGTGTTAGAGCATGTATAAGAGAAATGAATCTGTTCAATGTTCATTTGTTCTTTTTGTGTGTGTTTGTCTTGGATGTGCACTATTGTTGCACTGAGTGTGATGTAAGGACAATCTGATCACATGCCAATTTTGCCTGATGCAGTGAATTTAGAACCTAATCCCCGGGGCATGAGGCCCCAGTCCATTCAAAAGGTATAGCATAGGCCATCTTTGTTATATTAAAGAAATGTACCTCAAGTCAGAAGAGATCATGCTATGGGTATAACTGAACAAAAAGAAAATAACTACAGTTCTCTACTTTGCTTTATAATTAATCAAGACACAAGGCAATAAATAAAAGTAAGCTAGTTAACAGAACTTTCCATTTACAAATGAATCCACTTTAAAAAATATGAGAAAATCTTGGCATACCTGAAATGTCTTCACACGACTGATCTGTGCAAATTCCATGTTGTTGTCAGTGAGAGCTTTTGAAATAATATCTAATACATCTTGCCACTAAGAACACATAAGATAAGAAAATATTTATACACAGCTTTCACATAAAGAGAACTGAAAAGGAACTAAGTCAAAATAACTTTTGTACCTTCAGAATTAAGTAAACACAAAACCAAAACCTTTAAATGAAGTGCCATCAATAATATTTAGTACTATATTGAAATGGTAATGTTTTAATTTTTTTATCAAATGCTAATTAAAGATAAAGATAGGATAAACAAAATAATCTTTGAGAACTGAATTAAGATAAGCATAAATAATAGAAAATTAATAATGGAGTTCTTAATGAATGTGATTACTTATCTTTCCAAAATGAAAACTAGAATTTTTATTCAGTTGATTATCTTTCTCTTAAACAATCAAGTTCATTTGCAAAATGAGACTTTCAAGGTTACAGAATCCAATTTTTAAAAATTTTAATATAAGAAAATCCTCAAGTAAAAGGAATATAAAAACATGAAATGCAGCTATTAGAACTGTCTTGTGAAACATCATAAAATTTTATAAAAATAATTCTATAGTATGGACATAGAAAATAATCAGTAATTCTAAATCCTACCTATATTATGGCAAACTTTAATAACTAGTTCTTAGATATAAAATGATTTGACTGAAAGCCAGTTGGTGTTAACAGTGAGGATGAAAATGCTCATTATACCGTTGAGAAAACGAGTGCTTTAGCTTCTGGATCTCTAAGCTGGATTCTCATCAGAGTTCTGATCACAGCTTCCACTTTTGTAGAATGACTACCCTTTGAACACAAAGAAAAAAACACATTATTACCAAACAAAATCTAGTTAACAGCAGAAGGGAAAATCATTATAAAACACTTTTATTATCAAAACTATATGATAGGTACATATGTGTTTATCCTTTTTTATTTTGTATTTTCTGGGAATTTTCTTTAGCTTCAAAAGTGTACAAGTTATGGAATTTACACCTTGAGAGAATCCTAGCTAATAAAAGGGTAATATGCAAATTGACTGTCACTTCAACTCACAAGATGGCTGCCCCCATGTGGACACAAGATAGCCATCATAAGATGGCCAGAAGGAGAAGGCAGTTAGGAGGGATCAGGCCAGCAGGAGAGGGCAGTTATGGGCGATCAGGCCACTAGAGGAGGGCAGATGGGAGGGACTAGGCCTATAAGAAAGGGCAGCTGTGGGTGATCAGGCCACCACGGAAGGGCAGTTGGGAGGGACCAGACCTGCAAAAAAGGGCAATTGGGGGCAATCAAACCTGCAAGGGAGGGCAGTTAGGGGTGACCAGGCTGGCAGAGGAGGGAGGTTGGGGGTAACTAGGCTGGCAGGGGAGGGCAGTTAGGGGCAAACAGTCTGGCAGAAGAGCAGTTAGGCATCAATCAGGCTGGCAGGGGAGTGGTTAGGGGGTGATCAGGCTGTCAGGCAGAAGTGGTTAGGGGCAAACAGGAAGGCAGGCAAGCAGGCGAGCAGTTGGCAGCCAGCAGTCCTGGATTGTGAGAGGGATGTCCAACTGCCTATTTAGGGAATTGGGCCTCCCTTGAGGGGTTCCAGATTGGACATCCCTTGAGGGGTTCCAGATTGGAGAGGGTGCAGGCTGGGCTGAGAAACCCTTCTCCCCCCGACCCCGTACATGAATTTTGTGAACCGGGCCTCTAGTACTATCTAATAAAAGAGTAAAATGCAAATTGACCATACCTCCACTATGCCCACCAGCCACTCAGAAGTAAGTATGCAAATAAACCCAATCAAGATGGCTGCAGCCACAGAGAACAGGAGGGAGGCTTGGGCTTCCCCAGCAATGGAGGAAGCCAAGTTTTCCGCCTGCCCTTACTGGCTGAGGCCTCCACTCAATGCTACAAAGTTTCAATTATAGAAGAAAATGACAGCGGCCACAGAGCTGGAGAGAGCAGAAAGCTTGAGTTGCACCCAGAGATGGAGGAAGCCAAGCTTTCCACCTGTCCTGGCTGGCCCAGGCCTCTGCTTAAGGCCACAAAGTTTCAATTATTGAAGGTAAATAAATCCCAACAGAAATGGCTGCAGCCATGGAGTGACAGAAGGCTTGGCTCCGCTCCAGGCTACAAAGTTTCATTTGTAGAAGAAAAATAAATCTCAGATACCAGGGCCTCCGCTTAGATCACTAGGGGCATGGCCACCTCAGGCCCCTCGCCCAGGCCACCCCACTTCCCAAGGGAACCCACACCCTGATCCAGCATACCCTGCAGGACAAACCAGCTGGCCTTCACCCATGCACCAGGCCTCTATTCTATCTAATAAAAGAGTAATATGCAAACTGACCATCACTCCAACACACAAGATGGCTGCCCCCATTTGGTCAAAGATCCTGCCTCCATGTGGATACAAGATGGCCACCACAAGATGGCTAGCAGGGGAGGGCATTTGGGAGGGACCAGGCCTACAAGGGAGGGCAGTTGTGGGTGATCAAGCCTGCAGGGAAGGGCAGTTGGGGGGTACCCAGGCCTGCAGGGAAGGGCATTTAGGGGCAAACAGATTGGCAGGAGTGCAATTAGGCATCAATCAGGCTGGCAGGGGAGTGGTTAGGGGGTGATCAGGCTGGCAGGCAGAAGCAGTTAGGGGCAATCAGGAAGGCAGGCAGGCAAGCAGTTGGGAGCCAGCACTCCTGGATTGTGTGAGGGATGTTCGACTGCCTGTTCAGGCCCAATCCTAACACGGGGTCCCAGATTGGAGAGTGTGCAGGCTGGGCTGAGGGACACATCCCCTCATCCCCGTGCATGAATTTTGTGCACTGGACCTTTAGTCTATATAATAAAAGCCTATGTCACCTTTATGGCAGAATGACCAGAATGACCGGTCTTTATGATGTGCACCGACCACCAGGGGAATGATGCTCAACACAGGAGCTGACCCCTGGTGATCAATGCTCTACCACAGGGGGAGTGCTGCTCAGCCAAAAGACAGGTTCACAGCTGGCAAGCACAGTGGCAGTGGCGGGAGCCTCTCTTGCCTCCATGGTAGCATTAAGGAGCAGCAAGCCAAGTGGTAAGGAGCAGCCAGCAGGTGGGTGGTAAAGAGCAAGGGGTCCTGGACTGAGAAAGTGCTCAGGCCAGGCTATAGGACCCCCCCAGTGCACAAATTTCGTGCACTGGCCTCTAGTCTATATATATAAAAGGCTGATATACTAAGTGTCCAACCATTTGACTATTCACTATGATGCAGACGCTCAATGTGTAGGCATGGAAACATGGAACAGACTGAGGAATCTCAGAAGGAAGGGGAGAAGAGACTAATCAAAGTTCTAATATGCATGCTAGAGGCCTGGTGCACAAAATTCGTGCATGGGGATGGGGGGGAGTGTCTCTCAGCCCAGCATGCATCCTCTCCAATTTGTGCACCCATGGGGTCCCTCTGCCTGGCCTACAAGGATTGGGCTGAAACCAGCAGCCCAACATCCTCCGAGGGGTTCTGGATTATAAGTGTGTGCAGGCCAGGCCAAGGGAACCCACTGGTGCATGAATCCGTGCACTGGGCCTGTAGTCTAAATATATAAAAGGCTAACATGCTATGTGTCCAACCGTTCAACCAGTAGCTATGATGTGCACTGACCACTAGAAGGCAGACACTCAATGTACAGGCATTGAAACATGGAACAGACTGATGAATCTCAAAGGGAAGTGGGGAGGGCAGGAAAAGATTAACCAAAGATCTTATATGCATAATAGAAGCCTGGTAAATGGATTCATGGACCAGTGACCAGTGGGTTCCCTCAGTCTGGCCTGCAGGGATCAGACTGAAATTGGCAGTCCAACATCCTGGATTATGAGAGGGTGCAGGCTAGGCAGAGGGACCCCATCAGTGCACCTGTGCACTGGGCCTCTAGTTGAATATAAAAGCACACCAGAGAGTCGTTCAGAGATATGGCCCTGAAAATAAGATTTTGTAGCATAGATTTTTCTTTAGATTTCTTTGGTGGTTTGTAACTTGCATGTTTCCTACTACTGTTCAGTTTAGAGGAAGTTACTTGTTGTTTTGGTATTTTACTAATTTCAGAGAGGAATGGAGAGGGAGAGATAGAAACATCAATGATGAGAGAATCATTGATTGGCTGCCTCCTGCACACCCTCCACTGAGGATCAAGTCTGCAACCCAGGCATGTGCCCTTGGCCAGAATCAAACATGGGACCCTGGAGTCCATAGGCTGACATGCTATATACTGAGCCAAGCTGGCTAGGGCTACTTCTATTACTTTTATTCTGGACTTTTCTTTTTGAAGTAGAGCTAACTCTCTCAGCGTGCCTGTGCTATCCATAGTAGTTTCCACTAAGACCAGCTAATATTGTTTTATTTCTGTCTGCACCTGTTCACAATGCTAAAAACCCAATTGGTAGTGACATATACAACTTGGTGCTGTTATGCAACTTGTATGACTGGTCTCATAAAGTGAGAATACTTTCCAAGCAAATGCCTGAGGTTAAGTGCTGAGTTCTTAAGCATTCACATACTACTTGAATGAAGTTCAATTGAAACTCCACCTCGGCTGTGGGAAATCTTACGGTGCATAAAGCCATCAAAATATTATCTTGTCCTTTTAAACACCTTGAATAATGATTTTCAAGAGATAAGTTAGCAATAGCAAAAAAGTAAAAGCTTTATTTGGACACAAAGAATCTTAGGGATATTATCCTATATAATAAAAGGCTAATATGCCCCTCCCCCTGCCAGCCTGGCCTGGTTGGCCCTGATTGGGGCTAGCTTGCCGGACCACATCTGTGTACAAATTCATGCACTGGGCCTCTGGTATGTAAATACTATTCAATTGTCCATCCATCCATCTACCCATCCACTCATTGAGTACCTGTTACATGCCAAGCATTGTTCTAGATGATGGGGACAGAACAGTAAATAAAACAAACTCCCTACTTCAAGGACAATGTCCTTTTTACATTTTAGTGGAGTTTACACTCCACAATGTATAAGTTCTTCATAAAGGTAATTTCATAAAGATTATTTATGGTTTAAATCACAGAAGTACATTTTCTCCTGGGCAGAAACTTCTCATGACATAAAAACCTTGTCCATTACAGGATCAGGGTTTCCACCAACAAAAATGCTCTGTAGTAAAACCTAGCCAAATGTAGGACACAGGGAACATGCCACGTGGGGCTTATGTTCTGCCAGGAGGCCTACTTCAGTTTCCAAAACGCCTGGCAGTTGTCAGGACTTGCAAGGGGAATTTTGTTTACTTTGTGAAATGCCCAGTAGTTTCCAAGGGTCATTTAGGAATACTGTCATACTGTCGTTAGGGCAGATACAGTCTTTAACTTACAAGCATCCACTATAGAGAACATTCTGATTTCAGTATTCGTTTTATTTCAATGCTTAATCAATAGAATCCCTTATACTATGAAATACTAGTAGAAAAAATGTCTTATGCTATTTAGTAATATTTTTATATTCTTGAAATATTTATTATCTGAGATCAGCTACATAATTAAACACTATGTATGATATTACATTATTTAATATGTCCAACAGTATCAACCATTGGCTTAGAGTGAACTAAAACATTTTATTTTAAAAAATATGGTTTTATTGATTTTTAGAGAGAGAAGAAGGGATAGGGGTAGAGAAATAGAAACACTGATAAAGAGAAACATCATTGATCAGCAACCTCTTGCATGTCCCCTACTGGGGATCAAGACTGCAATATGGCCCAGACCAGGAATTGAATCAGTTCATGGGTCGATACTCAACCACTGAGTCACACTGGCTGGACTGAAATAAACATTTTAGATAAAATAAAAACTGTAATGAAATAAAAAAAATTACTTCTCAGTGTTATTTAATAAAAATCAGGGGTTTGATAATAAATAATAAAAAAACCTAAATTTAGGAATAGAATGAACTAATATTTACAAAATTTCAAAATAATGCCTTCATTATTCACATAGTTCCATCTTTATATCTGACCACATCCTCAACTCCAGTTAGACGTTGTGAGCATTTCGTGGAGAGTTTTAGATAGTCAGAAGAGTCCAGTGAGAGTTGAGAAAACAATAAGCAGATGTTTCAAGGTGAAGTGGCAGACACCAGAGCAGACATGTAACAGAAGTTAAGAAAAGGGAACAGGCAGCAGAAGGCAGAAGTGACAGATACAAATGATGACAGAAAAGGCAGCAAGAGCAAGATGAGAATGTGAAAGAGGGATACAACTTGCTTGTATAATAGGTACAATATTCAGTCATGTATTTAATAAAAAAGAAATGCACATATATGTACATCTATGACAAAATAGAAATTAACTTTAGTAAATTCTGTAGTCTTATAATTTTCTACAAGATGCTTTAATTAATTCATGTGTTCATCAAAACCCATGAAAGACAGAAATTGGAGCACAATGAACACAGCTGTACACTGATACCCCTGTCCCAACAGGACAACAAATGGAACTGTCTTAGTCTCTTTCCTGGGGTCTAGGAAAACTGCCATAGGATAAACAGGTGTTAGGTTTGATGGGTTCAATGACTCAGTTTCACAGAAGCTGTACTGTTTACTTGTAGCTAGAGTGATCACTTCCTAAACTTCAGCGCATTAGGCCTGACACAGCAGTTCTGTCATACACTGCTCCCTGTATTGTGAATGCTTTCATCTAAGAGTCAGCCGCTCTTCTTAGGCAGGAATGCCATCTGTGGCCCTTGGGATGCGTGAGGCCAGAGGAAGAGACAGAAGAAAAAGAAGAAAGAGCTAATCAAGACCATGTTTATGAGAAGGAAAGGGAGAATTATAGGAGTAGAAAGAAAGGAGAGGGGGACAGAGAAAGAAAGTAGTTCTTTGTGTGGTGAGTAGGAAAACGTATAACCAACTCTAGATATTATTCACTAGGACAACCAATTCAATATTCGGATCTAACCACTTCATCTTCTAAAACCCTTTTTCCTTTACCTCACTTGGACACCCACTTCCCAAGCCACATCAGGAGTATTGAATACCTGTCATCTCTGAAAATGACTAATGAAGATTGCCTATTTCTTGCTGAGAACACCTGATCTTACAGCTTGTTTGCTTGATAGCAGAACCTCTACCTATTATTTGCGCAGTGCTGACAGTCTCCTCCTTATTGAAGCAGAGTGTCCCTGTAGCCTCTGCTGACAGCACACTCGCTTGGAGTGCTGTCTCCAATTGCTCCTTCTAGGTTTCCTTTTTCAGCCTGCTCCCTTTATTCCACCTTCACGAAGCTATGGAGTTCTGTAGGATCTGATCTGAAGCTAACTTTTATGTGCCTTTCCTTAGATAATCTCATTCTCTCTCATGGCTGCAAAGATCTCTTATGCCAATGACTGACTTTAAATCTCCAGCTCCACAAATTAATGCTTTGCTGGATAGTTCTAATTGGATGTCTTAGGCACTTCAAAGAAAGTATGTCTAAATGTACTCTTCCAAACACCTTAATATAGCAACTGCGCCATTATCTACCTGACTTTTTCACATCAGAAACTAGGGAGTCACTTCTGAAATTTTCTTCATCAGCCTCTACAACATTCTATCTTCTAATCAACTTCACTCTAAACATCTCTTAATATATCCACCTCTTACCATCTCCACTGCCATCAATGTAATCAAAGACATAATCCCTATTGCTGTAGCCTCCTAAATTGGTCTCTCCAAATGTTCTCTACTATTTTCTAGACAGCAATGTAACTGGTATTTTCAGGTTTTACTCAAGTAACAGTACAAATAAGGAGCAATTAGATATTTTTAAAATTCAAATATACTTTTTTTTGGGGGATGGGGCATCCTAACAACTGCCTAATATTTAACATCTTAACTAGTTGAGACTGCCTAAGTGGGGTAGTTAATTATACCCCAAAATACAATCCTTAAACATAGTGAGAAGAGAACTTCAAGGACCCAGAAGGAGAAGGAATTAAGGAAAAAGATTCTATTCACCTCTTGCTTGATTATATGCCACCATTCTCTCGACTAGTCCTTCTGGCCTACATCTCATACTATATTTATGTATTTATTTGTCCTTCATCTAAGCTTGGTTAGGGGAAAAACGAACAAACCAGGTTTAAGAAATACAAATAACCTAAAGTCTAGTACAGACTTTCGTGAATAAATTACAGATCATTTTTTGGATTTCAAATTATGGTCACTTTCTTAAAATTTGGAATGAAGCCCTAGTTGGTTTGACTCAGTGGATAGAGTGCTGGCCTGAGCACCAAAGGGTCCTGGGTTCAATTCCGATCAAGGGCACATACCTGGGTTTCAGGCTCTTCCCTGGCCTGAGCGCTGGTTAGGCATGTGTAGGAGGCAACCAATCGATGTGCTTCTCACATCAATGTTTCTCTCCGTCTTTCCCTCTCTCTTCCCCTCTCTCTAAAATATCAATGGAAAAATATCCTCGTGTGAGGATTAACACCACCAACAAAAAAATTTGGAATGAAGCATGAGAAAAAAAAATTAGGAAAATAAAGCCAAGTTTAGGTTGCAACCTGAAATATTAATCCACACCATTTAAAAGACCACTAACCTCAGTAACCCGTCTACTTTCTCCTTCAACCTGGTTGGGCATATCTTTTTCCCCAGATATCCAGGGCTAAATGAAAAAATGACAAAAGCTTTCTTTAAATAAATCTCTAATGTAACCAGAGCACTATTTGTAGTAGACAGAGATATTATAGAAAATAACAGGAAAGTGTAGTAGCCAGAGATACTATAGAAAATAACAGGGAAGTGGAATTCTAAGAAGGCACTTTTTGGCCACAGTGGGCATGCCTATCTCTGACTATGAGGGAGAGAGTGTCCTTGTGTTCTTCTCACAGAAGAGGGTAGATGGTGAAGCTGAGGCATTCAGGCACTGTGACCAGACAGACAACAGTGGTTCCTACATATGCACAGCCTTATTCTGATTTTGATTTTCTCATTGCCCTGACCAGTCTTCTACATGTTCTTAATCTACTTCACCTTCACAGGGATGTCCTCTTCCTGGCTGGCTTTCTCTGAGGTGAAGACATACGAGATTTCTTTGTGAGATGTGTTCTGGCGGCAGATGGCACACTTAATGGAGCTTCTGTGGGAGCCCACGCTGTACTGTTCGATAATAATGGCAACACATTCATTACAGAAACAGTGCCCGCAGGTCAGGACTGCCCACTGGAAAAGAAAACAGAGAACATGCTCAGGGAGTTGCCACCAAAGATGCCTTCCAATGTGTACGTATATAAAGAGGAGAAGAAGTCAGCATTGCACTGCCTAAATATTTCATGATATGAGTATTCTTTCAGTCATAAAAACTACATTTAAGTGAATGATTTTTTAAGGCCAGTCAGAGTAAGCTTTCATAGTGTTTAGTTCTGCTCACCCTAACAGTGAGGACAATAGACAGCTAGTCGCTGTTATTTGTAAGAAGTTGATTTTCTCGCTTCAGTATTTAGGAAGAATGTGAATTACCCCTTCAGAACTCTAATGGCAGATAATAATGCAAGGGCTAAGAACAGCATTATTTTGGAGGCAATATCACACTCAATATAGTCCATACAACTTTTAAATAAATTTACATTTTCCCATGTTAAAGCATTTATTATATAGGAAATAAGATGGAATAGTATCTCAGATGTTTTTAAAAAATATTTTAATCTTTATTGTTCAGTTTATTAATTATAATATTTCCCCTTTTCCCCCCTATAGCTCCCCTCCACCCGGTACCCATCCCACCCTCTGCCCTTACCTCCACCCCCACTGTCCTCTTCCATAGGTGTATGATTTTTGTCCAGTCTCTTGTTGCACCTCCCACACCCCTTTTCTCCCCAAGAATTGTTAGTCCATTTCCTCTCTATGCCCATTATTCTGTTATATTTACCAGTTTATCCTGTTCATTAGATTTTTAATTCACTTGACTTTTAGATTCATTTGTTGATTGATGTGTATTTGTTGTTCATAATTTTTATCTTTACCTTTTTCTTCTTCTTCCTCTTCTTAAAGAATACCTTTCAGCATTTCATATAATACTGGTTTGGCGGTGATGAACTCCTTTAGCTTTTTCTTATCTGTGAAGCACTTTATCTGACCTACAATTCTGAATGGTAGCTTTGCTGGGTAGAGTGATCTTGGTTGTAGATACTTGCTATTCATCACTTTGAATATTTCTTGCCACTCCCATCTGGCCTGCATAGTTTCTGCTGAGAAATCCACTGACAATTATATGGGTGCTCCCTTTTAGATAACTGTTTTTTCCGTTGTTGCTTATAATATTCTCTCTTTGTCTTTTGCTCTTGGCATTTTAATTATGATGTGTCTTGATATGGTCCTCTTTGGATTCCTATAGTTTGGGGTTCTGTGCGCTTCTTGGACTTTTAAGTCAATTTCTTTCACCAGGTGGGGGTAAGTTTTCAGTCACTCTTTCTTCAAAGAGGTTTTCATTATCTTGCTCTCTCTCTTTTTTCTGGCACCCCTATAATTCGGATGTTGGTATGGTTGAGGTTGTTCCAGAGGCTCCTTACACTATCTTCAATTTTTTTAAATTCTTTTTGCTTCTTGCTTTTCCAGCTGAGTGGATTTTGCTTCTTTGTATTTTAAATCTTTGACTTGATTCTTGCGGTCCTCTAGACTTTTAGGTCTTTGTATAATATTTTTTATTTCAGTCAGTGAAATAATTTCTAGTTGGTCCTTTTTCATATCCTCAAAGGTCTCGTTCATATTCTCAAAGGTCTCATTAAGTTCATTGGCCTTTTCTAGGAGCCTCTTGAAAAACCTTATAACTGTGGTTTTGAATTCCATGTCCAGTCATTTTATTTTTCTCCATTTCTTTTACATGTGATTTCTTTCCATGTCTCTGCATTTTGGCTGCTTCCCTGAGTTGGTCAATTAGCTTTATGTGGTAGATGTCCTTTAGGGGACAGTGGCTCAGCCTCCCCAGTTATCTGAGGTAGATACTCTTGGTGCAGCCCTTTATTGGTTGCAGTCTTGTTGAAGTTAAGCCTAGATTATTGTTGTTAGCACTAGGAGGGTTTGATCTCCAGGCCAATTGGCTGTGAGGATCAGCTGTGCTCAGGTTGGATGGGCAGAGTCTCCTGGCTGAGCAGGAAGCCTTGATTTCCTGTCAGCTCCACCCTATGCAACACCTGGGTCTCTGTGCCTGATGGTAATGGTTGCACGCACTTCTGAGAGAAAGCTGCTGCTGAGCTCTACCCAACTGCCTGATAATTCAGCCTCTCCCCAAATGAGTCTGTACACCCAAAGTCTCACCCGAGGTTGTAAACAATACAGTCCGGTGGTTTCCCTTCTTTCTTTTTTTCTCCCGAACGAAAGAGCAAGTCACGAGTCCTCTCTGCACACTCACCCGCTTCTGCAGTTCCCAAGTTTTTGCACCCTCTCCGCAATCTCGCAGACCTCTGCAGCGCCTGAGTTTCAGTGTGCTTCCTCCTTACTGTCCACACTCTGTATGAGTGTGGGTTCCTCGGACCTCGCCCGGAACTGGGGAATCAGTGCAGTGGAACGCCTTTGTCTCCCTCCCCGTTCGAGAAAACCAGCTGGGTTTGCAGCTGCCTGCCCTTTCCGCTCACCTGCACGGCTCCGAACCTCTGACTCCTCTAATTCCGCGCGTATCCACAACTCTGCCCTCTGCCGCTCCTGAGTCACAGTGTCCTATCTTTACTTTTATTTGTGGAATTTCACTTAGCCTGCTTTCCAGTGATTCTGGATGATGTTTGTTCTGTCTTTAAGTTGTAGTTTTGAAATTTTTGTGTGGGGCAGCAAAATAGGTGTTTACCTATGCTGCCATCTTGGTTCCTCCCCGCTCAGATATGTTTTAAAAATGGTTCTGGGATGCATTAAAAATTACTAAATAAACAAATAAAAAATATTTTTGAAAACACCCTTATCTTATTTTTAAAAAGATATATTAACTCTGGAGCATATTATGGGGATTTCTCCCCTTTTTGGCAAGGATGGGGGGTTGTAGAAGAGCATTAGATTTAATCAAAGTATCAGTTCTAAAAGTTCTGACATCTTGTGTTAATTATTTAACGTTTCCACCTGATAAAAACCACCAACAACAATAAAAACAGAATGGTGCTAGGAGTGACAGGCTCCTAAGCCCTAAACTATAATGTGCATAAACTTGAATGGAAAGATGGTGTATGGCTGGGCCTTTCCTAGGTATTTGCAGGATGGACTAAAAAGCCTCTTGGAAAAGAAGCCACACTAAAGGCAGAGAAACTATGACATATAAGCTCTGTTTAAAAACACTGACTGGGAAGGGGAAAAGGTTATTGGGGTTTTCCTGGGTGATGCAGTTTGTGACACTGTCTAGGTGCACCTCTGCTCTCAAGGACTGGGCCAGGGTCCCCAAAAGCGGAAGCTGCAGGAAAATGACTCAGTGGCATTTCTGCAGACAGAGCAGCACTGTTCTGTGCCCTGTGCACCGTTAGTGCCATGGGGGACGGAGGGCACTTCCTTTACTTGAGGGGACTTGTGCAGACAGTGAGTGCTCAGAATGGACAAGGAGAAGAGCAAAACAGATTTATCTGCAATGGAGGAGAAGCCAGAGTCAGCTGGCACCAGAATATTAGTAGTGATAGGAAGTTGACGGAAATGGCATAAACAGAAAAACAGACAAAAAACAATGCCTTTGAAAACAGTGAAGTGTTTTATAAATGCATGTGATATTTATTATAATTTCACCTGTTTTCCCAGCTGCCGAGCACAGATTGGACAAGGTTCTGGATTAATACCTCCTGACGTTTTGTCTTGAGACTATCCAAAAGAGAAGAATTCAAAAAATATATTGGTTATATTTGAAAACCTGATACAAATACAACTCATTTATGGAAGTAAATTCTGGCAGTTGCAATTTTAATAACCTGATGATTAAGATGACCTGATAATTTACATTTTATTACTACTACTATTATTCCTGGGATTTACAAATAAAATTTACTAAAGAAGTGAAACAAAAAATGGAATCAATTTTTATTATAGTTTGTTAAAGTTATATTACTGTCGTGATTATAGAAGGTAAAATGAAAAGAACAATAAGATATAATTAGCTAAATTCACAGATTATATTTTCAGGTTAGGTTTTGTTACAAAGAAATGATATATTCTGCATGTCTGCTTAGTATGACTCACAGACATAGGAAAAGGCAATATTTATTTCCTTTAACTCCTTAAAGGAATATTTATTTCCATAACTCCTTATTAATACTGGTTTCTTCTCAGTATCCTTTTTCTAATCTCATTAAGTCAAAGCTAATAACTAGATATCAGAAATATTATTGATCTGAGACCTAATTATAACTGGGAATTACATTGAAGTAATTCCTTAAAACTATTTCAAAAATTAAAAGAGCTTCAAAAAAGTCATCAAATGGGTAGGTTTTCAAACTGAAGAAAACATAAAAGATCATTAAAGTTTTTAAGTCTGTGGTTTTACTAACCAAGTAGTGTTTTTACAAGTCATTGCTCTTGATTATCCTTGACTCTCTTAGCAACTCTCAAATATACAATACATTATTAAATATAGTCACCATGATGTACATTATATCCCCAACACTTATTTATTTTATAACTCAAATTTTGTATCTTTTGACTCGTTTTACCCATTCATCTCACCCACCTTCTGTAATCCAGGAGCCTTCAGGAGATGTCCAATTGCTGGTTTAAGCCCAATCCCGCAGCTGGACATCCCTCTCACAATTAGGGACTGGTGGCTCATAACCATTCATTTGCCTGCCTGTCTAATCTCCCCAACCACTCTGCCTACCTATCTGATCGCGCCTAACCACTTATCTGCCTGCCTGATCACCCCTAACAGCTGGCCTGCCTTCCTGCCTGCCAGATTGCCCCTAATCACCTCTGCCTCAGCCTCCGCGGCTTTATCCGGAAGGATGTCTGGAACGATGTCCAGAAGGTCATTTGGCTGTCTAGTCTAATTAGCATATTATGCTTTTATTATTATAGATTAGATTCCACATAAAATAGATAACATATGGTATTTGCCTTTGTCTTATTTCACTTAGCATAATGTTCATAAGGTCCACCTATGATGTTGAAAATGGCAAGAATTCATTCTTTTTTATAGCTGAATAACATCCCCCCTTCTTTATCTATTTATCTCTCAGTAGACACTTAGGTTATTTTCACATCTTGGCTACTGTAAACGATGGCTTGTCATTACCTGCTTCTCCTATAAAGAAGTAGAATTCCTCAACAAATAGTAAACTTTTATAAAAGTAGTAGATTCTTTAAATGCTTTAGAGTTCACTTAACCAGTCCCTGACGTTGAAAACAGCTGTTGGACAACATAACATGTTAATCTTCAAATTTCTGTAGCATCTTAAATGCAGGCCATTCTGCTCTGTCATTTATTTATTTATTTTTTTTCTAAGTCATTTATTTATATTTAATATGTCAAGTTCAGCTGAATTACTAATATCTTATTAATCACTAGTTGATCTAGTGCCTATGATATGTCCACATCAAATTACTCAAAATCCCTTGAAACCAGGGACCTACTGTATCTATCTCAAACTTCTAGTACAATGTATGTACATAGTAAACGCTCAATAAATAATTGTTGAGTGCCATAAAAATTATTTAAACAATTTGTTAAGCTATTTGTTATTTCAAATAAATATACTGACAAAAATTGGGATTATATTCCATTTTTAATTTTAGTTATTTTTTCCCTCTCACCTTTCTAACATGAGCATTTTCTCATCTCATTTATTCACAAAATACACCATTTAAAAAATTTAATCATGTCACGACAATAACCCATAATTTATATAAATGTAATTTTTGTTGGACATAACTATTGTCCCATACTACATAGTGCATACCTTTATATTATCTATGTAACATATTTCCTATGGATTGTCATCTTCATTTGTTATGTGTGTAGCTATTGCAGACATAGCTAGTGTTCAGACTCATATATCTAACAAATAAAACAGATTTAAAAAACCCTGTACCATTATTATGGGACTAATGGTTTAAATGGAGTCACTAAAATGGCTTATTGATAATATAGCATGGAAAAAAGTAGCATATTTTAAAAACAATACCTTCTCCAAGTTAGTTAGGTAAAGAAGCTGCCCAAGTTTTTTCTGAAGCTGTGATGTAGCAACAGCTTTATCATTTAGTAGTTTTATCCGATTTTGCTCCACCTGAAAAACAAAATAAAACTTTATTCCCTCTCAGAATGGTGGTAAAATTATATTAAAAATGCATAATCCTCCCTCAATAATATAAATATGTCCTCTTTTAAGAAACTCATTTACATGTGAAAACTTAAATGTAAAAAATGGATACTAGATAATATATTTTAAAAAGAACAAAGTTTTCTTTTTTTAAATGTATTTTATTGATTTTTACAGAAAGGAAGGGAGAGGGACAGAGAGTCAGAAATATCAATCAGAGAGAAACACTGAACAGCTGCCTCTTGAACAGGCCTTACTAGGGATGTGCCCATAACCAAGGTACATGCCCTTGACCGGAATCGAACCTGGGACCCATCAGTCCACAAGTCGACGCTCTATCCCCTGAGCCAAACGGTTAGGGCAATGTCAAAGTTTTAAAAGGAAACTTTCCTATACACTTGAAGTCAGATAAAAAAAAAATAACCCAAATGCTATCTGTGTATCATTTTTCAGTAGTGCATCCATGGATAAAAAAAAAAAAAAAGAAGAAATAGTATGCTACTCTGGCTAGAGTGATTTTAAGAAATCTAGAGAAAAATCTCAATGCCCCCATCCTCTCTATGGCCTCCTCAGTAGAGTATAATAGAGAAAACAGGAATATAAAAATAAGGTGAATTTGTTAAAAGAACAATAGCACAAAAAAACACTTGCTAAGAGTTCTATTTCAAAAGTTAAGTGAGCTCTTTTGCATCCAGCAACTGCAGCACCCACCTGACCCCAACCACCCACCTCTGAACTTAACTGGCAGCCCAGTCCCCCAGCCTCATACTGTTGTTGAAGTGACGCCCTGTGCTTACATAAGAAAGCAGACCTCACTGGAGACATTCAAGCAAATGTCGGACAACTACTTTCCCAGAGCAGAAAGGAAACTCATGCATCAGAAAAAGTGATTAATAAAGGTACCAAAAATATGGCTGCACAAATGCCAGAATCTGATTAGATAAAACAGTTTAAAGAATTTCTTGGAACCTACTTTTTGGATTTGTATGAAAGACTTCACAACAAAAGAAGTAAAACTTGAAGACTACTGGTTCAGAATATTGATTACAGAAATATTTAAAAATGATGCAAAGAATAGCCATGTAATTTCAGGAATATCATATCCATCAGCCTGGCAGCCAAAGCAGGACTCCTAGGCCAGCCATGACAGAGAAGTCCTGAGGGATGGACTTTTCCTAAAAGGTTGCTAATAGCTTTGCACTGGAAATGAAGATTTATCTGATAGAATCCTCTGAAAGCAGTAACTACTATACTAACCATCTGTCATGACTGGCAAATGGAAACCACTGGAAAAACAAATTTGCTCTTTACCAGGAATAATCAAAATAGAACGTCTTATCCAATGAGAACAGTAAGATGCAACATTTGTTGAGGTCTTATGATTCAAGAGCTTAGCCACTTGATTAGATAATCAATTGTTTCTTCAATTGTGACTATTCATTTTAAAGCAAAATAAGTGTTCTATCATGAATGAGATAAATTTATTTGCAAAAGAAAAATAAATGATATATCATTGAAGAAAAGTTAAGATAGTGTGTAATGAATATTACCAATTTTTCTGAGTTATGGTCTCTAAGCTTTATAGAAAGAAAAAGATTTAAAAGATTTAGCACACACAAGGAATACAAGTAAATTATAAAGATAATATTTTTAATATAAAAGAGAAAAGGTTGGTGAAGTTATTTTTTAATCATGAGATACAAAAAGAGATTTAATAGCAGATAAGTTGTCAATATGTATTCATCATTAGCAAAGGAAAATACTGCAAAAGACGTTTTTGGTTGTTCTTAGAGACGACTTTTCCAGTTCTGAAGAAGCTGACGTTATAGGACACATGTCTGAAAACTGAATCAATATCTTTAGGCTGTGTTAAATAGAAGGTGTTCAAAAATAGGTGATTCTATAATCTGAAGAGAAAAAAATGAACCAAAATGGTGAATTTTAAGCAAGTATTAGATATGAAATTGCTTACCTTTGACCATTTCTGACCTACATAATCAAATAACCTCATATGGATCAAACTAAGAGAAGAAATTAAACACATATTAATTGTAGAGATCACTGTCCTGACTCTCTCTCTTCTATGAATCTTGGGTATTTGTGCTATTTGCTGTGCTCCTTTCTGTGGTTTACTAGCAAATTACCTCATGTGGTTCAATGATGTGAAGAACAGGTGGATTGGGCTTTGGCTCCCTAGGATGACGAATTCTTAGACGTTCGGTAGCCATTGCTAGTTCATCAACAGCAGATACACGATTCCTCAGAGCCATCCAATACTCATGAAGCAACTGGAGGAATAGAAAAGACAAAGACGTTGGTAAAGTACATAATTAAAACTGGTTAAAACCACCACAATGTGAGAAATATTTACCATGTTCTCCAATCTTCATTCAATGTTGTTGATGGTTGGTTTTACTCACAGAGCGAAAAAAAAAAATGAAAAAAAAAAATCCCTACTCTAATTTCATAGCATAGCTGTGTAAGAGAATGCCCTAAATAAAAGGTTTCATGTATTGTTATTTTAATAATGATATTATTTTAGTAACTTAATAAATAGAAGTTCCTTAATTATTCAGTATTATTATTTTTATTTTTCATCATTATAATCATTACATTTTAAGGAAAGAGAAATTATAATACCTAAGTCTCTAAGCAGATTTTTAAAAACTAAAGAGAAAAGTAGTAATTGAAATTAATGCAATGGAGAACTGTTAATATTGGAAGAAGTTTTAAAGTACTGGACCTTATATTCCTTTTTCCAAGCTTCAAAGAGATCCATTGAAGTACTTCCTTCATCAATGAATTCAATGTCAAATCTATGTGATTTTGCAAATGAGAGCAGAGCTTTCATAGATCGCTCTGTCTCACTTATGGCCCATAGACCTCGGCTGGTGGTCGGTACTCGATCATCCACTAGTCCTTCTTCATCTTCTATCATCTCCTCAAATATTGCTGTCTGGCCTTTGACTCTGAAGACATGAGAACAAAATAACTGTTCAGTGGGTAAAAAGCACTGTAAATTCACATTTGGGAAACAAGATCAGTAATGAAAACTTCAACAATTTTAATGTCACGTTTAAAGATCATGCTTGCAATTCATTGGGGGGAAAAATCACAGCAACTCTGAAAATGCTTGAGGCATCATAAATTTGATCAGTGATATTTGAGAACCATCTGGCATAATAAATGGCTATAAATTCCAGGCTGAAATCTTATTCTGAGAATTGAAACAATATAAAAACAAACTACTATCATCAGCCAAACAAAAAACAAAACAACAACCTAAAACGTAAGATATTCTAAAAGTATAGCACTCTCTTTTGTGGCAATCAGAACTTAGACTTTTGTCAATTTCCATTTTTGTAAGAGAAATAATTTTGCTAATACTATGGCTACTGCACTTACTACATAGCTTAATTCCTTACACAGGATGAAGTTTTCAAATCTGTGTTGGAGAAAGTATATTAATAATGACAGCTAACATTATATAGGACACTAACCATGCATCACACTCTGCTAAGCAATTATGTGCATTTTCCTATTTAATATAAAAAAACAACTCAGTGAGTAGTGCTATTATATGCATTTCATAAATGAGAATACTTAGACTTAGAGAAGTAATCTCCTCACAATAGTGGGCAGGGATTTGAGTTGAAATCTGTTGGACTCCAGAGTCTGTTACTCCCCTAAACTATCTCTCAATTAGACATTACTGTATGACATGAGCATTTGGGGGTAAATTTCTGCATAGGTGAAACAGAATATGCCAAATAATCAAATGCCAAAGTTTATTGAATTGCTTTAATAAGGGAAAAATATAAGAAAGATTACTATAAAGAAAATATAGTCTTCTAATTTAAAACATCAAGTTTTGTAAATGTCTCATTTTCCTGATGGGAAATAATTAGAGAACTTACGTGTGAGAAAATAGCTTTGATTCATACTCTGTGAACAATTCATCAGCCTTACAAAAGACACAGCTGAAAAAGAAGAATCTGTCAGTAAAATATTCACAAACACAACCAGCAATCAGGTAATTTCTATGAAAGGCTAAGTATTTTGTACTTCACTTTTTCTTTTCAACAAATATGCCATTTTAAGGGGAAAAAGATTTTCAGAATGTGGTCCTTTAGTTTTTTATTTTTAAGTTAGAGTAATGATATGCATATCTCTACTTCTGTCTGAATTCAAGTGAAAAAAACTTCTATTATATAAACCATTATTTCTTCTCTCAGAAGAAATCTAGCCTGCTCCAGCTGGTTTGGATAGTGGGTCTGTGGATAGAGCACTGGCAGGAGGACCAAAGGATCACATTTGATTTAGGTCAAGACACATATAGATTCATTCCCTGGGCCTGGTCAGGGTATGTGCGGGAACCCACCAATCCATATCTCTCTCTTATTTCAATGTTCCTCTTTCTCTTCCCCTCCCTTCTACTCTCTCTAAAAGTCAATTAATTTTGGGGTAAGGATTAAAGGAAGCAAACAAACAAACAAAAGAAGAAGAAATTTGGCCTAAAGGAATGCTTTCTCTTAGTACCTACCAGTTGAGAGGAAGTCTAATTGGTCGGAGGTGGCAGACTGTTGCAGACTCAATAACATTACGAGATGGAGGTCCCTCTAAGTTTTTAACAGCCTCTCTAACTAGCTTCTGGAATTTATATAGTTCTTCCATTTGTGTTGTTAGTAAGAACTGAAGACCTCTGCAATCACGGAACCTAATTTTCCATCACCAGCACAAAACACAACACAAAGAAATAAATAGAAGGTTAATTTCTTCAAATTCAGAAAATAGTTGCTAAACACAGAAATTGTAACATTTTACCTAGTCACACTTTAGCGAGTTTACCTTAGGAGCATATTCTATTGGTATCTATTAGGCACAGAATAATAACACTGGATTATCTACTTTAAAACGTCTGATAGTTCCTGATCTCAGGAACTAAAAAACAGTACTCAAAATCTTCTATGTCTGTCTTAGATGAGTTTGAAAGATCATGATTGCCATTCTTTCTTTTTATTGCTGAATGAGTACAGACATTCTAGCTCTATGTGGAGAGGTGACAGCAGGATGAAAGATAAACACAGAACACTGGGGAGAAAGAAAATTAGCCAAAAGATTTATTACTTGTTACAAGACTTTATATATTTATGTGAGTGTGCATTTTCAGAATTTATGATATATTAGGCATTTTACCAAGCATGAGTCCTGTGTAATCTCAATAGGTACTATGCTCATGTATAAAGAAAGCTTAATAAATTAATTTAACTTAAGTTTCAAAGTTATTATGTAGCCATTAGAAGTTAAATCCAAACGATGCTCTTAACTATTTTGATAAATTATGGATGAAACAGGCTAAGAAAAGTATGGATTTGTGTATATGGATTTATGAAAGGAAAGAGAAAGCCTAAAATAATATGAAATTAGAAAATGGGAAATACAAACACAATTTGATAATACCCCACTCTTGTTCCTGAAGCTTCTCCAACATTTCAAAACACTAATCTATTTCTGTCAATGCAGTTTATTTAAAAAACCACTCATTCTAGTACTTTGTTATGTTCAGTTTTCATACAGTCATATTTCTCAAATTATTTATGAGTATTTTCTTCTCATTAAACTAAACTTTAGAAGGTAGGAATTAAATCATATCCTTAAAAAACCCTATATTCTTATGATGAACTTTTCACTGAAAACCAACATTAATTTAAGGGTAATTTTCTGTTGGGATGTGATCTGAGAAGCAATAAGATTCTCTCTCTGTTCTACCCAACCAGAATCAATAGTCCTGCCACAACACCCAAATTTCCCACATCAGACAGATATTCATTTGAGTCTGTTGATAAAGAGTACATTTGTTCTTAAGGAATAATTATTCACCATTTCTATATCTAGAGCAATAATCCAGTTTACCCATAAAGATCCAGTATTGATGAGAAGAAAGATGAGGAAGAAAGAACAGGTAACTCTCATAATATAAAAACTGCCATTGTGGCACTAGGATGCTTAGAATTTAGGGAATGAATTACACAGGGAAGTATGAATGTCTTACTAAGGACAAAATTCTCCAAAACAAACTCTATTTCAAAACTTTGTCCAACAAAGATAAAAAGAAAATACTTTAAGCAGACTTAAAAAAAAGTAGTAAACAGTATTTTTAAGTGACTAATACATAGAAAAAAGGGTTTCTCTTTTAGACTTATACCTAATATTTTGATTTGAAGTGTAATCAACAATATAAAATCCAGATGTACCTATATTTAACTGGACCTCTTAATAACAAATGATCTGAATTTTTGGGATGGCTACTCATACAGTTATTCTATTTTTTAATATTTTCTTACTTCTCTGACATAGAAAGCTTGCTAGTTTGTTGCTTGTAGTTGCTGGTTATTTCATTTCGCACTCGTTGGACAAGCTCCTCATCCACAGAAAATTCCACTGCTCTGTGAATCACATTCAGCCACCAAGGAGAATTAGAATAAATCTGCAAAAAAAGACAACAGCTGATGAATTAATATTGCTGTAGTATTTACTATATTTCTATCCCTTGGAAAATTCAAAGGTAGGAATAAATGCTACTCTAAAGGGAATTATAATAGTGGTGAGTCAAGTACACATTTTTTATAGACAATGGGTGAGTACAACTTTTCCATAATATAATTAAAGAGAACACCTGTTTTCTGACTACTTTAGATGAATGAGAATTTCTTGTGCAGACTTATATATTTCCTCCTTATATTTGAAAAGGTAACAGGTTTCTTTCTTAATATAAAGATATGCTAATACTCAACTAATTAAACTAGATTCTATTCAACAGTCCATAACAATTAACAAAATTATATGCCTGAATATTAAATAATTAATGCAATTAGAAAGAATAAAATGTGGAGTAATTGGTAAATATAAAAAAAGAGTATATTCTGTATAGCCTCCTCTTTAGACTTTGCTACCAATTTCATAAGAGGGAAATTTTAGGAATGACAAATGGCTTATATTAATAAGAGAAACACCCGTGGTTCTAATGTTCTGACATCTTAAAAGAAAAAATTTTGGTAACATAAACATCTAAGAGTAGAAGAAGATTATAAAAGTCTTTATCTTCTTTAAAAAATATACCCAAGGTAAAATAAACCCATTACAGCTTAAAAGAAATAAAAAAGGATAACTCCAAAATAAGTGATTCATCTATGCATCTATTCATTCAATTAGTAAACATTGCTAACAGCAAATAAACTTTTATTGTGGGACAGGCACCATATTAGGGACTTAGAATTCCAACATGACTATAAAGTTCAAGTGTCTCCCCACAGCAAAAGCCAAAATGCTGTGTCAAGACACACATAAGAAAGTCAATCTGGAGACATACCTTTCTTTGAAGCTCACGTATGGTCTGCTGCACGGGCAACAAAGCTTGGTGTGCTTCAGCAACCTCAGTGTTACACTTGCTCATATAATGCTCCCTCAGCTGTCTGGCCTGTGTTAAAACAGCAAATAGTATAAACTTTCACTCCGGATCTAGAAAATAGGTGAATATGGTGTTTCAAGAACAATGTGGCTCTATTAGAGGCCTGGTGTATGAATTCATGCATGGGTGGGGTCCCTTGGAATGGCCAATGACTGGAGTCAAACTGAGGGGTCTGGCCTGCCAGGGGAAGGGACCGCAGGAGGTTGGCTGGCTGGAGGGAGGGACCACAGAGGTTGGTCAGCTGCCCTCCCTCCATCAGGGCCAATGGGGGGGAGGGTGGCTGGCTAAGGGAAGGGGCCACAGGAGGTTGGCCCCAGAAGCAAGCTAACCAATGGCAATTCTGTGAGGAATCAGGTTCCCTCCTCCCTCCTGTCTGGGTCTGGGGTACAGGTGAAACAGATTCGGTGCTGTCAGGGCCCCTGCAGCAAGGTCTGGGTCAGTGCAAGTCACAGCGACCAGCCAGTCATCTGGTCGTTCTGGTCATTCAGTTATAATGGTCGATTAGGCAGATAGATAGATAGATAGATAGACAGTTAAATATTTAAAGGTACTTAACTCATTTTAAGCATAAAACTCTACAAGTACACTGTAGAGAACATAAAAGCTATGACAGAAATTCTTGAGATATATATTCAAGAGAACACCTTTAAATTAAATCACAAAATTCAGGAAATCCCACAGGTTTGCTCCCAAAATTTTACCAACTTCTTAATTAAAAAAAAAAAAGGGGGGGGGGGATAAAGAATAATATTTAAAATTATGAGGTGAAACAAGGATACCTTTCAGAATCTCTTATCTGACTGATTTTAACTTCTTGGAATTTCCTTCAGTTGAGAAATAATACTTGAGAATATGCACCAACACGGGTGTTATAGATTGACTTGTGCTTCCCCAAAGTACATATGGTGAAGCCCTAATCCCCAATGTGACCACATTTGGAGATGGGGCCTTCAAAGGAGGCGATTAAATGTGTAAATGTGGTTAAATAAGACCATAAGGGGAAAGCCCTAGTCCAATATGACTGGTCTCTTTAAAAGAAAAGACAATAGGGATGCAAACAAAGGAAAGGCCAGGTAGGGACACAGTGAGAGGGCATCCATGTACCAGTCAAGGGGAGTCCTCCAGAGAAACCAACACTGCTGACAGATCTTAGGCTACCAGACTGCAGAACTGTGAGAAATAAATTTCTGTTGTTTAACCCTCACAGTCTGTGGTATTTTGTTACGGCAATCCTAGTAAATGAAACAAGGGTCTAAAATCTCTTTGCCTTTCAACTTAAGGAGGATCACATAATTTACAAGCAGTAGAAATACTGAACAAATAGATTCTTATAGACTAGATAAAACTAGACCACTTTTGACTTAAAAAAAAAGTCAATTTCGTGAGGTTTGACTAAACAAATACACCTCTCTGGAAAAGGCATTGCTCCCATTACTTCATTTAGAAAAGGAGGAAGTTGAAGTAGATGATTTATTTCTTAGATCATGTCCAGATTTGAAATACTCTGCCTTCACATTCTATGTGAGTTAGGCAAAAGTGATAATACATGGAAATGAACCCTCCTTCTCATGGTGTATTTTTCCATTTCCTCTCACAAACTTCTAATTAATTTCTATTAAAATGCATTGACTATAATTAGTTGGTCATTAAAGCTAATAGAATGGACTATCTCCCAGAGTTGCCTGTGACTAAAGGCAGTTAAACAGAGTGACTAATTATATGCAAAGATTAGATGCCTGAAATGGGAATGAAATTTCACTTGAAAATTTCTAACACGTAGACTGCCATCTAACATTAAGAAAGGGCTAAACATACTTATACAATTTCATTTTGCATCTCATTGATTCAAATGCAGGCTCTGCTGATAGGTTCAATCCATTTCAAACACATCTACTACTCTTTAGATTTAAGCTTTGCCATCTTTGACCTTTAGAAGGCAAAAACCCATGGGCAAATTAGCATAATAAACTTACTAACAATTTATAGTTAATTTATAATATCACTCTTTTCAGAGAGTCAATACTCATTGCAGAGAGAACTTCTATGAGAAATACCACTGAAATGTGAATTTACTGTCATAAATAATAAACTGAAGGGTAGTGAAAGTATACAACTTACTATCATTAGTAACTACGTTTTTTAAAAATCTGTCATGAGATCAACATTAAATTTGATGTTTATTTACATTTTGTGCTTTGACTATCAACAACCAAGTTTACGACAAGTGGTTGCCCTATAGCTGCAAGCAGATCAGCAGAGAACTAAAATACTATGGAGTATTGTCTTTTTCTGTCATCCAAAATCATCATAGTTAAGTTAGAAATGTAAAAGCAGCAGAAAAACACGATTACCTTTATTTAAACTTTGTATGCCCTATGAATTATGAATTAGGTGGAGCATGAAATCTGAAAAAAAAAATTCTTTAACAGAAAGGATGAAAAGTAATAATTACCTCTTCCTCAAGTCTGCCATCTCGTAAGGTAGGAGGTATCCCTGGATGCTTGTCTGCCAACAATTCCATCAAATTATGAGTTGCATGAAGTCTCTACAAACACACAAAAGGCAGTAATTATGATAGCAAATGCAGAAAACTCTAGGGGGAGAACCTACTGTTCATATGGCATGCAGAGTACTAATACCACATAAACATATCACTGATTTGAGTACTGACTTTGTCAGAGAAAACCGAAGTCAGTTTTATGGTAAATGTCTTAATTCACAATGTCAAAAATTTTCTTCAATTAAAAATCTAGTCTTATGAAATATGTCTATATATTTAGCAGAATATATAATATAGGTGTATTTTTTCCTGTTATATATGCATTTGCCTATAAGGGGAACAATGAGTATGCCAAATAAGTTAAATAAATAAAAAGACAGACTGCACAGACTTGGTTCTTCTTCTGGGAAATGAGTCTGGATGAGCCTAGCAATTAGATTATGATACAATTAGGGATAATGAAATACATAAGAAAACAGGCCTATGACCTAGACATGTTAAACTTAAGGGCTGAATAAGGAGGAGAGCTGGAGGTGAAGATGGTATAGTAAAACTCTATCTTATTATCTCTGTATTTAATATAAGCCAGACTTCTCACTGTGACATTGAGTCTGCAACTGGCTTGAGTTAAGGGCTATGAGAAAAAACAAAGTGGAAGTAATTTCTATTTCTTAATTTGGAAAGACAGGTAAGGATTAAAGGATCAGGAGAATGTTTTTTTTTTATAAGATTTGACTTGGTGCCAGTGATTTGAGACCTACAAATGTTACTCTGACTCATAATTCTGAGCCATGGTATAGATCTTTGTAGAATTGACCTTTGAAGAGTAATCTCAACTGTTTTAGGTCTTTTCAACATGGCTTCATAGGTAATACAGTCAGAAACACTATCAGATTTAATAACAAATGTGTCAACACCAGAGAAACAAAGCAGTAGAAACTTGGCTCCTCTGGTCTATGTGTGCTTGTGGAAGAAGATTTCCAGTGCGTTCTGTACAAGGTAGTGGAATGGGTTGGGAGAAATACTTGCCTCTCTCCATCCCTTACACCTTTTATCCGAAGGGAACAGAGTGCTGGACAGAGCAGAATATTCAATGGGCCATGCTTCCCACAAGGTGGGTTTTTATGCCCAAAAGGAAGAACCAGGCTGGTTGTTTACTCTTGAACTTAGGTATCTGGACTTATCTGTCTTGTCCACTCTTGTACTTTTGTTTCCTTTATTCAGGACCATGATACCTTTGCATTTACTCCTTCTCCCAAGAGGCAAACACATTCGCTTAAGGTCCAGGGCCTGCCTTAGGCACTCCTTAACCATGCAGAATATAAGCAGACTTGTACTTAATTTTCCCTCTTCTTCTCTTCCCCCCAAACACTACTACCGGCTCAAACACATGTGAAACTGTAGGTTCCGGAGTCTCGATTGTGAATGATAAAGAATCTCAGCAGGGACTCAAGCCTAAACTTACCAAGGTTAATAAAAGTGGTCCTTACTCACCATTCTGCTAGAGAGCCTTGCCTATTTTAAATCCACTGGACAGAATCAAGAATGGGAAGAGATTTAATACTTAAATGTTATAATTCAAATATCCAAGTTTCCCTCAAAGATCTCCAAAAATCAAATTAGAAGATCATTGAATAGATTTTATTATTACTTAGTTCTACTTCTGAGTTTTAACTCATTTTCTTTACTTTTTGGTGAAAACCACATAGAGAAATATGTTGATGGTCACATGCAAACGTGATAAAACTGACCTCATTCTTTGAGGTACAAATAATTCAAGCTTTTTTTCTAATGTAGATAGATTTAGTTAGCCAGTCTTATGCCAATATCATCCTGAATATATGGAACAGTAGTGATTCTCAAAGTTGCATGTACAGTCAGCTCTCCATATCTGCAGGTTTCAAATTTGCACATGCAACCAAACATGAATAAAAAATATTCAGAAAAAACAATCCCAGAAAATTCTAAAATGCAAAACTTGAATTTGGTGCACACTGCACTGAGCATTATGCTGAACCTACACAAATGATGTGATGTGGAGGCACATGGCACTGTAGCCTACATGTAAATACAGGTGATATGCAAAACTATGTCATTTCATTAAAGGGACTCGAGCATTTGCAGGTTTTGGTATAACTGATTTTCGTGCATGTGTTTTTGTGTGTCCTGGAACCAATTCCCTGAGGACACTGAGGGAGAACTATATATGCAAATCATCTTGGGTGCTTACTGAATCCCAAGCTTAATCCCCAAAGATTATGACAAAGTCCACTTGTTACTCTTCATCTTAAATATTCAGAAAAATTATTTTGTAAAAATACAGATCAAATATTGATTTGAAACTATTTAGCTTTACTTACTTGGAGTGAATCAGTTTTGAGCTTTCCTTTGTGTTCCTCAGATGAACGCAACACCTCTCTGTACAGTTCTGCTGCCAATGCATACTCACCTGCAGCATTAAAATGTATTTAAAGTATAACAAAGTCATATTTAGCTTCCAATATGATGTTTACATTTAGAAATGTCTGTAAAAATATAACTTAGTCATTAAAAAACACTATTTTTTAAAAAAGGAATTTGATTGGGTGTTAGCATGATTACCCCAGTAAAAAAGCTGATGATGGGTCTTTTCAACATGGCTTCATAAGTAATACAGTCTTTTTTGTGTGTGTGTTTTAATTTCCCAGAATAGAAAACCAGTCAAATGTTTTGAAACTATACTGAAAAACAAACTGGATTAACTGTTAATTTAGACAATTTTCCTCTCATTGAAGTTAGAGAGTACCATTTAATAGGCATATGATGTTTGAAATTAGGACAACTTTGGAGTGATTATAGGTATTTAAAAACAAACATTCAAAAATGCTATGACCAATCAACACATATTTCTCAGAAAAATAATATACTCTTCTTGATAAGTATTATTCTCCTTGGTGGCCAAAATAATTTGTGATTAAAAATTACATTTCAAAAACTTAAGAGATTCTTCTTTCCATTTTTGTCTACACAAATCATCAGCAGTCTGAGATCTATACTGTTTTATATTGTTCATTAGCAGCTCATTCAAATAAAATAATTTAAAAAGTATTAAAAGTATAGGTTGGCAAACTTTGGCCCATGGGTCATACCTGATCTTCGTACATAGGAACCATGAGCTAGGAATTGTTTTACATTTTCAAATAGTTGAACAAAATTCAAAAGAAGAATACTTGGTGAGATGTAAAAATTATTTGAAATTGCCCAGACGGTATGGCTCAGTGGTTTCCAGGCACAGCTGGATTCTAGGTCAGGGCACCTGTCCGGGTTGTGGGCTCGATACCTAGTAGGAAGCATGCAGGAGGCAGATATCTGATCTATGTTTTTATCTCTCTATCCCTCCCTAAAAATCAATTAAAAATACTAAAAAAAATTATGTGAAAGTAAATTTCAGGGTCCATGCATAAAGTTTTATTGAATCTCAGTCATGCTCATTTGTTCACGGCTGCTTTTGTGCTGTAACACTAGGCTGAGCAACTGCAATAGATCTATCTTACAAAGCCTAAAATATTCATTTTCTGGTTCTTTCAGAAAAAGTTTGATGACACCTCAATGAAAGGAGAGCTGAAACATTTTTAATGGCATGAATAATGAAACCTATCTTCTTTGCTGCCTAGGGAAAAACTTTAAACTGATAATTTATAAATATAATTAAAATAAAAATCTAAAAGTGGCAAAATCATAAAATACAAAAAATGGCAGGGATATTCTAGTTTTAGTTTATTGAGAGGGGAAAAAAAGCTTTTTCTTCATGATCATTACATACATTTGCTTTTTAAACTTCAACTTAGTTTTATTAACATCATAAATTTAGGATTTTGTTCAGTGCCTGAGTTTACTCTTTCTCTCTCTCTTTTTTTCTCTCTCCCAAATTTGTAAATTTTGTTCTTTTTCTGTTTTGTTAATGCTAATTATATGTAACTATAAATATATATTTTTATTGTAGCCTATACATACCATAAAAGTCACCATTTCAACCATTTTTAAATGTGCAGTTCAGTGGCATTAAGTAGTCACACTACTGTGCAAAACATTTGCTTTTATACAATTGCTTTATATGGAGTTCTACCAGTTCCTAATACAAAGCTTTCTAAAGATATATTTTCATACTACTTTACAGTCAGCCAATTTTTAATACTTTGGTAACAAATATTATTTTTACAATAATAAAATCATATTGTAATGTAGGAGCAATACTCATTACAGTAACACAAGGAGACCTTTTTTTTAGTTTTGAAGACTCTTGTGAAGCTTTGCAGAAGACATAGATTCTATTAGCATTTACACTATCATTTGTAGAGAATAATTCACTAGTCAATTCTCCTTTCATAATTAATATAGCTTTTAAAGGAGGTGTAATGACTAACTTATAATGTAAGCAGTTGATTATGAACTATTCATTATATCTATTTTTTGTTTGTTTTTCTATATCCTCACTAGAGGATATATATTTTTTCCCATTGACTTTTCAGAGAGTGAAAGGGAGGGAGGAGGAGGAAGAAAGAGAAACATCGACGTGAGAGACACAGTGATTGTTTGCCTTCCACACACACCCCGCCCAGGGCTAAGGATCGAACCTGCAACCTACATATTTACCTATGACTGGGAATCAAACCCAAGACCCTTTGGTCCACTCTAACCACTGAGCATAACCAACCGGGGATATATTATCTATTTTTTAGGTTTATTAAAAAAGACACTTTCTTGGGAAGACACAAATTATGCATATTCAATAAGTTATACAATTTTAAGTCAAACTTGGAAATACCCACTCCTTGCCACTTGATGGCAGTAACAATTCCAAGTAAAGTCTACTGCAGTTGATATTGGCAACCTAATTTTCTCCAAAAAATATGTGCAGAAAACACATGGCACAAAATTAGAATACCATGTTTTTAATACCATAATCAGTGAGGAGTTAGAATATGTATTGTGTATCATAACCCCTGTGGAGTTTGAAATAAATTTTATATCTCCATTGTCTGGTCTCTAGATTGGAAGACTTTAAATTAAGTATATAATATTATTTTAAAAATGTATATTGTTTAACATAGTATTGTGAGGTTAAGCAATGGAAGCAAAAAGCAGTAAATCCATCCCAGTAAATTTATAATTACAATTAAGCCTAGACATATCCTTTACTAATGGACTTCCTGATAGGAATTCCTTTTAACAACCAGCAATACTTTCCATCTATGGAAGACCAAGAACTACAGTGGGAATGCAGTAGATACTATCTGAAAAGAGCAGTGATATACTCCTCTTATGCCACAGCATGCTATCTGCCACACAGGAACCAACTATATGCTGATCCTGCCAGAGTGTTAATTTTTTGAAATAATCAGATAAAAACAACTTTTTCCCAATGCCCATATCATGTATAACCTTACAGTAAGGAAAGGAAGCCAATAAATCTGAAAAGGAGACTAAAAAATAGGACAAGTAAAGAAATTCATTAATTGTCTCAAGCTCTGTAATAACAATGTAGAATAAAATCAGAAATGCAGTTTTAGAATCTAGAGGAGAAATCTGAATGTTATTTTTATTATTGTGACAACCTACAAGTAATATACTACTCCATTGTAGAAATTTTGATGGTGGTTTTTAACCTACTATATATATCATAATACTGAGGTTTATAAACATCTATTTGATAAAGAAATGGAAATAATATAATAAAAACATTAAATATTTGGTTTGAAATTCAAAATTACAGGGCAAATTCTCTGCTACTTATTAGGTATAATCTTGACAAAAAAAAACTAAGCCTTCTGAATTCCAGTTTTCTCATACAAAATAGGAATAAAAATATCCCAATCTTAGCTAATTATGAAGAAAAAATGGAATATATACATGAAAGTGTTATATATAATATAAATTGGTTGTAAAATCTGACCATTCCTTAGGTATGATGCTGAATTTAATTACTCAAATATTTTTTTAATTTAACTTATTTTTTACTGATTTTATGGGTAAGGGGAGAGAGAGAGAGAAATAGAGATAGAGATACACATCAATGTGAGGGAGAAACATCGATCGGTTGTCTCCTGCATACACCCTGACCAGAGATCAAACTTGCAAGTTGGGCGTGCATACTGACGGGGAATAGAACTCACTATCTTTTGGTGTATGGGATGATGCTCCAACTAACTGAGCCATACTGCCAGGATGACCAAAATATTTAAACAGTATACTTATTATCATGTATTTTAAAGACCAAGCACACATATTTTTCATCTGTAATAGTCATAATTATTCCACTCCATTAATTTGGGACTGTAAGAAACTGGCATTAAATATGAAATATAACTTTCCAACTTTTGTCAGATTATTTTTAAGGCAAAATAATCAAAAGTTTAATTAGAAAATAATTTCTATTAAAAAGTTTCTTTACTTAGTTGTTCACTTTGGATTATAAAGCACAGACCATTTTAGATTTTAGTCTGAAGCCTGGAGTGCTACATAATCACAGGCACACTTAGCAACTGAGATGGCAATGATGATAGGGTGATTATTAAGAATTATTAGAGCAAATCCAAACTTGCTAGCTAAATTGCCTATTTCCTGGGGAATGTCCAAAGGGAAGATTTGCTCAAAAAGGCACATGTGTTACACTTAGTTTATCAAGTGCATGTGATAACATGCCCTTTTCTCCTATTACTAGTAATTAATAAAATCTGCACTGTGAGCAGGCTGAAAGTGGTGAAAATCTGAGGTCACTTCATATTACCATAATCAGTAACAGCATTCCTTACCTATATGTTTGGATAAAGTTTTCAATGTGCTTTCACACTGCACATTAAGAACAATACTTCAAGGCACAAGGTATTAGCAATACTTTTTGGCAAGGAAATAGATTCAGAAACCTTGAATCATGTACTCAAGTTCATAAGGTCTACAACTATCTATAACAATCTATAATAATAAGAGCAAAATATGCTAATTATACCGGACAGCTGAACGACCTTCTGGTGTCCTTCTGGACGAAGTCGGGGCTGTGAGGGCCCAGCTCCTTTCAAGAGTTTCGTGCATTGGACCTCTAGTAGCAAATAAGAAGCCTCATCTTTTTCAGTTCTTGCCTAGAGCTACTTCTACTTAGCACCTGTGAGTCTTTCTAACAGTATTCAGGATTATAACAGACTCTTTCTGTTCTTGTTCTGTTATGCTGAAGAATTAATAACTAATTACAGGCCACTCCATTTAGAGAGGCTTTGAACATTGCCTTGTATTCCACAAAAGCACAAGTTTTTCTAGGCAACTGATTTCTTTAAAGTTTTATAAGATAAAAGAGAATAATGATAATTTTTCTCCATGACTGTGTAGCCAAGTAGACTAATGGATTGGTAATCTTTGTGGGATGGGAAGGCTGAAGGAACTGAAATTTATCATGAAATGCCTTTCCAACTCTAAATATCTTTCCAGCTCTAAAACTGTAATAATGAATTAACTTCATAGGTTTTGTGAGGAATGTAGAAATAAAAATTTTCCTAAATTTTCAAAGTACCTAAAGCTATATATTATTTCACCATTATGAAATACTGAATGACTTTAAGGACTATATTTTATTTAGTTTTGGGGAGAATGAAATAAAATTTTCTAAACCATAGTTATTAGAGGAGGTTTTAAAAGTAACTTTAAAAAGGCTACATTTATATCAGTACTTTCCCCATTACTACTAGAAAGCCCCTAAGCATCACTACAGTTTATTATAAAGGCTACAAAACTATATAATCTTATTGTATTACAAATGCAATAATAGACTGAAGTAGTTACTGAAAAGAACACTCAATGGTTCATTCAAGTTGCAAAAAGGTAACACTTGAGTTCAGACAGAAAAGTTAGCATGAGGAAGAGAGAGATAACAAAGCAATCACCTTCTACCTTTAATGATGTGGATGCCTGCTAAGCCATTGAGAGCACAAACTAATTGCCGATGTGCTTCTTCACATTCAGTTCCACATTTCTTCTGTAGGGATGTCAGAAGCTCTTCCATTGTCATGGTGCTACAAGAAAAGTCAAACTGTTTAGAACTTGAAAGAAAATCCTAGGTGAGAGTATCATATTGCATAAGATCATCAGACATTTACAGTCTTTGTGGGATCTTCAGCATCTTTCTTTTCACCCCCACTTTTATCACTATCACTTTTAACTTAATTACTGTTGTCCCCATTTATCCATGGGGATTCACTCCAGGACCCACAAAAGATGCCTAAAACTAGAGACAGTACCAATCCTATAAACTGAAAAAAATACAAAAACAAATGCCTTTTATATTTGGAGTGAAGCAAGAAAAAAAAAACAAACCAAAATTCTCCACAAGAGTCCTAATTTGAAAAGAGATGTTAAAAATCATAAAAATAATTTGAAGATGTGATTTTCTTCCACAAATGAAGTTTCATACCAAGGAAAATGACCACTTGTTAAAATAATTGACAACTCAGTGACAAGGACATGAAACTGTGGGTTAGGAAGCTAATATACACTAATAAGAGAGAAAAATGCAAATTGACCATACCTCCGTGACGCCCACCAGCCAACCAGGAGTATGCAAATTAACCCAACAAAGATGGCGGGTTAATTTGCATACACAGGTGCTGAGCAGCGAGGGGTGGGGCAGGACGAAGGCCATCTGCATAGACCAGCCACTCTAGGCCTCTGGTTAGCATGGGAAGGCAGCTCTGGGCTGGAGAGCAAAGGCGGCTCCAGACAGAATACAAGTGGTACTGGCAGCCAGGGGAAGGAAGGCCCATTCTTGCATGAATCTTTATGCAAGGGGCCTCAAGTTGCTTAAATATTGTGTATTATCACTATACTAGAGTCCCGGTGCACGGATTCGTGCACTGATGGGGTCCCTTGGCATGGCCTGTGGGGACTGGCCAAAACCAGCAGTGTAACATGCCTGCCACTCCTGCTTATCCTGGCCCCACTGTGCCTGCCGTGGGGTCATGCCCAGTTAGTCCTAGTCAGGAGAGGCTCACGCTGCTACAGTGGCGCTTGCCAGCCATGAGCCCTGTGTCTGGTGCCCACTGGTCAGCTGAGCAGCACTCTCATTGTGGGAGTGTACTGACCACCAGGGGGCAGCTCCGGCATTGAGCGTCTGCCCCCTGGTGGTCAGTGCATGTCAAAGTGACTGGTGGACTGGTCATTCGATCGTTAGGTTGCTAAGGCATATATAAACATACATATACACGCGCACGCGCGTGCACACACACACACACACACATACACACACACACATATTATGATCTATCTATACTAATAAAAGAGAAAAATGCAAATTGGCCTTCGTGATGCCCACCAGCCAACCAGGAGTGAGTATGCATATTAACCCAACAAAGATGGTGGCTTAATTTGCATACACAGGCGCCCAAGCGGGTGGGGGTGGAATGCGACGACACAGGTGTTCTGCACTGCCCCAGCAGCTCTGGGCCTCTGGGCAGCATGGGAAGGTGGAAAAGCAGCTCTGACCAGAGAGAAGGCGATGCTGGCAGCCAGGGAAAGGAAGGCCCATTCTTGCATGAATCTTTGTGCATCAGGCCTCTAGTGTGTGAGTGTGTGTGTGTGTCTGTGTGTGAGTGTGCGCGCACGCGCATGGAGTATATAGACTAGAGGCCCAGTGCATGGATTCATGCATCGGTGGGATCTCTCGACCTGCACTCCCCCTTGAGGAATGTTGGAGAGCCGGTTTTGGAGAGCCGGTTTTGGCCCGATCCCTGCAGGCCAGTTGGAGGGACCCTGCTGGTGCACAAATACATGCACCAGGCCTCTAGTATGCATATAAGATCTTTGGTTAATCTCTCCCCCTCCCTCCTTCCCTGAGATTCATCATTCTGTTCCATGTTTCCATGTCTGTGTATTGAGTGTCTTCCCCCTGGTGGTCAGTGTGCATTGAAGCTACTGATCAAATGGTCACTTAGGATTTTATATATATAGATTCTTAGTTGTAGTGGAAGAAAACTGATTAAAATTAAACCTTTTCTGGAGTGGCAGGAACTCTCCACGAACAGCCTGTGGGTGACAGCAGGCCTGCCGGAGTCTCAGCAGTGGGTACAGGATGGAGGTGACAGTCCTTCGGTCCAAGCTGCTGAGCTTCAGAGCCCAGTCAGAAATCTTCCTGAGTTTGACTATGGCATCCTGGCAGCATACCTCATGCTGACGGTGATAGAAATGTCTTTCCACTGGAGAAAAGTGGAGCCAGTGGGTTTCTTCTGTCTGAGGAGGTATCTGAATCTGTAGAGAGAGAGAAAAAAATTCTTTCACCTGAAAATTTAACTGTCCAGTCCATCTCTCTTTTTTTTCCTTTTAATAGCCTTCATTAATAAAACTTATTGTACTGACTTGGTCAATCACATCTTTCTTTGCAGACCTCCACAGAATCTTGGCAATAAAGCTGTAGAGGGGCTGAGGATTCTTCCTGCAGTAAGGGTGGTAGAGAAGTCGAACCCACCAGTGCTTGACACAGAAAGGTTCAACACCAAGAAAGACCACTAGCCCGAAAAGATCTGAAAAGACAAAAAGAAAAGAGCACACTGAGAATAACTGCTCCTGTATTTCTTCATAGCAGTTGTTAGAAACTGCCCAAATTGTGGGTGTCATAACTGCAGGAGTATTACCAGCAACTAGTCGGTAGAAGCTAAATATCCTTAAATGTAGAGAATGAAAAAGAATTATTTGGCCCAAAATGTCAATGAACCAAAGTTTGAAAAATGCTAGTCTAACATACACACACACACACACACACACACACACACACACAAACAAACAAAAAACAAATGAGACTTCCACTTTCAAATACGACATAGTAAATCACAGCAGGCTAACACTCCCACTGTAACAACTACAAAAAGAATAGACATCACAAGAATCAGAGTATTAAATATATCAGAGAGGAAGCAAAGAGGAAAAAAACTAAAATTCCAGAAAGTTTTGGAAAGCCTTTTTAAGTTAAGTTGGGCAGGAAGAAACTTTTGGGTGTGATTATCTTGATTGTGAAAATAGATTCATGGGTATATATGTATATTTAAAATTTCCAAATTTTACATGTTAAATATTTACAGCTTTATTATATGTCATTACTACTTAATGAAGCTGTTTTTAAAAACATTACTCAAGAATTTGCTGAATGGTAAAAAGTGCTCAAAATATCTGCCAACCTCTCACATATTAAAAGTAACCTATCCAGGAAACAGAAATTTTTGCTCATATTATTTTAACACTAAAATCAGAAAAAAGTAACTGAGAGTCTTTCTTTTTTCAGTACATCTCAGCTAACTTTTGGGCTGAATGAGATCTCAGAAACACCTAAATAACTACAATTTGGGCAGTTTCCAAATGTAAGCACAGACCACTAAATCTGGCCTTTAAGTTATCCTGATATTATTTGATAAATATGTACTTTAATGTAACCTACTAAAATTATTCAAGTATTTAATCATGTACTTACTAGAGGCCCGGTGCACGAAATTTGTGCACTGGGGTGTGTGTCCCTCAGCCCAGCCTGTACCCTCTCTAATCTGGGACCCCTTGAGGGATGTCCAACTACTGGGATTGGGCCTAAATAGGCAGTTGGACATCCCTCTCACAATCAGGACTGCTGGCTCCCAACTGTTTGCCTACCTGCCTGCCATCCTGATTGCCCCTAACCGCTTCTGCCTGCCAGCCTGAAAACCCCCTAACCACTCCCCTGCTAGCCTGATTGCCCCTAACTGCTCTCTCCTACAGACCTGATCCCTCTCAACTGCCCTTCCCTGGAGGCCTGGGTCCCCCCAACTGGCTTCCCCTGCAGGCCTGGTCCCCCCCAACTGCTCTCCCCTGCAGGCCTGGGTCTTCCCCAACTTCCCTTCCCTGCAGGCCCGGTTGTCTCCAACTTCCCTCTCTGCTGGCATGGTCACCCCTAACTGCCCTCCCCTGCAAGCCTAGTCCCTCCCAACTGCACTCCCCTGTTGGCCTAATTGCCCACAACAGCCTTTCCTTGCAGGTCTAGTCCCTCCCAACTGCCCACCCTGCTGGCCATCTTGTTGTCCACATAGGGGCAGCCATCTTGTGTGTTTGGAGTGATGGTCAATTTACATGTTACTCTTTTATTATATAGTATAAAATCTCCCCACACCAGTGGTTGGCAAACTCATTAGTTAACAGAGCCAAATATCAACAGTACAATGATTGAAATTTCTTTTGAGAACCAAATTTTTTAAACTCAAACTCCTTCTAATGCCACTTCTTCAAAATAGACTTGCTCAGGCCATGGTATTTTGTGGAAGAGCCACACTCAAGGGGCCAAAGAGCCGCATGTGGCTTGCAAGCCGCAGTTTGCTGACCACTGCCCTAGACTATGTTTTCCTTCCTAAAAACAATTACTGAAAGCAGACTGTTTTTAAGTCACAATAATGGATGTTGATATTTTTAGTTTAGCAGTGATAAGTTATCTTGATGCAAACAAACAATATACAATAACTTAAATTTTCATAAAGATAAGTTTTGAGGGTGAATATCAGAGGACTCTTAGAATATTTATATTTTACAATTTAACTACATTTTAATGAAAGCTTTTTAGGGAACTTCTTATTAAAACAACTTTAAACTTTTAGTTTTAAATATCCACAACTTGAATAAAAGTTTTAAAAATGCAATGTTTGCTCTTTGGAAAAATTAAGTTACATAAATGAATATGTAGTACAAGCATGAGTTATACTGTGTGTGTGTGGGGTGGGGAGGGCGGCGGGAGGAGAAGAACTAGACACAAGCTAAATTTCCAAGAAGAGGAACAATTGAAGGGATAATGGCATAACCACATGGTGTGATATTATACAGCTATTAATATTTTATTACTTTTACAATTAGTAAAATTATAATTTCACTATGTGAATTCAGGCAATAAAAATTATGGTCCTATTTTTATAGATACAGTCAATTAAAATAAATTCTCTCTCCCTCTCTCTCTCCTTCTCTCTCTCATCAGGTTCTTTCTGTTTTCTACCTACTACTTTGGAACTCTAAGTTCAATTTGTACCTATATTTCCACTGTGTAGGCATGCACAATGACTGTTCAACTTAGGACAATGGGACTACTCACTATATAGCGATCCTCATATCTATAATCAAAAATCACCCAATTCAATTTAAAAACATAAATGCTTTGTAACTATAGGAGTCAAATATAAATATATATAACCATGTAAGTAAGGATTTCAGCAAAGGTTAAATATAATAACTTTCTCTTTAAAAAATTAAGCTTTTCAAATATATGCAGTATGTGAGAAAACTATGTATTACCCTCCAGTCCTCTCTGTACTGGAGTGCCACTGATGCACCAGCGATTAATCCCACTCAAGCGCTGAGCCATTTCTGCAGCCTGATAAGAGAGAAATATGCAATAAAAAAGAAAAGAAAAAATAACCACAAGAAAAATACAGAAGTCAGGAATGTTTACTCATGAATCATGGGAATCTACACTTTGGGTCAGAAGCACTTACTTCTATTTAGCAGTTACCATACTCCATGTTGACTTTCCTATTCAATGGGCCAAATTACAATATAGTGGTTTTCATTAGCAGGATGCCACATGTCCTGTCCTAGCCCCCACAAAAGGAAGGGTAGTTCAATTACATGTAGAATGAAAAGGCTCTCTGAATGACTGATACACCCTCACCCCATCCTTCAGTGAATCACAGTACTAAGATAAGTACATTAAAAAATTCAGGACAGGTTATAGGTTAGCCAAAGACAAGAATAAAGACATGTGACAAAGGATGAATCAAAATTCTATCTTCTAAAGTAGCATTTCCATTACTATTTTATCTCTCTGATAAAAAACTACCAAAGTCAATTTTGGTACAAAGCTATCAGAGCCTATATGATAAGCTTTCCAATTAGCAGACATGCTTACAAAAGTCTCAGTTTGCTTTTATCTTCATCACACATAAACTGCCATCTTATTAAAATATACATGGGCACTGAATACAGAGCAATGATTCAAAAAAATTCCTAAGGCTTATGCAGTTTACAGCATAAGAGAAAAGCAAATGTAAGAGTATTTAAAAGCAAACTTCTGGCTAATATCAACACTGTGGTTAATTAATTACATTTGAATTATTAAATCTTCTATGGACAGCTTCTCCCAAACCCTTCCTCCATCCCAATCTCTTCCTCAGCTCTCAAAAAATCTGCAGAAACGCTCACTTTTACAGCAGGGCATTCAACCATCTGAGCTTCATCAAGGCAGATCCTCCACCATTCCACAGCTACCAGGGGGCTTGGAATGGCCATATAGCGCTTCTGGTTCCGTAAGCGACGCCCATCCTCACTATTGCTGTGTGGGATATCTACATAATTTAGCTCTGAACGAAGGACATCATAGGTAATGATAACTATATCCTGTTCTGCCAAAAAATGAGGCTGTAAGAAGCCATCTTTCTTCACTCCTTGATATACCTAGAAAATAATCAGCACAGAGAGATAATTGCGGAAAAGCTCTTCAAAGATCATTGAAATAATCATTTACATATCCCTTACAGCACCCTTTCTCCACGTTTAGCACCAAACATGCTTTGAGATACCTTCCATACCTGTCGAGAGAAAAACACATTTTTGTGTGGAAGACTAATAATAGGAGCAATGTGAATAGGAGCAACTTACTACTATAACAGAAGTAAATGTAATAGCATCACAGTGGAAGAACCAACTCCACAGCTGAAAAGGCCAATTCAGAGAGGAGTTAAAATTTTAGGTGGATCTTGAAGAACATTTAGGAGTTCTCAAGGGGAAGGAGAAACAGACATGACATATAGGTAGGCAGATGATATCAACAGCATGTGCAAAAAAGCACAATTATATAAAAAACTAGAAAAGTAAGGATTATTTACTGAGTACTTTTTATATTTCAGACACTGGGCTAAGCTTTATCTACCTTCAACAACAATACTGTTAGTGGCTATTATCATTCCTATCTCACATGTAAGAAACATGAACTAACTTGCTCAAAACTGGTAGAGCCAAGCCCTAAGTGGGTTGCACAGTAGTTAGAGCATTGAGCCTTTCTGAACTGAAGGGTCTTGGGTTCATTTCGGTCAAGGGCACAAACCTTGGTTACAAGCTCAATGCCCATTCTTGTTGGGGCACATTTGGGAGGCAATCAATCGATGTGTCTCTCTCACATTGATGTTTCTCTCTGTCTCTCCGCCCTGTTCCACTCTGTCTAAAAAGCAAACCTCATATGGAAGGCATGGGAGTATGGGGGAGAGATCAACCGAAGGACTTGTATGCATACATATAAACATAACAAAGGATACAGACACTAGGGGGAGTGAGAGCATGAGTGGGGGTGAGGAATGGGAAGCAATGGGGGGATAAGGACACATATGTAATACCATAATCAATAAAGAAAATTAAAATACACAAATAAATAAATAAATAAATAAAAAGTATATATAAAAAAACAATGGAAAAATATTCTTGGGTGAAGATTAACAAAAAAAAAAAAAAAAAAAAAAAGAAAGAAACAAAAATGAACTGGTAAGATGGCATTTAGCTTATTACTGTATTCTCCCTCCATGCCTATGAAAGTGGCGGAAATACAGAAAACATACAATAACATTTGAATGGAAAGAAGAACTGAGTGAAAAAGAACATTAACATTAGTAAACAATAACACTGAATATCCACGTACTACATGCCAACACTATTCAAATAATTTCCCAGTAAGTCTGTGAGAAGATACTATTTTCAGAACTTAGCACAATTCCTGTCATAAAAGGTGCTTGATAAATATTTGGTAAGTGAGTAAATTCCTACTTTACGGTAAGGTAACTGAGGCTTAAGGGGATGACCCTGGAGCTATGAAGTAGCTATTAACATGCAGTGCTGTTTTTGAATTGCATTCTTCTCTGGGTATAAATGCTTATACAAAGACTTTTTCATTTACATGATAAAGAATTTGTTCAAAAGCTTTCATATCTTTCTATTCAAATTCTTTAACTTCTTCACTTCGAATGTGAGAAAAAAGTAGTCTATTCTACTTACTGATCTGAATTTCCTCTTCAAGTTCTGATTTAATATTCTCAATACGTTATTTTTTGGATAAACAATGAAGTGACAAAGATTATAAAAACTATCATAAAGAAGCAAAATTTACACTTTTCTGTCCCTTTAAAGAGCCCAAGTTGCCTTACCAAGACTCGAAGAGATGATGATCTCACATGCCTATTGATTTCATCCACCCACTGATGACATATGGAGCTGGGTGAGATGATCAGAGTTGCCCTAGTTGATACTGGCTCCATTGCAACAAGGCAGTGAGGGCAATAGAAAGGCTTAATCTTCAGATTCTTCTCTTCATAATTCACACATTTTGCATGTTGCCACAGGTGGCATTTCAGGCACTGAACACGAGGCTTACGGTCAATATGGTCAAGTTCACCACATATGCACTCAAAGCGATAATCGGATGAATTATAGGGACTCATAATATTAGAATGTGGCACATCACCATCAGCAGAGTTTAGAGATTCAGTTTGGGTCTCTGCTGCATGTTCTTGCTGGACTTCAAAGACACAGGTACTTGTGGATGTGGTAACATCAGTGATTCCAGAATCACTGGTCGCTGGATCATGATTTAGTGAATTGACATCGATGTCAAGTTGACTTTGTACCTTTTTTGTGGATGGAACAGGCTTTTTCCTCATTTTACTACGATTTCTCCTGGGCTTATAGTAATAATAGTAAGGATTATCATCATCATCAGAGGTGTTTGATGGCAAGTACTCAGAATCTGTGTCCTTGCTCAATGACTTTCTGGATTCTTTCTGAATTTTCCTCGGGCTCCATACTGCCTATGAAAAACATTAATTAATTTATTTCAATAAGCTACATTTCTGAAATTAAATTGGCAACTATGTTGATGGGCTTTACATAAAAATCCTGCTACTCTTTTTCCTGAGGAGAATCACTCCTGGTCAGTGGCTTTCAATTTGCCCTTTCTAAGAAGCCTCCCCAAAGTCTGCAGGTCTAAAAAAATAGCCATACTATATAAGTAAGATATAGAGCAAATAAAAATTAGAAAGATAAAGGGAGCTACTCACACTTTGGTATTAACCTCTTCTCATTTATAGCCTGCCTAAATCAATAAAAGACTAGTAGTTTATAATACATAAATATATAAATGAGGGCAATTATAAAAATTCCAAGTACTAAAATATAGCATTTAAAGAAAGTGAAAAGTTAACTTACTAGTTACTGCAATTAGCAAACAATGCCCTTCTTTCTTTCTCCTTTCTATTTGTGTTCCCTCCTGCAATTATTTATTGAATGTCAATTTTGTTTGAAATTGGGGATATAATTTGAGGAATATTTAGCCTCTGCTTTCAAAGGGGTATGTATGTTGGTAAGAGAGAACAATAAACAATAAGATGATAATGCTATATGAATGTGTAAGAGGGCTGTACTGTGACGAGAAGGCAGGTGCCAGCAACAGCGTCCTAGAAGGGAGGTCAGAGCCAATGTTGAACAGAGGAGTTGAAGCACTTAACAGGGAATGAATGGTATCAATAGAAGGAGATTGTTCTTGTTTTGGTGACAGAAGAATTAGTAAAAGCCAGTTCATTGTAGTCTTCTACCCTGGCAGGGGAAAAACTATTGGAGACTCCCTACTCGAGGAAATGAACTTATTATTTATATGTGTTTTTCACAGTAGTCAAGCTGGGAGCTCCACACTTGGACTTGCTGTCATTAGTCTTCCCTTGATTTATGTTTACAAATTTGTAACTATTTTCTTAAAAGAAAACTAAAATTAATAGCCTCAAAGAAGTTTTATAACAAAATGCAAACATTTTATAAGATGATGACTATGGGAAAAGAAAGATTTATATAAAGATTCAAAATGTATATAAAGAGCTATGCAAATATAAAGTATCGTTAACATTTTAAATATATGGAATAAACTTTTAAACTGCTGACAACAGTATAAAAATAGAGAAGTTAAACTTTATAATGTGCTTAACCAACTAATTTTATAATTCATGCAATAAATATTTGAGTACTTGCTTATAGGCCAAGTAAGGTTTAATGGTAACCAAAATAAAGTTTCTACTCTGATGGAACTTATATTAAGTAAGTAGGAAATGTAAGTTACAGACAAAAGGGATGTTCCTAACCAGTCTGTTATTTATCTTCAGATAGTAAAAGCTTCAGTGTCAAGGTGGGATCCATCAGCTTATTCTGTAAGGCATCATATACAGCTACTTAGAGTAAGTGCTCTGTTACCTGCTTTTTGGTTTTATCATATATATCTTCTTCCTTGTAATTCTTCCCCAATGTAAAAGTCCCAGAAAAACCATGGCCTTTGATCTGTTTCACAAGACCTTCGAAAATTAAACATTTCAGCATCCGTTTCAGAAGACTCCTGTTACGATGAACATCATATCTATATATAGAACTGACATACTTATAGATGGAAAGGATGGAAACTCCCTTTTTTCCATTCATTTCTTTCACAGCTGTCAGGATCATCACACGTGTAGCTAAATGTACAAGGATATGTTAACTCAGTCAAAAATAATTAAAATGAAAAGAAAATAAAAGTCAGTTCATTTTAATGTACATTGAGGTTCAAGTTAATAAAAAAATAAAGCAAAGATTTATTGAAGGTATGTTGTCTCTATATTGTCATTTTGAAGACTATATAATAAAAATTTACTTCAACACATTAGTAATTACTGTAATGGAAATAATTTAAGAAAGAATTATTTATGAATTTATTATTCTTACAAAGAAAGTATCACTTAAAATTATTTTAAAGACTCTCTCACAATTATCTATGTATATGCTATTATGAGTAAGGGAAACATTCATTTGTTAGTAGAAATTGAGGTACCTATGCTTGAGAATAAACAGTCTGGTTTAAAGTGTAAGCTAAATAAATTTAAATACAATATTGAGCAAGAACTACCTGGACCAAGTTAAAAATAATTTATTTTGTTAAGATACTTTGACTTATAATTAAACCTATTTATTCATAGTATAAACAACTATAAACACAATCATTCGTAACAATGACAAGGTATCGCTATACGGGGATTACAAGAGCTACAACAGAAAACTGTAAAAATATATTTTTTTTGAGAGATTTCATACTTACGGGGGCAATGAACTTTTTCTTTGGGTTCAATTTCCATAATCTGAGTTTCTGTGTTTTTTACTTGTTCTCCAGAATGTGATGGAATGAAATAATTGACCACTTTTCCCTGATATAAACAACATTCAGTAGTTACATAGGGTTTCACTTTCAGTATTCTGAATTGCTTATTAAAATTAACTTCCTTCTATTAAGGAAATGTAGAAGAGTTGTAAAAAGTTATAAAAAGGCTAACTATGCTATTCATACCTACAAACCTTATTTTTTTGTTTCAGGGCTTACAGATAGCTATCACTTTTACAAACTGTACAAATTATATATTATCTTAAATTATCTAAATGTTAAGTGTGGGATTTCTGCAATTAACTTTTTTTATTATATTTTATTAATTTCAGAGAGGAAGGGAGAGGGAATGAGAGGTAGAAACATCAATAATGAGAGAAAATCAGTGACTGGTTGCCTCCTCTAGGCCCCCTACCAGGGACCAAGTCCACAACCCAGACATGTGCTCTCGACCAGAAATCAAACCCAGAACCCTTCAGTCCATAGGCCGACACTCTATCCACTGAGCCAAACCAGCTAGGGCTGAAATGACCTCGGAAAGGCTTGCTTAAATGAAGAATTAACCCACTTAATTTATAACAATACTAAAAATAACTTAGAATTAAAATATCTAATGAGAAGAAAATGCCAAAAAGAAATTATGGATACTTAGAACTGCATACTCCAATTTATTTTTCTACAATGGAAATAGATATTTTCTACTTCCTCCTCAAATCTGAAAGCCTAACATTGCAAACCTGACCCTATCAAAAGATCATACTACCACTAAGTTTGTCAGCATAGTGGTGGGTCTTACAGCTAATTACAGTTATATCCTTATTTAATGGGTTCATTTCAGATTTCATTATGGAAAAATATGAACTCTATTTCCTCAGTGGAATAGTTTCAAAACTCTAATATTTACATTTTGATACACAATTATATATTTTGGTACAAAAGACTTCCAGTTTATTTCCTCTAGCACTCTAATTAATAAGCTATGTATCCTGTTTAAAAAACAGTTCTCAAAAAAATTTATTGGTACTATGGAGACTTGTAATAGTGACAAAACATTTGAGGAAATAATATATTTTCCTAAGGGTGTTTCTCTGCCAACTAAAAGGAAGTTTGGTGCAAGAAGAGTATCTCCGCCTCTCCCCCATCTCTTCCCCACCTTCTCAGTTGGCCAACATCACTTAAGACAACCCTGCCAGGGCACAAACATCCCATTTTCCCTGTGCCCACTTGAAGATAACTAATAGCTAATATAAGTCATCAGGTGCAAGAGTTGACTTAAGTGCCAAACAGATGTTCGACCTTTGATGATTTATGAGATTTCCAAGCCTTACAGTAAGTACTCCTACCTCAGGAAGAGTCAGAGCATCTTGTTTGACATCCTGTCGAATGTGTGTCAGAATCAGAGCCAAAACCTCCACTGTCTTTCCGAGACCCATCTCATCTGCTAAGATTCCACCAAACAACTGTGGCCCAGCACTTGGGTACTCACGGATGATGCTAACAGAAAAGAAACAAGAAAAATACATCAAAGGAATACAATTAGAATTATACTGTTCCTAAAGAGAACTAGAAGAAATGCATAAAGTATAAAGTCTAACTTTTAAAACTATATTTTAGGGTGAAATAATTCAAATCCCTATTTTTAGAATATAAGAACTGTGATAATAAAAAACTGCCGGAGCTGACAACTAGGATTGCAGAAACAAGAGTGGTCTTGGTAAACAGCCATCATTTCTTCTCTTCTAAAATAAAAGAAAGCGTGTCTGCCTTCTTTCTGAGAACTTTATCAATTTGGGAATGAAAAAATAAGAAGGGCAGTGACTACTGACTCACTAATCCTATTTAAGGATTCCTGTAATTTTTATAATAGACTGAAAATTTAATGAAAAATATAAAGACGAACCCATAATATGATGAGATATTGTCTTAGAATTATAATCTCTTTAAATATCAATGACTAAGCATCTTAAATCCCTTATAAACATTCATTTACTGAAAAGTGACAAGTGCTATTAATTCTGTCTATCCTATCTATAAAAATAACTAATGACACTTTAACTTATTATTTCTTCTTGAAATACTGCCAAGGCTCAAGATATATATTATCTAACTCATATAAGTTTTATAAGTTTCATGATATTTATTTCCAATATCAAACACATAAATAATTTTGCCTTACCAGCCTGTATATGGGTTGTAGTAGAGTTTCAAACCCTCAGATGTAACAATCTCTCGCCATAAGAAGTGCAGGGCATTTTCTAAAGAAAAATATAACCATAAAAATAAGTTTTGTTTGTTTTCTGCCATATAATGACATTAAAAATTAGTTAACAAACAAGATAACCTGGTAAGCCACATACACATGGGGAAAAGGCTAGGATTTCTTTTACTTTTTTCTTCAGATATTACTCTTTAGCTTCCTCTGCTTTGTGCACAACTATTTTTCATATAAGCAAGTGATAAGACAGAAAAACAAAGTATAGCAAGTAACAAAGGATTGAGAGAAAAAGAAAATACATATAATCAACTACTACCCACTAATGAATTTCCCTAACTTCAACTTGAGGCATTTCTTAGAAAATAATTTTGTTCATAGTAACACCCATTCTATCCTATTTGCAATATGATTTACTTAGCATTAACCCCCCTCCTCCCCTGACACACACTATCTCTCTTATCAATTTGCCTTTCCGTAAGCATCTTTTAAAAAATATATATATATTTTATTGATTTTTTCACAAAGAGGAAGGGAGAGGGATAGAAAGTCAGAAACATCAATGAGAGAGAAACATTGATCAGCTGCCTCTTGTACACCTCCTGCTGGGGATGTGCCTGGAGCCACGGTACATGGCCTTGACCGGAATCGAACCTGGGACCTTTCAGTCCGCAGGCTGACGCTCTATCCACTGAGCCAAACCGGTTTCGGCTCCATAAGCATCTTAATACTTGCCACTAACGGGAGCACTTCTGAAATGCTCTTGTTGTAGCATCCAATTGACAGCCTCTCTTTGGTAAGGTCTCAATACAGGAATCAATGCAGGATGCTGGACATCCACTTGAATGGACTGTGTTTCTTGCTGATGTGTTTGCTTCACAAACTGATAGAGCTCATCAATGTCCTGTCCCTCTGGCTCACTCTCTGAATCTTCCTCATCCTCTTCCAACACATCTGTATATCCAATAACAAGGTGCTGAAAACAACCCAATTTATACCTTTTATAGTTACAAGCAATTCTTATTTCAAAAACATACCATGCACGCTCTCAACTCTGAGGATTTAGTCAGCGTGTTTTGCCACTGGAAGGACCTTCTCTTAATTCTTTATGAATCAAAAATCTACCCATCCATCCTTTAAGATGGTTCAGTTGCTACTTTTACCATGGCATGTTAATTTTCTCCCATGAGTAGAATGATGTTCTCCTCTGTGTTCATACAATACCCTTATATGCTGGATATAGCAATGCATTGCATTCTGTCTGGTAGTGCAACCATCTATATGTATTTGTCTCTTCTACACTGAACTGTAATGTTCTTTGAGGGCAAAGACTGCCTTTTCTTTTTATAGCTCCTTAGAGGTGGCACATACTTTGCCAATTGTAGATATTTAATAAATATTTGACAAACTGAGTGTAAATATCTTTTGCAGTTTATAAAAGGATAATTTATTGCACTTTTATATATTCATATAATAATATCCACATAAGATATAATGTCTCTATGATTAATATGGCAAGAGTCCCACTGTATATCTTATGTTAAAAAAAGGCATTTGGTAAGCACCTGTAGCCAATTAGGAGGTAAGTATATAAGTCAATAATGCAAATTTGTAAGAATATCAAATTCATTTTTGGACACAACTGTCATGTGGAAAATTTGTGCCTACTATAACATGAAAAAAATTAACTATAAGGTAAGCAGAGTAGAAAGCAAATAAGGACAGAAATTATATTAGTAAAATTATAAAAGTATAATTTTGTCATATAGAAATTTTATGAAGGTTGTTTAATTTTTATTTTGGTATTATTAGCTGTTTTTTTCTGGTTGTTATGTATTGGAGTGTGGGGGGAGAACCACCACTCTTAAGTAACAGCAATTTTTAAACTTACTTTAAAAATTATCTGAAATAGAGGAAAACCAAGATGGCGGCATAGGTAAACACCTAAACTTCTGCCTCACACAACAATTTCAAAACTACAACTAAAAGACAAAGTGGACATCATCCAGAATCACAGGAAGGCTGGTTGAGTGGAAATTCTGTAACTAGAATGAAAGAGGAAAGTACACGGAGACTCAGAGGAGCTGCAGGAGGCAAGGTACAGAGATGTGCATACGGACAGGACTGGCAACTGAGTACACAGCTGGTTTTCTCAAGTGGGAGGGAGACAAAAGCTCCTGACTGTGCTGAACTCCAGTTCAGGGTGAGACTCTGGGGACCCAGACTCATTTGGGGAGAAACTGGACTGTCTGGCAGTGGGCGAAACTTGAGGGCAGCTTTCTTTTTTTTTTTTTAATAGCTTTATTGTTCAGTTTATTACTTACATTTTTCCCCAATAGCTCCCCTCCGCCCAGTACCCATCCCACTCTACGCCCTCACCTCCCCCCACCCTCTGTCCTCTCCCATAGTTGCATGACCCCTGTCCAGTCTCTTGCTGTACTTCCCGCACCCTTCCCCTCACCAAGCATTATCAGTCCATTCCCTCTCCATGTCCATGATTCAGTTCTATTCCTCATTTTATCCTGATCCTCTGGTTGCCAATTCACTTGATTTTTAGATTCATTTGATAGATGTGTACCCGTTGTTCGAAATGTACATTTTTACCTGTTTCTTCTTCCTCTTCTCAAATAATACCTTTCAGCATTTCATATAGTGTTGGTTTGGCGGTGATGAACTCCTTCAGCTCTTTCTTATCTGTGAAGCACTTTATCTGACCTTCAATTCTGAATGACAGCTTTGCTGGATAGAGCAATCTTGGTTGTAGATTCTTGCTGTTCATCACTTTGAATATTTCTTGCCACGCCCGTCTGGCCTGCATCGTTTCTGTTGAGAAATCCGCTGACAGTCGTATGGGTGCTCCTTCATAGGTAACCAACTGTTTCTCTCTTGCTGCTTTTAATATTCTCTCTTTATCTTTTGCTCTTGGCATCTTAATTATGATGTGCCTTGGTGTGGTCCTCTTTAGATTCCTATATTTTGGGGTTCTGTGCACTTCTTGGGTTTTCAACTCAATTTCTTTCACCAGGTGGGGGAAGTTTTCAGTCACTATTTCTTCTAGTAGGTTTTCATTATCTTGCTCTCTCTCTTTTTCTGGCACCCCTATAATTCTGATGTTGGTATGCTTGAGGTTGTCCCAGAGGCCCCTTATACTATCTTCAATTTTTTGGACTCTTTTGGCTTTCTGCTTTTCCAGCTGAGTGGATTTTGCCTTTTTGTATTTCAAATCTTTGACTTGGTTTTTGCAGTCGTCTGGACTGCTTTTAGGTCTTTGTATAATATTTTTTGTTTCAGTCAGTATATGCTTAATTTCTAGTTGGTCTTTTATCATATCCTTGTAAGCGTTGTTCATTTCTTTGTAAGTGTTATTTATTTTGGCATAATTCTCATTAATTTTATCCGCCTTATCTAGTAGTCTCTTCATAAACCTAATTACTGTGGTTTTAAACTCTATGTCTAATCGTCTTTTTTCCTCCATTTCTTTCACAGCTGAGTTCTTTCCTTTTCTCTGCATTGTTGCTGTTTTCCTGAGTTGGTTCCTCAGCGGTGTGTGATAGGTATCCTGTATCCTCTAAGGAACCAGTGGCTCAGCTTCCTTTGCAGCGCGCAGCGTCAGCCCTAGGTCCGCCCTGCTTGGCGAGCAGTTTGCGTCTAATGGGCGGGCTCCGTCGGGCTTACGTTCGCCCTTCCTGGCTCCCTCCCCGTTTCAGGTCTATGGGGCTCGTGGTGTCAGCTTATCTGTGCTTATCTGTGCGGCTCACGGGTCTCGGTGTTGGGTGGCTATGTAAATCCACCGCTAGTCTCCCCGTTGCCAGACAACTCTGCCTCTCCCTAACTGAGTCTGCACAGTCAAAGACTCACTCAGGGGTGTAAAACAAAGCAGTATGGTGGTCTCCAAGCAAGTAGTTGCGCGTTCTCTGCCCGCGTTCTCTGCTCGGTTGCGCACTCCAATTTACTCGTGCACTCTCCCCAAACACACAGACCTCAGCCGCGCCGGGGATCCTCCTTTCCCTGACCTGGGAGCTCGCCTGGAACTGGGGGGTCGGTGCTGTGGGAGACCTCCGCCCACCTCGCAGGAGAAAACCAGCCGGGCCGGCTGTCTGCCGCCCGTCCCTCACCGCTCTCTCGCGCTCCGAACCTTAAAGCTGCACACCGCTGCTCCCGAGTCACCGCCTTTACTCTCATGCGCAGAATTTCCCCACAGCCAGCTCTCCGGCGATTTCTGGGTGTTGTCTGTTTCGTTGCTAAGTTGTAGTTTCAGAATTGTTGCGTGGACAGCTAGATAGGTGCTCACCTATGCCGCCATCTTAAGTTCTCTCTTGAGGGCAGCTTTCTCTCAGAAATGCTTGCAGCGATTATCATGGGACACTGAGACACAGAGGTCTCTTAGGGCAGGGCTGATGGGAAGCCAAGGCTGTTTGCTCCAACCTGAGACTCCGCCCCATCCAAGCTGAACACCATAAGGGTGTCTCCTGCACAGAAGTTCTCCTAGCATAGACACAGCTGATCCTCACAGCCAATTGGCCTGGAGGTCAATTCCTCCCAGTGATGCCAACAACAATCAAGGCTTAACTACAACAAGACTGTGCACACAGCCCACAAAGGGGTGCACCAAAAGTGCCCATCTCAGGTAACTGGGGAAGCTGAACCACTAGGTCCTCTAGGACACCTAGCATATAAAGCCACTCTATCAACTCAGGGAAGCAGCCAAAATGCAGAGACAAAGAAACAGGTCACAAATGAAAGAAATGGAGGAAAGCAAATGACTGGATATAGAGTTCAAAACCATGGTTATAAGGTTTTTCAAGAATTTCCTAGAAAAGGCGGATAAATTTAGTGAGACCCTCAAGGATATGAAAAAGAGACTAGAAATTAAGCATACATAGGCTGAAATAAAAATAATATACAGTGATTCAACAATCTAGGATCAAGGATCCTAGGATCAAGTCAAAGATTTGAAATACAAAAAAGCAAAAAACACTCAACTGGAAAAGCAAAAAGAATCAAAAAATATGAAGATAGTGTAAGGAGCCTCTGGGACAACTTTAAGTATACCAATATCAGCATTATGTGGGTGCCAGAAGAAAAGAGAGAGCAAGATACTGAAAAACTATTTGAAGAAATAATGACTGAAAACTTCCTCCAACTGGTGAAAGAAATAGACTTACAAATCCAGGAATAGCACAGAACCTTAAGCAAAAGGATTCTAAAGAGGACCACACCAAAAGACACATCATAATTAAAATGCCAAGAGCAAAAGACAAAGAGAGAATATTAAAAGCAGCAAGAGAAAAAGTTAGTTAACTACAAGAGAGCACCAATACAATTGTAAGCTGATTTCTCAACAGAAACTATGCAGGCCAGATGGGAGTGGCAAGAAATATTCAAAGTGATGAATATCAAGAACCTACAACCAAGATTATTCTACCCAGCAAAGCTATCATTCAGAAATGAAGGTCAGACAAAGAGCTTCACAGATAAGAAAAAGCTAAAGGAGTACATCACCACTAAACCAGTATTATATAAAATGCTGAAAGGTATTCTTTAAGAAGAGGAAAAAGAAGAAGAAGGTAAAGATAAAAATATGTACAACAAATACATATCTATCAACAAGTGAATCTAAAAACCGAGTAAAAAATCTGATGAACAGAATAAACTGATGAATATAATAGAATCAGGGGCATAGAAAAGGAGTGGACTGAAAATTCTAGGAGGAAAAAGGTTGTGGGGAGTGCGGGAAGATACTGAACAAAAATCCTATACCTATGGATGAGGACAGTAGGAGGTAGCTAAGGGCAAAGGGTGGTGTGGGAACCGGGTGGAGGGGAGATATGGGGTAGAAAAAGAGGAACAATTGTAATAATCTGAACAATAAAGATTTATTAGAAACAAAAAACAATTACCTGGAATAATAAAATTGTACAATTTTTCCATCACTTTCTTCATGAGTTGATTGAACTTTTTCATTCTTGAATTTGCATCACTCAAAAAGTCTAGTTTTGCTAGGCCATCTTCCAAAAGATAAATTCCAACCTACAAAGAATCAACATAGGAATATTTTAAATTGTACTATGCCTCCCTTTATGAAGATATTAAAAAACCATTTTTTTACTATTACCATTTTTATAGTTTTTGTCTCACAAACACCAAATATCCCTCATCTATTTTCACTTTCAGTAACAAATTCATTCTACAAATGCAATGCCTACTATGTGTGGTGGTGCATCCTTCAAGTTGCTAGGCAAAAATACTTTCCTAACTTGAACCAAACCTGGGAAGATGTGATGAGAACACCAACTCTATCTAACAAGTCAATGACTTCCAACCTTGATGAGCAGCAGAGTAATCAGTGAAGTTGGCTAAGATGAGATTCTCCCAGAAGATGCTGACACACATGCCAGGAGTTAGATTTGGGAATCCCTGTTACTAGCTCAAACCTTTAAATGTATAGGAAAACTGAACTTGATTATTTTTTAGATCTGGATTCTGCTGAAGCAATGCAGTAGGAAGCTTTACAGTCGAAAATACTTGAATTTGAATAATGGCACTAGTATTTAGGAGCTAAATAAATAGCAAAATAATTTATTTGTTTTGACCTAAATGTTATTTGCAAAATGAAGAGAAGCCTATATGAGATGGCCTAGGTCAGTGGTCAGCAAACTGCGGCTCACGAGTCACATGGGGCTCTTTGGCCCCTTGAGTGTGGCCCTTCCACAAAATACCACGGCCTGGGCGAGTCTATTTTGAAGAAGTGGCATTAGAAGAAGTTTAAGTTTTAAAAATTTAGCTCTCAAAAGAAATTTCAATCATTGTACTGTTGATATTTGGCTCTGTTGACTGAGTTTGTCGACCTAGATGATATAATTTTAAAACTTCCTAACAGTAGATACTGATAAGTACAGTTCCTTCACTTCCCACTATTATCCTGGATCTGATTCCCTAATCACTGAGATTCTCATGTTCTTTCACTAAAGAACAAGAATCCAACCCAACATTATACAGGAATGGGTGGCCAAGATTACATTTCATTAACATTTTTATTCTGCTTGTATTCACTTAGATTGCTTACTATAGCAGCAATAAATGCTTAAATAGTTATAAAAATCAAGGTCAGGGAACACAGAATAGATCAAAGCTTGGATTGTAAGAGAGGGGGACAAAACACAATTACAAATCCATAAATTCTCACTTGTTATCACTGAGCCACAAATTTGGTACTCACAATCAATAAAGAGAGAGAATGCTTGGTTGTATAATTTCATTGTCTAGGGAATAATTATAGTTTAACTTTTAAATTTTCTCCTTTTCTACTATCAATTCTGAAACTACAAACAGGGCTATAACATAACTGCTTTTTAATTTGAGAAATACATAAGGCACAGTTTTCAACTGAACAAAGATAAATTCAACACATTAGAACTTATTTTCTTTTCAAAATATATTTTATTGATTTTTTTTTTTTTTTTTTTTAACAGAGAGGAAGGGAGAGGGATAGAAAGTTAGAAACGTCGATGAGAAAGAAACATCGACTACTAGCTGCCTCCTGCACACCCCCAACTGGGGATTTGCCCTCAACCAAGGTACATGCCCTTGACCAGAAATGAACCCAGGACCCTTCAGTACATAGGCCAACGCTCTATCCATTGAACCAAACTGGTTTCAGCGAACTTCTTTTTTTTTCAAGTTTTAGCATGAAGGCATGTTGACCTGCTTCAAAGTTTCCAATGTATATTTACTTACATTATCTCATCTGATTCTCAATCCAACTGTATGAAGTAAAAAGAATGAGTATTAATGCCCGCTGGTGTGTGGTTGAGCACTGACTCATCAATTAATGGGTTCCTAGTTCAATTCCCGGTCAAGATACAGGCCTGGGTTGTGGGCTCGATGCCCAGTAGAGGGCATGCACAAGCAGCTGATCGATGTTTCTCTCACACATCAATGTTTTCTCTCTCTATCCCTCTCCCTCTCTCTCTAAAAATCAATAAAAATCTTTTTTTTTTAAAGAATGGGTAATGTTTGAATTTCACAAAGAAAAAGACTGCAATTAGAACATTTAAATGATTTACATAGTGCAGTGGTCAGTAAACTCATTAGTCAACAAAGCCAAATATCAACAGTACAACGATTGAAATTTCTTTTGACAGCCAAATTTTTTAAACTTAAACTTCTTCTAACACCACTTTTTCAAAATAGACTCGCCCAGGCCGTGGTATTTTGTGGAAGGGCCACACTACAGGGGCCAAAGAGCCGCATGTTGCTTGCGAGCTGTAGTTTGCTGACCACTGATATAGTGACTTGGTTAGTGAGTAGCAGAGCCTAAAATAAATAATAAATTTATTCATTTATTTACTGAAAATCTCTTCAGTATCAGGCATTTTACTAGGCTGCAAAGATAAAAGTCTTTATTGTATACTGAGGGAGAAAGGTCTAAAATGTAGGTACAATACAAATGACAGAGGCAAAATTAAGCATAGGCATCAGGTGTGATGGGGAATGCACGTTAACACCATCCATGGAGCTTAAGAAAAGCTCTCCCTATATGAAGCAAACTCTGAGCTAAATATTAAAGAATGACCAAGAATTACCAAAGAAGAGGAAGGGATAACGCAGGTAGAGGGTACTGTTAAAGTAAAAGCAAAGATGCGGAAAGATGGCCAGAAATGTGCAGGAAACAAATCAATATAGAATTTCTAGGACAAAATGAAAAGCAAAGTGATACAAGATAAAGCTGGAGTAAATAAGGATCTATCAAAGAAAGGACTTATATGCCAGATTATACTTAATTCAGTAGGCAGTAAAGAACAGAATCCTATTTGCATTTCAAATTATACTATTCCAGAGGCAAAGTAGATCAAAGAATTGAAAAGGCAAGCAGAGAAATGGTTAAAGGTTTGCTGTAGGAAGAGAAAGAAATAATGAGGACCAAAACAAGTCATTAAGAGTAGAGCTGCAAAGGAGAAATCTGGAAGATTGCCTTGAAAAAATTCAGCCTAAAAATAACCAGCCATAACAAACATATGTATATATTATATCTACCTAATAAAAGAGTAACATGCTAATTGACTGTACCTTCATGACAACCACCAGCTAATCAGGAGTGAGTATGCAAATTAGTGCAACAAAGATGGAAGTTTAATTTGTATACACAGGCTCTGAGCGGCTGGGGATGGGGCAGGACACTTGTGTTGTCTCCATGATGATGACGCAGGTGTTCTACATCACCCCAGCCACTTCAGGCCTCTGGGCAGTGTGGGAAAGCAGCTCCTGCCAGAGTGAAAGCAGTGCCGGCAGCCATGGGAAGAAAGGCACATTCTTGCATGAATCTTAGTGCATCTGGTCTCTAGTGTGTGTGTGTGTGTGTGTGTGTGTGTGGGTGTATATATATACACAATAATTATTGTGAAAGGCCGAAATAAAGTGTAGTTTGAAACTTAAGACTGCCTAATGCAGAAGAATCTTACTAAAAGACACCACAGAAATTGAGTACCTTAATAATGTTATTTCCATCTGGTTTGTGATAAAGTTTTATTCTTCTCTTCTTTTGTAGCCACCCCAAATCCTCTAACATTTCACCACTGAGGGATGATTCCACTTGAATTCCCTTGTCACAAACATTTGGCTTGTTGAGTCCTTTTTCTTGTTTCTCCACATCTACGCATTCTAAATGAACATAGATCAGGAACTGACTGCTTGACTCTGAACTCATCAGTGTAAAACTCCTTTCAGAAAAATTTTCAATAAAACTCTGTTCTGGAAGAAGCTGAAGAGTTAATTCTCCTAGAAGTGCTTTCCAAGAATTATCAAAGTGATAGGGAGAAATCACAATATTCAGCTTCCCTGACAAAGGGGAAAAACTGTCACCAGTTTCTTCTTTATCGATTGATTCTGAGATGCACACTGACTCTGAACATCTCTTTTTATCTCTGTGAGCCACTTCTTCCTCTAGGCTATCATCTAGGATAATGCACTGAGCAGAAGAGGACTCTGCAGCTGGGTAGGGATGCTCATCATCAGTTAAGGTGACAGGTTCATTCCTTCTGTCTTCATGCATATTCCAACGAAGCTGCTGTTGCTTTTCTTCATCTACTTTCACTGGAGGAGCACGTTTCCGTCGGTTGCTCATTTTCACTTTTTTTTTAAAATGGGTAAATATGAGCTCTAGAAGACAAATGCAACAGTAGGCATTCTGAGAATTTTAAGAGTTAAAGGGCTTGCAGATGAGAAATTCAGCATAAACTAATAGTCCACATATACAACATGAAATCTTCAGAGAAATTAAAAAAATTCTTTTTTTTAAGAAGTCAAACATAGCTAAGGAACATGCTGACCATAATCTCATGCAACGTACAAATTCTGATGGTTTTACCAGTTATTAATGGATAAATTTAATAATAATTTGTTGAGTAAAATAAATTCTAAAAATACATTTAAAGTATATCTCTCAAATATCCTGGAAATGCATATTTAAAGAATTTTAGTAACATGTACACTCATATCATCACTAAAGAATTTCAAATTTGTTTTATAATCACAAAGGGTTAACAAAACCTCACTTGATCCTTACATAGCCTTAAAAATCCCCAAAATAGGTCTTTTAAAAGAGAAAGATAAAAATATAGAAATACATTTCTTTTTATGGATTACCAGATAAAAAGGTTAAGAGGGATAGCTGGGCAAGGAATAAGGTGATGTGGCAACCAGAGGAAACGAAGCAGACAAAACAAGAGAACAAAATAATGTACAGGTATTTGAACTCTATGTAGATGAATGGGTAAAAAAGCTGTGGTACATCCACACAATGGACTACTTACTACTCAGCAGTAAAAAAAAAAAAACCCACAAGGAAATATTACCCTCTGCAACAGCATGGATGGACTTGGGAGAGTATTATGCTAAGGAAATAAGCCAATCAAAGAAAGACATGTACCATATGACTTCACTTATTTGTGGAACGTAGTGAAGAAAATAAACTTCACAAGGTTCAGATACAGAGAACAGACTGATACCTGTCAGAGGATAGGGGATTGGGAATAAGGTGAGAAGGGTGAAAAATTAAGCAAAGGAAAAAAAAAGGACTCCTGGACAGAGACAACAGTATGGTGATAGACACAGGGAAGGAAGTGGGGGACTGCAGAAAGTAGAAAAGGGTTAAGAGGTGATAAATGGTAATGGAAAACTTGATGTGGAGGGGTAAACTTGCAATACAATACACAGACGATGTACTGTAGCACTGAAACCTATATAATTTTACTAACCAATGTCACCCCAATAAATTAAATTTTTTAAAAAAGATTGAAACAGGAAAAAAACTTTTTTTTTAAAGGTATAAAAAGAGGGAAAAAAAGCTTTGCTATCTCAAAAGAGAAAATTGGTCTAAAAGCAGCCTATATGATGTAGACCTCAAAATACACTTTTTCCCAAATAATTGCCAATTTATACATGAAACAGAATAAGTTACAGAGATTAAGTCATAAAGTCATAGTGATGGTTGGTGTTTATTTCAACCTATTTCATGTAGCTGGGGGAAAAAAGATATATAAACAATGAAAAATTGGTTTCACGTGAAGTTTAAGAAAGTTTCAACAATTAATTCCAACCTATATAATAAAACCCTAATATGCAAATCGACTGAACAGTGGAATGACTGGTCGCTATGACACGCACTGACCACCAGGGGGCAGACAGTCAACACAGGAGCTGCCCCCTGTGGTCAGTGCATTCCCACAGTGGGAGCACCGCTCAGCCAGAAGCCCTGAGCCGGTGAGCATAGTAGTGGTAGCAGGAGCCTCTGTAGCGGTGCTAAGAACCCCTCGGGGTTCTGATATCCACCAAGGGTCCCAGACTGTAAGAGTGCTGGCCGGGCTGAGGGACCCCTTTCCCCAAGTGCATGAATGTCATGCACTGGGCCTCTAGCTTCTGAAGAAAGCTCAATCAGGTATTTGCTGAGTCCTCATTATGTACTCAACACTGTGCTATGTGCTACACTTAAGGAGAGAATCTATATAAATAAAAGCCCAGCAACCGGAACAGTGGAATGACCAGAACAACCGGTGGTTATCGTACACACTGCGGCAGCCAACCAGCCTGATCTGGGATCCTCCCCCTGCCAGCCCAGCCCAATGGGGCCCCATCAGGGCAGGCTGGTCAGACCTCACCTGTGCATGAATTCATGCACTGGGCCTCTAGTATAAAAGAAGTATAAATCAAATAATGATCTTTAATTTAGTACAAACAATAAATTGTTTTGGTTTCAATTGGAGCACATAGAACAGACTACATCCCTCTCTCCCCCCTAAGTCCCCATCCCTAATTACTCTTTTCCAAATCTAGTAGAGAATAAGAAACATGTTTTAAAGAAACAATTAAGAATTACAAAGCCCTGTTTAAAACTACAACAACAGTAACAACAAAATCATCAAGGAAAATTTGAGGAATTCCTAAGGATGATGCACAGGGAATCAGACAAAAGCAAAATGGTGGTATGAATTAGCACCACACATCGGGCATCACAAATGGGGTTTCCATGCGCAATGGTGACAGAGCTGGTAATAGACCTCAAGTGGGTCCAAGGCTACAAACACAGATAACAGTGGAGCAATAGAGTAGGAATTGACAGGTCCTTACCTGCTCTCTCTTTCACAAAGGCAAGATAGCTGTGGTGTGGGTATCAATTCTCTGAGAGAACAGTGTCTAAAGTGGAAAGATAGCCATTGTTATTGGGTACAGAGGAAAAATCCTAAGACAATGGACTCTGCCTATAGAGAAATTTCCCCCATTATTAGTGAACAGAATAGAAAACTAGTCCCAGCAATAGCTTCTGAGCCTCCCCTTATATAAATAATAGAAGCCAAAACAATGAAAGTAAAGTAGGAATCTGAACTGCAAAGATGAACTTACAATGAACAATTAAACATGAAAGGATCTTCAACAGGAAAATAAATCAGCAAAGACAAACTTTTACCCCAGGAAACAGATGAAGCAATCTAAGTAAGACTTTATAATAAACTAGAGGTCCGGTGCATGAAATTCATGCATGGGGGCTGAGGGTGTCCTTCAGCCCAGCCTGTCCCTCTCCAATCTGGGACCCCTCAAGGGATGTCTGATTGCCCGTTTAGGGCCAATCCAGGACTGCTGGCTCCAAACTGCTCACCTGCCTGCCTCCCTGATTGCCACTAACCGATTCTGCCTACCAGCCTGATCACCACCTAACCACTACCTGCCAACTTAATTGATGTCCAACTGCTTCCCTGCAAGCCTGTTTGCACCCAACTTCCCTCCGTTGCCAGCCTGTTCACCCCTACCTGCCCTCCCTTGCAGGCCTGGACCCTCCCAATGGCCCTCCCCTGCTGGCCATCTTGTGGCGACCATCTTGTGTCCACATGGGGGCAGGATCTTTGACCACATGGGGGCAGCCCTCTTGTGTGTTGCAGTGATGGTCAATCTGCGTGTTACCCTTTTCTTAGATAGGATAGAGGCCTGGTGCATGGGTGGGGGCCAGCTGGTTTGCCCTGAAGAGTGTCCCAGATCAGGGTGGGGGTTCCCTTGGAACATGGGGCGGCCTGGGCGAGGGGCTTGTGGTGGTTTGCAGGCCAGCCACGCCCCCCAGCGACCCAAGCAGAGGCCTTGGGGTCTGGGATTAATTTAGGTTCTACAATTAAAACTTTGTAGCCTGGAGCGGAGCCAAGCCTTTTGCTCGTTCCGTGGCGACAGCCATTTGTTTGGGTTTATTTAAATTCTATAATTGAAACTTGTAGCCTAGAGTGGAGGCCTAGGCGCTAGGGCTGCAGAAGCTTGGCTTGCTCCATTGCCCGGGCAACCCTAGCCACTGCTCTCTACAGCTCCGTGGCTGCCACCATTTCTATTGGGATTATGTATCTTCTATAATTGAAACTTTGTAGCATTGAGTAGAGGTCTAGGCCGGCAAGGGCAGGCTAGAAAGCTTGGCTTACTCCATTGCCGGGGTAACCCAAGCCTCCCTCCTGCTCTCAGTGGCTACAGCCATCTTGGTTGGGGTTTATTTGCTCCTGATTGGGTTGTGGGTGTGGCTTGTGGGTGTATCAGAGGTATGGTCAATTTGCATATCACTCTTTTATTAGATAGGATACTAGTACAATCAACATCCACAGATCAGTGTCTCAAATTCCACTGCATATTAGAATCACCTGTGAAAACTTTATCTATTTTAGAAATATATTTTATTGATTTTTACAGAGAGGAAGGGAGTGGGATAGAGAGAAACATCAATGAGAGACAATCATTCATCGGATGCCTCCTGCAACCAAGGAACCCTTCAGTCTGCAAGGTGATGCTCTATTCACTGAGCCAAACTGGTTAGGGCTCCTGTGGAAACTTTAAAAAATCTTACTGCTCAGGTACTACCCTAGCCAACTAAATCCAAACCGTGGTGAGTAGCATCCTAATATATAAAAATCCAGGGTCTGTCATGATCGAAACAACCAGACACGGATTTCTGAACAGCAGGCTATGTGGGGCAACAAGGTTGGCATGGGGGTTAGTGAGGGCTGATCAAACGACTGAACAGCAGGCTGTGTGGGGTGAACAGACCAGCGGGGGGTGGGAGGTAGCTGGGGGCAACCAGGCCAGCATGGGGGCAGTTGGGGGTGACCAGGATGGCAAGGGAGGCAGTGAGGGGTAACCAAGCTGGTGGGGGAGGGGGCCTGAGGGGCAACCAGGCCGGTGGTGGGGAGGGGGCAGTAAGGGGTGACCAGGCTGTCTGGGGGTGTAGTTAGAAGCAACCGGGCCAGCAGAGAGGAACAGTTGGGGATCTCAGGCCGGCAGGAGGGAGGCAGTAATAGGCAACCAGGCTGGAGGGGAGGCAGTTGGGGGTGACTAGGTCAAAGGGGGGGGGCAGATGGGAGTGACTAGGCCAGCAGTGGGGGGGGGGGGGCAGTAATAGGCAACCAGGCCGGTGCGGGGGCAGTAAGGGGTGATCAGGCTGGAGGGGGTGCAGTTGGGGGTGACCAGGTTGGAGGGAGGGGGGCAGATGGGGGTGACTAGGCCAACAGGGGCAGCAGTTAGGGGCAACCAGGTAGGCAGGCAGGTGAGTAGTTAGGAGTCAGTAGTCCTGGATTGTGAGAGGCATGTATGACTGCTGGTTAAGGCCCATTTGGACATCCCTCAAGGGGTCCCAAATTGGAGAGGGTGCAGGCTGGGCTGAAGGGACCCCCTCCCATGCATGAATTTAATGTACTGGGCCTCTAGTACATTTATAACTAAAAAAAATAAAAATAAAAATCAATCACATTTTGTTTGACTCTTTTCCTACAGGATCTCTATCCTATCTAATAAAAGTAATATGCAAATTGACTGTACCTCTGATCAAGCCATGCCCACCAGCCTTGCCCACCAGCCAATCGGGAGCAAATAAACCCCAACAAGATGGCTGTGGCCACTGAGAGCAGAAGGAAGGCTTGGGTTTCCCCAGCAATGGAGGAAGCCAAGCTTTCCACCTGCCATTGCCGGCCTAGGCCTCCACTCAATGCTACAAAGTTTCAATTATAGAAGATATATTCCAACAGAAATGGCGGCAGCCATGGAGCTAGAGAGAGTAGAGACTAGGGTTGCCTGGGCGATGGAGGAAGCCACGCTTCTGCAACCCTAGCACCTAGGTCTCCACTCTAGGCTACAAAGTTTCAACTATAGAATTTAAATAAATCAAACAGAAATGGCTGTTGACACAGAGTGAGCAGAAGTCTTGGCTCCGCTCCAGGCTCCAAAGTTTCAATTGTAGAAGATACATAAATCCCAGATACTAGGTCCTCTGCTTGGGTCGCTGAGGGGCATGGCCAGCCTGCAAACCACCATAGGCCTCTCGCCCAGGACACCCCAAGCCCCAAGGGAACCCCCACCCTGATCTGGGACACTCTTCAGGGCACACCAGCTGGCCCCCACCCACTCACCAGGCCTCTATCCTACCTAATAAAAGAGTAATATGCAGACTGACCATCACTCCAACACACAAGAGGTCTATGATTCTGCCCCCATGTGGACACAAGATGGCCACCACAAAATGGCCAGCAGGGGAAGGCCGTTGGGAGGGTCCAGGCCTGTAAGGGAGGGCAGTTGGGGGCAATCACGCCTGCAGGGGAGGGCAGTTAGGGGTGAACAGGGCGGCAGAGGAGGGAAGTTGGGTGCAAACAGGCTGGCAGGGAAGCAGTTGGACATCAATTAGGCTGGCAGGGTAGTGGTTAGCGAGTGATCAGGCTGACAGGCAAAAGCAGTTAGGGGCAATCATGAAGGCAGGCAGGTGAGCATTTGGGAGCCAGTTGGGATTATGAGGATGTCCGAATGCCTGTTTAGGCCCGAACCTGCCAGTACATCCCATGAGGGGTCCCAGATTGGAGAGGGTGCAGGCTGGGCTGAGGGACACCCCCATATCCCATGCATGAATTTTGTGCACTGGGCCTCTAGTTCCAGGAATATTAAGCAACGTATAACCATAATGTTAATCGGCAGCTAATATGTCAAGTACTGGTATATCTCTAATAATATTCCAAATCCATCTCCTGGTTTTCTTTATACCACAAGAATCCCACTTTTGATGGTTCTACTTCTTAATCCTTCCCCTTAAATAACAGTATTTGTATAAAACATGATTATATGAATTTTTCCATATGAACTGTACTTTTACTGTCCTGCATTTTTAAATTCCTGCTGCTTGGAATGCTCTTTCATATTTTTTCTGATTGTTGCTGTCCCAATCTTCCCCCCTCAAACCCTCCCTGACCAGGCCTGCTGAGTTAAGAGCTTTTCCTACTTGATCCCAAATGCTACAGTGTTCTCAACAGTTTGACTATGAGCTACATGAAAACTGGGCAGCAACAGTATCCTATTCAACATTGTACCTCCAATGCCACGTCAGTGCCAGGATGGAAATGATATACAAAATAAGGTGAAACAAAGATCTCTTAACTCCATGAATGCCCTCCCCTTTTTTACAGACCTAGTAGTACTTACTCACATTTCTTTTTGGACTCACATCTCTTAACCACATTCTAGAAGACTATTGTTAAAGTGAAACTATTCTTTATTATTTCTGGTCCAGAATGAGACAGACAAAACTGACTGACCTGTAGCTTTAATAAAAACAAAGACTGCCAGAAAAATAAAACCTTAATAATAAGACAAATGAATATAAATTAAACTTAAATTCATATCTCTCCCTCTTCCCCACCTAATTATAATCTCACTGAAGGGCACAAATCCTGAATTACCATACATGTATGGCAGACCTGGGCTTAGGCTATTAAGAGTACAGGAGAATACATCTGCTATATGCATATGTCCAAGGTGAGCCTTATATAATCAAAGCCCAATTGTTACTGATACTGAAAAGTTCTCAAAAATCCCTAACATTATCACAGTCTTTTTCTGTTGATAACTCCAGTAGGATGAGAGTATTTCCATCTGTTGAATCCTAAAAGATAAGTTAGTCACATAAACTTGAAAAAAATGCCTTCATAAAAAGCTTTTTTCACCATCAGGTTGCTTCCCCAAAATCTTTCTAGCCTGAACTCTTTATAAAAGACTTTTAAATAATAATTCTGTAAGTACAGTTCTTAGGCTGAGCGAAAAGAGGATGAATATGTAATAGCATCTTTCAAAAGGAAATTATTTTATTCTCACTGCCAGCTTATTGGCTAACTCCAAGGAGCATGGGCTATCCAGCAAAGGTGTACTTAGCCCACTACTGCTCACTACTGCTCTGTTTGTAGCATAGAAACGTAAACAACTAGTCCTTTTGGTCGCAGTACCGATATCACAGGACACTTCTATTCAGGGGAATTTATCATTTTTGTTATTACCAGCAGAATAATTAAAAATAGCTGTAACGGTTAAAAAATATTTTATTTTGTTCAATTAGAGCGTCAGTTAATTTAAATACAAGTTGGAAGACACCAAACATCTAGGATTTCTGCCTCATGCCCAATGGCAAGTCACTATTTAATAATTACTTAATATTGCCTACTTGATAGTGGCCATCAATCATAACACAACATAAGCCCAGCAACTACCATGGAGTCACAATGCACAACGTGCAAGGATGGCTTTGAATACGAATGTAATTAATCTGGCTCCAAAGGTAACCGAGAACTTCCAGCTAACTTAGAAGCCTCGGCCTCCCCTTTTACTGCACTAAAACCAAAGAAGCTAGGCAGCTGCCCACTTCCCGCCTCCAGGGGCAAGTCTGCTGCGAGTGGTGATACCCACTGTGTGCTTCCGAAAGGCTCAAAGGCGTTTGCAGGAGTCAAAGCAGGGCTGTCAGCGTCCGATGGCTCCCAAGCAGCAGGCCGAGCAAACCAGCCACCTCGCGGCCCAGGAGCGTGTCAAGAGCTCCACGGACGCTCTAACCAAACATTGCAGGCCCCGGTCCCCCGGGGAGAAACACAGCCTCCTTTCCCACGACCCCCCTCCTCTCCCGGAAGCAGGGGCGGTCCAGAGGCCCGCAGGTCTGCGATGGGGAAGGGTCGGGGAGACTCGCGCTGCGGCACTCCCTTAGCCCTTTAGCTTCCCGGGCACCAGAGTAACTAAGTCCACCCTCCTTGGGGCCGCGGTCTCAGTCCAGAGTTATCTTCCATACCCGACCTCTGACCAGGGACCCTCCACACCTGAGCGCCTACCTAGGCAGGTTCTCAAAGCCTCTGCACCGAGGCCCTCCAGTGTCGCCGCACCTCCAGGGCACGCAGCCGCCACCCACCCAACATCCGCTGGAGGTGGGCACGCGCGCTTTCTCCCGGTCAGTGTTGGGGTTCCCCGGGGAGACTGAAAACACAGGTCCTACCTGCTGGACGCGCGATGGAGCGCGGGGTCAAGGCGGACGCGCACGTCGAGTTGCCCCACCCCCTTTCTCCAGCGGTGACTTCAAGAGCCACTTCTGCGCAAGTCCACACAGTTCAAGACTGTGTAACGGGATGCAGCTGGAGTCTCGCGATAACTCTGCCCACAACATCAGGGGTGACAGGATTGGCTGGGGCCTCTAGGCAGGAGGCGGGCTCTAAGCAAATATAAATAAGAGCGGCTTGTCCCAGCTGGAGGGGCGGGATTCTCTTTGAAGCAAGAGCCAGTTGCCTTTTGTAACTTTAATGAAAAAGGCAGAAGAGAATTCTGCAAATGCACATTTTCTTTCACTTGCTTCTAGAGAGCAGGCATTAATTAGGTGCTGATGAAGCTTATCCTCCTCCAAAAAGTTACTCTAAAAGACTTTCCAGGGAAATGTGAGTACATATTGTAAGTTGAGGGAAAATACTACTTGTGTTGTGCTGAAGGTGGCCGATAAAAACGTGTCATTTTTCCTTTTCTTCACTGAGAGGTAGCCTCTTTCTCCTAGAGGTAGGCTAACGCTTGGTTCACTTTGAATAACAGAGGCTTCAGCGCCCAGACTCTGTAAAATAACCGCCAGGAATCAGCAGGCAGTTGGTGACAAATGAGCAGCAGATAAGGACTCATCCTTAGATTTTGAGGGGCATCTCAGCAAGTGTTACCTCGGAAGCACAAAAGTAAGTTCTTGCCTAAGGAGATGTAGTTGCAGAGACAGTCCATATCCTACTTTGCACAGAACTTCATCACAGACCTCTAACATAGTCTGAAAGAAGCCATTTACATAAACGAAACCCTGTAAAATTCTATGCAAATAGCTACTATAGCCCAGGCTTCAAGAGATAAATTGAAAAAGTAGTGCGAATGCTGGAGCAGTGGGCAAGCAGAGCCCCTCCACATTGGCGAACCTACCATTTTACTAAGTACAAGACATTATGGAACCTTTCCTTTGGAAATGTATTTGAAACTCGGTATTTAAATATACACGGTGCTGTAAAAGGTTATCAATGGTAGTTTTATGTCACTTCTCAACATTGGAACAGAGATTTAAACTCTTAGTTTGACGGAGTCTGACTGGTACCAGGCAGAAATATTTAAAAAACAAGTACAGCATCATTTCCTCTTTGTTCACTTTGATTGACGTAATTAAGCTCTAGACATAGTTATTGTTATCTTGTGCAAAATATTAAACTACAGATCCAGCTGTGTTTGGTAATGTAATTTCAACTATAGTGACGGATTTCTATACAGTATCATTCAGTGGTTACAGTTAAACAAAATTCTTTCTCTTGAATTGCTAGTGGTATGTTCAATCCTGTATTTCCAAGTGCCCTGTGTATGTTTTGAAAATTTCTCTATGGTGTCATGTTTTCAAATATTAGAATCACCAGAGATAATTTTTTTTAAAAAGTTTATTTTTGCACCTTAGCTTTCTGGAAGCTTCCATCTGTGAAATACTTGTTCACCCCTGACTGAGTTCATCCACTTATTAGATACTAATCCTATCTAATAAAAGAGTAATATGCAAATTGACCATACTTCCAATCAAGCCATGTGCACAGTCATGCCCACCAGCCAATCAGGAGCAAATTATGCAAATAAACCTCAACCAAGATGGCTGCTGCCACAGAGAGCAGGAGGGAGGCATGGTTTCCCTGGCAATGGAGGAAGCCAAGTTTTCTGCCTGCCATTGCCAGCCTAGGCCTCCACTCAATGCTACAAAGTTTCAATTATAGAAGATACATAATCCCAACAGAAATGACGGCGGCTGCCATGGAGCTGGAGAGAGAAGAGGCTTAGGGTTGCTGGGGCAATGGAGGAAGCCAAACTTCTGCAGCCCTAGCCTAGCCCTCCACTCTAGGCTACAAATTTTCAACAGAAATGGCTGTCTCCACAGAGTGGGCAGAAGGCTTGACCCCCCTCGAGGCTACAAAGTTTTAATTGTAGAACCTAAATTAATCCCAGATCCCAGGGCCTCCACTTGGGTCTCTGGGGAGCATGGCCGGCCTGCAAACAACCATAGGCCCCTCGCCCACCCCACCCCACACCCCAAAGGAACCCCACCCTGATCCAGGACATCCTTCAGGGCAAACCTGCTGGTTCCCACCCATGCACCAGGCCTCTATCCTATCTAATAAAAGAGTAATACGCAGATTGACCATCACTCCAACACACAAGAGGGCTACCCCATGTAGACACAAGATGTCCACCACAAGATGGCCAGCAGGGGAGGACAGTGGGAGGTTCCAGGTCTGCAAGGGAGGGCAGTTGTGGGCCATCAGGCCAGCAGGGGAGTGCAGTTGGGAGGGGCCAGGCCTGCAAGGGAGGGCAGTTGGGGGCAATGAAGCCTGCAGGGGAGGGCAGTTAGGGGTGACCAGGGCGGCAAAGGAGGAAAGTTGGGGGCAAACAGGCTAGCAGGGGAGCAGTTAGGCTGGCAGGGTAGTGGTTAGGGAGTGATTAGGCTGGCAGGCAGAAGCGGTTAGGGGCAATCAGGGAGGCAGCCAGGTGAGTAGTTTGGAGCCAGCAGTCTTGGATTGTGATAAGAATGTCCTATCCTACTGGGATCAGGCCTAAACAGGCAGTCGGACATTCCTCAAGGAGTCCATGATTGGAGAGGGTGCAGGCTGGGCTGAGGGACACGGCCCTGCCCCACGTGCATGTATTTCATGCACCGGAACTCTAGTTTGTATATAATTATATACCCAACCTATGAGCACCTGAATATATAAACCAAAACTCAACATACCTAAAAGAAAAAATGGATAGAAATACAATGATAGAAGGGGACTTTAGTATTTCACTTACTTTAGTGAATATATCATCCAGACAGAAAAAATAAGTAGTCTTAAATGACATGTTGGATCAAGTAGACTTTATAGCTATGTAGAGAACATTTCATCCAAAGCAATAAAATACATTCGTTTCAAGTGCACATGGACCATTCTTCAGATTAGTTCATATCTACATTAGGCCACAAACAAGTCTTAATAAATTTAAGAAGATTGAAGCCATATAATGCATCTTTTCTAAATACAATGGTGTAAAACTAGAAATCAATTAAAAGAAGAAAACTAAAATATTTGCAAATATGTGGAGATTAAAAAATGTGCTTATGAATAATTGATAGGTCAAAAAAGAAATAAAAAGAGAAATAAAAAAATACCTTGTGACAAGTGAAATTGGAAATATAACAAAATCCAACATTTATGGGATCTAGCAATAGTTATAAGAAGAAAACACATAGCTAAAGCTGTAAATGCCTACAAAATCTCAAATAAACAATAAGCAGATAATAAACAATAATAATTGTATGCTAATACAATAAATATATTATAATCTATATATATAAGGCTAAGCTACTGGCTGCTGGTAGCTATAATGCTCAATGCAGGAGCAGAAACCACAGGAATGGAAACATGGAAGAGATTGATGAATCTCAGAGGGAAGGGGAATGGGGAGTACAGGAAGAGATTAACCAAAGATCTTATATGCATACTAGAGGCCTGCCCTGGCCTTGTCCTTTTGTGTCTATCTTATTACACTTAGCATGTAGTTTTCAAAGTTCTGTCTGGACAGTGTGGCTCAGTTGGTTGGAACTTTTTCCCATTGGGATTGGGCCGAAACTGGCCCAGAGCACAGATTCATGCACCAGTAGGGTCCTTTGGCCTGGCCTGTGGGGATTGGGCCAAAACCAGCTCTCTGACATCTCTGGAGGTATCCTGGACTGTGAGAGGGCACAGGCCAGTCTGACCGACCTCACTGGTGCACACATGTGTGCACTGGGCCTCTAGTTATATAATAATCTCAATAGATGCAAAAAAGCATTTAACAAAGTTCAATATCTATACATGATTAAAGCTCTCAAGGAAATAGGTATGCAAGTAACTTAACCTCAACTCAGTAAGGCTATATATGAAAAGCCCACAGCTAACATTATATTCAATGAGGAAAAACAGAAAGCGTTCCTTTGAAGGTCCTGTACAAGGCAAAAATGCCCACTCTCTCACCACTTCTATTCAACATTGTACTGGACATTTTAGCCAGAGCAAAGAGAAAAGCAAAAAGAAATAAAAGGCATCCCAATAGGAAATAAAGAAGTAAAATGATCTGTATTTGTTGGTAACATGATTATTTATGTAGAAAACTTTAAAGACTCAATAACAACAAAAAAATTTAGAATTAATTCCTAAATTTAATATAGTTGAATGATTCAACATTGACATACAAAAATCAATCACATTTCTCTATATAAACAGCCAATTCTCCAAAAAGGAAATTAAGAAGATAATCATATTCATAATAGCAACTAAATGAATAAACTACTTGAGAGAAATCTTAACCAAAGAGGTAAAATACTTATACATAAAAAATTATAAAATACTAGTGGCCTGGTGCACAGATTTGTGCACGTTGAAAGGAAATTAATTAGAAAAAATACTTTAATATCACTGTTCACCCTTTCTCTATAATAGAAGTATCAACAAAATTTATGATCAACAATGACAGATGTAAACACATACATGTGATTGGCATCAACAAGAGGTTTATATGTATTGTGCATGCATGAGTCAACATTTATTTTTAAATTGTCAGTGTGAGCATATGTACTGGGCAGTCGGTTGGACGGATGGATATGAGTATAATCACTTCACCTTTTTTGTATAGAAAGATTGATGAAGGAAATAAAAAATAAACATAAATGGAAACCTCTTGTGTTCACGGATTAGAAAAATTAACATTCTTAAAATGTCCAGGCTACCAAAACCATCTACAAATTCAATGTAATTCCTATCAAAATCCCAATGGCATTCTTTACAGAAATAATAAAAAAAAAACCCTGAAATTCACATGGAACCACAAAATACCCTTAATAGCCAAGGCAATTTTGAGAAGAAAAACTAAAGATGAAAGGACTACACTTCCAGATTTCAAAGTATATTATGAAATGATATCAAAATAGTATGATATTGCCATTTAAAAAAATCATAAGGACATACAGACCAATGACAGAAGAGAGAACCCAGAAATAAATCTGAGCATCTATAGTCAATTAATCATTGACAAGAGTGCTAAGAACATGGATGGAGAAAGTATAGTCTTATCAATACACTAGGGGCCTGGTGCACGAAATTCATGCACTGGGGGTGGGTGGTCCCTCAACCCAACCTGCCCCCTCTCACATACTGGGAGCCCTCAGGGGATGTCCAACTGATGGCTCACCCCCTGCTTGCCCAAGGCCTAAAGTCTCTGACAAGGCTTTAGGCCTTGAGCAGCCAGCCATTGCCCTGCTCAGCTCAGCCCTGGCTGCCTGCAACCACCTGGCCCTGGGGGCTAGGTGTTCGGCACCACTTCCGATCACAGCGCCCGAGGACTGGGCACTTGTTGCCACCTGCTGTTTCATCTCCACCCCTGGGGCCTGGTGCTTGGGCCACTTGGCCCTGCCTCCGCTCCTGATTGGCTGGTAGTATAGCCAATCAGGAGCGAAGATACAGTCAAATTTGCATGTTTCTCTTTTATTATCAATACATGATGTTGGGAATACTGGATATTTTCATGGGGAAGAATGAAATTGAACCCCTTTCCCACACCTTATGCAAAACTGAACTCACAATGGGTTAAATAATTAAACCTTAAAAAAAGAGAAAGAACTTATGAACATGGACAACAGTGTGGTGCTTGTGGGGGTTGAGGGAAATGGGTGGTGGTGGAAGAGGGCATAGAGGATATAAATGGTGATGGAAAAAAAGAAAATAAATAATTAAACATAAAACCTAAAGCTATAAAATTACAACATGTGAAAAAACTTCTTGACATTGGTCTGGACAACAATTTTTTAGCACAGACAATAAAGCGAAAATAGACAATGGCATTTTTCAACTTTTGGGGGCATTGCATCAAACTAAAATGTTTCTGCATAGCAAAGGAAACAACCAATAGATTGAAAAAGAAACCAACAGAATGGGAGCAAATATTTACCAATTATATATATATATGATTAGAAATTAATATCCAAAATATGTAATGAACACAAACAACTGAATAGCCAACAAACAAACAAAATCCCAAATTATCTAACTAAAAAATGGGCTAAGGACCTGAATAGATATTCCTTAAAAGAGTACATAAAAATAGTCTATAGGTATGTGAAAAGAACTTCAACCTCACTTATCATCAGAGAAATGCAAATCAAATTCACAATGAGTTATTACCTTACATCTTTTAGAATGGCTATCATAAAAAAGACAAAGGTGCCTGGCAGACGTGGCTCAGTGGTTGAGTGTTGACCTGTGAACCAGGAGGTCATGGTTTGATTCCTGGTCAGGGCCCATGCCCAGGTTGCAGGCTCTATCCCCATTGTGGTGCATGCAGGAAGCAGCCAATTAGTGGTTCTCTCTCATCATTGATGTTCCTATTTTTCTCTCCCTCTCCCTTCCTCTCTGAAATAAATAAAAATATATTTTAAAATAAGACAAAGGCAACAAGTATTGGTGAATATGTGAGGAAAAAAGAACCCTGGTATTCTGTTGGTGGCAATGTAAATTAGTATAGCCATTATAGAAAACAGTCTAGAAGTTTTTACAAAAATTAAAAACAGAACTACTGTATGATCAGCCATCTCATTTCTGGTATCTTAAAGAGATTTCTGTACCCCTCTGTTCATTGCAACATTAGGCACAATAGCCAATATAGGGAAACATCATAAATATCCATCAATAGATGAGTTTTATTTAGCCTCAAAAGAAAATCCTGCCATTTGTGACAACATGAATAAATGGATGAACCTAGAGGTCATTGTGCTAAGTGAAATAAGCAGCCATAGACAAATATTGCATGATCTCCTTTCATGGAATCTAAAACATTTGAACTCATAAAGCAGAAAACAGAAAGGATTTTGCTAGGGTCTGGAGGATAGGAGAAATGGGAAAATGTTGTTCAAAAGGTACACAGATTCACTTATGCAGGGTGAATACATTCTGGAAGTCTCATGTGCAGCATGATGACTATACTTTACAATATTGTATTGTATACTTGAAATTTGCTAAGAGAGCTTTTCTTAAGTGGTTTCACTACAAAAAAAATATAATAACTATGTGAGGTGATGGGTATGCCAATTAACTTAATTTTAATAATCATTTAAAATGCATATGTATATTAAATTACTGTAAATATATATAAGTTATATTGGTCAGTGCCACAATACATCTAAAAAAGGGTTATAGATGAGAAAGTTTAGCAGTTTGAACTATCTTCATAAAAAAGATTCAATTGTAATCAGTAGGCATTATAGTATTTATAATCAAATAGGTATTATAGTATTATATTATATTTGATCCTTTGAAAGGTTATTATTTCTGTAAAGAAATTCTTAGTCAAACAATATGACAATAACTAACCATTTGTTTGCCCAAATATTTTAAAAAAATAGTTATTTTCTTCATTTTGTTTGACAAAGGGGTGGGAGGTAACAGTTTTTCTATTCTACCAGGAACCAATGAAGGAGTCCTGTTGCTTTAAGTCTGTGTAGAATATTTGTTCAATTTCTTTCTATTTAAATGTAATATATTAAAATTAACCTGAAAAGCATAAGTTTGTATCATTAAGGAAGCTAATTCATAATGAATATATTGGCAGAATTGAAACATTTAATCAAGTATTTAAAATAAATTCAAATCATCAGTAATTACAATTTGATTACAAAAGAGGCATTTCTTATGCAAATAGAATATTTATGAATGTGTGTTTCTAGTCACTTTGAATATAGATTTGCATTTATAAAACCCAGATTTATTGAAGTTCTCCTGCTTTAAAGGGCCAGTGTTAGTAACTTTTTCATCATCCTCATCCCTTTTATGATGCAAACTTAAAGAAGATACAATAGAATATTTCTACAGTTACTTCTGGATATACAGTTATTAGAAAATTCAAAATATTGAAAGGAATAATGGCAAAAACTATGTAAATGTAAATAAATTTTATTTTTAGATTCTCTATACCATATGCTTTATTTTCTAATTACATACTAGTATAATGATGGAAACAACAACAAAAGCTTCATTGCTGTTGTTTGTATGGTTCCCTTTGCTATTTCAGAGTATTATTTTTAAAATTGGTACCATAAACAAACCAACATATATATGGGCAAATAATTTTTTACAAAGGAGCCAAAAACATACAATGCAGAAAAGAAAACCTTTTCAATAAATGGTGCTGTGAAAATTGGAAGGCCTCATACAAAAGTTGACTCAAATATCTAAAAATGGATCAAATATCTAAATATAAGATCTGAAACAATAAATCACATAGAAGAAAACAAAGGCAATAAACTTATGAATTTTGGTCTTAGAGAAGATTTTATGAATTTGACCCCAAAGGCAATGGAAGGAAAGGCAAAAATAAATGAATGGGATTGTGTTAAACTAAAAAGAAACTGCCAACAAAACAAAAAGGGAATCAACTGAATTGGAGATGATATTTGCAAACAATAGCTCTAACAAGGGATAAATATCAAAATATATAAAGAACTCATATAACTCAACACCAAACAAACAATCCAACTAAAAAATGGGCAGAGGACCTGAATGACATTTTTCTCAAGAAGTCATACAAATAGCCAACAGATAAAGGAAAAGATGCTCATCAGAATTACAATGAGATACACCTCATACATATTAGAATGGTTTTCTTCAATAAGACAAGTAATAACAAGTGCTGGAGAAGTTGTGGAGAAAAAAGAACCCTCATTCACTGCTGGTGGTAATTTAAACTGATATAGCACTATGGAAAACAGTTCCTCAAAAAATTAAGAATAGAGTTACTGTATAACCCAGCAACCCTTCTTCTGCGTATCTACACCCAAAATTGGAAAACTTTTATTCACAAAGATATATGTGCTTATTGTAGCATTATTCAGAGTTACCAAGATATAAACACAACTGGAGTGTCCTTCAATAGGTGCTTGAATAAAGAATATGTGGAGCATATGCACAATGGAATACTACTCAGTCATAAGAGCAGATTAAGTACTGCCATTTATAACAGCATGGATGGACTTTGAGAAAGTCATGCTAAATGAAATAAATCAGACAGAAAAAGTTAAAAATCATATGATTTTACTCACACGTGGGATATAAAACTGAAAACAACAAGCGAACAAACAAGAAAAACAAGGAAAAACTCGTAGACACAGACAACAGTATGATAGTTACCAGAAGGAAGAGGGGTGGGAGAAATAGTAAAGAGTAAAAGGAATAAAATATATGGTGACAGAAGATGATTTTACTTTGGGTAGTGGGCACAAAATGAAATATGCAGATCATGCATCATTGACATGTACACTTGAAATCTATGTAATTTTATTAACCAATGTCACTCCAATCCTATAGAACAAAAAGGTAATATGCAAATTGACCATCACTCCAACACACAAGATGGCTGCCCCCATGTGGACACAAGATAGCCACCACAAGATGGCCAGCAGGGGAGGACAATTGTGAGAGATCAGGCCATAAGGGGAGGGTAGTTGGGAGGGACAAGGTCTACAAGGGAGGTCAGTTGTGGGGGGATACAGGCCAGCAGGGGAGGGCAGTTAGGGTCAACAAAGCCTGCAGGAGAGGGCAGTTGGGAGTGACCAGGCCTGCAGGGGAGGGCAGTTGGGGGAACCAGGCCTGCAGGGAAGGGCAGTTGGGGTGATAAGGCCTGCAGGGGAGGGAAGTTAGGGATTATCAGGCCTGCAGGGGAGAGCAATTAGGGGCAACCAGGCTGGAAGGGGAGGGCAGTTACAGGTGACTGGGCCAGTAGGGAAGGACAGTTGGGGGGGGTGACCAGGCCTGCAGGGGAGGACAGTTAGGGAGAATCGGGCCTGCAGGGGAGCAGTTAGTTGTTGATCAGGAATGGAGGGGAGTGGTTACGAGGTGATCAGGCTGGCAGGCAGAAGCTGTTATGTGCAATCAGGCAGGCAAGCAGGCAGGCAGGCGAGTGATTGGGAGCCAGCAGTCCTGGATACTGAGAGGGATGTCTGACTGCCTGTTTAGGCTTGATCCCACCGGGACATCCCTCGAGGGGTCCCATATTGGAGAGGGTGTAGGCACACTGTCCCCAACATGCGCAAATTTTGTGCACTGGGCCTCTAGTAAAGTTACTAAAAATAAATAAAATAATTTGTGTCAGGTATCAAAATATCAATGTAGATAATAACTTAGTCTAAACTTCTTATAACTTAATGACCTCCCATTTCTTGGAGAGACATGAGTGCCATGCTACTTTGAGATCAAGTCTCAGAAAAATGTTCATTACCCACATTTTAAAAATGTATATGACTTGATAGAGACCCTGCCTAAAAATTATAGGAAGCTTTGCTATTTTGAATGAGATTTTAAATAATGCACAGAAGAGGTAAAAATAGAGACCAAATTCTGCACAGAATTGACTTCTCTGCTACCTTATTGCTAATACATATAATGAAAGAAATAAATATGAAGTCCATGAAGCAGATGTATCCTAGGCAGACACAATAGGAGCACTATCAATGTGAGAATAATTAAAGGATATAGAAATCAATTCTCTACTACTCCATCCCTACCACACCTGCTTTGGTACTTGAATGTATATAATTAGATATCTATTGCTTTGAATAATTATGTTACATATGTAGGAATCCTTTTTTAACTTTCATATGATAAATTCTGTTCAGTAAATGCTTTATAAAATTGTGTGTCAAACACTTTACAAGTTAAATGAGGAAATGTCCTTGCCAGTTTTGTCACTAATTAGAAAAGATAGACATATGTTAAAAATTGTATGTGCTATGATAGAAGTGAAAATTATTGTGAGGGCACAATATGAGCAAATGAAAAACTATTTGTTAGGATGGTTAAAAATTGTCTCATAGAGGAAAGAATAATTGAATATTAAAGATTAATAGGTGTGTTCCTGGACAAGAAGATAAGGTATCTTCAGTAAAATGAACCTTTAAGTGTGAGGGCCAGGAGATAGAAAGCCATCTGTATTATTTGAAGATATTGCAGCCTGTTGGACATAGGTGGAATGGAAAGCAAAAGTGAAAAAGTGATGGGGGAAGAGCAAGAAGTGAAATTTATGGGGGTTTAGCCAAGAGTTCTAATATGGGGAATGTTTAGTACCTTGATAAGGCATTTAAAATTTATTAGCAAAATATAGAGGGCACAGAATGATTTTAATCAAGGAAATGAATGGTCAAATTTGTGTCTTAGATGATTCTAATCATGCTGTGAACGATGGAATGAATGGGAAGACTCTGGAGACAGAGAGATTGTTAGAACACCATCGCAGCTGGTGAACTCAGATATGGTATGGACTTGGACTAAAACAGTATTCAGAGGAATGGAGAGGAGGGAGCAATCTGTAGTGACTTTTATAGGGATAAGTACATCAGCAGGTACAATTTGGAAAAAAGATGATTTCTGTTTGGGTCTTGTTGATTTTCAAATGCCGGTGTTTAGATATGCTTACAAGGGGCACTTGATTTAGATTATTTGAATGAATAAAAGAATGTCTACATGAGAATAGGGCTAGAGAAAATGTCTGATCTGGAGAAAGAGCTGAAAAGGAGACCGAGAATATGTGGGCTAAGTGGTAAGATCGGAAACCTATAAAGCATAAAGTGAGAGAAGCCATGTGCCAAGAGAATTTTAACGTTGGGGATCAGTTAGCACTTAAATACTGGAGAGTCATTAAACAAGCAGAGATCTAAAAAGTTCTTATGAATATTTTAGGCAATCATCAGTGACTTTTGCTTGAGGAGTTTAAGTAGTAGTAGAGCAGGAACTTGCTTGCAGTAGGTTGAAGAGGGAAGAAAAGTGGTCATCTAATGTAGAGTTTCTTTCTGAGATTTGGTTGAATGGAGAGAGATGCAGTAGGAGTTGAAAATAATCTAGGGTCAATGGAAAAATTCTATTTATATTTCTAATTATTTTATTTTTTGTTATAGTGAGGCAATATATCGCTGTTTAAACAGGAACAATAATTTATTTTTTTTGTGTGTAGGTGAAACTGTAGTAAGATAATAATTTTCTAATGTAAGTTTTTATTAGATCTGAAAATTTAGACACTTTTTTCTAATTGTTTAAAAGTTGACTATGAGACTGTGCAAGTAGGTTACTGCCATTATTAGAACTGTTATAAAAGATGGTTATTTTAAGCAAATAGAACAATCACCTGTAAATCACATGCCCTCAACAGACGAAAGGCCAAAAGGAGAGGATTGCAAATTTATGTTCTTTATTACTGAAGTGTTTTCTGATGAGAGAGCATCAGTTCAAAGCTTAAGAAAAAATGAAAATAAGTAACACAGCTCAGTTCATGTGGTGGTTTCTATAAATTTGGAATAAAGGTAGTGTAATGTGGCAGTGCCCCTAATTTGTTCCTTAAGCTCAGGCAAGGAACAGATTCTTGGTACTCAAATTTCCAGTTTATTAACTAGGATAATATGTCTGTTTTATGCATCTCATATGATGACTCTGGAAGACTATTCATGTGTGTGTTTTTTTCAAATCATATAGCCACACATTGGATAATGGTTAGTTTTCATTTATGTATTAGCTTCTTTTTACCTTTGTAAAGTAAGTTTTATCAGCTATTGGTGAACACAGTAATGAAAATGGTTTCATAACATTTGGAACAAATGTAAATACTTTAAGTGTAGCAAAGTTTGTAGTATAAATATGTTTGTAAATAGTTTAATAATTACACTAGTCTAGTTACTTGCACTTGAGAAACAGTTGCAAAATAATATCCTTACATTATGTGAAGAAATTAGAAATGTCTTTACAATTTTTTTATTGTTGATATATTACAGATATCTCCCATTCCCTCCTTCCTTTTATCTTCCCCCATCCCAGCTTCTACCCACCCCGCAGGTCTTCACTACCCTATTGCCTGTGTCCATGGGCTATGCATATCCTATGTAATAAAAGAATAATATGCAAATTGACCATACCTCTGCTATACCCACAAGCCATGCCCACCAGCCACACCTACCAGCCTTTCAGGAGCAAATATGCAAATAAACCTCAACCAAGATGGCTACAGCCACAGAGAGTAGGAGGGAGGTTTGGGTTTCCCTGGCAATGGAGGAAGCCAAGCTTTCTGCCTGCCCTTGCCAGCTCAGGCCTCTGCTTAAGGCTAGAAAGTTTCAATTATAGAATCCCAATAGAAATGGCAGCAGCCACAGAGTGAGCAGAAGGCTTGGCTCTGCTACAGGCTACAAAGTTTCAGTTGTAGAAGATACATAAATCCCAGATACCAGGGCCTTCTCTTGGGTCACTGGGGTGTGTGGCTGGCTTGCAAACCACCACAGGTTCCTCGACCAGATTTCCCCATACCCCAAGGGAACCCCCACTCTGATCTGGGACACCCTTCAGGGCAAACCAGCTGGCCCCCACCCATGTAGCAGGCCTCTATCCTATCTAATAAAAGAATAATATGCAGATTAACCATCACTCCAACACACAAGATGGCTGCCCCCATGTGGTCAAAGATCCTGCCACCATGTGGACACAAGATGGCCACCACAAGATGACTAGCAGGGGAGGGCAGTTGGGAGGGAGCAGGCTTTCAAGGGAGGGCAGTTGCGGGCGATCAAGCCTTCAGGGGAGGGCAGTTAGGGGTGACCAGGCCAGCAGAGGAGGGAAGTTGGGGGTGACCAGGCCTGCAGGAAAGGGCAATTGTGGGGGACCCAGGCCTGCAGGAGAGAGCCATTAGGGAGTACAAGGCCTGCAAGGAGGGCAGTTAGGGGCAAACAGGCTGGCAGGGGAGCAGTTAGGCATCAATTGAGCTGTCAGAGGAGTGGTTAGGGGGTAATCAGGCTGGCAGGCAGAAGCAGTTAGGGGCAATCAGGAAGGCAGACAGGTAGGTGAGCAGTTGGAGCCAGCAGTCCTGGATACTGAAAGGGATGTCCGACTGCCCGTTTAGGCCCGGTCCTGGATCGGGCCTAAACAGGCAGTCGGACATCACTCAAGGCATCCCAAGTTGGAGGGTGCATCCTGGGCTGAGGGACCGTCTCCCACCCCCATGCATGAATTTCTTTCACTGGGCCTCTGGTAATACATAAGTTCTTTGGTTTATATCTTCTCATCCTCCCAATCCCACATTGAGGTATATCAGTCTGTTCATTGCCTCCAATGTTTGGGTCTTATTTTGTTGGCCAATTCATTTTGTTCATTAGATTACACAAATAAGTGAGATCATATGATATTTATCTTTAAACTACTTGGCTTTGATCTTCTTAGCCCTACTGCCCATCAATAAAGGGGTGGATAAAAAACCCGTGGTACATTTATACAATAGAATACTGCACAATTATAAAAAAGAAAGAATTCTTACCTTTTGTAACAGCATGGATGGTCCTGGAGATTATTATGCTAAGTGAAACAGGCCTGTCAGAGAAAGAAAAATGCCATATGATCTCACTTAAATGTGGGACCTAATGAACAAAATAAACTGATGAACAAAATAAAATTGGAGACATGATACATGGAACAGACTGACAGATGTTGTGGGGAGGGGAGCTGGATGAAAGAAGGTGAAGGGATTAGCCAAAAAAACATATATGCATAGCCCATGGACATAGACAACAATAGGGTGATGGCTAGAGGGATGGGAAACAAGGGTTCATTGGAGGTGGACAAGGCAGGAGGGGTATGGAATATCTGCAATAATGTGAAGAATTAAAAAAAGTAGAAAAAAGAAATGCATTAAAATAAGATGCTATTTTTAATGTTCAAAAAGAATGTATCTACACATTTATTCAACAAATATCTTAGCACCTGTCATAAACCAGACACTGTTTGAGAAACTGGTGCAGCAGGTAGTAAAACAGGTGGTAACTGTGGCCTTCACTATGATTTCAGAATAATTGTGTTTGCTACATTCTCTTTAATTGTATTTTAATACTTAAAAAATAAAAATTTGGCCCACCTGGCATGGCTCAGTGACTGAGTGTTGACCTATGAACCAAGAAGTCATGATTCGATTTCAGGTTGGGGTCCATGCCCAGGTTGAGAGCTTGGTCCCCAGTGTGGAGTGTGCAGGGGGCAGCCAATCAGTGATTCTCTCTCATCATTGCTATTTCTATCTCTCTCTCTCCTACTTCCTTCCTCTCTGAAATAAATAAATATATATTTTAAAAAGTAAAAATAAAAGTTTGGACAGTTGTGGCAGAACAGTATGTGGCCAAATGTGTTTTCCAGTCCATCTGCATGAGTCCACAGAGCCATAAATAAGTTCTAGTTGCTTATGGAATCTGATGATTTTGGTTCTATCTCTGCATATATGGTTATAGCCTAATTAATTTTAATTAAGTAAAAAATTAAATTTGACTTGATTTTTTCTTTTCTTTTCTTTTTTAAAACATTTTATTGATTTTTTTACAGAGAGGATAGGAAAGGGACAGAAAGTCAGAAACATCGATGAGAGAGAAACATCAATCAGCCGCCTCTTGCACCCCCCCCCCCACTGGAGGTATGCCTGCAGCCCAGGTACATGCCCTTGACCAGAATTGAACCCGGGACCCCCCTTCAGTCGCAGGCCAATGCTCTATCCACTGAGCCAAACCGGTCTTGGCTAATTGTTTTCTTTTAAACCATTTGATTTGCTTTGCTAATCAACCATGTTTTATAAAAAGTTGTTTGAGTATCTAAAATGAAGAATTTTTGTTCTAGATCTGCTGTTGGTATTGTAATACGGCTTGCATTGAACCTGTAGATTGCTTTGAGTAGTATGGACATTTTAATGATATTAATTCTACCAACTCATGAACATAGTACATTCTTCTACTTGTTTATATCTTCCTATACCTCTTTTTTCAACATCCTATAGTTTTCCAAGTATAAGTCTTTTACCTCCTTGGTTAATGTTATTCCTAGTATCTTAATTTTCTTTTGTTGCAATGATAAATGGGATTATTTGTCTAGTTTCTCTTTTTTGAGAATTCATTATTAGTGTATAAAAATCCCATTGATTTCTGGGTGTTGATTTTGTATTCTGCAGCATTGCCTAATTAATTTATTAAATGTAGTAGTTTTTGATAGAGTCTTTAGGGTTTTCTATGTACAATATCATATCATCTGCAAATAATGAGAGTTTTGCTTCTTCCTTTCCAATTTGGATGCCTTTTATTTCTTCTTCTTGCTGATCACTATAGCTAGCACTTCCAGTGCTATCTATAATAATAAAAACGTAATATGCAGTGAGGGAAGCCTGGGTCCCGGGTGCCTGCCAGCAGCTGGAGGGAAGCCTGGGTCCTGGGTGCCAGAAGGAAGCCAGTGCTGGCAGCCAGGGGAAGGAAGGCCTACTCTTGCAATAAATTTTGTGCACTGGGCCTCTACTGTTGAATAAGAGTGGTGAAAACAGACATCCCTGTCTTATTCTTGATCCTAAGGGAAATGATTTTATTTATTTTTCCCATTGAGTATGATGTCGGCTGTGGGTTTGCCATTTTGGCCCTTTATTATGTTGATATATAATTCCTTTATTCCCACTTTGCCGAAAGTTTTTACCAAAATAGGCGTTATATTTTGTTGAATGCTTTTTCTGCATCTATTGATATGAGCATGTGATTTTTTGTCATTCGATTTATATGGAACCAAAAAAAGATCATAAATAGCTGCAGCAATCTTGAGAAAGAACAAAGTTGGAGGGATCATAATGCCAGATACCAAGTTACACTACAAAGCTACTGCAATTAAAACAGCCTGGCACTGCACAAAAACAGGCATATATATCAATATGACAAAACAAAGACCCCAAGCCATTATGATTAATTAATATTTGCACATGAGGCAGAAACATACAATGGAGTCAAGATAGTTTCTTTAATAATGGTGTGGAAAAATTGGACAGATACATGCAAGAAAATGAAACTACATCACCAACTTACACCATACACAAGAATAAACTCAAATGGGTAAAAGACTTAAATGTGAATTATGAAACCATAAAAATTTTAAAAGAAGCCATAGGCAGCAAAATCTCAGACATCTCTAGTAGGTATATGTTTATGCATACACCTCCCAGGGCAGTGGTTGGCAAACCGTGGCTCGAGAGCCACATGCAGCTCTTTGATCCCTTGAGTGTGGCTCTTCCACAGAATACCGTGACCTGGGCAAGTCTATTTTGAAGAAGTGGCATTAGAAGAAGTTTAAGTTTAAAAAATTTGGCTCTCAAAAGAAACTTCAATCATTGTACTGTTGATATTTGGCTCTGTTGACTAATGAGTTTGCCGACCACTGCCTTAGGGCAAAGGAAACTAAGGAGAAAATAATCAAATGGGGCTACATAAAAATAAATAGCTTCTTCACAGCAAAAAATCATAAACAAAATGAAAAGGGAGCCCACTATATGGGAGAACATATTTGGCAATGATAATCTGATAAAGTTTAATATCCAACCTATATAATGAACTTATAAACTTAATAAAAGGAAGACAAAAAATCCAATGAAAAATGGGCAAAGGATCTAAATAGACACTTCTACAAAGCGGACATCCAGATGGCCAAGAGACAACTGAAAAAATGCTCAGTCACTGACAATCAGAGATGCAAATTAAAACAACAATGTGGTATCACTTTATACCTTTCAGAATGGCTACCATCAACAAATCAACAAATGACAAGGCTGGATAGAGAGGATGTGGAGAAAAGGGAACTCTAATACACTGTTGGTGAGAATGCAGACTGGTGCAGCCATTATGAAAAACAGTATGGAATTTCCTCAAGAAATTAAAAATAGAACTCCTATTTGATCCAGTGATCCCACTTTTAGGAATATATTCTAAGAAACCTGAAATACAAATCAGAAAGAAGATATGAACCCCTATGTTCATAGCAGTACAATTTACAATAGCTAAGATCTGGAAACAGTCCAAGTGCCCATCAGTAGATGAGTAGATAAAAAAATCCATGATACATTTACACCATGGAATACTATGCAGAAGTGAAAAAGAAGAATCTCTTAACCCTTTGAGATAGCATGGAGGAACATGGAGAATATTATGCTTAGTGAAATAAGCCAGCCAGAGAAAGACAGGTATCTCATGATGTCACTCATATGTGGAATCTAATGAATAAAATAAACTGATGAACAAAATAGATCCAGAGACATAGAAGCATAAAACAGACTATGGAATCTCACATGGAAGGCGGGGGAGGGTGGATGAGTGGGAAGAGATCAACCAAAGGACTTGTATGCATATATGCATAACCCCTGGACACAGACAATAGGGTGGTGAAGGCTTGGAGTGAGGGCAGGGTGGGCTAGAAGAGGTCAATGGGGGGATAAGGTACATACGTAATACTTTCAACAAGAATCATTTAAAAAAAATAAAAGAGTTTTTATTTTACAATTTTTGTTGCCTTTGGTTCAGAGCATAAAGTCCAATGAAGGATATGGCAATTTCCTTCTTGATTTAAGCAATGTGGATAGCAAATTGGATAAATAAACTAAAATTTCTTACTGGGGCTTAAATTATATTACTGAACTTATGAATTAAAAAAAGAATGTAACAAATATCATACTAGGTTAAATAAGTTGTCCATAGAGCACAGTATTTTATGCAAAAGCATTATTCATTTCCCATGACATTGATCTACCTTGAACATTCATTGGTGATACATTACATATCAATTTTCTACAAATCAATTTTCTTCAAAGACCTTCTTTGATCCCATTTCTATTTTTAGTGAGTCATACTTCTTCGTTAATGAGTTTTTACCTCTTGTGTATACTTCACTACTATATTTCAATTGCTGTGTAAACTTTTCATAATACCTCATAGAGTATACTAAAATTCTGAATATGTGTTTAGTTTATCCATTTATTTTAAAAACATACTTTTTATTTATTTCAGAGAGGAAGGGAGAGAGAAACATCAATGATGAGAGAGAATCATTGATCAGCTGCCTTTTGCACACCCGGCACTGGGTATCAAGCCCGCACCCCAGGCATATGCCGTGACTGGGAATAACTGTGACTTCTTGGTTCATTGGATGATGCTCAACCACTGAGACATACCAGCTGGACTACCCATTTCTTTCTTCCTTTTTAAAAATCTTATTTTCAATCATGTCTTACCTTTCTCATTAGAAGACTATAAATCTTCAACTGATTCTAATTGGAAAATTTTACATCCTTTCACTCATTTACAATCTAAACTAGTTTCTGTATGATGTCCTTTATGATAAAGAGCAATGAGAATTGTGCAAACATTTCTAAGGAGAGTGATCACAATTTTATTTACAGGTAATATTTGTTCTATCACCATATAAGGATGATGGATATTTTGTTGCCTTCATTGTTATAGCAGCACATTTATTTTATATTTTTTTGTTAATCCTCACCTAAGGATATTTTTCCATTGATTTTTTAAGAAAGTGGAAAGAAGGGGGAGACACACACAGAAAGAAACACTGATGTGAGAGAGACACATCTACCAGTTGCCTCCTGCAGACTCCTGACCAGGGCCAGGGATCAAGCCTGCCACCAAGGTATGTGCCCTTGACTGTAATCGAACCTGGGATCCTTAGGCCACAATCTATCCACTGAACCAAACTGGCCATGGCTACAGCAGCACATTGAAATTGTTATCTTGAAATAACATGTTGCTATTCTTTTGCATGATCTCCACTATATTTTGTTTTAAATGGATTTCCCAAACCAAAATACTCCTAACACTTTTTACCCTTCTACAAATCACATATTGAATGTAATACACTACTCTCCCAGTGCAGGTTTATACTGGCAATACCTCTGAGTTTATGCACTTTTAATATTCTTTAAACTCTTATAGAATAGTATATTGACTTGTATTTGTTAATATGTATGAAATTCATCTGTTTAGCAATTCCCTTCAGTCCTAGTAATAGACCTTTAGATGTCTGCATATGTATTGCATACTGCCTGTCTTGGTAGAGTCTTAATTTTCAGAAAGATAAAGCATATTTAAATGATTTCATCTTCTCCTTTCTCAATGCCTTCTTCTTGCCTTACTTTTATCTTTGTTGACTTTTAAAGTTTTGCCTAAAATAGTTATCAATAAACTTAATTGATAATTTCAAACTGATGAATTTGAAATTATTTTTTATAATACCTGTAATATATAATTTATGCATATATCTTCTATCATGACACCCAAGTTCATCCTCTTTAACATTGTTTCAGCCAGCTTGAATGTGTAGTTTTTACTTGGACTGTTTTGAGAACAAATAAATCTGAACATTTAATTATTCCTTCAATAGCAGAATCTTTTCTAAATTATGCCAATACGATATACTGTATTAAAAATATTCAGTTTTAAAGAGTACATATTAAAGCTAAATGTAGATAGTAGAGACATTACATTCTTTAATCCTGAAAATCATATTTATGGTGTATGTATGCATATCAGTCTTTGTACATTAACTATGTCTATGAAATATGCCAAAACATGTTTAGGGCTTATCTTACTAGAATTGTATTATCAAAAATGGAAGTTAAATGGCTAATAAAGGAATGAGATGGGGCACTGTGAACACTTGTAAGTTGCTCTTAGAGCATAGCTCTTCCTTAGGGTACTGGCAGAGAACCATTTTATCCTATGTGTGAAGACAGAAGCTTACCTTCTATTTTCCTCTAGTAAACCTATGGTTACTTCCAAATCTGAGATGTTTTATGACTAATGTGTGTGTACCTGGTTCAATGCATTATTAATAATATTATCAAAATGGAAGTCAAATGGCATAACTTCTATTTTCCTCAAATAAACCTATGGTTACTTCCAGAACTGAGATGTTTTAGGACTAAAGGGTGTGTACCCAGTTTGGTGCATTATTAATGGGAAAAGAAAAAAAAATCCTATCCTTTTTACAGTGTCTGAGAAAAAAACACACCAGGAAATCTGACATATAAGGGGGAAAAAAACAGAACCAGAATGAGAATTAGCTTTTGTTCTTGACTGGAGATATTGTTTCCTTTGCTAAGTTTCATGGAACTTACTAAAGGGTATTTGAAGCTATCTCATGTGGTTGTCCCCTCCAGTCCGACATGGCATCATTCCATAGAATAACAATGACATGGACAAGGTGACTATAAAGGGACACATATAAGCTGATCTCTCTTCTCTACAGATGACAAAAATAGAAAGCTTTGAGCAAGAGTGGAAAGGCACACTACCACCTGTCTCCCTCTGCCCCCCCCCCCCTCCCTAAAGAAGCTGGGCCACATTCTGCTCAGCCAACATGTTCCCAGAGGAATGTGATTTAACTTCCACTTTTCACACAGCGAGACCTGTCGGGAGGGTGATGGCAGCCTAGGAAGATTTTGGATAAGTGTTTTTCACTCCAGTGTTTTCATGTGACCTGACTTTCATTCTCAATTTAGTTACATCTTGACCTGGAAAATGTAGCCATGGGTTGCCTGTCTTCCTTCAGCTTACCTTGATCATGGTGTGTAGCTCCTTTCTCCCCTTACTACCCCTCCCCTTGAAATCTTCTAATAAAGCCTTTCTCTAGATGTCTCCACGGGTATTTACTCTGCTTCCTTCAGAAGGGTCTGTTCTTACAGGGAGAGAAAATGCTTTTGGGTCCATGAAATACATAGAAGGAATATTTACCTAAATCAGTCCGAGTGGTTCCCCAGATCTGATTTTTCATGTATCTAGCAGCTGTTTAAGAACCCTATTGTAGTAAAGGAATTAATATTCCCCACTTCTTCCTACCACCCCCCACCACTCCATTAAACGACTGATTTTTATACATGAGATTACAGACAAGCTTGGGTGACCTGTTTTTTAATTTTTCCCTCCCCCTCCCTAATTTTTTCCTTGCGATAAAATAGTGCTGAAGAAAGAGGGCACTAGTGTACAGCCCAGATCGCATTCTTGCGCCGTCTGGATTAGAGCTGAGGCTTCTGCTAACCGCGCGTGGCGGCGGTCCTCTGACCTGGGGACCATAGCGCTGTCTGCCTGGACTCAGGTACGTCTCAAGCCCAGAATTCTCCAAGCCAACTCAGGTGAGCAGAAACCTCCCGGCGGTGAGAAACCCACCCCCAGTGGCAGACAGTCCCAATCTATGGGATTTTCCTCCTGGTCCCAGTGGCACCCTCGCTTATCTATTTATTTTCGTCCCACATCCCGGGAAGTACTGGGTTGTCTTCCTCCTTTTGCCTGCATCACCCCACATGCTCCTTGAGCTCCTTTCTTCTCCGACTCTCACCTTGAGAAAGGAAGCCGAGCAGGGACGAGACAGGGAGCCAACTTCAGCCCCAGGAGCGGCTGGAATTTGGCGCCTCTGTTCACCTTCTCTCCCCCATCCCTCTCACCAACCCCCCTCCACCGCCGCTGCCGCCCCCTCTCCCCACAAGCGGCCAGGTTTGAATATGCTTGCAAGAGCACTGATGGCAGAAGGAAGAGAATGAGGACTGAAGGATGGTGAGGAGGCGAGGGGAGGTGTGTGTGTGTGTGTGTGTGTGTGTGTGTGTGTGTGTGTGTGAAGAATGCAGTGGGGGTGGTGGTTGGAAGCGCTATGTCTGGAGCCAGGGGTGGTGGGCTGTCAAAGAATTGCAACTGGCTGATCACTCCAGGCTTTGCCAGGAGAATGTCTGGGTACCTGGACCGAGCGCTGTCCAGGGTCCTGAACGAGGCAGGGCTGGGCTGCAACCGCGACAGCAACCTTGACACTGTTCCCTTTCTAGCAAACTAGGCACAGCCAAAGGTACCCATTTAGGCGAGAGCAGGGGCCTTTCCACCCCCTCCCTCCATCCCCCATCGCGGGAAACAAGTTTCCTCATGTGCACCCTTTCTCCCCGAACACCTACAGTAAGCCTGACTTCTTGGGCAGGGGGAAGGGACATACCAAACTCCGATGTGCAGACTTTGCCAGGCATTGCCTTAGTAACTAATATGAATTTCCTAAAGCTGGCACATGTATATTTACTACTTGGGTTGTACGCGAGTTTCTTTTCAATCCCTCAAGCTACAGTGAAAGGTGCCTTCCTTGTTAGCGCTTCAACCTTCTTAATGAAAGAGTTTCCAAATTTCTCCTGCGAAAAAGTTGATCTTTTCAAATCCTGAAAGTTCGCTGAAGGTGGAAGATGTAGCTTCTCCTCCCATTTCTCTCTCTCCCTCAAATCAGTAAGCATACTGGGTGTTTGAGGACCGGGAGAGACTTGTGGCTGGAGGAGGGGCTGGTCAGCGGGGCTCTTTGCATCTCTCCGGATGATGAGGGTACCGGGAGACCGGACATATCACCTTCCGCTTGGACCAGAGCTGCCTCCCAAGCGGTCCCTCCAGCTGATATCGTGATGTGTTGAGATGAATTGTACTGGGCAACTATTAGCATCACTGACCCCTGAGTTTGACACATGTGATAACTGAGCTTTGATTTTCTTTCTTTCTTGTGGACAGACAGCTCTCAGCTCACCGCTGGCTGCCACCACGACGCCCACTGTCCCCTTGATCCGTTTCCCTTGGTGCACCGGTGAAGAAAGGGCACTGGAATCCGCCTAGAAACGCCTCCTGGGAGCGGAGGTGGTCCTGGAGGACCAGGAGCGGGAGGCAGAGGGGAAGGAAGTTGTGGTGCAGGCGGCGAAAACGCTGGAAGAGCGGTGTTGGCGAGCAGGACTCCGCCGGGAGAGGCAGGCGCGTGGGGCGTCCCCGCGGTGCGCGCCCGGAGCCGGCTGCGGGACCAGCGTGGGCACGCCGCTGGCAGGCTGTGTACGGCGTCCTCATCACCATGGTCCGGCTCCTGCTGGTTTTCTTCCCCGCAATCTTTTGGGAGATGTCCCTTCTGCCCAGGAGCCCTGGCAGGAGAATGTTGCTGGCGGGAGCCTCATCTCAGCGTTCGGTGGCCAGAATGGACGGAGATGTCATCATCGGGGCCCTTTTCTCAGTCCACCACCAGCCTCCAGCCGAAAAGGTGCCGGAGAGGAAGTGCGGGGAGATCCGGGAGCAGTACGGCATCCAGAGGGTGGAGGCTATGTTCCACACCTTGGATAAGATCAATGCAGACCCAGTCCTCCTGCCCAACATCACGCTGGGCAGCGAGATCCGGGACTCCTGCTGGCACTCCTCGGTGGCTCTGGAGCAGAGCATTGAGTTCATCAGGGACTCCCTGATTTCCATTCGAGATGAGAAGGATGGGCTCAACCGGTGCCTGCCTGATGGGCAGCCCCTCCCCCCAGGCAGGACTAAGAAGCCCATTGCGGGTGTAATCGGCCCAGGCTCCAGCTCTGTAGCCATTCAAGTGCAGAACCTGCTCCAGCTCTTCGACATCCCCCAGATAGCTTATTCCGCCACCAGTATCGACCTGAGTGACAAAACTTTGTACAAATACTTCCTGAGGGTTGTCCCTTCTGACACTTTGCAAGCAAGGGCGATGCTTGATATAGTCAAGCGTTACAATTGGACCTATGTCTCTGCAGTCCACACGGAAGGTAGGCATTGCATTTGGGCAAAGAAAGGTGTGCCGAGGAAGCCAGGGCGTTGGTTGCATGATGTGTGCTTGGAACCATAGCAACTTTCCTGTTTGCTTGTTTTTTTCCAGCTCTATGGGGAGCAGACTCTGCCCTTCTCAGCACAGGCCCAGCCAGGCATTGCCTTTTAATGCCTATCCTGGTATAAATGTAGTGTAGGAAAACTGTGTCCCATGTGTTTCTAGGGATAGAAGGAGCATAAAAGATTCTCAACTCCCCATGGACAGTGTCCAACAGATTTTGGACTTACATGCTTGCTAGCCCTCATTTTCTAAGTTTGTGTTTGGTCCACTTATTTCCCCAAGGTGTCATCCCACTCTTAAGTGACTGGCTCTGGTTTACCAGAATAATCCAAAATGAGAAATTAGACAAAAAATTCACTGGCCCTTAAATTGGCACTGAAATCTTTATCTTGTCTCAAACAGCTGAAAGTGCTTCTTTGTCCTAATGTGCCCCTTTGTACCCACACAAGACTTCCCTTGTGAATGCTGAATTTATGCAGTCGTCTCCCCCAGTATATCAGATACTTAGTTTTAAATTCTGTGGTGCCTTAGCTACAAAGGAAAAGTGAATAATTTAAATCACTTCTTTATTTTCTCCCCATTACATATGTTAAAATTGTCTATATGTTTTATGAGGGATAGCAACTGATGATCTCTTGAATTGGAGTTTTGGTTTCTAGTCTTTTTCTTTTAAACAATGGCTACTTAGAAGAATTTAAAGTTAGACCAATTATAAATTACAACTAAAAGGATAGTAGATACCAGGTTTAAAATGACTTTTTAAAGATAAAATGGGACTACCTATTTTTATGAAGTTAAAACTTTGGTATTTATACAGTCCTATAGATATAAATTCTCAAAGAACTTCTTTATATAAAGATTTTCTTTACTTTCTTCATCTTAGCCTATATAAATTTTTGGATAAAATGAGAATTTGAGTCATCTGCTTTTAACTCCCTTGCTAGATTTATGAAGAAAATGAGACTCTGGTTATATATATATATATATATATATATATATATATATCTGTAGGTCTGTATACATTAATGTCTAGGATAATTCACATGTAGATGCTGGCATATGAAAAGAATCTTGAGAGTATTGCTGCATTTATTTTTTAATTTTTTAAAATTACGTATGTGTCCTTATTCCTTCATTACCCCCTGCCTCCCATTCATGTCAATAATATTGACGCATTTATATTCCTTAATATAAAATTATTAAAAGAAAGGCCATTGGCATGACTTCATATTCTTTTAACAATCACATAATATGCAGTTACCAGTGTGAAGTTTAGTGACAGAAATTAAAAATCTTTCTTACTGAAGTGGTTATATGGTTTTTGTTAATGGAAACAAATGCTTTGGGAGCAAAGTTTTTATGACAAACACTAAAAAATAATGTATAATTAATTATACATTATAATTTTAGACTTTGCTTTTGAAAAACAACTTTCTGCTGCAATATTGCGACTTCTAACAACCGACTGATGTTTCTGAATCTTAATTTTTAATAGTGAATTGCATACCTCTTTATTAACAAAAATCTTATTATTTTTATTGAGATGCAAATTTAAGTTAAAATGTCAGTCCCTTACATTTTAATGTTCAATGCTCATTTCTTACATTTTAATGTTTAATATAGTTTCCTCTAGTGCTCAGATGAAACATCTTGAAAGTGCACATTAAATATTGTTAATTATCAGCATTAGAGAGATCTCTAAGGGGATGACAAAACCTAGCGTGAATGTGGTTTAATTAAATATTTAATAATTTTCCCTCCATTGAATTAGGTAATTGACTATGGATATTGGACGTGTAAATTTCTCTTTCAAGAAAAAGTAATGCATCCTCATCTTGATACAGTAGTTTTATTTTCCATATTTTATTATAACTTTATTTTTTGGGGTGGTGAAATGTTGAGAAAAGACCCCTCCTCTTTTCTTCAATCTGTTTTCCAGCTGCCTCACTTTACTAAAAATAGTTGCTAATAGTGGGTTTGTTTCTAATATCTAGAATTATGTTTTTGAAAAATTAATTGGACTTGTGTTTGCCAATTCTATTGAGGAAGGGCTCATATTAAAATGTCACCCTTGTGTTAGCTGGACTTTGTTTCTTTTCTGCCTTCTGACTGGTGTTGTGTGGGAGAGATAATGTCTCCATACTATTACAGTTGATTCCAGACTAGATTGTGTTCATAGAACACAGAGCTCACTTTGATGTCTATTTTATTACCAAGAGATTATGCCATTTGCCTTACCTTTTATATTTGATATCGTATTTTCTCAAAGAGAATTTATTTCTTCTCTTATTAGACTTAATATTTGTGGAAACTAAATTGCTTTTATTTTCTTCTATCAGCAAATAAGAAGTATCACAGCCTCCTTTATATAAGTTCCAACTGTAAATCTGCTTTTCCTGAGATTCTGCCCTCCTGCTTCTACTGGCCTGTAGGCAGTTTTTTGCATCATTTAGTAATTTTCCTGCCTTCACACTGATGGGGTCACCTACTGGTTATAGTTCCCTGTCATAAAACAGCTAAGACCACATATCAGTGTTGCTTCTGACATCTACGCACTATTTAGGAAGGTGGTCAGTTAGTCTGTGTATTAACAATTTGGATCTTAGAAATTCTGGAACCTCCGGTGACCTTCACCTCTCCTTTCCAAATTAGCTATTCTCTAGTCAATTTACCATCACAATTACTGCTATTAGGGTTAGTCAAGAGCAGTTAATATCAAAATAACTAAGTGACTAGACTAGTGTACTTCATTTCTGTGGTTAATTTTGATAGCTTTTTAAAAAAATATATTTTATTGATATTTTACAGAGAAGGGAGAGGGATAGAGAATTAGAAACATCAATGAGAGAGAAACACTGATCAACTGCCTCCTGTACATTTCCTACAGGGGATGTGCCCTCAACCAAGGTACATGCCCTTGACCGGAATCGAACATGGGACCCTTCAGTCCACAGGGCGATGCTCTTATCCACTGAGCCAAACCGGTAGGGCAATTTTGATAGCTTTTAAAATCATAGGTGGAACGCCTTAGTTTTTGAATGTTCCAATTTTTTTATATTCCTATATTAGTTCATTTTATGTCAACATAGAACTCAGAGATATTTTCTGGTTTTGCTTTTTAACCAGCTAGAATTCAGTTGTTATATTTGTGCATACTTTTAAAATATTCTGTAATATCATGGTGCCACACTTGTCTTCTGGCCATGACAACTGTCAGTTTACCTGACAATAAGGTCTCCAGAAATTTTGGGGGATTGGTTCCTGAGGGGAATATTGAAATATGATCTACTAAATGGTGGGGGCTCTGAAGCAATAGAATTTTATCCACAAATAAAAATTGAATGCACTTTGGAGGAAGTGAATTCTTACTGAAATATATAAGGAGATACATTAGATAGGGACTGGAAAAGTAACTTAAAAAAGGTAATTATTGTAGAATTCTGGGTACTGAGTTATTAAAGTGATTGAGAAGAATAAAAGGTGTTCCAAAGGAATACTTTATGTGAGAATTTGTTGTGCAAAGAGTTAGGGACAAAAAGGGGTTGAAACTACCTTCAGATTTGAAATTTTGGAGGACCAGGAGGATTTTAGTGCCATTAACAGATTTGTGATAAGTAGGTTTCCAAACCATGATCTGTTACGTTTAAACAACATGGACTTAAATTTGAGATGTTAAATTTGATGTGAATTTTAGCTAAGAGCACATACATTAAAAACCAGTGATAGTTGTGAGATTTTCTATTTATGATTTTCATATCCAAGTAAGCCTTATTTACCCAGAACCTTGATTCTTCAGCTGACTTACCAAGAAACTTGTGAGTTGATCTCTGACCTTTTACATTTTAAACATTTTACAAGGTGGTCTTTACAAACTATATCATATCATTTCTAACTTCCTTTAAAGAGATTGGTTAATTTAATAGCTAGTTTTTTGAATATACTAAGTAATCAGTATGAATATCAATTGTTACATGTGCTGGGATACAGTGGTAATCTTAAAGCCAGTTGAAAAATATAAAGCAACTTATTTATATCATCAATGGCCCCACATTGACATATTTTTGAGATTTTTATATTTATTTTTGTCTTACATTGACTGGGCTGATTAAATTCATTTTCTAAAGGATATAATCAGTATTTAGTGAAGAGCTACTATATACAAAGGATTAAGGTGAAATGCAAAGATGCGAAAGAATACACCTTTATTATTTTGAGAAAGCATAAACTTTTCTTAATTTTTCTGCCCTGCTATAAATCACTCTGTGACTTCATTTGCCTTGGAACAAATATTATAAAGACCTGGCATGGCCCAACCAGGGTGGCTCAGTAGTTGAGTGTCAACCTGTGAACCAAGATCACAGTTCAGTTCCAGGTCAGGGCACATGCCTGGGTTGTGGGCTCTATCCCCAGTGTGGGGCATGCAGGAAATAGCTGATCAATGATTCTATTTCATCATTGATATTTCTATCATTGATGTTTCTTTTTCTCTCTCCCTCTCTCTTCCTCTCTGAAATAAATAGCTGGCCTGCATAGGGTAGATGGTGGTGGCAGCTTCTACTTCATGCTCCTATTATGTGGCTTGCCAGTTGCCATTCTTCAGTTGCTGTTTCTTTTTAGGCACTAAAATTTTTCTCTTAGTGATCTCTGGAGCTAATATGCAATGACTGTTTTATTTTTAAAAAAATATATTTTATTGATTTTTTATAGAGCAGAAGGGAGAGGGATAGAAAGTCAGAAACATTGATGGGAGAGAAACATCGATCAGCTGCCTCTTGCACGCCCCCTACTGGGGATGTGCCCACAGCCAAGGTACATGCCCTTGACCGGAATCGAACCCGGGACCCTTCAGTCCGCAGTCCAACGCTCTATCCACTGAGCCAAACCGGTCTTGGCTGCAATTACTGTTTTATGGCTTTTAAATAACTTTCTGGATAGTGGCTGTGTTGGTGTCATCTTAAAGAGATTTTTCATAAGCCATATTTCTAGCATGCCCTTTAGTAAGATCTCAGAGGGCTGGAAAACCATAGGCAAGAACAGGATAGTTTAGCGAGTACCTTAGAACCATCGAAGAAACAACTCATAGTGCATACTGTTCTGGTATTAGATTGGAAGCAATAGCTCAGTAGGAGATGTCAGTTTTCAGGAAAGCTATGGTTGAAAACCAGAGTCAAGCTGAGACATGTCAAAATGACATGCTGTCTTATCCATCAAAGAGCTACCATTGGATTTTGAATTTATGTGGCAGTATTTATATAGAAGAATTTATGTGTGCAAGTTCCACTGATTTTTTACATCAAATTGTTCTTTTTAAAAAAAATTTATTATTTAAAAAAAAATATATTTTATTGATTTTTTATAGAGAGGAAGGGAAAGGGATAGAAAGTCAGAAACATCGATGGGAGAGAAACATCAAATAGCTGCCTCTTGCACACCTCCAACTGGGGATGTGCCTGCAGCCAAGGTACATGCTCTTGACCGGAATCAAACCTGGGACCTTTCAGTCCCCAGGTCGATGTTCTATCCACTGAGCCAAACTGGTTCAGCTACACCAAATTGTGCTTGATGAATGTCCACAGCATTTTAAATCTTAATTTACATAAAAATTATCATTTTAATTTTCTTCTGTTTCCTGGGAACTTTTTTCCCCATAAACTTAAGGCATCGTGGCAGCAAATATAGCAGAGAAATTAGTGGCTCAAGCAGAAAATTGGTGATCAGAGATGCTCATTTATCAATTTTAAGATTATCTATTTTAGTTACTTTATGGCCAACAAATTGTAGATTCAGCACAATTATCTAAAGCAGGAATGGGGAATGTCCAGCCTGAAGGCTGTATAAGGCCCATGAAATAATTTGGTCTGGCTCTGCTGAGGCTTCAGGGATTAACTAAGTATTTGAGAGAAGCCAAGATGGTGGCATAGGTAAACACCTAAACTGCTGCCTCACACAACAGTTTCAAAAACAGCAGCTAAAAGACAAAACATCTATCACTCAGAACCCCGGGAAAACTGGCCGAGTGGAAGTTCTGCAACTAAATGGAAAGAGAGCAGCACTGGGACATGCACAAGCGCTGAAAAGCTGAGATGTGGAGGCGCACGAGCTGGGCTAGCAGCGGGCTTTGGGGCTGCTTTTTTCAGCTTGAAGGGAAACGGGCTCCTGATAACTCTGAACTCATTTCTGGGGAGACACTGGCGACCCAGACTCCTATAGGGAGAAGCTGGACAGTCTACCATCGGATTGGAAAGTGAGGGTGGCTCCCTTTCAGAGGTGCCTGCAGCAATCATTGTTCACTGCACAGGGACGCATGGTGACTAGGAAATGCAGAAACGGCCGAATGGCAGCCATTGCTGTTTGCCATGCCCTAGCCTGGAGACTCCCTGAAGCCTTGCCCTGCCCAATTTGCAAACCTGCCTGAGCTGTGCACAGCGGCATTTGCATATAAATGGCCTGTGCTTTCGCAGCTTAACCTGAACTGCAGCTCTGGTCAGATCAGGAGAAATCTGCAGACCTTGGTGTAGTTCCCTCTGGATCACCTCAAACAGTAGCTGACAAGCACCCCATTGGAGATCCAGAAGCTAGTGTATCTAGAGGTCAGAGTGAGACAGCACCAGAATTCAACTACTCACATCCATAAGTTACACATTCAAGAGGCAGACTCAGTGAGCACCAAAGCCTCACTGAGCAAGTCTGGCCCCATAGGCATGTCTCCAGCACAGTGGTTCTTCCACTCCATCAACACAGGGAAGCAGCAAAATGTGGAGACAAAGAAATATGTCACAAATGAAAGAAATGGAGGAAAGCAGACTACTGGACATAGAGTTTGTAACGTTACTTAAGAATCTTCTAAAAACTGCCGAGAAACTTGATGAGACCTCTGAGGACCTTAATGAGAAAGCCAAGAAAATGGAAAAGGACAAGACAGAAATTTAGTATACACTGTCGGGAATAAAAATATACAGAAATTCAATGGTAGATCAAAGGACTCCAAGAATCAAACCAAAGATCTGAAATATAAGGAGACAAAAAACACCCAACCAGAAAAACAAAAAGAAAAAAGAATCCAAAAAATGAAGACAGTGTAAGGAGCCTCTGGGACAACTTCAAGCATACCAATACCAGAATTATTGGGGTGCCAGAAGAAGAGAGAGAGTAAAATATTGAAAACCTATTAGGAGAAATAATGACAGAAAACTTTCCTTACTTGGTGAGAGAAATAGACTTACAAGCTCAGGAAGCACAGAGAACCTCAAACAAGAGGAATCCAAAGAGGACCACACTGAGACACATCATAATTAAAATGCCAAGGGCAAAAGACAAAGAGAGAATCTTGAAAGCAGCAAGAGAAAAACAGTTGGTTACCTACAAGGGAGTACCCATACAACTGTCAGCTGATTTCTCAACAGAAACTATGCAGGCCAGATGGGAGAGGCAAGAAATATTCAAAGTGATGAACAGCAAGAACCTACAACCAAGATTATTCTACCCAGCAAGGATATCATTCAAAATTGAAGTTCAGATAAAGAGCTTCTCAGACAAGAAAAAGCTTAAGGAGTTCATCACCACTAAACCAGGATTATATGAAATGCTTAAGGGTATTCTTTAAGAAGAGGAAGAAGAAAAAAAGGTAAAGATAAAAACTATGAACAACAAAATGACAACAAATACATACCTACCAACTAGTGAATCTAAAAATCAAGTGAATAAACGACCAAATACAGCAGGCTAATTTTTAAGTTGATAATTTTGTATGGCTTGAGAATGATGTTATAAATATCCAAATTCCCCTTGGCAGAAAAAGGGTTCCCCACCTCTGCTCTAAAGAATTTAGATAACAGCCTTAACTGTTAATTGAAACACAAGATTTGGGAGAGCAGTTCTTTATTACAAAGTAATTTATTTTGCTTTCTAGCAAACACATGACCATTTATTCATTGATAAACACATGTGTCTATTGTGTTTCAGACACTGGTTCTGGTGCTAGGACCACATAAATGAAAAAAATAACAACTACTATTATTAGTAGTACCTTTATTATTATTATCCTCAAGGGTCCCATAATCTGTTGGAAGAGACATAGAACTATATAGGTAGTTATGGGTTACAAAAAAGCACATCTAGTCACTTAAAAAAAAGAGGAAATTTTTTAAAAAGACTATCAGAAATACTGTATGATCATCTGAATTTTATTTGTAAAATTTGAATGGAAATTGTTGTCATATTATCACCTAACAGCAGTATTTCAGAGAACAAGGAAATGGTGTGTATTACTACTTATCATCTGTTGTTATTAAACTGTAACCTAATAGAAGGATCCTTAAGTTATTATTCCTTCTTAACTGATGAATATTGAGCAAATGCATGAAATTTGTTAATCAAGTATAGTTTTTTTTACCCTAAAACCTAGTAACATAAGATAAAAATGAAATTCATATTTTAAATAAAAATACAGCAACTGCCATAGCTTTTAGAAAGCTTTCTCATGTTACAAATGAGAAAACCCAAGTCCAAGGAAATGAAAATAATGACTTGCCCAAGACTATAAAATGTGTTAGAATGTTACTATCAAAGGCAGGACTAATATAGCTTCCTGTTAAATACTTTCTTAAATTTTTTTTGTTTGTTTTTAAATGACAAGATCCACCCTCACCCATTCTTTTCTCCTGTGAGGTTTTATCATCCAGCCCAGTTACATTCTTCCCAACTTTGCTGCTGTCATTCAGCAGCTTCCAGGAGACTCTCCTATCATTGAAAATGCATTCTTATTGCTGATAATCTTCCTTTCAGTGCCAACTCTTGCCATACATTTGGATGATTTTAACATTCATGTATGTGATCCACTGATCCCTATCTTCATAGTTCATTCAAATCAACTCTTGTCCTTTGCCTCCTCTTTAGCAACCTACCCACTCTGACCATAGTCTGACATCTTGACAACTTCAAGACCTGTTCCATCTCTGAACGTGTAGACACCAGAAAACCTCTGAACAATAGCCTCCTCTTCTCTTCCACTTCTATTTCTGCCAACTTACCTGTTCTCCACATTTCACTGGAAAGTATGGGATCAAGCCATTTTCTTACTTGACTTATTTTCTCCTGTGGATCTGAGTGACTGCCCCCATGTTTGTGTTTATTACCATGTTGTAATACATCTCCTTTTTCAGAGAAAATGAGCTTCCAACTTAAAGTGGTTACTCTACATCAAGCTCAAGTTTAGGAGATTTTAAGTTTGCCATTTTTTCTCAGCCCTTTCAGTGCAGAAAAATAAGGAACAGAAGGAAACACTATTTTTTAAATTAAAACAGAAAGGATCTCATGCTTGTGAGGGGAGTGGTCAAGAGTGGCAGATCACATTTTCTCAGACAGTTCTGTGGCATTTTTTCTACAACCAGGGGTACTGGGTAGTGGATAGGATAAAACATTAGGAAAGAATGTCTAAAGTTGAATTTCAGGAGTCAGGGATAATATTGACCCAGAGGATCATGCTAAACTTAATCCCTTAATCCCTTAAATTTATTCTAAAGATGAGATGAAATGAAACTGTGCATAAAACTAGGTAAAGGTAAGATATTATTATCATTGTCAAGCTACTCTAATCTTAATTAAGAAGATGTACTTAGTCTAGGTGAGTCTGTGTGCAATAAATAGAGAAATTTTCTGGGTAAAGGGTGTGCAGATAGAAAGAGAAGATGTATATCTTGCATATTTGCTCATTTGAAAAGCACATTTGGATTCACACTCTCTCCTTTCATAAAAATTGCACACGCAGCGCGTGACACTAAGTGAAAGCCCTTTGGTTGGGAAGCTCCCTCTACAGTTATTGCCGAGCACTCTTTCCTCTATTCTTTATGGTGTTCTGACACATTTTTTAATTTATATGTTATAGAGAGTACAACAAAAAGATCAATAAACAAATTGCTGACAGTATGTTCAAAATGGGAAACCGTTTATAATAGAACTTAAAAGGTAATATAAAACAGTAGAAACAACTTACCATAAACAAATGATATCCTCTTTTCCTTAATAAATATGCTATTATAGCTTCACTTTTTGGTATTACTCTGTTGATAAAAAAGAAAGTATATTCATATTTCGATCTTAATTGAACAAATGTTTAGTGAGCACTTTTTCTGAGTCAGACCAGAGATAAGATAAACTATAATCTCTCTATCAAGAAGTTCACTGTATAATGATAACCAGTCAGTTTGATAAGTATAACCATAGGAATAGGTATGACTTAGGGAGGTAACAGAGAGAAATGTGACCAGATCTCTCTGGCACAAGAAAATAAGTGATGAAAGTTCATAGAAGCCTCTGAAAGGTGACATTTGAGGTTCACTCCATTAGAGGAATAAGAGGAGGACACACAGGAATGCATGTAAGTAAAAGTCCTCACATTGAAAACAAAAAAAATTCTCAAGGAACTCTAAATAAATCACTAATTCTGAAATGTATATTCAGAGACAGGAAGAGGGGAAGGGTCAAGCTGTAAAGAGAGGAGGTCTATGTCACTAAGGGCAATCTTGTCAAACCAAAGAATTTAGATTCTATTTTAAAGCATTTTAGTCCAGTGAAAAAAATTAAACAGTGAAGAAATGTGATAGGTTTACATTTTGGAAATGGGACTTGGAAAACTTTGGAGAGGACAGGTTAAGAAAAGGAATCAGATTGGAAGCCAAGACACAAGTTGGCAGGCCACTGATGGTAGTGGGAGGAGTGAAGAGAAGGCCAGTTTAATATTCAATTTAGTCAAGAGAGGATGAGAGCTTACTAAAGGAAGAACCTATGGGGATGAAAAGGAGAGAATGGGTCTGACAGTCGTTTTGTAGGGAGATTAGGATTTAGTGACTGATTGGTTATATGAATCAAGAGGAAATTAAGCCCTAGCTGATTTGGCTCAATGGTTAGAGTCGGCCTGTGGACTGAAAGGTCCCAGGTTTGATTCCAGCCAAGGGCACATGCCTGGTTTGCAGGCTTAATCCCCAGTAGGGAGCGTGATGATTCTCTCTCATCATTGATGTTTCTATCTCTCTCTCCCTCTCCCTTCCTCTCTAAAATCAATAAAACATATTTTTTTAAAAGAAAAAAGCAAACTCAAGAATGACTTCCAGGTTTCCATTTTGTAGAAGAAAATAGGGAAGAAAAGAAGAAGCATGTACTTGGGAAACAAGAATTTTAGAAAGGTTAATTTGAGGTATTTATAGGACAATGAAGTTGAGAGATCCCATAGGTCTAGAAAGAAAGGTCAGTTTGAGATTTATCAGCAAATAGTTAGGGTTAAAACCTTAAGAATGGGTGAGATTGCCAAGAGAGAGCAGATAGCATGGAAAGAAAGGACCATGCTTGAATAGAAGGTTTTCTGTTGGGTAGTGATGAGTTTAGCAAGAGGAGAAAAGAGGTTTGAAAATAACATTTGGTAGCCTTTGTTTTCTCAATTATTCAGTGAGGGGGATGGAAAGGGAAAGGTCAAATTCAAATAGAACAAATTTTCAGAGGGCCCAACTGAGATTGGAAACCATGTATTACTATTAGTGTCAGTTCATATTATTTTGATTATTTTCTTCAGTGGTGTAGATCTCCCAATACAAATTTGGAATCTTAGCTTTCATGGCAGTTCATTAACTTGGCCACCTGCTGGCTCAAACACCAGGATATTTCTTTAGTTAATTACATAGGATACCAGGTGTTCACCAGAGATCATAACTTAGAATTATCCTTTGCCCAGTTTTTTTCACAAGGCCTAAAGAGGGAATTGATATTTAAGAATATCATCTAAGAGATCATTATTAACCAGTTAGCATAACATTAAGTTTCTATAATACTACATACCTGACTTTTTTTACTCCTTTTGAAAAATTGTCTTTTCTAAGTTGAATTTTAATTTTGTCTGAATAATAATGAAACATCTAAATGTCTTATAATTTTCACTTATTTGTTAGGTTAATGCCTATTATCCTGCTCAATGTCCCCTGCATAAAGTCATTGTTAAAAATTCTTTTTAGATTCAATACCATGAAATTTTTTATCTTTCTTGAAGAATTGACATGTTTCATTTTAACTGGTAATGATAGTATTGTGTTTTTCTATTTTTCTCTTTGCCTACCTGGAAGCTCAGAGCTAAATTTAATGCTCAATCATAGAACATGTTTAGATTACATTTGTAGATGTTAGCTTCTTCCACCTTACTTCAACAACATTCATACTTTTTATTAATTGTACAATTTCTCAACTCCATTTTAAAAGGAGACAGGATGTTAATATATATCCTATCTAATAAAAGAGTAATATGCAAATTGACTGTACCTTCACTACACCCACAAGCCATGCCCACAAGCCAATCAGAGAAAGTATGCAAATTAACCCAACTAAGATGGAGGTTAATTTGCATATTCATGTGCAGAAGACAGCATAGAAAGAAGTCAAGCACTGCAGAAGGGTGCAAAACTGCAGAGAAGTAAGCAAGCGGGGTAGGGGAGAAGGGAGAAAACAAGGCAGAGGAGGCCAGAGGAAGGGAGGCAGTGGAGAAGGAAGTGATGCAGTCGAGATGGGAGTGAGCAAGGCAGCAGAAACAGGAGAGAGCGAGGTTGTGGAGAAGGAAACGAGGCAGCAGAGAAGGGAGGGAGCTTTGCTCAGGCCACAGGAAGCTCTATTCTTGAAGGAATATTCTTACACACACACACACACACACACACACACACACACACACACACACACAAGTGACCTCACTGTATATGTAGGTACAGATCCCTACAGAAGTTTTTGTATGTTATGATGGTCATGACAAGCTTAGAATTCTTTTTTTTTTTTTAACTGTGAAAGGTGAAGAGGGAGGTTATTCTAAACTCATAGATGAATATGGTAAAGATAGAAAAAGTATTTCTATATATTTGTTGTGTATAGAAGAATCCTTGAGTGTTGATTATGTATTAGAGGAAAATCATGCTTTTTTAGTATAAAATTCTGTCTTGTGGCTCAGAGATGCTCTGCCCATTGCTGTCTATTTCTTCTTCAGTGCATTCTGGGATCTGCTATTGAGACTGTGCTGGGAAAATTTGTTTGGTGGTGTGTGTGCGTGTATGTGGATAAAACCTTCTTCTCTATGGTCAACACTAAGCAGGGCTGCTCTGCCTCTATAATTCATAACAGTCTCCTTTTCTCTTCTTTTCCTTAAGGAAAAGATAAATCTGTTTGTTCAATGACTGTTCAGTGACAAATGGAAAGAGACCTTGCCTTTTACTGACTTCCTAACTTTTCCTGATATTCTCATCTTGTACCTTCTAGACCATAATTGCTTGTAGCCTGGTAGCTGGTTTTCCTGAGTGTTTTAGGCAGCTATGATTATGTCCTCCACTTCTTTCTTCTTTGGGCAAAGGTCAACATGATTTATCTTAGAAAACTGAGATTGATGCAGGATGAGACACCCAACATCTCTTATGCCTGTTTGTATAGATGGTTAAATCACCGGAGGTAGAGGGAGGCCCTATGCATTGATATATATCAAGAATGAATTACTCTTTGCTTTTAGCTAGAAATGCCAGATTTGAAACTAAAAGGCAAATTTTATTTTTTCTTCTATGTCGACACATGCTGAGAAAACATTAATGTGTGATTTTCTTGATATGCCATTTTAAAAGTAAAAATGTAAAGAGTCAATGGGGGAAAAAAGGAGACATGTGTAATATTTTCACCAATAAAGATTTAAAATAAAATAAAATAAAAACTAGAAAATGTAAAATTTTACTTGAAACAACTTGTTAAAATTGAAAAATATTGAGTCAGTGATTAATTTTTGAATTGCTTATATTTTCCCTTTCAGGAGATTATTTTTAGGCTCTCCTAGAACACTGGTTTTCAAACTTTGCTATGCATACTGATTACCCAGAATAATGGTTATTTTCTCAGGTGGTATGCATACTCATGGTCCACAATAAGAGCAAAACCTCTGCAAGCCCTTTCTGATAACTTATCTTTTATGATAGTGCATTGCGCATGCTTTCTCACACATTTATGAATTATTACTTCCAAAGTCATTTTATCTGTCTCAAGGCAATGTTCTATGATCCTGAAATAGGCGAAGAATGGCTTTTAAAATGTGCATATTTAGAAAATTATAATAAAGATGTTTAACTATTCATTTATTACATTCAATGACTTTTTAAAATATGCATTAACTAGCCCGAATAATTACTGAATGTAGTAACATTGTAGTTAATAAAATTTCTGGTGACATGTATGTCTTCTAGAATACTCTGCCCTAGTAAAATTTCTCCCTTAAAGGGTGGGATCTTTGTTTTGTTTTGTTCACTAATGTATCCTGAGCAGTTAGAACAGTGCCTTGCACATAGTAGACACTCAATAATTATTTGTTTAATTGATGTAAGTAAGGAAGGCTTGGCTTCAATTTCTTTTTTTTCTGCCGTAGTAAGGGGTTTGATGATTTAAGAGCTTGTGAGCTTCATATCGATTCTTATTGCCTAGCACTATAAATGTAAATGAAGCAAGATAGTAGACTAATTATTCAATTTCCAAGAACCAACAACCTTGGAAGTCTTTTTTTAAACTAAATTCTTCATAAATAATTTTCCTTTTTATTTGATACTTTCTTATAGTAGTAGTATAAAGCAAATGTCTAATTAATTTCATGTTTCATGGATAGACTCACTCCTCTTAATATCCCTCTTAGTCTTTTACCTTTCTAATAAATGATGAAAAATCACTACATTTACAGTCAATTAAAACTCTCAATTATTATATTTTTCTCCCTTTTTATAAATATTGGTGTCTGGTACTCTCTATCCTTCCTTAGATTTTAGTGCTCAAGTGTACCAAGTGAGAGAACCTGAGTTTCATCTCACTTCCTCCATCAGATACCCCTATGATTCCAGACAAGTCACTGAACCACTGTAAATTCGTCTTTTCATCTGCAAAAGTCTGCCATGTCCTCCTCCCAGACCTCCATAATGAACCGATGTGGAACTGCTAGTGACATTATTATATTCTAACTATAGCTTATATTGTTTTCTCATTTTGATTATTAATAACTGCCTCCTGGACTCTGCTTTCCCCAGAAAGTTATAAGCAACCATTTCTACTTAGCTTTTACTTAAAATGATAGATGCTGTGTTGACGGAAACATTTATCTAAGTCCCTGATTTGAACACAAAAATTAGAGGTTAGGTAACTTGCCTAAGACTGCACACAGATAGTTGCCACAAGAAGACTCTCATTGCAGCCCAGCTTTTCCATTCTATCTCCTGTGAAGCATCTTTGGACATTTACCACTATGTCTTGACATGCTTTGTCTGAGTTTTTGTCATCCTTAGTCTTTCTACGTGGGTTTGAAGGGCAAGCCTCAGCTTCATATCAGTGAGCCAACCAGTTAATTAATTTATTCAACAAATACAGATTCTACTAATCATCTGTCATGGTGCTGGGCACCAGATATGAAAAATGAATCCAGGTTTCAGATGTCAATTAAGCTTGGTAACATACCCAAATATCCATAAGAAATTATACAGATATTAAATTTAGAATAAAAGTATGAAATATGTGAATATATAGAAAATATTATTATAGAGTAAATAACATTATCTATGTTTCCATACTTTATGGAAATCCTGTAGTACCTGCCATTGCTTATGGTCCAGAAGGAGAGATAGAGAAATAATTATTGCCACATCAAGGTGTGGATGAGTGTGGATGAGAAGAGAGTGTGGAGGTTCAGTGAGGGGAAGATTACTTCTAGATGGGGTCATGAGGTAGGTATCTTGGAATAAATGGCATTAGGACCTATCTTGGATGCTAGCTAGCCTTGCAAATGAAAATCTAGATGGAAAAGGCATTTTCATGAAGGAAATATAAAATAAGGGATCTGACTAATATGCTAACAGGTAAACTAAAAGTAATGGTAAACTGTTTAATTTGTCTGGAGAAGTTACCTAAAAGGGAGTTGTGGAAGAATTGATTGAAAAGTAGGCTCAGATGTCAGAGTTCTGAGAATGCCAGAGTTTGAATTTTTCTTCTATCTGATAAACAAGTCAAAATAGAGTAGACCCTCTTTTGCAAATTTCTTTCCAAGACTGATAAATAGCTAGTTATTTTTACCTTTTTCTGCCCACCCTCTCCAACCCCCCTGCTTTTTGTCCTTCTTCCTTGTAGAATTTGTGCTAGAAGGTAACACTTTTATAAGAAAGCCCCTCATTTTTTCGGCCTGTCATTAATCTGTCAATTTCCATTTCCATCTAGATAGTAATGCAAACATTTGATGATTAGAAGTATACTGGCGAATGTGTTGCAATGTTTTGCAGCTAGAGTTGCAGCGGGACATGTGGCCCGCCTCTCAGTGAAACAAAAGGCATATTACAAGCTGGTTTCTCAGCTGTGAAATGCCACTACTTAGGTCACATGCCTTAGATAAAAAACTGCCAGGAGCAACGCCTTCTCCTTGGCACAGAGATATGCCACCTGTCACCCAAAGCTGCCATCCCCTCTGGCATGCATCGAGCACAGATAGCTTTGATTCACTTCTGCATAAGGGGAGGTTGTGTTCTCTGCCTTTTGCAGCATATTTCTTTGCAGTTTTTATCTAATGTAGAATTCATTCTAGAACACATTGAATGGGGAATTATCACCCATACTTATCAGGGTCAAATCTTAATATGGAAGAATAGCTATAACCTTGGGAATAGCACATGAATAAAAATGTGAATTGTATAACATGTGTAGATAGAATATGACAGGCATATTTCCACTTGACACCTAGCCATGAAACCATCCTTGGTGACATGACAAGATCACACCTTATATCAGTCTTACTATAGAATGCATCATAAACTTTAAAAAAATATATGTTTTAATGATATTTTTTACAGAGAGAGAGAGAGAGAGAGAGAGAGAGAGAGAGAGAGAGAGAGAGAGAGTTAGAAACATCGATGAGAGAGAAACATCCATCAGCTGCCTTCTGCACACCCCCTACTAGGAATGTGCCCACAATCAAGGTACATGACCTTTACCGGAATCAAACCTGGAACCCTTGAGTCCTCAGGCTGACACTACCACTGAACCAAACAGGTTAGGGCCACATCATAAATTTTCAAGGCATACAAACAAGAAACATAATTCATATCTTCAGATACAGGTAAAACATTCCTTATAGTATGTACCTTATTTTAGCTTTCTCCCATATATGTAAGGTCTGATAGGGTGTTAAGCACTAAGTAAATGCTTGATTAGTACATGTTGAATGAGAAATAAATGATGGTCCCATGAAAAGGTAATCTAATAGGCATTTGGGCTGACAGTGATATTGGAATCCTTTGGCTTCCTATTTCTCTAAGAAGGATAAATTCAAAAACTACCTTTATGAAAAGATATAGATCTTTTCTGCTATAATAATGCCATCTCAGCACAAGTGTTATATGTAAGAGCTCATAGCATGTTTTCTGTTGTATTTTTGAATGGCTCAAGAAAAAATATATTTAAATGAATATATATTTAAAAATTTTCAAATATTATTATTTTTTCATTTGTTCTTGTTTTTGGTTGAATTATGTCCCACCCAAAAAGTATGAATCTTAATTCCCGTACCTTCAAATGTAAGCTTAATTGGAGATAGTGTTTTCGAAGAGTGATCAAATTAAAATGAGGTCATTAGGATGAGACCTAATCCAGTGTGACTGATGTTATTATAAAATGAGGAAAGTTGGATATACAGACATGCAAACCAGGGAAATACCATGTGAAGTTAAACCAAAAATGCCAAAGGTTGCCAGCAAGGCTCTGGAAGCTAAGAGAGAGGTATGTAACAGATTCACCCTCATGGCCTGAAGAAGTAATCAACCTTGTTAACATCTTTTTTTTTTAAGTATTTTTATTTTTTATCTTTATTGTTCAGTTTATTAATTACATTGTTTCCCCTTTTTTATCCCCCTATATCTCCCCTCCACCCTGTACCCATCCCACCCTCCACCCTCACCTCCCCCTCCCGACTGTCCTCTCCCATTGTTGCAAGATTTTTGTCTAGTCTCTTGCTGTACTTCCCATAACCCTTTTCTCCCCAAGAACTGTCAGTCCATTCCCTCTCTGTGTCCATGTTTCTGTTATATTCACCAGTTCATCAGCCTATCAATTCACTTGATTTTTATGTTCATTTGTTGATAGATGTGTATTTGTTGTTCATAATTTACACTTTTACCATTTTCTTCTTCCTCTTCTTAAAGAATATCTTTCAGCATTTCATATAATATTGGTTTGGTGTGATGAACTCCTTTAGCTTTTTCTTATCTGCAAAGAACTTTATCTGATCTTCAATTCTGAATGATAGCTTTGCTGGATAGAGTAATCTTGGTTGTAGATTCTTGCTTTTCATTATTTTGAATATTTCTTGCCACTCGCGTCTGGCCTGCATCGTTTCTGTTGAGAAATCCGCTGACAATCATATGGGTGCTCCCCTGTAGGTAACTAACTGTTTTTCTCTTGCTGCTTTTAATATTCTCTCTTTATCTTTTGCTCTTGGCATTTTAATTATGATGTGTCTTGGTGTGGTCCTCTTTAGATTCCTATATTTTGGGGTTCTGTGTACTTCCTGGGCTTTTAAGTCAGTTTCTTTCACCAGGTGGGGGAAGTTTTCAGTCACTATTTCTTCAAGCAGGTTTTCATTAACTTGCTCTCTCTCTTTTTCTGGCACCCCAATAATTTGGATGTTGGCATGCTTGAGGTTGTCCCAGAGGCCCCTTACGCCATCTTCAATTATCTGAATTCTTTTTGTTTCTTGCTTTTCCAGCTGAGTGGATTTTGCTTCTTTGTATTTCAAATCTTTGCCTTGGTTCTTGTGGCCCTCTGGATTGCTTTTAGGACTTTGTGTAATATTTTTTATTTCAGTCTGTGTATGCTTGATTTCTAGTTGGTCCTTTTTCATATCCGTGAGGGTCTGGTTCATATCCTCAGAGGTCTTGTTCATTTCCTTGAGGGTCTCATTCATTTCCTTGTAAGTCTCATTCATTTCCTGGTTGGTCTTGTTTATTTCCTCGTAGTTCTTATTAAGTTCATCGGCCTTTTCTAGGAGCCTCTTGAAAAGCCTTATAACTGTGGTTTTGAACTCTATGTCTTGTCGTCTTTTCTCCTCCGTTTTTTTCACACCTGATTTCTTTCCATATCTCTGCATGGTGGCTGCTTTATGTGGTAGATGTCCTCTAAGGGTCAGTGGCACAGCCTCCCCAGTTATTTGAGATGGGTTCTCTTACTGCAATCCTTTATAGGTTGTACAGTATTTTTGAATTTAAACCCAGCTTGTTGTTGTTAGCCCTAGGAGGGTTTGACCTCCAGGCCAATTGGCTGTGAAGGGAGACTGTGTTCAGGTTGGATGGGCGGAGTCTCTGAGCTGAGCTGGCAGCCTCAGCGTCAGCTACGTCCTATGCGGTGCTCGCGCACGGGTCTCTGTTGGATGGGAATGGCTGCACGCACCTCCAAGAGAAAGCTGCCAGTCTCTTTCCCTTGCCAGACAACTCTGCCTTTCCCCAAATGAGTCTGCACACCCAAAGTCTAGCCAAGGGTTGTAAAATAGGTGGTTTACAGGGCCAGGAGACAAGTTTCCAGGGAGCCAGTCGCGTGTTTGTGCGACACTTGTACGCAAACTTCTTTTCCCAGCTACCGGGTTTTTCCGCAGACTAGGAGACCTCTGCCACGCGCCGCTTCCAGAGTGTGTCCCCCAGACCTTGGACCTCGCCTGGCACTGGGGAATTTGTGCAGTGGGATGTCTCCATGTACCCCGGATCTCGGACCTCGCCTGGCACTGGGGAATCCGTGTAGTGGGACGTCTCCACCCTCCCTGTTGGCGAAATCCAGCCGGGGTTGCTGCTCCAGCCCTACAGCCCGCGCGCGCGACCAGGACGGCTTCTAACCTATTTCCGTCTTCAAGGCTGCTCTCCCACCGCTCTTCTGAGTCTCAGTGTCCCACCTTAACTTTTATTTGTGGAGTTTTCACTCAGCCAACTTTCTGGTGATTCTGGGTGATGTTTGTTTTGTTGTTATATTGTAGTTTCTGAATCGTTGGGCAGGGCAGAACAATAGGTGTTTACCTATGCCGCCATCTTGGTTCTCCTTCCACCTTGTTGACATCTTGATCTTGGACTTCTAGCTTATAGAACTCTGGGACAATAAATTTATGTTATTTAAGCCATCCCATTTGTACTCTATTATATGGCCCTACAAAATACATACATTTCTTCTCAGGTTTTTGTATTGCTGAGAAAAATTAGTCTTCATGGCCCAACTGGTCCTCAGTTTGTTAACCTTTAACCTTTACCATGTCTGACTGACCACTTTGTATTCAAAAATGGTAAAATAATGTAGACATCTGTTGTTATTATTATTGAAAAATAATAGCAATGACAGCACCTTAGAGTGAGCTTTTATTGTTTGCCAGGAACTGTGTTTAGTGTTTTATGTACTCCACTTCACCTGATCCAATAACACTATAAGGTAGGCTATTGTAGCCTGGAAAGATTAAAATTTCTTTCTAAGTCACAAGAGTAATATTGGTAGACACAGGGTCAGAATGAGTCTGTCTCATTCCAAAGTCCAAATGGCTAGCCACTATATAGTCTGCATACAGAGGCACTATCATTCTTATGACCAGGCTTATGACAAAGCTAGATATTGTCAGAATTTGAATTCCTACTTAAATGTGCATGGGAAATATAATCAGGGCAAACACCATATTAACATGAGTTAGTGTTTTGTGCTAGTCTTAGCCCATCAACAACCAATACTGTGGCTGGACCAGCCTTTGTGGTAATTATGATTTCAAGAATCCTTTCAGCAATAACCATTAGAAAACTTTTGAAAAGATAGTTTTCTAACTTAGAAAACCTGGAAATCATAGAACATGAGAGAGAGAGAGAGAGAGAGAGAGAGAGAGAGAGAGAGAGAGAGAGAGAGAGAGAAACTGAGCTTAGGATTCTGCTTTTATTCGAGTGGAGGGCTAGTGTTTTGGTTCATTCATTATTGGTAAATTTAAAACACCAGAGCCAGAATTTGAAATGAAGGAAGAGAAAAATTCAAGTACCTCAAATGGCCAGCTATTGAAATCAATTACAACGATCTCTCAAACAAGGGAGGCTCAGTGGGGGAGGCAGCCTGTTTCTTTGCGTAGTCGAGGGGCTGCCCTCTATTTATTGGAGATAGCCATCTTTGAAGTGGATGGCTTTTTGAAATAGATGTTTTGGCAATCAAAGCTTAAGCCAGATATGTGTATTACAAAGAAGAAAAAAAATCTGTCAGGATTTACACTGAAGTTAGACACTATCTCAAAAAAAAAATCAGGTCCTGTCTAGCTAAGTTTGGTTCTGTGGACACAGCATCGGCTTGTGGACTAAAGGGTCCCTGAATAGATTCTGGTCAAGGGCATATGCTGAGGTTGCAGGCTTGACTTCCAGTAGGGGGCATGCAGTAGACAGACAATCAGTGATTCTCTCTCATAATTGATGTTTCTATCTCTCTCTTCCTCTCTGAAATCAATGAAAATATTTTCAAAAAATCAGGTCCTTGAGTCGTATTGTACCCAATATGAATTGGATAAAATTATTTGTAACACCTGTCCTGTTTGATCAAGAGGACCACTTAGCCTAGAGATCATTACCACTTCAGAAAAGGATAAAATAAAAACACACTGTGTCTTTTTTTCTAGTTCTCTTTATCTTCTCAGATGAGTATCTATTTAGAAAAGGCAGTTCTATTCTAAAGCTTGCTTCTTTTGGCTGTAGGGAAACATTGTCAGAGCATTAAGATGGTTATGTGTTCATTTGTTTTAAAGATACCTAATACTTCTTCAAAAACCTTCAAATTTGTAACTGCTAGATATGATGATAAAAAGACATAATTATAATTTTCCTGTGTTAAAAAAATCCTGTAATTACAAAAGGAAACAAACATACTGTATTTCTTTTTTTAAAATCTTCTTTATTAAGATCTAATGTGTCCTTATTCGTCCTTTACCCCTCCTCCCCGCTCATGCCATCACCCCACTTGTGTCAGTGACCTTTGGTTGATCTCTTACCCCCACTCTCCCCTACATTCCCTCTGAGGTTTGACCACCTGATTGATGCTTCTCTGTCTCTGGATATGTTTTTGTTCATCAGTTTATGTTGTTTATTATATTTCACAAATGAGTGAGATCATGTGATATTTATCTTTCTCTGACTGATTTATTTTGCTTAGCATAATGTTCTCCAGGTCCATCCATGCTGTTGCAAATAGTAGGAGTTCTTCTTTTTAATAGCAGTGTAGTATTCCATTGTGTAGATGTACCACAGTTTTTTAATTACTCATCTGCTGATGGGCACTTAGGCTGTTTTCAAATCTTAGCTATTGTAAACTGTGCTGCTATGAACATAGAAGTACATATATCCTTTCTGATTCGTGTTTCTAGTTTCTAGGGATATAGTCCTGGAATTGGGACCACTGGGTCAAATGGAAGTTCCATTTTAGTTTTTTGAGGAAACTTGATACTGTTCTCCATTGTGGCTGCACCAGTCTGCATTCCCACCAGCAGTGCATGAGGGTTCCTTTTTCTCTGCATCCTCACCAGCTCTTGTTATTTGTGGAATTTTTGATGACAGCCATTCTGACAGGTGTGAGATGGTACCTCATTGTTGTTTTGATTTGCATCTCTCAGATGATTAGTGACTTTGAGCATGTTTTATATGTTGTTTGGCCTTCCTTATGGACTCTTTTGAAAAGTATCTATTTAGGTCCGTTGCTAAAATAAGAGATTTTTCAGTGGGCTAAGGCAGTGGTCGGAAAACTCAGTCAACAGAGCCAAATATCAACAGTACAATGATTGAAATTTCTTTTGAGAGCCAAATTTTTTAAACTTAAACTTCTTCTAATGCCACTTCTTCAAATAGACTTGTCCAGGCTGTGCTATTTTGTGGAAGAGCCACACTCAAGAGGCCAAAGAGCCGCATGTGGCTCGTTAGCCACTGTTTGCTGACCACTGGGCTAAGGGGAAGAAAGTCTTTATCCTCTCTCCAGAAATTTCTAGGGCTTTTGTACCGGGGAGTTTTAAAAAATTTGATAGCGCCCTGAACTGATTTATTCTCAAATCAGAATGTATACAGTACCAGTTGGTTTTCCTGTGGAGTGTTAGTTCATGTGGAAGCCAGTCTCTCTTGTTTGATTCCTAGTGTGATTATGGTCACATGTTTGTGAAATTCTTGGATTGTTATAAAAGGAATTCAGGTGGTAGGTGTGGTTGGACTGAATGAGCCCCACGCCTCAGAAGCTAGGCTTGTATGAGCAGGAGTTCGGAATCTATGGCTTTGAAATACAGCAGTGTGACCATCTCTCCCTGGGAGAGGTCTACAGATTACCAGCTTACCAATGAAGCCATCAGCCTTTTCAATTTTGGATCCTCTGTTTGTAGTTAGTTATCAAGCAGATGCACAATAAGCAGTGTGAGTACAAAGAAGAGGATTAATGGTTAAGGGGGTAGATTTTGGAGTAAGACCTGGTTTCTTATCTCTGTCATATTTGAACTGTGTGCCTTTAGGCAAGTCACTTAACCTCGCTAACTTTTACTCCTAAAACCTGTAAACCGAATATTTTAATTGTACTAACTTCTCATGGGATTACATGAAATAATGACTGGCATATAATCAGAACTCAATAAAATTCATACATATATAAATATGAATAAAGCTAATAAAGTGGTGCTGTGATATGGCATATTCTACTTTAGTTAGCTTCTAGTAGACTGACCTTTATTCCTTTGTATACTTTTAAGAGGAAGCATAGAATTTATTAGTAGAGCCCCCTGTAACATATATATATATATATATATATATATATATATATATATATACACACACACATATACATATACGTATCTCCTGTCTTTGAAATGATTTTCATCTGGAAAATTTGAGTGTTTAATAAGCTTCTGTGAAAAGGTAGAACCTTTGGAAAGCATAGTACTTAAAGCTCTTTACCTTAAGGTATTCAGATAAGCATTTATAGTGGGCATGGCCGATTGGCCAGAAAGGAAGAACTAATTCTGTACAGGCCAGTTGGAGGACATCAAGGTTATTCCTAGTTCATGATTTTTATATGGTTCCAGCTATGATATAGCATGTGTTTCCTGAATGTCCTTGTTGGTCGTCTTTAATCATCATCATTATTGTTCCCTAAGCATCCTTACATAATCTTGATTTATAGAAAGTAATGATTTCTATTCTCTAAAATGTTGAAATCTGAAATGGACAACACCTGGAAGGCAATAGGGGCTGCACAGGTCTGGGATTTGAATCATGTCCGTAAGGTCATGAAGCTGAAAATAGAACCTTGTTGTCCTGGTTGTAACTTTCTTGAGGGCAGAATCATTTTTATTATTTTTATGATTCTTATAGCATATTACAACTCTTTTCACTTAGATTGCAAATGTTAGTTGAAATAAATCCACATTTGTAAAGTAGGAATTGTTTATCAGAATTGTGAGGCTGTGAGGAAAAATATTCTTTATTTGTCTTAGGAAGTTAGAGATTTGAGGGTGTTTTTTCTTTTGTACCCAAACTTTCTTAAACATATTTACTATATACGGTACATTCCCTACCTTACTATTTTCTGGCTATAAACTCAGTTGTATCTTAAGTTTTCACTTTTTGCATAGGGCAATGGTTTTCACTTATGGTTGAACATTATAATCACATGGGGAGCTTAAAAACTTACAGGTGCCCAACTTTACCTGCCGAGGATCTTTCATTCTTTTTGTTTTATTTTTAAAATGTAAATATATTTTTATTGGTTTCAGAGAGGAAGGGAGAGGGAGAGACAGAAACATCAATGATGAGAGATAATCTTGGATTGGCTGCCTCCTGTATGCCCCCTAATGGAGACTGAACCTATACCCTGGGCATGTGCCCTGAATAGGAATTGAACCATGACCTCCTGGTTCATAGGTCGATACTCAACCATTGAACCACACTGGCAGGGCTGCAGAGCCCTGAATATGTAAAGGGTGAACTTGTTCTGGCATCATCTAGTATCTGGTGTTCAATCTTTCTTCACAACTCTAGTCATGGGCCTTCTCACCGTCCATAAGAACTAGAAGGGGGCGCCCCCTCTTGGAGGCCTTAATGTTGTTTCCTCTGGCTGGAATCCACTTCCTTTAGATCTACAGTGCTTCTTTACACTAAGGCTTAACTTAGTTCAAATGTCATTTCCTCAGAAAAGCCTTCTTTATCCAACTTATCACCATTCTCCTTTTACTTTCTATCCTATTGTTTTATTTAATGTACTTTTTGCTATTTATGACTATTGGAAATTATCTAATTTATGCAATTTTAATATATTTTTAGTCTCATCTACTAACAGGACACTGTTGTATTTCCAGAGTCTTGAACAGTGCCTGGCACCCAAAAGTCTTGTAATAAATATGTTTTTTTTAATGAATAAGCCCAAGAGCTTATCTTTAACAACATGAATGACAAATATATATGTAGGCATTGCTAATTGACTGTGGCATCTTTTCTCTTGAGTTTAGTAGCATAGTTCTTCTCAACATGATTCTCAATAATCTACTGTTACCTTCATGATAAAACCTACTTTATGTCCCTGGTTTGAAAAATAATTTTTTGTACATAGCTTTAAAAATTTTTTTTAATCTTTATTGTTCAGTTTATTAATTACATTGTTCCCCCCTTTTGTCCCCCTATAGTTCCCCAACACCCAGTACCCATCCCACCCTCTGCACTCCCCCTCCCCCCACTGTCCTCTCCCATAAGTGCATGATTTTTGTATAGTCTCTTGCTGCACCTTCCACACCCCTTTTCTCCCCAAGAATTGTCAGTCCATTCCCTCTCTATGCCCATGATTCTATTATATTCACCAGTTTATCCTGTTCATCAGATTTTTAACTCACTTGATTTTTATATTCATTTATTGATAGATGTGTATTTGTTGTTCATAATTTTTATTTTTACCTGTTTCTTCTTCCTTTTCTTAAAGAATATATTTCAGCATTTTATATAATATTGGTTTGGCGGTGATGAATTCCTTTAGCTTTTTCTTAGCTGCGAAGCACTTTATCTGACCTTCAATTCTGAATGAGAGCTTTGCTGGGTAGAGTAATCTTGGTTGTAGATTCTTACTATTCATCACTTTGAATATTTCTTGCCACTCCCATCTGACCTGCATAATTTCTGTTGAGAAATCCGCTGACAATCCTATGGGTGCTCCCTTATAGGTAACTAACTGTTTTTCTCTTGCTGCTTTTAACATTCTCTCTTTGTCTTTTGCTCTTGGCATTTTAATTATGTTGTGTCTTGGTGTGGTTCTCTTAGGGTTCCTATATATTGGGATTTGGTGTGCTTCTTGGACTCCTAAGACAATTTCTTTCACCAAGTGTGAGAAGTTTTTGGTCACTATTTCTTCAAATAGGTTTTCATTACCTTGCTCTCTCTTTTTTTCTGGCACCCCTATAATTCGGATGTTGGTATGCTTGAGGTTGTCCCACAGGCCCCTTACACTATCTTCAATTTTTTGGATTCTTTTGGTTTCTTGCTTTTCCAGCTGAGTGGATTTACCTCTTTGTATTTCAAATCTTTAACTTGGTTCTTGGAGTGCTCCAGAGCACTTTTAGGTCTTTGTATAATATTTTTTTATTTCAGTCAGTGTATGCTTAATTTCTAGTTGGTCCTTTTTCATATCCTTGTAGGTCTTATTCATTTCCTTGTAGTTCTTGTTTATTTCCTTGCAGGTCTCGGCCTTTTCTAGGAGCCTCTTGAAAAGCCTTATAACCTTGGTTTTGAACTCTATGTCCAGTCATTTTTTCTCCTCCATTTCTTTTACATCTGATTTCTTCCCATGTCTCTGCATGGTGGCTGCTTTCCTGAATTGGTCGATTAGCTTTGTGTGGTAGATGTCCTCTAAGGGACAGTGACTCAGCCTCCCCAGTTACCTGAGGTGGATATGGTTTGCACAATCTTGTTGAGGTTAAGCCTAGATTATTGTTGTTAGCACTAGGAGGGTTTGACCTCCAGGCCAATTGGCTGTGGGGTTCAGCTGTGCTCTGGTTGGATGGGCGGAATCTCTGGGCCAAGCAGGCAGTGTCAGCTCTGCCCTATGCGGCACCTGGGACTCTTTGCCAGGTGGCAATGGCTGCCAGAACCTCTGAGAGAGAGCTGCTGCCAAGCTCCACTCTCTGCCAGACAATTCAGCCTCTCCTCAAATGAGTCTGCACACCCAACGTCTCACCCAGGGTCGTAAAACTATGCAGTCTGGTGGTTTCCTGAATGAGAGAGTAAATCACGAGTCCTCTCTGCGCAGTCACGCAGTTCTGCTTTTCCTAAGTTCATGCGCACCCTGCACAAGCTCGCCCTCTCCACAAGCTTGCAAACCCTTGCAGCGCCCGAGTTTCAGCGTGCCTCCCCACTGTCCAGTTTTTACCCAATATGATTGTGGGTTCCCTGGACTTCACCTGGAGCTGGGGAGTCAGTGCAGTGGGATGTCTTTGTCTCCCCTGTTCGAGAAAACTGGCCAGGTTTTCAGTCGTCCGCCCTATCTGCTCGCACGCACAGCTCCAAACCTCTCTCCATGTGTATCTTCAATGCTGTCCTCCACAGATCCTCTGAGTCATAGTGTCCTATCTTCACTTTCATTTGTGGAATTTTCACTCAGCCAGCTTTCTGGTGATTCTGGATGATGCTTGTTCTTTCGTTAAGTTGTAGTTTTGAAATTGCTGTGTATGGCAGCAAGATAGGTGTTTACCTATGCCGCCATCTTCCTTAGTCCACTGTACATAGCTTTTTTTATTTGAGGAAATTGAGGCTTAACTCTTAACCAATTTCTACTTGTCCATTCAGTCTTTTATTCATTTACTCCAAAATATTCAGTAAAAATTAGAATACAAGAAGCAAGATTCAGATTTTGCCCAACATGTCTCCAATGTTTGGATCTTTTGGTATGCTTGGTTATAATACATTTTTCAATTATACATTGCTGAAATTAATTCAATAGCCATCTCAAAACAGATACAGAATTACTTTGAATAAGGCTATATATGACAAATGCAAGAGGAATGATAATATTGTAGATTCTGTGGTAGAATTAGAGGCTCAAGGAATTTGAGATCATCCATCCAATAGCCTAATTTTGCAGATGAGGAACTGAAGCTCAGAGAGGATAATGCTTTGTTTTCCATGAATGCTTGCAGGAGGAATAGAGGACAGTCAGACTGAGTGGTCAAGGTTAAGGTCAAGGTCAAGTGATTACTTTGTGGTGCAGCAGATATCAAAACCCAACTTTCAGTCCGGGGCTCTTTTGTTCCCAAATATGTGTGCTTAGTACCACCTGGAGATATTATTAAACATGCTGGGGATGTTATTCTGGGACTTGAATTTTACCATCCCTCTTCTCCAGGTAATTATTTTGCACAGCCAAATTTGGGGACCATCGTGTATATCATATTACTAATATACAAATTTGTTTCACCCTTAGCTGCATATATTAAATATGGAGAGTACCATTTATAGGACTTTCCAAAAAATTCTTCTAATATTTTCTTAGCTTCACAGTATCAGTCTTTGAGCTAAATTTCAATAAACTAAAGACTTGATTTTGACATTTAATTAAATTCAACAGCTATTGAGTATGAGGAATATAAAAGTGAGTAAGATGTCCTTCTTAATATAACATTTTCAAAATCCTGCTTAAACAGAGAGAAATAAATCAAAGAATCTCTGTTTTTCTTTTAATTTCAGTGTCACAATAGTCTTCTTCCTGATCTACTGTGACAGGGAAGATGTGTGGGTAGGTGTGGAAGGCAAATGAGAGGCAGGGGTGATGGTGGTGGGTGGCTGAGTGGAGAGAGCTGAGCACTGGTGAAGTGAAAAGATAGGAATGTAGAGGGAAAAACTTTCCTTGGGTCTGGGTGAAGCTTTCAATACAGAAAGGAACCTGCTTGTCCTGTTTAAGCTGTATTCTGAGACCAACACAGTGCCTGGCACATATCAGTGTTGTTTTTAAACATGTTAAGTGAATACACACACACACACACACAATTATATATATATATATATTTGTGAACTCTTTTGTCATAATTATGTCAACTCTTTTGAAGGAGTTGAGGTGTAGTAAATAGGACTAGTGTTGTTTTGATGACTTTCTTTTAATAGTTCTAGCATAATATCTTGTACATCTTGGCACATAAGGAACTTTGTGGTCAAGCCTCTAGCATTGATGTTGAGATAAGCAGTATAAATTTTAACACTTTCTATATATTAGAAAAAACTGAGAACACTGTTTTTCAAAAATATTAGGAAAGTTTATTTCTGTTTACATTATTTATTTTTTAAATATTTTTTACTGAGAAAAATTACTAATTTCATTCAAAAATAAAGTTACTCTTCCCAGTTTCTAACATAACTTGCTAATTCCTCCTTTTGTATATATCTAATGAACCTGTCATGGAGTGCTATGTGTTTGTGCTTTGTGGGAAGAGAAGTGGAGGTGGGTAGGTGTGTTTATTTTCCAACAGCACATAGGCAGCATGTATAGAAATAAATAAATTCCCACAGTAGCTGTAAAGATGGATAGTCTTTGATTTTGCATTTTTAAATAAAATAAGGTGTTCACAAAAATGGGAACATAGCTATAAATAACTAACTTAGGAAAATGGAAGATAGATTGCCAGTAGAAAAAAAGAAATGCCTGTTTATTTAGTGAATTTTAATAACTTTTATGTATGCATACAGCTCACTGCATATACAAAGCAAAACAATTGAATTTAGTCAGTCACTAAATTTATTTGATGGGAAACTGACTAGTCAGTGAGGAAAAACCTTCCAAATGATTATTAACATATTTACTGTTTACATGAATTTCCCTTCTGTTATAATGATCATAGTCCCCCCCCTCATCCATAGTTTCACTTTCTGTGATTGTAGGTACCTGCAGTCAACTGTAGTCCAAAAATATTAATTTGAAAATCCAGAAATGAATAAGTTACAACTGTTGAATTACATACCAATCTGAGTAGCACGATGAAATCTTGCATCGTCTTGCTCAGTGCCTACCTGGATATGAATAATGTCGTCATCAAGAGACTCCACACCTTGAATATACTCCTTGCCCCTTAGTACCCTGCTTGGTATCAGACCTGCTCTTGTGAATCATAGCACAGTGTTCAAGTAACCCTTATTTTACTTAATAATAGCTCCAAAGCACAGCAGTAGTGATGCTACCAATTTGATTATGTTAAAGTCATGGCTCCACGATCCTGGACCACCAGAAGGAGATGATACTCCTTGCATATGGTCAGAATGTCAGTGGTACCATAATTCTACATCACAACACCTATATCATTCCCTCCAGTCATCTTGTTGCATAGACACTTTATCATCTCACATCATTGCAAGCAGGGTGAGTACAGCACAGTAACATATTTTGAGAGAGACCACATTTACACAACTGTTGTAATTATTCAGTTTTTATTATTAAATGCTAGAGGCCTGGTGCACAACATTCATGCACTGGGGGTGGGGGAATCCCTCAGCACAGCCCGTGCCCTCTTGCGGTCCTGGACCCCTGGGTGGACATCTCCCCAAGGGTCCTTAGTGCTGTCTCAGAGGTGAGAGAGGCTCCCACCTCTGCTGCTGCGCTCACTAACCATGAGCCTGGCTTTTGGCTGAGCGGGGCTCTCCCTGTGGGAGCACACTGACCACTAGGGAGCAGGCAGTTCCTACGTTGAGCATCTGCTCCCTGGTGGTCAGTGTATATCATAGGGACCAATCATTTCACCATTCGGTTGATTTGCATATTAGCCTTGTATTATATAGGCTTGTTAATCTCTTACTGTGTCTTATTTAGAAATTAAAATTTATCAGAGGTATGTATGTATGTATAGAATAAAAACATAGTATGTTTAGGGTTTGGTCCTATCACTGGTTTCAGGCATCCGTTGTGGGTTCTGGACCATAAGGAGGGCTACTGTAGCCACTTTCTCGAAAAACTAGCTTTGCGTGTATAAGCATTGTTAGGTTAGAACTCATATTTCTCATCTTTGTGACATGACAGAAAAGTAGACAGGCTTGGAATATAGTATCTTTCTATAAAGTTAGTTATTTTAAATTAGTTTTCTAAAACTATCTAGTATGCCAGTAGGAGACATAAGCAAGGAACAGGCAGTTGAAGATAAAAGGGTGAGGTTAACCCTGTGGGAACCTGGGAGCGCAGGGAGTGGGAGCCATGCCATTTCCAGCTAAATAGTTAGCAGCCATGGGAGAATGGGGGCCTGCTATTGCCAGATCTTGTTCAAGAAGCTAGAAATTGAAAATCCCGTGTGAAATGTTCCTTTGGCAACAAATTAATTTTTTAAAGCACCATGTAGACTCAACCAAGCCCACGTGTACCCTAGCTGCCAGTGTGTGGCCACTCTTTGGATAATCAGGTAGTGGGAAGAGTACCACCCTTAGGCCAGATTTCCTGGCTTCTCACTAAGCAGGAACTAAACAGGGGACCTTGGACAATTTGTTCTCATTTTTAAAATTAGGGATTGGGGTCAAATACTATGTAATTTAGTGTCTTTTCAAGTTTTACAACATCTATGGTTTTATAAGGCTCAGTAACTGATCTTCACATTCATTACCATTCTTATTTTCACTGTGACTTACGCGATTTCCCCAAATATTTGAAATCTGCCTACTCTTGGCCACTGTGAGAGTTGTTTATGAACATTTGTTGAAAGTGACCAGAGAAAATTCTGTTAACTTGTCTCTGAGTCTAAGCCAATCTTTAACAGAGTTCCAGAACCCGGCTTTCTCCTGCTGTAGTAAACATATTAATAAGCTCTCACCAGAAGAACTGTGAACAGATGCAGTTTTTGAAAACACGGTGTCCTTCTCACATTTACTTGTCTGTCTCGCCTACTGAAGCAAGACTTGCATGTGGTACCCTAGTAAATCCTTTCCTATTTGCCATGACCAGATCACAGTTCATTAATTCACTAGAAACATCATTGTAACCAGTATCTTTAGTACACAGATCCAAGCCCTAAATTAGGTGAGATACACAATGATATAAAACAAGTGTTTTTTTTTTAAATTCTGTCACATAATTTATTTTATGCTATTACACAATTCCTTACAGCAGGAAATAAGAATAGCACATTGCCTTTGTAGCCGCTTTTCAATGTGGTACTTTAAGTACCTTTGACTACAATTAATGTATCCATACACTATCTTATGTGGTAAATTAGGAACCATCCCCAGTGTGTGAAACAATTTAATCATCACACGTAAGCACCTCTGTCTTTGCTGATAACTAGCCGGGTAACCTTGAAAACTGCATACCTCTCTGAATTTCCATTTTCTCATCTATAAAACTGCTGTTAAAAAATCCCCATTACATAGAGTTGTGAGGAGCACAAGAAAGCAATTAGATGTAAAAGTGCTTTGCACAACATAAAGTACTGTGTGTCAGCGAGGTAACATGCTAATCAATTACCTACCTCATTCAAACATGAGCAATAGAAGTATAAGTAGAATAGCGTAGGCTTTTGGATATTGCATGCTGCAGCTCTAAGTCTTAGGGATAAGGATTGGCCTCCCAAGTCTTTCCTATCATTCCTACATTGCTCCATTTAAACCATCTCAACAATTTAATTTGTGTTACTGGATAGATGGAATCAACCCTGGAATCTTAGAAAAAGAGGTTGATCTGTTGCTTAAAAATATCCCTCCAGATTTATTCTTTAAAAAGAGTTCTTTGTTTAATTTCTGTTCCTCAACACCCTCTCTGGACTTCTTCCATTTTTTCCACATTAGTGTTTGAATGGAGGACCTTGGATGATTGTAATTTCATATACAGAATTATTTAGAAAACACATTATCATCTTCTTTTTAGTTAATCTTACAATTATAAACAGTTTTCTAAGTTTCTACCTAGTCTCAATATCTATGATTTAGAATGATGGCATGAGATAAAATATCCCTGGATGTTATGCATTCAGGATGTTCCTGATTTGTCTTGTTTTTCCTCAAATACATTTAGTAGTGTGCTGCTCTCCAGAAAACTCAGCCAAAAACCCTGATTTGTAGATTTTCTGATTTCCATGGTGTAAATTTCCCATCATGTTTAACTTCATGGTAATTTTTTAAATGTTATTAATCATAGAGCTGAACGTGGAGTTGGGAAGATACAGGTCTAATTGGATCTTGTGAGCCAGTATGAACAGTTTCAGCCCATAGCTACATGTTTCTTGTTTAAAAAATGCTATCCTTTAAAATTCCTTATTTTTCATTTATAAATGTAGAAAAGAAAAAGCTACAAGTATTATTTTATCCTTGACTACTTATTTTATGTACTTTTACTTATGTTTACATAATATTTATGCAGTGAGAATGATATATATTCATTACATCTATATCTATATAATAATTTCATATTTTCTTATTAAAAAAGCCTATTTCACTAGGCTTTCAAGATTAACTTTTTTATTTGACTTTTCCCTTCATTATAAAATTATACTCACCAGTTTCAATCTTTGTCTAAATAATTTGTTATATATTTAAATTATTAAAAAGCTTACTCCAGTCATCCTCTATCATCCATTTAAAAAAAGATGTGGTTCTTTCTTTATTTCATACTCTACATCATTGAGCACATTTTTAAAGAAACGGTATTTTGGTATAGAGCTTCTGAGATGCCACATGTCAGAGTCCCCCAGACATCTGAAGATGCAGCTTCATTATCCATTGATAGATATTGTTATAGGAGAAAAGCCTATGAAAATCGCAATTTGAGTTCTTTAGAAGGTGCATTTGTGTTGTTGTTGATGTTGTTTTTATAGCCTTGTTCATGTTCATAGCATTCTTTATCTTTGAAATAATATGGAAACTTACCGGGATGTACCTAGGTTGTTGATGTCTGACCCCATTTTGTGCCTCTCCTGGTGAATGTTCTCAGCGTCTGATTCTCCCACCAGTTCTGCTTTTTGTCTTTTGTGCGAGCCTTTCTCCTGCCCCTCTGGCTTCCCTGCTGGCGAAGATGGCGATTCTCTGCCTTGCTCTGCATATATCTTTTTAACTTTTGTGTTTATCTCTTCAACTTTCCTGATTCATTTTTGTTTTATATCTTGGTTTGTTCACTATATCACCAGTTTTGTTTTATACTATGCCCGTTTTACATTTTTTCCTCCAATGAGTTTTATCTGTTACTCTATTTTTTACTTGGCTATCCTCTGTACTTATCCTGAGCTATTCTCAACCTCAGTCTATTCTTATTAAAAAAAAAAAACTATCCTTTTAAAATACTCATTTTTATTTTTAAAAAATTTATATTTCAATCACAGTTGACATTCAGTATTATTTTATATTAGTTTCAGGTGTACAGCACAGTGGTTAGATAATTATATAATTTGCAAAGTGATCTGTTGATAATTGTAGTACCCACCTGGCACCACACATAGTTATTAAAATATTATTGACTATATTCTCTGTGCTATACTTTACATCCCCATGACTATAAAATCCTCATTTTTAAACATAAAGTAAATATTTTCTAAAATTACATTTCTTAAAAAAAAAAAAAGACACCAAAACAACAACAACAAAAAAACAGCAATTCTATTTTTGAGGCTGCCTAGCCTCTGCCATGACTACATAATGATTTAGATATTTACAGACTTGTTTTTCTTGGTTTTAATCTGAGACATAACAGATCATCAATATCTAAGTGTTAGATGACAAGTAACACACTGTTTTACCTTAGTAAAAATGGATACCATAGTTACTAGATAGCTCTTACGATCTGAAATTTTTATTTTGAATAGTTCAAAAATTTTATTTTGAATTTGTTTTAATACAAAAATATGCTAAATTACTCTACAAGCTCATGGCATCTGGGGGGAAATCTTTCAGTTCTGAAGTCTTCCTTGATCTTGAAATAACAACTTTAAATGTAGGAGAGAGCTTTCTTAATGCGAACCTTATAAAAAATATGTTCACATTTTTTTTTGTCTTTTAAAACTAATTTTCAGAGTTGACTTTGGAGGAAAATGTAATGTTTCTGTGCTTGTATGGACCCAGGCTGCATAGGCACCATATTTGGATCTAGCTGTACTGTGTTCCCTGTGGAATGAGGGCAGCACTGGACAATGCTAACAAGGCTGCCTTTGGTCCGGTCCTGAACCTGCCACTCGCTAGACAGCGTCTTTAATCTCCCGTGCATCCATTTCCTTATCTGTATTCATTTCCTTATCTATATACTTTCAAGAATAATGAACAGATAACTGAAATAGTACCTGGAACACAAACATGTTGTAGAGTTTGTTCCATTATCCAGTCAGTAAAAGTGAGATACTGAATGTAAATAACATAGGGGGAAAAAAAAGAACATTTATTGAATCATGCTGCCGGGGTGGGCCCCTAGAATCCTGTGAGCAAGAGAAGGGTCTATCACTCCTGATCCACATGGAATGAGATTCCCAAACTCAAGAAGGGAGTTATCTAACTAGGAGAAGGTAGAAGGAATGTTGGGCCAATAGAAGCAACAGGTTTTCTCTCCTTGTAGGGATTTTTTTTTTTTGACTAATAAAGAAAAAGAGGGAAAAATAGTAAGTACTTCATTATCAGAAGTATTTCTCTGTGAAAGATATAATAGTCTTGTTCCATGTGGTTTTAGAAGCAAAGAATAGGATGTATGGATAGCAGTTGCTGGATATCAGGTTGTTCTAGTTCAGTGGTCAGCAAACCGCGGCTCACTAGCCACATGTGCCTCTTTGGCCCCTTGAGTGTGACTCTTCCACAAAATACTATATGCGGGCGTGCATGTACAGTGCAATTGAAACTTTGTGGCCCATGGGCAGAAGTCAGTTTTCAGCCTGGGTGAGTCTATTTTGAAGAAGTGGCATTAGAACACTCAAGGGTCCAAAGAGCTGCATGAGGCTCGCGAGCCATAGTTTGCCAACCACTGTTCTAGTTCAAAGGGGAAAAACATATTAGAATTCTGAAATAGAATGAACTGTATTACAAGGCTGTGAGATGCCTATTGTTCATTTACTCTTTGTTACAACACCACTAAGGAGGAGGAAATTGAGGATTGGACACTTTAGTTTGCCCAAGTTCATGGGGCAATAAAATAGAGGAACTGGGATTTGAATAATCTTCAAAGTTCATCTTCATCCACTGTGTTCTGCCATAATAAATACCCCCTAAACTTAAGTGTTTTGTGCTATGTTCTGGTTTCTGTGTTTGGCCTTGGAAAACTGAGATAAATAGGACTTGATTGCTACTCTTGAGGAGTGTGCAATCTCAGAGAAAGCCCTTAATACACTTTTCCATCTTTCCCCCAGTGAACTTAAAATTATTTTTTCTCCAATGAGTTTATTTCTTAATGGTCACCAGGAGCAATTGCTATATCAGCTAAAAAGATGTGAGAAAATCTAAAAGCTTAAAGCATCCTATATAATAAAAGCATAATATGCAAATGTTCCCTCGACCAGGAGTTCTTCCCGGAGTTCGACCAGCGGGCAGGGCCAGTGGAGGGAAGGGAGGGAAGCCCTGGCCAGCCATCACCAGCTGCTAGGGTCTCTACCAGTGCTCCAATTTCATGCACTGGGCCTCTAGTATAAGATATAAGTGAGAAAATACATTAGAAAGAGAATAGGCACATTTTGAACATGCAATATACATGATTTCATTTAATACTTAGAACAATCTTGTGGTGACTATGTTATATAAGATTTATAAAAAGAAATAAGATTCATAGAGGTTAAAAGATACAGTGAAGGTCACTTAACTTGTAAGTAGAAATGCCAGAATTTTAATCTTGTCTGACAGCATCCAGAGCCTTCACATTTTCTTTGGAATCATGCCATCTCTGTCTCCCACATGGTTTTGGTGCCTTATTTCTGGTCGTCAACCACAGAAAAGGGAGGGTTCCTCAGGGAATCTGAGATTTGTAAAGCAGCAGTAAGTTTGCCATTATACTAGGTAGATTCATAGAATCTCTGTTAAAATGAGTTTAAGATATAAAAGCAAGAGGTAGCATAACCAGGTGTAAACTTGGTTCTGATGTCCATCTAACAAGAAATGATGCTAAACCTACATGTCAATTTTTGGCAGCAGAATCCTGACTTGATTAGTCATTCATAGAACTACTTGGTTCAAATTTCTTTCTAAATTATTATTAGGAAAGATTTATTAGCTTAAGATCTTATAACATAAATAGTAGTTGATAATGGCCAAACCTATACCATGTAAAGAGAATTATGTAACTTAAATGAAGTGTCGTTACATGCAGCAGTTATAAGTACTGTACTGCAGGATTTGACATAAATTTTAGTTCCAATTCACTAAATTACTATTGAAATGGTTAGTCTTATTGGCCTGGGGAATCACCTGCTTTTGTTCTATTAGGATTTCTCTTCCAAATTTATGAGCCTTTTACTTTTGTTCATGCTGCCCTTGTTTTAATCTGGTCTGCTTCTTTGCATCAAGGTTATTGTTATATTGACAGGAAATCCTTGGACTCTGTCCATGTGATTATTATTCACAAGTCACTTCAAGTACAGAGTCTTTCTCTATTATCTTTAAAGGGAATTACTTCTTCCAATATAGTTTCTGTAAGAAAATGTCCCTCTTAATTCTTCTTTTCAGTATGCAGAACTATGAATGCTACATCACTTCATGCTTCATAATGCTGCATACTCATTTACTTTGGCAATGCTGGAATTTTTCTTTAATCATGTTTATCCTAAAATCATATGGCCTGGCCTGCAAATAGACTTTTTGGAAAATATAGCATCACCTTTGAAAAGTATTTTTATTGATTTCAGAGAGGAAAGGAGAGGAAGGGAGAGAGAGACAGCAAGATTAATGATGAGAGAGAATCATTGATTGGCTGCCTCTTGCACATCCCTAACTGGGGATCAAACCCACGATCTTGGCATGTTCCCTGACTGGGAATTGAACCATGACCTCGTGGTTCATAGGTCGATGCTCAACCACTGAGCAACACTAGCCAGGTGATAGCATCATTTTTTAAAAAAAAGTAATGAAATATTTTTAAGATCTCTTACTTTTTAGTTGTCATGTTGGGTTCTCAGAAAGCAAACTCTGAGACAGAGATCACCTGCAGAATAATCTGTAAGAAATGCCTTTGGGATCCACACCTATGAGGGAACTTAAAGGAAGGAAACAGGATGTGGTGCAGTCACAATAAAGCCTCGGTCAACCAGACAGGGGGCTCTGCAGCTATGATATTGTACCATTCCATGGTTGAGGGCCTGGACCTCTAGAACTCTGAATTGTTATTGGTTGCAGGCTGCCCTTGAGGTTCCAAGACCTTGGGTGAGGAAACTTTCAATGGAGCCAATTCTGGAAAGGGGTTGATATCTGAGTGCTGCCTCAGTAACTGAGGAATGAATCCATCATTGCTAAAGACAGGATCTTGGCAGCACAATGCAGCATCCGTGACACTAGTTTCACATAGAGAGGAAATAATGACATAGTTAAACCAATCTTTCTCAACCTTTTCAAAACCATCCCAATCTTTGATAAACATAGAATGTGATTCTGATATATTTACTTGAGGGAGGGCTGGCGTGGCTCCTGGTTGATAATCTGTATACTTTGCATATTTACACTAAACAAGAGTGTATACTGAGCCTTGCTATTCATTAAGAGATACTTCTTTTCTTTTTATTTCCTCACCTCCGACATTACTTCACAGTCTTTCCTATGCAGGAATCTGAACTGTAACATTTTCTGCAAACTATCAGACTAGAATTTGCACAGTGATGTTGTGATATTCTTCCCTTATTTGTGCATTATTCTATAATATCTTGCACAGTGCCGGGACTATACCATTTGCTTATAGAAGAACAAGTGATTGATATAAAAAGGAAAATATGATGGATTGTATTTGTTTTTACTTTCAAAAGATTTTATCAAGCATCCACTTCAAAAGCAAAGTAAATGAATAAACATAACCTAAGTTGGATTTTTGTTTGGCTCTGAAAGAAAATAGATTTAGTACTAATTCTGAGGTCAAGTGGCATAGATAGCTGACAGATACATATCATGTTTCAACAAGAATCCATGTTGAAATGTGGAGATTACTTATTTGTACCAAAGAGGAAGAAGAGATTGTGTGGATGAAAGCATATTAATTCTAAAGCAAAAGACAATGACTGTTAAGTACTCAAATCAGATATTGATGATAAAAGTAGAAACTATGAATTTCTGAAGACACTTGACATATTCTCTAGTTAGCATTCATTCACATGTGATATGCTGGGTCATGTGCTAATAGCATAGGTTAAGAAGATGGATAAGAATATCTACTGTCAATCTATTTGCTATCTGGTGATGATGCACAGTGAAGATGTGCATGAGGGTCTCAGTGGCCATCTGTGTATGTTCAAATGCTTGCTCCCTTCTGTAATACTTCTTTAACTCCCCCAACTTCTACTCTGCCCACCTTTGAGATTATTATTTTTCTAGGTTAGTTAAATATTAACACATTACAGGCCCAGTGCATGAAATTTGTGCACTGGGACACACACACACACACACACACACACACACTCACACACACACACACACACACACACACACACACACACACACAGCCTGGTGTGCGCCCTCTTGCAGTCTGGGACCCTGCGGAGAATGTCCTCCTGCTGGCTTAGGGCTGATTCCACTGGGGGTCAATGCCTAAGCCAGTAGTCAGACATCCCTCTCGCAGTCCAGGACTCTTGCTGTCCGGGACCCCTCACTCCTTATGACCTGTCTGTCTGCTGCTGGGGCGGGAGAGGTTCCTGCCACCACCGCTGTGCTCACCAGCCCTGATCCTGACTTCTGGCTGAGTGGTGCCAGCCCCACCCCCCCCCTCGTGGGAGCACACTGACCACCAGGGGGCAGCTCCTGCATTGAGCATCTGCCTCCTGGTGGTCAGTGCGCATGATTGTGACTGGTTGTTCTAGATGTTCTGCAGTAAGGGTTACTTAGGTTTTTGTTATATAGATTGCGGACCAGTAGTTTTATTGCTAATTTTACCCAGAGGCCATATAAGTTTCTATTGAACAAGTACAAAAAACGTTTTATATAAATGTTAAAGGCATGCTTTAAAATTAAATATCCATTGCATTTTGAAGTTATTCATTACATGTTCTTATAAGCTAATATCTTTTTAAAATATGATACTTTGTAAAACACTGTGTAATATGAGGTGAGAATTCTTGTGATCCGTCCACAATATTAATAGAGTAAATGCAATTACATATTATGTAGTAAGTATATTTATGTATCTCAGGGTGTGCTTATTAGGACTGAGGATATTTGTTACAGTGATTGGAGGAACTGCAGAGAAATTGATGGATCTCTGAGGGAGATTAACTAACTGATGAGCATGCTAAGCACTTTCTAAATTCACCGACCTTGGTGGCTAGAAGGAGGAATCTGGCACGAAAGCTTAAGTAGTTAAAACATTTTCAGTGTGGGTTAGAACAGTATAAAGATTTAGAAGAGAACATTTTAAACTATCCTTTCTTATGAAGGAGAAGCTTCAGTGTTTGAGTAAAAGCATGGTGTAGTAAAATGTGCCAATGGGATAAGGGTCAAAAGGCCCCACCACTTACCAGTATTAGATGTGAATGAGCAAGTTGTTAAGCTTCACTTTTCATTTGTATTAGGGGCTAGTACTTGGCTGATTTATATAAGAGGACAAAGGGGCACAAATATATGAGCACACTTTGAAAACTGCAAAGCACAATAAAAATGTAATAAATCATTATAAAATAAGCCATAAGCTATCGAATCTGAGCTAAAAAGGAAATCTAGGAGTCATTGTAGTTGTTGCCAGCTAAACTAGTAACGATAGGGAAAAAAGCAACTGAAAATCCTTACAAGTATTATAAAAACTAATTTTAAATGGCCACCAGAATATTAAATACTATATATAAAGGCATTGAGGAAAAATAACTACAACTGAACAAACCTTATCTGCACCTGGGATGATGAAATTCTAGAATTAAAATTTGAGGAAAGTAATAAACATAAGTGGATTGATGCCATGAAGACAATCAAGTGCTCTAGGGATATCCATATATGAAAGGAGTACAAATGTTGATACTGTTTAGTGTTGAAGCATTGATGGTTAATATAATGTATGAATTAAAATCTGTAAAAATTGTCAAGATTAAGGATTGTATGAAATCTTATTACAACCTATTTCAATATTCCAGGTGAAATAGTATGTTGGCTAGGGTCAGGGTTATAGCAGTGGAAGTGGTGAAAAGTAGCTGAATTTGGGGTATATTCAAAAAGAATTGCCTGAGGATTTGTTCATAGCTTGCATGTGAGTATAAGGAAAAAAAGACTCAACGGTAACACCAGGGATTTAGGCATAAGCAACTGGAAGGATGGAGTCTGGAGGCCGGATTAGCAATTTAGTATAGTTTGTATAATGTTTGAGATAACTTTTCAACATTGAAGTGGAGATATGGATAGTTATTTGTGCATAAAAGCCTGGATGGAGCTCAAGGGAGAGATCTGATGAAGAGCTACCTCCTGCCAGATAGTACCTATGCAAATTAGGAAGAGACACTTCCGGACCAGCAAAGCTCTGAACCAGGTATTTGAGCCTCCACTTTGTTGTCTACCTGGAGGTTTCATGCAGTGATAACTTTGCATACACCATTGTGAGAATGGTTTCCAGCAGGTACTTTTTCCTTCCTGTCTTCATAGGAGAGACAGATTCTGATTTTTTGTTCCTCTCAGCCACAATGACCTTGAATGAGATATGCAAAATGTAGGAATATAAGAGCAAGAGAAGAAAAAAGTTTTCTGTCATTTCTTCAAATAGGTTTTCAATATCTTGTTCGCTTTCTTCTTCTGGCACCCCCAGAATGGGAATGTTGGTATGCTTGAAGTTGTTGCAGAGGCTCCTTATATATCTTCATATTTTTGTATTTTTATTTCTTTTTGCTCTTCTGGTTGGGTGATTTTTCCTCATATTTCAAATTATTGGTTGTATTCTCTGAATCCTCTACTTTTCTGTTGAATACCTGTATATTATTCTTTATTTCAGTCAGAGTATGCTTAATTTCTGACCGGTCCTTTTCCATTTTTTTTAGCATTCTTATTAAGCTGCTTGAAAGTCTCACTAAGTCCTTTGGAGGTTTCTAGAAGATTCTTGAGTAACCTTATAACTGTGGATTTGAACTCTATATCCAGTAATTTGCTTTCTTCCATTTCTGTCATTTGAGACATGTTTCTTTATTTCTATATTTTGGTTGTTTCTCTGTGTTTGTTTCTATATATTGGATAGGTCTGCTATGTATACTTGGGTTGGTAGAGTGTCCTTGTGTAGTAGGTGTCCTATAGGGCCCAGTGGCTCAGCCTCCCAAGTCACCTGAACTGGGAGCTCTAAACGCACTCCTTTGTGGGTTGTGAGCACAGTCTTGTTGTAGTTGAAACTTGATTGCTGTTGGTGTCACTGGGAGGAATTGACCTGCAGGTCAATTGGCTGTGAGGATCAGCTACAGTGGGAGAGCTGCTGTGCAGGAGATACCCCTATGGAGCAAGACTTGCTTCAGTGGGGCTTTGGTACTCACTGAGTCTGCCCCTTGAGTGTGTCTCTTATGGACATGTAGAGTTGCAATCTGGTATGGTCTCACATTGACTACTGGGTACACTGGCTCTTGGGTTTCCAGGGAGGTGCAAAGTCAGCCACTGCCTGGCACCACCCAGCAGGAGCTACAGAGAAATTTCCAGATTATTCTTCTTTGTATCAGGTTTGGAAGTGCCCAGACGAGGTCCAGCTGTGCAGCAAGACAGGCTGATGCTGGTATTAGGTCTCAGGCCTTTTATTGATAGTTTTGGGGCTCCCTGAGCCAGCTACAACTTGTTTGACAGATTTTAGCCTGAGCAAAGACAGGTCATTCATATGCAAAAGCTGCTACAGATTGGTGGGTTTGTAAATTGGATGAGGCCTGGTTTTAGGGAATCACCAGGGTGGAGCAAACAGAAATGCCTGCCAGTCAGCCCTGCAATCAGGGAGGTCCCAGAATAGGAACAATGATCTCTGCAAGCACTTCCATCTGGGAGAAAATTACCCCTGAGTTCCTGCCCCAATGCCAGACAAATGTCTCCTCCAGACACTCACCCTAGGACTGGAGCTCAAAGGAAGCAGGATCTTGTAATTTCAGTCTGTATTTCCTGCCTTTTAAGAGGAACAGGTGGGTCTCTAGCAGCCTCTGTGTCACTGAGCCCCAATCCGCACTGGTTTTTACAGCCCATAGTTATGGCGACTTTTTTCCCCAGTTCTGGGAACCTGGGCTGGGGGTCCGGTGTGGGGCTGAGGCCCTTTGCTCCGCAGGGCAGCCTTTGCAGAGAAGCTCTCCTTTCGGATTAAAAAAGCGGCCCACACAGGTGCTGGACCAGCCCGTTCCGTGCCTCTGCATTTCCTACCAGTCTCAGTGTGCTTTCTTCTTTACTTCTGTAGTTGCTGGACTTTGTCTGGATGATGGTTGTTCTATATTTTAGTTGTAATTTTGGTGTAGTTGTGAGAGGCAGCAAATACAAATGTTTACATACACCGCCATTTTGGCTCCCCCCCTTTCATTTTAAAAATTATGAAGGAAAGATACTGGTTATTTACAAACTGTTAAGATTACTAAGTTTTGGTGATAAAATTAAAACAAGTGCATTTTTAGGCTTCCTGAGAACTGTAACCTAGTATGCTAAGAAGTGTTGTGGCTGCTCAATACTTGGTGTGCTTGAGAAGCCTTTTCTATGACAGTCCTTACATAGGTTGTTAGTCTTATTGCAAATTTCAAAAAGGAATATATACTATGAATACATTATTGGTATTATCCTGAGTTGTTTGTGCTTATCAATTGTTCTTTTGGCATTGCAATAAAAATACCATTAACTTACCATTCTCATTTTCAGTTAAATTTGTTATGGGTTTTGTGATTGAAACCAAAGTTTGGAATGAGTGATCACATTTTATTTTATTTTATTTTATTTATTTTTTTTCCATTTTATTCTTTTTTTTTATTGTTCAGTTTATTAATTACATTGTTTCCCCTTTTTTATCCCCCTATATCTTCCCTCCCCTCTGTACCTATCCCACCCTCCGCCCTCACCTCCCCCTCCCCAATGTCCTCTCCCATTGTTGCAAGATTTTTGTCCAATCTCTTGCTGCACTTCCCACAACCCTTTTCTCCCCAAGAATTGTCAGTCCATTCCCTCTCTATGTCCATGTTTCTGTTATAGTCACCAGTTTATCTTGTTCATCAGCCTATCAGTTCACTTGATTTTTATGATCATTTGTTGATAGATATGTATTTGTTGTTCATAATTTATATTTTTACCTTTTTCTTCTTCCTCTTCTTAAAGAATATCTTTCAGCATTTCATATAATACTGGTTTGGTGGTGATGAACTCCTTTAGCTTTTTCTTATCTGCGAAGCACTTTATCTGATCCTCGATTCTGAATGATAGCTTTGCTGGATAGAGTAATCTTGGCTGTAGATTCTTGCTCTTCATTATTTTGAATATTTCTTGCCACTCGCGTCTGGCCTGCATCGTTTCTGTTGAGAAATCTGATGACAATCGTATGGGTGCTCCCCTGTAGGTAACCAACTGTTTTTCTCTTGCTGCTTTTAATATTCTCTCTTTATCTTTTGCTCTTGGCATTTTAATTATGATATGTCTTGGTGTGGTCCTCTTTAGATTCCTATATTTTGGGGTTCTGTGTACTTCTTGGGCTTTTAAGTCAGTTTCTTTCACCAGGTGGGGAAAGTTTTCAGTCACTATTTCTTCAAGTAGGTTTTCATTAACTTGCTCTCTCTCTTTTTCTGGCACCCCAATAATTCGGATGTTGGCTTGCTTGAGGTTGTCCCAGAGGCCCCTTACGCTATCTTCAATTATCTGAATTCTTTTTGTTTCTTGCTTTTCCAGCTGAGTGGATTTTGCTTCTTTGTATTTCAAATCTTTGACTTGGTTCTTGTGGCCCTCTGGACTGCTTTTAGGACTTTGTGTAATATTTTTTCAGTCTGTGTATGCTTGATTTCTAGTTGGTCCTTTTTTTTATCTGAGAGGGTCTGGTTCGTATCCTCAGAGGTCTTGTTCATTTCCCTGAGTGTCTCATTCATTTGCTTGTAAGTATCATTCATCTCCTTGTAATTCTCATTCATTTGCTGGTTGGTCTTGTTTATTTCCTGGTAATTCTCATTAATTTGATCGGCCTTTTGTAGGAGCCTCTTGAAAAGCCTTATAACCATGGTTTTGAACTCAATGTCTTGTCGTCTTTTCTCCTCCATTTCTTTCACACCTGATTTCTTTCCATATCTCTGCATGGTGGCTGCTTTATGTGGTGGATATCCTCAAAGGGACAGTGGCTCAGTCTCCCCGGTTACCTGAGGTGGGTACTCTTACTGCAATCCTTTATGGGTTGAATTCAGTGGTTTTGAATTTAAACCCAAGTTTTTGTTGTTAGCCCTAGGAGGGTTTGACCTCCAGGCCAATTGGCTGTGAAGGTAGACTGTGTTCAGATTGGATGGGCGGAGTCTCTGGGCTGCGCACAGCGGCAGCGGCAGCGGTGGCGGCGGCAGCTGGGTCCTATGCGGTGCTCGCGCACGGGTCTCTGTTGGATGGGGATGGCTGCAGACTCCTCCAAGAAAAAGCCGCTAGTCTCTTCCCCTTGCCAGACAACTCTGCCTTTCCCCAAATGTGCCTGCACACCAAAAGTCCATCCCAGGGCTGTAAAATAGATGGTTTCCCGAACCAAGTTTCCAGGGGGCAAGTCGCGGGTTTGCGCACCGCGTCCCGCTTCCAGGATGCGTCCCCCGGACCTCAGACCGCGCCCAGTTCCGGGTAATCTGTGCAGGGGGACCTCTCCTACCCTGGATCTCGGACCTCGCCCGACTCGGGAAATCTGGGCAGTGAGACGCCTCCGCCCTTCCTCGTGGGCGAAATCCGGCCGGTCCCTGCTCCAGCCCCAGCCCGCTCGAGCGACCAGGGCGGCTCCTAACCTCTTTCCGTCTGAAAGATTGCGCTCCCGCCGGTCCTGAGTCTGTGTCCCACCTTTGCTCCTATTAGTGGAGTTTACATTCAGCCAGCTTTCTGGCGATTCTGGGTGCTTGTCTGTTCTGCTGTTATGTTGTAGTTCTTAAATAGTTGCGCGGGGCAGAACAATAGGTGTTTGCTTATGCCGCCATCTTGGTGTTCCCCGAGTGATCACATTTTAAAAGGAAAAAATTTGGAGCCCAATTTTCCAATAACTAGATTGGAAGACCACTGAACATTGTGGTTGAAGTAGAAATATGAATTTTCTATACCACCGTTGCTACGGCATGCATAGACAGGCATGCAATAAATATATTCCTTCCCTATTTTAGTTATTCTATTTGGATGGTCGTGCTTCAAGGGCACAGGAGATAGAGGAAGGCAACAGGACATTTTTCTTCTACCCATGTGGGTTTCAGTCAGTTGCTTATTTGTACTCATCTTTCTCATCCTTCCTGCCTCTTCTTTCTCATCTTCTCCACCACTGCTGCTCTAATTCAGCTCTGAGGAGACAGACATTTTTCTCAACACAAAGACAACTTTTGAAGTAGAGTGGTACAGTAGAGTGGGATCTGTCTTGGTTGAACATCAGAGATATCAATAGATATCTGTTGCATTTCAGAGAAATAGAAATAATTGCCAATTAGCCACTGTTTACAGAAATTAGAAAACTAATTTCATGTCTAAGGAGAGAAGGATCCAAATCTTACCTCACTTAAATTTTTACCAGGAAATTCAGCGATCCCCTCTCCCCTTCAAAAACTGGCTCATGCTTTAATATCCTCAAGTATTTACTGAGCCCTAATCAGTTTGGCTCAGTGGATAGAGTGTTGGCCTGTGGACTAAAGGGTCCCAGGTTCGATTCTGGTCAACAGCATGTACCTTGCTTGCGGGCACATCCCCAGTAGAGGGTGCTCAGGAGGCAGCTGATTGATATTTTTCTCTCATCAATGTTTCTAACTCTGTGTCCCTCTCCCTTCCTCTCTGTAAAAAATCAATAAAATATTTAAAAAAGAAAAATAAGTATTTACTGAATACCTCATGTACGTGGCATTGGCCTGGGCACAGAGCTAGTGTTCTACTTCACTTTGGCAGAACTTAAAGTAAGCGGCCAGGGAATGGCAGGGAGATCCATTGCTTGTTGAGCTGCAGCTCAGAGAGGGAAGGGCAGCTGACGAAACAGCAGGAATAAGAGCAGACTCTAGGTTGGGAGCGGAAGGATGCTGCAGAGAGCCTGACAAAGGTGTCCCTATTAAAATAGACAGAGTTTTACTTTCATTTCTTTGACAAAGCACTTCCTAGTTTAGCTGACATGTTCAACAAAATACAAGCAAATGAAAATTATTAGGGAAAAGATTTCCTTGCTCGTTCTATATTATGAGAGGAATAGGCATTGTCAGCAAAAACTTTACACAGGCTGGTAATGCTTCCGCGAGTTAGAGTTAGGTGTCACATCACATCTAAAGGGGCTTCATTGTTATGCAGGTGGAGATCTGCTTCTATGTTGGAAGATGAAAGGCAGGGTTGTCCTTGTTAAATCCTTCCCCTGTGCTGTCTCTGAACTGCTTCTCTATGTGAGTTTTTAATGACAGTGTGAAAGATCTCCAGATGAATAGCTCACTGAGATAGCAGCTGTGGAAATACATTGTTAAAAAAAAGATTTTGGCTGTTCAGCACAAGTGCTGATGAGGATTGGCATTTGGATATGTGTTGGTTCAGCCAGAGAGTCATTGATAGCCCTAAAATGCTGGGACAGAGATATTAAAGGAAATGTATTGATCACCATTCCACTGCATGGATTATGGACATGGAGATAAAGGAAGATTTATGTTATCCCCAGATTTAATACTTGGATGAGCCATGGGCAAATTCTTATTTATTATTACTATTTATAGAATGTTTTACAGTGTTTAATACTAAATTTTCCAGTCAGAACTTAGTAAACCAAGTTTAGTAAGCACTTTAGTAATTCTAATCTTACATTCTGTTTCGTAGAGCCTTTTGCTCTATGATTCTTAAGAACATGGTACCATACCAGTTCTCATAGGTGATGCAGAAAAGCACTGGCTGCAGAGCTTATGCACTGGAATTTAGGATGAGAAGTATGCAACTTCAGAGGCAATTTTTAGTTTAAAAGCAACACCCAAACATTCCTATCAATGTTTTAGATAGGAACTTTGTGCAACTTTGAGGTAATGGGTGAGATGGGGAGGCCATCTGTGAATAAAATAGGAGATGAGAAAGGGGGAAATATTGGAATAGGTTTTTGGAGAACAGCTTTCATGTTTTGTTGCTGTTGTTTTTAAGTTGTTAAAACACTTTAAGAAAGGCTCCATTATTAAAAACTTACTATCTTGTTCCAAGAGGTTTTTATCTCCATGGGAGAAAACTAAGGCACAGAGAGAGAGTCTATCCAGTGGCCCCCTTATCAACTTCTGTATTGTACCTGGAAACATAGATCAAGTACTCTTGATTATAAAAAGCACTGAATGTCTTTTTTTAAACCCCCAAAGCAATCAATAAAAGAGCCATGTCTTGTCAATTGTGGAGAGATATAACATTTATAAGTCATTGGTCATCAAAAATGAAAACCAGACTGACATTGTCTTTAAAAGTCCAGAATTGTATAGGCTCTATCTGCTGGAATTTTCCTTTTCATTACTTTTGGTGCATACCCATCACATCTCTTTAAGGCTATGGATAGGTTAAGAGCTGGTTCAGAGTTCTCCAACAGATACCTGGTTTCACTTTGTACTTGGTTTTCATTCTCTTCAGTGAAAACAGGGCTTCAGAGACTTTCATAATTCTTTATTACAACTTTGTTAGTGACAGTGCATAATTACAGAGAAAGCATGTCCCTGGGTGACTGTCCCCCTACAACTAGGCAAACTTGTGATTGTGGTGGCTCAAAGAATCACAGTATCTTCAAGAAACCACTAGTCAGAGACAGAGTTGTAGCTTCCCTGGGGATGGTGATTGTGCTTTGTTAGTATGTGAAAGAAGTTGCTGTTGAGGCCGATGTAGCAGTTCAAGTTATTCATCATTTTATACATTTTGCTAATATGAGGGTTTTATATATGCTATGATATGGGTGGTGTGATAACTCTGTGAAATATTAACCAATTACTTTCCTCTCCGGAGTGTACAAGCTTCTGCTTCACTGTTTCAAGGAAGGAAAGATACCAGCAAGAGGTGAAAACAGAGAAATCAGATCTTACCTTTTGTGGTTCCAACACTTAGGCCCCGAGGGGAAACAGGATGCAGAATTACAGGATTCAGGGATAGCTAGTGTTTCACTCCTGAAACTAGAAAAGGGTTTTTAAGTTGTGAGAGAAGGGAGAAAGCTATGGGATAAACAAAAAGTTAGATGTTGAGGTTCCTGAGAAGGACCCTCTACCGTTGTTCCCTGGGCCAAACTTATGGCCCTCAGAAGTTTTGGGGGATCTGTGAAGAGGATCTAGGTGGGCCTTGGTAAGGCTTTGGAAGGTGGCGGTGGGGGCGGGGGAGAGTACAGGGGATGGAAGGAATGGGAAAATGCAGGCAGCAAGACCATCTTTTCCTGTTTCCAACTGTGGCTTGAAAACAATAGAACAGAAATGGTTGTGTGCTATCTAGGTCTAGGAGGCTGAGACAATTTCATAATTCTCTGTACCCCATGAGCGTAAGTGTAATACACCATTATCCTCAAATGTGGTAAGGACTTGCTGTACACATTCCCACTGAATTCCCCACAATCCTCACTGGAGTGGGAGCAGCTCAATGTTTCTGAACTACCTGCAAGGGATGTGGGAATGGCTTGAGAGCAGCACCTGAGTGACCTTGCTGTTGGTGGTGAGGGATGACACAGTAGCATCCCATGGGAATGGTTGACCCCAGGCCAGCTCAAACAATGTCCATCTCAGCAAAGCATTATCTAAAACACACAGAGTTGCTAAAGTACTATGTGATAAAAGGACATCAGACTGCAACTTGCTCACAAATGTCTGGAGGTGGGGTGGGAAAATGATAAAGCAGTGTGATAAAATAGTAACATTTGAGAAATCAAGGTAAGAATTTCTTTGTATATATCATGTGTGAAATTACTTCAAGATAAAAAGTTAAACAACTAAGAAAAAATGTGAGAGAGGGGGCAGTAAATATAAATTACAGCTGGTAGATGGGTCTGGGTCATGTTAAAGATCTGCAGTATGCCACTGATTCAAAACAGTAGCTGTGCATTACTAAATTAGTAATATTTGGTGGCCTACCTCTTTATATCTGAAAAGAGAAAAGGAAGTACAGACTTATAGAAGTTTGAGGATAAATAGTGTCAAATTAGAGTGTTCATTTCTCTCAAGTTCAAGTTAATAAGTTGAATGTGGCTTGAGACAGTCCATAGTTTGCAGAAAGATGAGATATAGAAAATATGAAACTTTAGTTAAATGGAGAAATGCCTGGTTTTATCTAGAAACACTTATTTAAAATTAAACTAATACCTCTATTTAGCAGTGGATTAATTGAGGAAGTGTGTATTAAGTACTCTGTGCTAAGTGCTGTGAAGGTTATAGGGAACATGACTGGCTCATAGCTCTGAAGGTGTGATGCCTTTAAGGTGACTATGAGTCCTTAGGAATTACATATGTAATTCTATATGTATATCCATAGAACAATAGAATGTAAGAATTACTCTGCAAAATATTTAAGTCAAATGACATGGCAACAAGAAAAACTTAGTTTTATTGGAGAGCCAGAAAAGATTTTGTGGAGGAGGTGGCATTTCAGCTATATTTTGAAGGATCAGTAGGAGTTTAGTGGCTAGAGATATAATGTTGAGGTGGTCCTGCAAAGATGAGTGTGAATTAAAGTATAGACACAGGTCAGGGGGTTGGTTGAGTACTGGGTGGATGGGTGCTCTACACATGCTACTCTGGGACTGGAAAATAGGTATGATGGAGCAGGTAGGTTCATAGGCAAATTGGAGCACAATCCAGAGGTCCTTGATTCTTTAATGTATTTCTGTGGCTTCATCTTTTTAAATATTTAACTTTTTTTCCATCTAGAGGTTATTTTGATATATGTTTTAAAGCAAGGATCCAATGTACTACTACTATATCACCTCCCTTCCATACCTGGTCCATTTTCCTGAACATCGCTTATATAATTATCTCTGACTCTTTCCTTTTTCCACCCTCTTACACATCCCACTAAATCACCAAGTTCTATCAAACCAACCTCTAAATATTCCTTAAATATTTTCACTTTCCATTCTCATTTGCAGTACTTCAATCATCTCTTACCTGAATTACTCCAACAGTCATCCAAAGAGTCTCTGACATCCACTTCAAAAAAGGCAAATCTATCAAGTCATTTGCCTGCTTAAAATTCTTCAGTAGCTTCCCACTGCTCTTAGATAAAATTCAAAATCTCAAATATATCACAAAGTCTTGTGTGATCTGACTCCTACTTACTTTTACAGATTCATTTCCTGCCACATTTTCATTCTCTGTGTTCCAGCCACAGGGAACTTATTTCTGTTCACCATGATCCAATATTGCAACTTTTAAATTATGTTTTGATGTCTTATTTAAAATATAAAAGTTATTTGGTGGGGGAGGTAGAGAAGGTATAGCGGGGATAAAAGGAGACTTAGTGGTAAAAGGAGACTTGATTTGGAGTGGTGAGCACACATTAATACAATATACAGATGACATATTGTAGATTGTACACTTGAAATCTATATAATTTTATTAACTAATGTCAACCCAATAAATTCAATAAAAATTATTTTACTTATTCTTTTCTGTTTATTTTTCTATGTTAATCCACAAATTTTTAGAATTTTAAGTAGGAATATGTAAAACTATACTTTGGAAAGAACTGATTCCTTTATAATAGTGTCAGTACTTTCTAATACTTCCCCCATGCATAAGTGTGTTTTGTTTCTTCATTTAGTCATGTTATTCCTTAATTCTCAAGAAATATTTGTAATATCTTATAAAAAAGCTGGAAGAAAATATAAGTGCATGTTTACTTAATATCTACACAGTAAATGATAGAAGAGCTAACAATGGAAAAGGCTGATGGATATAACTACATAACATTGAAAACAATAGCATATGTTTAAACACATTGTAAATAAAATTAAAAGATAAATGAGAAACTGGCAGAATAATTGCAACAGAAATGCCAAATGGCTTCTATCATTACAAGATAAAGAAATGACACAAATTGATAAGAAAAACACTACATTTCCAAAGAAAAATGGACAAAGAACTTGAACAGTTTTCAGAAAAAGAATTTAAAATGGCATAGCCTATTCTTTTTAAGTAATTCTGATTCTGACAGATCACTGTTTGCCTCAGCTATTTTTAGATCACATGAAAGGTTCTTTGGTTGACTGATACCTACCCACTATTTAAAGTTACTAGGTTCTTTGTTAAATATAGGTTACAAGACTTAACATTTTTATTTAAGTATCTTCTTAGTGTTTTTCAAGTTAGATATACAGGTAAGAAGACATAAAGGAAAGTGCATTTGCTATATTCATAAAGAAAGGAGAAAGATTTTAGTACTTGATTGACTATAGACATGTGGAAACCAGTGTCCTTTTCAGTTATATGTTGATTTCAATATCCTAAAATGTTACATTTTCTTGTTTTTGTCATTGATTCAAGTATTATGCACTTAGTTGCTCTGAGAATTCAGGACCTGAGTTTTCTTGGATAATTTCTGTTGTTGTGTACTTTTAAAATTGAGAATAATACCTTGATATAATTGCTAAAAGTTCATCATGGAATTGAGCTTATTCACAAAAATGAACAGTTATTACTTTGTGCTGGCACAGTCTACATTAAGAAATAGAAGACTGTACCACTACTGAGATAGTACTTGAGGTATGTGAATAGTGTATCTTGTATTGCTGTAATAGGTGATACATGTTATATTTGAAAGGAGCCAATACATAACACCCCTCTTCTCTTTCCAGTTCAGGAATGATTATGAAGGGATCAGAGAGATAGTAATCAAAGCATCATTTTTCTTTCTGGAGGTACAGGCTTTTAGGTGGTCACCCAAAATGGTCATTCTTTCTGTCACACCTTTGTGTAACTTTCTCCCCTTGAAAATGTGGAGGACCTTGTAACTTGTGTCTAATCAACAGAATACAGCTAAGGTGATGGACTCCTGTGATTATGTTACATTTATAAGACTATCTTGCTAAATAAACCATTATAGAGATTATTTTTTCTGGCTAGACCGTGTTGAAAACCCCATCTAGCAAGGAATTGTGGGTCAAGTATAGGTGACCTTTGAGAGTTGAGGGCAGTGTCTAGCCAAGAACCAGCAAGAATCTAGATACTTCAGCCAGCAAACTGAGTGAGACTGGAAGCAGTTTGTTCCCAGCAAAACTATCAGATGAGAATGCAGGCTCAATTGCAACTTCATAAAACCTTAGGCAGAGGACCCAGTTAAGCTGTGCCTCAAACTGTGATTCATAAAAACAATAATAAAAGCATATTATGCTAATTAGACCAGTCTTCCAGATGTCCTTTCAGATGACCTTCCAGATGAAGCTGGGGCTGTGAGAGCCAGCCAGGGCTGTGAGGGGCTGCAAAGGCTGGCCAAGGCAGCTGGGCCCTTTGCACAAATTTCGTGCATTGGATCTCTAGTGAAATAATAAATGTGCATTGTTTCAAGCTACTCAATTTGTGGTAGTTTGTTACCTAGCATACAAAATGAATACAACCTTTCCCCCATAGATTTTCTTTCTTTATTTTGCCACTGGAAACATGTTCAAATAGATGTTTGTTCATATATCCTTTTCTGTTGGTGCCTTTATTTTACAGCATAGATTTTTCAGGAGTGTGAGTACTGTTTCTCTTCTTTTTAATTTTAGTAAATGATGCCAGGTTGTTTTCTCAAGAAGCTCTAACAATTCAAATTGTTACATGTGGGAATATATTTCTTCCTATAACTTTTACCAGTAATGCGCATTAGTCAAGGTTTGTAATTCTTTCCAGTATCCTAGTTATAAAAAGATAACTTATTTTTACTTTAATTTGCATTTCATTGCTTATCAGTGAGTTTGAACATAATTTCATGTTTCATCATCACAGGGGTTACATTTTTCTGTGAATTTCTCATATTCTTTGCCAATTTTTCCCTCTAGGCTTTTGTTTTGTTTTGTTTTTAGCCTTTGCTATTATAGATATTAACCTCACTGCAGTATGTTGCAGATTTTTACCCTAATCTGATTTTTGTTGACTTTCTTCATGAATTTTTATGCCAAAAATTAAAAGTTTTGCTGAAACAGATATTTTTATTTTCACTAATAATTGTTAAGTTTCCAAAGTTTCAATTTTGTGTAATGAGGTCTTTTTTTTTTTCTCCTCCCAAATTTCCAAGATGTTTATATTTTTTAGGCCTTTATTCTATCTGGAATTTCTTCTCTAACTTGGAGTAATAAGGTTGAAATTTATTTTCTTCATGGTGTGTAGCCAGTTGTACTGGTAAAATATAAATTGGTAAGTTAACCTAAGAAAAGCTAAAAAATTTGAGCAAATTAATAACTATAAAATATATTGAAGATATTTAAAAATTTACATTTGAAAAGCATATCAGTGTCAGTGGATTTATAACTGCATTTATTATTATTATTTAAAAAATATTTTTATTGATTTTGGAAAGGAAGGGAGAGGGAGATTGATTCTGATCATTTGGAGGTTGAGCCTACAACCTGGGAATGATCTTTACCAGGAATCAAACTGTGACTTCTGATTTATAGGAAGTCAGTGCTTAACCATTGAGTCACACTGGCTGGGCTATAGCTGCATTCAAACAATCCTGTTTAATTTTAAAAGTAAAATTAAATAACAGATAATTCCCATCTGCCTTAAACCTTTGCTACTAAAATGTGGTCCTAGGATCAGCAGTATTAGTATCACCTACAAGTTTATTAGTAATTAATACAAAGTCTCAGCTACCTTCTGACCCAATGAAACACAGCCTGCATTTTAACAAGATCCCAGGTGATATATGTGCGCATTAGCATTTGAGAAATATTGATTTAAACCATTCCAGGCAGTGGAAAATTTGGAAAGCTCTCTCTAAGTCTCAAATTGTTGCTGTAGAGTTTCAAGCAGTGTTCCCTTATATGGTCTTAACTGCTCCTGCATCCCTGGTGTGTTTCCTTTCTCTTTTCACACCTTGATTATTTTTGTTTATTATCATTTTCCTTTAATTGTGCTATAATAGGGGAGAGAACCAAGATGGTGACATAGGTAAACACCTATTGTGCTGCCCCGCACAGCAATTCCAAAACTACAACATAACAACAAAACAAACATCATCCAGAATCACTGGAAAGCTGACTGAGTGAAAATTCCACAAATAAAAGTAAAGGTGGGACACTGAGACTCAGAAGAGCGGCGGAGCGCAGCCTTGAAGATATGCGCGGAGCCAGAGGTTCGGAGCCGTGGGCGGGCGCGGGCTGTAGGGCTGGCAACAGCAATCCCATCTGGATTTTTCCAACCGGGAGGGTGGAGACGTCCCACTGCACAGATTCCCCAGTGCCAGGCGAGGTCCGAGGTCCGGGGTACGCACCCTAAAAGCCGGGCGCGGCAGAGGCCTCTGAGTTTGAGGAGAGTGCACACCCTAAAAGCCGGGCGTGGCAGAGGCCTCGGAGTTTGAGGAGAGTGCACACCCTAAAAGCCGGGTGTGGCAGAGGACTCCGGGTTTGAGGAGAGTGCGCACACTAAAAGCTTGGTGTGGCAAAGATCTCCGAGTCTGAGGAAAGTGAGCATAGCTTGGAGCAGTAGTTTTGCGCATAAAGTGTGCTACAGTACAGACGCGTGACTTGCTCCCTGGTTCGAGAGACCACTGGACTGCTTTGTTTTACAACCCTGGGCGAGACTTTGGGGGTGCAGACTCATTTGGGGAGAGGCAGAGTTGGAGACCAGTGACAGCTTTCTCTTGGAGATTCCTGCAGCCATTACCACCCAACACAGAGAACCGCGCACCACATAAGGCATAGGTGACGCTGATGCTGCCTGCTCAGCTCAGAGACTCAACCCATCCAACCTGAACAGAGTTTCCCTGCACAGCCAATTGGCCTGGAGGTCAAACCTTCCTAGGGCTAACAACAACAAGCTGGGCTTAAATTCAAAAATACTGTACAACCCATAAAGGATTGCAGTAAGAGTATCCACCTCAGGTAACTGGAGAGGCTGAGCCACTGTCCCTTAGAGGACACCTACCACATAAAGCTAATTGACCAACTCAGGAAAGCAGCCACCATACAGAGACATGGAAAGAAATCAGGTGTGAAAGAAATGGAGTAAAAAAGATGACTAGACATAGAGTTCAAAACCACAGAAGGCTTTTCAAGAGGCTCCTAGAAAAGGCTGATGAACTTAATGAGAACTACGAGGAAATGAACAAGACCTACGAGGAAATGAATGAGACCTACAAGGAAATGAATGAGACCTACAAGGAAATGAACAGGATCTACGAGGTTATGAACCAGACCATCAAGGATATGAAAAAGGACCAACTAAAAATCAAGCATTCACTGACTGAAATAAAACATATTACACAAAGTCCTAAAAGCAGTTCAGAGGGCCACAAGAATCAAGTCAAAGATTTGAAATACAAAGAAGCAAAATCCACTTGGCTGGAAAAGCAACAAACAAAAAGAATCCAGATAATAGAAGATAGTGTAAGGGGCCTCTGGGACAACCTCAAGCTTGCCAACATCCGAATTATGGGGGTGCCAGAAAAAGAGAGAGAGCAAGGTAATAAAAACCTACTTGAAGAAATAGTGACTGAAAACTTCCCCCACCTGGAGAAAGATACTGACTTAAAAGCCAAAGAAGTACACAGAACCCCAAAGTATAGGAATCTAAAGAGAACCACACCAAGACACATCATAATTAAAATGCCAAGAGCAAAAGATAAAGAGAGAATATTAAAAGCAGCAAGAGAAAAACAGTTGGTTACCTACAGGGGAGCACCCATACAATTGTCAGCGGATTTCTCAACAGAAATGATGCAGGCCAGACGCGAGTGGCAAGAAATATTCAAAGTGATGAGTAGCAAGTATCTACAACCAAGATTACTCTATCCAGCAAAGCTATCATTCAGAATTGAAGGTCAGATAAAATGCTTTGCAGATAAGAAAAAGCTAAAGGAGTTCATCACCACCAAACCAATATTATATGAAATGCTGAAAGATATTCTTTAAGAAGAAGAAGAAAAAAAAGGTAAAAGTGTAAATTATGAACAACAAATACACATCTATCAACAAATGAACTTAAAAATCAAGTGAATTAATAATCTGATGAACAGGATAAACTGGTGAATGTAACAGAATTATGGACATAGAGAGGGAATGGACTGACAATTCTTGGGGAGAAAAGGGGTGTGGGAAGTGCAGCAAAAGACTGGACAAAAATCTTGCAACAATGGGAGAGGACAGTGAGGAGGGAGAGGTGAGGGCAGAGGGTGGGATGAGTATAGGGTGGAGGGGAGTTATAGGGGCATAAAGAAATGGGGAACAATGTAATAATAAACTGAACAATAAAAATAAGATAATTGTGCTATAATAGACTTCTATTTTACTGGTATTTTTGAAAACAAACTTTAAAAAATTTTTGCTACTGTGTTCTCTCATTAATTTAAGCTTTAGCTTAATTAGTTATTCTACTGGCTTTTGGTTTAATTTTTGTCTAATTTAGAAATAATATTGTTTTCTTTTTTTTTTTACATGAAAGCATATAATCTTTTACTTTTCATTGAGTATAGCTTTTGCTGTGTTCCTTAATTTTTGGCTAAATTTTTCCTTTTCATTTTTAAAAAATTTCCCCTTTTTACCTAAAAATAATCTAGACAAGATTTTTAATTTCTAAGTAAATAAAATATTTTAATCTAATATGATTATTTTATTATTATCTTAAAATTTTTACTTTTAAAATTAAACATGTTTAAGATTTTATTTGTGCCCAGTTATATATTTGGACTTTATAAATGTTGCCTGGACACACAAAAATTCTATATTCTCTATTTCTGTTGAATTGATGACTGTGAATTCTTCTGTGCTTTTACTGTTTAATTTTATTTTTGTCTCAGATTTGTATAGAAAGAGGTCCTTAGTTAGCACTCTGATTATAAATATAGAAATAGGTTAAAGAGTGTTGATTTTTTTTTCATGTTTATGTATCCTGAGATCTCTGTCTTGTTTGTTATTTAATTTTTTTTAGATAGTGCATTTATTGGAAAAGGCTTTGAATTTCTTTCTATTTATGAAATGCTTTGTAGATGTGAATGCTCTCTGTTTTCAGGCCCATATATTTGCCCTTATAACATACTGTGCCTCTGCCGCTATGCTTGAATTTCTCTATATAAGATGAGGATGTATTCTTCCATCAGAACCAAGTCTGAATGCAGGTTCTTATTGTCCTGCCTACCTCCCCTTTGCTATAGTGCATCTTCCCTTGGTTACTGTCAATTGTCCAAGTTTCATGCATTTCTGGGCATGTGTCTTCAGGCCATAGGCAATAGCTGCATTCCTGTTATAATAGCTGTATTTCTTTAAAACTCATCTGTCTGATTTCCACTTGAGAGTGTTCAGATCTTCAAGTGATTGCCCACTAGCTTTTCCTCTGGACAATACAGGAAAGTTTTAGGGAGTACCTCTCAATAGTTTCCTGAATCATAGCTCCTTCTAGGGAAGCCTCCCCAATGGTAGTTTGCAAAGTTCTCTGAGATCTTGCCTTTCTTGTTCTGTAGATTTCACTAGATTTTATCTTCACAGATCTAGTAAACTCTAAAATCCCTCTTGCTCTTCAAGCACCCCCTTTATCAGCGGTTCAACTAGGTGTTTTTTTTTTTTATTTATTTCATATGTTTCTAGTTGGCCTTCAAGATGTTCTTTTTCATTTTTTTAAATTATTTATTTATTTTTTATCTTTATTGTTCAGGTTATTAATTACATTGTTCCCTTTTGTCCCCTATAGCTCCCCTCCACCCGGTACCCATCCCACGCTCCGCCCTCACCAACCCCCACTGTCCTCTCCCATAGTTGCATGATTTTTGTCCAGTCTTTTGCTGCAACTCCCACACCCCTTTTCTCCCCAAGAATTGCCAGTCCATTCCCTCTCTATGTCCATAATTCTGTTACATTCACCAGTTTATCTTGTTCATCAGATTATTAATTCACTTGATTTTTAGATTCATTTGTTGATAGATGTGTATTTGTTGTTCATAATTTACACTTTTACCTTTTTCTTCTTCTTCTTCTTCTTAAAGAATATCTTTCAGCATTTCATATAATATTGGTTTGGTGGTGATGAACTCCTTTAGCTTTTTCTTATCTGTGAAGCACTTTATCTGACCTTCAATTCTGAATGATAGCTTTGCTGCATAGAGTAATCTTGGTTGTCGATACTTGCTACTCATCACTTTGAATATTTCTTGCCACTCGCGTCTGGCCTGCATCATTTCTGTTGAGAAATCCGCTGACAATCATATGGGTGCTCCCTTATAGGTAACCAACTGTTTTTCTCTTGCTGCTTTTAATATTCTCTCTTTATCTTTTGCTCTTGGCACTTTAATTATGATGTGCCTTGGTGTGGTCCCCTTAGGGTTCCTATATATTGGGGTTCAGTGCGCTTCTTGGACTCCTAAGTCAATTTCTTTCACCAAGAGTGGGAAGCTTTCGGCCACTATTTCTTCAAATAGGTTTTCATTGTCTTGCTCTCTCTCTTTTTCTGGCACCCCTATAATTCGGATGTTAGTATGCTTGAGGTTGTCCCAGAGGCCCCTTACACTATCTTCAATTTTTTGGATTCTTTTGGTTTCTTGCTTTTTCAGCTGAGTGGATCTTACCTCTTTGTATTTCAAATCTTTAACTTGGTTCTTGGAGTGCTCCAGAGCACTTTTAGGTCTTTGTATAATATTTTTTTTATTTCAGTCAGTGTATACTTAATTTCTGGTTGGTTCTTTTTCATATCCTTGAGGGTCTCGTTCATATCCTAGTAAGTCTCGTTCATTTCCTTGTAGGTCTTCTTCATTTCCTTGTTGGTCTTGTTCATTACCTCGCAGGTCTTGTTCATTTCCTCATAGGTCTTTTTATTTCCTTATAGGTCTCGACCTTTTCTAGGAGCCTCTTGAAAAGCCCTATAACCATGGTTTTGAATTCCATGTCCAGTCGTTTTTTTTTCCTCCATTTCTTTCACATCTGATTTCTTTCCATGTCTCTGCATGGTGGCTGCTTCCCTGAGTTGGTCAATTAACTTTGTGTGATAGATGTTCTACAAGGGACATCTGAGGTGGATATGGGTTGCACAGTCTTGTTGAAGTTAATCTCAGGTTAATGGTTGTTAGCACTTGGAGGGGTTGACCTCCAGGCCAATTGTCTGTGACATTCAGCTGTGCTAGGTAGGATGGGCAGAGTCTCTGGGCCAAGTAGACAGCGTCAGCTCTGCCCTATGCAGCCCCAGGGTCTCTGAGAGAGAGTCGCTGCCAACCTCCACCAGCTGCTGGAGAATTCAGACTCTCCCCAAATGAGTCTTCACACCCAATGTCTCACCCAGGGTCGCAAAACAATGCAGTCTGATGGTTTCCCAAATGAGAGAGTAAGTCACAAGTGCTCTCTGCGTGGTCACACAGCTGTGCTGTTCCCAAGCTCACATGCACTCTGCACAAGCTCCCCTTTTCCACAAGCCCACAGACCTCTGCAACACCCGAGCTTTGGCGTGCCCTCCCACTGTCCAGTTTTTACCCTGTATCATAGTGGGTTTCCTGGACTTCGCCCAGAGCTGGAGAACCAGTCCAGTGGGACGTCTTTGTCTCCCCCGTTCAAGAAAACTGGCCAGTTTTCATCCTCCCACCTTATTCGCTGGCGTGCACACTCCTCCAAACCTCTGACTCCGAATGTTTCTTCAATGCTGTCTGCCACTGCACCTCTAAATCACAGTGTCTTATCTTCAACTTTTATTTGTGGAATTTTCACTCAGCCGGCTTTCCGGTGATTCTGGATGGTGTTTGTTCTTTTGTTAAGTTGTAGTTTAGAAATTGCTGTGTATGGTGTTTACCTATGCCGCCAACTTGGTTCTCCCCAAGATTTTATTTTTTCTTTGGAAACTGTCTACCACATATTTTCAGATCGTAACATTCCATCTAAAGAAAACACATGTTGTAGTCAGCATTATTTTTGTTCACCATCCCATTGCTTCTGTCCTGGCATTAAGCTGAAGTGCAAGAAACCAAGGTAGCCCCTTCTGGGCTTCCTCAGTAAATGGGATTCTTAATATTTTTTCCAGGCCCAGGCACTTTAAATTGCCTCTTAGTCTCTGAGTTTCCAGTTTAGTTTATGGTTTAGTTTTCTTTACTCTTGAGACCCTGGTTCCTTTTAGATTTTGTTAATAGCATCCACATCCCTTCTGTGTGTGAGGCCATAGTCAGTCTCCAAAATGCAAAGCCAGTTTCCCAGTCATTTCAATAGGTGATTACAGCATCCTTGAGGCCATGGGTTTGGAGGATGACTCTTAAAAATATGTAGATAGACTACATGAAGCTAATAGGCTGATTTTTCCATAATTTTCTTTTTAAATCTTTCACTTCAAAACAGCATACAGAAATGCAGTCTGGGGCATCACATTGAGTACCATTACTGACACCTAGTGAGAGACCGGGTCTAAACTCTGTGGCCTGTGTTAGCTGCTTTGTACTTCAGGGACCCGGCCAGCCGATCTGACTGACAAACACAATAAAAGAAGCTGAATTTGAACTACACCCAAGTGCTTAAAAGGCCTGTACACTAGAGCTCTGCCTATTTTAAGGATAGCCGTTATTGGAACAAAAGAGACTCTCTTACTTGTGATGTAATGCCTGGCCCACTAGCCTGCTTTAAACCTTAGCTGTGCCAGTATAATGTCAAATGTTGCCAAGAGAGAACCACACAGACCATGATTACTAAGCCCCACATTCCCTCAACAATTTAAATCTAGCCACAGGGTGACAATAAAAGTCACAGAAAACCACTGAGATTAAAACCCAGGTGGCTTAGAGTTCCTCAGGCATCGGGGCTTTCAAACCATTCCCCTTTCCTATGTTTTGATGCTGTACGCACACTGTGGGCCAGGGTTTGTCACTCTGCATTTCTAGCCCATGCCTGCTAAATTACGGCTAGTGAGGGCCAATCAATAAAATTTCTCTTCCTTTCCTTGAGTTTGGAAAAATAAAGTACATACAGGATTTCAAACAGATGATGGGGAAAATACTGCTTTTTTTTTGAGACTGTTGAATCAGAGAATGTTGCTTGACCTATACCACACTCTACCTCTCTCATATGTCTCACCCCCTAACCTGTGAACTGAAAGTATCTACTCATAACGCCAGGCCTTGTAAAAACAGAACCTTCCTTGAAACTTACTAACAGATGAGAAGAAAAGATAGGTGTCCTGAAGATTTGCTTTCTAAAACAGAGAAACGAACTGAACTATTTGTTTCTTGTCCTTCTTTTCATGGTCAGGATCAAAGCAATTTTTTCTTTCTTGGGAACGCATAGGTGAGGGGGCAGAGGTACCATCCTGATATTAGAGCTTCCTCTGCACTATGTTAATGTGAAGAGTGGAACCAAGTAAGTGCCCCTCCTATTTTTATGATAGCATAGATATAAAAGGCTCCTCATAACTGGATGAGGTACTTGGCTCCTATTGGGATGTAATGCTGAACTCCAGGAAAAACATTTTAGAGAGAGGAACAGCATTAGTCAGGAGGAGGGCTATATAATTGCAGGGTGTGTTCAGGGAGCAATGAGGAGTCCAGTGTGGCTGGAACTCTGGGGAAAGTGGCTAGAGATGAAGGTAGGAAGTCATGCTGGACTAGGTTTTAAAGTACATTATTTCATACTCATAACTTTGGAGTCTATCTTATAGCGACTCATTTAAGGTTTTAAGTAGGGAAATAATTTTGATATTTACATATTTACACTAGTTCAATCAATACCTAAAATGGTGAAAGAATAGCTTTGAAATATAGATGTGGAGCTCAGCAGACAAACTGGCGGTGTAGTCAAGAACTGTGAACAAATCTGTGCCTGAAACTATAGTAGAATTAAATAAAAACTAGGAGTTAGGGAGTTCAAATACTTTAGTTAGTGTGTCATATATGATTGGAGGAACTTTGCAAACTCAGAAAATCGGACTATAGAGATTCACAGACTATAGAGATTCACAAGTCAAACAATTTGACTTGTTGAGTTTTCATGCTGCCACCCTTCATTTACCCTCTAGCTAATCCTTCACCCAGGCTATGGATTTTTTCTTTGCGATAACTGGCATGATTCACTTTTTTACTTCCCGACTGTCTTCACCTTTCCAAGGCCCTTTTTACCTCACATCTTGGTGATTATTGTCTGCACTAATCATTTGAAAATAGTAATGTCAAGTAGGTTTGATTCTGTATTAATTTTAGGGATTAGATTCATGGTGCAATCTCCCCTGGATCTGGCTGAGAGTTTACACAAACAAAGCCATGTGGGCATGGGCTATTGGTTTCATTCAAGGGTGTGCATGGATGGAGGATACAGACAGACCTTCTGACTCTCCTGCAGATTGAATTTACCTATTTTGTCACAGTGAGATGCTGTGCCAAACATCTGAGGGGCTTACTGCATGGAAACTGGAAGCCCAGGGCCTAATGTACCTGAAGAGGCAGAATCCAGAGGCAGCAAAGGAAGAGCATAGACCCTCCTAACTTTTGACCCAAAATCACTTCCACTGACAACATTGCCCAATGAAAGTTAGGCTCCTACCAATTTCACCAAATTGATTTATTTCTCTCTCTCCAAGAAGAGGAACAACTTATGGAGCAGAGTCTGAAATATTTCTAGTAACATCATTTTTCTCTTTCCACAGATTGGAATAAGATTTTCTTAACTTTTGGTTGGGGAAATAATGTGGGGTAAGCAGGAATAGAATATTCCACCACATTATTCATTTTATGTATTATTTTCTAATGTTTTAGGGTACACAGCTGTTATTTTTAGTTTGCAATCTCTCTGAAACTAGAGCCCATATATATGGCCTCTTTTCTTCTCACATCAATGAATAATCTGAATAAGAATATTTAGATTTAGTTGGAAATATGCAAAATGGGATGCTGTGTGGGAAACGTTCGCTGATGCACAATAATTCTGAGTCTTTGCATTATGTTAGTTTTCAGGGTTTTATGTTTTCATGTTCTTGCCTAATTGCTGTGCTGTCTTGGTTGTTCATGCAATTAATTCAGAGTGGGCCCTCGATATTTATTGGTTTGCACACACTCACAGTATTTGTTCATTTACTAGGTTTGATGGGTGAGCTGACAGCTAATAAGAGGGTGCATAACCCATTCAAAAGTGTACATATTCATATTACACTTCTCTAATATTCTTTGCAGTTACCTATCATTGAGGTTTCTTGTCTTAGTCCAAGGTCCATGCATTGTTTTACATTCTCCTGAGCCCCTTTCTTTTTTTTCCTCTTTTGTTTCCCATATCCACCTTCCCATATTTCCCTAGAAATTTTAAATAATTCAATCTCATTTTGCTAAAGGGTTCAACATTCCCCAGCTCCTTTTCCAAACACACACAAACAAATCCACTGAGGTACTCAGTAAACAACTGCTAGAGAAGACAATCCACACTCCTTAGGAGCAATTATGATATAAATCAGTTTCCCCCCATGTTAGAATTAGGCATAATATCTATTTATTTCTGTGTTGATTTTTTTAACTTGAATAATAGAGGAATGAATATGAGATCTAAGAGATCTCGGTGTTTATATCATAGCAGGCCTCCCAAAATATAGAATAAAAAAAGTGAGTTTGAAAACAAAAAAAAAATTTTGCAGCATTTTATTTAGGGATTTGGATTTTAAATGTATAGCTCAGCTGTATTTTATAAAAAACAATCCCCAAAACCCCCCAAATTTTTTTGATATTGATTGGTCACATGCCTTTCTTGCATACAGGTACATAAGGCTACAACCAGATACATAAGGCTACAACCACAGACTAGATCAGCTATAAACCTTATTAAGTTAGTATTAAATATAATGAGTGCCAGGTCTCTATAAAGAGAAGTGTCAAAACTACTGAGGCAGTGTGAATGCTGGGAATAGTCAATCGGTGGCCACTGTCCTTTTGCTGATATGGGGCCCTTTCAGGGGCATAGACTCTTCTGGTAGTTATTTCATCAAAATAATCTCGAGACCTTACAATTCTTTTTGTTTCAAACTTGCATATTATTAGTATTTCTATGCCATAAGTTCCTGGAATCAATCGCAGTACTATTTTTGTATGACAGCTACAAGACATATTACTGCATTTTCTATACTATATTAATTATTTCATAAGTTTGGTAATACCAGGAGGTCTGCATTTTAAACAAGATACTTAGGTTGCCCAATGTAAGCATCATTAATCATTTTGTTGTTAATGGCATAATGCTAAACACTGAAACAAACGTTATTTTAAATGTTAGGTATGCAAGCATAGCAAAGACTTGGGGACTCATTTTAAAAAATAATTACTTGTACTAAAATAGGGTGATAATAAATCTCATTGAGATATATCATTCAGGATATACCAGACTCATGACTGAACTCTCAAATCTTAGAAGATGTACTAAGAATCCTGTACTGGTTAAAAAGGGGGCCCAGGCAGTGGTAATGTAAAAAGGCTGGCATCTCATCTGAGTTGCCACTGGACAGTTCCTCCAAAGAGCCAAAGGTAAAGTTTCACTGGTAATCAAAATTAAAAGCTGCTACTGAATTCTGATGTTCAGATAGTAGTACATTGTTCAACCAGATAATCTGCCTGATCGAGTGGATAGAAAAGTTCACACATGCTCAACACTATGCTACATGAGTATTTGTCATTGGAACCAAAATTTCAACCAGTGTTCACACAGCAAAAGCCTTATGTAACCTGGTGACTTTTTAGATCTAGGTCTTGCCATTGGAATTGCATATGATGCCTTCAGTTGGCCTGAGACCCAAAGAAACCAGAATGTGATCCTGATTTCATATGCAGTGTGAACCCTGTTAGACCTATTTGCTCTAAATTCTGATGGCAGGCTGCACCCCATTGGCCCTTGCCTGAGATGCTTAATTGGTCAAGTAAATTGACCCATACTTTAAAATAAGGCAACTAAGCTATCTGTGTTTATTGTCATGGTGTCCTCAGCTATTTAGGGAAGCACTTGGAATCTCAGGAATGGAAGGGTCTTTGAAGTAATTAACTTTCTCTCTTGCACCCTTGCCTTTTCAGGGTGCTGCTTCGCCTTCATTTCTTCCAGAAAATCCATATTAGTGCTTGTCTTTGTTCTGCAAACTTGGATGTCATCTCTGTCTCCTCTAACCTTTCTTGGCATTTTTCCTGTGATTCCTCTATGTCACTTATCACTACCTACCTGGTAGCTATCACGTTCCTGTCTTACCCCTCAGCACTGCAGTATATTACCAGAATTACCTCTGCATGCCTTATAAGGCTTGTGTAGTGCCTGGTCCAGGATAGGGCTCAATCAATATATTGGTTAAATGATGAGATACAATTCTACTGTAGAAGCCATGGCAACAAAGAACACTGGATCTGGCAGAGCAGCTTATGTTGACATTTTATGCTCTAAGGTTGGAGAAAATCTTCACTGTCTAACTTCTCAACCTCAAAGTGATCTCCCTGCAAAGTGATCTTCTAGACTGTCCTTGAATTCCTGCAGTGATGGTGAACTCCTTTCTTCCAGAGGGAGTCCATTTCATTTCAGACAGCTCCGAGTGTGACTCTTCCCCTCTCTCCTGACAGTATTCAGATCCCAATACTCAGATTTATTATCAGCCCAGTTAAGGCTACTTTCACTTTATGCTAAAAATATTCTCTTGGTTTAATCAGTCTGAAGCCTGGAGCTGTCCACATTCTGCCTGACTTTGCTGGAATTATCTGCAGCTACTGTCTTTTAAATTGTTATTTCTTTCATGGATCCAGAGGGCTGGAAAAGATCTAGAGACTAATTAGTTCACACTACTTAACTTTCAGAGGATCAAACTGAACCTCAAGAGAAAAGGGGGCTTCAGTGGCTTTAAGTTGAAGTCATCACTTGCACAGGGAGAGAAGTGCATTCTCAGCTTCTGGCCTGCGTAAAGGAGCCAGTAGCTAGTTATTACACGTATTGCACATAGGCAGTAACCCATATGCCCAGAAGCTTTGCAAAGCAATGCACTATTAATGACATTAACTAATCACGAGCATAAAATACTGTCTTCCTCCTCTCAACCCCTTAATGCTCACTTGCTGACGTATCACCAGTGACCAGGCATACAATTGTTAACCTTCTTTCAACTGATTGAGGAGTGATATTGAGTGGGTATTAATTGTTATGAAGAGCAGAGATTCAGAAAGAGAACATGCTTGAGCAATAAATTTGATGATATAATTTTTAGTTATGAGACAGTTTGCTTCTCAAAAAGGGATAATTTGTTATAATGCTAAGTAGCATTTAATGCTATCCACTGAAATGCACTTGGGTTTAGCACAGGAAACAGATGATATTTGGTCTGAAAACACTCTGTAAATTTACTTTTTTGTACAGATTGTTGCTTACTTTTTAAAATTTCATGTTCTGCTATGCCAGGGAATGACAGTTATATTAAATTATATAACTAACAATAGTAAATTGTTGAAATAAGTGGTTTGAGTTGAAAGGTGGTTCTGTTTATGGAAAATATGCTCCAAAAAGTTGATATTGTACATGTTTTGACTTTGTTCTAAAAACTAAAATAAAGACAATCTGTAGAATAATCTGCTAAATTTTAGGGAAACTTTTGCTTAGCACAGGTTTTCCAAAGTAAATTCTGATTTTATTATTTTCTTTATCATGCTGACATGCCATTAAAAAACTCTTTATATCTGCGTTTTGAAAAGTTTGTTATCCTATCTAATAAAAGAGTAATATGCAAATTGACCATCACTCCAACACACAAGATGGCTGCCCCCATGTGGACACAAGATGGCTGCCCCCATGTGGATACAAGAGAGATACATGTGGTCAAAAATGGCTGCCACAAGATTGCCAGCAGGGGAAGGCAGTTGGGAGGGACCAGGCCTGCAGGGGAGAGCAGTTGGGGGGAGGGACCAGGTCTGCAGGGGAGGGCAGTTAGGGGCAAACAGGCTGGCAGAGGAGCAATCAGGCATCAATCAGGCTGGCAGGAGAGTGGTTAGGGGGTGATCAGGCTAGCAAGCAGAAGCAGTTAGGGGCAATCAGGAAGGCAGGCAGGCAAGCAGTTGGGAGCCAGCAGTCCTGGATTGTAAGAGGGATGTCTGACTACCTATTTAGGCCCAATTCTACCAGGATTAGGCCTAAACAAGCAGTTGGACATCCCTCGAGGCATCCTAGATTGAAGAAGGTGCAGGCTAGGCTGAAGGACACCCCCCTCCCTGCTGTGCACAAATTTTGTGCACTGGGTCTCTAGTATCATATATTCATTTTAAGACTAAATTAGTTGATTTTTAATGCCAAAAATGTTAGTAGAAAGCAGTTTTAATCCTGTGTAGTAAGTAGTATGAAGATGTAGAATAGGTGTTTGCTAGTACAGGAAGTGCCTCAAGTAACTATGGGGAAGGCAAACCTCTTAAAGAATTTCATAAAGATTTGTAATCCTAGGATGTGTTTGTAAAACTGTGTGATGGGTCACATTTTACTGTCTTGTGTGAGAGCCAATTTAACCCAATTACTCTATAAAAGTTAAAGCCATTTCTGTGTTCTCAAAAGTAGGCTCCAACATGCCTGTCCAATATCTTCTCTCTCTACATTCCTTCATAAAATGAATGGTCCAGCTTTGCCAATCTCCCTTATGATACTTGAGCTATCAAGAACTTTTTCTCTTCTGCTTCTATAGTTTCCTCATTATGGAATGCCCAAAGAACTGATTTGAATTCATGAATTGGTAAAGGTCAAACCCGATTATGTGTCAGTTTCTATCAAATGGCAATCTGTCCTGATTTACCCAGTCTGAATTAAAAAATCCTTCAGCATATTACTGAGTTTTCCATTTGGCATTTATATCATCATAATTTTATATTGGTCTATTGAACTTAATTTTTGTGACTTCTCAATTGACTGTGCACTATTCTTTCTTTTTTAAAAAATATATACTAGAGGCCTGATGCATGAAATTCATGCAAGGGGCTCGGCCCTTACAGCTCTGGCTACCTTGACTGGCCCTCACAGCCCTGGCTTCATCCAGAAGGTCATCCAGATGTTCATCCAGAAGAATGTCTGAAGGATTGTTCTGCTGTTTGGTCTAATTAGCATATTAGGTCTTTATTATATAGGATTGTATACAGGGTGGGGCAAAATTAGGTTTATAGTTGTGAGTACTAGAAATGCAGACTTTACTTTTGTATTACTATTTATTGTTGTATTTTTCATATGAACAATTGTAAACCTACTTTTGTACTACCCTGTGTATTTTGGTTGCAGAATATGATTTTTAAAAAGATGTACAAAGTGATGTGAACATACCTATACATTGTAAAATAATTATTTTGTTTTTTGAGGTCTTCTTTCACATAATTTAATACTATTTTATATATCTTTGTTGGATTTTTTTTGAGGCACTTAATATTTTTGGATACTGTTATAAATTCAACTTTGCTCTTAATCATAGTACCTCTGAATTTTCCAAGACTTAGTCCATTATTTCTTCTCTCTAACTTGTACCCTCATTATTTCTTTCTCCATTGAACATAATAAATGCTTTCTGCCCATTAAAAAAATCCTCTAGTAGCTCTCTGTCTCATCTCCTCTCTCTTTTCATTTATGAAAGACAATATGGACATAATAGTCTTGCACTCTGTCTCCTTCCTCTTCCTTCTCAGTCAGTCATTTTCCAACCTGCTGTGACATGGTTCACTGCCACCACCACTGAATTAAAGCCAAGGCTCATTTTTCAAAGTCCTATGTTGATGATTTTGGATTATAGAACATTGTTGATAATGATCCTATCTAATAAAGAGGGAATATACAAATTGACCATCACATAGTCACAAAGATGGAAGCACCACAGTGGAGGCAGGGTTTCTGTAACACAAAATGGCTTCACCCACAGTGGAGGCCAAGTTCCTGTAACAAGCCTTAATGAGCAATCAGCAGGGACCTGAGGCTGTGTAAGGCTGGGCTGGGGCAGGGGCCCTGAGGCTGTGCCCCCTCTCACCCCAAGCTCGATGGGGCTTGACAGGGAACCTCAGGCTGCACCTCCTCTCTTGATGCTGGGCCAGGGGTCCTCAGTCCATGCCTGCTGCCCTAGTGTGGGGCCGGGAGATCCAAGGCTGTGTCTCCCACCCAGTGTGTGCTAGGGGACCTGAGGCTGCAACTCCCCACCAGGAGGGGCTGGATCTTATCCAATGGGGGTGAGGCCAGCTGGGTCTGGGTCTCATGAGGCACTGTTGGTGGGCAGAGACTTGACCCTGGGTCCCACGGCATGCCCCAGATTCTGACTTTCATCTCAGACACTTCTATTATAGAGAAAGAGTAAATAGAAATATTAAAATATTTCCTCAAATTAATTCCCTTTTAATGTGCACTAATTTTGTGCACTGGCAACTAGTAATACATAACAGCCATAATAATTATAATGTAGTAAGAGAATAGAAGTGATAATATTTGCCATTGGGATTTTTTTGTGTGTGTAGTGCCATTTTATATCTATTATATATATACTAGAGGCCTAGTGCACGAAATTGGTGCACAGGGGGCTGGGGGATGTTCCTTAGCCCAGCCTGCACCCTCTCCAATCTGGGACCCCTTGAGGTATGTTTGACTGCCCGTCTAGGCCCAATCCAGGTAGGATCAGGCCTAAAGGGGCAATCGGACATCCTTCTCACAATCCAGGACTGCTGGCTCCAAACTGCTCACCTGCCTGCCTCCCTGATTGCTCCTAACTGCTTCTGCCTGCCAGCCTGATCACCCGCTAATCACTACCCTGCCAGCCTAATTGATGTCTAACTGCTCTCCTGCCAGCCTATTTGCCCTCAACTTCCCTCCTCTGCCAGCCTGGTCACCCCTAACTGCCCTCCCCTGCAGGCTTGATCGCCCCCAACTGCCCTCCCTTGCAGGTCTGGTCCCTCCATCTGCCTTCCGCTGTTGGCCTGATCACCCACAACTGCCCTTCCTTGCAGGGCCTGAACCTCCAATGGCCCTCCCCTGCTGGTCATCTTGTGTCCACATGGAGGCAGGATCTTTGACCACATGGAGGCAGCCCTCTTGTGTGTTAAAGTTATGGTCAATCTGCAAATTACTCTTTTATTAGAAAGAATAGAGGCCTAGTGCATGGGTGGGGGCCAGCTGGTTTGCCCTGAAGAATGTCCCAGATCATAGTGGGGGTTCCCTTGGGGTGAGAGGCAGCCTGGGCGAGGGGCCTTTGGAGGTTTGCAGGCCAGCCACGCCCCCCAGGGACCCAAGCGGAGGCCCTGGGTTCTGGGATTAATCTATGTCTACAATTGAAACTTTGTAGCCTGGAGCGGAGCCAAGCCTTCTGCTTTCTCCGGGGCAGCAGCCATTTCTGTTTGAAACATTGTGGCCTAGAGTGGAGGCCTAGGCCTGCAATGGCAGACTGAAAGCTTGGCTTCCTCTGTTGCCATGGAAACCCAAGCCTCTGTTCTCTCCAGCTCAGTGGCTGCTGCCATCTCTGTATCTTTTATAATTGAAACTTTGCAACATTGAGTGGAGGCCTAAGGAGGCAGAAAGCTTGGCTTCCTCTGTTGCTGGGGAAACCCAAGCCTTCCACCTGCTCTCAGTGGCAGCAGCCATCTTAGTTGGGGTTTATTTTCACAATTTGATCCTGATTGGCTGGTGTGCATGGCTGTGGGCATGGTTTGTGGGTGTGGCTAAGGTATGGTAAAATTTGCATATTACTCTTTTTATTAGATAGGATATATATATATATATATTTAAAAATATATTTTATTGCTTTTTTACAGAGAGGAAGGGAGAGGGATAGAAAGTCAGAAACATCAATGAGAGAGAAACATCAATCAGCTGCTTCCTGCACAACCCCAATGGGGATGTGCCTGCAACCAAGGTACATGCCTTTGACTGGAATCAAACCCGGGACCTCTCAGTCTGCAGGCCGATGCTCTATCTACTGAGCCAAACCGGTTTTGGCTATCATATTTTTCAAACCAAATATTATTTTCATAAATGAGATGGTACATTTCATTGTTCAAGATCATGGTGTATAAGTCATACAGGGAATTCTGCTTAATGTGACAGTACAAACTAGTGTCTCTCCCTTAAATTCTGGGCTCTGAATCTCCTCTGATGCATCTTTTCCCTTTATCCAGCCTCTTTTTCTTAACATTTGCAGGTTTCTCTTTCACTACACATATCCTCAATCTAACTCCCTCCCAGGGTCCTGTCATTGGTTCTCTTCTCCTTCTTCCTTGTATAATTTCATCCACTCCTATAGCATCAGCTGTCATTCATCATACTGACTTCTTTATATTTAGGACCTAACATGATACTTGCCTCCTAGCTAATTGAACAATAAATGAATGAATGAATGGATTAACCAAAAACTTGTGTCTACCAAATTCATATTTCTAGCGCAGCCCATGAGAGATTAAAACAGTCATATCTTTACTGGTTGGAGTCCAGGAATCTCAGCTCAATATTACAAAAATGAACTTTTCATCCTAAAACTTCTCCTCCTATCTAGCTGATGCGGGTTCAAAGCACCATCCTTCATTTATTTGCTCATTACAGAACTCTCTCACCAGAAACCAGTAATCAAAATCTACCAGTGCAGATTCCTTGCATTCAGTTCTCTGGCGCCCTCTCCTCTGGTGCTCTTCTTTCTGGTGCACGTATGTAGGTGATTTGATTGACTCTTCTAGAAGGAGTAGAATAACTTACAAATGTTACCTTTTCTGGGGAAAATTGAGTTACTATTTTTCCATGTGAAGAAAAATAAATCTAGTTTGGCACCTTCTATTTTTCAGACAGCAAAAAAAGAGAGTGATGGAAGTATCTACTCTTTGCTTTTTCCCTTTTTTTAAAAACACTTTTAGGTGTATAAAATAATGAAAGGAAAACTTGGAAGAAACTAAAATATTCAGCTGAAAGTTAGTCAGGTACGTTGGCATTTATTTAAGACTTTTAAAATTTTCATTTTAAATGTTTATAGAAACGTGGCTGAGAATAATGAACTGTGCATTTCATTAAAGGTTTAACTGGCATTTTAAACATCCAGTTTTCTGTCATTTCAGTCTTCCCAAATGAAGTCACATTCAGTTCTCACTGCAAAGATCCATGTACAGCTTCTGTAATGTCCTTCTGGGGTGACTGTTCTTTTGGAGCGCTGGCACAGGCTGGAGGGAACAAAATAAATGTTATAAAATTAGAACTGAAACTTTTGTACCAAATGTGGTGGCACTGGCAGTTACCATTTCGCCCCACAATGGTATGGGTACATCTAGAGTCATTGGAAAGCCTACCTAATAGACATTCTACAGAACTTTAATGATGCTTATACCTGGTGGTGTCACTTTTAATTGTCAGAGCCCTTCATGCCTTGGCCAGGCAGGAGGTCATGCCCCCTTCTAATGTAGGTGAGAAAACACGGAGGTTCAGCTCTGTCCTCCTGCTTCACCATGGGGCGTCCAAGCCTCAGAATTCCTTATAGTGTCAACTAAGGCTTCCACCGAGACAGCATCACAGACTGACATCCTTCTCTGCTCTGTCTTGCTTCTTTTTCCCCTTTTCCTTTCACAGGTGTAGATCTAGAAAGCATTTTGTGATAAACATCTGGCATGCTAAATCTCCATCTCAGGGTCTGCTTTTGAGGAAACCCAACCTGCAATACCCTCCATAAAAGTTTGATGCAGCGTTGGCAGAGTAGCACAGCACAAATGTGAATGCTGTGGGGCTTTCCCGAGTATAGAAAATTCATACAGGTTACCAAGCAAACGCTTTCCTCCATTCTGCCAACAGTGATACATCTCGGGCATACAGGGATGAATAAGACATGATTCCTCACCTCTGGTGAGGGAGATGGGCACACACAGATGTTCACAGTACAACTTAATAAATGCTGTGGCAGAGAGCTCTGCCAGAGTGCTCCTGAAGACTTCACAGGAGAAAACATGTGATCTGAAAAATTAAAGGATAAAGAGCGGAAAGAGAATTCCAGGCAGGAGGAGCGGCATGCGAAAAGGCTCAAAGGCAAGCAGAGAATGGCACGTATAAGAAGTAGCTTCAGTTGGCAGCTGTGTAAGATGTCTAGGGGGATGATAGGAGCCAGGCTGGAATGGGGATGAAGGAAGGCAAGAAGTCATGAATATCATCCTGGCAAAGGAGTTGGGGCCAGGGCTAAGGGAGGAATGGTTGCCTCATAATAATGTGTGCAATGAGGAATAAGGAAAGATACCTAAAGAAGACTGATAATTCCTATGGGGAGCGTTGAGGAGAAGAAGTTAGTGAAAAACACTGAAGAACCATCAACATTGTAAAGGAAACCTAGGAGAGCATTGCTGTAAAAGGAGGGAGAAGAGGGAACTTCAGAGAATCTATGATCAGCACTATTACATGGTCCAGAGATGATCGGTGGGCCAAGACTTCAAACAAGCCACATTGCCCCTGGCAGAATGAGACAACATGGTGGTATATTCATTGATAGAATTCATGTAAGAAAAAAGGACAAACCTTGAAAAACACAATGTTGAGTGATAAAAGGCAGATAAACTACAAAGGGATTTAATTAAACCTATAGTGACTGGAATAATTGCTTTAGTGATAAACATATAAAAGAAAGCTAGAAGAACAAGTTAGGATAGTGTTTATGTTGAAAAGGCAGAGGGGCAATGACCTGGGTGAGCTTGAGGGGAGATGCCGGGGTGTGAGACTGTTCTCTTTCTTGACCTGTGTGATGTTTTTCACGGGTATTTCCCTTGGGAGAAATCTTTGGGCTATGCATTTCTGTTTTGTGGGCTTTTCTGTAAAGCAGTTTATATTTCACAAGAGGTAGGGTTAAACAATAAGGAACTGGAATGATTCTTTTTAGAGTCATGGTGGCTTTAGGTGTGTAGTTCAGGAGGGTGGTGGGTGGTGAAGGTCTGACTTGCTGGGTTGAGGAACTAAATGAACAGACCCTGGAGATGGTAGATGATCTCTTTCACATATTGGTGGGAAAGAGAATTTGATAGGCATTTTGAAGTAAGTAACCTTTAAATTAGTAATACTCCTACACCTAAAACCTTTAGTTAAAATGTATAACATACACAAGTAGACAAGAACTTAATAAAACCTTGTAATCAGTAGTTTAAAACTCATGGTGACAAACAAACAACAACAAGGACCACTATCTGATGGTAAACTCTTTCCCCTTCCCAAGCCTGGTGCTTGAAGAGTCTTGTACATAGTTCTTATTTAATGTAAATCTAATGAATGTTTCATAGAAACTTGAAATTATAAAAAAGACTACTTGATTAAAAATGAGTAAATTATTTAAAAGGGCAAGCAACTTACAAATGTACATCATTAATAACTAGACTTTCAGAGATTGGATTCATTGGCATATTATTATTTTTAGCATCATCATATCTGTCTACTATAATATTTCTGATATAACAGGTTGCAGTATTATTTAATTCATGAGAGCAGGATTTTTTGAAGTCTGGACAAATGTGACTCCTTTTACTAGTAGAGTCTGATATGTTCAGATTAAGAGGGGACTTTAGCAATATCTTGCTCAGTTTGCTTGTTTGAGGGATTGAGACTCTGAGGCCTGTGTGGTTGAATGTCAGCACCCAGGGTGCACAGTGACTGGAATGCCCACCAAAGACCCAGGTCTCTCATCTCTCAGTCCAATGATGATTTCCCCACAGCACCCTTGAGCAATAGCTCATACATCAAATCTCCATGCAACAAAAGATTCCAAACAGGCTTTCGGGTTTTGTTATAATGGAATTTGGCCTGTACCAAATAACAAAATGTTCTGTGGAAATTGTTTTCTTTCAAGTCCTAGTTTTATAAGATTTAATACTTGGCTAGTGTTATTTCCATTGGGTCCTGGGGTGGTATGATTTATTTAGGGAGAACTCGTTTCCTTTGTGGTATGTGATTGGAAAATGACTTGATTAATGGAAACTCATGGTGAATGCAACTCCTAATGCAAACCTAAATTTTGAGACTGAAGGTCAGCTGCATAGTCTTGTCGGATCCCATTACAATATGAGCACAGTTATGTTGCCTCATTACAGAACCTCAGATATTTTGGTGGATGGCCAGTGTTCCTGTCCTCCTGGTAGAGGGAGGAATGAAATCCCTGGTTGATTACGTTGTAGGTCCAGGGCTGTATCCTCACACAAGCCATGGCCTTCAGGGAGCTTATTCTTAGTCTGCCCTTATTTCAGTTATGTAAAAATTACCCTCCTTGAACAGTAGTGTCCCTTGTGACATACCATAGAATAAAGGAAAAGATTTTTCAATTTAGTTCTCATCTGGATTTTTTTTTAAACCATTGAGCTCTCATAGGGCTGTGTCCCTCAAAATGAGAAAAATTTCATATCCAGGCAGAGCCTGCAGATCTTTAGTCATTGACTTTGTTATTGACACTCAATAAACTCTTCTAGTTTATTACCTCACTAAGTCACTTTTATCATCTGTAACTTTCAACTCATTTAAATCTAGCCATCCTTGGATAACCAGTGAGGCTCAGTGGTTGAGCATCTACCCCTGAACCAGGAGGTCATGGGTTCGATTCCCTGTTAGGGCACATGCCCGGATTGTGGGCTCCAACCCAGCAGGGGTCATTCAGGAGGCAGCTGTTTGAAGTTTCTCTCTCATTGATGTTTCTATCTCTTTACCCCTTTCCCTTCCTCTATCTCTAAAAATCAACAAAAACATATTTAAAAAAATTCTAGTAATCCTTGTAGGATTATTACTTAACATATAAAATCTAACTCCTCTACTAGTTTCTTTGACTACTAGTGCTTGCTATATGCCTTTACTTGGGTTCATTGAATTTTTAATATTTCCCTTAATGCCAACCCTACAGTGTTTTGTCCCTGTCACCAGGAGGATACCCTTTTATAGCTTCTTCTATCTCTCCTCTTTTAGGATTAAAAAGCCTCAGCACATTCTTGAAATTTATTTTCTGCATATATCTCTCTATATAAAAGGCTAAGCAACCATCACACCTGAAACAACTGAACAGATGACTGAACAGGCTGTCTGGGGCGACCAGACTGATAAGGGTCTTAGTGAAAGGTGACCAAATGACCTAGCAGCAGGCTGTGTGGGGCAACCAGGCCTACAGGGGTGTTAGTGAGGGCGACCAAATGACCGAGTAGCAGGCTGCATGAAGCTACCAGGCCCGCGGGGTGGGGGGGGGGGTAGTTGGGGATGACCAGACTGGTGGGGGAGAGGGCAGTGAGGTGGAACCAGGCTGGCAGAGGGAGGCAGTGAGGGCTGGTCATGTTGGCTGGGGAGGGCAGTTGGGGGTGACCATGCTGGCAGGGGGTACAGTAAGGGGTGACCAGGCCAGTGGGGGGGCACTAAAGGGCAACCAGGCTGGTGGGGAGGGGAAAGTTTGGGTGATCAGGACAGCAGGGGGGCAGTTAGGTGAGATCAGGCAGGCAGGCAGGTGAGCAGTTAGGAGCCAGTTGTCCCGGATTGTGAGAGGGATGTCCGACTGTCGGTTTAGGCCCAATCCTGTGGATAGGGCCTAAACCGGCATTCGGACAGCCCATGAGGGGTCCCAGATTGGAGAGAGTGCAAGCTGGGTTGAGGGGAGCCCCCTGTACATGAATTTTGTGCACCAGGCCTCTAGTTTATTTTGAATAGTATTATTCTTCTGAGACAAAAATAACAGAACTATAGTAAAGGAATGTAACACTCAAGCAAAATTTAGTAGCATGCTAGCTTAAACACATTTCTTGTTGTTAGATTGTACATAGTTTTTATCTTGCCTTAATATTCACTTACCTACAATGCTTCTGGTTGCTGTAAAAGAACCACAGGACTCAACTAGGCTGAGACCACTCACAGGCTTTTAGTAGGCAGTTGCATCTTTACCTTCCACTGCCTAAGGTGGACCTTCTTGCTGTAGCCTTTATCCTTTAACTCTGAAATGGAATTGAAATTGTCCTCCAAACTTCTGAGCACCCATGGGAACTCACTGAGCTCTGCTCAGTGATTGTTGATTTTGTTCTCTTTAATCACTTCTCAATTTCATTTGTCTTACAAAACAATAGATATTTATACATTTGACAGGTAGATTTTGGGAAAATGGATAAAATGCAATCAGGGAGGCCCATTTCCCAACCCTCTTACCTGAGAACCTCATTTCCAAATCAGGAAATCAGGACTTGGTTATCTGAATGACTATTTTACACATACATGCCTTCTTATAAGTTTTCTCCTTGATAATTACTGGTTCATAATTATAAAATGTCTTAATTATATAACTGTTTACTTATATTGACTGGTATTCGTTAAGTTCTCTGCTATTTAATTTGCTTTCTTCATTTTATGCTATAGCTCCCTGACCTTCAGAGAACTTTATATTTTTCAAGTACTCTCAAATATATTTATACATATATTTATGTATATGAGTATATATTAGTATGCATTCTAATTATATTATGTATTATATTACAGTATACTGTGACTATTAATATTATATTATGACTATCCTTCATATAATGAATGCTTTTGTTAATCATATTAATACTGTGAAATAGGTAAGGCAAACTTTACAAAAGTGAGAATTGAGAGTCGGTGAAGTTATATGGTTGCTAAGTCACCTAGCTGATAAATAGCAATGTTCATACTGACATATGGGTGTTATGATTCAAAACTCAGTGTACTTCCATCATCTTCTCCCAGAATGTCCTCCCCCAAATTTCAAAGATGACATGTGCTTCCCCTTTGTGTTATCTAGTTACTTCTCTCTGCCAGCCATGAGATGACCCATTGTCCAGGGCTCAGTTCAAGTCCACCTTCTTTTCTAAAAAAAATTAATTAATTTATTTTTACAGAGAGGAAGGGAGAGAGATAGAAAGTTAGAAACATCGATGAGAGAGAAACATCCATCAGCTGCTTCCTGCACACCTCCTACTGGAGATGTGTCCACAACTAAGGTACATGCCCTTGACTGGAATTGAACCTGGGACCTTTCAGTCCTCAGGCCAATGCTCTATCCACTGAGTCAAACTGGTTTCGGCCACCTTCTTTTTGAAAGCTATCCTCGACAAAGCAGTCTGTTGTTATTTTCCTATAAATACTTATTATTTATGGCATTTGTTTTTTGTTTACTCATGCTGCTTCATTTCAATATTTGACTATGCCAAATTGGATATTTTAAGAATTAAAGAATAAAACATGGGCTTTAGGGACACTTTGACTTGAGTTCAAATCATGTAAGCAAATGTTAAATGATTTTAAAAATTAAAACAGATGATGAAGTAATGATTGTGGGAAGGTTTCACATGAGATAGGGTGGTGACAGAAGGTCACTCTGAAGTTGATACTTTATCTGAGACCTGATAGGTGTGTAGAACCAACCTTGTAAAGACCTAATGAGGACCTCTCCAGAGAGGCTTGACAGTGTGTGGTCCCTGTGGTTCAAGATAGATTGGTTTACTAAAGAACAAAAGGAAGGCCAGTATGGCTGGGGCATAGTAAGTAGGGCTGTGATCATACCGGTAGGGGTGATATTGCTGAGTAGAGAGGGATCAAATCATGTAGGACCTTTAGCAGTAATAAGGAATTTGGGTTTTATTTTAACTGCTATAAGAAAGCAATGGAGGCCTGGCTGGTTTTCTCAGTGGTTAGAGCATCAGCTCTTGGACTGAAGGGTCATGGGTTCAATTCCTGATCAAGGGCACATACCTCCATTGCAGGTTCAATCCCGCCCTTCACCCCCTCCCCTGTCAGGTGAGATTGGGAGGCAACCAATCGATGTTTCTTTCTCTCACTCCCTTCCACTTTCTCTAAAAAAATCAATGGGAAAAATATCCTTATGCCTCTGGTGAGGGGAAAAAAGAAAACAATGGAGAGAACCACAAGGCTCCCTTACAGTTGGGAGTGCTGAATGGGTTTATGCAGAGAAGCACTTAGAACATTGCCTGGTAGTTAAGTGTCCAACACACTTTTATTCTACTTTCATATATACATTTTATGATTATAACTGTACTGTAAGCTCCTCAGATGCAGGAGCTATATGCCATACTATTATGTGCCCTGCACAATATGACACAGAAAACTTGATAAGGATTGTAAGATGTGTCAGCCTAATATGCCACTTGGTAACAGCCTTCCATGTAGGCTGTTCTGAGTAATTCAGCCAAACTGCCCGATTCTGCCTATGCAACATCATCTCATACACATGAGGCAATCTGGTGAGTTCTGCAATAGTGACTCCTATATAAGAGGGAATGCAAATATGTACTGTTCTCACCTCAATCTATATTTCATTGCCATCCTGGAAAAACACCTACTTTTACGTAATCATCTAAAACAAAAGAGAGGGAGAACAACATGAGTATAAGGGGTGAAGAATCCATTTAGCATTTTAGAAAGGGATACCTTCAGGAAAGGCTTTTTAGTTGCCACCCCATCTACTTTTCAGATAAGCAGAGCTAGTGAGTTCTTTATTGAGGTATGTACTGTTATTTAGACCTTGAAAACTTCTTTTTGGAAATGCCAAAGCTTTTGAATTTTTCCGTTTCAGGACATGAATTCTTTTTCTTTCGGACAGAAGAAAGGTCAAAATAGAAACCCCTCCACTTGGTAAAGGTTTCTTTTTGAAGGACAGCTTCCCAGGAGTCATTTGTCCCTTTTCTATGCATCAGAAGTGGGAAGAGTCTTACGTTTTTCTTTTGTATGTTGCATTCAGATCACTCACTCAGGGACATGCACTGGTTCTTAAACTGTCGGCTGTTTGGAATTAGAGACACCCTCTTGGGTTTTATGCAACTGCAAAACTGAGCCAATTTCATTCTCTCCTGAATTGGTGGCCCTTTTGTTGCTTCCCCTCATTTTCTTCATAGAAGGTCACCTTCAGATGATTAATAGGTGCACTGGCTTCAGCCTCAGACATTTAAACACGCTAGTTTGATTTTCACCCATCTAGCTGGCTTTAGAAATAATAGAGAGGATAAAACTTTAATAAGGTAAAGGCAAACTATTATTTGATGATATTTCTTTTCATCTCCACAAGTCTTTGAGATCCATATTTCTTTTTGACAAAAACATCAAATAAAATCCAATTGCAAGATAGGGGCAAAACCATGAAGTCTAAAACTTTTATTCCTTTGATTTGCTTGGTTTTTGTTTTAAGTGAGACTTAACTTTTGTGTCCTAAATTGAAACTTCTGTAAGGGCACAGACTTCTGTAAGTTCCCAAACCTTGTCAGCTATTCAACACGTACATATTATATTAAATAGAATATTTTGAATGGCTAGACTTCAATTATTGTTTAATGATTCTCCCGTGGAGCTTAAAATCTTGCGGTATCACACTTGTTACAGTAAATAAACTATATTTAACTTCTGAGTCCTTGAATTTGACTCAATGCAAGAAAAAATAGTGCCTTATCTTATGCTAGCTACACTGTGCATTTGTGTTGTTCATTCAAACTCTCCAGAGGAAAGCATATGCACTCTTTAAAAAAAGAAAACATGGGAGGGAAGAACTCAAATGAAGACAACTTAATTTTCTTCTCTCTCTTAACTCTATGAAACACAGAAAATAATTCTTTGAAGGTTTTTACTGATACTCAAGGGAGAAGTGATAGCCTTGTTTTGATGTCTAGAACATAGATACTTTTTATCTCCATGTTTTTGCAAAAAAGTATTGTAAAACAAACGATACTTTTCAGAGTAAGGTCTTATGAAAACAAAAATATGTGATTCATTTCTTTCAGATTTATTGTGAAAAATCTGACAGCAAACCATTAACTTGTAGCCATCCTATATAATAAATGATAATATGCAAATTGACCCTAATGGTGGAACGGCCAGGAATGACTGCTTGCTCTGACATGCACTGACCACCAGGGGCAGACAGTCAACACAGGAGCTGCCCTTTGGTAGTCAGTGTGTTCCCACAGGGGGAGCTCCACTCAACCACAAGCCAGGCTGACTGGCTGCTAGTGCCTTGGCGATGGTCGGAGCCTCTCCTGCCTCTTCGGCAGTGCTAATGCTGTTAACCTCAGCCAGTGGTTAGCAAACTGTGGCTCGTGAGCCACATGCTGGTCTTTGGCCCCTTGAGTGTGGCTCTTCCACAAAATACCATGGCCTGGGCAAGTCTGTTTTGAAGAAGTGGCATTAGAAGAAGTTTAAGTTAAAAAAATTTGGCAATCGAAAGAAATTTCAATCATACTGTTGATATTTGGCTCTGTTGACTAACGAGTTTGCTGACTACTGGCCTAAGTCATCAGTTGGATATCTCCCAAGGGCTCCTGGATTGTCAGAGAGATATCTGACTGCCAGCTTAGGTCTGATCTCCTGGGGAGCAGGCCTAACCCAGCAGGTGGACATCCCCTGAGTGGTCCTTGACTGTGAGATAGTGCAGGCTGGGCTGAGGCCCCCACATCCGAATGCACAAATTTTTGTGCACTTGGCCTCTAGTCCTATATAACAAAAGTGTAATATGCAAATTGACCCAATGGTGGGATGACCAGTTGCTGTGACACGCACCAACCACCAGGAGGCAGATGCTCAATGTAGGAACTTCCCCCTGGTGGTCAGTGTGCTCCCTCAAGGGGAGTGCTGCTCAGCCAGAAGCTGGGCTCATGGGTGGTGTGTCCTACAGTGGTGGCGGGAACCTCTCCTTCCTCTGTGGCAGGTGGGTGGTAAAGAGCAAGGGGTCTTGGACTATGAGAGCCCCAAACTGTGAGAGGGCACAGGCTGGGCTGAGGGACCCTTTCTCCCCCATGCACGAATCTTTTGCAACAAGCCTCTAGTTTCTTATAAAAATGGGAAAGAGCTGGTCTGGGGCAGGTGTTCGAGTTATTGGTTCTGAATCCTCTGTCTGCCCTGAGAAATGCTTTCTACTGAGCATGGTTTCTTGCCATAAATCTCAAAACTTAAGCTATGTACCCCACCCAAATCTCAGCTACCCTTAGTAAAATTTTGGAACTATATGTATGAACTCCTCTTAAGAATTATTACATGTTGTCAATATATTGAAACTGAAGGGAAAGTATACATTAGCTATGTATACTTACACTGTGGACTGATGTGGACTCTGCTGATTAATTTTACTGTCTCAGAATTTTGAAAGGAAGATCTATTTTAATAAGAATAGCTGTTAGAAACATTGTTTTAAGTTTTAACTATAATGATTGCTTAAGGGCAAAAGTGTCTCTAAATAATGAAGTTTGAAGCTGGTATTCTCGTATGTTAGTGATAAATTGTTTTTTCTACCAGAAATTGGAAAACAACCTGGAATATGTATTAAAATAAAATTATTTATAATCTTTTCCCAGGAATTCTAGTTTTTATGGAAATATAGACAAAACTATATGTACAAACTCATTGAGATGTTATGTATAATTACAAAAGCCAAACAAAGCAAACTCAAAATAAATGAACAGTAGTTGTGGAATGCTTATGTGAATTAGGATACCTTGGCTCAGTAGAACATTAGGTGGCCTTCGAAATCATGTTTAAATAGAAACATAAATCTGGTAAACATCTTTATTGCATAAAAGTAAGTACAAGCAGGCCAATCTCTAAATCATTCTACTGTTAAAACCATCAAACTGGTTAGAAAGGAATGTATTAAAATTATAATATCAGTTATGTTTGGGTGATGAGATTATTTATCCAACAGTTAGACTATATATATCATATATATTCTCATGTAATCATTGCAGTAATTGAAAATTTTGCATTGGTAGTGTCATTTCAAAGATTAGAAAATACATTAATGATAAGATGCTTTAGACCAGAAGCTTCAAGTTTATTGTTCATTCATCATTCCAATACTTTGAGTATTGAAGATATGCTAGGGGTACCTTAAAAATGTATCACTTTTATCAATTGCATGGTTAAGGACTGAAGCACATGAAGATTATTTAAACAACCCAGAAAATATGCATTTTTAGATACTAAAGTTATAGTTCTGGTTGAATATCTGATTGAGAAAATGGATATTTGACAAAGGAAACTGAGCAACTTCTCTCAATCTGATAGATTAGGAGACGTTACTTAACTTCTTTGTGGTTCAATCTCCACATCTTAAAATGGTGCTAACAATGATAGGGTTGTTTTGAGGATTAAATGATTATATGTCTGTGTAGGAAAGTAGATAGAGATATATCTGTCTATATATCTCACACTTAGAGCAATACTTGGCACACAGTGAGTTCTCAATGGCTGCCAGTCCTGCAGTTCTGTTAATCTAGCTATAGTTTTCTATGCAGTATAATATGCTATCCCATTTTATTACTTATTAACCATATTTTTAAATTATATTATCTGCTTATTCTTCAAATTAATTTCAGCACTGACTGCGAAATTTCAGTAAAGCAAAGCATTGAAAATTAAGATACAATCTTATAATCTTCTCATACATATAGGCTTGGTACATTTCTTGTTCAGCTTATTCCTACTGTTTTCAGATTTGTTACTTTAATTGTGAATTGGAGTTTTTCACAATATTTCTTGATTGGTTATTAGAAAAGTTATTGATTTTGATTGGATGATCTGTATCTGGTCAACATTATGTGCTTTCATTTTCATTCTGTTTTCTAGTTTATCTCCACTATTAACAAGTAGATAAACATGTAGTTACTACAAAATGAATTTTATTGCTTTTCAGCTCATATTTGATGATTCATCTTTTTTCTTGTTTTATTGCATTAGCTATGCATAATTTATTTTCTTGTCCTTTACATTGGCTGTGAACTGTGCTACATAATTACACTGATACTGGATATTAAAATCTTTTCATTGTTTACCTCTTAATAAGTTTTTTATTTGTATTGATAGACACCATTCAACAACTTGAGATATTTCATCTATCTTTAACTCAGTATAATTTTTAAAAAATATTTTTATTGATTTTTCACAGAGAGGAAGAGAGAGGGATAGAAAGTCAGAAACATCGATGAGAGAGAAACATGGATCAGCTGCCTCTTGCATACCCCTGCTGGGGATGTGCATGCAGTCACGGTACATGCCCCTGACTGGAATCGAACCTGGGACTTTTCAGTCCGCAGGCCAACACTCTATCCACTGAGCCAAATCAGCTTCGGCTAACTCAGTGTAATTTTTAAACCTGAATCAAATATGTTTTCCTCATGTTAGGATGATCATGTAATTAAATAGTTAACCCATTGACTCAATAAAATTATTTTATTTTGAAAAATACTTTAACTTCTAGAATAAGCCAATTTGAATATATTATTAAAATTCAGTAAAACAAAGCATTGAAAATTAAGATATAATCTTGTAATACTGTCTTCCCATTTAATTGAATAATATATTCTTTGAATATCATTTTATATTTTATTCATTCTTGTATTGTATTTAGGAAAAATGGATGCTGTATTAGTTCCTTGGTTTGGTCTAAGAACTATTTAGACATAGTTGGCTTTTTTGAAATATTTGTAATTATAATTGAGAACTGAGATTGGTAAGTATTATAGCTAGAGATAGTTTCCCAGCAAAAGTGAATAAAATAATTTCCTTGGTGAATAAATTTAGATTTTATTTATAGAGGAGATTTGTGTGGAGAGAGGGTGCATGGTTGTGATTAGGAGGATATTTCTTCTAATTTACCCAGAGAGTTTTCTTAATAGTTGTAGGGGTCCTTGTTCACAAGGTGCCTGAAGTTACTGGAGCACCATTGTGGTTCTTCTTATTTTGCCTCAATAACTTCTCTATGTTTCTGATGGCAGATCTTCCATTTTATTTAGGGAGCTCTTCCTGAGGTTTCAGCAGGGTAGCAATATTGCAGCTCACCGTTCCACTACACAATTTTGAGTCCAGTTCATGCTGTCTTTGATCTTGATGTTCTTCTCGGATTCCAAGAAGAACATTTACTTCTTTAGCAGCCTCCTCTTACACCTGTTCAGTGCTACAGGTTCAGTGCTCTTTGGTTGTACCATCAATCTGATCCCATCTGCCTGTACCTTCTAGAAATTTCCCCAAATGTTCTGGTCTGCGGCTGGCACTCTTCCCAGGTTTCTAGTGCTACCATGGAATCATTCTGATTTTTAAAATCTCTTGTGTTATTTTAGTGGCATCATTGGATGTAGGAAATATTGATATATTATTCAGATATCCATCATAATGCAGGAAAACTCAGTTTTTAGTATTAGCAAAATTTTTTCTTCTAAGGAATCAGCATAGTTTATTTTATAAAACTAGCCATTTTATTCTTTAAGTTTAAGCTTGAAATAACTGTTTCAAAATATAAAGTGCCAGGTACCATGCTTTACAAGCATTTTTATTTATCTTCATAATCATAGAAATTCAATATCATTTTCATATTTTATAGATTTAAAAACAAATGTCCTAGGAATTTGAGCTAGTAAGTGATTTTAATAAACACTATGCTCCCCAAAGCTATATTTAAAACAAACAAATAAACTGATTTAAATGTACACTGGAGGGAGAACCAAGATGGCGGCATAGGTAAACACCTATTGTACTGCCCTGTGCAACGATTCAAAAACTACAACATAACAACAAAACAAACATCACCCAGAATCACCAGAAAGCTGGCTGAGTGAAAACTCCACAAATAAAAGTAAAGGTGGGACACTGAGACTCAGAAGAGCGGTGGGAGCGCAGCCTTGAAGACGGAAACAGGTTAGGAGCCGTCCTGGTCACGCGCGCGGGCTGTAGGGCTGGGGCAGCAACCCTGGCTGGATTTCGCCAATGGGGAGGGCAGAGACGTCTCACTACACGGATTCTCCAGTGCCAGGCGAGGTCCGAGGTCCGGGGGACGCACCCTGGAAGCGGGGCATAGCAGAGGTCTCCTAGTCTGTGGAGAAACCTGGTAGCTAGGAAAAGAAGTTTGTGCGCAAGTGTCGCATAAACACGTGACTTGCTCTCTGGAAACTTGTCTCCTGGTCCTGGAAACCACCTATTTTACAACCCTGGGCGAGACTTTGGGTGTGCAGACTCATTTGGGGAGAGGCAGAGTTGTCTGGCAAGGGGAAGAGACTAGCAGCTTTCTCTTGGAGGTGCCTGCAGCCATCCACATACAACAGAGACGCGCATGCACGAGCGCCGCATAGGACGTAGCTGACACTGAGGCTGCCTGCGCAGCTCAGAGACTCCGCCCATCCAACCTGAACACAGTCTCCCTTCACAGCCAATTGGCCTGGAGGTCAAACCCTCCTAGGGTTAACAACAACAAGCTGGGTTTAAATTCAAAAATACTGTACAACCCATAAAGGATTGCAGTAAGAGTACCCATCTCAAATAACTGGGGAGGCTGTGCCACTGACCCTTAGAGGACATCTACCACATAAAGCAGCCACCATGCAGAGATATGGAAAGAAATCAGGTGTGAAAGAAATGGAGGAGAAAAGACGACAAGACATAGAGTTCAAAACCACGGTTATAAGGCTTTTCAAGAGGCTCCTAGAAAAGGCCGATGAACTTAATGAGAATTATGAGGAAATAAACCAGATCAATGAGGAAATAAACAAGACCAACCAGGAAATGAATGAGACTTACAAGGAAATGAATGAGACCCTCAAGGAAATGAACAAGACCTCTGAGGATATGAACCAGACCCTCACGGATATGAATAAGGAGCAACTAGAAATCAAGCATACACAGACTGAAATAAAAAATATTACACAAAGTCCTAAAAGCAGTCCAGAGGGCCACAAGAACCACGTCAAAGATTTGAAATACAAAGAAGCAAAATCCACTTGGCTGGAAAAGCAAGAAACAAAAAGAATTCAGATAATTGAAGATAGTGTAAGGGGCCTCTGGGACAACCTCAAGCATGCCAACATCCGAATTATGGGGGTGCCAGAAAAAGAGAGAGAGCAAGTTAATGAAAACCTACTTGAAGAAATAGTGACTGAAAACTTCTCCCACCTGGTGAGAGAAACTGACTTAAAAGCCCAAGAAGTACACAGAACCCCAAAATATAGGAATCTAAAGAGGACCACACCAAGACATATCATAATTAAAATGCCAACAGCAAAAGATAAAGAGAGGATATTAAGAGCAGCAAGAGAAAAACAGTTGGTTACCTACAGGGGAGCACCCATACGATTGTCAGCGGATTTCTCAACAGAAACGATGCAGGCCAGACGGGAGTGGCAAGAAATATTCAAAGTGATGTACAGCAAGAATCTACAACCAAGATTATTCTATCCAGCAAAGCTATCATGCAGAATTGACGGTCAGATAAAGTGCTTCGCAGATAAGAAAAAACTAAAGGAGTTCATCACACCAAACCAATATTATATGAAATGCTGAAAGATATTCTTTAAGAAGAGGAAGAAGAAAAAGGTAAAAATATAAATTATGAACAACAAATACACATCTATCAACAAATGAACATAAAAATCAAGTGAATTGATAGGCTGCTGAACAGGATAAACTGGTGAATATAACAGAAACATGGACATAGAGAGGAAATGGACTGACAATTCTTGGGGAGAAAAGGGTTGTGGGAAGTACAGCAAGAGACGGGACAAAAATCTTGCAACAATGGGAGAGGACAGTGGGGAGGGGGAGGTGATGGTGGAGGGTGGGATGGGTACAGGGTGGAGGGGAGATATAGGGGGATAAAAAAGGGAAAACAATGTAATTAATAAACTGAACAATAAAGATAAAAAAAGAAAAAAATGTACACTGGAGACTTTATAGCATAATTTAAAATTCTGATTTTCATTGTTTTGTAATTTGGGCCTACTACTTATATATGTAATATTTTCCTCATTGTAGTTTTTAAAGAATACATTAAATATTTGCATCAATTTTGGAAAAGATAGACTCTAAATACACTAAATATTTAATTTTCCAGATAACATTATTCATTTTTTCATTTACTTGGAGACAGTGTTCACTATAATACATTAGTAAATGAGTATACATGCATCAATATATCACTTGTTTGCTACAATTATTTCCATGATCTAAATATCAGCTATATTCATTTTTGTCTATTTTTGTGGTATACGGATTGGCCACAGTATAATAAAGAATTCTTAAAAAAAAAACACAAAAAACCACACTACACCCCAACAACAGTTAAGGAAAGTATTCACGAATAGTGATGAAACAGAGTATTTTGGTTCTCTTATAACTTTAAATACCTGCTTATCTTTTAAACAAATCATCATGGTCATTTATAATTTAGAGAGTCTAGTCAAATGCACTTCTTCAGCTTGCATTAATGACCACAGAACTCTGGGGAGGAAAAAATTGCTTAGGTTTCTTGAAATAAGAAAAAATTTAAAAATCCAGTTCATTATTTAAACAAAAAGGTAAAACTCTATTATTGATGTGAACAAAGTTATATTAAAAATGTAATGTAATGACATAATTTAAGTGACAAAATAGTGCTTTTAAAGTGCTTTAATGTTGGCATTTGAGCTTTAAGAATGCTCCACACTAGTTTTTATATTTCTTCTGTAATTTACCTTTGGTAATTTTTACTTAACAAATCCTGAAATTAGACTAAATATTGTTATCATCTTCTGTAAAAAAGAAAGGGTTATAAAAATAAAGCATTACCACTCTCATCCCTGAAACAGTTAACTTTATTTTAACTAATATTATGTCACTTGAGGCAATTAAATATGCACGGAAAATGTTGTCTGTATCTTAATTCAGTTATTATATGTGACTTTATTTTCTCTACTTACTGGCCATTTACAAAAAAATATTGTGGTTTGCTGGTATTAGGCCATGGGGATAATTTTTTCTTTTTTCCTCCCACCTTCCTTACCTTTCCCCTTTCCTCTTCTTCCGTCCCTCCCTCCCTCCCTCCCTCCCTCCCCTTTTTCCCTCCCTCCCTTTTTCCCTCCTTCCCTCTCTCCCACCTTCCCCCCTTTCTGCCTTCCTCCCTTTTGCCTTGCTGTCCTCCCTTCCTCCTTCCCTTTCTTACTTTCCTCCTCCAACTCCTCCTTTCTTCCTTTCTTTCCCTCCCTTCTCATCTATCCTCCTCTCTTCACCATTTTATTATTAGATTGAATTAAAAATTAAGAGTTTCAGTCTATATTTTAAGTATATCTGAGGTGAAGGGAATACATTTATTTTTATCACCTTTTGCAGTTTCTATAAGCAATTAGGCTGTTTTAGTCCCCCCCCCCCTTGCCCTTTTTCTCTATTTTGAATTTCTACTTATGTGATTGCTTATCATACTTGCTTATGTTTCCAGTTTTTATTCAGATTCACTTATTCAGACTCTTGATTAGCAGTAAATTACTTTCATTACCACTGGGTTCTTGTAGGAAGCAGGCTATTCTGCTTGAAAAATTGAAAAAATTTTAAAGTTACAATGGAAATCAAAACATTATGTGAAAGTTAACTCATGATTTAACTCAGCTGCTGAGAGTACTTGTCATAGCCTCTCAAAATTCAGATTGTTTTCTCATCAGCTTTATTTGTAATTTTTATATTTTTTAATTCTGAAGAAGGGATAAATTCCTATCCACTTCTAGTTACTTTATAGCCAGAAATGAGAAAAAATAATGTTTATTTTAAAAAAGATTGCTACTTTATATTTTTGTGTAGATCCGTAGGAAAGCTTCTCATAACAGAAGGATTCAAAGGTGACACAAATTGGGGAGACCAAATTCAATTTAATGGAGCCTGGATTGAATGCAGATACAATTGTATTTGAAACACCACTTGACATATAAGACATTCTTGACAATTAATGTTTATTTTTTATTATAAGCATGGTTTACATTCACTATTAAAAAATGTCTAAAATAAAGGGAAATATAAAGGCAAGTATTATCATCACTAAGAGCCATAACTTTTTGGATATATATTGCTTTTCTATATCTTTTTGGCACATGAGTGTTTATACACAAATATAAACATCTTATCTAACATACCGTGCATGTAATTTAACCCTGAAATTTTTTTTATTAGTTTTATTGGTTCAAATTGAAGCTGAGCTTATTTTTAAAAATGACTTAAACCGCATCACAATATTCTCCAAAATTACCTTATCCCATACTTATCTATTATAGAGAGTGTTAAAATCCCTGAGTATTCCTGTAAATCTCCTATTTGTTGTATAATATCACTTTAATTTTTAATCATTAGTGGAGTGGAGATAGAGTCCCCTATGTGTTTGGTTATTAAAAATCCTAATTTTACTCCTTAATTTGAGAAGCTCCGCTAAACTTTATTATTGAAAAAAGCTTTGCTCTCTCTCTGAAGAAATTGCTTTTAAATTTGCTCTTATCAACCTGTTTTTAGGTATCATGCTAATGCTATAACCACTCCATTGAAGTAGAACTAATAGCTGCCGTGTGTAATCCAGTTGCCTATGCCACTCTCAAGAGTAGGGGGAAATTTAAAAGTTGTTGGGTCTGATTTGGAGAGCCTCATTTAAGAAAATGCAAAAACATTATAATGCACTTGGGAATTTAATAAAAATTTATGCTTATAAGGACAGCCATGTAAATGAGCTGCCCTGAAGCTAAAAGCTTCATTAGCTTCATGTGGAATTTTCATTGGCACAAGAGTGAACATTAATTTCCATTTCAGAAGCATAGTGGTATTTCACATTATGTTACTGAATGGGAATTTTTATTTCCATGAAAAGAAATGGTGGGAGATCGAGGGGCTATACTGAAGGCCAAGACTAACAGAGGGGCTCTTTTTAAAAAATTTTTTTTAAAAATTGACTATAGAGAAGAAGGGCGAGGAGGGAGAGAGAGGTAGAAACATCGATGATGAGGGAGAATCATTAATAGGCCGCCTCCTGCATGCCCCACACTGAGGATCAAATCCAAAATCTAGGCATGTATCCTGACCATGAAAGGAACTGTGACTTCCCGGTCGCCGCTCAACCATCGAGCCACACCGGCCTGGCCAGAGGGGCCTTATGTACCGGAAACTTCCAGGGATGGCCTAATGAGTGGCATAGTCATGGTACATCATTAGTGCTGGTTTATAAGTCACAAAAGAGAGTCTAAACTGGTAGCTAAATGAAGGGAAGGTACGCACGAGAACCAAAAATCCCATCTCGAGAGGCCTGGCTGATGCAGGTACTGTTCAGCCCATAGCTGGTGTTTGCTACTATGCTATGGTAGGGCGAGAGGGCCCATACATGCTTTTAATCCCTAATAGCGGAATTGTTTTCAGGATTAAACAAGATCATGTACATGAAATTGCTTTGTGCATTATAACTTCACTATGCAAATTTAAGTCTTTTTGAAGAAAAACTTTGGGAAAAAATTTATGAATATTAATACTTCATCTTTAGCACAGTGTCTGGGTAGTCTGAAAAGTTAATATGTGACATTAATTATGGAATTATTTGGTGTTTCCAGAGGTAACTTCATAGAGTCTTCATTTATACTCTCTGTTCATTCCATCACCCATACCCCAATCTTTGGCCATGCCCTGCATTTCCATTGCAGAATTAAGAGAATGTTAAAGCTATGAGAAACCTTAGATATTATATAGCCCAACTCCCTTGCATAGTCAGAGTCTTTCATTATGGCCCCATAAACTTACTGAATTTTGAGAATAAATTCTGATGTGGAATATTCGTTCCCTGATGTTTCCAAGCAAATGTAAAATATTTAGCCTTTTATACCACCCTCAGAATGACAGACTTGAAGTGCAAGACTTTTTATTTTCTTTTTGCAGGTTACATATTTGGGTATTTTTATTGGAATTTTCCTTTTGTCACCTATTAATATTTAACTAAATGACAGTATGTGTGTAGTACAGGAAGAAAACCAGATGATAACATTCCCTGTGTTCCTAGAGTTTGCATTGCATGAGAAGCAGCTCCAGAAACATTGACTGGTTTCAAATTAACAGGAAGTGTAGATGTGTCATTAAACACAACAAAGAAAGCCCGTTTGTGCATGTGTGGGTTTGTGGCAGGGAAATCAACTTCGATTATTCTGTGAAACGCCACTCAGCGTCTGTTCCATGTGTAGCCTCTTGAGAACAGATCGTGGGCAGGACAAAGCAAGAACCTTTCCTAGAGGCGTTTCCTAGCTCATCCAGTGGCTGCACAGAGTAACCTGGTTGAGATGTCAAGTATGTGGCCTCTGTTTCACCTTGAACTGAACTTGAAAAAGAGTTCTTAGTTAACTTAGGCCACTCCATGCCTGTTTGACACAGAAGGTCATACTTGATGACAGCTGTATGTTGTTAAAAAGTCTTAAACTCCACTTAGCCCAGAATTGTCCTGTGTACTCAGTGTAAAGGTCTTCATATTGTAGAGTCTTCTATAATGGAAAGGGCCCAGCTTGATTTGCTGAGTGGGTGGAGTTTTCTACCTTTCTGGGGAACTTAGGTTATCAGTTCAGAATCATTGTTTGGCCAGAGTCCAGACCCCCAAGGCTAACGTCACACTGATCAGAAACTTTTTTTTTTCCCTATCCAGAACAAAGAGCTCACTCAGCATAGGCATTTATTTGCAAGCTAGACATTTCTAGTGGTTAAACCAAAGGCAATTTTCGGAAGAGAAGTGTCAGTACTCAACCCTGATGCTGCTTCAATGAATAACTAGGATGATTAGTATTAGCAGAAGTCCTGGGGAACTATCACAGCATAGTTTAAAATCCCACTGCTGTGGCTCAAGAATTTGAGAATTGGTTTCAAAAAGTATTAATTTTGTTCGCACTGTTGTTTCCTGAGTGTCTAGAGTTTGTTTTTTCCTCCTGTTTTCATCCTACTCTTATCCCTCCTTCTCACCCTCCCTTCCTTCCTTCCTTTATTTCTAAGAAAAATACAAATAACTTTATGAAGCTTCATATCAGTCCTTGTGCTCATGAGTTATAACATTTATGTGTTAAATGTAGTAATAATGAAAGTAAATAATAAGTTTTTAATAAATATATTTTTTATTGATTTCAGAGAGGAACAGAAAGGGAGAGATAGAAACATCAATGATGAGAGAGAATCATTGATGGTTGCCTCCTGCATGCCTCCTACTGGGGAGCCTGCAACCAAGGCATGTGCCCTTGACTAGAATCAAACCTGGGATCCTTCAGTCACCAGGTTGATGCACTAGCCACTGAACCAAACTGGCTACGGCAATAATAAAAATTTCCTAACTAATAAAAGAGTAATATGCAAATTTGACCATACCTTAGCCATGCCCACAAGTCATGCCCACAGCCTTACTCATCAGCCAATCAGGAACAAATTATGCAAATAAACCCCAACCAAGATGGCTGCCACCACTGAGAGCAGGTGGAAGGCTTGGGTTTCCCTAGCAACAGAGGAAGCCAAGCTTTCTGCCTCCCTAGGCCTCCACTCAATGTTGCAAAGTTTCAATTATAAAAGATATAGAAATGGCGACAGCCACTGAGCTGGAAAGAACAGAGGCTTGGGTTTCCCTAGCAATGGAGGAAGCCAAGCTTTCAGTCTGCCATTGCTGGCCTAGGCCTCCACTCTGGGCTAAAATGTTTCAAACAGAAATGGCTGCTGCCTCGGAGTGAGCAGAAGGCTTGGCTCCACTCCAGGCTACAAAGTTTTAATTGTAGACATAGATTAATCCCAGATCCCAGGACCTCCACTTTGGTCACTGGCTGGCCTGCAAACCACCATGGGCCCCTCACCCTGGCTGCCCCATGCCTCAAGGGAACCCCCACTATGGTCTGGGACACTCTTCAGGGCAAAACAGCTGGCCCCCACCCATGTACCAGGCTTCTATCCTATCTAATAAAAGAGTAATTTGCAGATAGACCATCACTCCAACACACTAGAGGGTTGCCTTCATGTGGTCAAAGATGCTGCCCCCATGTGGACACAAGATGGCCACCATAAGATGGCCAGCAGGGGAGGGCCATTGGGAGGGACCAGACCTGCAAAGGAGGGAAGTTGTGGGCACTCAGGCCAGCAGGGGAGGGCAGTTTTGGGAGGGACCAGACCTGCGAGGGAGGGCAGTTGGGGGCGATCAAGCCTTCAGGGGAGGGTAGGTAGGGGTGACCAGGCCAGCAGAGGAGGGAAGTTGGGGGCAAATAGGCTGGCAAAGGAGCAGTTAAAAATCAATTAGGCTGGCAGGGTAGTGGTTAGCGAGTGATCAGGCTGGCAGGCAGAAGTGGTTAGGGGCAATCAGGGAGGCAGGCAGGTGAGCAGTTTGTAGCCAGCAGTCCTGGATTGTGAGAAGGATGTCTGATTGCCCATTTAGGCCTGATTCTACCAGGATCAGGCCTAGAGGGACAGTCGGACATACCTCGAGGGGTCCCAGATTGGAGAGGGTGCAGGCTGGGCTAAGGGACATCCCCCATCCCCTGTGCATGAATTTCATGCACTGGGCCTCCAGTTTAAGGATAATAGGTAAATGATGTCAGAAAGTCAAGATAAAGTAAATACTGAATAGCTGAAAATTGATTAGTTTGGTTTTATATTTTTTAAAGTTTTAATATTATTCTTTAAGTTTTCATATAAGTTAAAACTCAATACTGTGTTAAGACTTAAAGAGAATGTTGTGATGAGCTATTTTTTCTCTCAGTGAAATAATCTTTTAATATATTTTAATCATAATAAAATTATTGGTATTTCCAGAAGGTAAGCTTCAGGGAATCTCATTTTCTTTATTAAATCATTATTAACTCCACCAAAGAAACCCTTAAAAATAGGCAACTAATTTCTGAGAAATTTAATATTAAGAAGCAAAGGAATTGTACCCAAGCTCAGGCTGTGATATTTTTGTGTGCAGAGTGATGCATTTGTTGTGCTAGGTCCTCTCTGAACTTTCTTTTAATTAGAATAAGTAAATAAATATATAAACAAAAATTTATCTATCATCATTGATCTTCAACTACTTTTTGCTAAGTAACTCTCCTTATACAATGAGGTTTTCCTTATTAGTACTACTAAGGCACCTGAGATGGGAGTTCTTTCTACTTTCCCTGCCAAACTAACACAAATAAATGGGGATATCTTAGTGAGCTCTGGTTCCCCCAAGGTTTACTGTTTTTCCCTGGAAGAAAATTAGCTCCATAATAACTCAACACAGTAAGACATTACATAATCTTTCCAGAGTTAGAAAAGTTAAAGACTATCTACTCTTCTAAATGCCTATTTAGTAAATTAGGACTTGGGAACTGAAAGGACAGAATATATTTCATTGATCATTTTATTGAGCAGTGGTTGAGAATAAATTTGCCCCCATTGTCCCAGAATGTTATAAGTTATAATCTCTAAGTAGGCTTCAAGGCTGGTTTTCTCCCGATCTCTCTCTCTCTCTCTCTCTCTCTCTCTCTCTCTCTCTCTCTCTCTCTCTATATATATATATATATATATATATATATATATATATATACACACACACACACACACACACACACACACACACACACACATATAGTATTCTGAATAGTATCCTAGAATTCTATTTTGTGTGGTTATCTGGTAGAGAGGGTTTTATCCCCAAAATTTGTTTGGTATTGCCCCTAACTCCTTTTGTGACCTTAACCAGTCTTCTTTACCTTTTTGGACATATTTATAAATGAGGGTCATAGACAAGACAGTTTTTAAGATCCGCCAAATTATAATATTACATAAACTATTATATAGAGAACATTACATATAATAAAAATTTAAAAATCAAATGCAGAAAATACACATTGCCACTTACACTGTCTGTAAAAGGGCAGTGGTGTATACCTCTTGAATTCCTCCAGTACTTGAAATTTAATATAATCACTTTCCAATGAAACAAAGATATTATCAGGCAGACTAATCATATATTTGTTGCCTGAATTGATCAGGAATCACTCTTGGATCAACAATAAGAGTGATTAAGTTGAAACATTGGGCAGGCACTGCACTGGACCAAGGATATACAGACATGGACTTTACCTTCATGGTTGGGGTATACAGACATTAAGCAAATAACCACACTAATATATACATAATTACTTGTTTATCTACAACTCACCATAAGTGCCATGAATAAATGGGGTGTAGTGATGGAACCAAGGCGGGGGCCACTTTATATATAGTGGTTAGGGAAGACATCCATGAATAAGAGACAGAACTGAGATGGTGAAACCTGAAAGGTGAATGGAAATGTCTGGCAAAAGCGGTGGGAAACAAATGAGTGAAGGCTCTGAGCAGGGAGAGAGCCTTCCTCATTTGAAAATGGGAAGAAGCCCTTTTGGCTGCAGAGGTGAACTGGTGAAATGGCAGGAAGTGAGGCTGGCACAGCAGGGAGGCGGGAGATCACATGAGATCATGTGCCTTTTGGATTCTACCCTAAGTGTCAGGGAAAAACACTGAAGAGATCTTAGCCAGTAAATAAATTGACCAATTATGTGCGAGATAACCATAATAGACAATGGACTAAGGATAGTTCAGAGAGGAATAAGAGTGGATGTGGGGAGAACACACAGAAGACTGTTGCAATAGTCAAGGAGAGACAAACAGTGAAGGCTTGGATTAAGGTAATGCGATGGATAAATTCAACACACATTAAGGAACAGATAGGCTGTAGGTGAGAAACAGTAAGGAAATAAAATGGTTTCATTTTTAATAGACATATAACATCTAAATTAACTTCCATTACAGACAGATTTATTTTTTCACACATCACACATAAGTACAAGTATCTATATGTCTCTACATGTATACTAGTATGTGTGTATTTGAAATTGTCACACATTCTATTTTTTTATTACTCTTCTCTTTTTTGTTTCTTTCTTTTAATGGCAAATGCCTATAGTTGTTCCTAAATTAGCATGGGTGCAGGGGACTGCTATATGTAGCAGATACAGCTTGAATGACCTTACTTTCTGAATATACATAATTAAAAAATACCTAGCTGCCCTAGCTGGTTTGGCTTTGTGGATAAAGAGTCAGCCTACAGACTGAAGGGTCCTGGGTTTGGTTCTGGTCAAGGGCACATGCCCAAGTTGTGGACTCAATCCTCAATGTGGGACATGCAGGAGGCAGCTGGTCAGTGATTTTTCTCTCACCATTGGTGTTTCTATCTCTTATCCCTGTCCCTTCTTCTTTGAAATCAATAAAAAAAATATTTTAAGAAAAACAAAAACAAAAAACCTAGCTTATTTAAAACCTAGTTCTATTTGCCTCTCTTAGGGAAGCCTTTTTTCACCATCCCAACTGGGTATAGACACTTCCTTCTATGGTCTTCATGACAGTACCATTTATGATCATTCTTTTGCATATTAGACTCTTCCAGAAACTTGAGTTTATCTAATGCATGGATTCTCTTCCACTCATATGATTGCCCTCAAGTCTTAGCTCTTCCTGGCACATGTCTGCTGGAAGGTGTTGACTGACAAAGAGATCATAGGATGCAATACTTATCTTTCTACTAGAGGCCTGGTGCACAAATTCGTGATTTGGATGATTGGCCGGGGGAGGGACTGTGGGAGGTTGGCTGTGGGAATGCACTGACCATGAGTATCTTCCCCGTGGTAGACAGTGAACATCATAGCAACAGATTGACCCGCTGTTTGGTCAACTGGTTGTAATGGTTGCTTAGGCATATATATATATATATATATATATATATATATATATATATATATCTCCTATCTAATAAAAGAGTAATATGCAAATTTGACCTTACCTTCGCGATGTTACTAGCCAATCAGGAGCGGGAGCAGTGCTGAGCGGTGCGAGGCGGCGGGGCAGGGCCAAGGTGCATGTGAGGTGGAGGGCGGGGCTGCAGCGGGAGAGGGCGGCCTTCAGTGCCCCTAGCCGGCATGGCAGAAGAGGGCGGGCTGTCTGCACCCCTGGCCAACCCAGCAGTTCGCTCTCTCCCTCCATGAGAGGTGGGAGAGGGCAGGCCTTGCACAGTGGGAGAGGGCAGGCTGTCTGTGACCCTGGTGAGTGGCGGGAGAGGGCGGGCCTGTGGCGAGAGAGGGTGGTCCTGCGGCAGCAGAGGGTGGACTGTTGGCATCTCCAGCAGGCCCCATGATCCACCCTTTCCCATTATGGGACAGGAGAGAATGAGCCATGCGCAGCAGGAAAGGACAGACTGTCTGCCCCCACTGGCCAGCGCGGGAGTGGCGGGAGAGGGCGGGCCTGCAGCTTGAGAGGGTGGTCCTGCGGTGGGAGAGGGTGGGCTTGCATGGCGGGAGAGAGTGGGCCATGCATGGAGGACGAGGCGTGCCGTCCGCACCCTCGGTAGGCCAGGCACCCTGCCCTTTCCCGCTGCCTGGAGGGAGAGAACAGGCCCAGGGCAGCAAATGTGCACCATGCCAGGCAGGGATGCCAGATCTAAAAGCCCAAGCCCCCAAGTACCTTGTAAGGCTTTGTGTGCTGCAGTCCTGAGGACGCCCCAGGACAAGCATCTCCCCAGAGGCTGTGCAGGAGAAGGATAGGAACCTCTGGCTAGAGGCCAGGGTGAAGGATGAGGGACAACCTCCCCCCCCCCCCCGCACAAATTTTGTGCCAGGCCTCTAATATATATATCTCCTATCTAATAAAAGAGTAATATGCAAATTGACCATACCTCCAACACACCCACAAGCAAAGCCCACAAGCCATGCCCACCAGCCAATCAGGAGCAAATAAACCCCAACCAAGATGGCTGCAGCCACTGAGAGCAGGAGGTAGGCTTGGGTTTCCCCAGCAATGGAGGAAGCCAACTTTCTGCCAAATTATAATTGCTGGCCTAGGCCTCCACTCAATGCCACAAAGTTTCAATTATAGAAGATGTATCCCAACAGAAATGGTGGCAGCCACAGAGCTGGAGAGAGCAGAGGCTAGGGTTGCCTGGGCAATGGAGGAAGCCATGCTTCTGCAGCCGTAGCACCTAGGTCTCCACTCAAACAGAAATGGCTGTCACCACAGAGCTAGCAGAAGGCTTGGGTCCACTCTAGGCTACAAAGTTTCAATTGTAGAACATAAATTAATCCCAGATCCCGGGGCCTCTGCTTGGGTCACTGCAAACCTCCACAGACCCCTTCCCCAGTTCACCCCATGCCCCAAGGGAACCCACACCTTGATCCGGTACACCCTTCAGGGCAAAACAGCCCATCCCCACCTATGCACCAGGCCTCTATCATATCTAATAAAAGCGTAATATGCAGATTGACCATCACTCCAACACACAAGAGGGCTGCCCCCTTGTGGTCAAAGATCCTGCCCCCATGTGGACACAAGATGGCCACCACAAGATGGACAGCAGGAGAGGGCCTTTGGGAGGTTCTAGGCCTTGAAGGGAGGGCAGTTGTGGGCATCAGGTCAGCAGGGGAGGACAGTTGGGAGGGACCAGGCCTGCAAGAGAGGGCAGTTGGGGACGATCAAGCCTGCAGGGAAGGGCAGTTAGGGGTGACCAGCCCTCCCCCCTGCAGAGGAGGGAAGTTGGGGGCAAACAGGCTGGCAGGGGAGCAATTAGACATCAATTAGGCTGGTGGGGTAGTGGTTAGGGGTGATCAGGCTGGCAGGCAGAAGTGGTTAGGAGCAATCAGGGAGGCAGGCAGGCGAGCAGTTTGGAGCTAGCAGTCCTGGATTGTGAGAAGGATGTCCGACTTGCCCATTTAGGCCCGATCCTACCAGGATCGGACCTAAACAGACAGTCGGACATACCTCGAGGGGTCCCATATTGGAGAGGGTGCAGGCTGAGCTGAGGTACAACCCTGCCCCCCCATGCATGAATTTTGTGCACCAGGACTCTAATATATATATATATATTTCCTTGTGATGGTGGGAAAACTGGCATCTAGAGAGCTGCTTATTTGAATTTTTACATTTCTGCTCTCTTTTCTCTGTAATGAGTCAGAGATATTGGAGGGCTGTGATTTGGCAGTCAGAGAGCTTGGCAAGGTGTCACTGGAAGAGCTTAATCAACAGTGCCTGTGTGGTTCATCAATGTAGAGGTCTTGGAATAGGAAGGAAGTGCAGAGGAACTCTAATTCTGCAATGTTATAGTTGAAGCGTATCTGAAATGCTTGATTCCCAATATTAGGCTTCTCAGAACTAATGTTTTTATTGGTGTAAACAAATTATGACTTAATACCAAAATGGGAAACTGGCCCATGATACATTTTTATTTTTTAGCAACTAATTACATTGTATTAATAATAGTGATAAGGAAACAGATACCACATAGAAATGAGGGAAATGTACAGTGGATGATTTCCACTCAGGTTCTATGGGAACTCTCTCTTTATATTTCATTTACATATATTTTAATTCTAGCATTATCATTAATTGTACCATCTTCATTTATAGTCTCATTAAATACTCACCTAATTCCCTCTCAGTTGTCCACTTGTCAAAATATGTTGTGAGATTTTAAACAATCAATGCAAGGAATTATTCACTACTAGAAGATCTTGTAAAGACCCAAGAATGAGCATGGGAAAACCCAGAGCCCAGTACATTGTGGAATTCACAAACTCTGCCTTCTGTGTGCTGCTGGCTTTGCAAATTCTCAACTCCACAGCTGCGCACTGCTTTCAGAAAGATCTACTAAACAAAAAAAAATATTAGGATGCCAGGGCTTTAATGGGTTACCTCCCCCAAGAGCATTTTTATTTGCAGTAGAAAGAGCAAAGTCATGTCTTGCTAGTGTCAGAATTTTAGGCATTGGTAAAGTAGGCATCTTGGACTAGAGAGACCTTCGCCAGCATCATATCCACTTGCCTGGACCCCCACCACGTGTCAGTAGGAATGTGGGTTCTGGACTTTGACTATGAGGGCTGAGTTTCCTTATCTCACATTATTGTGTGAGAATATATGCAACCTTTCCTTTTGATCATATGAGAAAGGGCATGTGGAGAAGGGAACATGGATGTGAAGAGCTTCATCAGATTCCAGGCATACAGAGCTCAAGGAATATTAGTTGAATAAGTAGTAATAAACTCTCATATAGTACTGACAATATGCTAATATTTACATATATGAATCATTTAATTCTTACATCAACTCATTGAGGTGGTTGCTGTTATCATTTCCATTTTACAGATGAATCAAAAAATACAGTGAGGTTAACTGACTTACCAAAGCCCCACACTAACTAGTTTGGTAGTCAGAATTTGAGCCAGTCCAGGCTCTCTGGTTCCAGCAGATCTGCTTCTCACCATTTTGCAATGCTGTCTCTATTACAAATGGTGTTACTCCAAGAGTATTGGCAAAGCCATTAGAAAACTCAGCATAGCCTCCATTAAGTTGAAATACAGGTCACACTAATGCTTTGTGATGCAAAACGCTATGGAATGAGCCTTTCCCACCCTGATGCAGTAAACCAGGGCTAGCCTTTGAGCTCCATGGTAAAAGACCTCATGTATTATGCAGTGCAAACCCCTTTACTTTACACATAAGGAATATGAAACCCAGAGTAGTTCAAGAACTTGAACGTGGTCATACACTGAGGCAGGTCCAAACCCAAGGGTTTTTAATTCACTGCATTTACTGCCAGAGGGTCTCGTGTCCTTTGAATTAAAGACAAAATGTTTTCTCCATAGACTAATTTCCTTTTGATCCAGGATTAAATCTAGTTTAACTTGGTTAAATGGACTGTTTTACTGATGATATAAAAAATGTAAAAAGCGGGGCTCAAAAGGAGACCAAAATCTTAGTATCAGTGTTGGGGTAATTCCACTGAGCAACAGGTGTCTAAAAGCAGCTTCTGGAGGGGGGAGGGAATAGCTGGCTTCTGCCTATGATGGTGGACAGTATGTCTTTCCATTGCTTCAGGTCCACCTAATGAGCTTGCTCTGTAAGTGGTCTTGTTTTATGTTGCCTGTTTCTGCAGGACATTGTCTGTTCCCTTGTTGCAGTGACTGTATCCCTAAAAGTTAGTATTGGTAAAAATAACCCTGCAGACAAGATACATTTTAAATGGTTATACAACAAATGCTTTCTCCTCCACTATGGCAATACACTTGTAAAAGAATCAGATTGGGGAAGGGAAAAGCTGTTGAAAAGAATATTGCTAAGCAGATGCTTACTCTGAGTGCTGAGAATATAAAATATGTTTTGACATGAAGCTCTAGATTATGAAAGAGTGCTGACTCATATTGTTCTAGAATCACCAAATGCTCATGCTATAGGGAGACTTAAAGACTAAATATATAAATCCTATATATTGAGCATGATCAAAGAAGACAGAATGATAAACCACTCAAGGTCATAGCTAGTTAGACAGTCAGGACTTTGGACCTCATCATGGAATTCTTATGGTAAAACATCTTAGAGAGCATAAAAGATGTGTTCATCTGAAAACAGTGGATCACCATTCTAACAATGGTGGCTTAGCAGGTAGGGATTCATCTTTCTCATGCAGTGAGACATCCAGGGGAAGACAGTGCAGGTTCAGAATGCAGAATGGGTGATGCTACTAGGTATCTGGGCTATTTCTGTCTTCTGCACCTTCAGCAGTCATGAGTCTTCATTCTCATATATAACCTTCATTGTGTAACAACATGGCTGTTGAACCTCCAAGCTCAGGTACATATACTAGTGTAAAGAAAAAAGGGAAAAATGTCTGAAAAGCATTCCTGTCATCCGACCTTTACAAAATTTCCCTAGAAGCCTTACCTGGCAACTTCTATTTAACTCTTATCATCTGGAGATTTGGGTCACTTCTGCATCTCTAGCTGCAAGGGTGTCTGGGAAGGTAGGGGTTTTTGCTGTGCACAGTCAGCCCAATCAAAATTGGGTATTTTTTAGTAAGGAAACATGGGAAATGAATGATGCATAGGAAACAACTAGAATCTGAAACAATATATATGTGAAAGGTAAGTAATTAAGGGGCATGGGTTTTAGGGTCAGACACATCTGAGTTCAAATTCCAACTCTGATAATTTTTAGGTAAGATCCTCAATTTCCTTTGTAAATGCAGATAATAATGACAAAATGATGCAAGAAGGTTGTAGTGAAGTTAAAAGCAGATAATTGAAACATAAGATCTCCGTAAAATTTCACATTTTAATACTGCTTTAGAATCCAGCAACACTTACGTTGCTTACCCTTCCTAGACCACATTATACTTTGATTTTTTTTTAAACTTCAATGAGACAATGTTCAGGATACCAAGACATAAATTCGGGTTAAATTCCCCTTCATTCCCTATTAGAAAAATGGCTGAATGATATTTAGGCATTAGTCACACTACTTCGAGCCTTTTGCTCAAAGGGGAGAGACTTGAATGGGCCAACAATCTTGACCTCAACTTAAAGTGCTTTTTTTTTTGTCATGGAGAAGGGGTGGTCAGGCCTGCAGCCCAGCCTTGTAGGAAAGTCACAGCAAACAGAGAGTGTGTTCTGAGCCTTTTGTCTTTTTTTTTTTTTTTTTTGGTAGGGCAGAAGCTCAGTAAATGGTAAAATTTGTCTCCCAGACAAAAATTTCATAAATAAAAAAAGAGACTAATTTTTTTAAATAAAGTAGGGAGATTTGGTCAGATTTCAAGATTTCAAACAGTAAATCTGTATATATTACACATGCTCACTCAATCCAAGTACATAAATATCACAGAAAATGGTATATGGCTTATGTTCAAATTTCCTTTAGGACAGGCACTATAATATTACTATTTCTTATTTCCTTTGAGAAGAAAAAATGTTATGTAGTCATTATGAGAGATTCATTTCCTTTCCAGAAAATTTCCCACATATTCCAGATTTTTGCCATAATATTCAGATAAAAATTTCACCCCATGCATTTTTATTTCCAAACATTTTTATTAACAAAATAGCATATTATTATTGTAGGAATTAGGAAACAAAGATAAAAATGTAAAAACAGCCCCAGCCAGTTTGGCTCAGTGGATAGAGCATCAGCCTGCAGACTGAAGGGTCCCAGGTTTGATTCCAGTCAAGGGCATGTACCTTGGTTGCAGGCACATCCCCAGTAGGGGGTGTGCAAGAGGCAGCTGATTGAAGTTTCTCTCTCATCGATGTTTCTAACTCTTTCTTCCTCTCCACCCCTTCTCTGACAAAAAAATCAATAAAATGTATTAAAAAATGTAAAAAAATAATTACATATCATTTTACTATGTAAGAAAAACCCTGTCAACATTTTCATGCATATTCTTTAAACTTTCTATATATGTAAATATATAAGTATACATTAAAATTAGCTTTATATTTTACATACTGTTTTAACCATTTCATATTTAACACTATGTTATAAATATTTTCTATGTATTGAATACAATTTAGCATCATTCATGAAAATGTTTGCATGTGTTCTTTATATAAATACATAACTATTTGCCCAATTTCCCTTTGTAGAAGAACACTGTTATTTTTGTTTGTTTGTGTGTTTCTGTTATATTTCCCAATAATGTTCTATGATGAAGTTCCTTGTGACTGGAACTTCGTGGACAATTAAATTATTTTTGAAACCACATTTCTAAGAAAAATACGAATGTAAAATAAAACAGTATTAAAATTTTCCCACTTAAATGATGAGAACATTTTATACTACCACTCAAGGCCCGGTACACGAAATTTGTGCAAGAGGATTGGCCCTCACAGCCACAGCAGCTTGCCTCAGACCTCACAGCTGTGACTTTGTTCAGAAGGACATGCTGGAAGGTCATTCAAGCTGTCTGATCTAATTAGCATATTACACTTTTATTATTATAGATTAGTAGTAGATGAGAATGTTCATTTCAATACACTCTTGCCAACATTGGTATTATTAAAAAATATATACAGATTATGTGTGTGTGTGTTTTGCAGTACATTCTCAGAACTTTTTGGTATATATTACTTTCTCATTTTTTATTTATTATTTGTTAATCCTCACTGAGGATATTTTGCCATTGATTTTTAGAATGAGTTGAAAGGAAGGGGAGAGACAGAGAGAGAAACATTGATCTGAGAGAGACACATCAATTGGTTGCCTCCTGCACTCACCTGGACCAGGGCAGGGAGTCCTGCAACCTAGTTATGTGCCCTTGACTGGAATAGAACCCAGGAAGGACCCTTCAGTCTGCAGGCTGACACTCTGTCCACTAAGACTGGCCAGGGCTACATTCCCATTTTTGATTGATATTCAATGACACATAGGCAAAGATAGTGGACATGAGTGCTGGGGCAGTTTCTATGAACCTGTTTCCTCCATGTGAAAATAGAAATAGAAAAATGCTGCTTTCTGCAAGAATGATGATCTCCTTTTCCATTTTTATACCACTTACATTTTGCTTTCTCTTAACTTTTTTCTCCATCTCATAAAGATATCTGAACTAGAGAAATCAGAAACTTGGTTAATGTATAAAACTCTAAAGTTGATATGTGCCATTTATGGCTGATACTTACGGAAGACTCAGTGACCGAGACTCAATATAGGCAAGCATTGTGTAAACACCAACAGTCCACAAATAAAATAGGAAAGCAATTGCTTTGTGCAACTGTGGGAAAAAAAACACCTAGAGACAACCTGGGAATAAGGTGAAACATGAGTGGAGAGCAAAGCACTGCAGTTAAAGAAATAATCACAAGTTTAAATTTTATAAATAGGAACATAGAGAAAATGGAATCTAAAGCTCTTAAGCATCCTACCTGACTTAAGGTAAGTGGTTGCCATGGATTAGCAGGGAGTAAAAGGTGAATAGGAAAAACATAAAAGATTTTAGAGTAATGAGGTATACTGTATGATACTACAGTGATGGATACATGTCATTATAGATTTATTCAAACCCATAGAATATGTAACATGAAGAGTAAGCCCTCATATAAACTATGAACTCTGGACAATAATGGTGTGTCAATGTAAGTTTGTCAATTACTGTAACAAATGTACCGCTCTGGTAGAGGACGGTGATAATGGGGGAGACAGCATGTGGGGATAGGGTAGACATAGGAAATCTCCATACCTTCACCTCAATATTGCCTGATGGTCTTAGGCTCTACAGCAGCGGTCATGACCCACAGGTTGAGAACCGCTAGCAGGGTCACTAAAGACCATCAGAAAACACAGATATTTACATTATGATTCATAATAGTAGCAAAATCACAGTTATGAAGTATCAATGAAAATAATTTTATGGTTGAGGGGGTCACCACAACATGAGAAATTGTATTAAAGGGTCGCAGTATTAAAAAGGTTGAGAACCACTGCTTTAGAAGGGCATGGAAAGTAAAAATAGGCCCTATTTCATGATTTTTTCTATGTTCTGGGAACTTTGCAATCATTAACACATATGATTTAATAATCATAAGTCTTTGAGATGCATATTATAACCTACATTTTACACAAGAGGAAATCAGAGCTTAAATAAAGCACTTAAAGGCTATCTTATCTATCTTCTTATCCAGGATCCAGAACACAAACCAAGTTGATTGCCCAGAGGGTCATCCTCTTATTTACTCAGCTGTAAGGCATCCCTGAAAATGTGATGAGACAAAGGTTACTTGGCTTCAATTATATTGCAAAAAAATGATGTCAATCACTGTTTGGTAATTTTCCTTTTTCCTCTTAGATGTTAAAACTGTTCAAACTGGAATTATTATAGGTAGGATGGGAAATTGCTGGTAAAATGATTTCCTTTTATTCTCTGTGATTGCCCTGTGTGAGGTGGTTCCTTCACTGACCTTGCATATGAATTTTCCTGCATGCCGCTAAGGCCAGTAATGACTCACTCACCTCTGAATGACCAGAAAGACCCATAATGCTGACTGCAGGTGTGTGCATGGAGTCAGGGGAGCCATCACATTTTCCATGCTTTAAGTGGAAGTAATGAACAAATTAAAATATGTTAAAATATAAATTTGTTTCTCTTGAAGAGAATGTTGTGGTTTCCAGAAACACTCCCCATGCACGCCCTCACCCCTCCACACAAAAGAACTCAAATCAGCATAGTCTTTACTGAAATGAAGAGGAAATATATTTATATTTCATCACAAGGGCTTAGGGTAAAAAAAGAAGAAATTTCTTATATTGTTTGTTGTTGAATATTTCCACTAGTTTCCAAAATGCACTGTGAGAGCAAATTTATTCATCATGATTTTTTTAAACATTGGATATTATCTTATTTGTCTCAGATGTCCCAGGAGACATAGTAGTCAGTCTTCAGGACCTCAGACAAAGACTGGGCCATAGCTCTAATGATTGCAGCTCATTGAGAAGCCTGAGACTACTATAGAATACTAAGGAAGAAATGCAAGTGTGAAATAAGTAAAAAATTAAGGCAATTTATGTATGGGCAATAATGTCCATTTTTATTATATTTAAATACTTTTATTATTACAAACAATGAGATTCTTTGCAACCTCCATGTTCAGTCTTATAAATCTTCCCACGAGGTCTGTTTAGAAGCTTAATTTACAGAATATCTTGATTTGCTCTCTGTAAATCTCTTTGTTACATGAGGTAGAAATTAATATTTTCAACACATTTTAATTTTATAGTTTATAGACTTTCTACTCTTCCCTTTAAAAAAATATTTTATTGATTTTTTTACAGAGAGGAAGGGACAGGGATAGAAGGCCAGAAACATCGATGAGAGAGAAACATTGATCAGTTGCCTCCTGCGCACCCCCCACTGGGGATGTGCCTGCAACCAAGGTACATGCCCCTGACCGGAATCAAACTTGGAACCCTTCAGTGTGCAGGCCGATGCTCTATCCACTGTGTCAAACCAGTTTCGGCATCTACTCTTCCCTTTCTTACTCTCTAGAATTTAGGCAACATTATAACAGTGATAAAGTCTGTTATAAAATCTGTTATGACACAGCAACATATAGTATATTTCCATGTTGCAGTCTGGTAGTGGTGTGCCAGATGCTTCCCTTGAAGTTCATTATATAGAGTGTCATTCTATAAAACATGAACCTTCTGCTGCAGTGGGATTCTCTTCTCATTGCCTCTAAAAATACCTTTGTGGATTCTCCTTCAGTCTCATTCACCCTGAATGCCAGTCCCTTGCGTACACTCTTTAAGGCCAAGTTTTATTCCTACTTTTCCCAAAAGTATTCTTTGACCCTCCCTGCTCTCTTAGTATTATGCCGTTTTCAATTTCACATATAGCTTATGTGGCTTTCTATTGTTGCTGTGTTTTGTAATCTTGTGTCATGCCTTCACAGTTGTAAATCCATGTAAGGGGCAGTATAGAATTCAGATGTGAAATCCCAGTTCTACCCCTATATGATCTTGGGCAAGTTACTTAACCTCTTAGAGCTTTCATGTCCTTGTCTGTAAAAGAAGACTTGTAACTTTTATATGGAGTTGTTATGATGAATAAATGAAAGCTAGCTATTTTAGTACAGTGCTAGACACATAGCAAATATTCATCAAACTGAAGTCAGAGCCAGTGTCCAATGGTTCTTGGCAACTCTTGAAGTGCAGAACCCCAAGACTGTTTTTCAAGTTGAGAATTCAATAAATTATTTACTAATTGAATGTTAATATGCAGCTCTCTGTCAGGTCTGGTTGTTTACAATTCTATGGCTCTTTTATTTTTTAAGAGTTTTATTAAAAGCCAGTTCTTTGTATATCTTCCAAGGCTGCACAGAGAAGTATCTAAACAAATTTCTTAACACCAGGAAAGGCAAGAGGAAGCCTGAGTGGCAGATGGAAGTGGGACAGGAGGACAAGAGGGTATGCTCTGTGCTGAGTGTTTTATTTTGAGCCTGGCATGACTTGCTCATAACCTAGTAGACAGGCAAATATTACATGTAACTACCATTCTTTCTATCTGAAGAAAATCTGTTCATGATTGAAGACACAGAATAAAAACTTTTTAATTTTCTTCTCCCAGATTTACAGAGGTATATTTGAAACATTTTATATATTTAAGGTATATAATATCATTGTTGGATACGCATATATATAGTAAAATGATTACCACAATTAAGCTAATCACGACACCCATTACCTCTCATTGATAGCTTTCTTTGTGTGGTAAGAACATTTAGGATCTGCTATCCTAACAAATTTTAAGTATATTACATATTAGTAATAGTATATTATTACATATAATTATATCATTAACTATACATTCATTATACTGTACATTGGATCCCCAGAGCTTACTACTCTTATAACAAAGTTAGTACCTTTGACCAATATCTCTCCATTTTTTTCCCACTCCTTAACTGTTGGTAGTGTCTGTTATGCTCTCTGGTTCTATAAGTTTGACTTTGTGGATTCCACACATAAATAAGATCATGTGGTATTTGTCTTTCTTTGTCTGGATTGTTTCTTTTAGTATAAGGTCCTGTGGATTTATCCTGTTGCAAATGCTGGGATTTTTTAATGGCTAAAACTCCACTGCGTGTGTTTACATGTTTATATTAATATAATAGTTTCTTTATCCATTCATACATTGATGGATATTTTCAGGTTATTTTCATATATTAGCTATTGTGAAAAATATGCAGTGAACATGGGAGTGCAGATAACTCTTTGAGATACTGACTTTATATCCTTTGGATATATACCAAGTAGTGGGATTACTGGATCGTATGGTGATCCTATTTTTAAGTGTTTGAAGAATCTTATACTATTTTCCATAATGGCTATACCAACATGAATTTCTACCAAGAGTACACAGGGATTCTCCCCCTTTTTACATATCCTCACCAACAAGTGGCACTTTTTAAAGGCAGCTTTTTCTGTTTCCTAGACACTTAAACAAGTCCTTGTCATGTCATTAGTTCTGCTGCTATTAAATAAAAGTAATATGATTTTAAGCTTCCTGGAGGCAGTTTCCTTCCCATACTGTATGATCTTTACTAGTACTTTAATCTAGTACTGTTATCGATATAATGAGTACAATATGGTATTATAACGATCAAATAAGGTAATGTTTATGAATGCAGTTGTTCTTCCTATATTAGAGCTGCTCTCATGGTATTTATTAGTTTAGGGTCTTTTGGGAAGAGTGAGAGAAATAGCTAGTTTAAATATGGTCTAATGAATGTTACTCAGCTCTCTGTCAATTTGTGTAATAAAAAATTGCTATCAGAACAAAAACATATTAATAAAAAAATTGGGACTAATATTTCATAAAACCTATTGACCTATGCAGACAGTCTTCTGGATTATGAAAATATACATGCTTGATTGTTTTGTGCTATTAAGAGAAACAAACAGCAAGCCAGGAGTCAAGTTATGTGGAAACATTCCAGTTCTAACACTCACGAGTCTTTTCCCCCTCTGTGGCTCTATTTCCTTGTCTGTATGTATGTAACCTGAGGGGTTTGGTTGGTGGATTTTGAGTAAGCCCTGTATCTGTTTCTTGTCTGCCTATGTGCAAGGTCTTCACTGGATTTAAAAACAAGAATTTTCTTGTTTGAATGCATAATACATTCTTGCTCATCTATCTTGAATGTATTTTGGTAAAGGAACGAAATAGTTTTCTGTGAAGTTATTCCCCTTATAACACCAATTTATGACTGAGTGACAGTGCCTTTTGCTGTAATGTCTATGCACCTTGCAGATTCCTGAATCTGTATTTATAGTGAGAAAGAGACATCTGACTTCCTTCCCATGCCCCTCTCTGCAGACAGATGAGGCATCCACTTGCCAGCTGCAGTTTCTCCCTTACAGTCTGCCAATGCCTCTTGCTTGAACTTTGATGTGTTTCCACAGTCCAGGAAGCTGAGGATTTTGTTATGTGTTAATGAATCCTTTTGTGCGTTACTGGACTGGATTAGGGTATATAAAGATGCTTGACTTAAAAGGCAAATACATTTAATTGATAATTTCTGTTATGAAAAAAAGAGATACAAAAACACTTTATTTAAAAAAACGTAGGAAAATCTTAATTAGGTTTTATTACAATGCCCATGAAATTTTTATAGAAACTGCGACTTAAGTTCTAAATCCTTTTCTTGGGAGAGAGGGGAATGATATTCTTTTAAAATTATTTTGACTTAACAATTGCTGTATTTATATATTTACCTTTACACATCTTGAAAACTGCTTCTAAGTTGTCCACCAAAAGTTTGAAATGCTTTATCCAAAATTGAATGCATTTGTGTTTTGCCAACACTGAGTATTATTAATTTATGCTCTGGCACTTTCTTGTGGAATCAAGCTGAAGCTTGATGTCTCTCGCTGAGATGACTTTTTTTTTTTGCTTGGCATTTTCCTCCTGTTATTCTCTTGCTTCTCTCCTCTTCAATAAATAACTTGAATAAGAATCTTCACCTCAGCTCTGTTTTTAGGGAACCTAACCTAAGACACTTGGTTTAAAGTGGCAAAGATTGAATCAAAGAAAATAGACTGACTTAAGAACATTTTAGAGATAGAGTCTACAGGAATTAATTGGCGATAGAAAATAAGTCCAAACAGTTCCTAAATTTTATTATTGAACAAGTTGCTGAGTAATGGCACCATTTACTAATAGGATATGTCTAAAAGGGGCATATTTGCAAGGTCAAGAGGGAAAAATTCTATTTCAGATAAGTTTGAAATGTATTTAAGTGGTAAGGTAGGCAATTGAATGTACAAATCTTTTGCTCCAAATGTCAGTCCAGTCTGAAGATCTATATTTAAGATTCAACCATGGTATTCAAATGGTATTTGAAGGAATATGACTGAATGAGGGTACTTCATGAGACTCTATAGAAGAGAAAGTTTCCCAGGGCTGTTCCTGGTATTACATTATTTAGACATTGAGAAGAATAGGACTATCTAGCAAATACATTCAGGAGTAGGCAGCAAGTGGTGAGGAAACCTTGAGAGGGCTGTGTCAGAGAAACCAAGAGGAAAAGTATTTCAAGGAGGATGCAGCCAACTGTTGAATGCAGCTGAGTAGTTTATGAATATGAAATCAGACAACAGATCATAAAATATGGCAACAGGGAAAATATTGGTGACCTTGACAGGAGAAGAGTTTGACAAAAAATATACTGAAGCGATAGAAATGAAGGTCAAGGAGAGATTGACAGATGATGAAGCAAATTCATAGACCGAGGCAACGATTATTGCTGTGAGTAGTAGTGAATGAGGTGATAAGTCAAGTGGAACAAAGAGTCCAAGAGTATTTTTTAAAATATGCTTTTATTAATTTTAGAGAGAGGGAGATGGAGAGTGATAGTTAAAAGAAATATCGATGACAGAGAGACATCGATCTGCTGCCCTCCATATCCCATCTTGAGGATTGAGCCTAAAACTCTGGCCTGTGCCCTGACCAGGAATCAAACTGGGCACCTCTTGTTTCATGGGTCAGTGCTCAACCATTAAGCAACATCAGCCTGGCAAGAATATTCTCTTGATTGACACCATTAGAAGGAGAAATTTATTTTACAAAAGAGAGGGGACAATATCAAAAGAAAGTCCTTTAATAGACAAAAAGTGATGGGACTTCATTCATGAACAGAAGTCAGCTCTATCCTGAAGCAGGGGCACTTCAAATTGGCCATAGGAGGGATGCTAGTGAATATGAGTGCCAATGAATAAAGTTTCACAAATGTTGTGGTGTGTAGCTGAATTAATTCTAATTTGATTGTTCCTGTGTTCTTATTGAAATACTAGAGGACTGGTGCACAAAATTTGTGCATGAAGGCGGCGGGGGAGGGGGTCCCTCAGCCCCACCTGCACCCTCTGCAATTAGGGACCCCTACACCTTTTTTTTTTTTTTATCTAGCTAACCTCTTCACATTAAAAAAATAACTGAAATATCACATACTCTAGGAAATCCTCTTTGAACAAATGTCTTGACAATCTGTACTAAGTATTTTCATAGTATATCATTCTTTTTCTTTAACAGCTACTTAGAGTGGATGCAATGTAGTTTTAATTCTTACATCTGCTTTTTTTCTTCTTGCTCTTATAATAGAAAAGCGTGTCCAATTTACATTTGCCCTTCAAGGGCTTATATTTGGTTCAGTTTCTAGTTGGCTCCCTGCTTTTTTTTAAGCAATAAATTTGAATTGTGATAGTAAGCCTCACTTGTAATCAAGCCTGTAGGTTTCCCTATCCGAATGTTTCTATAATACCTATCACTTTAGCGTACCAGAGATTGTGTTCATTTATAGAAAAAAAGTCACCTGATCATTTGATCTTCTAATAATATTTTATAGCAAGATGTATTATTCTAGTAATTTAACTATTACAAAACCGAGGTGTACAGAAATAAATCACATTGAACAAGGAAGAATGACTCAAATATCAAAGCATAGTACACTTAGGGCCTCCCTTGTCCTGTGCCTCAGATATCACAGCATACATAGTACACAATTCACGTAGAACTCAGCTTCCTTTAAAATGGGAAGGGATGCCATACTCATGACATAACTATTTCCCCACATATTTTTTTTATTTAATTCAGAGCAAATACTATTTGTACTAATTACTGGAAAATCATCCTAGCAATTGACTCTGTTCCTCTCTATACTGTTGCCTAGATTCTGACATTATTACTGCACTTTTATCATCCACTGGCTCTAATAAGTGTGTGAATTTTTTAAGGGCAGAGATCATGACTTGAGCTTGTGTTTCTCTGTCATGGTGCTTAGATAAATACTCAAATGCCATCCAGTCCAATGACTGTGATGAGAGAGGCTCACTGTTGCTGGAGACCTCTGATTTTTATTTAAGGGGCCTCACTTATTCTGCACCTTTACAGAGGGGTGAGTAGGGGCTGAGGGAATTTGAGGAAAATCAGAATTCTCCTCCTAAAAGATTTTGCTAAGCTGGCACCTGGGACAACTGGGTATTTGTCCAATTAAAACCTGGACACAGCAATAACAAAGGTACTGGTTTCCTATTGCTAATGAGTGGGGATCAAACCCTAGCCTGCAGAAACTCAACCCTGTAGTCAGGACCAGGCTGCTGGTAGAGCTGGGCTGGTGCTCCTAACTCTGGGAAGAGGGAGACTTCCTTTGACTGCAGGAATGGACTCTGCACCATGCCCCTGAACAGGTCCCTAACACAGGTTCATCAGCGGAGTGGCTTCTTTGCCTAGGATTGCGGTGCAGCTTGGCCAGGCTCAACCTCGCCTGTTCACCTCATGATCACCGGGCAGCTGGGCCTGGGCTCACTGCTTTCCACCAGCTGCAGCTTGCCAGTTTTCTATGGGCTGGGGGGAGCCAACCAGTTGAGGCCACAACATGTGGCAGTGGCTATGAAGATCACTATGGCAACCCAGCACTGACTTCCAGTTGGTCAGCCTTTGGTCGTGATTGGTCGTTACAAGTTACAACCCTGGGCTTTTATTATTAGGATGAAATGAAGGTCCCAGATGAGATGAAGGTCAGCTGTTTAGAAATTTGAAGAGAGAAAAGCAAGGGTAAAGTAATCATATTAGAGACTAGGAAAATTTATTTACACTGGAGAAGTAGTACTATTTCCTTGCACTGTTGAGAGCCCCTTGTGGTATGTATACTCATAATTAAAAAAAATAACTTTTTCAGTTGCTTCTTTTTTAAATTGATTTCAGAGAGGAAATAGAGGAGGGAGAAAGAGAGAGAGAGAGAGAGAGAGAGAGAGAGAGAGAGAGAGAGAGGTGATGAGAGGGGAAAAAATTGCTTAGCTGCCTTCAGCAAACCCTCTACTAGGGACTGAGCCTGAAACCCAGGCATGTGCCCTGACCGGAATTGAAACATGACCTCCCAAGTCATAAGTTGTCACTCAACCACTGAGCCACACTGGCCAGGCTATGCTCATAATTTTTAAATAAAATCAGTCATCAAGGTTATGACATTTTTCAGCCATGTTTTAGGTGTAGCAGGTGTACCAGTTAATAATGTGGATTTTTTTCAATAGACGGAGTTACACATATGTTTATATATATACAATATGATATGTATGCTATTTTGTTGTATTGTCAGCAAGATTCATAACTTCATATGTCAAGTTTTCTGAAGGTGTTAACATCACAGATATTGTTACCCTTAAAAATGTCAAATTTCATGCCAACAAAAGAGCATTTGTGGAAAGTTTTAATTCATTATTTTGAAGAAAAGTGTTGATGACAGTTATCCTATACTTCTGGAAGCTTATGGTGAACATGCTCCATCTCAAGATACATGTGAACGCTGCTTTAAATGCTTTAAAAGTGATGATTTCGATGTGAAAGACAAAGAACAACGTCCAGGTCAACCAAAAAAGTTTGAAGACCACTATTATATGCATCATTGGATGAAGATGCATGTCAAACTAAAAAATAACTTGCAGAAAGATTAAACATTGTTCTGAAAACAATTTCCAATCATTTACAAGCAATGGGAAAGATTTTAAAGGGAGGAAAATGAGTGCCACATCAACTGAATGAAAGACAAATGGAAAACCTAAAAGTCATCAGTAAAATGTTGCTTCAATGGCACGAAAGAGTCTTTTTTGCAAAGAATTGTGGCTGGTGATGAAAAGAGGATTTATTTTGGGAATCTCAAATGCACAAAATCATGGGTTGACCCAAGTCAACCATCAACATCAACTGTAAGAACAAATCGCTTCTGAAAGAAGACAGTGCTCTGTATTTGGTGAGATCAGGTGTATTATGAGCATCTAAAATCAGGTGAAACCATTAATACTGATCGCTACCGACAACAAATAATCAATTTGAGCCATGTTTTGATCATAAAATGACCAGAATATTTCAGAAGACATGGAAAGTAATTTTGCTTCGTGATAATGCACCATCACATGCTTTAAAACCAAGTTAAAGACACATTAAAAGGTTTTGCCTGGGAAGTATTAACCCACCCGCTGTATTAACCAGACCTTGCTCCTTCAGATTACCACTATTCCAATTGATGGCACACACACTTTCTGAGCAGCACTTCAAAACATACAAAGAAGTGGAAAACTGGATCTCTGAATGGTTTGCCTCAAAACAAGAAAAGTTCTATTGAGATGGTATCCACAAATTACCTGAAAGCTGGGGAAAATGTATAGCTAGTGATGGATATTATTTTGAATAAAGCACTTTTGAGTTTCTCTTGAAATTATTGTGTTTTCTTAGATTACAAAATACGCATTAACTGGTACACCTGGTAAACATGGATTAGGAAAATGGCTAGGTTTAACTAGCATTAGAGTTTTGTCAGGGAAACACAAGGGAGTGAAAAAATTTTTAAGGAAGTGCTAGTGAAGTTGGGCTATAAGATCTAAATTTGGCTATGAGGCAAATGAGAGGCAGGATGGAAAAAATATTGATGTAAATGGATTTGAGGTTTCTGTGAGGTAGAATGAATGCTAAAGAATGGGTAGCCTATCTAATAAAAAGGGAATGAGTTAATTGACCCTCACACCGTTGCAAAGATGGCAGCACCCACAGCCAATAAGGAAGGAATATGCTAATTGACTGCCACACCCTCAAAGATGAAGGTGCCCACAGCCACAAGATGGTGGCACCCAGTCCCTTCAGCCCCACCTGCCTTTGGAGTCCCCCAGCCCTCTCAGCCCCCAGCTGCCCAGACCCATCTCAAGGTGCAGAAAAGCCTCAGATATTGGCTGCCCATCCATCCAGGGCTGCCTGAAGCTCAGGTAACCAGGGCTGGCTGAGGCTTGTGCTGCTGGCAGTGGCAGCAGCAGAGGTATGATGGGAGCATCACCTTCCCCTGATAACTGGGTCACTTCCTGCCTTTGAGGGCTCCTGGACTGCAGTTAGAATATTTGAACTTGAAAAATAAGAAGAGATAAAGACTGAGATGTTTGACTGCCACATTCAGAGGTATTAGTGACATTTGTGATAACAAAGTCAAAAGTAGAAATAAATAGGTTATAGCAAGTATCTTTGGATGAAGGGAGTTGAGAAACTGGGGACAGTATATTGCATCATCTACCTGGGTATCAACTTGGGGAAAGGAGTAGAGCTATAGACAACACTAAGGTGAGGGATATAGTCATCAGTGAGACTGAGAAGTGGGGAACTGACACAATGTGATACTTATTTAAATGATTTCTATGAGTTCTTAGTTTTTTTTAAAGTATATTTTATTATAGAAATGACATTAACATAAAAATCAAAACAGAAGGCCAAATCTACCATAGCCCCATCACTTCATCAGAGGGTGTTGGATTTTGACTAAGCCCTGTATCTGTTTATTGTCTGCTTATTCTGGCCTGGCCAGGTACTCCATTTGCTTTCTTTACTCCCTCTTCATGGAAATGTGGCAGGGTTTGCTGTCACCATGTGTGTCTACCTCTTAACCAGGCCGCCTGGGAAGCAAGCCCTCAAAGGAACAGGTCTTCTCATTGTGCTATTTGACCTCCTACCACAATGTGCTGATCTCTCTCACAGTGCTATAATTTGGGACAGCCACTATTAATCATGATTATAAAATAGGGCAGCAGGCCTTCATTTATCAAAACTTGTTTCACTGTGGATGCCCTACTTAGGTAATTTCTCATTATTTTCAGAGTTGATCGTTTGATCACGCTCCTTGATCCATCCAGATCTTCCTTCAGTCCCAGTTACATCGACAAGTTATTTGGTCAGTCTGTCCCCTCCATTTCCAATGACCAGGGAATCCTTATTCCAGGTGTGAGTGCGGCTGCTGCCAGGTTGTCTTGAACATCTGCTGATTGTTTTTGGACAGGGAATTATGGGGAGAGTGGAATGGACGCTTTCAAAGAGTTGGCTGCCCAGGAAGGTCTCTGCATCGCCCATTCAGACAAAATCTACAGCAATGCTGGGGAGAAGAGCTTCGACCGACTCCTGCGCAAGCTCCGAGAACGGCTCCCCAAGGCTAGAGTGGTGGTCTGCTTCTGCGAAGGCATGACGGTTCGGGGCCTCCTGAGCGCCATGCGGCGCCTGGGCGTGGTGGGCGAGTTCTCACTCATCGGAAGGTAAATCTCTCAATCTCTTCTCTCTTTCTCTGTTTCCCTTTCCCTCCTCCTTCCCCGTCCCCTCCTCCTTCTCCTTTCCCTCCTCCTTCCCCTCCTCCACCCTCCTTCTTCTTCTCACTGAGAGTTGGGCTATTGTCATTTTCCTGATAGATATGAGTAGCATAGTAGATGACAAGATGATAAGACTATTTCAGAAAAGGGTGAAAAGTTGTTGCCAGACTGTTTTATCCCAGAGAATTATTCTTTCCATTTACTTCCCACCCCTTTCACCTCACCCCCAATACACACACACACACACACACACACACACACACACATCTTCATACTTTATAAGCACAGAAATCTTAACAGGTACTGGTGGATGGGGTCAACAATAATTATAGAGATGTATACTACAATTTAAAATTTAAAGGGTTGACTAAGTGAAAATGAAAATGTATAGGTGAACTTTGAACTTGATAATATCATTTCTTACACTTATGGGATAGCTCACAGCAATGCTTTTAGTATGCGAATTCTGGGATTGTGGGTGGTGTGTTCCAAGATCTCCGCTCTTCTTTCTAGACCATATGTATTTGTATGTAAATCACTTCTATATCACTGTAGTTTTCTTAGCGCTTTTAACCTAACAGATATCTTGTTAAATTTTCCATCTTCTAATGGTAAAAATTTCCAAGGAGCCTACTGAGTTTACTTAAATGAAAGCCTTACTGATCTTCAACTCTGTCACACTCATGTTCCAGATCTCTTTTTCTCCTCTCCTCTCTTCTACTTCCCTGCTGAAACACCCACCCACCCACCCCATTGTCTAGGAAATTGGTGGTAGTGGTGTGGACATCTTCACTGGACCTTTCACCTCCATTCCTGCTCTTAAGGTAATGATGACAAAAATAGTGAGACTAATCTCACCATCACCTGGAACTAGAGGCACAGGATATTTCAAAGACTTTTCTTTAGAAGAAGGTAGGACAGAAATCCAACTAAATGAATAAAGTAACAAAAATACTCTTTTGGCATGAGGAATTATGGAATCAAGGTCAAAATATAAACCAAGATTAAGAAAATTATTGAATTTGGGTATAATTGTTACACTGCCACAAAGTGTTATTTTGGCAGCTTCAACATGATGCAGTGTGTGAAGCCATTTGAGGAACATGAAAAAGAGGAACATTATTTCCTTAATGACTGGAAAGGATGTGTGCAGCATGGTTGAAGTGTTATGAAAAATAAAAGTTCATATAGACACCAGGACAGATGGCTTCCAGATAATCGGCCTTTCAAATTGTTTTTATAAAATGACTGCTTTTATAAAGAGTGCCTAGTTTTTTTAAAAAAAATTCTCATGTTTACCATTTTCTAAAGAACAATAGTTTGTTTTGCAGTATTCATTCTCTTTAAAATCCCTGAAGATGCTATCTATCTACGTGAGTTCTGGAGAGCATGAACAAATGTGAAATGCAATTATATAAAATGCTGCAGTGAGTAATTGGGGTATAAAGAACTCATTTGACCATTATTCTTTAAAAGCTGGTCAGTGATGGTAATGTAGTTAACCTCTCCTGCTAACAATGTAGATGAGCGCATGCAAGTGTTTGAGATTCTCACGTGTTTTGCTCATAAATAAGTCAGGTACATGTGATATCTACTTCTTTTACTCCTCTTTTGGTTTTTTGCCCCACTTCTGCTGGGTTGTATTGACATATCCTGAGGAAGCACCAGCACAATAAATGTCTGAGTTTTTGAGGACATTGCTCTCCCTGCACCAATGGTTACAGCCTACAATGCATGGAGCCTTTGAGATACCAAAGTTATGCCACACTCGGTGCCTTTCTGGGCTACATTCTATGAGGTCTGTCAGTATGGTATTGGCTTTTACTCTCATATCCAAGAGGATTTGCCGGGGAGAGGGGGAGGGCAGCTTTTTCTTCATTCTTTATTCATAGCTCTATTTCTTCCCTGGGAGAGATATGAGTCCATAGGGAGCTGAGCAGGGGACAAAGCCAAGTGGTAACACTACACCATACCTAAAAGTAGCTTTCCCTTCAGATGCTTGATTCTCCACTTCTTGTGAAGATGAATTTTACTCTAACTGCTCCTCTGTCCCTCATTTCAGTGGTCAGTTGGTGGGTGTGGTTATCTCATTTCAGTAGACATGTCCAGAGCATTCTGATTTAACACCAAGTTGCAATTTTGAGCTACATTTGTAATGCTGTCCAAATATATCTCCTTCCTATTTAAAGGAGATTTGTTTACCAAATGATAAACTTCTTTGAGGCAGGAGCCATTGTTTAGTTTCTTTGGCAATACAATGCATAATTCTGGCTGCTTCCAGATTCACAAGAGTATATTGTGTAGATGGTGATGAATCTTTTTTTTTTTTAAGAGGTAAAGATAAGTAAATCATGCTGAAGATTACAAGACACATTTAATTTTTAAAAATTAGGTCTTTCTGAATGAAGATTCATATTTTACTTGTTACCTTGATGCTTCTTCCCTCTCAGATTTCACATCCAACAAAGAAGGAAACTTTGTTAATGTTACCATCAAAACATACCCAGACTTCAACAACTTATTGCCACTCATGTGCTATCATTCTGGTCCAAGCACCGTCACCTCTCATACGGGTTATTGAAATAATCTCCTAAGTGATCCTTGTTTCTTCCCACCATATATTTTTAAGGCAAGCTGATCTTTTAAAAATTTAAGTCAGTTAATGTTAATCTTTACCTTATACACTCAATACCATAACTTAGCTTCCCATTTTTAACATAACAAAGTCCCACATTCTGTCATTGGGACTGAGTTCTTTATAATAGAATAATAAACTATAACTACAGAAATGTATTTTTAAATAGAAAATTCTCAGAGATAACAAAAGCATTTATATGTAATGAATATAGGATATTAGAAAAATGAAACAAAACTCAACAAGAGCAAGGGTTCTTGCTCTTTCTTCAAAGTGATGTTGGAAGTCACATTTTGGCTCTAAGTCTATTTTTTGTGTGTGTCTTTAGTGATTTTTAGAGAGAGAATAAGGAAGAAGGAGAGAGAGATAGAACCATCAATGAGAGAGAAACATCTATCAGCTGCCTCCTGCATGCCCCCTACTGGGGATTGAACATGCAACCCAAACATGTGCCCCGATAGGGAATTGGACCAGCAACCTCTTGGTGCAGGGGGCAATGCTCAATCACTGGGCCACGCGGGCCAAGCAAGTCTATTTATTTTTTACAAAAATTAATGATATGGATCCATATTATCTTTAAGTACTTTTCCAGTACTAGAATTTAGAGTCTATAAACACTATATGACCAAACTATGATCAATGGGAATGTAACTACAAATTGACTTTTCAGTAAAATTATTGATGAATTTACATTTCTCACTAGTCATCTTGTTAAAATCTGAAAAAAATCATTGAATACAGTGCTAGTGTGTTAATCTGAGGTCATAGATGTAGCCAACAGATTCACAGGAAAATCAAACCTTTGATTTTAGACAAATTGGCATGGTATTGTCATCAAGTAAGTTAACTAATTGCAGTGAAAATACTCATGCAAAAGAAGATTCCTTCTTGGTTATATGAAATTGCCTCTTTTGTGATGCTTCTTAAAATTGTGCTCACCATATATATATTTATAATTTTAATAATGATGGCAATGATGACTGTGATGATGATAGGACTTACCATATGCCCTCTTCTAAGCACTTTTTCTATAACTATTTACTTACCAAAACAATATAATGAGATAGTAACTAATATTTTTCTCACATTGATGCTTAGAGTTGTAAAGAACTTGCCACAAAGAACTGCAGTGCCAGAGCTGGGGTTTGAATCTAGGATTTGACTTCAGAATCCATGCTCTTAATCACTAAATTGTACTGTGTGCTAAGTTTATTGTTTAGTTTAAGAGATGTCATTACCCTTACTTTCCCTTCAAGATTTCCTTCTTCTGGAGATTTATTTTATTGCTTTTTCCTTTGGGAAAATCAACTGAATTATCTCTGAGAGAATTTTGTATTTATAATTATTCTCTATTTCTTTAATCCTTTTTAGTTCTCTACTAAATAAATGTTTTATATGATAACTCAGTAAAGGGCCATTGTTTTCAAGCTCTTTATTTTTAATTTTAACAGGAGAATCCATGATACCATTCTCTGTTTGCACACCAGTCTACATCTATGGAATTCTATTTATATAGAAGCCAATTTGTAATAAATGGGTAATATTTCTCTAAAGTCCTAAATTTTAATCATTAAAATTCGAATAATTCACTGATAGACTTGTTCTAATTCCTACATCCTTCCTCTATTTGAAAAAAGTGAAAGTGAACATAGTTTAGATGTATGAACACATAATAAAAACTACCATTTATTAAGGTTTTGGTATGAATAAGGATATTAAAATGATGTATTCATTCTAACAATAACCTTGAAAGGTTGAAAGATCAAGAAGTAAACAGTTACCTCAAAGTTCTAAATTTAGTAATGGAGATAAGATTCAAATTTAGTACTGTTCTATAACATCATATATATATATATATATGTATATATATATATATATGTACTGTTCTATAACATCATATATATATATATGTGTGTATATATATATCATATATATATATATATGTATATATATATATATGATATATATATATATATATATCTGATACCTCAAATTTAGTAATGGAGATAAGATTCAAATTTAGTACTGTTCTATAACATCATATATATATATATATATATGTACTGTTCTATAACATCATATATATATATATGTATATATATATATGATATATATATATATGTATATATATATATATGATATATATATATATATATATATCTGATACCTCAAAGTTCTAAATTTAGTAATGGAGATAAGATTCAAATTTAGTACTGTTCTATAACATCATATATATATATATATATATATATATATGATGTATATATATATATATGTATATATATATATATATATATATGATGTAAATATCAAGTTATGACCTCAATAATAAGTTCCAGGTTTCACATACTTGTTTGTTTTTCCATCATGCCTAACACAGTGTTTTGATATGGTAACTATGCAGTAAATATGTCTGAAAGATTGAAGAGTCATAGAGAGAGTAGGTGGCTTCATATTCAAGGATCAGAAAGTTTTACCTAGTGTGGTAAGGGTTGATAATCTTACCTGTAGAATTCATCTGTAAAGATGAAATTAACGTTTACCAACCTCTCAGATTGTTGTATTTGTCTAATCTTGAAGTGCCTACTTGCCTCTTATACCATTGTCGTTTGTGGGGACATCTGCTCCCCTAAACACATGGTTTACTCTGATGGTGAGTAAAAGATTTCTGGCTTTAGTACTATGCTTAGTGCTGGCATTTTCCTGGGCTTCTTCCCTGGTTTCCTCATCTTGGAAAGTCTTGATAGTAGGTTTACTTCTATCTTGTTAAGAGTATTTGATTAGATATACTAAGTATATAATCCTATATAATAAAAGGCTAATATGCAAATTGACCAAATGGTGGAATGAGCAGTAGTTATGATGTCCACTGGCCACCAGGGGGCAGACTCTCAATGTAGGAGCTGCCCCCTGGTTGTCAGTGTGCTACCACAGGGGGAGCACTGCTCAGCCACAAGCCAGGCTCATGGCAGTTGGACATCCCCTGAGGGCTCACAGACTGCAAGAGGGCACAGGTCAGGATTTGGGATCCCTTTCCCCGAATGCACGAATTTTGTGCACCAGGCCTCTAGTATAGATATAAATACATAGATATGCTGAGTCTATCAAATAGTTATATCAAATAGTTATACCAAAGAGTTATACCAAATAGCCTCTTGTATTGAATTATTGCTATATCTTCTAATGTCTCCACTGTACAAAATAAACATCACATAAAGGTAATTAGGTCATACATTTCCATTTTATTTCCTCTCCCTACTATACCTGGCCAATTCAAATATAAGTACATGGTCCTGGTCTTTACATTTGAAATGCCTATCCCTTATCAGTGTGTGCTGTTTTATCTGTTATCTCTCCTAATTCTGTTATCTTTCTCAGCCATTAGACACACTTTCCATTATCTGTCACTGCAGAGAAATTGCCCCCAGCATCTAAAACTTGATCCATTAAAATCCTAAATCATGATTTTTTTAGTGGAAACAAACAGCATTAAGCACATATTTAACAAATGGTTGGAATGGAGCAATTTCTTTTATCTGGAAAAAGGCTTATAGTTTCATTTTAAACAAAGAAAATACTTGGTTTTTACAATGTATATTTTGGGGGGTCTTTTTCTCACAGAACCTGAATACATATTTGGAAAAGTGACCTCTTTACTCTTGAAACATAAGATGGTATACCATGGTGTTATATTTCACACACGTATTTTTGAATGAAAGCTAGCTATTTCAGATCCAATGTTTTAATTATTAAAAAATGTGTAAATATATCTAAAATTTGCAGCTTTCAGGCAGAATTGCAAAGGTTATGTTAAGTAAACATGGAGTTTCAGTGAAGTGTGACATCCCCCAAAGTGGATTATAATCAAGAGTCTGACACAGCTGATGATTATTTTAGGACATGTTATGCTCACAATTTACAGATATATAACCTAGTTTTTTCTAAATTCTCAAGGGCAAAAAGTTTTTGCTAACCTGCTGGCAGGCCAGAACTTCCTTAGAACACACCTGCTCCAAAGGTGGGCTCATGAGAGCTTTATGGAAGCTTACATTGTTAGAAAAGGACTACAAGAAATGTGTCCTAGGGACGGAGAGGGATTTAGCTCTGGTACTCTGGAGAATAAACATTATTTGTAGGATAATGTTTCTGAGCATAGATCTTAGCCACAGAAATGCTCAGCATTTCCATAATAATTATTTTAAAAATTAAGTATTTTTTTGTATTATTTTTATATTGGATTTATTGAGGTGACATTGGTTAATAAAATCATGTAGGTTTCAGGGGTGTAATTCCATAATACAATACCTGTAACAGACGGTTTGCATTCAATTTAGTGATGATTAACCCTTCATATCAATCCAGAATTCCATGTTTCAAATAATGGACATCTGAAAACTGAGGCTCTACTGTCATGATCTCTACTTGCCTTTTGAGTATTAGACACACTGAAGAGAAGGACTTCGGGTGCCTTCTGCATTGGCTCAGTTTGGATGAAAAAGGAGGTCATTGTGATTTAGCCCAGTTTGTGTTTGAGACTGATCCAAGACAACAGGGAATTTATCTTAATACATTTTCATAGTTCTTATGACAGTCAATTCCCAATCAAGCTGCACACTAGAAGCTGCAGGGAGGGGCATTTAAATTGCAGATTTCTGAATCTTATTCCAGGCTTTCAGTAGAATTTCTTGATGAGGGACTTTGGATCTTCTTCCTGGTCTTTTTCCTTTAGAGCATTAAAGATGAGTTAAGTTTCAGAACCATTACTCTGGAATGCCTACATCCCTGCTTTGCACTCGGGTGACATTCACTCTTAATGAATTGCTGACAGGACAGATTTGCAAGGGAAGATGAAATGAAAACTTGTCATCCCACCAATTTATCTCTTTTTTATTTATTTTTTTATTTCTTGGGGATTTATATACCTTCAAGATTTTTGTTTTAAAGTAAAAGAACATCTGAGATTAGTAAATAACAACATTAATAACAGCAGCGTTAACAGTAATAAATACTATTTGCAACTATGCTTTCTGTCTTCTCCTGATGCCCAGTTTGGGCTATCGACCTGTGCTCTGAAAACATAGTCATGTCCCACTTTTCAGACTAATCAAGGGTGCAGTGTGGGAAGCGTTAAACCTGTCACAGGTTTAGCTTCAGTCATCTCTGAGTCTAAGGTTGCCCAGGTTTGATCAATGCCTATATCTTGCTATTGCCAGGATTGGAAGCTGATAGCTGAGTTGCTTGGGCCTAAATAGGTAGTCAGACATCCCTCTTACAATCCAGGACTGCTGGCTCCCAACTGCTTGCCTGTCTGCCTTACTGATTGCCCCTAACTTCTTCTGCCTACAAGTCTGATCACCCCTAACCACTCCCCTGCCTGCCTGATTGATGCCTAACTGCTCCCATGCAAGCCTGATAGCCCCTAACTGCCCTCCCCTGCAGGCCTGGTCACCCTTAACTGCCCTTCCCTGCAGGCTTGATTGCCCCCAACTGGCCTTCCCTTATAGGCCTGGTCCCTCTCAACTGCCTTCCCCTGCAGGCCATCTTGTGGTGGCCATCTTGTGTCCACATGGGGGCAAATATCTTGTGTGGTGGAGTGATGTCAATTTGCATATTACTCTTTTATTAGGTAGGATATCATCATAAAAATGTCAGCTTCCTGGGCCTCACCATCTTTAGATTCTAATTCAATATTAGATGGATCAGGAGTTTGTATGTACTTTTAAATCAGCCTTATTGAAATCCACCAATTTTAAGTATGTAACTTGATAAGTTTTGGTAACTATATAGTAATGCAGAAAAATCATGATATAGAACATTTCTATCATTGCAGATTGTTCCCTAGTGCCCTTGGTAATCACTCCTCTCCAACCCCTGGCCATCGGCAACCTGTGATTTGCTTTCTGTTATTATTACACTTTTCCCTTTTCTAGAATTTCATACATGGAGAATCACCTTATGTCTGAGGTTCTTTTTCTTTAATTGGAAAAATGCTTTCAAGACACATCTATGCTATTGTATTTATCAGTAGCTTCTTTATTGTTGAGTAGTATTCCATGGCATGGTCATTCATGTATAAGTCTTTGCATGGACACATATTTAATTTCTTTAAGAAATTTCTAGAGGTGAGATTAAGCACTACAGGGTAGTTGTATAATCAACATTGTAAGTTAAACTTTATAAGAATCTGCTGGACTCTTTTTCAAAGTGACTATATAGTTTTGCAGTAACACCAAGCAGTGTATGTGAGTTTTAATTCCTCCACAACTTTACCAAGATAGTATTGTGAGTCTTTTTA